>JARHVA010004826.1:0-1285000 GCA_037957365.1 Torreya grandis | reverse complement strand
GAATTTTGCTACGATAGTCACATGTACAATAGGAGGAATGATGGCTCCTCATGCTTCATTGAGAGAGACCATGAGGAGGGCATACAAAGAGCCAATTGGATCTCAATGTTGATTCTTCCTCTTTTTTTTTTTTTTTTGGTAGTTGACCATGGATGTGATGTGAGGGCACACTAGTTATGGGATGCACTCATTGTTCAAGGATGGTAGATTGTTGTTGTTTTTAAGAATTTTTTTTGAAGATAGGATCCATTTAGTAGATGAATCTGTACATAATATTGTTCTTTGTTGTTTTAGATGAGGATGTTGTATCAAATATGTTAGTATTGATTGAGCAAGTGGATTTGAAGATCAGACCATATAGCTTATCAAGATGGATCAAGTGTTGATGGATCTTATGTGGTTCTGATGTTGACAAGGCTTAGGTCCAAGACATGAAGCAAACATTTATGGCTAAAGGGTTTGCTAGAGTAGGAGGAAATCATAAAAGAAGGGTGTTCATCGCATGTTTGGTTGGTCTAGGAGTTGCGTACATCTTCAAGGTTTGTCAAAGTTAAAGATTTGTTTAGGCTAACAAAAGTTATTGTCATGGGGGAATGAAATGTAATAACATCTTCCATAGCCCCTCTATGTTGGCTTTTACAAGGGTTGTTAGAGAATGTTTGTGGGATGGGCCCTCTAAGTTGTGTTTGAGTCTGGATAGTATATGTCAAACCCAACTTTGCAAAACCCCTTCAGTCATGATAATTTTGGGGTTCCATTGTGTTCTTTAAGTCCATTGGGTCATGTGTAACTTGTGATATGTACTTTGCATGGTGTAGTATGTACCTTGCAAATGTAACTATAATGTATGTATTACGCCTTGTATTGATAAATTTTTTCCCATATAACGATTTTAATAAATAATATGCATTATGCAAACTTTGAAAAAGTTTTCATGAAAAAATTAACTTTTATACAACAATAGATTTGATAAAATAATTAATTTTAGAATATGCGAGTGTTCCCAAATTTTTTTTATATGCCCAAAGGCATTACATGGAACCACTAAATTACATAAAAAATGTTAGCATCTCTACCCATATTTTGGAAATAGTGGATTTACAATGTTGAGTAAGAATACATCTAAATCAGTGAGTTCCTTTGGCTAAACAACGACGAGTAAGGGGCATCCACACCATCAAATTCATCTAGTGCACAATCTTGGCTTTAACTGCTCGACTCTTTGTGTCAAGTATCTAGAGGGATTTGTACCTTGGTGTATGGATATAAACAACCATCATCCTCACTAGTTGGACTACAAAGCATTCCCAATTCAACTTTCAAAGCACTATCATAGTTGTTTGACCTCTAAGGTAATCAACCCTGAAGGGGTAGATGCCCCAAGGACATCCCTCAACACCCACCAATGCTATTAACTCGTAAGTCTTTAGAACACACTCTTTTTACTAGTTAGTGCTTTTAACCTAGGAGATACTACTATATATTATATATTCTACTATATAGTGTATAGTATATGGTGAGAGTCATCTATTCGTTTAGGGTTTCCTTCAATGCCAATTCTTCCCCCTTCTGATCATGGCTTAACATGAAGGTGCTTGTTGTGTTTGTTGATTTAGTCATTTGTATATTGGTTTATGCCATGTATAAGAGACCTCAATGACATGAGGGTCAAGGGCCTTTCCTTTATTGAGGACTTTCCCCTTCCCCTCTATCATGTATGTCATGTGTCATTGGCACGTGAAACTATACATAACACACCTCTTTCCCTCAAGGGTGGATAAGAATGGAAAGACAACTCACTACTCTCCGAACTAGATGTGGACCCTGCTTGTGCGATTAGTACCTCTCCCATTCATAAAATACATCAACCTTTCAATGCATTCATAACAAGGCATCCGTGTTTAAATCTACATCCAAATCAATATCAAAGTTTTAAACACCACAAAATATGTACTTGTTTCGATTGAGAACATTTTGGAAACATCTTTGCTTAATCTTAACAAACTTTTTTTGTTCAACCAAATGTATTAACAAACATTTTCAATGTCTAAACAAATTCAATGTTACATCTCTTTCTAAGGACCCTTTGAACATAAAGAAGTTCAACTTGCATATTAAATACCAAAAAGTGCAATCAACATATAAATCAACTTTGATTGCATATAAATCAATTTTGATTGTGTATATATCAACTTTGACTAGTATTGAATGGTGCCTCCCCAAGGGTTAAATATTAGTAATTACCCATGTTAGTCCCTTTTATAATTCAAATAATCCCAACAACTAAAGGTGCTATTTTGGATATATAGGTATTTTCTCTTAAATTTTGAAATTGTTGTGCGTTTAGTTTCATCTTCAAATTTCCAAATAATTCATTAGTGACAATGGTTTAGTTTGTGTACTCTATTTAATACAAGGGTTGAAGTGTAACTTATAAATGCAAGTTTTATTTAATAATCTCCACATAGTTTTATCAAGAAGGATTATATTAATTGTTCCTCCTCACTACTAATAGATGCTTTAAGGTGCTTGTGTGCTAAGTGGGTCCCCTTATTATAGGTGATGATAAAATATCATTAGGGATATCATAATGACTACTTGTGGAGGTCATCTTAGGTCAACTTAATTAACACAATAATTTGTTATTAGCCACTACCATGCTAATGTACTATAACTTTCACTTTTCAATTACTTTTTTTTTTCTTCAATCAATAAAAATACTTAAAATACACATTACATTAATAATTATAATTTTTCTCTAATATTTGACATATTACTTTTAGAATATTTTGTAAGTATTATTTAAATATATTCTTTTAAATTGAATGCAATATTAAATGTGTAACTTTAAATGCTCCTCATTTAATGGCTATAAAAATGGAGTTAAAATTGAACAACTCAAAAATTCCTCAATTATAACATCAATACTTAAGGTGTGTATTTTTTAAAATTATTCTTCAAATTCTTTCAACTTTTGAAACTTATTATCATAACAATTTTAATCTTTAAAATTTCAATATAAATAATTAAATGCGTATTTCTCATTTTAATGTAATATTATTAATTTGAATAATTCAATTCTTTATAATATAATAAAAACAATTCATTGATTCAAAATTCAAATTTCAACAATTATATGCTAATGAAAATAATAATTAAGTTATATCATACAAATCTCAATGGTAAAATTATTACAAATTTTATTAATTAAATTCTCTAAAATATCAATATATTTCTCTTGGTAATTGCATAGCTTGGTGTATTCTTGTTTTAAAGGTGAATGTATCGACATTGTGTGGTGTAGGGCAATGCTAAAATTGTTTCTAATTAATATATTATCTTATATTTTATATTTTTCTAGCTACAATGAGGGAAACATCACCAATTTTATGTTTTCTTGTGCTTAGCTAAAAATTGGGTATAAAAATGCTCCATATTTTGTCTTTTTGTGCTCTAATTTTAATTCATCTTTAAATCTTCAATATTGTATGGCTGTAAAAATAGGATCATAATTATTTATTCAAGTATTATAATATGTAAACGTGAACATGTGTCTGTCAAAATGAAGCCATTAATGCCAAAAATATATTCCTCTAACTTTATCTTTTATGCCTGTAAAAATAGAATTAAAATTATATATATATATATATATATATATGAGATACTACATTCAGAAAAGATTTAAGGAGGCAAGAGTATCTCTTTTGCTGAAATTCTCTGGGGCTCATACCTAACCTGTCTCATTCGACATACTAAAAAGCATGTTGAACCTTAAGAAGATCAGTGACTAGACGATGCATGTACCGGCCATACACCAACAAAACTGAGAGCTTAAGGCTCATGCAATATTGAACATGTGTCCACTAAAATAGGACCATTAATGCCAAGTCATGAAGATTTTAAATATTAACATTATTAAGAGTGGCAATGACATGTCATTGCATTTTTTTTGTTGAGCCACGTAGCCATGGATTCAAACCACTAACCCTTTTTTGATTAGTGAGTGATTAATCATATTAAGTCCTTCCCCAGTCGCCATTATAAAAAACATATCATTTTAGCTAAAATGAGGCAACTAACTACTCTATACTTGGTCATGGACTTTTATCCTTTTTTTGTTGCCATAGATTATTTATTTATTTTTATTGCTCCTTCCCTGACATTCACAGTTGCAATACACTTACATTGTAAATTCATAGACAATATGAACCATAAATAATTTTCACTATTAAAAAATTCTCACTATTAAGACATGAACTAACAGCTACGCGACCCTTGTTTATACAAGTGCTGTTATTTATTTATTCATACAAGTTGCTTGTTTAGCAATTCCCTGTATCAATCAAAATTATTCTTTGCATGAAGAATGAAAAAACCATGTTTGATAGACAAAGTTGTCTCATAAAAAATAGATGAATTGTGCATAAAAACAATCAATGAATAGAGATGTTAAAAACACCTTTAAAATCTGTTTCAAAATTTGAAGGCATTTGCCAATACAAACTTATTCCTGACTGGACATTTCAAATACTCAACGAACCTCAAATTGTCTGTACAAAATAACATACACAAAAAATATAATTTATATGGATCGTAGTGAGGAAAATAGAATATAGCCATTTAAACTAATGGATGTTCTTTAAAAGCAAACTCAGAGCAGATGCTGCAGTTGCTCGGACCACTGCATCAGGAGATCGTGCAGACTTCACCACGAGTAGACTGACAACCTATCAAATGTTTCATATAAAGGGACACCAGTTATCACGAAAACATTTAAACAAATTAAAACTGAGTAGAAGAAGCTGCTTTCTAATATTAAAAGAAAAACAATTCTGATTAATACTTCACATATTTCTGATCAACTATTAAAAAGAGAATTAAGAGGAAAAAATATTATGATGTTTATATTGTCTTTCCTTACTAAAGAGGTTCAACGTTTTGGGTTTTTTACCAGCTTCCAAGCTAAGAACAAAATTCTAAGTAAGTAAATTTCTTGAAGTTGAGCATAATTAGGAGGAACATTATGATGTTTATGATGTCTTTTCTTAATAATCAGAGGTTCAACATTTTTGGCTAACCAGCTTCCAACATAGGAACAAGATTCTATGGAAGTAAAATTCTAAAAGTTGAGCATAATTACAGATGGTCACCTATTACGAAAAATTATGAATTATCAAAAATATTAAACATGATACAAAGCTCGATCAAGCTTACAGTAATAAAGATTTTTTTGAACCATCTTGGCGATTGAATAAAATTGCTTCCTTTGAAAAGAAAGGGTGACAATAATAAAACACAGGAAGCCTATGACATGATCTCAATTAAAATAGAGCTAAATGTTAACATTACAGAAAAGGAAAAGTCTAATGCAACCACAAATATCTTAACTGCACAGTCCAGTACTTTAATATATAAACAAGAATGAAAAATACATTTTGGGCAATACAAACAGAGCTGCCAGAGATCAAATAAAAAGCAATGATCCACCAGGACACATCCTCTGCACACCCCATATTTCTAGGATGATGGATGGGAAGGAAATATATCACTAACATAAAAATGCGTGGATGTACAAGCCACATTCCAGGAATGTTTTCCGAAGACAATACATGTACCCAAAACATATCAGGCAGATTCTTCAAGCCTACCTTACAAAAAGGGAGGCCCAAGTTTACCCACTTTCATAGGCGCCGCCTGGAAATCCTCTAGAGGGCTAAAGTTTTGTTAAAACAAAATAAAGGAAAAAGAAGTAAATTTTGAAATTTTTCTTTTTTGCTTAATATGTTTAAATGGGGGAACTGCCATTTGTCAAGAAACAATACAATTTAACTTATATTTTTGCATTTTTATGGTAGCCATCATTGTGAGGAACAGATAATTTAACTTGCAACATATAACAAGCCCCTAGATCATAAAAGGCGCTCCTAAATTTTTTTCTTGAAAAATACACAAGCAGCTCAATATTATACACAAGTCGACAAGGTTACTAAAAGTTTGACTATGTTTTAATCTCTGCAGGTGCAATTACCCATGCCTCTACAACCTCCACGTTGCTTCCTTGTAACAAAGCAGTGGCAAAATCCGTGAAGGTGGAGACCTCCTATCTGGGATTCCTAGTCCGCATTCATAAATCTCAACCCAACCCAAATCTATCAAATGCAAAATCATGCATAAATATGAGATTTTACCCTGAGAAAACACACTCATTACCCACTCAATGTATCATCAATGGACCTCTGATTTTCCTATTGCTACCAAGATATAATAAAATAAATACACTGCTACTCCATAAAACAAATTCTGAGAACAGAGCCACAAGAAGTCAATTTAACGATTTAACATGCTGAGTGAAAGAAATATCCGAAATGGTGCTAGATTGATCATGCCTGACTGAATCAATCTTAGGACTCTCATCCTTGACTGAAGGTGAAACAGAACTCATGTATTGCTCAACATCCTCATGAAGAGTGGAGCGAACACAAATTAGAGCTTTGTCATCAAATGGCCCCAATGAAGATGAAATGCTCATAATAGAGCACTCACGCATGAAGGTGGACTAGGCTGAAACAACAAACCCTCCATGGCTTTGTATGACTCAGTGTGACCACAAAATGATCCTATGAAAAAGAAACCCACCAAATGATGCAAGGAACTCTAGAATGTTGTCAATCTATAAAGGACGTTATCAATACCAAGAGAGGTGCTCCTAAGACAAGGGATAAGTGTGCGGACGAAGAAGTTGAATAGTAGAGGAACCACGCTTGTAAAATTCTCACAAAGAACGCTGACAACATGCCCCACCACAACTGATCTAAAATCCATCCTAGATGAATACGGATGGTGGATGATGATACCTGTATGTGAGTAGGTGCAAAGTGCACAAAAGATGCATGCAAAAGAAATGTCTGAAAGTGTGTTAGATTGATCATGTTTGATTGAATCAATCTTAGGACTCTCATGCCTGATTGAATCAATCTTAGGACTCTCATCACTGAGTGAAGGTGCAACAAAACTCATGTATTTCTCAACATCCTCATGAAGAATGGACCGAACAAAAATTAGAGCTCTGTCATCAAATGACCCCAATGAAGATGAAATGTTCATAATAGAGCACTCATGCATGAAGGTGGACTAGGCTAAAATAACAAACCCTCCATGGCTTTGTATTGTGACTACAAAATGATCCTATGAAAAAGAAACCCACCAAATGATGCAAGGGACTCCAGAATGTTGTCAATCTGTAAAGGACGTCATCAATACCAAGAAAGGTGCTCCTAAGACAAGGGATTAGTGTGCGTATGAAGAAGTTGAATAGTGGAGGAACCATGCTAGTAAAATACTTGCAAAGAATGTTGACAATGCCACCGCAACTGATCTACAATCCATCCTAGATGAATACGGATGGTGGATGATGATCCCTGCATGTGAGTAGGTGCAAAGTGCACAAAAGATACACGCGAAAGAAATATCCGAAAGTTTGTTAGATTGATCATGACTGATTGAATCAATCTCAGTGCTCTCATGCCTGACTGAATCAATCTTAGGACTCTCATCTCTGATTGAATCAATCTTAGGACTCTCATCCCTGAGTGAAGGTGCAACAGAACTCATGTATTGCTCAACATCCTCATGAAGAGTGGAGCGAACAAAAATTAGAGCTCTGTCATCAAATGACCCCATGAAGATGAAATACCTGCTTCAAAACCAATGCCATGTTGTGAAATCCAACAAACAAGTTGAATAGGAGAAACGATTCATTGTGAATGTTTGCCAATACCTCCGACAAGATGACCCATGGCACGGAGTATGTGGGAACCAAAGACAATTGTATGTTTCTCGAAAGTGCCAAACACGTATGCATGTGAATCTGAAGTGGGGTGTGTAGGAGGTGCAACAACAGAAGCATCAAATATAATAGGTGACTCAGGATCAGTAGGTCACAGTCTAAAAGCACATAAAGTGGATGTGTGCCAGATTCAAGAATAGGTAGTGAATCACATGATGGATTAGGCTCAAAAGAATGCAAGTCCAATGTATCAATCTGATGTTGCAAATGTAGAATTGTGTCCTGTAAAGAGAGTATGAGGGCTTCTTTGCAAGAAATTAGGGAGAGGAGAATGGAAATTTGCTTCTTGAGTTTCCTATTCTCTTCTATGTACTTAATCATATCTTCCTAAAGTAAACAAACTTCAGAGAAAAACATATCATTTTCTAACTACAGGTTATTATTGGCATGCGTGATAGTATGGAGGTTGTGGCATGAAGCCATTACAATAAGGCAAAACAAGGCCTTGGAATGAACCTCGAGCAAAAAAAAACACCAAGATGTAAAACTCCCCAAACTGCTTATAATTATGCAATTTTGTGTAATTTTTGGCACAAAAATAAAGATGAAGAAAGTCCTCCCAAAAGTGATAGTATGCACCAAAAGATGCAAAAAGTGATCCCCTAGTAGAAACAAAGTGGCATTTTATAAGTTGTGTGTTTACAACAGATTTTACTGTTTGAAATGGACAAAATTTGCTTACAAGTACAAATTAGAGACTGTAATTAATTTGATGACGTAGTTGCAAAGAACACAAAAAATTGTGCACTTTCAGAAACCTAACACCTCAATCCGAGCTACATGTCAAAAGATATGGCCATTCGAAGATCTACAAATCTATGACTGTGAAGCAAATTTGGAGAAACCTGCAATTTATGAGAAAGTGGCTGCTCAAATTGTGAATCTGACTACACCATTGTGAAGAACACGGAAAAAAAGGCACGGTGAGAGAAAAAAATGACCTCCTATGGCCTCTGGATGAGTGAAAATGGTCTTTGTAAAGTTTGTTGGTCTAATGGCGAATGCAAGTGGTGCAAGCTAAAAAGTTCACTTTTGAAACAACCCCTCAAGGGGATTTAAACCTTAGACCTCTCAGGGGAAAAGTTTTAGTAAAATATAATTTGCCATTGCACCATGGCATATATGCAAGTATTTACATTCAAAAAAATATATTTGAATTTTCAAATTTGATTAAAAATTTAATAAATAAATAAATAAATTTAAACCTTATGAAAAGGTCGGGCTATGTTGTGGTGGCAGCAGTGGATAAAGTGCTGGAATGGGTTGGCCAGTGAGACTACACATGCCAAATGCGACGCTTAAACCAATGCCAAAGAACAAAAATAAAATGCTAACCTAAACCAATGTCAATGCAACCCAAACAAATGTCAATGCCAATTTGGCAAAGACCATGATGAAAATGCAGCAGGTGGTACAGCTGGATCAGGACTGTGTACGGAGGGCAGGATCACTTTGCCAACGCTGATGGTGCTATAATTCCATGCTGATGCTTAAACCAAAATTGATTCAAATGCCATGATAATGCTAAAGAAACACAGTGGTATGGCCGGGTATAGGAGTGGAAGCCACTAGAAAGGACAGTGAATGCCGTGGGACCTGCGCTGAAAGATGAGGCCTCAATAACTTTTTGATTTTTTTGAAAGCTTCAAACAGCCACAAAGACATGCAATTTTTATTTTTATTTTTATTTTTTTTTAATTTTAAATTTTAAATTTTTTAATGCAGACCCGTCCCTACAGTCGTATGGCCCTGCACAGGTGATACCAAAAAAGTTGCAAAAAATGCAGTTTTGGCAAAGTTGTCCAAATTGGACGAATTGACAATGCTCCTATATGATTTTGGGCACTGTGGATTCAATAGCACTGTCCATTCAGCCTGAAAATACTTCTAAAGCTGCGTGTCCTGGAATTTTTCAAGAATCCTCCTCCTAAAAGACAACAAATGATGGCAGAAGCAAAGAGAAAGTGACCAAACTACTGAGCAATGGCAGCAAGATCCCAGTTTGATACCATATCGGGGTAATAAATATTCATCTCCATGATCAGTCTGCAAGCCATTACCACATTGTCAAGCCATTACACACAAGCTTGGATCACGCACACAAGAAAATTAACTCAGGATTCTGCTCAACATCTGAGTCTCTTATATCTCAAAATATATTTTATGATCTGCTGTTGTGATAAATTACAATATGAAGTCCAAGTATAAATAACTTAAATAGTTTGTTTCCCAATAACAAATTACTGTTTGTGAACAAACTATTAGTTTTGGGTGACTAAATATGCATGCACAAAATTGTTTGTGCAAATAATGAGTTGTCACTCCAAACCAACTCCCTAAATCAAGCTTAACCCTTATGTTAGTGTGAACCAACATATAACTAAGTTGGTTAGGAAAAATCCAATACCAACCTAGGGTGAACATGAATATCGGAGTTTAGAAAACTCTTGACCAAGATCTCTTCAACATAGCATTATCATAGCGCAAAGCATAGGCCATTGGACACGGCAAGAAGAGGAAGATAGTCTCTATAAAATTTTACAATCCGCCAATCTTTTTAATTTGTACAATACAACACCTTGGATTAAATAGCCAAAGTGGTTAGAGGAGTTTGTTACATCGCTCTAGGTGGTTGGAGGGTCAAGTTAAATATGCACCAAAGAATAATCTCATACATGCACAATAACAAATGCCCAAAATAATAATCTAACCGGTAAACCACCTGAGCTAATTTAGGTTTAACTCTAAATGTTAGTGTGAACCAAGACATAACTAAGCTGGTTAGGAAAAAGCCACTACCAGCTTAGTGTGAACACAAACACACCAACCACCAAAACGATCAAAACAAGCATTAATGCCAAAAAGCAACATAGGCTAAAACAAATAAATAGAAAGTTGTTTTTCTAGGGTCTTAAACACAATTTTCAACTACCATTAACCAAACACATTTTAATGGTGATAGCTAACTAGCCTATGCCCTTGCAATACCATTTCAATTCTAACTATTGACAACATTGACAACAAAAAGATAAACATGAACTTAACTAGTCACAATAACCTTTAACTCCAACTCCTTCTATTTAATGGGTACATGCATCAAACAACCACCTGCTCTCAACCCTCGCACTTGTTCTGCATTTCATCTTCCATCTTTTTCCTTTGCCTCTCAGCGTCCTCAATCCTTTCTTGCAAAGACATCATTACAATGTCCAATTCATCATTTGTAAGTGTATATCGAGCCATCATCTCATCTCTAGTTAAAACGGGTCCACAATATATATCAAACATAATCCCTTTAGATCAATTTCAAGGACCACAAAATACAAACACCTATTTCCTAGGAAGGTCAACAGACCATTTTGTTTTCTTGACAGCGCCTACATTCATTAAACCAAAAGGCAGAGCTTCCTTCAATACTGGAAGGAGGCATGAGCTTAGCAAAGTCAAATCTTGGCCCGATTTGGCCACCAACAAATCTCTTGTATATTTGACGATGTCTGAAATTTGAATAATTAGAGAAGGCTTCAAAGCGTCCTTGGAGGGAATGCATTTCTGCAAGAACCTTAATTTTTTTGCCACTACCTTATCATAGCCTTTTTCTTTCCTCTCCAATCTGTGATAACCAAATCAAGATAAGGGATCTCTTCCAATCTCACGACCCACGTCAATATACAAGAGAATAGTTCTTCGTTCTGCACTTACACTAGCAATTTACTAGAGAAATCTGAAACAACCATGGCCCTCATTTTCTTCTCTCATGTGCCTGAATTCCTTCTCTACCCAAGATAGAACAGATAATAGCTAATGTGTTAGGGTCCTTTGCATGACATGAGTTCCACTCATGTCAGAGATTGATCCATGGAAGGAGACCTCTTGTTTCTTCACTAACCTTTTTTCTTTCCAAGTCCTAAAGTATAAATTCCACAAACCAAATAGTGCTAAGATTGTGAGAAATAAGAGATGAAAAATCCATCCTTGATTTGTTGTAATATTTTGTAGGCTTGTACTTGCAAGCCTATAATGATCATTCATCGTTGAGGGAGAATGACTTCATTATGGGGATTAGATCATCTGCGACCTTCGTTAATCCACTGTCCTCTCCAAAGTAGGTTTTGATGCCACTTAACTCCCTCCTTTATTCTTTCCAAATTAATTTCATTTCGTTGTTATTTCCCATGTACTCGTGGTGTACAGAGAGAATAATATTTATTTTAGTGATTCCCCTCTTGAGTTTTCCCTTTGCTCTTTTGCATCTTTGCCATGGGGTTCTTTTGAAAATGTTTGGGCTTTTTTTCTATTATAGGCGTTTTCCCTGACAGTACTATCTCCCTCTAAGTAGAGTTATCTTTTTCTTTGAGTTTTTTAGAGCCTTGAATGTCAGGATATTGGGGGTGTTTTACTCTCATCGATGGTTTTTCCTCCCTATTATAAAATCACATATGGTGTCACTATTTGAAATACTCCTTTCATTTCCACATTGGCTTCATTTTTGGTCTACAATACCTTTGTTGTTCAATGATATAAGGGCCCTGGCTAGGGCATTCTCTCCCTATTGTCCATATTCATGACAACGGAAACACTTTAATGGTAGACTCTCAAAGTTTACTTGCTCAAAAACTTTTATCTTTTACCTAAGATCATTTTTTTAGGTAATGATTTTGATATATCATTTTCACATTAACCCTAATAGAGGTAGAAAAGAGGATTTTTTGGTACCTTATCAACAACAATTAATCTCTGAGAAAATTACCAATTTTATTCAAAATATTTGGGTGCCAATATTCAAGGGGAGCCCACAAAGTTGTATCTAGACCAGAATGGTTAGCCCTATCTCCTTTCTTGGATCAAAGTTCAGAACCAAATATTTCTTTACTAGACTTGCATTCCTAAAAAACCATGATCCTTTGAAGAAGATTTGGCCCCTCCTTTACTCTGTAGTGAAGATTGCTAGAAAGTACACTTTAGGCATGACTCCAATTTCCCACTTTCCTTTTGTATCCCACTGCGTCCTTACCCATACCAATAATGAATTTGCGGCTGGCCGTAGATCAACAAACTTTAAAATCAAAGCAATTTAGCTTAAAAATATCCATTTCTCGGATGATTAAGGTATCCTCAATCTCCAACTTGTCACCGATGCTTCAAAGATATGCCCTCTATTGCTCTCGACACATGCTTTGGGTGCTCTTGTTCGCCCTCCATTGCTATTTGTAGTGGTTCCATTACCACCTTTGCTAGTGGCACATTGCTCTACTTTGTCTTATGAACTTGTATTCCTTTTTTTTTGCTTC
This sequence comes from Torreya grandis, assembly GCA_037957365.1. Lineage (NCBI taxonomy): Eukaryota > Viridiplantae > Streptophyta > Pinopsida > Cupressales > Taxaceae > Torreya > Torreya grandis. Next base: position 1,271,863 of record JARHVA010004826.1, on the reverse strand, counting down.
TTGGATTTTCTTTTCCTTGAACTTTCTATTGTTCACTGTTTTATCCTCAAGTCCCATTGACCTACTATTGGTCATCTATGGACATTAATATAATTTCTTTCTTTCTTTATTGTGTATTTCCCTTTTACGCACTACTTAGACATTGTACCTTTCCCATTTTTCATGGTGGAGGCTTTTGAGCTCTTCCTTGGATTGGTGATGTTTTTTCTTTGCTTGAATTTTTGTAACTTCCTTCTCGTTGAAGTGCCTCTCTACTCCTCTGCTCCTCTTCTCCCTTTTCTCCTTCGCAGCCCGCTGATACTTTGCTAGCCATTTTTTTCTCATGTAAGATCCTATTAACCATATACCTATATGATAGGGTATTCATGAACTTATTCTAGATGTATTAATCATTAATTACTTCCCTGCGATATTACTTCCTATTGAAGCTACTAAATTAGATTGAATTCAAATAATAGGTTGTTCACACAAAACCTAGAGCGAGGAAAAACAGCTAATTGCATTTATCCAATTTCACCTTATTTTCCATATTGGATAGGCACATGGGTATATTGGACTATCTTCCACACAATGTTGATTTCATCTCAAAGCTTAAATTTTGGCATTTGAAAATATTAGAAGTTCATTTCTACCATTTTATTTGTGTCTCAAGATTTGTTTTTCAAGTTTTATTTGAAATCTTACAAATCCCTCAATCTAGCAAAATGAGTCGATCAAGTAGCAGCCATCATTAAACTCAAGGGAAGGATGGTCACATGGGGTGATTAAGGAGGGGAGAAACAAGAAGTGGAATAAGAGAAACTGTAAAATGGCCATCTAAAGTTTGCTACATTTGTAAAGGGCTTATGATTTCCCTAAAAGAACATCTCCAACCTGCGAACAAAGGAAAAAACAAGTGCCACTCAAATAAACGGTTCTTTAATATTTGTTGTCCTGATGGGGAGATAACATATTTCTAGGTATTATCCCCTTATAAAAAATCTGAGTTTCTTAGGTTGCAAATGAAAGCTAAAACTAACGACACACACTTGGCTAAAATTTCTCTTCACAATCTCAACACATAATTAGGAGTGGGATAGGTGTTCAGGATGTTGGCTTGACTGAGTGTGAGTTCTACAAAAAGAAGTCTTTAAAGGTCCAAGCACAGTATAACAAATCTATAATCAACACCAAGATGTAGATGGAGAAACTGTAAATTTTTTGTTTGCCATGGCATTCTCTTCCATGTTACCCATTCTTTGTATTATAAAAAGATGATGAACAAAACTGGAATTAGTGGGCCTTCATATGTGGTCCTTCAAGAAGAGGACAACCTTGCTGGAAAGAAAGAGTATAGATTAACATGCAAGTGGAGGATATGAAACAGACTTGGAGGAGGGAAAGGCACTCAATCATGATCGATGGGTGCATGGATATTATTTGTATGTAACTCATTAACATTATTTCTACATCTTCAGTACGATACTTAAAGCAATTGAGTGTTTTGAAAAGAACAAGGATGCAACTTTCCAATTGAGCTTCTTCATCTACTTGACAGGAGGTTAGGCCTGTGAATTGGTGTATGTTGTAAAGCCCAATTTCTACCATTCCTATTTATTTCCGTTTGCTCTATTCTTACACTAATATCACATTGTTTAAGAGTATGAATACTTAGGCATTTGCAATTACTTCATATGATATATTAAGATGATATGATTCTTGGGATGCTTCCATAAATATGTCTTATGTGATCACGTGTATTGCTTGTGATTTGTTCATAGCTTTGTTGCTTCGGCTATCATAGGATAGAGCAATTTTATGTGTGCAATGGATGTGCAAGATTACAGGTGGCCAAGCAAGGGATCTTGGACTACATTTGTCATAGATTTTACCATTCATTAGATGTGTAGTGTCCCTAGTTGACACCTTGCTTAATTTCTATTCATAATTATGTTTTAGTGGCTAGTTTTGAATTTTGACAATTTTAAGCCAACTTACACCACTCACACCCTCTTTACCCATGCTTTAGAAGTTTCTTGAATTATCTAGGAAGTCAAAAAGATGAAAAGGGAGCCAACATGATCATGCCACTAGCAAAATTCGAATGAATTGGAAAAGCCAACTTTGGAGAGTTGTATAAAATGAATTTTAGATATTTTGAGTTGAAATTAGTGCCTTTTGACCAAAAGGAAGGCATATGAGTAATTTTATGAGTCCTAAAAGACTTTTAGGACAGCCTATGTCATCATTAATGGCATTGGAATGGGAAAGCATTTATTGAGTGTGGGAAAGCCATGAATGGGAAAGCATTTATTGAGTGTGAGAAAGCCATGCTTGTCCTCATGCCTTGTAAGAAAGAACATGGACCTTGTACCGAAAGTAAATGTTATAGACGACTTTAGGAGAGAGGAAAATAAATGGGAAGGGACAAGAGTCACCTTCCCATTGGCCAAAGATTGAAGAATTTCCCTATAAATAAAGGGGAAACCATCCTTGTGCACGCCTTTTTGTCATTATGGAAAATGGAATTGGCGCTTAAGCTTGGAGAGACTAGGAGGAAACCCTTGGGAGATGGATGCTAGTTGGAAGCTAAGCCTTAAAGGAAGGGAAGTTACTTCTCAAATTGATAACCTGAGGTAGGAATTCCATGTACTCCATATTTTAATGTATTTCTTTTTAAAAACATCTCAAGTTAAACCTCCTTGAAATATTGCAAGATTCTTATGGATTGGCAAGGTCTTTGGCTTGTAATCCTCTCTACTTGCTTTGTACATGTTTTGGGCTTAAGGCCATTTCTTTTTGTAGACCCTCTTAAGGATATTTGGGAAGATTTTTCTCCCATTTTATTTGTTGTTTTGACTGTCATATTTGAGTGTTTAAAACACAAAGTTAAGATTCAAAAATAGGCTTGAATTGTTATGGTAAGATGGACATACGGTGAATGATTGTCCCCAAGCCATCCTCCTCAAATCTCTTAGAAGTTAGAAGTGAAAGCTTGTCCAAGTGGGTCTAATATCCTTACCGAAATTTATTAGAGTATATTCCATTGGGAATGCTTGGTTTCTTGTGTTTGGCATGTATGTGGTTTGGCACAAATGTAGGAAGTGGTACTAAACTATAGGTGTTTCTTAGTGTACCTTTCATTTTAATGTAAACTAATCCCTCCATCATAACTTAGAGAACATTGTATGGTAATCTTCATGACCAACAATGGAGTCCTTAGCTCGGTGTTGTCTATGGTAGTCGTCTAATAATGGCAATAAGATGGGAGGCGAGCACCTACTTGCCTTGGCCTTGCAGTATGTATATGTGGAGCTAGCGGAATCTATGGAAGCTCGATATTGCTTGGAACAATTGTGATAATGGCAATAAGATGGGAGGTGAGCCCCTCCTTGCCTTGGCCTTGTGGGATGTATATGTGGAGCTAGTGGAATCTCTAGAAGCTTGATATTGCTTGGAACAATTGTAATAATTTCTCTTGGGCTATTTTGAAAACATTGTAAACACTTGTAAAATTATTTGGAAGCTTTGTGAATATTGTGACGAATTGAAGGGAAGTTTGTAATAAGCATTTGTTCAAGTGTGACTATTATAACCCTAGCGAAGGCAAGTTGAAATGAATTATTCAATGAAAAGAAAGGTTTTATTTTTGCAAAAGATAGTATTCTTACGTTCTTAACATCTCCAAATTACATGTTCTATTATGTGGAATAAAAGACTAGTCAGTAGATCGTTTTGAAAGATTAAAAAATCAATTGGAGAGCTTAAGGCCTTAAAGAATATATTATAATTTTTATGCATCTAAAATACTACCTAAATCTCCCTAAACTAATTTAGTTGGATTTGGAGTTCACCACGAATCCACAGAAATTTGCAAAATGATTTTTGGAGGTACAAAACAAAAGATATGAATTTTCGAAGTTGAACTTGCAATATGCTCCTAATTCCTCAAGGAAAATACCTATTTTTCATACAATTATTCGACACGCTCATCGAGACAGAATTGGACTTGAAATAATTTTAAAATGAAGTTTAGAATTTGTTGAGTCATCGGTTTTCCTTTGGAAAATTTAGAGCAGCAGGGTGTCCATTAGTATTTTCTGAAAAATACTTGTTTGTAGGGCTAAAATACACAAGGCCTTTCGATGTAGTTTATGTGCCCTTATTTGTAGGGCAAGTTATGGCTTTAGCCGACGATCGCCCATATGACCATGTGGAGGGTTTTTGAAGGCCAAAGCACCAACGAGGTTAGACAAGCGTAGGCTATTATAAGGCCACAGCATATTATATAGTTTGGATGGTTCTTTCTATATAAGCCACGACATTCTTATTTAATGTGGTGGTTTAGCCTTTTAGCGGTCGCTTTCATTTATATGGTTAGCAACATTCCTCTTTGGCACCCTCCACCTCTCCTTCTTTACTCTCTTGGCCTCTCCGGCCCATGCTGCTTCTTCTCCTTCCTCATCTTCTTCTTCTCCTATCTTTCTCGCTATTGTTGTTTTCGAACGGCCTGTTTAGGTCTTCCTGTTGGGTCCTTTGGCTTTGGGCAGTGCAGTCCCATTGACCTACCTTTGTGGTCATTTGTTGGACATTAATATAATTATCTTATCTTATCTTTATAGTTTATAAAGATAGTTTTTTTATATTGTTTTTATTATCTTAAGACCCAGAGCTTGTCGGGTTGTTTATGGTTACGCGGTGGTCCCAAGGCCAAGTGACCCTTAAGGGTACTCCCCCCATTTTCCCCCCTCTTTCTTGCCATATCAAATTTAAAGCTAAATTCTGAAAATAAAAATCAAATATTAACTAAACCTTGATAATTGACCCTAGACCTTGTTTGGATGGTTGCCTATGTTTTATTTTTACCTTAGCCTTTAGGGCCTTAAGACCTAGAGATTGTCGGGTTTTTTATGGGTACGTAGTGGCCCTAGGGCGAGGCGATCCATAAGGGTACTCCCCCCAATTTTCCCCCTCTTTCGTGCCATATAAAATTTAATGCTAAATTCTGAAAATAAAAATCAAAGATTAACTAAACCTTGATAATTGACCCTAAACCTTGTTTGGATGGCTGCAGGCATGTGGTAGCCCGGTGGCGGGGTGGCCCTTAAGGTGCACCCCTAATTTTTTGCCATCTACCACATAGAAGAAAAATATTTGAATTAACTCTGAAATGACATACTTGGTTTTGGAATACCTTGGATGATCATTAATGGGTGTCAGGACCTTGAAACTCCCTTCACCTTTTCACTTCCCATAAGATTCCAAAATCTCATGGAGGCTTTCCATGAAACTTGAGATTAGAAACATAGACTTAGGAAGAGAAAACAACTTGAATCTTAGTTTTTCACCTTTTTGGTTTCCGAGCTCCGGATGGCCATTAATGGCTACTAGAGGACATGGGGACCAGAATTTAAAATGTCCCCAAATTAGCCGAGAAGCTAGAGGGAGGTCCAATGGGGACTCCTTGCTCCCCCAAATGTTTATGCAATCAATCAAATTGTCCCAACTCGAATTTTGGAATCAAGAACTTGGAGGCAACAATTAATCACACCTAGATAAGTTTTTGCCCCTAAATGCCTTTGCCTTCTATGTGAGAGTCCATAATGTCATAGAGACATGCTATGAGCGTCATTTGATTTAGAATTCACCTAATGTCACATTGCCACTATCGAATCCCATTTTGAAGACTTTCTTAGAATGCATATTTTTGCATATGGCCCCACCATGGGTGGTTGACCAAGATCCCAAGGTATGAATGGGAAGGACTAGAAGTTTGTCCTTCCCCTGCAAACCTCATTTTTCTTTTTCTAGAGCATTTTATCTTTCTTGGTTGAAAGAGGGATCCTTTATAGATATCCATAAGGATATTTAGGGCTTTTGTGTTTATGCACGATTTGATGGTGAGGATGACCCAAATTCAATGGTGGGGATCAAGTGCTCCATCCTATAAGGGATGGCCTAGGATATGTTAAGCCCCTTTTAAGGTCATATGGGACCTTGTTGACTTTGCTTAAGCCAGTTTTTTTATAAAAGTAACTCAACATGGAATTAGATTCTAAGTGGGACTAAAGGTATGGATCCCGACCTTCTAATTAGTAAAAACTGCACGGGATTCCATTTGATCCCCATTGAGCGCAAGATTAGTAGGTCATTCAACCCTAGACCATGTTGGAATCCTTTCTATATAACTTTGATTCCGGACCGAGACCACAGTTGTCATGGGGCCCGCTAGGCTTGTGGAGACTGTGCAGGCCATCTGGGTCACAATACGTTAGTGTAGGCGAGGTCAGCATGTGCATTGCAACCATAGTTACCATGTTTTATTAAACATCAGGGATGTTTGGTTCGAACCGAACATTAATTGCTCACCGAATTTATTTGGTTAAGTTTGAGCATTTACATATATATTTTTTTAATAATTTTTTTTTAAATTTAAAATTTTGATATTAACATCTATTTTTTTAAAACGAAGTTAGAAACCCTAAAAAGGAAAAGCGACCAAAAGAAAGCTTGACAGGAAAGAAATAGAAAGCAATAAACAGTGAATGCAAAGGCTGTAACAGTCAAATATGCAGTTAAACTCGACAAACTCGTGCAACTACAAATGTAGAGGAAGACTCAATAGTTGGTATCCGAACCTTGGCATACTTGACAATTGTAACTTGTGTGACATTCGACCCTTGGCAAACTGCGAATTGATACATAGTGTAGCAAACTCAGAAGTACAAAGAAATATGCAATCAACGAAGTATGCACTAAGCATTAGCTTACGACCTTGCATTGCTAGAAGGGGATTAGATAAGGCTCTGCCACTCCATGTAGGCCCTTATGTAGGCATCTAGACTTCACAGTTCAAACTTCAAAGACAAAGAGTAACATAGTTTCACTTTCATATCGTGTTAGCCTATTTGGGTTAACAAAATACTCAAATAGTTTATAATTTTGTCATTTACTAAAATTGAAAACCCTAAAAGTTTCAAATGTTAAAGCCTAAAATGTGTTTAATAGTTTATGTTTATTTGTTAACAATAAACTTATATCGTTTTTAAATTTTTATGATTTTTTTAACAATTTGTTTATTTGTTAAGCTTTTGAGAGTGTGACACATAATGCAATGACATGGATTAATCATTAAACAAATTGCATTGCATAATAGACACTTTCATACGATTTAATTAGTATATAAATATTAAAAGTATTTAAAATGTGAACATTTGCAAGTGTAAAAATATCATTAATTTGAAGTGCTAAGTGGTATTTTCTTTACAAATATGTATGATATATTTATTTCTTATAATTTATAATTTTTTCCTAACTTTACCGAACCATACTTTTCTGAACTTTTTTCCCCTTCTGAACATCCTGAACTTTCCAAACATGGTAACTATGCTACAACCATATAACCCCCTGTACACTAGTAACCACACCCGATGATATGTTTTGCATGCTTTGGTGGACACTTGGATCATTTTAGGTCACCTTGCATGTGCATTGCACATCCTTCAAAAATGACATGTATTTGTGTGGATTTCTTCATGCAAAATTATGGGCATGCCACATGTAGTGACATATAGTGCACATGATTTAAATTAGACCAATTATTGGTTAAGAGTACATACAAGCATATTTTTAAGCCCCATGTTGTGTGGATGCATTGAGAAATATATTGAAAGACATTGCCAAGGTTGTAACTATTCATAGGTTTTACACGAGGAAGGATTTCCTCAAGTCCATTGAGATTATAGATATGCTAGCTACTTCCTTATTGGGTAGGCTGCTTAAGGTGAAAAAGGCATTGCAGACTATGGTTGTCAATAGTGAATGGTCTTAGACTCTTGATGGGGAGACTCAAAAGACAAAAGTAGGGGAAGATGAAGCTTTGGATGTTGAGTTATGATTGATAAGGCATATTGTAGGTACTTGGTTACATTCATAGGCCCTATTGTAGAGATAATTGGATATACAAACACAAGTTCTCCTAGTCTTGGAGAGGTTTATGAGATCATGGACGGAATGTTGGGCTCATTGAGAATTGCCATTGTGAGAGTGATCCCACATTAGTGTTCTACATGCACTAGATTCAATAACTCATTTAATGTAGGTGGGATTGCATCAAGTTTCAACACACCATTGCAGGTGGCAATAGATGCACTTAATCCAAAATGGTATGTAGCCAAGGAGACTATTATTGATAACCATGAATTCAAGTGGGGGTTTCAAGATATGTCATATCCGCTTCCAAAGAATTTTTGGGATTTTGCTATGTTATTGTTGACCATTTTTGGCCCAACAGGCCAAAAAATCGGTCCCCTTCTTTTTTCATGCTGTTCTGAGCCAGTACATTTTGATTTTGCACGAGTCTTGCAAGTTTCTACGGACTCTGCAGGTTTTCTACGGACTCTGCAGAGCTTGGTTTTCTACGGACTCTACAGGTCCATTTCTACGAATTCTGCAGGTCCATTTCTACGGATTCTGCAGGTCCATTTCTACGGACTCTGCAGGTCCATTTCTACGGACTCTACAAAGAGGATTTCTACGGACTCCATTTCTACGAACTCTGCAGGCGAGTCTTTCGGCACATGAAGAACCAGTCAAAGAGTGCAAGGTTTTACAAAGCTTCTTTGGACTCTTGTCTGAAGAAATTCACAAGGAAAGTTGGCATCTTTGAACCATTGAACTGGTTCAATGCTTCGGTTCAATGCTTTGGTTCATCACTTTAGTTCAATGACAAAGTTCAATCGGCAAAGTTCGTTGCTTTGGTTCAATCAAATGGTTCATCGACTTGGTTCAATGCTTCGGTTCAATCAGTCGGGTCAACGAGCTTGGTTCAAAGCTTGGTTCAACGGCTTTGGTTCAACGGGTTGTTTCAAAAAGACAAGTTCCGACACTTAGACGCAAAATGGATCTTTCCAAGTGCCCTTGAGGAGGGCAGTTCTGGGTTCAAGATCCCTTGCGGAGGGCAGGGAACACTTTCGAAGAGGCCACAAAGAGAAAGCCGCAAAGGTGAATTCTTTCAGAATTTTGTTAAGGCAAAGGCATAATTCTTTCAGACTTTTTGTCCGAAGGAATTCGAAAGGGCACTTTGAAGGCAGCCGAAGAAGTTCAAAAAATCCCGCAAAAAAGACTTAAGCATTGAACGAATTCTTTCGGACTTTTGTCCGAAGGAATTCCTTCGGACAAAAAGTCCGAAGAAATTCAGAGGAAGGCCGCAGAAGGAAAAGCCGAGAAAATTCCGAAGGAAAGCAAAGCGGCGGAAACAATTCTTGCAGACTTTTGTCCACGGGAAAAAAGTCCGAGGGAAAATGTCCGCACAAAATGCCCGAAGGAAAGCAAAGTGGCAGAGGCATTTCTTGCGGACTTTTTGTTCGCGGGAAAATTGTCCGCGAAAAAAGTCCGCAGAAAAGGCCGAAGCAAGAAAGGCCGAAAGAAGTCCAAGGGGTGATGGGCCCGAAGACGTCAAAGTCAAGCACGACGAACTAGCCGTTGGAAATTCAAATGCAGTGACGGGCCCGCGAACGTCAATTTTACACCAAGAAAAGCCAGAGTGTGGAAGGAGCCAAGTGGCAACCACGGAAGGCTTTGACATGCTTTTCTAGGAGCAGCGGAACGTTCCACGTGTCCTCTTCCGCAGAACCTTCAAGGGGTGCCTAAAGCTTCTATGAGTCAAGCGGATGCTAACACGTGTCCTGCCCGTTTCACAGCGGAACGCGCCACATGTCACTTATTTGAAATTGGCAGAAAGTGGCCAAGGCAAGCAGGAAGAGCCCAAGGAACGCAGCGACCCGCCAAAAGATAGTCCCGAGGGGCGAAGGAGCCAGAAAGGGACAAAGCTAGGATGAGACAAGTGCAGGAAAAGACAAAGCAGTCCAAGTGGCAAAGGGGAGGCAAGTTATTGCCAGATGGTCACCAAACGGCGCAAACAGTAAACGGCATGGCCTGTCTTGTCCATTTTTGCATTTATAAGGGGAATCCATCTCTCAGCCTTAAGGCAAAGCTCTGTCCAAAAATCTCTTGGGCTTGTAAGGCAAAACTCTACCAGATTTTACCTTGAATCAGAACTTAGCATTTTTACCTCCATCTGGACTTGCACTCAAGCACATGTCTATGTTTTCTTTTTGTGTTAAGTCATTTCCTTTTATGCTTCTCATAGATCGATTCCAGCATGTCTAGCGCATAGTGAAGTTTCTTTTCTGCAGGTCTGCCAAAAGTGTCTACAGCAGGAATATAGGCGCATGTGAATAGGCTGCCAAAGTGTGTCTCAGAACACCTTTGATAGTTCCTTCCTCCCTGTATCTCCACGGACCCCTGACTCACTGAGACAAAAGAGTTTCCCACATCAGATGAAGTGTATGGGCGCTTCTTCTTGGTGAAAAGTGTATGTTCGGGCCTGAGTGGATCAAACTTTTTTGGTGTATCACCCTTTCTAGTTTAGGTTTAGGTTCTATTTCAGCATCTCTCTCCCTTTTCATCCCCCCCTTTTTTCATTTTATTTGTTAGTAGTAGGAAAAAACAGGGCCTAAAAGATACATCGGAGGGAGCTAGCCCTTATCTAGAGACTCTCCCCTCCAGCTTCGCTGGTCCCACAGGCGAGAGGGGAGTTTCCATTGTTGCGTGTGGAAGGGCGGGAGCTAGGCGTCCTGCTTCGAGTGCAATCCACTGCGTCAACAGTTATTGTTCTGTAACTTTTTGGAACCATGTTTATCTGCAAAATAATGTTAATTGATTTCATGAGTTGGTTTCTAAAAGGATTAATGATGTCTTCATGGCATTAATTATGATTTCATGTTTTATTATTGACAATTATTAATCAGTATATATATATATATATATATATATATATATATATATATATATATATATAGATATATATTGCTTTCATGAGTTGGTTACTAAAAGGACTATTGGTTTTGATGACATTACATTATGATATCATGTTTTATTATTGATGATCATATCTTTCATCGGTATATATGATGTACTCATGTTTCATTATGATGTGTTCAATTCAATTGTCACACACACACACACACACATTCTTTAAGCATTTAATTAAAGTTGAGATTTTTAGATGATTTTCAATAGATGCTACTAATGATGTTTTGCTTGGTAGGTTGAAGACAAGGTGGCATGGACCAACTAGGTTACTGTCGATACCAAAAATGATACAGTCAGACACATTAAGGTCGACCTTGACCATACCTATTAAACCAAGTTGTAACATTACAAAGAAAATTTAAAAATGATACCTTGACTATAACCCTATCTTGGACCTAACCTAGACACTAAATTAAGACTTTGACATAAGACCTTGAATAATGTTGCTTCAATTTTCAAACTATTACGCCAGACTCAGGGAAATGAAACTATACATCTACCATGGCATGGACATTGGAATATATATTGGAATGAGTTTATAATGTAAAATGGTATTATAGGAAGGGAATGTTTTAGTTTTAAATTTATGTGAATTCTAAAACCCATGACAAGCCCTTTTGGTGGGCATTGTATGAGCATTGAATGAACGATTACTAAGCCTTATCGAGAAGGACATTAAAATGTCATTGAAGAAAAAACAAATCTGCGAGAAGTAAATGAGGAAGAGAAGTGGAAGAGTGGGGAGTTAGGGCAGGGAAAAAGTATGAGAAATGAAGAGGAAACAAGGGGCAAGGGGAAGAAGAGAAAGGAGCACGAAGTTAAAAGTGTGTAAGGAGGAGCATATCAGTTTTAAAGTATTGCAAGATTGAAACCCGTAAGTGGAAATATTGTCTAACTCTTAAGTTTAAATGTCAATGTTGGTCACTCTTGAATCTTGTTTGATACCTTCCAAGTTGGATGAGTTTTTGTTTGATTTGGACATAGGAAAAATAAGTGATATTTTTTTTTTTGGGTTTTGCATTAGCTTCAACACAGTATAGTGATGATGAAGGAAAACTAGGGCTTATGGAACCTTGGGCAAAACACTTAGAAATCATATAAACTTTCACTGTATATTACTGTCACTTGCCTTAGCAAAACTACAAATTAAAAACTGGTGGAAGCTGGTTGGTTTAAACTCATAATGTTTGTGTTTTGAGTAGGTGAATTGGGCTTGACATTGATATATTATACAGGCCAGGGCATAGGAGAGTGGAAGTATCTCTCATGTATTCTTGAGCCTGAAAATCTGCGAATGAGATATAGTCCACAATTCTGTTAAGGGCAGGTGTTTGGGGGACAATTTGGGGTTTGGTCCACTTGTGTGGAACGGGGTCCTTGAGACTTGGGGCTTAAACTCATGCTTAAACTGGTAGTGTTGAAGCAGTTCCCTGCTTCCACCTTCACCCATACACAAAATGTTCACAAACATAACTTCAAACAAAAGAAAACAATAGGGTAAAAGAACTTTGTGACTTGAAAAACCTTTTCGTAAACTTATTCTTCTAATCTTTGCTGGCATGGCACCTCAGCAATTCGCTACATTGTAGAAATTGTGGGTTTTTTTGCTTAACTCATGATTCAGGTGGGAATGGAGCACCATGGAGGTCCGCTCTCCTGTCTTGGAGCTCTTGAAAACTTCTCCACATAAGAACTGAGCATCAACATGGAAATGATACATTGGATTGTCATGTTACTACTTTTGTCTTGTACAGGCATGTTATGATAATTGTCAAGGCGTTTATTATAGGCTATACTATCATTGTGAACTAGTCTCAACTTGGAGAAAAATATTGTAGACATGTATACTGGTAAACATGCTTTGTTTTGACAACATTGTAATTATGTGATCATTTTGTATTGTTGCTTTGAAAGGCCCTATAGGGCTGGGTATGGACATTAAGTTCCCTTTTACCTTAAAGCATCTATATCTATATCTATATCTATATATATATATATATCTATATATATATATATATATATATATATATATATAGTATTTATGTGATCATTTTGTATTGTTGCTTTGAAAGGCCCTATAGGGCTGGGTATGGACATTAAGTTCCCTTTTACCTTAAGGCAACTATATATATATATATATATATATATATAGTATTTATGTGATCATTTTGTATTGTTGCTTTGAAAGGCCCTATAGGGCTGGGTATGGACATTAAGTTCCCTTTTACCTTAAAGCAACTATATATATATATATATATATATATATATATATATAGTTGCCTTAAGGTAAAAGGGAACTTAATGTCCATTGTGTGTGTGTGTGTGTGTCCAGCTTTCCACTTTTCAAGATGTTTTTATATTTGCAATTATACCGTAAGGAATACAATGGACTCAGACCTTTATACTCTGCCCTCGTTGGGATTTCAAAGAAAGTAGCATCAAAGGGGGCTGTGTGTGTGTCCAGCTTTCCACTTTTCAAGATGTTTTTATATTTGCAATTAGACCGTAAGGAATACAATGGACTCAGACCTTTATACTCTGCCCTCGTTGGGATTTCAAAGAAAGTAGCATCAAAGGGGGCTGGGTATGGACATTAAGTTCCCTTTTACCTTAAGGCAACTATATATATATAGTTGCCTTAAGGTAAAAGGGAACTTAATGTCCATACCCAGCCCCCTTTGATGCTACTTTCTTTGAAATCCCAACGAGGGCAGAGTATAAAGGTCTGAGTCCATTGTATTCCTTACGGTCTAATTGCAAATATAAAAACATCTTGAAAAGTGGAAAGCTGGACACACACACACACACACACACACACACACAGAGAGAGAGAGAGAGAGAGAGAGAGAGAGAGAGAGAGAGAGCATTTGATTTTGTTTGTACTCTTAGCAACTGAAGAATTTAATAAAGAGACCCCTGTGGACATGGAATAATTACTTATGTTTCTTTTGTTAACCAGGGTTTTACTAAATCATCTATGAATGTAGTTGTGAATAAGGTCTCATTGTATTCTTGTTGGCACATGTCATCATGACAGACTACTGTCTGCATGATGTTCTTCATTCATGTAGCCTTAAGATTTTGTAGTTGATTGTAAAAATATTTAGAAGCTAATAGAAGTTGTAGCTTTGTAGGTTCACTTGAAAGAAATTTCATGGTGGTGAAAAGTGTGGTTTGTATTATTACATGCATTGTGGAAGATATAAAAACGTGAACAAGCCTTGTAATCTTTAAGCCATGGATAAATGTACGAATCCCTTGTTTTTTTGTCTTGTGATCTTGCCGTCTATCTACTAGAAACTCCTCTTGAAATTTGATCACCATGTCTAAAACAAAAGTGATAGTTCACTATCTAGAGTTATGAATAAGAGTGGTTGAACAATGTTGTAGCAGTTGATATATTTCCATTAGTAATCTTACTATAAACAGAAAGTATGAAGGATGACTGTTTTGTTGTTGTGTGGACTCTTGATGTTGAAAAAGATTCTCTCTTTCATCTTTACCTTATGATAAGAATGAAACTTGGGAAATGAAGTAGGATGGTCTCCACAGGCAAAGATCATAAGACCTCACTGTATTGATTGTATGATGTTTTTCAGACCGTGGATGACTTGATTTGGTTGTTTGTAGTGGTGTTAATAAAGTGTTATCAACACATTTATGCTATCTTGTTCTCAAACTTCACCATAGCTTGTATAGTCTTTTGGACTAAATTGATATCTCAATGGACGAGATATCTTATCTCTAACATTGCTAAGAAAAACCACGTAATATGAGGTAGTGGTGTTGTACTTGAAGACGGCCACTTGTTAGCTTAAAATGAAAAGTATAGTTCCTTCTATCTCCTTGTAAAAATATCTTCTATGGGATTATCTTTCTTAAAAGTATGCTTAATGATATCATCATATTTGTTGTAAATATTACATAGCTCTCTTCTTGCTTATTACTGCCATAGGTGGCAAGTATTTCTTAAGCTTGAGATTGCTTGGGATATTTGATAGGAAGAAAAAAAAGTGGGAATGTGTGACCATGTGTAACAAGAATCGCAAGGCATTGAAATGATCATATTTATTCTCTCATTATCACTGTCCTGTTCTATAGACATGCAATCCATCTTGATTTGGGGTCTATATGATGAATATGCTAGGATGGCAAATAAGAATTATACGTTTTCTACTGTAAAAGTGAACTCAAGGTGAATGATGCTGTAAATAAGTTGGTTAAACTATTACATAAAGAAGGTAACCCTGCTTTAAGGAACAGTTGGATGGTGTAGGTTGTTTGTTAGAAGTTTCAATATTGTTGAGATTTCAGCATGAAGGTTAGCTCTTGTATGTTTCCCTTAAGGAGATGTTGAAGGTCAAGTTAGACAATGTTTTCTTTGGGAAAAGATAACATAGCATTGTGTGCTAAATGTGTCATACTGTTTAAGATAATGTTATATGTTGCTCATACAAAATTAGACTCTTGAGTTTTCAAATTTAAACAGTTTAGTAAATATGGCCAAAAAGGGAGCTTTCTTCCAGAACAGGGCACCCCTGTTCCCACTCCTTGAACAGTGACTAGATGTATTGAGCTTGGCTTTAGCCCCTCCCTGTCATTCTAATCATGGCATTGCTGTTAAAATTTGTTAAATAGTGAAATACTATGCCCATGAATGGCTGTTTCTCACGAGGACCTTTCTTCCTTGAGATATCAGAAATAGAATTAAATAAGACAATTTTGTTAGTTATGAATTACTTTCCAATAAGGTGTTGGAAGATCTCCATTTGATCAAAGGTTAAATGAAAACTTCATGTTCTTATCAGTTGACATTTTACACTAGCTAGATGAAATGGAATGAATTGTTAGGGCCCTGAGAAGGTTGTCCCAAGGTAGAGCAGGGCTAAGCCCAGCCCTTGGGAGCAAAAAGATAAGAAGACACTTTGATTCATTGCTGTATACCTTGCTAAGGGAATGTGTATTGAATTTTGTGTTGAGATGCAATCTTGCATATGTTCTTAGCTGAATAAAGGCTTGGATTTCTTAAGTTTGCTCTATTTGTCTCTCTAGCTCACCATGAACGCAAGGTAAAGATATTTATTGTTAATTGAGTAATGAATAAGGGTTCTTACAAATGTAGAGATCACTTTACAACTTGAGGTTGATTAAGACATTATTGAAAATAGTCTTTGTGATCTTATGTTTGTTGAATTTGAATTGTAGAACCTAATGACTTTCTTAAAAGAACAAACCCCTCATGGTTTTTGTAAACATAGCTCCATTGTGCATATCAGTGTGGAACATTAAATATGTTATTTTCCCCATATCTAGAAACAAAATTGGGTTCAAAATTTTAGCTGTTAGATATCATTGCAAAGATATTCATTTTTTATGATGGTGAGATAATTTGACAATGATATCTTCAGACTTTTATAACAACTTAGTGTTCTCTTCAATGTATCAGAAGCAAAGAGACAATTGACATGCTATAGGCCAAGAGAGCTCAACATGATGGTGGGGGATGCACGGGGATAGAGGTCTAAGGATCTGCTAGCTTGCTATTTGTTCGTTATCTTAAATCATTAGTTCCTCTGGGATTCAGAGGATCCATTCCAGTTATAGCTTAATTCAATCTATCAAGAGGAACAAACTTACGTCTAGAACAGAAGAGAAGTTAGTTGCAGTTCATAGTGCCTTACACCTTGAACATCAAAAGACACATGATTATGTACAAGGATCAATGGCATGATGGGACATTAAACCAAAGGGCATAAAAAAATTGAGGGTGCTGAGGTACGACAAGAATTGGTTGAGGTGCCATTGATCATCTTCGAAGAGCCAAAGGATAGTGTTAGCCATGATGACATTGATACTAACGATGTTGAAGAATTGCTGAGGTGCATGTATGAAAAAGAAAAAGCATATGTATTTAGTATTTATTGTTTTAGCCTAGCTAGTTGCTTGTTCTATGTTTTCAAACTCTTTTATATGGAGTACAATGTATAAAGGTTTTATACCATTTAAGATGATGAAGTATAGATATATCATGAATAATATTGTCATGAATCATAATATTTTTGTCATATTCCCAATAAAGATAAATAGATTGCTGGCCTTAAATGAAGAGAGCGCTGGAATTAAGGAAAGGCTGTTGCTGGAATTAAGGACAGGCTGTCATTAAAACAGCATTAATTAATAATTATCATCATTAAGTATTTAGTTCATTATAATATTCATTAATTAAAAACAGTGATTGGAAAAGTTGCCACATTTGGGAGAGTCGCCACTTTTGGGAGAAGACATGTCGTTTGATAAAAGGTCACAATCCTTGGAGAAGACGTGTCGTTTGGTGGAACACTATGAAAGTATTTATATTTAGCATTTGGTGAGAAGGAATGGCATCCAATCATATTCATCAAACATGTAATTTCGTACAAGCATCAACGAGGCTCTTAGGGATGTGACCCCTTAATTGCAAACGCGATCTCAACGATGAAAACCCTTGTTATCGAACCCAAGGACGAAACCCCTTGTGGTGTAATTTTGTAATATTCGAAATCCATATTAAGAAATAAACAATTAATCCAATTTGACTATTATTATTTTAATTATTATTTAATAAAATATTATTTTAAAAAAGAATTCTAAGAAAGCCAAATTAATGTAAAATATTCCGATTTGGCATATTACAGTGGTATCAGAGCTGTTTTTCTTGCTAGCTTGTGAACCATAGAAAGGTCTCCAAAACAAACAGATTAAGAACCTCAAAAATGGAAAGAAAATACATCTCTGAGATGCAGAATTGAAGATTATAAAAAGATACACATCTAATAAAAATATGAGAACAATATAGGTACATAAATATATTGGCAATTCCTTCAATGGAAAAAATCTTTTATAACAATGTATGCAGTGGTTTCTTCACTAGTATGCTGAAACCTAAGACTTATGTTTTGTACATATTTGCTCTTAAGAAGTGCTTGTCATGCAAGTTCTAAGTTATGATTCTTTACATGTGGTCATTAGTACTTTTTAAACAATGGATGATTATCAATTATGGCAAGCTGAAACTTTACTAACCTCGTGAATGCTTTAATTTGGGATGCCCCAACTTCAAAGGATCGACAAAGTTTATACGATGAATTTATTTTTAGAACAAATAAAAGTTAATTTCTTCGTAGCATAAATTGCTTTTACATGATTATAATGGAACATTTGACAAAGAAGTTAATATCTAAGATGTACGTGTGAGGCCATATTCTTATTCATGACAGACAAATCTCACATGGGCATGTTAATTTATCTAGGTTCAAAGAAAGCATTGTTTTAAAGAAAGAAAAAATGGAAAAAAAGGTGTTTTAAATAGAATCGTGTTTAACCATACAAGTTTGTCAAAGAGAATATGAACCTGTGTGAGATATGGAGCCAATAAACGTCGATCACTTAGCTTAGACAGCATGCACCCAGCAAAATACGCTGCATTTGCCTGAATAACTGGCCACATAGTGTCAAATGCCTGTGATGTAATAAATGCCAAAAATTAAACATGGTGAGAAGATGAGTAAATTTTGTGAAGAAATAGAAATAAGTTGATCTAGAACTAGATGAAAATTTGTTTACAGCAAATGCTACAAAATGACCTGGATGGCAGAGGCCATGTAAGTATCTGTTCTGTCAGTAAAATGTTCGCAAAGGTTCTTGGTGATGTCTCTCACAAAGTCTTCATAATCACTCCTGAATAGTATGTTAACAGGAAAATAAAAACAAAACCAATCCCAAATTTTAACTCATTTTATCATCAAATAATGTGCAAGAGACATCCAAGAAAAACATTCATCTACAATTCTGTAGCCATGAGAACGGAAAACAATTATTCATCAAAAATTCTCTTGGCATTTATTATCCAAGCTTCAAGTTTATCTGTGAACAAAAATGGACCCCATTATAACATGCACGCATAGCATTTTTTTTTAAAAATGGCAAACTTTATATAATTATATAAAGTTTGCCATTTTTTAAAAAAAATGCTATGCGTGCATGTTATAATGGGGTCCATTTTTGTTCACAGATAAACTTGAAGCTTGGATAATAAAAGATATGAACAAGATACGTACAATGAAAGATGGCTATAAGAAATCTTATCATCCAAAAACTGACCAACAAGAAAGCATAAAGAACAAAGACATTAGCAACACTAAATTGTGTTATAACACATTGTAATTACAGCATTCAAGGACAAAAGACCAGATGTATAGTAAGCAAAGACATCAATTATCATGAGCTATGGGGGAGGATGAAGGAAGCAAGCAGTCCATACTTTGGTGGAGGATGAGGGATGATTAGTGGGACTTGCTAGGCTCCAAGCTTGCTTCTTGCACTTCTCTTCTTTCTGAGGAACTTCTCCAAGGATGGCCTGTCACTTTGCTAGGAGGGGGGTGACCAGGGTGGGCTTGGTGATTGTAGCTTCCAATCTTCTTTTGGCAGGTTCAGTGATTATAATGGTATTTACTGCATCCATGGTTTTCTCATGTTTGGCCACTACCTTGCTCAAAATTTCAACCACAGTTACCAACAGATGAGTAGGGGTAGGGGGAGAAGAGCGCGCCATTTTCAGAAAAATAAGAGACAGGTACTCGGAGACAGCAAAAAAAAATATAATTTAGAGAAAAAGATATTATATAGCTTAATATAGCCTAAGAAAAATATTAGCATTTTAAAATAAAGAAATTAGGTGTCAACAAAAGCCAAGAGTAATTATATTGATATTTGTCTTTGATATATCATCATATCTAGGGTCAAGATTACAAAATATTTTAAAATAAAAAAACCCTAAAATGCCAGTCTCTGAGATAAGTACCAATCTTTGTGCAATATCATTTTCAACACATGATTGGAGAGATTCAATTCTAGCATGTTGAGACTTAGTGAATTGAAGGAGAGCGATAAGGGCTACTTCAATGAAAGGGTTATGGGCACCTTTGTTCTCTAGGATATGTTTCAATTGTTGCATTATTACAATAATATTTGTCATTCCCTGAAGAAGATCCTCATTCTTAGACTGGGAGGTCTAGGTTAGGAGTGGAAGAAGAATAGCCTAGATTAGACAATGTGAGACTGGAGTGTAGGGATTTGCTTAAGAAATGAGGGGGATAGAGAATGGTAAGAAGGAATTCCTCCCCCAAGGGTATTATGAGGGATTACAACACGAATGGAAGTTAAGCTGATTGGCCTAGCTTATTAATTCTATACAAGATAACATGATCTTACACAATAACATCCTACTAACTTTAAAATTTACTCAATATTTTGTCTTCTAATCATCTCTATCCATTCAAGAGTCTAGTATATGGTATATGTTTAGAATAAGACTAGGCTAAAATTATTTTACGAGGAAAAATTGCTCTTATGAAAATTTAAATTTCAATTTAAATGCTAAACGCAAATAACATGCTATGAGAATTGGGAAGATAACATCATGAAGACTGAAATATTTTGTTGAAGAAGCAAAATGGTTAACGGGCCCTCCCTCCAGTCACGAGGTACTCATGGGGTTCAACTTCTCTCCATGTGACCCAAAGATTAGGTAGTGTTCGTGGTTCAAGTGGTGTGGCTTGCCTCATTAGAGATAGCCTCAGGTCTAAAGTTCAATTGATGGACTTCTAATATTCACTCTAGATACATGTGGCTACAAATTTTGAGAGGTCCACCTTCTTCTCAAGATATCTCCATAGTTATATGCTACTTCTCCCCTACCACATCTCCATTCGTCATTCACATTGAAAGGGATCTGTACCTTGACCTCTATCTAGAGATATCTTAGTACTCCATTGTTGGTGATATCATTCTTTTGGGTGATTGTAATGACCGTATAGGGAATTGCCAAACATGTATTCATGATCTTGCATAGGATGAGTTATGTCTTCATGAGTTGGATCTAGAGGAGTTCAGTTTATAGAGAGCCTTTGCTGACATTTTTTTTTACAGTTATGGCCTTTGGGAGACACTTTTTTGAGTTCGAGGAATCTCAAACCCTCCACATTCTCAATTGAGCTTCCTCACTTCCTCGACTTTGGTAGATTCACTTGTTTCCCATGGAGGTGGTGCAATCATCATGGACTATGTTCTCACTGACATATCCCTCATCCCCCACATCCGTGGCTTCCTTATTTCCCCTCATCTCCCACTTGTTGACCATGTGTTCTTGATGTTCACCCTCCATACTAGTTCTCACCCCTCCTTTCTCACCCTTATCCGGTTGCGTGAATCTCAAAGCATCCACATTCTCAATGAGCTTCCTCACTTCTCCAACTCTGGTAGATTCACTTGATTTCCCCATGAAGGTGGTGCAAGCATCGTGGACTATGTTCTCACCAGCAGATCCCTCATCCCCCACGTCCGAAATATTCTTTATTTCTCCTCAGCTCCCACTTGCTAACCATTCCATCTTGACATTCATTCTCCACACTGGTTCTCACCCTTCTTCCCCTCTCCCCTTCCACGATGGCCCCCAGCATTAGAATACCACAATCCACTTTGATGATGACTGCACCATTGACTTTGCTACTCGTTGCTTCCTTCTTATGTCTAGGTTTTACTCCCTCCTTCCCACCACCAATTCCATGAATGAGTTCTTATGTCAAACCCTCTAGGATGCCACCCCTGACTCTTGTCCCCACACTATTCATTACTCCAGATCCCCTACCCACCACGAAACCTTCCCCATGAATCGATGGTAAGATGATGAGTGTAAATACCTTCATTAGAGACTTTGGTTCTCCCTAACCCATGACCCTCCCTCCATACCCACCCTTGGTAGGGAGTACCATTGTCTTCTTCGACATAAGAAACGAGAGTTTCTTGCATCTAGATAGCTTACACTCCTTGTTTTTCTCCACCACTTATCTAAGAACTTTTGTCGCACTCTTCTCCCAAGAAAATCAACAATTTTCGACATCCCAAAGCATAGGTCTCCTAAGCTAGTTCCCTCCATGATGTTTTAGACCATCTTGTTGTCACTACCCTCACTCCTCCACCATCCTCCTTTGTTTTCTCCACTTCTTCCGTCAAGACAACTATTGTGAAGTTGTGCACTAGCAAAGCAACTGATTGCCAATGTCTTCAAGCTAAGTTCATCAAATATGGTTTAGATTCCCTTGCCTCTCCCCTTCCCATGCTCTTTAAGGAGGTGGTATGTTTAGGTTTTCCTCAGTTGTGGTCCAAGCACACCATTCACCCTATTCACAACAACGAGGATCTCTCTATCCTTGGAAACTACAAGACGATTCTGATTGGGCATACATTTGCCAAACTTTATGCCATAGTGTTAGACATGCAATTGTCAAAGCACTTGGAAAGGAATAATATCAAAGCTAGCAGGCAGGCTAGCTTCAAGAGGGACTAGCAGACTATTGACCACATCTTTACACACCTGGTTATTATTGAGGAGGCTCATTACAAGTCTCCTGAAGTATTTTGTTGTTTTGTTGACTTCAAGGAAGCCTTTGATTTGGTTCTGAGACACCTACTGTTCCAGAAGTTGAGAGATATTAGCATCCCATATTCTCTGATTACCACCACTTGGAGGCTTTATGAGACAATTATTGATTAGTTTCATACTTCTCACAATTTCTTTGACTTTTTGAATTGGGGTCAAGCAAGGATGTCCTCTCTCACCGACCATATTCAACATTTACAGTGATGACCTAGACGAGTTTCTTTGACAACATACCCATATGGATGATTTACATGAGGTGCTTATAGGTATGCTTTGTTTTGTTGACATTGTTGTCCTCTCACACTATCGAGGGCTTACAACAACAATTTTATACCCTTGCTCGTTTTTTGTGAACTTCAACAACTCAGTCAACCTTAGTAAAACTAAGAGGTCATGATTTTCAATATCTCCAAGCGCTCTCCCTCCAAATTCCAGTTTTTCTACAAAGGGGAACTTCTAGAGACCACATTGGCTTACATATATTTGGGGGCTGATTTTCAGGTCCATCCTTTAGCATGAAGTTTGCCTCACACCTTTGCAATGGTATGCCTCTCTTTCTATCTTTGAACATCAATGTTTCCAGATCCACTTCCAGGATATCTCTTCCAAGTTACACCTTTTGATACAATCATCAACCTAATGTTTTATATAATTCAAAGGTTTGGGGACCTAGCTCAGGGGTTGTTAACTGGGTTCGTATTGAGATGGTCAAGATTCTCATACTACAATGCATGCTCTGTTGCAAGTGTAGCAATATTGTATATAATTGTTATTAATCTTAGGTGTCTAGTATAGGTATCTTGTTTTTTGTTTTATTCAATAAGTTTTCCATTCTTGTAGTAATAGGAAGAGTCACATTGGGAATGTAAAATGAATAGTTTTTTGGGTTTTTATATTCTAATGTTTGCTCTCATTCCAACTTGAATCATGAAATATAATTTCATGTGCATTCTGTCAATAATATCTCCAGCCTGTCATTGGTATCAGAGCTTGGAAGTTAATTTGTCATTTTTTTCATTGCTTCTCTTTTCAGTTGTACGGTCCAATAAAATTGGTCTCATACCTGCAAAGAATTTGTCTGAGATTAGTATGGGAGTTGGGTGCAATATCTAAGGCGTTTTACACTGTGCACAGTTCGTGGAGCTATTTGAGAACAGTTCAGACATTATTCTGTTGTTTAATGATAGTTATCAACTAAAATAGGGTGCAATACCTATCAAGAGGATTGCATGGCTACAGCGTTACAGTCCAAAATGATGGTCTAGAAAAATTCAAAACCTCTTTGACTGTGTGGTCGCTATTCTGGCTATGGAAGGCTGCGTGATAAATTTTCAAATCAAGTTTCTTCTTTGATTGCGTTGGGAATCCACTTTGGTATTCTAACCTACTGCATGGCATTCTTGGTGGATGTGTATAGCTGGATGTGTATAGCTGTTCCCACTTTGACTGCGTCCCACTTTTCTTGGACCACATGGATAGAAAACGAGGCAACCTTCGCGCTAAGGCCTGGCATGAAGCATTTTTTTGAAACATTTTGTTCTCCCCATGCTGCGTTGAAACCTTAGCATTTTTCTACGTGGAGCTTGGCATTTTTATATATGGACATGTGCAACTGTTCAAAGGCAAGTGGAAGCATATGACCTTGTTTTGTCTCATTTAAACATATAGGAGGTCGCATATTTTTGCTTTCCATATATTTTTCAATATTGGAATTATTTGGCAAATAAGGAGGTGTTTTAATTTTTTCCGTTTTTTTTATTCAAAAAGCAAAATTTCAATTTTAAGTGCCTTTTCAAATGTGAAGCATTTTGAAATTTGAAATGTAGAGCAATTTTTTCATTAAAAATGCCTTGAGCAAGCTACTCTTAGCAAATTTTGCAAACAGCCACCAAATTTTGTAAATTCAAAGAGAAATAAGGAGAGCTACTCTTTTACCCATTTGTCACTGTCAAAAAACATAAATTTAGAAATTAAAAAAATTGAGTATATTGATGTATAAGGTTTTCTTGTTAAGCCGGTTTTAATGATAGGGCAAATCCTTTTTATGTGCCACCTAAGTACCACATACCACTCTGCTCTCATATATCTTAAGCCCTGTTTCACGTACTGTCGAGTATATCGAAAAAGCTAGCTTTTCCATATACCGACATGTATATAGGAAGGACGGGTATATCGAGAGGTTTGGTAGATCGGTCTAGTGTTATATAAAAAAGGGTACCATTTTGGAGTGATAAGGAATCAATTGGGGTTACCAAAAACTCAAGACTCAAATCTCAAAACTCAAAACCATGCATTCTATCAAATCTATCATTGGCACAACATTGACTAGCAAAGACAATTGGTTAAAATGGTCTCAATAAGTGGAGAAAACACTCATCTTCAATGATCTATGGTTTGATATTTGTGACAGGGACACACAACCAATTGAGCCAATAGGAAATGCAAAATATATTTAGGGATGGAGGCAAAAAACCCAGAAAGCATTCGCATTGATGAGGGCTTCAGTTGACGGAGGTGTGTTTCATCATATTCAGGGGTACAATATTCCATGGGAAGCATTTCACAAACTGAAGAAGCTATATGATTCCCAATCAGAGTTGGAATTCATTCAATTGCAGTTGAAGTTGTTCAACCTTGAATTGAAAGATGGTGATGTGATGAGATTCACTTCAGAGATACGTGCCATCAAGCATGATGTAGAAGCAACGAGTGTCAAAATCGACATCTATATGACCGCATTCATAAAAGCTCTTTTTCCTAACTAGTCAACCTATTTGGAGCCTCTACAAGCAAGCAAATAGTTGAAGGCTCTAACATTTGATCAATTGGTTGAAAAGATGGTAGGAAGAGAAAAGGTCTTTGGAAGAAAAACCAAGTCCACAACAAGAAAGAGTGGGTGCTATGTCAAAGCAAATTCTTCCAAAACATCCAACAAGGTCATGATTTCTAAAAATGAAGACAATAACAAGTACAAACAATACAAGGGAAAAGCTGGCAAAAATGAAAATCAAGGTGGTCAAAAAAAAAAATGATAAACAAAACCTCTACTGCGAATGGTGTGACGGAAAATGAAGCTATGAGACTCGTGAATGTAGAAATCCATGGGCGAAAATTGAAGCATACCGTATGGAGGAAAAATCAAAGAAAACAAGAGTTAAACTCTACCCAATTCACCAATGCATGTGTTTTCTAGTACAAATGATGAAACAAACAATGTCTTAGTCAGTTCTTCATGGTTTGATGCTTGAGTTTTTTGATATTGGTGCTACTCTACATATGACTTTCCAAGGAGACTTCTTTGAAGAGTTGAGTGAAGAAAGTTGTGGTGTGGTATACCTCATAGATCAAATCTGCAACCACAAGGAAGGGGTACAATAAGACTCAAGTGTCCGGGCTTCCAGATTTCAAACTCCAAATTGTCCTCTACCTTCCTCAATTGAAACGAAACTTGTTGTCCCTAGTGCTCATAAAGCAACAAGGTCATTCCATTCTATTGGATAATGGTGATGTCACTATCCGGAGAAAAAGTGACAATGCAGTCATCTTGACTAGATATGAGGAAGGGAAACTACTCAAACTCAGTGGTGAGCCATCAAATTCAAAGAATTATCCTCATCTCGTGGAATACAAAATGTCTCCAAACATGTTGTGGCATGCAAAATTTGAGCACACTCGCTATAACAACATTCGTGTATTGCAAAAGAATGGTGTTGTTGGCATACCTGCATTGTCCATAAAAGCAAATGAAAAGTGTGAAGCCTACATTTTGGCTAAACACGCAATAGAATTATTTCCATAATCATAGTGAAAAGCTAACATAAAATTACAACTGGTTCACTAAGACTTGTGTTCTCTACCAATCCTCTCTACTGGTAGTCATAAGTACTTCATGTTGTTCATTGATCACTACAACATGATGATTGGATATACTTTCTAAAGAAAAAATAGAAGCCTTCAAGACTTTCCAAGAGTTTCAAACTGTGATTGAAAATGAAGCTCAAACCTACATCAAGACACTCAGGACAAACAATGGTGGTGAATTCACTTCAAAGAAGTTTGAATCCTATCTTCAGCAAAATGGGATCAAACACCATCTCACAGTTCTTTACACTCCGCAAAAAAATGGAGTTGTAGAAAGGATGAACAGAACTGTGATGAATATGGTTCATGCTATGTTGTACTACAAAAGGGTAAATCTACACTTTTGGACCGAAGCAACTAAAACAATAATATATCTCTGCAACAGATCACCATCAACAGTTCTTGAATCCAAGACTCTATATGAGATGTGGTGTGGTCATCTTCCTTCAGTGCGACACCTTCAAATTTTAATATCCACTTGTTATGCATTAAGTCCAAAGTGGAAGAGAAATAAGTTGGACCGGAGGAGTCAAAAATGCATCCATTTGGGATATATTTTGAATCCTCCAAGGCAAAGTTACCAAAATCACCGAGAAATAGCGATTTAAATGTAAGCGTGCCTTAAACCGTGGAAATGGAAAGGAAAAATCGCGAGTTTTTGATAGTCAACGCCTAGCTCAAAAAAATGTTTAAAATCATGTTTTTACCTTTAAATTGCCAAAAAATTGCGTTTTTAACTCGATTAAATCGCTGAAAAAACATGATTTTACTTGCGAGTCACGATTTTTATAGTTTATATACCTGAAAACATTTTTTTTTTACTACAATCAATTTATTTTGACAGAAATTTAATTTGGAATTGAAGACTTTCGAAAAACATCAGCAAATACTCCTAGATTTCCAGCAAGAGGACAAATACTTCTATATTTTTATCAGAAAGTCAGATTTTCATCAAAAATTTGGGAGAACTAGGGCAATTATATTTTTTATTTTATTTAATTAAAATTATTATAAAAAATAAAATATATTGTTATCTAAATTTTAAAAACCCCTATTTCTATTTTAAACCTTAACCTTAACCCTAGTTAGGGTTAGGGTTAAAAAATAATTAGGGTTTAGGCTTTAAAAAAAATTAGGTAATATTTATTATTTTGTTTAATTTAATTTTTTATAAATGTATTTCTGTTTAAATTTTTAAAAACCCTAATTCTATAT
The DNA here is from genome assembly GCA_037957365.1 of Torreya grandis. Classification (NCBI taxonomy): domain Eukaryota; kingdom Viridiplantae; phylum Streptophyta; class Pinopsida; order Cupressales; family Taxaceae; genus Torreya; species Torreya grandis. Next base: position 1,244,457 of record JARHVA010004826.1, on the reverse strand, counting down.
TAAACCTTAACCCTTAGGATTAGGGTTAAAAATAGAATTAGGGTTTTAAAAATATTTGGTATTTTAAAAAAGGTTAATTTAAAAAATTTAAAAAAATAGTAAAAAAATAACCCTAAACTTTATATGATAGGGTTAGGGTTAATTTTAAATATTCAAAAAACCCTTAAAAATCAGCAACTTAACATAGTTTTTTATGCACATTGCAGATTTGATCATCATGCCACGTGATAGATTTCGTGTGGATCTACTGCACTACAATGGACAAAACCTTACAGAGGGTCAAATGCAACTTTTGCGGACATATATGCAATGGAGGCATATACCGTTTTAAGTGGCATTTGACGAGAAAACGAAGGCATGAAGTTGCACCTTGTGCAATTGCATGCCCTATATATGTCACTAATGAGGCTATAGCATCATTTCAAAAATATGTGAAAATTTTCATGCACATTGTAGATTTGATCATCATGCCACGTGACAAAGAATTTGCATGGATCTACTGCACTACAATGGATGAAACCTTATAGAGGGTCAAATGCAATTTTTGCGGACATACATGCAATGGAGGCATACACCGCTTTAAGTGGCATTGGACGAGAAAATAAGGGCATGAAGTTGCACCTTGCACAAATACATGCCCTATAGATGTCACTAATCAGGCTATAGCATCATTTGAAAAATATGTAGATGTGAAGGCCAATAAGGCAAGAATAGGGATAAAAGTGGGTTCTAACTCTTCAGTGGCAAGGGCTGATCAAATTGATGATGACACACCAGGGTCTTCAGCAGAATATTCAAAGAAGAGAGAGAGGTCTCAAAAGACCCCTCAATTACCTCATGAGCCAAAAGTAGGTGGGGGAAACATTCATGCTTTCTTTAGCCCTCACACTACCCTTAGATTGCAAACCACACTAGAGAGTACATGGTGGAGAAAAACTGTGCACGATCAAGCAAAAAAAACAATTTGCAACTTTTGGTACTCTTCTAATTTGTCGTTTAATGTGGCTAAATCTCCATACTGACAAAGTATGGTGAATGCAATTGCAATTGTAGGGCCTGAGTTCAAAGCTCCATCATACGAGGCTTTGCAGATATATTTGTTGAAGGACGTACAGGATGTGAGTGATGTTCTTGCAGAACATCACAAAGAATGGGCACGAACATGATGCACTATCATGTCAGATGGATGTACAGATAGAAGGAACCACATATTTTTGAACTTCCTTGTTTCATGTGACATTGGCATAGTGTTTCTTAAGAGTTTCGATGCATCTGATATGATAAAATTGGGCAAGACACTCTTTCGTCTATTTGATGAGGTTATGATTGAGGTGGGGCCACAAAATGTGGTCCAATTCATTACTGATAATGTTGTTTGTGTGGCTGCTAGGAGGATTCTTATGGAGAAATATACAACCATGTTTTGGACTTCATGTGCGGCACATTGTCTTGATTTGACCTTGGAGGACATAGAGAAAATTCTACGGGTGAAAGAGGCTTTGCAAAAGGCCCACACAATCACTAAGTTTATATACACTCATACAAGGGTGCTCAATATGATGCGCACATTTACAAATGGCAAGAAATTTCTTCGGCCTGAGGTGACAAGGTTTGCAATCCACTTCCTTGCCTTGCAGACTCTCTCCCAACAAATGAATTTGAAACAAATGTTCATTTCAACTGAGTGGATGGATTCGTCATTTGCAAAACATATGGATGGTAGAATTGTGCATGACTATGTTTTTTAGCAGCTTTTTGGGAAGAGATAGAGCAAATTATGTTATTTTCTAAACCTCTAGTTTGAGTTTTGAGATTCGTCGATGGGGATAAATCCCTAGTGGGTTACCTGTGTGAGGCAATAGATAGGTCCAAAAAGCTATTAAGAGCAGATTAAAGAATAATGAGGCCAAGTACATGTCGTTATGGAAGATAGTTGCTAACAGATGGAATCGACAAATCCATTCACCTCTCCATGCAGCTGGATACTTCTTGAATCCAATGCCGTTCTTTGGTGCCCCATTTCGAAATGATGTAGAGATCACAAAGGGCCTATTTAAGTCCCTGGAGAGAATGAACCCTGATGATACAAAATTTGAAGCAGCTATGGGAGAGTTGTCGATGTATAAGCAAGTAAGGGATTTCTTCTCTAGTAAAGCAACCATCACGAGAAAGAAGACTTTCCAAATAGGTAGACAATTTTTCCACATGTACAATAAAAGTGTTGAATTTTGATTGAATTCTGTATGTTTGATTTATAATGTTCACAAAATCTATTTTTGCAGTACAATGGCGGTATTTCATTGGCAAAGAAACCAAACCCCTTCGAAGAATGGCAGTGTGCATTTTGAATCAGCAATGTAGTTCATCTTCTTTTCAGTGTAATTGGAGTGTCTTAAAGCATATACATTCCAAAAAACGCAATCGCTTCAATCAAGAACAGATTAATGATTTGGCATTTGTCCACCACAATCTTCACCCAAAGATGAAAGATCAAAGTTAATAAATATTGCATTTCTATTTCTCATTTCATATGAAAAGTTGATTTATATTCTTTTGAAGTATTATTCCCAAATATCACTAACATATGGATTCTATTTGATAATGTTAGGCATAGTCAAGAATGATCAATTGATTGACCTTGACGAGATTGATCCAGATTCTGAATGGCTTGAAAATAATGAAGACCCTGTGTTTGAGGATGAAGAATTCGACATCATGTAGGAAGCTAGCTTCAGTGCTGAAGTCATGTCGCAATTAAGGGAAGGCAACAATCCTAAAGGGATGTTAAAGTTTAGACCTATTGATCCATAGTCTACCCTTGCCATTAGCTCTTTCCCTCTTTTTGTTCCCTTTTAAACAACAATCGTATGCATTTTGAAATGCAAATGTAATGGAATTTGAATAGTAGGAAAGTAATGAAAGAAAACAATTGATTGATTTCAATGGCGTACTATCTCATCTATCTTCTTATAATTTGTATTTATTCTCTACACCTTCTACAACTAATTGAGTCACGCAATCTGTTACTTCTTAATGGTCTAACCTGCTTCCTGGACTCTCATTTCTTTACTTGTCACCCTCATGGTGGGGGCGCGAGTGTGGTGGACTATGTTATTTTTGGCCATTTCCTCCTTAAGACGATCACCCATTTTTTTGTGTCCCACATTCCTCTGGCTGACCATGCTCTCCTCTCCTTTGCATTGACATTCCCTCCTCGTACGTCCCCACTTTACTTCACACCCCCAAGCATTGTAATTTTTTTTTCGAGGAGGGGGGCCCTGACTCCTTTGTTGATCATCTCCGATAGCTTTTACCCTCCCTTTCACATTTTTCCACACGCCGCAGCCAAGTTCACATTTCTCTCCAATATTTGGGATGCTGCCTCAATTCCTTCCCTTCTTCCACCCATCCCTGTCATGCCCCCCACCAAAAGAACTGCCCCATGAACAAATGGTATGATGAAGAATGCAAATCCCTCCATCGTCAGCTCAAGCAAGCCTTTAACTACGCCCATCCTTCCTATCGCTTCCTCAAAGCATCCTACCACTATCTACTTCACCGCAAAAAATGCTTTCATATTTCCTTGCGTAGACGTATACTTTGCACTTCCCTCCATAGCTCTCCCAAGCAGTTTTGGTGGTCCGTTTTCCCTCGCCATTCCCCCCTTCCGGCTAACCTTAGCTCCGATTCTATGTTCTCCCTCACGCTCAACCTTTATGATATTCTTGGGCAGCCCAACATTTAGGTCCACAACCCTCCACCTTATTGCAGGTTTTTCACACCTAACATAATCAAAGAGGCGGTCAGAGTCATGAACTGTAGTAGGGTAGCTGACGAATAGGGGTTTCAAGCAGAATTATTTAAGTATGGTTTGAGCGTGCTTGGTAGTTACCTATCCGATTTATTCAATCACGTGGTGTGCTCTGGTTTTCCTCCTTGGTCTCATCATATCATCCACCCGATCCACAAATCGGGTAGTAGCTTGAATCCCAATAATTATAAAACTATCATGGTGGGACACACTTTCTCCAAGTTGTATGCCACGGTCCTCCACATTCACTTATCAGAGGAGTTGGAGCGCAGACACCTTAGAGCTAAGGGGCACGCAGGGCTTCGACCAAATCATCAGACCATTGACCATATCATCACCCTTCAGTCTATCATTGAGGAGGCTTGTCATCGCTAATCGAAAGTCTACTGTTGTTTCATAGATTTTTGGAAAGCTTTTAACTCTGTCCTGAGAGATGCACTTTTTTAGAGACTTTGGGACATTGGTATCTTCGAGACCCTTCTTACTGCTATTTTGCATCTGTACAAATCTGTGTTGGGCCGCCTCTATATTGCTCAGGCACTTTCCGGCTTTATCAGGAGTACCATTGGGGTCAAATAGGGTTGCCCCATATCCCCAACTCTCTTTCGGATTTACATAGATGAGCTCGAGTCCTTCCTCCATGACCACATTCAGGATGGGGACGGGTGTCTCCTCCACCAGGTTTTGATTTCCATTCTTTTGTTCGCGGATGATGTGGTTCTTCTAGCCTTGTCCCTTGAAGGACTTCAGAGACAATTGGATTCTTTGGCTTTGTTTTGCGACTTTCGATAGCTCACGGTCAACTTGGGTAAAACCAAGGTTATGGTCTTGAACTGCTTGAAAACCTCGCACCTCAGATTCCTTTCCAGAGGGAAGGAGATCGGGATCTCTAAATCTTACACTTATTTGGGTGTTCAGTTCTCTGGTTCGTGTTTTAGTTTGCGACAGTCTCTCCAACCTCGTGTCTGTAAAGGTTAAGGTTCTCTTGCCCTCCTTGAGAGACAATGCTTCTGTCATCATTTATAGGTTATCTCCTCCAAGATGTCACTCATGGACTCCCTTATCAGACCCACTGTACTCTATGGATCAGTTGCTTGGGGCCCCTCCCTGCTTGAGACCGACTGGGCTTCGATGGAGAGGATTCAGTGTCGGGGAATCCAAGAACAACAAACCTTGTTCTGATCCCACTTGTTAGGATCTTGCTCCTCAGAAAGAGCACAATATGATTACCAAATATAAGCAATTAAACATGCGGAAATATCCAGAAGTACAAGTAACTAGAATTCACAAATAGCACAGAATATGAGAGACAATATACAATCTTGTATTAACACTCGTACAAAAAAGAATACAATAAAGAGACGCCACACTCTTCCACCTTACAGAGGCTTCCCACACCTCAAGTGTACAGTAATTCTTATTCAAAAGTTCACTCTCCTACCAAAAACGGTCCCAACACACAACTCACACACAGAATTAGTGTTCACCTCTCCAACCAGTCAGTAATAACCTTGCCAGTACACCAAGCACTCTAAAGTACTTCAAGTAGATCTCCCATGAACCTGCAACCTGCAATTCAACAGACCATACTTACACATGTAGATCTCCTATGAGCTTGCAACAACCTGCAACTCAATGATCTTACAATGGAAGGATCTTCCTTGCCTTCCTTTTCAGCTCATAATTACAATACATGCTAATGGGTCTATAAATAGATCCCAGACTTAAACAATAACTTAGACTCTTAGTTTACTAATAATAGACACGCAACTCAAGACTCGAAGTAGCCTTTACATGCAAACACTCAGTTCAACAAACTAATTGTTCGTGCAATGAACAGTTCTGGAACACACAGGCGACCAACGTCGGTCCCTGTCTGACTGGTGCTGACCGACGTCGGCCGACTCCCTGCCGACACCAGTTGCCTTCTGCATTCATCTTGACCGACGTCGGTCATACTGCCGACGCCGGTACTTCTGGAACTTCAGCAACCTCTCTTCGTCTGCATAGTTGGAGTTTTTAGCTTCACAAACTAGCAATCTCTCACTTGGAAATAAACAACTGCAACTGTACCTGTACATCATCTAGTTTGTTCCCTTGGCTTTGTATCCCTCTTCAAGATCACTCTTGAAGACCAACCACCACACACCCTGTGGTGCAACCCCTGTCATCCAAATCACCTGCCACATCCACATCTATAAACCCATGTAGAAAACAACTTGACCCTACATACCATGTGCACCTGCTGCTGGTCCCTGTAAGAATCCACTAAACTGCCCTCCAATGCTTTTTTCCCAGATTGGCTCCAAACTTGTGACAACTCCCACTGCTTGGGAAAACTCAGGTCTAGTACATACCATGCACTTAACCTCATTATGTGAATCAAGACACTGTTCTGTGAACTGTTCAACCATCGGCGTGCTAACCGGTCTCACACAATCATCCTGAAACAAAGTCAACATGTGACCTTCCATGTCCCTAGAACACACTCATGCCAAAGAATCTTGCTGCTCTTAGATTCCTCATGACACACCTCTGAACTGGCTTTACCTTTAGTTCAGCAACTCCCTGTATATGTAACCCTGCAACAAGCACATCATACAGTAATAGGATAATGTAGCTAATATTATCCAACCTGGTAAAGAGAAACACAATGATCAAACCTCCATTGTCCTGCAGCTTATTCAAAACCATATACTCTGGCCTTCTGTCTCACATATTCATTCCCGCTCTTCTTCATCTTGAACATCCATTCGTCTCTCAGTGCTTACTTCCAGCTGGCAACTCCACCAAAAACACCTGTTTGGTTCTCCTCCAAGGAATCACATCCTTCATCCATGCCAGACTCCCACTGTTTCCTGGATCTCCCTGCTCTGCTTCTTTAACAACTTCCTGGTTCTTTACCATAAGTGAGCAACAAGTAGTGTAAAGAAGGAAAATGACGAATTTGAGGCTTACATACCCTTTAAGTCCTCCATATGGGTGCTTGAGACTCCTTGACAGCTTGTTGTCCACCCAAAATCCGTCTCAGTGACCGATGCCAGTCACATCTCAGTCTGCACCCGACCGATGTCGGTTCCTTGCGACTGCCTCATCGCTGACGTCGATTCTCCCTTGCCGATGCCGGTGTTTATCTGTCCCTGAGTCACCGATGTCGGGCTGCACATAGCCGACATCGGTCCCTGTCTGGACGCCGACGCCGGTTTTCTAGCCGACGTCGGTCTCTGTGTTTTGCTTGTGAGAACTGACTTCTACCCGCGAGCTCCTTTTGGATCAAACCCTTGTCCAAATCACCCTTGCTCTGCTCAGAATTCTTCTACCCTTTGTGCTGAACTCTGTCCGTCACCTTCTCCTTGAAAACCAAGGCTTTCTTGTTCTTGTCACTAACATCGAATCTCTCAAGAAACGTCACCTTCTTCTTCTGCATACAGAAATCTCGATCTATGCACTTCAAATCCGAAAGCATACCCTTTGACTCAAGAACATGCATCTCCTTCTTATTCATGTGACCAAGCCTATTAAGCCACATCTTCGAATCTACAGCAGTAGTAAATAACCCAGAAAGAGAATCAGTAATACAAGTAGATAGATAAAGTGTACCTACTTTCTTACCTCTTGCTACAACAAGTGCACCCTTGATAACCTTCCAAGAGTCCGCTGTGAGAGTTACTGTGCAACCCTCGTCACCCAAACTTCTTACAGAAATCAAATTTCGCTCCAAAACTGTGACATGCATGACCTCCTTCAACACCCATGTGTTACCTGTCTGCAATTTCAGCTTCACTTTCCCTTTGCCAACCATCTGACAAGGCTTACCATCCCCTAAACAAATTTCTCCAAAGTCTCCCTGGACATACTCATGAAAAAATTCTCTATTTAGGGATGCATTAAAAGAGGCACCAGAATCTAAAATCCAAGATTCTACTTTATCCAAAGAACATACCAGAGCATCCTGTGCAACGAACTCTGCAACATCTGCTTCTTCTTCATGTCCTTCATGCTGATCTTCACCCGACCTACAATCTCTCTTTAAGTGCCCTTGCTTTCCACATTTCCAGCAGGTTATTTGGCATACCTGGACTTGGATCTCCTGATTATCTTTGACCTTGATCTCCCACGCTCGATCTTCTCTCTTTGCCTTCCTCTGCCTTCAACACTCAAAGCATTCTCTAATGATTAACCTGTGATTTTCCTGCGTATCTCTTCATTCAATATTACACTCACAATATCATCCACTTTTAAGATTTTTGAAGCAGACGCAGTATTAGAAACTGCCATTACCAAACTCTCCCAACTTTCAGGTAATGAACATAACATTAAGAGAGCCTTAATTTCATCATCAAAAACAATATTGATTGAATTTAACTGGTTTACCAAACCATGGAAATCACTAAGATGACTATGTACAGATCCACCTTCCACCATTTGCAAATTAAATAATTGCTTCATAAGAAATACCTTATTCGAAGCTGAGGGTTTTTCATATAAATTTGCTAAAGATTCCATCAACTCTACCGTTGTCTTAGCGTGTGATAAGTTAAAAATCATAGACGATGCAAGACTCAACCTTATAGATCCCAGAGCCTTCCGATCAAGAACCTCCCATTCTTCATCCTTCATATCTAGGGGCTTGCATGCAACTCCACCCAACGGTAAGTACAAATTTTTCTGATACAAATAATCTTCAATCTACATCCTCCATAATTGATAGTTCTTGCCATTAAATTTATCCATTCGTAGCTTACTTTCTTCTGCCATTGCTCTACTCCCACTCAAACAGAAACTCCTGTGAGTAACCTGTAATCAACACACATTAACCAGATCTAATCCAACCTGTTAGTATTCCAACCAAAAGCTCTGATACCAGTTGTCGGGAAATCCAAGAACAACAAACCTTGTTCTGATCCCACTTGTTAGGATCTTGCTCCTCAGAAAGAGCACAATATGGTTACCAAATATAAGCAATTAAACATGCGAAAATATCCAGAAGTACAAGTAACTAGAATTCACAAATAGCACAGAATATGAGAGACAATATACAATCTTGTATTAACACTCGTACATAAAAGAATACAATAAAGAGACGCCACACTCTTCCACCTTACAGAGGCTTCCCACACCTCAAGTGTACAGTAATTCTTATTCAAAAGTTCACTCTCCTACCAAAAACGGTCCCAACACACAACTCACACACAGAATTGGTGTTCACCTCTCCAACCAGTCAGTAATAACCCTGCCAGTACACCAAGCACTTTAAAGTACTTCAAGTAGATTTCCCATGAACCTGCAACCTGCAATTCAACAGACCATACTTACACATGTAGATCTCCTATGAGCTTGCAACAACCTGCAACTCAATGATCTTACAATGGAAGGATCTTCCTTGCCTTTCTTTTCAGCTCATAATTACAATACATGCCAATGCATCTATAAATAGATCCCAGACTTAAACAATAACTTAGACTCTTAGTTTACTAATAATAGACACGCAGCTCAAGACTTGAAGTAGCCTTTACATGCAAACACTCAGTTCAACAAACTAACTGTTTGTGCAACGAACAGTTCTGGAACACACAGGCGACCGACATCGGTCCCTGTCTGACTGGTGCTGACCGACGTCGGCCGACTCCCTGCCGACGCCAGTTGCCTTCTGCATTCATATTGACCGACGTCGGTCATACTGCCGACGCCGGTACTTCTGGAACTTCAACAACCTCTCTTCGTTTGCATAGTTGGAGCTTTTAGCTCCACAACCTAACATTCAGACACTCCGTAGGATTATCAGGGGCAAATAGACTGTCCCCCTGCATATCATTTTGACAGAGTTCAGGGCTTGCCCGCTCAGACTTGAGTGCATGTTTGATCTGGTCTCCTACCTTCACCGCATTCAGTGTTATGTTGATTCCATTGAGGGTCGGAGTCGGTATCCATACCTAGCCTATTGCTCTTTTGTGGCCATTGCTTAGTCTGGCATACCCCACCAGGGTCGTGGGTGGTATGCCAAGGTCTCGGATCTCTTGGGGAAGGTTGACATCCAGATTGACTGCCTCCCTCCATACCAATCCTCCTTGGATGCTTCGGGTCGTCTCCTTCCTTCCAAACAAGTCCTGAATAAGTCCATCAGGGACGATATCTACAGACAACACATCCTTGACCCCTTGGGTGAACCCACCTGGGGGTTGAAACCTAAGATGGCCTTTTATGCAGAGCATTTTCTAGTTTTGTGGAATGATCTTATTATTCATCCCCAGTATACCCACAGGGATTGGATGCATTCCCTCTGCGTCCCTTTAGGGCAATTCAGAGTTGGCTCATACAGGGTCCGATGCGAGACTGATCATCACCTAGATCAGGGTACCAAGATTTGTCAGCAATGCCACACACAAGAGCCTAAGATGGAATTTCACTTTATCTTCAGGTGCCCAGCTTACTGCGAGATCAAAGGTAGATTTTATTGCCTTTTCAAGGGATCACAGTCTCTCGTTGACTTTTTTAGATATGAGGACCAACGGTGCCCGACATATATACAGGAGGCCATGAGATTCCGAGAGCACAGGGGGCAGCCAGCTTCCAACCCTGACCTCACCCGTCTGATCACTTCTTTCTTTATAGTGCTACCTTCTACGAGGGGCACCAAGAGGTCGGGCGAGGACAACCAGGTCCTGACCCTCAAAACTGTTCGGGCTCGAGACATCACACATAGTTCACAGCATCAGATACATTCTAGACCTTCTACTGGAAGACAACCCAGGTCTTCCAAGTTCAGGGATTCTTCTTCTTCCGTTTCTAGACGGCATCATAGTAGGTGACACTTGCCTCCTTCCACTTCTTTCAGGCAACTTATCATTCAGAGTTCTATATTGTCGGCCTTGAGTGCTACGAGTGTTGGGTCCATCCCGTGATGTTCCCCTCCTCTTTCCTCTTTCCTCTTCTGGTTGGCATGTTCTCAGTGCCCCCTTGTCACTTGGGTCATTGGTTGTACTAGTTCTACTCTCTCTTCTGGTGTTCGCCTTTCTTTTCTTTACTTTTTGTTCTTTTTAGAAGTGTTTTGGCTTCTGCGCTTTGTATCTGCCTTCTGCGGGTTTTGCCATCCCATTGACCTACTTTTGTGGTCACTTGTTGGACATTAATATATTTATCTTATCTTACATATGTAATTGAAATGACTAATATGTATCTCTATGTAGTGCAAATTCATTTAAATTTAAAAAAAAAATACTTCTCTTTTTTCCATTTTTTCTAGTGGTTTTTAGTTTTTTTGCTTTTTCCCTGTTTTTTCCCAAATAAATCATGATATTTTGAAAAACACTTAATTTTGAAAAAACATTTTTTGCTAATATGCTCCAAGGCATACAAGGTATACGATGAGGAGCAGTTTCTTTAGACAAAAGAAGTTGTCTTTTGTGATCCTGCAAAGGACAAAGAGCACATTGATAGACAATAGAGTCAACTTGACAAGTGTGCAAACTTTGATGTCTACAGAGAGTGATTTCGATGTTCCAGACAATGAGTGGGGAACATAGTTGAGAATCTATTGATTTTATATTATCTCCTATACATGTGTCATGTTCCCCTTTTGGACATGACGCTATTGAAGACCTTTAGCCTTGCCTAGTTTCCCAAGGGCTAAGAGAAAAAGAAGGGAAACGTTTGGTTTTGTGAATAACACTTGTAAAAACACTTTATTGTTATAATTTCACTTAAGCTAGGGCCTTTTTAAAAGTCATGAGTATTAATCCACTTAAGTGAATTATAAACGGTATTCTTTTTATATTTTGAAAAAAAGATCAACAAAGGTATTCGCCCCCCTCTCCCCTCCCCCCAAAATTGGGCGCTTCACTTGGAGAGAAGTATAAAAGCATTTAAGGGTTTTTGTTGAAGGGCATCTTGGATCTTAATTTGAATTTACTAGTTTTGAGCACGAAAAAACTTGAGATTTTGACTTGAAGATGAAAACCTTCAAGTAAAGAGATTGAGGACGAAAACCTTAATTCTTCCATGGGGCAACTTCATCTAGGAGCTGCCATTGATCATCAAAATTCAGAAAAGGCAAAAAAAGAAGGGTTTCCAAATAGGGTGAACAACTTGGAAGGTTGACAAATTGCTCCAGGAGGGTGGCAACTTGCTTGTGGAGGTTGGTGACTTGTTTTGGAGGGGTTTGGCTAGTGTTTGAGGGCTTTTTTTGCCCTAATATTATTCTACAATTATTATATAATATTTTCAGCCTTGGGTGATTTGGAAAAAGGAATCATTTGAGGGTTTGAGGTCGAATATTGATTCTAAAAATGTTCTAGAATTTTCCATATTATTTTAAATATTTGTTGTGGTAAATTCAATTTGTTTGTAAAGGAAAAACATCATAAAAAAGTATTTAATTGCAGCTATATTTTTTATTAATTTTGAAGACCTATTTAAGGTGAAACTTCATAGAATTTGTCATCAAAGCGCTATCATATTTCATATTTATTTTATGAACCTAGGCACCTAGGGTTTGAAAGGCTAATTTGAGTTTTTGAAAGATTAATCTTTGTTGGAAGGGTTCACAATTGATTTGAAGGATTTAGCATATTTTTATACTAAATTTGGAGTGTATTTGTAGCTAGGGTTTGTTGTGGTAAAAATCAAATTTTCTCTTTTTACTGGAGTTTCACATGAAAATCAGATTTCAAAAAATATTCCCAATCTGGAGATATTACAGTGGTATCAGAGCCAATATCTTAGCTAACTGTGGGATAAGCAAGGATTTCATGTCAAACAGTGACATGGATGGAGGTAGGGTTGAGAGATTTTTTCAAGCCCAAGCACAGATGACAAGATTGATGGGTGAATTCCTCCAAACAATGAAAAACATAAGGAGAAACATGCCACAGGATCAAGAAGGCAATGCTTCAGGTGTAAGGATTGGGTCTACACAAAGACCTAACCGGCCTACTTTCCTTCAAAGAGAGGAAACCGTTCCGAAAAAGGAGCAGCCTTCTTTTTCGAATAATTTGATGGTTGATTATGAAGAATATATGACCTATCCACCTCCATTTAGAGAAGAAATGAGCCTTACTGAGTTTGTAGCATGGAAAGGAGGTATGAAGGGTTCTACGATCGGTCATAAACCAAAGGGCAACGAAGGGAATCTCCAACATGCTTTGGAAAAGTCAAACTCCCATGAGCATCCCAAGGAAGGAATCGGGGAACAAAATAATTCAGATTTAAAAAAAGCTAGCGATCAGCTCATGGTGGCATCCACTATGCAACAGGATAGTGGGAGAAAAGTTTCAGCTCAAGAGGAAGTGTTATGGGTTGATTACCCTAAGAGTCCAATGGAAAAGAAGGCCAAAAATTACACACATAAGGAAGCTCATATCCTGCCATCTACAACAAAAATAGACAGTAAGGTTGGGAGGAGCCCAACTATTTCACAGCCAACCATTGAAAATTCATAGTTGCAAAAATCAGAACTTTTAGGGCAACAAGATGAAGGTTTCCATCAAGTTTATGGCCGCAAATAGGGTCGCAAATAGTAGACAAAGGTGAGGTAGAACCCAGAGAAGTGATTCCAGGGTGTGCGGAGGAAGACGAACCAATTGGGACAACCATTCGTGAAAATGATAAGCTCACTATTTATATAGGAAAGTCTGAATCTTGTGGAAACTCAGCACCCCCAAGGGGAAAAGGTTCCGAATTTGCTGTTGACTTCCAGTGCACTTCATGTGTAAGAAATTCTAATTTTTTTTATGTGAAATCAGCACACTACAAGTGCAAGAAACTCTGAAAATTCTATAATAGAGAAGCCACTAGCAAGGAGGGGAACTTAGCTCATCTTAAGCTTGGTAAGTGCCCCAAATATTGCAAATCTTGTATTTAGCAGTGCGTAGAGAGCTATGTTCAATCCATTTTGAAGAGGTATGCTTTGAAGAAGAAATTACAAAATTCAAGGGTAGAAGATGATGAAGAGGTCACAACAAGGAAGGCTGCATTTTCTAAGTTGGGACAGCCAGCGCCTTTTGGTGAATTCATCACATGCTTGGTTTGGTAAGGGGCTCAAAGGTTGGAAGGTGGTGTTCTTTACAAAGGGCCAATAAAGTGGCCAAAATTGAGTATGGGCAGCCACTAAGGTACATATAAGGTTACTTGATTTCATGTTTCATGAATTTTGCAAATTCTGAAAATGAGAGTTCAAGGCAAGTTTATGAAGGGGTAGAAACTTAGCTTGTAAATGATAGAAGAAAGTCTGAAACTTTCATGAGAAATAAGCCTATGTTATACTCAAAAAATTCTGAGTTTTCCATGAAAAATCAGAATATCTTATTCTCCAGAAATTTTGGAAAAGTTGGTTCATTTCAGCCTCTAGTGAATTCGGTGAAGGGGAAGATGGACACTTTGTATGAAAAATAAAGGGGAACTTGGAAACTCGGTATCATCCCTTCCAAGGCAAGATACCTTGGCTTCTTGCAAACATGGTGAGTGCTCTACATTGTGTGCATTCTATTTTGAGACAGACACCTCTTATTGAAAAATTTGGCCACACACTTGGTTTGGTGAGTGAGACAAAGGTAGGGGAATGTTGTCCTTCAAAAGGGATCAACCACATGACCAAGGGGCAGCCATCAAGGTATGTTAAAAATCAATTAATTCTCTGTCCCTTAAGCTTAATGAATTCTGAAAATGAAATTACCCAAAAAGAGTGCGAAGGGGGTGATTTTCAGTTTGCAAGAAATGGAAGTAGGTCTGAATTTTGCAATGTGAAAGGACCTTGGGTAGAGTCAAAAAAATCAAAATTTGGTTGCTCAACAAAATCAGCTCATGAGAAAAACCAGAATTGTTGTTTCTCAAATAAATCAATAAATTATGTTACCACATGTGTTAGTGACACACTATGTTATTTTTTTCTTTGCATACTTTTATTCCTTTATAATACTCTAGGATTCTCTCTTCCTAGAACTTTTTGTTGTATTCTCGAGTCCCATTGACCTCTTTTTGGTCATCTATGGACATTAATATAATTTCTTTCTTTCTTACTTTTACCTTCTCCCATATCAAAAGGGCAGGCAATAAGGTAAAGGCTTAGCTACTAATAAAGGTGTTGACTTGATGCATAAAGATGGGCTGCCAAACAGGTTTTGCGAAAAGAAATTTGCTTATTGTTTTCAAAAACTATTGGTCTAGGATGCCACCACATGTCCCTTCTCTACAATCCTAGACACCCCTTCTCTCATCATAATTCCCCTCCCTTGGAAATAGCCATTTCACTCATGAAAATATGGGTAAATTTATTTTATTTATGATTAGGTCACCCCATCTAATCATGAGGCTACTGTTTGTGGCATGCTTAGAGGTAATCATGATTTGATTGAGGCTCGTGGGAATTTGAGAAAATGCCCCCTTCATAGTTTAATAGCATTTTTTCCTGCCATTAATGACATGGTAATTTCACACAGTAAAAAAGTAAGTTTTGGAGGTGTTAGAAAAAGATGATGAATACTTCAGTCATGGAGGGTCGCTATCCAGGGAACTTCTGCCCTACTTCAGCATTTGAAATTAAATCGCTCCTATTCTTTTAAGTGTTGGATATTATGATTTATGTTTATAAATAGCCCTTGCAAAGGCTCCCTGAAAGAGGACCTTATTGTATGAATAGATTGCGAGGGTGCATGTTCTTGTGTGTAAATACTGTGACCCCTAATGCTGCTCTTTTCTTTGTTGAGAAGTGGAATATGTGAGAAGGTTGGTCTTTTGAGTAGGAGTGTAGTGACCATTTTAAGCCTGGTCTAGGGTTTGGAGTGATGCCGTATTCTTCTTTTTACTCAAGGAATGCATTTTCCCATGATTTCTCCAGAGGTTACCCATGGATAGGAATGGTAGAAAGGCTCTCCTCTCTTCTTGGATTTTCCAAGACAATTGTGGAAAAATGGTATGGTTGGTTTGTAAACATCAAAAATAATGAGCTGTGAATGTCTTACTTTTGGTGCAGGTTCCTCTAGCCACAAGAGGAAATGGATTCCCTTGAAAACATGGCTGCTTGCGCTCTGACCTCCCCTTCTAGCTGCAGCAAAAAGAAGTTCACTGGTGATGATCACACTAAGTTTGGTGAGAAGGGCCCCAGTGTGAGTAACATCATGGAAGAATTCTGTGCCTATCTATATAGTCTTTTGAACCATGACTCTGTTAGGATTTGGCTTCAGAGCTGCATTAAGGTGGGAAGGGAATTGGATGCCGAGGATGTTGTAATTACAAGCTTTGATTGGAAAAATGTAGGACCTTGGTTTTACGTATGGCCCCAGGAGCCTCTATGACATGATTCATGATACTGCCTCTAAAAGCATGAATTACCATTTTTAGGACCTATCAACTTAACAACAATATGGTCATTAATGATGCAAACTGAAAAATTAGGCATGTAAGGATCCGTTGTCGAGTAATGGAGAATAATATCAGGCTTGACTACCTTTAGAAGTGTGTCGATTCCATTGCTACTGCTCTCTTTGTGCCTCTTCCTTAGTCACTTGTAATTGATATAATGGACTTGGAAGAAGAAGATTAATGATGTAAACTGAAAAATTAGGCGTGTGATGATTCATTGTCAAGTAATGGAGAATAATATCAGGCTTGACTCTTTTTAGAAGTGTGTGAATTCCATTGCAACTGCTCTCTTTGTGCCTCTTCCTTAGTCCCTTGTAATTGATATAATGGACTTGGATAAAGAAGATGTTGACGCTGGTCTTGTTGAGACCATTATCATAGATTAGGATAATTTTAATGAAGTTGGTCATGATTTGTTTGCCAGCCTCTGCACTTAGGAGCACCCCTATCTACCTATATATGAGTGCCCTCCCCCGATTGTGGATGCGGAGAGCAACTCGACCGACATTCGCTCCACTTGGCCACTTCCCATAGTTCAGATAGGGCGGGTTCGGTTGGGGTGCCATATAGATAGTTGATAGTTCAGGGCCGAATAGAGATAGTGGCCATATAGATAGATAGTGTTTGGACTAAACTATAGATTGTTATACCTTAGGGTATTTCTGGTTTACCACATAATGGTGGTTTTTGCTTTATTAAAATTGTAGAAGGAGTAAGGATCTCTACCTAGAGATGGAATGGGAAAAAAAAAATGATTTAAGACCACACTCTGAGCTTCAATCATAAAGCTGATCCTTAGATTACTTTGTATGAGCAAATGCATCTGCAATTGCATTCATTTCAAGTCAAAATAGTTATGTCTCTGTTTTGGCATTCAGTGGGCAGATATACTGAAATGAGAGGCATAGAGAGTGAGAGGAATGGGATGGTATGGTTTTCTTTGGTTTCCTACCTGCAGTACCTACGTTTGATAGTCTGTTTTTTCTGAAATCTAGTGAGCATAATTAATGGGGAGGATAAGATTATTTAACTTGTGCATTTCATCTTCATCGGTTCTGCATTTGCATCAGTATTCAAAAGTTATAAAAAGAGGAGGAGAGAGATGAGAGGATGGTTTCTCTTGCTTTCCACTAAATTTTATTAGTATGAAAGAATAGTTTTAACATATGCATGGATGATGGAGAAGGACCTTCCCCCTATTTTTCATGGGTATAATTAATATGAATCCATCTCTGCATAAAATGTTAGAAAATGCATTAGACTAGTTTCTCCAATGCAGCAGGCTGTGGATCGACATTTTTCGTAGATGCTTATGCAAAGGTTAATATGGGGTGAGATCAAAGAGGAGTGGTAGTATGAGGGAGAATATTCTGCATTTTCTGTACGGAGGAATGATTACATCTGCTTTCAGTTCAATAAGAGCAACCTCTGTTTCTTTATTTCTGCAATGTGAGAGAGGGATTTTCATTTAATGAAGGAAAAGAGAGCGGTTTTTCCAGTTCTTATGTAAAGGAATCCATCTCTGCAATAGATGATAATTAAAGTTTGTCTTCTTGATTTCTACATTAGAAAGCACTGCACAAAAATAATATTGAAAAGAAAAAAAGGAAATTCAACCTCTCATGGCCTACTCAATTTGAAAACAAGGAGAAGGGCAGCTTTCTTGTTTGGCTGTTAGAGCCTTGTTACCAGCCTTTGAAGAGATGCTGTGGATCCTTTTTCCAGGGTGTTGATGTGCTGCTTTCCCAAGGATAAGTCGACATAGTCAATGGATCTGGAGCACGATAATATGCCTTCTCATATATTGAGGTCCTGTCTAGTTTAAAATATTGGTGACTGGATTTTTCATTCAATTGTTTTGCAGGTATAGGGTTCCTAACCCTAGATATCTTTAGCCAAAAAATGATAATAATAATGCCTCCATATCAAGATTAATCCTTCATGAAATGGACAATCCTACCATGATCACCGATGAATTGTACATTACTCTATCCAGGTAAAATAGAATATCAGATTGCAGTGTTGCCCACCTGTGGTCTGAATTAAAAGCTCTACTATCAACCAATAATATCATATCCTCAATATTCAACAAAGGCAAAATTTGTCGCAACGTGGCCTGCAAAAAGGAGAATATAATAGAGAATGATAAGCAAGGTCTAAAGAACTTGATTCATTTCTACATTATGCAGGGAAAGACATCAACATTGACAAGAAATATACCTTGCATGCTTGACGAACGACAGGTTCCTCATCTTGTACATGGAAAATCAAGCGCGGTAGACTAGAATGGACCTGAAAACAAGACCAAATGTTAATTATAGATAGAAGAACTAGGATTCTGCATTATGCTATACTCTAAGACAAAGGCATTTAAATTGTTTCATTTGATTTTAAAGAAATAAATTTAAGTATCGACATTTATGTTGAGGCATGATGCTCAAATTTTCAAACGCATCATCATAAATTTGATAAACAAGGGGAAATGGCCAGCATAAAATAACAAATGAATGCCCATGGATTGATCAATAATATCGGTCATTACTGGTAGGTCTCAGCTTACTTAACAAAGGATAATTTGATCTTCTATATATGGAGATATCTATTTCAATCAGGACTGCATGCATTGCACAAAGTTACAAGTCAAATGGAAACGCACAATCATTAAAGAGTGAAGCATTCTTAGCTAAATTACCAGATCCTTCACCCTAGACCCCTGGATACTTGTATGATCCGTTTCGGATACTGATCCTGGTCCGATCCTGCCCGGATACAGACAGGATACTGTGGATCCTCCCGGATATGTCCCGGGACATATACGGGAGGATCCAGTCCTCCCACAGTATCCTGGCCATATCCAGGTAGGATATGCAGCCCAGAAATATTATTTTATTTTTTATTTCACTTAACAAAAAGTCAAATATGGACTTCAAAAAAATGATTAAAAATAAAATAATATTTCCAATTCTGCTTCACATGCTCTGTTCAGTGCCATCCATAATAGCAGAAAGGAATACATTCATACTCAATGTCTTGAAGCCAAGTTCCTTCAGACGATCTAATGTTAATGGCCTTCAGCACTTGAAATATCTACTTGTGTACCAACCCTAGTATAGGTGGATACTTCTTGGTTAGAGGCTACTTTCAATATGTAAACAAACCTACCAATCTTATTCCTTGTGGTCTCCAAGATGCCTTCACAATAACTTGACGATCCTTCTTCATTTTCATCATCGTTTGCAGGCTCATTTTCAAAATAAACCTCTTCCTCTTGATGCTCTGAAATTTCCTCTAGACCCTTGTCAAAACTCTCAATACATGATGGTTCTTTCCCACATTCTTCTAGAAACTTGTCACTTGCTAAATTAATGGAGGATCCTTTACTCTCTGATCCTTGTTTTACACAAATACCTCCCTTTGTGAATTTTCAATAGAATATCATGACATTTGGCGTCGAATTATTAGTATGTTTTGTGGTTATTTAACATATTTTGTTTAATCAATGCATATTATATGGTTAATTTTGCATATTTGGCTATATTTTTTATATTTTAGATGTTATATATACATTTTTGTCCAGCCATATCCAAAAAAATATCCAGGCCAATTTTTTTTTTGCCTTATAACATACCCGAATCCCATATTCATATCCGTAACAGTACCAGGATCGGCTACTTAGATTCACAGCACATCCCTTTTGAACTTGAATCTTTCATTGCATTGAGAATGACAGTATTAAAGGGCACAGCTAGCAACTGATTCAAACACAAGCTGCTCCAATGGGATTTAAAACAAGATAGGTGGTCTAGACAAGGACCAGATATCATAATACTTTTATTGAACAAAATGATAAAAATGAGGAGTTTTTTTCATTTCTTACTTCTAAAGATAAGGGCAAAAAATAAAAAAGATATTTTTGTTTACATTCTGGTGCATCTTAACATGTTAAAACCACATGGATTGGTTTAAAAAACTCAATAAAACAAAGTCTAACACTAAACATTGTAATTTTTTATGATGGAAAAGCTCATATAGTCCAGAACAAGGGTGAAATTGGCTTAGAAATGTCTATGGGGAAGGCATGCAGTGTTTTGGATGTCCTCTGTGTCCCTATTTTGACAAAATATTTGCTTTCTGTCAATAAAAGTACTGATCATCAATTTAAGATGGAATTCTAACATGATAGATGTTTGATTAGAGACATGAAAAATGTTCTACGACTGTTATCTCAGGAATAAGGGAAATGGATTATACGGATTTAACGCATGTGCGTATGACTAGATAAAAACAAATTGGAGAGCATTTGTGAGATTCACTGATAGTTACATGTTTTGTAGCATATTGCAGATAGGGGCATCTCAACCACTTCTATCTCAATCAGTTACAAAAAGAACATGGTATTTGGACTGCCTCCAGTAAAAAATAATAAACACTTACTTGAAGGATGTGCTGCGAGTAAACAGCAAAGAGAAGCTTTTGATGATAGGGCTTGGACAGTCCAACAAGCTATGGAGTTAGTGTTGTGCACCTATTTAAAATATTTCAGATTTAAATTACTCTCTCAAATTACTTGATAATTTTACTGTAGTTCTTGATTTTATTTATGTTAATTTTTTTGCATTCAAAGACTGGGTGATTTGTTTTACTCTGCACTACTTTATAGGAGCCGGGTAAGAAATTGAAGGCCTTACATTCTGATTATGGTGGTGAATTCACCTCTAAATAGCTTATGGATTATCATGCTAGATTTGGTACCTGCTTTACTACAACTTAAATATGAAAGCAAAATGGCAAACCTGAAGGGAAGAATCGAGTGATAATGGAGATGGCCAAGTGAATGAGCCAGAAAATAAGTTTTAGAATAAGTTTTGGGTAGAAGATATTTGTACAAAAATATATTTACTAAACATGTTTCTACTAAGGCAGTATTTGGAATCACACAAGAGAAGGCATTGATACACTGCAAACCACAAGCATCTTATTTTGGGTATTTGGATGTACAGCATAGGCTCTCGTTCCTAAAGACGAATGTGATAAATATAAGGCATAGTGACCGTTTGATCCTCATCTTCAAAAGGTTCATATGTTTTTGATGAAGTATTGACTATCATATGACGACTTTTTAGCGTTTCCTCTCAATGAAGTTGAATCCTGGCAAGAGGTAATTCAAATAGAGGCAAACAATCCCCTGGATAGGAACAAATAAAACAATGGAAATAAAAGCAGAAGTATCCACAAGTGAAGACCTTGATGGTATCATGACACAATGAATGATTTCAAAGAAGTGAGATGATTGGGGATGCAACTAGTGACTTTAAATCTTTGTGGTCTTCATTGAAAATCACATAGGTAAACTCTATTCTGATGAGTTCTGTTGCACATTAACACAATCCAGATTGGCTTAGGGAAGCAATATGAAAAGAGGTCCACGATACTGCTATTAAATCAGCATACGATGCTTTAAGTTTAAATGAAAAATAAAGCCTGATTTATTATCAGTTGTTACTAAGTAAGCAGCAATAGGTTGTAAACGACTGTATAGAACTGAGTTCAAAGAAAATGCTCACATTGATAAGTGCAAAGCTAGATTGATAGCCAAAAAATTTGCACAACATTGTATAATTGACTATCATGAAACACTTGTGCCCGCAAAAATTAATTCCTATCAGAATGGTCACGTTATGGCTTACAAAGGGTGTAAAATTCATTAGATGGATGTTCTGAGTACATCTATAAATGCTGAACTAAAGGAAGTGGTCTAGTTGCAACAACCTCAATACGTTGCAGAAAAAAGGTTAAGGAATCTTTGCAAACTGGTTAAAGCACTTTGTGGCTTGATGCAGGCTCCCATAGCCTGGTGTGCGAAAAGTGATATATTTTTGTTGATCACAAGAGATACACATCTGATCCTAATCTATATATTAAAATAGATGACAATTATCTGGTTCTTTTGATTACTTACATTGTGGGCATCACTTCTTTGCAAACTGGTGAAAGCACTTTGTGGGTTGATGCAGGCTCCCATAGCCTGGTGTGCGAAAAGTGATACATTTTTTGTTGATCACAAGAGATACGCATCTGATCCTAATCTATATATTAAAATAGATGACAATTATCTGGTTCTTTTGATTACTTACATTGTGGGCATCACTAGAAGTAGAGATGATCTAGTTGATGATATTCAAAAAGATGTCAACTTTGCTTTGGCTAATGTTTGAATTTGAAACGTTTACAATATTGTCTCAAAATTGATCTTGGTAGAAAGAAACTTGCATTTCCATGTCACATAAAAGAAGTATACTTTGGATGTTGTCCATAAACCCATTATTTATTAATATGTAATAATTAGAAAACATGACTTTTTATAATGAGCTATTTTGTTCTAATCTCATATTCTGTATTACGGTCACAAACTTATATTGTAGCCAGCTATCATTATATGTGGTGGGGACAAAGGTATTAGATTCAACGTATCTGGTCACATGTTTGTAGCTTGTGGGTAAAACAACCTTTGGTTATAAATAAGGGTTTACACCCTCTATTAGTTCAATATTTTTAACACCAATACAAACTCCTCTTTGGAGGAATTTTGGAGCATTTCCATCCATTCTTGTTTTGGATTTGCAGGTGAAATTCATCATTTGGGTGTGTAGGTGCCCCCATGTTCAATTGGTGTGGATGTGCCAAGAAAATGGGAACATTGATAAATGCAAATCCAGATTGATAGACAATAAATTTTGCACAATATTATAGAAATGACTGTAAATAAACACTTGTGTCAACCCCAAATAATGATACTCATCAGAATGGTCTTCATAGTTACACCTTGGATAGGGTGCAAAGTTCATTAGATGAATGTTCTGAGCACATTTATAAACACCAAAATAGAGGAAGAAATCTACAAGCAACAACCTCGATACATCGCAGAGAAAAGGTAAAGACATCTTTGCAAACTGGTGAAAGCGCTTTGTGGCTTGAAGCTGACTCCTATAGCCCAGTGTGTGAAAAGTGATATATTTTTGTTGACCACATGACATACACATCTGATCCTAATCTATATATTAAAATAAATGAAAATTATCTGGTTCTTTTGATTGCATAAATTGTGTGCATCACCACTAGAAGAGATGATCTAGTTGATGGTGTGAATAAAGATATCAACTTTGCTTTTACTATATTTGAATTTGAAATGCTACAATAGTCTCAAAATTGAAGCTTGCTAGAAAGACACTTACACTCTATGTCATAGAAAAGAATCATGCTTTGGAAATACTGTACAAATTCAGGTTAAAAAGGTACAAACTTTCAGCAATGCCCATGGGAATAGGACTCAACTTTCAAAGCATGAAAAATCTGTACAGGTAAATGAGGCATTATACAGGCGGTTACTTGCCAGTCTCATTTATTTTACAATAACTAGATGAGATCTCACTTTTGTTGCGATTTTTATTTATAAGGTTTCACCAAAAGTTGAACAAAGAAAAGCAGCAAAATGGATAATCAGATGTGTGCAAGGAACATTGAATTTTGGTTTGCAGTTTGAGCGGACCAACGATTTTAGGTTGTTCAGCTACACAGACCCAGATTGAGCTGCAGTATTAACGGCACAAAATCCATTTCTTTTATCCTTGGTTCAAGGATTATCTCTTGGAGCTAACTGTTTCTTTATCATCAATAGAGGCCGAATACAGGGCTGCAGTTGGCACAGCAAGTGAAGCAGTTTGGCTCGGAAAGGTTCTTGAAAATCATAATGTCCAGTAGAACCATCCTGGTCACTTATTCTGAAACAATGAGTGTCCTGAAGCCAGCCAAGAACAAAATTTTCAAGCCAGACTAAAACACGTGGAGATTCATCAACATCACATCTGAGAACTTTCTCAAAACAAAGAAATTGACCTAATTTGTTTTGTGACTCAAGGTCAAGCTTATGACATCTCACAAAAGCAATTTTCCTGTTTTCAGGACCAATGAGATGAACATTAAGGGGGCAGGTAGTAGAATAAATTAATGGTATCATCCGTCTTAGGTTAATGTAGTATAGCATAGTTTAATAAGAGTATGGCTTAATTCACAAACACTTTACAACACCATTATTAATTTATTTTTATCCTAACTAGGTATGGCAGTTTGTTGACATAGTTTAATCTGACATTAAATATCAATTAAACATGTAATATGTGCAGATATCATTGAATCAATAAATAATAAACACATTTATTTTCTTCCTCACTTATTGTCAATTGTGCATGCCATTTGTATGTTTTTATGCTCTACCAATGGTAAGCCCTATATACAAGGTTTGAGTTATAATAAGTCATTGACAATCAGAAATATAGAAGGTGCATATCCTCACGAGTAAAGGAAAAATATTTCATAGTATCTAGAACCTGCAATGTTCAATTGATGAAATATCTGATTTTTTTATACTAAAGAAAAGGAGTAAAATGAATGGAGACCTGTTCAAGAAAAGCTTCATGTTGTGCTCCAACTCCAAACTTGCCTAATGCTCCCATTGCTGAAAATGATGCTTGACGCATACTTGAGTTGAGGCGTACCTGTTCAACAATATAGATGTGAGTAATGACTGGCATATAAAGACTTCATTATGTGTCAAGTTAACATAAAATCAAAGATCATTTGTGAAAAAAGTAAAGGCATATCATAATATTAGCTATCTTACATCCAATATCCTCTTTTTATGGTAATAATAGAAATGACTAGGCAAGTTCTTCCATTACTGAGCACAAAACAGTGTCAAAGGTAGGCTGCATATAAGGATTTAAACCTTCACAATCCATATCATAGAAAATGAATCCAAAGACTAAGATTATCTTAGACATATAATGCTATTCCAAAAAACCATACATCCCAAAGATTTTTTTTACAAACAACCTTCACAAATATGTGACTAGTAACAAGATTCTTTGCAGTAAAGTTTTGCATAATTTAAGTTCATTTCCGTATTCGTATAGCATTTCAACTTTCCACTATCTTCTATTTATGTCATTTCAGCTATAAATCCTAATAATATTATCTTACCAATTGGCACTCCTAATCATTGGTATATTGATTCATAAGTAATAAAAGAATAGGATTGGAGATCTAAAGTTGTTGCATTGACTGTAAACTACGTAATTAGACCAGCTTTATTTGCAAGGATACTAACCAAATGAATTGTTCTGCAAGCTACCAGGAGAAAAATATAAATTTTGACAAGCTTACTGTCGATAGCACTTTTCTCAATAAGTAGATTTTCCAATGTGACAATTGCGTGCCCATATGTGTTCTAATTTTTATTTTATTTTTTATTCCTATAATCAAGTTTTCCTTTGTTTAAAACCAAATCAGCTCACCTTTTAGGTTTTGATGCAGCCTTTCAAAATTAAATTTTTTTACAACCATCCTTGATCTCGTGGGATATTTTTCCATAATTGTTACCAACAACTTTCCCACATGCTTGAAACATAAAATAACTAATGTTACAGGGTTTGCATTCAATATAAAACCTACTAAATCAATTAGAAGAGTGTAATAATTAATGTCAACATTTCCTTCGGTCCAGCACAAATATATATAAAAGTTGTATGAGAAACCAAACCCACAATATGTTGTTAGCTTGTCATGTAACTCCACCTTCTTATCATATAACTATAGCAGAAGGCACCTAAATGTACTGTCTCAAAAAATCTTATTCTGTAAGGGCAAAAATTTAGTATCGATACACAACATAGATGCCTCTTTTATCCTAGATAAAATTTTCATCAGAACCAATCCAATACAAACATGCGAGATGAGGCACTAACCTACACGCAAGCAATTTTGAAAGAAATAAACCTTTCAACCTCTTCACTGGATACCATTTAGAATTTTAATACTTAAGCAGTTTCATTGGTGTCTTTAGCCTTTTGTGGTATGCAGTTTTTAAATGCTTGGTTCCACAATAGGGTGCTCTTGTGGCAAGAGCGTCTTCCTCTACGTGTCTGTGTGTTTTCTATGTTCAGTGGTCTTCCCATAAATTAATATAAAGTTATATGCTACATATTTTTCCCATGGTTTCCATTGCCTAGCAAGGGCGCATGTATGTCGGGTGGGGTTTGTTTTGTGAACATGTCACGGTGCTCAAATACACAACACACACTGTCTACTTGCTGATCCTTATTAATCTCATTGTCTAAATCAATGCAACTAATGAAATGAACCAGTCACAACTAGTCTGCAAACTACACTCACCGTACACCAAACCACAATGTACAATAAATGAAACTCCAATGTAAATGATGGAGTTTTATTACCAGATGTAAAATGATAAATTCTAGGTGGTCTTTCTATCAAAGGGAAGAATCTGCAGTAACATCAGATAATGTAATCCGTCATGTTTGATAGTGAAATATAATGAGCAAGTGGAAGAATACAAAGTAATATGAACATAATTGCATGCAGAAGCTGTTCCAACCAACAAACAACTATCCAAAAGATACCCCTTTTAACTACCAATAAAATACAAAGATAATAATGCAAAAGTGGTTCCAACTAGTAAATACTAAAAACTTACTAATATTCTAGCTGAATCCGAATACTAATAAAACTTGTGACCTACAACAAGGAATGTGGTTAATCTTTAGGAAATCGGTTCAATAGGGTTTAATTTGCAAATAGATATGCCTTAGCTTGCCAAAAGGAAGCACTCAAAATTATTAACTGAAGATTGAAACTAAAGAAATAGGCAATGAAAACAAAAGATTGTGGAATTAAACTAATTGGTAAAGTTTTTTTTGTGCTTACTCCGAATAAACTGGTTTAAAAACATGTTTTTCTTTCAATTAGAAAAAAAAATATGGGTCTAATAGGATCTTAGTCCAATAAATTTCCAATATTAATGACCATATTTTCTATTGGTGCAGCTAGAAAATTAACTCCTCATTATTCTAACAAGGTGGTTCACATGCTAATGAAAGAAAAATCTACATACGATAGGCTACAGCGAATGGTCCACCACGCAATGAGTGAGAAGATATTAAAATTCACAAAACTAGAAATATGTCAGAGAAAAGGATATTACTTGAAGAGAGCGCAGTCGTACACATAAGTTCAACAAGAATGGAGCTACTGCATCTTCAGGTGCTAATTCCAGAACCTATTCATGAAAGAAATTTACTATTTATAACTTATAATCCAAACAACATAGTATGGTGCCCAACATTACAAATTTACAAATTTACAACATAAGAGCCAAGTCTCATTCTAAGTAGTTCATTGAGAACAAAAAATTTCCAAAATAAGTGCTTGTTATAAATTAATCAATCTGATAATACTTACTGAGATTAATCCTTGTACTGCAGTGTAAGAAACTTCTTCATCAGGGTCCTCTAGTAAGGCAACTATGACACTAAGAACTTGTGAACCATACTGAATCATCGCCAAACTCGGAATCTGCATAATTGAAAAAGATAGTTCACTAACGAGAAATCTATTTTAATTTAAATCAAATTGGAACTACTTGTCTATAATATTGGCCATTGTTCTGCGTATGAATTAAATATAAGTCACTGGGAAAATGCTATGGTGCAGGAAATGCTGACTTTTTTGGGATCTTACGGTTCATCTTGAAAATGACCATACATACTATATTAAAAATATAAAGAAAATCAACCACAATATCAATGTTATGTGCATTTAGCATTAAAATAAACAAAATTTAGATGTGGTTTAGAGGTGGCATTGTTAGGCTGGCAGGGCGGATTTAGAAATAGGTTAGGTTAATTTTTATTTTTAAGTTAAAGGAGAGTCTGCTGCAGGTTTGACTCAGAAACACCCTAGAAATGCAAGACTCAGCATTTCTGAAGCAACCAATAGATTTCCAAGGGGAAACAGACCTGAGATCAGAATAAGGATTGAACCGGTTTTGGTACCAGGGGGAAGTTCTGAAGAATCCAGTAACTCAGCATTAAAGAGATCCCACTTTTATTCCAAACACATGATTCCTAAGTAGACCTGCTACAATTTATGTACTTTAATTTGTCAATATTGTACTTTAAAGCTTTCCCCACATTGTAAGATATATAAGGAACACCAACCTAGCATCCCTTGGTAAAGATTGAGTCCATTGGATGAACAATCATGTGTATAAATGCAACGAAACTTCCACAAACGCATATTTAATCTTTTGCTAACTACATCAGAAATTTTAAGAACACAATTTTGGTTACAAGTAATAAATTAGCTTTATTCTAAACCAATGTTACCGGTTCGTTTTTGGTTCTAGTGTGGGTTTGAAGAACCCAGTAAGCCAATACGGCAATTTTTTTTCCTCGAGTTCGTTATTGGGTTCGTCTGTACAAAAAATATATAGAAAAATAAAAAATATAGAAATTCTACCCTGATACATAGGAAATGGCCATTGTCATTAACCACTTTACAGATAGAGATAAATTGTAAATGATAAGTTGATAATGATAAATGATAAGTATAGCCATTAGACAAAAATGATAAACTAATAAATCATATATATTAAAATATCAAATGTCAAGATCCAATTATCAATTATTATACTATGGCTGTAATTAATTACAAGATACATCAAAGTTCAAAATATAAAAGTCAATTTTCGTAGACATATTGCTCTTCATCGAGAGCATCAACATCATCATGATGTTGTGGTTCATTAGAAGTAGAACCACATGGACTATCTGCACTGCCACTCCCGCTAGCTACGTTTTGTGTTGTCAAAGCCAGAGGACTGCCAATGTCATCTAATGAGAAGCGGAATATGAAAGCATCGAAGTCAACAACCTCTGGATCTATATCCCAATGCTTTGACGTCCCCTCCTTGTACTCTAGGTTCTTGTGTAATAGAAGACGCAAATTAGAGTGTATGTAGACCAACTCCTCGGCCTTTTTAGCTGCGAGCTTGTTGCGCGTTTGTGAGTGAATGAAGCTATATGTGCTCCAATTCCGCTCACAAGAAGATGAACTTGCAACCTATATTCAAATTTAAACATAAATTTAAAAAATTTTAAAGAAAAGGAAAAACTTAAAAACTTAAATAATAAATTTAAAAACTTAAAATATACAAAACTTACCTATGACAAGATCTTGATTGCAAGAGGTTGGAGATTCGGTGATCCTTGGCCATGAAGGTACCACCACATAGGACCATCCTTGTATTTGTCCCGAAGAGCACCAAGACTATGACCTCAGGAGGTAATGAAAGCCCCAAACTCCCTTTTAACCATGTCTTCTATTTCGGGATCAGGGAATATCCTAGACATTGCCAATTTGTACCCTTCAGCCACTTCGACATCCCTATATGGTGGCACCCTCCTCGCCAAAAAAAGGATCTCCGTGCTATAGAAACGACGAGTCAATGCAAAGGTAAGGAGATGTTGTGGGTGATCCAAAAATCCAAGTTTATAAAACTTTAAAGTCTACTTGGATTGGATTAAAACTGAATATTAAATTCCAGTTTCTCTTTAAGTAAATCCAGAAATTGCTTTATAAAAATTTCGTAATTTAATTATGGAAAATTAGAGATCGAACAGAGAAATATCTGGATTAAAGAGGCAGCAAGAACTTTTGTTAAATTGAAGAGGTTTATTTTGGTTGCACAGACAAATTATCTAGTACGGAAGTATTTTATTATACTCAGAAGGATTTTGTAATTATTCTCGAAGAGTTTTTAATAGATCGGAACACTCACAGAGTGGGCCCAGGGTCGTAGCCATTTTTTGAACCTCGTAAACAAATCTACTGTGTCATTTTCTTTAATTTTTTCTCTGTGATCTGAATTTCTTTCAATTTTCATAATTAAATTACGGAATTTTTATAAAACAATTTTCAGACTTACTTAAAGGGAAATTAGAATTTAATATTTAGTTTTAATCCAATCCAAGTAGACTGTAAAGTTTTATAAACTTGAATTTTTGGATCAACGAGGTGGTCATTTTGTTCCACCGCTCAACAAAGATAGAATGCACTTGTTTGAAAAATTTCACCTCAAGATTTTGCTCTTTTTCATTAATGATGAATTTTAATTTTTCAATCATTGAGACTATGCCATCATATATTTCTCCCAAAAATGGCTGATCCATGTCAGCAAAATGGATCATACTCATGATGGGCTCAGTGAAACTCAATAAATAATATACACGGGCCCACCAATCATCATCTAGGATCAAGTTTTTTACTTTTTGGGCCCACTCTTTGCTTGCCTCCCTCTGTACACCCCACAAATTGCTGAGGACCTTATTGCTAAGTGCTTGTTGCACTCTCACAAGTCATCTCAAGACGATTGTGTGAGAAGTGAATCTAGTTGGAGCAACCTATTAAAAAATTAAAAATATAGTTATAAAATTACTAGATTAAAAAATTAAAAAATTATAATTTTAAAACAAAAACAAAAACAAAAATATTAAAATAAAAATACCTTCAACAAGTCCAATGTCGAGAAGGATCTGAAAATGGCTTGACAGCGTTGATGGTTGGTGACATATATTTGAATTTACTCAGCTTCATCATACACTTGTTTGATCCAGTCAATTTGCTTCCCCATCATTTGCAACATGAGGTTGATTGAGTGGACAACACAAGGTGTCTAAAAAATGTGTCCATATCTCGCCTCCACCAACATCCCCTTGCAATTTTTTGGCATTATCCATTACAACTCGGATAACATTTTCAAGTCTAACTGCCTCAATGGATTCGATGAGGATGTTGGCAATGAACTCCGCATCCTTCACACACCCCTCACAATCAACGACCTTCAAAAGCATTGCCCCTTTAGGGCACATTGCAAGCACATTGATCAAAGGCTTGTTTCTTGCATCTTTCCATCCATCCGAAATGATGGAGACCCTGTTACATTGCATGAATCTCTGATTGGCTTCAAATAATCTTCAACAATTTTTCTCTCCTTCGCCAATAAAGTGGTGCGGATTTTTTCAAACTCTGGGCCTTTGTAATCTTTTGGGGCCTCATTGATTGCTCTCACCATTTCTTGCCAATATGGTGATCAAACCACATTGAAAGACAATCCATTTGCATATATGCATCGTGCAATTTTTTGATCTGCAATCTCCCTGCTCTCATTTTGAAAAGACCCATCCAATGGTCCTCTTGTTCTTTTGTTTGGAAGAGAAGCCTCTTGTTGCATAGGGGTGCTCCCAAAAATGGATGTCTTCCAACGGGCACAACTGGAGAACCGCCAATAGAACTTGGGGAAACAGGTGGCTTTCTTGATCCCTTGCCTTTCTTTGCTAGAGGGTGACTGAGTCTCATGGCATATGCAGCATCTGCATCTTCTTGTTCCTTGATGAATTCAAGGATTTTTGAATGTGGCAATGGAGAGTTAGTCTTCCCCGTGCAAAATTTGATTCTGCATTCAAGAATGTGACATAAATGTGCTTTCTCCCTAAAGTATGAGCTTGTGAACTAAGAATCATAAATATTGCATTTCCAAATATAGGCCCCACCACTTGAAACTTGGTCTATCAGTGTTGTATATTTTCACAATGGTGAGTGTGTCAAGTCCATTTTGTGTTGCCTTTGGCTAGTGGAGGAAGAGCTACGAGACATTGTAGTAATAGTATCTATAATTACAAGTTAAAAAACAAACACATATTTAAAAAAAATCAAAACAAACCCTATGACAACAGCTAGAAACTAGTAAATATTTAAAAAATGACAAAAAAATAATAATAATAATATAAAACTTACCTTGACAACAAATGGCTCCTCAATCACCGTAGGCAAATGACTAGAATGATGCTTGATGAAGATTCAAACCTACAGCAACAATGGAGTTGAAGTATGCAATGAGAAAATTAGAAAAATAAGAGCCAAGTGTTTTTCCTTTTGTCACTTTGTTCTTCTCATTTTTGTTGAAGTATACTTTTGCTTTTGGCTTTTAGGGTTGAGGGAGGTGTTTTTTATTGTCTAATCGCATTGGGTTTGGCGAAAAAGGAAAAAAAAAAATGTTTTTTGGTAGCTTTTGCCCGCTGGCTACTGTAGGTTCGCTACCCCAAAGCCCAGGGTTCGCCCCTATGCTTTGGGGCAGTGAACCAAACCCCGGACCTGAATGAGATTCGCACTGGGGTGCCCAATGCGGGCCAAAAGCCGCGAACTTGTAACATTGTTCTAAACCTAATTAGGAGTACAAACAAGAATAAAAAATATAATTTATGGTTATAATATTATGTTGCTAAATGTAACATCATTAACTTAATGTCACAAATCAAACGAACTAGATTGTAATCATGGAAAAAACATCATATCTTATAACCCGAACCTGAAAAACCCTAGTTTCTAAAACTTAACCCCTAGTAATCAACCCTGAAATTATTGTATCAAACCTAAATAGTTGTGACAAGTGTTCCCTCGAAAAGTTGAGAGACTGTCATAGTCCGAAACTCATAAAAATACAAAATTATATTTTTACTATTTTTTCTATGTTTTTTGAGGCCCTTCAAAGTGGAATTTCTTTTGAGTTGTGCATCATCCACTTAAAAATAATTGAAAACTATACACAATAAAAATTTAAAAATTATTCCACCGCCTTGAAAAATTAAGGACTCAACTTTTTCAGCCGGCAGCCCAATTTTTCTCAAGTGGCAGCATGAACCAAAATAAGCTCTTCAGTTTTGCCAGTGGCTTTTATAAGTTTTGAAATGACAGTTTTTAGATGCAAATGGTATGCATCCATCGACAACAGATATAATGTCTTATATACATAGTCGTCTTAATGCAATGGTCTTGACAAAGGAGTTTCATGAGAGTTAAGAACCTTACGTGCTACCTCAACATCGAACCTAACATTGGATGAGAAAGAAAGATATAAATTATATTAATGTTCACATATGATTAAAATAGGTCAACAGGACTCGAAAGCCCAACTAGCAAAAATAATGTGGAGTGAAAATAAGCTCCAAAAGAAGCTTTACACTAACAGTTATGTTCTTAAATACATAAGGAAAACCATCCCTGTAGGTGTGGAGATACATTATTCTCACCTCTTTCCCTGCATCCATATCATACTAAAGGGATGCTGCATTTGCACATATTTTTATGTGGACATGCTAAAGTTGTACTCTTGCCAAACGTCTGCATTCTAGGAATTGATACTTTAAACCAGAAAATGACAAAATGCGTACTCCATCCTCAAGACCTGTCTTATGAGGCGAACCAAACTATGCAAAGCAGGGCTGGGGAAAAGAATGCAATAGTCCCTCCTAATCTTACTCAATCTCAAGGTGGGAACAATCACAACACCGCACCCAATCTCTGGAATGTAAAATGCAAGATGTAAATAAGAATGTTAGTAAGATAAAGCAAATAGTCCAAACAAGAAATGCAGATTATGCCACATGCCGAACTAGCTGACTAAAAAACTCTGTTATATTTTGACAAAAACTTGATGATAGAATTTTGTGTAATACTCAAATCTCATTTCAGATATTTTATCCATTGGTCATTTGAAAGTTAGCTCTATCATTTATTAGAACCTATGCATGCAGGCACATAGTTGAAAGTTGAAACAGCCTAGGCATCAGTCCTTCAAGGCCCAATTATTTGATCTTTTGGGTAGTAGTTCATATTAAGAAAAATTCTAGGTCATTTCGTTTTAGGGGCTGCCTTCCATACAATTTCATCCACACCATAATCAAATGAATTGCTGAATATGGCAAGCACTCAGTGAGTTTTACTTGCTCCCCAAATAAACAAGTCGAGTTGACTAGTGCACTCACTCAAACTGAGTTTGACTAGACAAAACTTCTTAATGCTCAAGTACTTTGATAGTAATTGAAATACTCATGAGCAATTGAAATACTCTCCTCTTATAAAATATATCCTTTTTTCTCAAAATTAAAATATTCTCTATTTTTTCTCACTAAGTTTTTATTGAGAAATTGCTAAAAACAAATTGTATTTTTTTTTGGCTTTACCAAGTAATTGTGTGAAATTGCATAAAGGAGAGCAACAAGAAGAATCGATTCATACATCATATATAAATATGTACATGCAAAAACATCTATAGGTACACACATTCATACACATGGTTAGCATGTAATGCAATCCTACTTGAGCATTAGGAGGTATAGGTATGTAAATTTCGCAACTAAATCCCTAGGGCAAGGACTGAAACATAAATATCACTAAATCCATCATAGATAGGTGACAGTGATTGACAACATCTTGTTGAGAATTAAGTTCACTAACTTGTAGCTTAACTAAATCTGCCATATCCATCCTACATAATGAATTATAATGACTTTTAAAATTATGATCCCTCACAAGATTCCAGCGAAAACCAGATCAACTGCCTCCTATGTGGGCTACTATGAGTTCAAAATTTGAACACCAGACTGAAGGGATCATAACAGGCTAGAACAAGGATATAAAACAGATCTTCGTGGGCTACCATAAGCACTAAAACAAGGATGAATGGACACTTTACCATGATAATAAGAGAGCATGGACTTGCATCTATCACTCATGTAAACATATGTTCTTCACAAAGATATGATGCATCACTTCATAGCATGATTGTTGCATACAAATCAATACACATCAACTAGAATGTGCTGAACAATATCTTGGTCTTGACGAGAAATTCTAAATGTCTATCTCCATAGCAGAAGTCCTCATATTCACCTTAGAAAATTAATCAATCTAAAAAATTTAGTGTAATCCCCTTGTATTTGATGTTATTTCAAAAGACTGGTTTACTAGTATGAGTATTAGTGTGAGAAATACACATAGAATCAGGAATCTTTATCCATCCTCAATTTCTCATATTGTTTAGCATACAGCACAAATTTTGTAGCAAAATATGATGTGACAAATGAGTGTTGGAACAAGAACATATAATAAAGACTTGAGGGTGACGCTAAGCACTAGACCAAGGATGAAAGGACACTTTATTGACTGATAATAAGAGGTCTATACTAACAAATATCTTGTGCATTGTCCCTGGAGAAACATCTTCTGCTCATGTATGCATATGATCATCACAAAGATATGATACATAACTTATGTAGCATAGTTGTTGCATAAAAATCATTATGAATATAGTGAATAGTATCAGTCTTGAGGAGCAATTTCTAAATGCCTTTCTCCAAAGCACAAGCCTGCAATTTCACCTTTGAAAATTAATCAATCCTCAAAATTTGGAATAATTCTTATTTATCTGATGTTCTTGATGAATTATTCATAAGATTGGTTGACTGTCATGACTAAAAGTGTGAGAAATCCATATAGCATAAAAATACCTGTTTCCAATATAGTTTTCCACGGGGATGTGTCCCCTACCTTTTGGGGCTGTCCCGAATGTTCCAGGGATGTAACGACACACAGGGGACATTCCGCCGCATCTCCTTTTTTTATGAACTTTTTCCTCACACCCTGGGGACGTTCCGCCGTATCTCCTTTTTTTATGAACTTTTTCCTCACACCCTGGGGATGTTTTGGAACATTTCAGTGTCCTGGGGATCTTTCCTATTTTAGTGGGGTATTTGGGGCATCCTACCATCTCGAGACATAGAGTGATGCCCCCAATATGTTGGGGGCATACCAAGGACGTTATGATGCCCCCACATCAATATTTTGATAAAACATAGGTGAAAAAAAAAACAGGAGGCATTATCAAACAGTTCTTTTCTGATCATTGATAATATAACAATCAGATATTCATGTTTGAAATTTCATATTTGCAATTCAATGTTTCACTCCATTTTTTATTTTAATTGTCAATGTTGAACTATGTTGCAAGAAACAAGAAACAAAGAAACGTGACCGCAATGACAACGTGACGAAAAATGGCCTTAGGAAAGGTTGCGCATAAGAAACGGATTTTTTATATATACATTTTTTTTTTATATATAAAATTAAATATTTTTAATTTAATTACAGAGATAGGCATAGATAGATATCCTACAATTATAATTGGGTGGAATATAATATAATACTTTATTTAATATTTTAAATATTTTAAATAGATGTATTTAAGATATGTATATTAATGATTTTATTTATTTAAGGTTGATTTTTAATAAAATTGAATTTTAATATTTAAATATAAATTCAGTGGTTAAATTTTAATTTTAAAAAGTTTTAATATTTTATTAAATTTTAATTTGTTTATTAAAATAATTAATCTATTAATATAAAGTTACGTGTTTTTTTTTCAAAAAATAAATAAAAATATTTGTAGGTCATCTCCAACTCTAAAGTTTAAATTTGATGGTGGAGCCTAGGTATCATGAATTATGACGATTAATTGTTCAACATTTCCTTTTAAATATTAACATAAATTATAAAAGAAAAAATATTAAAAAGAAAAATTATTATAATTTATTAAATTTTTTTAAAATTTTATATTTTATTTCATATAATCTTTAAAAAAAATTAATTGTATACTTTTATCTAAAAATTATTTGTTTTAATTAATAAATGATTTCAAATTACGAAATCTATTTGATTAAAAGTAAAATTTAATGTAAATTTCTTATAAAAAAATATTAAACTTTCAAAACATTTTACCATTTAACTTAACATTTAAAAATGTTTCATTTCATACGGTAATTTTATAGTATGGGTGTCACGTTAACTAGTGGAAACTACTATAACAGCCAAATAATGACTAAAACGAAACTGCTCAAACTATCTTCCGTGCTGGTCGTTGCGACTCCAAAAGAAACGGAAAATGGCCGTTAAAAAACACGTCGCCGTCACGTTTCCGTTTCTTCACGTTTTAATGTGAAACGACACTCTCACGTCATGTTTCTTGCAACAGGGATGTTGAATATACATTGTTCAATGTTCAATGTCATAAATGTTGTTTTTGTGGTTGTTTGAATCTCAGCTCTTTAGAATCTTTAATGATGTTCAACAATTTAACTATACAATTGAAAAGTTATAAAATATATGCCCCTGCCATCCCCAAAATTCAGTAAATTCTATGCCATCACGGAAACACATCCCCCCGTACCCCATCTCATAAACTCTGAGAAACATTGTTCTAATATCAATTTAGCATATTTATGTGACAACAAAATTTCTGTAGAAAAATATGACATCGTGTAGAAAAATGCCCAGTTCATTGTATTTTGTTCCAATTCATATGGTTTAGTGACAAGTTAAGGTTCAATTTGATATGGTTCTGTTTCGTCATATTTTAACCAAATAGAGGCATATCATATATAGTTAGAAATCTCCCAAAATGTAAGTTTCTTACCATAGGTATTCATAGTCTTAAATTTTATTTATTATGGCCTGGATATTCTCTTGCTTCAAGTGGTAAATTCTGTTGATGTCAAATTTGAATTAGCTTCTAGATTTAATTGCTAATTACAAGGATCCGTGGATGGATATGGGTATGGGGAATGCCAGTTTATGTGCGACCTTGAATAGAGTACATGAAATGTTCTTGCATAAAATATAAAGATAAATAAACATAATAGCAATGTTTTGTGCATAATCACTATAAAAATAAACAAAAAGCCACATAATTCATACTTGATGATATCACAAGTTCTTAAAATTTTGATTTATACTATATGTTCAATATACACCAACAGTCAAACTACCATACTCAAGAACTACATGAACACATAATCATATTGCTCTCCATTGAGAGAACAAGAATCATCCCTTGGTTCATTAAACCCAGATACAGCAGCAACAGTGTTACTCCCAGTAGAAAGAGTGTATGGAACCTGCTTGGCAACAGAAGAAGTTTCCTTCAGGTAGTTACATTCAAGTTCCAGTTGTAGGAAGGTATGATAAAATAAGTGTTCTGGTTCTCATTTTGGTGTCTTTATGGAAAGGGAGTAGATGGCTGGAAGGAGGGGTTAGCTTGATGTTTCTAGTGGTTTGTAACTGAGTCACACCGGGAACATTACCCAAATCAGGCCCCAGACCGTTTCTAGACAAAAACGAGCAGGGAGGTACAAAGGGATATGGGAGTCCTTTCCATTTCTTGCAACATAGTTTAATTGAAAAGAAGCCTGGGAATTGTCTTCAAATCATGTAGATTGCAGGGGTGATGTGGCTTTAATGCATGCTACATATTTGAGGGTTGACAATGCCATGATTGGTACATAAAAAAAATCAATACATTCAATACACCATCCACACCCAAGAACACCAAGATATTGATGGATTCCCTTAAGACACCCAAAAATACAATATACATGATATAGAATTAAAAAGGAGTGAATGATATGACATCTCATTGTATTGACAAAGGTTGAAAAATACCTTTGTTTATACATTATATGGCTTACCATGCTAGCATCAATCCTACGGGCATACCACAATATTGGTAACTCAATGGGATCGATAAGAAAAAATTTACAACTCTTAACATCCCCCCCTAAAACACAACTTAGAGGGCCTAGAGGAAGGTGGTATTTACTCACCAAGCCTTCATACCAAAGTCCGCCTAAAAGAGAAACCATTATCGCCCCACTCCCTAGGACAACAATCCATAAGATGATATGCCCAAATGTTGAAGCCAACTATGATCTAAACACATGTTGATCACCAACCGCTCCCAACCATAGGATATGCTCAAACCACTCCAAAAATGGGTCCACAGGCTTACAATCCTTGAGTTGCCCATCTTGTTTAGTCTCCATGAAAGAAAAATTATATTAATGCCCACGATTAACCAAAATAGGTCAATAGGACTTAGAAAGTACAATCAGTTATAAAAGAGGAGTACTAGGGTACATTTTTTTGTCTATGATAGGAAAATTATAAACACAAATCACAATGAAAGGTTAACAAAGAAAGGGGTAAATATAAAGTGGTTAAAATTTACGCCATAAGACATAGTACAAGTATAAATAGTCATCCGAGACGACCCCTCAAATAAACATGGAGTTGATGAGGAAGATCAAGTAGTAGGACGTGAAAGGAGTCAAACACCGTCACATGTTTGAAGTACGACTCAAACATGGAGAACCACTAGAGAATTGACAACATCATTGTCTATGACAATGAAAGGGCCCATGAAATATCTAAGAATGCTAATAAGGGAATGTCTCGGGTTGAGGGGGCCAAACTAGACAATCCTAGGAAGAAGTTGGGCACTCCCTCTAGAGCCTTTCCTACCATAGGCTGAATGAAATGTCCCTTTCCCACTATTTATAAACTCTGATTTTTTTTGTGAATTATTTTTCCAATATTGGGTATCAATAACATAATAAGCAACAACATACAAGATTAATATTATAAACCCTATTGATGACACCAAGACCCCACAAATTTCTTTATTTCAATAAATTGAAAACACAATAAAATTGTAATCTTTTATTGTAGTAAGCTAAATACTCATGAATGCTGAAGACAAGTCCACTGGGTATTGAAATAATACATCCAAAAATACTTAGTTGTGTAATATGCAGAGTACAACCCAAGTTTACTGTGGACATACAATAGAAAACACTCATTATAGATATGCATTGAACATTTGATCATAAATGCAGTTGACGGCAGGGTACAAAAGTACTGTAGCTAGTTGTTGTACAGATCACTATGGCAGCGCTATTGCAAACTGAAAATGAAGTAAATTTCAATCTTCAGCACAAATATGATCCCTAGATGGAATCATCACAACTAGAATTAAAGGGTTTCCGTCCTCCAATCCTGCACATCGAAGGGTTTTTGTCTTTGGGTGAAAAGATGAACACAAAGGCTCAAGCTCTGGAATAGGGTTTGATTTCAATGAGTAATAAATAATAATTCATTTTGAGCCAAGCTCCTCATTTTATAATAATCCTTTCAATTCCAATCCTAAAAGCATATAAAACACTTTAATAAAATATTACTTGTTGGACCACTTTATAATAATACTACATAAGTGTCCTTTTATCATGTTGTAAAAAATGAAGTGACTTAGAACCACTTAAAATGTTATTATTGAATCATTTCCCTAACTTTATCCCTTAGCCCATGGGAAATAAGGAATAGGTTGTGGGTCCTCTGATTAAAATAGTTTAGAAAATGGGACATGAGAGTATGCCCTTCCTAGAATTGTTTGCCCTCATACAATTGCAAATTAGGATGTTTACAAATCTCTGCACCTTCCCATGTAACGTCTTCTGGTGGGAGATCCTTCCATCGCACTAAGTATTTCGTTAAGCTCCTTTTTCTTAGTTTCTTCACTCTAATATCTATGATGGCTTTCGGAACGAAGATCAATTTGCTTTCGTCATCCAAAGGAGGCAACTCAGGTGAAGAAGTGGTATGTTGTCCTAGTGCCCTTTTGAAGCATGAAAAATGAAATATGTTATGAATCTTGCTATGTTCTGGCAACTTAGGCTCATAAACAACCTCTCCAATCTTTTGTTTGATCCTTTAAGGTCCATAGAAGCAGGGTTTGAGCTTCTCAGCTCAAATTTTCTTGAGAGAGGACTGTCCATAGGGCTGAAATCTCAAGAAGACCGTGTCTCCAACCTCAAAATTTCTCTCAATATGGTGTTGGTCTTCATATAACTTATGTTGATTTTATGCCCGTTGGAGGTTTTCGAGTAACTCCAATATTCCCTGACTGTGCGTGACCAAGTCTCTTTCCCCTGGCACTCTACTGTCTGTGATGACCAAGTCCACAAAAGAAAGAGCATCATAACCATACAAGGCTTTGAAAGGAGTCATACCAATTGACATATGGTGTGAGGTGTTGTAGCAATGCTCCTCCATATAGAGCCATTTGATCCAATATGTTTGCTGCCCTACTACATGGTACCTCAAATATCCCTTAATCCACTTATTCACAATCTTTATTTTCCCATTTGTTTGAGGGTGGTAATTGGTACTAGAAGTCAACTCGGTTCTTGTCAAATGAAAGAGTTCCTGCCAAAATAAACTAAGGAACCTGTTGTCCCTGTCACTTACTATGTTCTTAGGCAACCCATGAAGCTTGAATATCTCTCTGAAAATCAAATCAGCCACTTGTGGTGCCTTAAACTTAGATGTAATAGCAGAGGTGAATGTATTTAGTAAGCATGCCAACTACAACATATATACAACTCTTACCCTGAACTTTTGAAATACTAGTGATGAAATCCATAAAGATGCTCTCCCATTTTTCATTTGGAATTAGTAAGGGCTGCAACAAACCTACTAGAAATACATGTTCTATTTTGTTCTGTTGCCAAGCAATACACCCTTTGATGTATTGGAGGACCTCTCCCTTGAGACCTTTCCAAAAAAATCTCTCCTTGATTTGCTTATACATCTTTAAATACCCTAGGAGACCAGCCAATGCTGTATCATGTACTGCTCTCAAGACTTTATTCTTCACTTTTGATACTGGGACAAGATAAATTCTATCCTTGTAAAGGATGAGGTCATCTATCACCTTATCCCTGTCATCCTGTATTTTGTCCTCAAGCATATTAATAGTAAAAACATTCTTTGTGTAATCTGCTATGATAGTAACCTTCCAATCAGTAGAGATTTCAGATATAGAGCATAGAGTAGGTTTCCTGGATAAGGCATCAACTACAACATTATTTTTACCCTCAACATACTCTATATCAAAATCATAAGTTTGAAGCTTACTCACCCATTTTTGCTACCTATCACTCAAATTTCTTTGGCAGAGGAAGAATTTCAAGACTTTGTGGTTAATCTTAAACCACGAATCTGCCACACACTAGTCCTACCTAAATTTTGCCAAAGCATGTATTATGATCAACATCTTGTCAGAATCCTTTTTGTCTCTTTGAGTTTTTGGCTCTCAAAAGCTATGGGATGCCCTTGATGCATTAGAACTGCCCCAAGTCCTTCTCTTGATGCATCACACCCTAATACAAATGGAAGTGAAAAATCCAGAACAACTAAGACAAAACATGAACTCATTACCTCCTTGAGCTTGTCAAAAGCTCGTTGTGCTGATTTTGACCAGCTGAAAGCTTCCTTCTTCATTAGTTTTGTTAATGGAACTGCCAACTGTGAGAAACCCTTACCAAACCTCCTATAATAACTGCAAAGACCAAGGAAATCTCTCAACTATGTCAATCTGGTAGGAGACCAATCCAAAATAGCTTGGATCTTTTGTTGACCCACCTAAACTCCTTGAGCATTAATGACATGACCCAAGTACAAAATTTCAATCATCCCAAACTCACATTTAGACTCCTTAGCAAAGAGAGTTTGTTGTTCTAAAATTCTTGGAACTATATCCAAATGCCTCAAATGATCTTTCCAAGTCTTGTTATAAATCAAAATGTCATCAAAAAAGACTCAAACAAATTTTCTCAACAACTTACTAAAAATATGATTCATACACCACTGGTAAGTGGCTGGAGCATTTGTCAAGCCAAAAGGCATGACCAAGAATTCAAAGTGCCCAAAGTGATCTCTAAAAGTTGTTTTCTACACGTCCTCATCCCTTACACTAATTTGATGGTATCTTGATTTCAGATCAATATTTGAAAAAATGTAGCTCCTGCAACTTGTCAATTAACTCATCAATTCTGAGAATGGGATACCTATTTTTGATCGTCTTCTTGTTCAAAGATCTGTAGTCAATACACATCCACATAGTACCATTTTTCTTCTTCACAAGGACTATTGATGATGCAAAGGGACTAGAACTAGCCCTGATGTGGTCCATCTCCAAAAGCTCCTTGATAGCCTTTTCAATTTCTTCCTTGTACCCTCTTGGATGGCAGTAGGGTGTAATCATCATAGGATTAGAACCTAGTTCCAATTCTATTAAATGCTGAAATCCTCTATCAAGAGGCAATCCTGGATGTAAACCACTGAATACTGTGCCATGCTTGTCTAAAATAGACCGGATATCCACATGATAGGATTTCTTATTTGTGGTTGAAGCTATGGTGTTCACCAAACAATGGGCTGCCCAAGCTACTTGTCCTCTATGAATTGATCTCTCCATCCACTTGGTTTTGACAACTCTAGGATCTCCATTGGCAATGCCTTGAACTTTGAAGCACCACTTATTTCCCACCTAATTTGAATTTCAGCTCTATGGTTTGATAATTTTGAGTGAATTCCCCAAGGGAATGTAACCATTGCACCCTTAATAGCATATATATCTCTCCTATGCCTACAACATAGAAGTCATCACGCACCCTATGCCTGCAAGTGTGATATCCAACTGCTGAATTCTCTTGGTGCAAGGGATAGTATAGCCATCAGCCACAATAACATTGAACCCATCAAATTCCTCTGTCTTCAAATCTCTTCTGGCTACCAACCTTTCATCTATAAAGTTGTGGGTTGCCCCACTATCAATCAACATTGTGATTTTATGCCCATGTAGAACTCCACGAACTCTGAAAGGGTGATATCTAAGAGTGCCAGAAAGTGTAGCAAGGGCAGCTCCTACAATATCCTCTTCTTCCTTTCTTTCTGGTTCTGGTTTTTTCTCTTCAATATTTGATTCAGGTTCCTCTGATATCACTTCTATGTAATGAACCTGTCCTCACCCCAGAGATATGTGTCCACGCTCCCATGGGTCCTTGCAAGTAAAA
The DNA here is from genome assembly GCA_037957365.1 of Torreya grandis. Classification (NCBI taxonomy): domain Eukaryota; kingdom Viridiplantae; phylum Streptophyta; class Pinopsida; order Cupressales; family Taxaceae; genus Torreya; species Torreya grandis. Next base: position 1,200,795 of record JARHVA010004826.1, on the reverse strand, counting down.
CACAATTTATTTCTCTTGAGCTCGTTTCTGGTCTCTACCTCTTTACTTGGTTTTTGTGGCAGCTCTTTCTACTGAGAAACTCCTTGCCGAAATGGTTTCTTTTGCTGCCCAAAAGGTGATGTCTTTTATTGCACAACAGATGGTGCCTTTGTAAAAAATATTTATTCTTTGGGGCTGAAGTTTCCAAGTTCAAAGCATTCTTAATAGATTCTTGCAAAGATACGAGGATCAAATGCTTTTATCAAACCCTTGAGTGGTTCCATTGGTCCTACAAATAGAACAATAAGTCTCCTTTCTATCACATCAAGAGCCATTACTAATAATCGTTGAAATTCAATAATATAGTTGTCCACTATCCCATATTGTTTGAGTTGACCTAACTCTCTAAAGTGGATCTCTGGATCTTTTCTGTCAACCTTTGGCTTAATCATTCCAGTGTGGTAATGGAACCGTGCCCTTGGGTGACCATACCATGATACCACCATTCATGTGCCACTCCTTCCAAGTGAAGAGCAACAAATTTGATTGCCTCTCTTCATACATCGGATTCAATGATAAGTAGGTGTCCAGCTTTTGCAACCAAGACCTAGCAGAACATTTATTAGCTCCATCATATGTAGGAATTGTAATCTTACCCAAATGTTGTTAGATATCTTTACGGGACTGATCATGTTGAGTTCTCCTTCCCTTCCTTGTACTATTCTTTATTCTTAGATCATAGAACTCTCGAAAAGTCAATGCTTGTTGTATTGCAAGACTGAGCCCATATTATGCATGATATGTTGCAAAATCATTACCTATGGGATGTTGGGGCTCTACCTCTTATGGGTTTTTTTTTTACGAAAAAATTGCTTAGAAAGTCTTGGAAGGGGGATTGATTGAGGCCCGCTTATTAGCTGAAGAGCTTCCTTCTCCTTGATTTGCCTTATTTCAATTAAAATTTTGCAAAGCTTGTACTAACCCTGCCATGGATTCTATCAATATCATTTGGATTGGTCTTTCCAAATCCCTTTGACCTTGGCTGATAGTTTCTTGTAAATAATTCATTTCATCTCTTTTCCCTTTCCTCCATGACGACTTCTATTTCTGGTGACTGAGTCCTCCTTTCTCTTTGATAATACTTGATTTTTCTCCCATAGGCTTGCATAAGATATCACTAAATTAACTTTCCCTATAGGTTGGCAAGATCATAGCTCTGATACCACTGAAATGTCCCTTTCTCACTATTTATAAATAGATTCAGGATTGGCATTGGCTCACCAATAAAGCTGATATCAAACTGCAGAAATGGACTAACAAATGCCTATCTTCAGGAGGAAGGATGACTTTGGTAAAGGCTGTTCTTCAAGCATTACCAATCTATGTTTCCTTTATCTTGAATATTACAAGGAAAATCCTGAAACAATTGGATTCTTTATGCCATAAAATCTTATGGAGTGGTGTTTAAGGAAAAAGAAAGTGGTCTCTGGTAAAGTGGGATACTCCTTGTCAGTCAAAGATGGAAGGGGGATTAGGATTCAAAGCCTTATCCAAATAGAATAAGGCCCTTGCAACTAAACTGTATTGGAGCATGTTACTCTCTCCAACTGATTTGTGGGAATCCAATAAGAGAAAAATATGCAGAGAACCTTCCCCATGACATAATTATTAGCCTATCTATTCCCTCCAAAGGCTCACCCATTCTGGTTGTCCTTAGAGTTGGAGAAGAGATTATTAATAAACACTTGTTCTGAATTGTGAATGATGGCCACAAAGCCAATTTTTGGTTAGACTCTTGAGATGGACAGCCTCCTCTTTTAACCAAGCACCCAAAGTCAAACCAATAAAGGCCATGTTTTCAAAGAGCCCACCAATGCACAATTCCTTAAGAAGTATTTTGCCTAAATCCTTCCCTTCTTTTCATATTTATGTGCTATGTCTAGACACGTCCAAGGCCTCCAAATGTTGTCCAAATGTGAATTCTAGATTCTTGGTCTCCCTTAGTTTTCCAAAGAATAGGGAAAAGAAAATCATAAATTTATCAACAACACCTATAGTTTTTTTGTTTTTTAAATAAAGGCATTTTTTTAATTTGTCGATTATTCCTATTTAATTGACAACACCTGAAGATTAATCACCAATTTTAAAAAAATTCTCCTTGGTGAGTACTCGTCGGTTATGGTTATGTAAACTATGGAATAAGCTATGGGTCCTTTGATTAGGTTAATTCGGAAAAGGGGACACGACATTGAAGAACCTCTTGTAGTAGAAATAATTGATAATGCACGTCTATCTCCATGACCTAGGTTATGGACAAAGATAAGGGCCTCAACGCCGAAACGAAGTAGACTCCATCTACTTGGGATGAAGTTGAGGGATGGGCACTCTAGTAGAAAAGGAAGAGAGGAACATCAGCTCACTGATCAATCCTTCTCTAAGCAAGAATCAGTTGTATTTGAGGCTGCATAAAACTCCCAATACTTACTGTACTAAAAGAATCAAATAATCAATATGACTACTTTATGGGTCCATTATATGGATTTGCATCTCAAAGTGTTGCACTCTTGAAGAAAAAGGGCAAGGCAACTTTTATTAGGGTATTGAAAAGTCGACAAAAAGATATATCTCGTCCTTATATAGACGATGGTCTGTGCTCTAGATCTCAAAGTGAATAGGGAACTGCAATTAAAGTGGTCCTTAGTCCAAACCTCCTAGAGGGCACAAAAACGATAGATTATGTCACCGTGCAAGAGATGGTGGTTAGTCTCAATGTGTAACTGGAGGGAGCACATCCTCAATTAGCTAAGGGGAATCTCGAAGCCATGTAACCAATGATGTTGAAGATACTCATATTGGGAATCCTCAAGCCATCTACAATCTGTCAGAAATGTTCGACATAGGAAGTTAACTTGGGGTTGATTTGTTTTGTAGAATAAGTCCAAGTGACTTGATTATGCTAACAGTAAATATCCCCTATGACTTCTCTATTGATGACCTCCTTCGAAAGAAGGCAAGATGTGGCATCATAGGAACACCTTAATGCAGGGAGCCGATCAATAGAAATGTTGATAGATTGAAGGCACAGACTGGTCTTTAAATACCAACAACGTTGATCATCAAATGTTGAATCCAACTATGACTTGACCAAAATTTGATCACCAAATGCTCCCTACCCATGTGTATGAGCTCCCAAACTAGCACAATCCAAATATGTGTGCCAAAAACTTGAAGCAAAGCACAAAGAATATTCCATCCATAGAAGTGATGATGATCACCAAACTATTGACACCAACTGTGACCTGATCACTATTGACCCTACAGGTCAAATTGTCACCCCTATCATTTACAGCTTTCTATATCATTAAAGTGGAAGGATCCAAACAGGTTTTTAGTGTGTTCAGAATTGCAAGGCAGAAGGCGCTGAACGTTTGAGGTGCTTAGTGCAAATCGGGTTTGAAAAGTGATTTACTGTTTTAATGCAAGTCAGGTTTCTCAACTAGCTTTACTTGTGAAGGTGCACGAAGGGAAGCAAGTCAGGCTCAAAACTCCGATTTACTCCTCCCAGTGTAAATCGGGGTTTTCAAGTTACTTTACTTGTGAAGTTTAAGTAGTAGAAGTAATTTGGGTTTTGGACAGTGCTTATCGGGTTTTTAGTGATGCTTTACTCCTTAAAATTTTATAAGTAAAAGTAAGTCCGTTTTCCTAACCCAACTTACTTATGGCAGTGTTTATCGGGTTTCTAGGGGTGCATGACTTATCTCTTTTTCTGAAGTTGTAAGCATGGGAAAGTCCGAAGTTGAGGACCATGAAATGTCCGAAGTCGCAAGCGAGAAGAAGTCTGAGACTCAATTCCTGTGGACTTTTTGTCCACGGGAAAATGGAAGGAAGAGGGGCCTGAAACAATTCTTGTGGATATTTTGTCTACGAGGAATTCACTTAGCAAAAGGGCCGAAGAATGGGACAAATAGGAATCCCGAAGGGCACTTCCCTTTGGGAAGGTACATTACATAAATCCCTAAGGGTAGTTGCCCTTCGAGGAAGATCAAAACAAAGTCCCCAAGGGAACTTGCCCTTCAGGAAGGTTCGAGAGCATAAGCCCCGAAGGGCACTTGCCCTTCGGGAAGGTGCATTTACAGAATCCCGAAGGATAGGTACTCTTCGGGAAGGTTCATTTTCAAAGAGCCGAAGGGTAGGTGCCCTTCGGCAAAGATCATTCCAAGAGAAGGGACATTTCCAAAATTTTTGAAGGGCACTTGCCTTTCGAAAAAGGACGCAAAGAGAAACTAGAAGGGTAAGTACCCTTTGGGAAGGCTATGAACAGGAAACCCGAAGGGCACTTGCCCTTTAGAAAGGACCAAGAAAAAGATCTCGAAGGGTAGGTACCCTTCGGGAAGGTTCAAAAGACAAATTCCTGCGGAAGAAGATAAAGCCAAGGAAAGGACAATAGTCCGAAATAATTCTTTCGATCAAGTTGTTCGAAAGAATTCTTTCAAAAAAATTGTCCGAGGAAGTATAAGTCGAGGAAAAGAGAGGAGATAATTCCCGCAAACAATTTGTCCATGGGAAAGTAAGAAGAAATAAACCCGAAGGGAGGATAAATCCGAAAGGAGAAAGAAGGAAAAGGAATAGCCAAAGGTAATTCCCGCTGACATTTTGTCCGCAGGTTAAAGACAAATCAAAAACCCTGAAAGAAAGAAATTTGTGGAATAGTGTGAAGAACAAGAAATCCAAGATACAGTAGTCCGAATAAATTAGGGAAGAAGACAAGACAAAGGGCCGTGGGATATAAGACCAGACAGAGCGTAATCTGCTTGCAAAAGTCTGAAGACTTGAGCAAAGAGAAGTCTGAAGACTTCAACTGCCAGAAATCCGAAGACTTGAGCATGAAAAAGTTCGAAGACTTGAAAAGATCTGAAATAAAGTCCGACGCAAAAGAAATATGAACCCGATTAAATTTAAAAAAGAAAGACAGGTCTGCATGGTGCAAATAAAGACAAAGACAAATACATGCAAAGTGGCCCAGGAATAGACGCACTAAGCAAGGGCACGAACATGCAAAAAACACAAAGAAAGCGCCAAAACTCAGATCGACAAAACATGCAGTTGCAGTTCTAGAATAAAAGAGCGCATAAAAGATAAAGAGAAGAATAGATAGAAGGCTATTTTTGGTCGCCTAAGCTTCAGCTGGTTGTTCGTCTAGATCACGCTGCTCATGCAAGTCGTGCCTGCCAAACGTTTCCAACGAACTGATAAATTCAATTTTGCATCATTCTTCATGCAAAGGGATGGTTTTCTCAATCCAACAACTCGAGGAGTCTATTTCTGAAGATTGGCATAGCTCTCATGCAAGGAGTGGAAAAGGTCAAGGTTGGACTCACCGTCCATTCCTAAAACGCCAAGGAGCTTCATGCAAGATAAAAGACAAAATAGACTTTATTGTAAAGACTAAGTCGGATTGAGTTAACTCCTCTCCTATTTTCCAACGCCAATCTCTTGGCTTTTGTAATTTTTTATATAAGTTGGCTTTTCAGCCTTAGATTTTTATCCCCTCTTTTGGCAAGAAAACTTCTGCCAAAGATTGCGCTGTAACCTTTTTCAGAATCAATAAGAAGAGGACTGTTTTCAATTTCCAGCAGCTAGTATAGTGTACTTTTGTCTTTGATTTGTCTAAATGATAGAATTTTCTTCCTTGTCAAGTCTTGATTCGTACCTAGTTACTAGCTGGTCATTTATGCAAGTCACATTCTGTGTTTGAAACGTCTTTTGCTAAGTTTATAGTGGATATTAGTGGCGTTTAGTGCCTTTCATCAGGCCTATTTTCCATTTCCTGCAAGCTTAGATCATTAGATACAACCTTTTCGTGAAATACTTATGCGTATTGATCAATTGGAGTTGAAGTTCACCCTTTTCCTTGTCTGAATCAGTGTTCTTAGAAGCTCAATTTGAGTGAATCAGTGTTCTCACCACTTTAGCTAGGATTTTCCTTTTACGTTTCTTTCTTCCCTTTTCCCCAGACAATTTGTAGCGTAGAAGCAAAAATCCTCATTGATACATCAAAGGGAGCTAGCCCTTACAACCTAGAGATTCAATCCATTGAGTAGGTCACCCACAGCCTAGGATTGTTTCCATTGTTTCAGAAGACTGTGAAGGCTTGAAACTACCTTCACAAGGGTGCAAGTTTGATTGACAACAATCACCAAATGCTCAACTCCAAAAACCGGCACAATTCACTAATCCATGCCCAAAAATTGAATCCAAGCACCACATGATCTACCACAAACACCTAATAAATAAGCCTAGGCCTTACAACGCTGAAATCGTCACTAAGCCAACAAGTCATGATCCTATCCATGGTCTGCAATGCCGTAACAAGCCTTCAACCAACATGGTGATCATGAACAAACAATGAAGCTAGTCCTTTTCAAACATAGCCTCCAACAAAACAATGAAGCCAATCCTCTTTGCACACATGGCTTCCAACATCCTTCCAAACTAGCTCTAGGAAGCAAAGATGAAATCAGGCTATAAATTGGCTGCATGGGATGGCCAATGCTTCAAATAGGAGGTTGAAGAAAGTCCTTATGACATAGTTATGGAATTTGAAGCTCGAGTATCAAAGTTTCCCTATGAGGCTAGAAAAGTCAAATGGACGTCAAATTTAGCCGATTTGTTTTATAGATCTAGACAACATAATTTAGAAAAATGCAAAGAGTAACCCCTAACAAATTTTGTGAGGAATTTAAATATGTGATCAGATATGGAAAACAAGTGCTCTCCCCCATAGAAATCACAAGTATTAGAAATATATAAATAAATTGTCCTTTACTCCACTAACTGGCCAAATATCTTCTCTTAAGTAAAGCAACCCTATAAAATGAGAAAATATGATCAAACACCTTCCTGTATTTCCTCCACATCTCCACCCACCGAGTGGATGCAAAGGACCAAAACTTGAGAATTTTTAAGACCCAGGATTTGGTACCACATGAGAATTAAGTGCAAGTGATCGATGGAAAATAAACCACACATTCAATAGATCATTCACAAACAATAAAGCCAAGATACTGTTGGATGCCCTAAGGCATCCCAAAACATAGAATACTCAATCTAGAATTAAATAGAATGAATGGTATCTCATATTATTGATATAGGTAGTGCAAAGCCTTTTATTTATACAACTTATTAATAACGTGTAGGGGAGGGCGAGGGAGCGGGGGGCAAGCGGTGCGCAGGAGGGAAAGGGGGCGTGTACACACTCTATGGCCTACCATGCTGACACCAACCCCAAGGGTATACCGCAATATCGATAACTCAATGTGCTTGATAAGCCAAGTTTTAGAACTATAACATTTCCCCCCATACCGCAACTTAGAGGGCCTTGAGCAAGGAGGTATTTGGTTGTCAAACCTTACCTCTAACATAGATAAGTATGGAAAATTTCCATGTCACAAATATCTCAAAGTTTCCAAGGTGAATCAGGTTAGCTAATATTTATCTTGAAAGGGAGAAATCTAGGCACGGGTAGCTAAAAATCAGCTAAAGATGCCATGAATGATAGGGTTTGATTTCAATATGATAAAAGTTGAGGCAGGTAAATCTGGAGATCTTTCTTTTTTTATATAAGGTAATGAAAAAATGACTGCTACATTTAAATGAAATTACATCTAATTGACCCTTCAAAAAGAAACATCTATTTATTATGAAGATTTTATATCTATGTGCAATAACCAGAAAGGTTTAAACAGACTTTATACTGGACTAGATAAAATTTTCCATAACACTTCCATTTTATAATATTGGTGACAACACAGGAGTTACTCCGTTTACTTTATTTGACCACCACCCAGTCTGTTTGGAATGTGAAGCAGAGGAAAGGTAAAAAGAAAATGTAAAACATCTATATTTAAAATGAACAATTTCCATCTCCTGCATAGAGTTTGTCAATATGATATTTCAGATATTTAGAAATTACCAATTAGAAAATAATAGTAGTCGTAGTAATGTTGTTGATGTCAGGAATAACACATTTCAGTGTACAAGAAATTTTGTCAAGCAGTTTGGTATTTGTAAGGTGCAACAAAAGAGGGAAAAGAAAACTGATTCGATGGAGATTTTACATAATATTGAAACTAAACTTCAGATTGATCCTTGGAAATTGGAATAATGTTGTGTTTAATTAAGCTTATAGATATGATTGGAGAAAATAACAATCATATATTTCCACAAGTGTTGAAGTGAGATCTAGGGTCACAGGGCTGAGGGAGGAAGATAGAGATCTAGATATGTTTTCTAATACAACCAGGAAGAAACATCGTCAACAACTCATTGATCAAATTGAGGTCAATGATCAGACACTCCAATATGGAAAGTACTAAATAAGCATTTGTTGGAATTTTATGCCAGACATTTCAATCCAGGGAAAGTCAGAAAGGTCCTGTAAAGGCAATATGTGCTAACTTCATTTCATCTAAACGGCTTGTTATAGAGGTTATAATTATTACTCCATCTCTTAGAATAGAGAAATCTATAGGCCTTGATGCCATCCCTAATAAATTTTATGGAAACGATCTTTTTAAATTTTAAATAGGTTCTACAGTTTTTGTTTAGAATTATGTCAAATCAGAAAACAAGTATCATGAACAAATACAAGCAATGCACTAAAAATAAATGTTTTTCTTGTTATATGTCCAATAAGTGTTGTTGGTCTTAGGGGATGGTAAAAATCATCATCATCATCATCAAAAAGGATAGAGCATATGACATACCTTCACTAAACCGCTTACACAAAGTCGCCTAACTGTTGGAGATTCATTGCCTATATATGAACTTAAGGCTTCAACAAGTTGATCCAACAAAGAATCGGGTATCTCACTGCAAAATACAAATTTGGAATGTAGAAAATAAAGTGTGGGTATCCAACAATCACTAAAGAAAACATCATATGTATACATCCAGATATTAGATATTCTGCAAAAAAGTGCAATGAGCATGTTTAGCGGATGCATATGCATGCATCTGTTGGCTATAACTTAGTACAAATGAAGATGCTGAACAATAGTAAAACAAAATTATTGAACATAAATCTTATTTTTGCAATTTGAATATCAAAATAACATGATTTATGAAGTTGCGTCCTTTATTCAACCAAATGATCCATTCCTCACAAGTAATATGCAATTAGTCAAGTTGATAAACCTTTTTTCCGTAACATTCACATAAGAATCTTGAGATTATGGTTCTCAAATGGGTTAGCCCTGTGTCTTGTTAAAACATATTGCGCAACCAAAGTATAATAAAATAATCAATGATAGATGATTCCACAAAAGCCTAACATAATCCTGATTGTAAAACAACAAAAGGAGGTGGCAATCTAACCTTAGAATCTATATAGTAATACTGTTTATAGTGAAACTACACTACCAAGAACACTCGCAGACAATAGTGCATACCAAAAGCAGAGAAGGGAATGAGAGTAACAATAGCTTTTCATTAACAAAAGGTAAGTGCCAGGACAAATAGTGCAGTACATGGAGTACCTGCTGCAAGCAACAATTACCCCTACGTGCAACATGCTATTTGAATGTTGAGATACAATGGTTGGCAGTTGACACAACCACACAACTGAACATCAAGGCATTACTACCTAATGCTGACAAGTATAAACATAACAAAGTCAAACAACAATTACATTTATTTATAAAGACAGTACCTCTTCAGATTCTCTTCAATCCTGAGCTTCAATACCTCTAGGGATGTCTTTCTCTTCCCATCCCCCTTCTTCTTGAACTGATTTTTTTTAGGTGTTGTCAGACAGGACTCTGACTATCTAAAAGGCAGGATAATGTTTGCTGTGAGTACACATCATCCAAAAAATAGGCCAATGGCATGTTGTGTCACATAGAACCCCTTGCATGTTAGGGACCAAAATTCATGAATCCAAGCTGACAATAACTCCCCCGAATTGTATATATTGCCATGTCATAGATTGAGCATGCAGCCCAACTCCTCTGAAGCCGAATAATCTTTCTCTATCCCATGATTCCTCTTTGCCCACATGCAGCCCAACTCCTCCTTAGTCAAATCCATTATACAGAGATTATGCATTGCATAGTCTTTCTGATCTTGTGCCATGTGAAGGTTTCCTATCGATAAGCTAGGGCATACCAAAAAAATCTATGTGAAGTCCTCTGGAGTGTGGGGAATATTGACCTCTTTGTGTATGTAACCAGAAAAATCTGAACCAAGTAGGGTTCACAGTCTCTAGCACTAAAGGAGGGCATATACAGAATTCTATCCATGCAAGCTCTTCACAATGTTGATTTTAGCTCATGGTCTCAGGTTTACTCACCCACCATGTGTGGGATTCTATGGCCAAGAGGCTTTCTCAACCAAGCATCTCAAGAATGGATAACATCTTAGATTTTGTTTTGTAAGTCATTGACTTTTTTTTAATGCCCTTCGTTGTCCCTTGCTTGGAGCTACCTACTACCAAAAAAGTCTGCACCATATTCAGAATTGAAGTAGGGTTTTGCTTAAGCATAATACGGCCTACCCTAGTGGTGTCAAATTTCTCAAAGGCAATCTCTAAGTCTCTAATACATTCTCTTGCCATGTTGATGGTTGCGCTACGGCTAAAAGAGTGGGGTTTGTATTTTCTTCTATCATCATTGCTATAGAAAACCCAAAATTTTCACGAAAATAATGCCTACTAATACCCTCATGTTGTGGTTTGTTGATATATGTTCATGGTTCTTGAAACTTAATGGGTTCTTCGAACCTTACACTATAGCTGCTTTCTAGAGCCGATACTAGCATTGAATGTTGGCTTATCAAATTTCCCTCTACGTGTGGAATTAAAAACCTGAATTTTTTCAGTATGTCCTTAATGTGCAATGGCGAATCTTAAATCAGAAATTGCAATTGATAAGCAACTGTGTGGTCATGACTTAGTTAGCTAGAGAGGAGAATATAGTTGTAGGTGAGAAAGGTCATATGACCTGTGTGAATGGTCATATGGAAGTGGTGGTTGTGGAAGACTCTTCAATAGGGATAGGTGGTCGTACAATTGGGGAAAAAATGTTTCATGGTCATACGTCGTTTTTCCCTATTGACCACAGGAAATTGTTACACCTTACTGGTCATATGGGGTTGTTGATGTTCTGGTGGTCATACGGTCCTGCAACTTTGTGGTGGTCATATGGGGTGGTTGATGTTCGGGTGGTCATACAGTCCTACAAATTTGTGGTGGTCATACAGCCCTGCTACTCTATGTTGATCTTACAACTTGTTTGTTTACTCTTATTTGTGTGTTCCTTGCTGAGCCTTTGGTTTGTGTGGTGATTGTATGTTTCCCTTTGTCCATTTGTTGGGATTTTGCTCATAGTACACTATAGGAGGGTTTTTTTGGCCATACGGTTCCCTTTAACTGATTTTCCTTATTTTCACATTTACTCATGCCTCTTTCTTTGTTGGTGGTTCTTCTTTCATCTATACATATAGGAGTTTGATGTCAATCGTATTTACATTTTCGTTTCTCACTTCATACAATTTCAATTTAGAGTTGTTCACTATGTCTTTGAATAACATTCCATTCAAGACCTCTAGTCTGACTACTCCATTCTCAAATATCTCTAAGATTTTAAACGGCCTAAGCCACACCACCTTATTTATACTTTGAAGTTCATCCATCGGAGGTGTTTATCATGCAAGTTCTTCCATCTTTTTTGCATGACTTCATTTTTCCACTGTGCCATTACCCGAAGTTCATCCAATTTATTCAACTGGATGAGTTGTTCTCCAAGCCTCTTATCATCGCCGAGTCGGTTCTTGACCACTAGCCTTAAGCTTGGCACCAAATATACCATCGGAACAGTTTCTTTCCAACCATACATTAATTTGAGGGGTGCATGGTTAGAGGTCACTTAATAGGCCATATGATAGGCCCACAACACTACAGGTAGGTGTTCTTTCCAATCTATGCCCTCTATACCACACAACGTCTAGATTACCAAACTAAAACTTTATTAGTAGCCTCTGCTTGGCCATTCAATCTTGGGTATTACAGACTTGAGAGAATCAAAGATTCAAACCTCCACATTCATCAATTGAGTTACATGGTTGACAAAATGCCCACCTCTATCACTAGTGATCTGTGTCAGAATTCTGAATCTAGTGACTACTCGCTTAAAGATTAAAAAAATTAGTACTCTAGGCATTGTTGTCGAGCAACACTCTGGCTTCTGCCCTATCAGTTAAATATTTCATGGCAACCACAATGTGCTTGCAACAGTGGACCTTGTTGATCTCAAATGGTCTAATGAAATCTAGGGCCCCCCATTCGAAAATCTCTTGGAGTTGTGATGCCCTAGTGTCACATCCCAATACACATTCTTTCGTGTCATGATGAAACCATCAATTACCACATTCATGCCCAATGTACCTTGTGTACCATTGTGTTCAAACCCATGTGGCCTCAAGCTAGTCCTTTTGTGTGCTTCCAAGAGTACATCTCGAATCTCTTCCTCCATTACACATCTACACATGACATGGTCAAGTCCAATCGTGTAGAAAAGGCCATGGGCCAATTGGAACGTTCAGGCCTTCAAAACTAATTTCCTCCGCTTGGTAGCCTGCATGTCATTGGGGAAAGAGGAAATAGATAAATGATCATCGATATTCTCATACCATGACAACACAATAGTAATCAAGAATAAGCAGGCATCTAGAAAATCTTTGTTGACATCTTCATGGGGTTCACCTAAAATTATCCAGGAAATTTGGTTGGCAATCACATGGCTCTTGTTAGACCTGAAGATGATCTTAAAATGTAAATTCTTGCAACATCCACCTTCTGCTTATCCACCCTTGTGTGATGGGTTTGTTGACCAAGTACTGGAGTGTGTGGTGGTCCACACATAATGTGAAGGGAGTTGCCAACAGGGAATGCCAAAATTTTTGCACTACTTCGACCATGCCAAGAGCTTTGCATTCTATGATGCTATAATTCTCCACGGCATTGGACAATGGTCGACTTGCAAAAAACATAGGATGGTCCAACCCTTGAGTTTCTACCACCAATAGCATAGTTAGAAGCATCGACAAGCACATGGAACTCCTTGTCCCAATCCAAATATACAAGAATACGTGAACTAATCAGGCGTACCTTTAGTTCCTTAAATGCTTACTCATGCTCATTGGTCCACATGAACGAAGCTCTTTTTCTTGTCAAGGTGTCAAGGGGATGAGAAAATTTGGGAAATTATTTTGATAAAGCATCGATAACACCCTACGTAGCCCAAGAAGGATTTAACCATTGAGACATCTCTAGGTGCTTCCATTTTGACCACTACCCATATCTTGTCAAGGCCAATCTTTAATCCAACTTTACAAACGATATGGCCAAGAAGTTTACCTTAAGGGACCACGAATCTGCACTTCTCTGCGTTCAAAGCCAATTTCTCTACTTGGCAGCATCGCATACACTCCATCAGGGCTCAGAGGTGGATATCCATGTAGACTAGGCATCCATGAAGGCTTTGAAGTTGCCACTCGCCATTTTGTCAAAGATGTACAAGATAATTCACTAGAAGTTAGTTCGGGCATTGCATAGTCCAAATGGCATCCAATTGTAAGCATAGACTCCATCTCCACTATGAAATTGATCTTCATTTAATCTTCTTCGACTATGTTGATCTAGTTGTACCAAGAGAACCCATCCATAAGGGAATACATTGTGTTCGGTGACTTCCTCCAGTATAGAATCTGTAAATGGGATAGGAAACTAGGCCTTGAAAGTGACTGTGTTCAGACTATTGAAGTCCACACATATCCTTATTTGTGTTAAATCGGTCAAGATAACCATGATTAGGGGCACCTATTTGCTTGCTTCCACTTTAAATATTATACTTGCCTCTAGCATTTTATCAATCTCTTCTACCTTAGTGACATAATTCTTATTCATCCTATAAGCTTTCCTCCTTATTGGTCATGTTCTTGGTACTAAAGGGGTTTTGTGAGCACATATTTCAGGTGGTACCCCTTTTAGGTATTTGTATGCCCAAGGAATAAGTCCTTGTAGCCCATGAATATGTGAAACGTTGCTGCCTTCAACATTGGGTCCTAGTCATCTCCAACCATGATCATCTTGGGTTCTCCTTTTGTTCCCATATTTACCTTGACAATGGTGGGTTCCTTGCACTTCATATCTTCAATGCTCCTAAACAAACGAGTTGGTCTCTCATCTAACCTTTCGTCCCCCACTTTTTATTCCATAAATTCTAGAGGATAATTCATGTGTCAGTATGATGGTTTTGTTGGACTTGGCATTTTTGAATTCAATTTCCAGTTATCATGCTACACAAATGATTACGTGGAAGAATCCTACATTTTCAGCTGCTCTTGTATTTATCTTGCTTTAGGTCTACTTCTTAAATCTCTATGAATTCAACAAAAATGCAGTCATTGAGAAACACCTCATAATCTTCCATCTGCCAATGGTACACACCATTGATGGAGTTTGTCTCATCCTCTGAGCATGACTGCAACTCCAATACCCGTTCGTCATTATGCTCTATTGTACCTCAATTTTCATCTAAAAGTGTTCCTCTTTGAAGTCTAAACTAGATGAGTTTAACAAATTTGCTTCTTCACAGACAACTTGATTCTTCAAGTCTATGATATATTTTCAGCCTTTATCTTCAATGGAGATGAGATTCTTTTTCCAGTTATGGTCAGCGTTGGCTACTCTCAACCATTGCTGACCCAATAAAGCATCATTGCCTTCTTTTTCATTGAAAAGACAATGCAATTTAGAATAAAAATTTGGGTGCCAATGATTACCTTTTGATCCACAAGAACTCCCAACACTTTTATTCCATGCAGGTATCCTCCCACCAATTGGAAAGTCGGCTACCATATTAGCGACCTTTCAAAGACTCTTCCAAGTCTTTTTTAGAAGAATGTTCACACCAGCCCTGTCATCCATAATTGTATTTTTTATATTCCTTCCCAAGATTTCCATATGCAAGACTATTGGCCATTGAGCAAGATTCATCATCAAGGGCATAAAATCAATCGCATGGTCACCCAAGAGTGGATGCTTGACTATGGCTTCATTAATTCCTTCTTTCTCTCCCACTCACCTGAAGATTCATCATCTTGCACCAAGTGCACCATTGTATGTTCCATGTCTGGGCCAATGTCTTGCACAATAACAATGACAACATTATTGAATTCTGGAGTGATTTGCAACATGTCAAATATATTCACAAAGGCAGTAGCCTGCAAGACCTATCTTGCAATACTTTTATCACACTAGAGTCTACTTTGTCACTGCACTTGTATGTTCATGCGAGTGTCATTGTTCTTCACCCATTGCCCTCTCAACTTCCATTGTTCCTTCGACCAATATTTATTTCTTTGCACAAATGTTTGGGTAAGCATTCTTTGTTTTCGCTCTAGTGATTTCCATAACCTCATCCCTTGCTGTGTGAATCATGTTGACATTTACTTGCTTTGGACAATTACCATCATTATGGTCTCTGTTGACACCACTACAGATAATTCAATGTCATTTTGATTAGTAGGGAAATCTCACACGAAATGGCCACACTTATTACATTTATGACACTGTATGATTGGTCAACCTTGGTTGTCCTATTAGATGTGACTATCACTTCAACCCATATTGTCCTAGTCTCTATTATTATTTCTATAGTTTTGGTACCTACCAAGTATGACACTGTATGATTGGTCAACCTTGGTTGTCCTATTGGATGTGACTATCACTTCAATCCATATTGTCTTGGTGTCTATTATTATTTCTATAGTTTTGGTGCCTACCAAGGGATGCACCCTTATTCCTTTGATTCTTCATTTGAGTGGTAGGTGGTGTCAAGGGATCTCCTTGGGTTGAGTGTACTTGTGCACCTTTATTATTTAAATTGTACTAGCAATCCACGACTCCATGGCCTATAACTTGGCATATTTCACATAACATTTTCCTTGGACAGTTGGCTTTGGTATGAACTTCTAGTTTGCAATTCACGCACTATAGGACCTTTCCTTCCTACCTGGTGTCTTTTTTTGGTTCCCTTATCATGTGAAGCATGTCTCTCCAAAGAGCGTAAATTGATCTAGGTTCATTGTCATTAAAGTCGAAGTCTTCATTGTTGGACATAGTCATTGATGTATGAAGGATTGCCATTGATGTCAAAGGCAACATGTGCTATTATGCATTAATGACAAAGGTGTTGAGCTGAATGGTCAAGTTGCCAAGACATCATGGAGTTGTGTGTGTACCTTGAATTCCAAGAACAGTCATATGAATGCCTTTATGATTTTGTTTGGATATGGCTTAGTACACAATTTATTTTTGGTGACAGCATTTGCATACATGGCAGCATCTAAAGGAAACAATCACAGTAGGCTACTCAGGTTTGTGCCTAGTCTTGGTGGACCAAGCTTGATGTCTTGCGGATGAGAGAAGCAAAAGTTATGCAGGTGCAAAGTAGGGCTCCCAGGGATTTGAACAGTGTCTGAACACTTAGTCGTTTTTACAAATTTGCATTTGTTCGGAAAGAGTGCTTCAGGAAAATGTTTGGTCTCCTCACTTAGTCGATTTTACAAGCTTGGGAATTCTTTCGGGAAAATGGTCTGGACCTTGTCGGACAAAATGCCCGCAACAAAGTTTCCAAAGGAAATAAGTCCCGACGATTTCTTTCGGGATTTCTATCTAAGTCCCCTTGAAACAAAGCCCGTAACAATTGTTCCGCAACAAAGTTTTCGAAGGAAACAAGGCCCGACGATTTCTTTCGAGATTTCTGTCTAAGTCCCCTTGACACAAAGCCCAAAACAATTGTTCCGAAGGATATGATCCGAAGGATATATGTCCCAATCAAAAGTTCCGAAGGAAGCTTTACAAAAGAGCTCAAGGGCAAGTGACCCAAAACAAAGTTTCCGAGGGGTATGTGGACTTTTGCACAAGTTCCGAAGGGTATCTTGCAAAGTTTCCAAAGGGCATTTTGAAAAGCCCCTTAGACAAAAAGGCTGCAACAAAAGGTTCCAAAGGGCACCTTGAGAAGCTTTGAAGGACCATTACAAAGTCTCCGAAGGATAATTCGGAAGAAGTGTAGGGAACTTTCACAAGTGCCGAAGGATCAAGGTAAGATAAAGGTCGAGCAAGTCTAAAGAGATCAAAGGAGTAAAAGAAATACATAGACGCCAAAGAAAACGAGATGAAGTCAACATACCGAAGGATAACGATCAAGACTTGATAAAAATCATGTATCTTCTGAAATCTGATGACTCGCGGAAGCTTGATAAGAAAGATACAACGAATCGAAGTGGAGTTAGTGAAGCAAAGTGACCTATAGTTAACAGCACAATAGAGAGCTAAAGATCAAGTATATTAGAGTATATCGAATGGAGCGGAAGCGAACCAAAACATAGGGAGCAGTGAGATGCATGAAAAAGTGCGATGGTTAATGAAAGGCAGCAGTAAAGTCCGTGCAAGTTTGAATATCTAACAACTTGCGGAGTTTGGATGGAAAGATCGATGGACACATTTCACAGTTGGAATGAAAACACACAAAGATCTGACGGAGCAAAAGAGCTTATAGATGGCGCGAAGAAAGAAATCAAAGGCCCGCATTTAATATATTCTAATGGTTAAGTGGAGGAATAGATAGAACTTGTGAATGAACTCGATATGTCTACACGGAGCTCGAGATTGATTGATCCAACCGATCAATCTACGATTAAGGAGGTTGCGCATTTATGACTTGAATCTAGCAGTTGCCATAGATAGTAAAGAGAACTGAACATTACGGTGTAAAGCATGAACCGAGACGCGAGAAATCGATAGGTCAAGTCATAATGGAGAAAAGTCCTTAATGGAGATAAATGAGTGTAGTCGAAGTGTGAACACATTGAAGACATGAAACCCTAGATTCATTGTCCATATATACGACATCTAGAACATTGTCATATGTTGCTGTCGCAATTTCCAAAGGAGCTACTAGAGCGACTCGAAGTGTGTTGATTGGAGACACATGCAGACACAGAGAAAATGTTAGACGGACAGAGAGATGAAGTGTATCTAAGAAAGATATATCCAGACACAAAGAGAGCGAGGCAGAGAGAAAGATAGGGCACACAGAGAATGTGAAGAGATTGAGCAGTTACAAACCAAACTTGTAACAGAGAAATAGAACTGAATTCATTTATGAATCTGTCTTGTATACTGGAGTTGTAGCTCCATAATTCTGATTGGTTGATGTCGTCAGACAAACTGAGTTGGTGCTCAGTTAGGGGATTGGTGTCTCCTTAGGATGGGTGTCCTTAAATGTAACTAGTGTGGTTTTGCCAGTGGGGCGTTTAACTGTGAGGCTGGATTAGAACAGTAGATTCTAGCAGCTATTCTCACCGTGGTTTTTCCCTTTGGGTTTTCCACGTATATATTTGATGTAATATATTTTTTTTATTTGTGTGATCTCTGCATCTGTTCTTTAATATGCATATGCATTTGTATATTCTCTAAAAGGTTTAATGACTAGTTTTAGTTGATCTACTAATTCGCCCCCTCCTCTCAGTAGATAGTTGTGTTCAACAATTGGTATCAGAGCAAAGGGTTCCTAGAAAAAAGCTTAATCAGCTCAGGTAGATCTTGGAATAGTGAACACAATGGGTAGTCAAAAAGGATCCTCCTCAAACAAAGCACCTCTCTTTGATGGATCCAACTATGCTTTCTGGAGTATATGAATGGAAACATATCTATCTTCATTAGGGTTTGATATATGGATGTTTGTGTTAAATGGATATACAGCTCCTACTGTACCTCCTACTAATCGGGTTGCCAAGAAGGCATATGAGAACAATGCCAAGGCAAAGAATGCTATTAGAGTTCATCAAAGTTATGCACTGTCAGAGTGCAAAAGACATCTAGAACAAGTTAAAGAGCATCTATGAAGGAGATGACAAGGTGAAACAAGTCAAGCTACAAACATACAAAGTGCAGTTTGAGAGTCTTAAGATGAATGAAGAGGAAAAGATTGCCGACTACCTCCTCAGGGTAGAAATAGTGAATACAATCAGAGGTCTTGGTGAAGAAATGGAAGAGTCAACCATAGTCAAGATCTTAAAATCTTTGCCATCAAGATATGATTCGAAAATCTTTGCAATAGGGGAAGTAAGAGATTTGGACAAACTCACTATTGATGAGTTGTATGGCAGAGACTGGGAGAGACTGACACTTTTAAAAGAGAAGATGCATTCAAAGTAGCGAAGCAGGTAAAAAAAGAAACATCTACATCTGAATCTGAGGAGACTGATGAAGAAAAAGCTAACTTTGTCAGAAAACTAAAAAAAGGATCAGGAAAATATAAAGGCAAGCTACCGTTCAAATGCTTTAACTATGGTAAGGTAGGACACCTTGCTGCCAAATGTCCTTATATAATAAAAGGGACAATTCTGAGCAAGTAGACAGCAGCAAAAAGGTGAAACCCCACAATGCAAAAAGGAAGAACTTCTTCAAGAGTAAGAAAGGTTTATACACAAAAGAAGTCAGTGAAAGATAGTGATAGTGATAGCTCGGATGATGATCATGACTGTGCTTTTGTAGCTAAGGGAAATGAATTCATGTTCATGACTGAAGAATCCACTTCTATAAATCAAGAGCAAGACGAAGATGAAGAGTGGGATGAAGAAGAGAAAGGTGAAATTGATCTAGAAAGTGAACTTGTTTGTGCTCTAGAAGAGTTTGAGAAACTAAGAAAAGAGAACTCAAAGCAAAAGAAGCTTGGGCAAAAGGAACTTGACAAATTTGATCAAATGATAGTGATTCTAAGAACTCAATTCGAGGAGGCTAGAAGAATAGTAGTCAAGATGGAACTACATTCCATATCTGAAGAATGCATGAAGCTTGAGGCAGAAATAGTAGCCTTGAGGAAAGAACTTGAAAAGGCAAAAGGCCAATTAGATAAAAGTCTAAAGTTGACAAAAGGATCAGACATTCTTAATGAACTAATCAGCACTCAAAAGCCCTCAAATGAAAAATCAGGTCTTGGATATGAGAAAGGAAAAGGTTCCTCAACTAGTACGTCAACTAACCTATATGATAATTTCAAGATAGGAGAAGCAAAAGCAAAGAAAGAGAAGGTCAGCAAGGACACTAAGAATGATCCAAACAAAGATAAGGTGAGAATAAATTCTGAAAAGAATTTTGTTGAAAGGAAAAAGACAAAAATCAAAGATGCAGAATGATATACTAAAGTGGTAGACTTGAAGAAACAAAAGCATATGAAAGATCAATATACTACAAAAAATGTTATGACCAGGTATTATTCATCCTTTTATGGTTATTGTTATAGCTGTAATTAGTTTGATCAGAAGGCTATTGAATGTAGAGTTGTACCTACGAGGAGAACTAATTTTGTAAGTAGAAACTCATTTGCTCCTCTATTAGATTCAAGTACAATGTGTTACAATTGCAATAATTATGGTCACGTAGCTAGGCATTGTAGGACTAACTTTGCAATGTCGAAAATATACAATGTAAATAACGGCAAATCTACTAATGAGAACAAAGGTCCACAAGTTATTGATAAAGAAAATAAAAGGACATATAAGAGACCCAAGGAAATGTGGAAAGTGAAAAATCAATCCTTGATTGTTCAAACAGCACTCAATGTCAAAGAACATAACTTGTGGGTGATAGACAGTGGATACTCAAAGCATATGACTGGTGACAAGAGCAAGTTCACCAAGTTGAGCAAGTGCAAGGTAGGAACTATCAGTTTGGGAGACAATACAACAGTTGGAATCAAAGGCAGAGGAACCTTGCACATAGATGGTAAGCTTCCTACACATGATGTCCTTTATGTTGAAGGATTGAAGCATAATCTACTGAGTATCAGCCAAATGTGTGACAATGGATATAAGGTCATATTTGATATTGAAGGCTGCAAGCTAAGGAGATCTGGCAAAACAGTTGCAAAAAGGAGAAGGATCGAGAGTAATATCTACAATCTTGTTGAGGTAAATGGTAATAGTTGCCTCATAGGAAAGGTTAATGAAAGCTGGTTGTGGCATAGGAGAATGGCTTATGTCAATTTTGATAATTTAGTCAAAGTGAGTTCGAATAAGTGTGTAAGACATGCCCAAGATAACCAAACCCACAGATACTACATGCAAAGAATGTCAATTAGGCAAGCAAACAAGAGTCAAGTTTCAAACAAAAGAATATGCAACTACAAAGCCTCTACGATTAGTTCATACTGACCTTTGTGGTCCTACCAAGACAAGAGGATCTAAAGGAGTTCATTACTTCATGTTGTTTGTAGATGATTACTCAAGGATGACATGAGTAACCTTTTTGAAAGACAAATCTCAAGCCTTTGAGAGATTTAAGATCTTTAGATCCATGGTTGAAAATGAAATAGGAAAGAAGATCAAATGTTTGAGATCTGATAAAGGTGGAGAATTCACCTCCAATGAATTCATAGAATATTGTGAGAAACATGGGATTAAAAGGCACTACTCTACTATAAGAACTCCACAATAAATGGAGTTGTTGAAAGAAAGAATAAGACTGTTAAGGAGATGGCCAGAACAATGTTGAACGAGGCCAAACAATCTGATGGATATTGGAGAGAAGCAGTCCAAACAACAGTATACATCTTGAACAGAGTTCAACTGAGGGTGAAGAGTGATAACACCCTATATGAACCGTGGTATGGAAACCCTGCATCTATTAAGTACTTCAGAGTGTTTGGAAGCAAATGCTACATCAGAAAAAAGGACAAACTAGAAAGTTTTGAGCCAAGATGTGATGAGGGAATTTTTCTTGGTTACTCTACTCATAGCAAAGACTATGTGTGTTACAATAAGAGGCTGCATAAAATAGATGAGAGCATCAATGTCAAGGTCGAAGAAGGATTTAAACATGTTGAACTTGATGAAGAGATCAGAATTGAAGAATTAGAAAGAGCAAAAAATGAAGAAGATAGTGAAGAGGAGGAAGAAAAGACTGAAAAGGCACCCCTAAGGTTTGTGCAAAAGGAACATCCCAAGGAGTAGATAATTGGCAACAAAAATGAAAGAGTTCAGACTAGGAGAAGAACTATAATGAACAAGCAGCAAGTAAATGTTGCTCTATTTTCAGAAATTGAGCCTAAGACCTTTAGCGAAGTCAGCAAGGATGAAAAATGGTTACAAGCCATGGAAGAAGAACTGAGCCAAATAAAAAAGAACAAAACTTGGGAATTAGTTCCTAAACCCTCAAACAAGAATGTGATAGGAACAAAATGGGTTTACAAAAACAAACTCAATGAAGATGGAGCTGTTACAAGAAACAAAACAAGGTTGGTGTGCAAGGGATATGCACAAGTAGAAGGCATAGACTTTGAAGAAACTTTTGCTCCAGTGGCAAGACTGGAAACTATAAGAATGTTTTTGGCATTTTCTATTCATAAAAAGTTCAAAGTATATCAAATGGAAGTAAAGTTAGCCTTCTTGAATGGAAATTTAGAAAAAGAAGTCTACATTGAACAACCAAAAGGTTTTCATCTAGTAGATGAAGAAGATTATGTGTGCAAACTGAAGAAGGCATTGTATGATCTGAAATAGGCACCTAGAGCATGGTATTCAAGATTGGATCAATACCTGCAACAACAAGGTTTCAGCAAAGGATGTGCAGACAACAATTTGTACTTTAGATCAGAAGGTGAGCATATGTTGGTTATTGTTGTCTATGTAGATGATATCATCTTTGGAGGTAGCAATAGTGAAATGTGCAAAGAATTTGCTACACAAATGCAAAGTGAATTTGAAATGTCTATGCTGGGAGAACTTTCCTTCTTTCTTGGTCTACAAATTGCACAATCCGATGAAGGGTTATTCATATCTCAAACTAAGTATTCAAAGGAGATGCTCAAGAAATTTGGAATGGAAGACAGCAACCCAGTTAGTACTCCCATGATAACTGGTTGCAAGTTGAGCAAAGAAGATAAGTTCCCTGATGCAAATAATACCATGTACAGATCAATGATAGGTAGCCTATTGTACCTAACTACATCAAGACCAAACATAATGCAAGCAGTATGCATGGTTGCAAGATTTCAAGCAACTCCCAAGGAATCACATGTCAATGCTGTGAAAAGAATCTTCAGATACATCAAGAGCACAATTGACTATGGCCTGTGGTACCCTACAAGTGAAGATCTCATTTTGATTGCATATGCAGATGCTGATTGGGCAGGAAGTGTGGATGACACGAGAAACACTAGTGGTGGTGCATTTTTCCTTGGAAATAAACTTGTGTCATCGCTGAGCAAAAAGCAAAAGTCGGTTACGCTTTCTACAGCAGAAGCAGAGTATGTAGCAGTAGCAACATGTTGCACCCAAGTCTTGTAGATGAAGCAGACTCTCAAAGACATTAAGGTAGAATGCCAAGTACCTATTTCTATCTTTAGCTCAAGTGTCATAAACATCCAAGAATCCAATGATGCATTCCAGAACCAAGCATATATCCATCAAATATCATTTTTTGAGAGAAAGTTGTAGATCAAGAGGTCACAATGGAGTATGTGCCAACAAAAGATCAAATTGCAGATATATTCACCAAGCCTCTTCCGAAGGAGCAATTTGAGTATCTAAGAGAGAAGTTGGGAGTGGTGGCTCCCACACATCACTAGATTCTAGTGATAGGACATGAGTCCAGGGGAGCATTGCAAGAACATTATTAACTCCTGGATTAAGAGAAAAGGCAATCTGGTGAGAAACTTGCAGTCCCTTTGCCATTGGATGTCAAAGGAGGAGAAAAAGGTGTGTTGGCTCTAGATCATTATGCCTATCTATATAGAAATATGTAGATTATTGATTGGTCTTTCAGACCAATGCTATATAAATGATCATTTGTAGACCAATGGAGCCAGGGGAGCTAGATTTGAATGTGTACACTTAGAGTCGAGGCAAATGTGTTGTTGCCGAGGGGAAGTTCTTTGCTCTATGTTCTAGGCTACCAAGTCCCAGGATCAAGGCAGAGAAAGCAGATTATATGCATAATCAAGCAACCTATTGACATATTATGGCAGAGACTCTTTGTCATTAATGTCAAAGGGGGAGAAAACAGAATGAAGATAAAGAAGTGAAGTCATTCTAATGATGTGTTGCCATCAATGACAAAGGGGAAAATTGTTGGACATAGTCATTGATGTATGAAGGATTGTCATTGATGTCAAAGGCAGCATGTGCTATTATGCATTAATGACAAAGGTTTTGAGTTGAATGGTCAAGTTGCCAAGACCTCATGGAGTTGTGTGTGTACCTTAAATTCCAAGAATAGTCATATGAATGCCTTTACGATTTTGTTTGGATATTGCTGAGTACACAGTTTTTTTTTGGTGATAGCAATTGCAAACATGGCAGCATCTAAAGAAAACAATCACACCAGGCTACTCAGGTTTGTGCCTAGTCTTGGTGGACCAAGTTTCATGTCTTGCAGATGAGAGAAGCAAAAGTTATGCAGGTGCAAAGTAGGGCTCCCAAGCATTTGAACAGTGTTTGAACACTTGGTCGTTTTTACAAATTTGCATTTGTTTAGAAAGAGTGCTTCGGAAAAATGTTTGGTCTCCTAAGTGAATTTCACAAGCTTGGGAATTCTTTCGGGAAAATGGTCTGGACCTTGTTGGACAAAGCCCACAACAAAGTTTCCTAAGGAAATAAGTCCCGACGATTTCTTTCGGGATTTTTGTCTAAGTCCCCTTGACACAAAGCCCGTAACAATGGTTCTGAATGATATGATCCGAAGGGTATATGTCCCAATCAAAAGTTCCAAAGGAAGCTTTACAAAAGAGCCGAAGGGTAAGTGACCCAAAACAAAGTTTCCGAGGGGTATGTGGCCTTTTCCACAAGTTCCGAAGGGTATCTTGCAAAGTTTCCAAAGGGCATTTTGAAAAGCTCCTTAGACAAAAAGGCTGCAACAAAAGGTTCCGAAGGGCACCTTGAGAAGCTCTGAAGGACCATTACAAAGTCTCCGAAGGATAATTTAGAAGAAGTGTAGGGCACTTTCACAAGTGCCGAAGGATCAAGGCAAAATAAAGGTCGAGCAAGTCTGAAGAGATCAAAGGAGCGAAAGCAATACATAGACGCCAAAGAAAATGAGATGAAGTCAACATACCAAAGGATAACGATCAAGACGTGATAAAAACCATGTATCTTCTGAAATCGGGATGACATGTGGAAGCTTGATAAGAAAGATCCAATGAAGCAAAGTGGAGTAAGTGAAGCAAAGTGACCTATAGTTAACGGCACAATAGAGCTAAAGATCAAATATATTAGAGTATATTGAAAGGAGCAGAAGCGAACCAAAATATAGGGAGCAGTGAGATGCACGAAAAAGCGCGATGGTTAACGAGAGGTAGCAGTAAAGTCCGTGCAAGCTTGAATATCTAACAACATGTGGAGCTCGGATGGAAAGATCAATGAACACATTTCAAAGTTGGAACAAAAACACACAAAGATCGGACGGAGCAAAAGAGCTTAGAGATGGTGCAAAGAAAGAAATCAAAGGCCCGCATTTAATATGTTCTAATGGTTAAGTGGAGGAATAGACAAAACTTGTGAATGAACTCAATATGTCTACACGGAGCTCGAGATTGATCGATCCAACTGATCAATCTACGATTAAAAAAATGCACATTTATGACTTGAATCCAGCAGTTGCCATAGATAATAAAAAGACCTGAACATTATGGTGTGAAGCATGAACCGAGACGCGGGAAATCGATAGGTCAAGTCATAATGGAGAAAAGTCCTTAATGAAGATAAATGAGTGTAGTCGAAGTGTGAACACATTGAAGACATGAAACCCTAGATATTGTCCATATATACGACATCTAGAACATTGTCATATGCTGCTGTTGCAATTTCCAAAGGAGCTACTAGAGTGACTCGAAGTGTGTCGATTGGAGACACATGCAGACACAGAGAAAAAGTTAGAGGGGCAGAGAGATGAAGTGTATCTAAGAAAGATATATCCAAACACAAAGAGAGTGAGGCGAGAGAAAGATAGGGCACATAGAGAATGTGAAGAGATTGAGCAGTTACAAACCAAACTTGTAACAGAGAAATAGAAGTGAATTCATTTATGAATCTGTCTCATATACTGGAGTTGTAGCTCCATAGTTTTGATTGGTTGGTATCGTTAGACAAACTGAGTTGGTGCTCAGTTAGGGGATTGGTGTCTCCTTAGGATGGGTGTCCTTAAATGTAACCAGTGTGGTTTTGCCAGTGAGGCTGGATTAGAATAGTAGATTCTAGCAGTGATTCTCACCATGGTTTTTCCCTTTGGGTTTTCCACGTATAAATCTGATGTAATATTTTTTTTTTTTTTTTTGGTGTGTGATCTCTGCATCTGTATCTTCTCTAAAAGGTTTAATGAACTAGTTTTAGTTGATCTACTGATTCGCCCCCTCCTCTCAGTAGATAGTTGCGTTCAACATTCATCTTCACTCCTCAAGTTTGACGATGTCTTGTTTTCGCTTTCTATGCCCATGGCTTTGTTGTATGCATCCTCGTAGGAAGAAGTTTGCACTGCCACCATCATCTTTCATAACATATTAACAAGGGTACCAATCATTTGATGAACCATCTCTTCTTCAACCCATTCGTTGTTTCTTTTTTCCAGCTTACCCAACAACTCTTTGAGCCTTTGATTATATACTCGAATATTCTCATGTATACCCTAGTGGCTCTTATAGATATTGGCTACAATCTCATTGTCATCTCTTAGCAATCTAAATTCCTTCTTAAAGGCTTTCCTGAGTTTATCCCATGAACAATTATTGGTGGTTGATGCATCCATGAACCAATCAATGGCCACTCCTCAAAGTGTTGATAAGAAGCAATGCAACCACAAGTATTCATATGTGTGCCCATTTTCTTCCTAGATTGTAATACATGTCTGATAGTGTTGTATGGGATCCTCCAATCGATCAACAATGAGCTTTGGCATCTTTTGCTTTTTTGGAGATGGAGTTGATGGGGTAACCGTATTCCCAGTTACAAGTTGCTTGTGACATGGCTATTGAAATATGATTCTCCTCCTCAAGAAGGTCAGTATTGGGCATTCCTCTGCACTCTTAGACATGTCCCTATTTTCGATCCTTCCTTCAACAAGGATTGGTACTCTCTTGTCCACAATCAAGTCCTTTTCAGTGCTACTTCCTCCAATATGTGGTTCAGTGTGTTGTGGTGTATACAGCTCTCTATCCTCAATAAGGAGATCTTCTACCATAAATATTTGTTTCATACATGACTTGCTCTTCTTTTATAATGAAGCTGTTATTGAACTCTATTTCAGACCAAAGACTTTTTTCAGAAGAAGGGTGCTCCATCGAATTCTTGTTGGATTATATGAATTCTTCTGCAGGCCTTACCTATATGTTGTTGACCAACCTAAAAAGCACCTTCTCTGTTACT
Organism: Torreya grandis; assembly: GCA_037957365.1. Lineage (NCBI taxonomy): Eukaryota > Viridiplantae > Streptophyta > Pinopsida > Cupressales > Taxaceae > Torreya > Torreya grandis. The sequence goes on along the minus strand of JARHVA010004826.1, from coordinate 1,173,339 downwards.
TAAGGAGTGCATAAATAATGTACCTTTAATGAGTGAAGTTAGGTGACCCACTACTAGAGGGAGAAAATATTAATTCCTTTGCCTTCTATAATGTTGAAGATAAATTTCTGTTGTATGAAGTAGAAATGCAGCATATACAATCAAAACATCATCCAGCATAAATATGTTTCATTTTTCAAAGATTCAAGTATCTTCTGGTGAATTTTGCTTCTAGAATATGTTTCTGTATCAGTCTGCACATCTGCCAACGCATACGTGTAATGTATCAATGTCTGTTAGAGGGTACCAAATATATCTTATATCAGCAGATTTGTGACATTCACACCTGTAGTTCATTAATAGAAATGTTTACTCTTGCATGTTCAAGCAAAAGTTGCTTGCAACTCTTTGCAAGAAACTCTAAATCGATTGTAAAAGGAGTGTTGACAATGAGTTGATAGGACTATAGAACCCCCAAGTAATAGAAATCAATGCAGGACATGGACATTGTATTTGGGAACAGAGAGACAAAAAGTACATCAGCATTCTATTGACCAATTTGAGTCTACATGGTGCAAATGGGAATGAGGGGACCAAGTGAATGGCTGCCTTACTCCCTAGTGGATGTTACACTTACTCTCTCAAGGACACACACAGCCATAGACTCAAAGATGGAAACTAAAACATTCTCTTTATTGATGTTCAACTATGTTACAGAGATTAACACACAAACATTCTCACCCTTTCCCCTACTAACTATGAAGAAGACTCCTCAGTTCAATGACTGGGTTGCATGAACATGCATCATTCTTCCAAGCTTATGCCTCTGTTTTCTCTAAGCATGAGCTAAACTCGGTCTCTCTCTGCTCTCTCTATTTTGCTCTGGAGTTCCCCACTCTCTTCTCCAACTTTGCTGCCTCTTTTCCAGCTGACCTCCAACTCTCCTTCCAAAACTCTTCTGAATCTTGCCTCCTTGACACTGACATCCTACAAGTTCTTTTTGAGTTCCGTTTGTCTTGGAAAATGGTCTACACATCATGTTTACTTGATCTAGGCAATTACTTTTCTTTTGCCTTCAACACAAGTGAAATCGCCAAATAATGCATACCGGTAGTTTCAAAAGTGTCACCTACATTAAGTGGTAGTTTTGTCGTGCTCCTAGAAAAAGGGCATATTGCCCAATGGGAGATGATTAAAACCGTCCTTCACTTTCTTGCCTTGTGGAACTCTTGATGATGTTATTTAGCTGGATGTTGATTTTCTTCCACGTGCACAATGTTGTTGCAATAGATGACAGTTGCGCACACAAAACGAATGTGCATCAATGCACATAAGAACCCGATCCCATGTTTTTGGATGACACAAGATTATTTGTGAACCCCAATTTTCCTACATCAGACAGCCAAGGTAAATGAAATTGTCCATGAGCTCCCTGTCATGAACCTCTCGTGAGCTCGTCAATAGTTTGCATATGTTTGGAAACTTATGATATACTCATCCAAGTTGCATCTTCGTTGCTTTGTTCTTCCACTTCACCAAGTACTCTATGTACTCTCTACCTCTTGTTCTCTTTCTAATTCATGTATCTAATATTGCTTCAACTTCTTATCAGGCCTTCAGGGAATTGTTGCTTTCAATCCACACTTCAAGAATCTAAACCTGATCCTTCTCCACTCCTTTGTCCCTCAAAGGGTGAAAATCCATTGCATTGAAGATTGGTGAAATATCTACTCCATCTAGTAGCTCTATCTCATATACATTCGTTGAGAATCTTCTCAAAACTCAGCAAGGCCCAATCTTCTTCCACTTGAGCTTGTTACATGTTCCCTTGGGAAACCTCTCCTTACGCAAATGTGCCAAAACTATGTCTCCAACTTGAAAATTGTGCTCTCTCCTTCGTCTAAACATCATGCTTCTTGTATTTCATGCTACTCTCCTCCAACCTTATTTTTACGTTTTGATGCACATCATACTTGCTGCAAAATCCTTCGCTTCAACACTTCTCAAATTTGTTGTACTTCTCAACTCACAAACTCCTCTAGGGTTGCAACCATACACAACCTTAAACAGACTCATTAATGTATTTCTATTCATTGAGTTGTATGAAAACTCCACTTACACCAATGTTATATCCCATTGTTATGGCTTGTCTCCAACCAATCATCTCCACATGTTACCAAGACTCCGATTTACTACTTCCATTTGCCCATCCGTTTGAGGATGATAGAATGAATTGAAATCTAACCGTGTTCTTAATTTTCTCCACAAAGTCCTCCAAAAATGCCCAACAATCCTGGTATCTCTATCTAATACAATACTTCTTGGCAACCCATATAGCCTCATTTCTTTCTTGAAAAACAAATTTGCAACATTTGTGGCATCATTTGTCTTCTTACATGGTAAAAAGTGTGCCATCTTGGAAAATCAATCCAACACAAAAATGGAATCGTTACCTCATTAAATTATTGGAAGCCCAAGAACAAAATACATGCCCGTCTCTTCCCATGGCCTCTCCAGAATCAGTAAAGATTGATACAAATCTGAATTTTGACTTTTTCCCTTAGCATCATGTCAAATTCTACATTATGGCATGAACGTTTTGACATCCACACTCATCATTGGCTAATGGTAACTCTCATTCAACTGCAACAATATTTTATCAACACCAAAATGACCGGCTAGGCCTTCCCTATGCTTCTCCTTCAACAAGTTCTTCCTCATTGATCCTTAAGGTATGCACAACCACTTACTCTTAAACAAGAAACCATCTTGTAACAAATACTCCAGCCATGGAGTGTTATCCATGCTTGTAGGATCCATGCATGCCACCCATGCATCTCAAAAATCCAAATCCTCCTCGTATAACGCCTTCATTGAGTCAAACCCAATAACTTATTCTTGTCTCATTCACCAAAAGATCTTTTCTACTCAAAGCATCTACTACCTTGTTTGATTGACCACTCCTATGCTTCAAAAGAAATGAATAACTCTTAAGAAATTAAACCCACTTCAATTTTTTTTTATTCAACTTACCTTTCCTATTTATGGATTCCAATGCTTGATGATCCGTGTACAACACAAACTCCTTGGGTAACAAATAATACCTCCACTTCTTGAGAGCTTGTACCACAGCATAAAACTTTTGATCATAAACAAAATATTTTTGTTTTGCTTCATTCAAATTCTGACTAAAGTAAGCAATGGGCTTTACCGTCTTGGCTCAATACGAAGACTATAGCTGCCCCACTAGCATCATAATCAAGAAACACTTTGTTAAAATCCAACAATGGATGTTCCGTTGCTCTTTTCTACAAAATTTTGAAACTATCTTATGCTGCAAAGGTCCACTCAAACTTATTTTAATCATCTTTCATTGTTTCTGTAAAAAGTGCACATATTCCGCCAAAGTTTCTAATAAATTTCCTATAGAAACTTGCTAGCCTATGAAAAATTCTAGTTTCAAACATAGTTTTAGGCATAGTTCGCATACTCGCAGTTGGCGAGTACTCGCCCAACCAAAAAAAAGTTTACTCGACGAATACTCACCAAAAAAAATTGATAACAAAAAATTTAAGAAACAAACAAAAAAAAATCAACTACTCGGCCAGCACTCGGCAGGAGCAAAAAAAACGAGTATTCAGATGATCCCTATGAGTTCGAGCAACGATTATTCGCTGCAGGTTTTTTCCAATGAGTACTCGAGTAACCGACGAGTATGCAATCTATGGTTTTAGGTAATGGCCATTCAACTATTGTTCTCAATTTTTCGAGCTCTATTTTTTACTGTAACGTGAGGTTACAAATCCCAAATAAATCAGCTCTTCCTTCATGAAGATACACTTCTTCAAGTTGACCGACAACTTCTTCAATCTTTGCAAAACCAACCTCAAATGCAACAAATGCTCTTCCTTTGAATGACTGAAAAGCCAAATGTCATCAAGATAAACAATAACTAACTTACCCAAATATGGTTTCAGCTCTTCATTCATGAGTCTCATGAATGTACTATGTGCATGTGACAATTCAAATGGTATAACAAGCCACTCATACAACCTATCATTCATCTTGAATGCAGTTTTTCATTCATCACCTTCTCTAATTCTGATTTAGAAATACCCACTCTTCAAATCTATTTTTTTGAAGCACCTTGTTCCACTCAAACAATCTGTCAAAGTCATCCATCCTTGGCAATGGAAATCTATACTTGATAGTGAACTGTATTGCTCTAGAATTTTTACTCATCCTCCAATCTCCACCATTCTTACATGCCAATTCTATTTGAATTGTGCATGGGCCTAAGCATTCCCTTATTAAACCCTTCTCCAATAGCTCCTTCACTTGTCTTTTCACTTCCTCATTCTCCATAGGTGTTAGCATATATGCTGCCTTGTTTGGCAAACTCGATCTGAGCACTAGATCCATATGATGACTAATGCTTCTCATAGTTGGCAATCTATCTGACAAATCCTTTGAAGCTATATCAACAAACTCTTCTAATAAATTCTGAATTTCAAAAGGAATATCACTCACCTTCTTTCTGATCACAACTTGCATCAGTTTGGGGATGAAAGCAAAACATGCCTTCTCCTGTTGAAAAATTGTCATTGATGTCAAAAGTCTAGCATTGGTGATAAAGGGCCCATAGCATTTAACGTCTAAAGCTGTTTTTAATGTTCATATTTTGGCTAAAATGTGTTGATATTTATTTAATATTAATGAATATATTTTTAATTGCATAAAAGTGAAAAGAAAGCCCATAGAGAAGTCAAAGAGTCATGGGGTAAAGACAAAAGAAGAATGGGGCACATTTTTACATGAAGAGTCACCTTAAGGAATTCGAAAGATCACCAAGATAAAGACAAAAGAGAAAAGAATACATTTGTTTATGAAGGGTCACCATATGACTTTTCAAATACAACGATTCGAAAGGTCATGCAAGTTTGGTGCCATTTTCCATGAGGAGTGAAGGGTCACAAAGGATGAATGTCAAAGGTCATTTGGAAAGCTATAAATAAAGGCTTGAAAAGCCATTTGTAATATGCAAGAGAGTGCATGGTTTGTAATTCTTTTATATAAGAAAAAATGAGAGAATAAAAAGAGAGATTGTAGAATTCTATCATTTGTTGAGAAAGCAACATTGAGAGATAGTTGTGTTTTATACACAATAGGGGTTAGTGCTCATGTGGGTTGGTGCTCACAAATAGTTAATGTGTTGGTGCTCAGCAAAGGGGTTGATGCTATTGCATGTTGGTGCTTGCAAACTTTGTAATTTGAGTTGGTGCTCTTTCATATACTTGAGATTATTCTCCGTAGTTTTTTTCCACTTTGAATTTCCATGTAAAAATCTGGCGTCTCTCTCTCTTATGTGGTGCATATTATTTCAATTTTATTGTATATCTTGAATGTATGGTTAAGTGGTGTTTGATTAAGTAAAAGATTTATAAGATATATGATATATTGATTCACCCCCCCTCTCAATATATCCCGTGCTTAACAATTGGTATCAAAGCAAGTTCCTTTGGAAAGAGTTTTATAGCTTGAAGGTAGATCAGGGAAAGCATGATGGCAGGATCACATAAAAGTTTTTCTACAAATAAGGCACCTTTGTTTGATGGTTCAAATTATGTTTTTTGGAGCATAAGGATGAGGACTTATTAGATGTCTCTTGGATTCGACATTTAACAAGCAGTTGTGGAGGAATACGAAGAGCCACAGACACTTATGATTACTTCGACAGAAAAGAAGGCAAGTAAAAATAATGCTAAAGCTTTAAATGCTATTTTATATGAATTAGAATTTGTTAAAGTTATGTAATGCAAATCTGCTCATGAGACTTGGGTAAAACTTGAAAATATTTACAAAGGTGATGAAAAGGTTCAGCAAGCTAAACTTGAAACTTTCAGAAGACAGTTTAAGAGTTTGAAAATGGAAGAGAAAGAAAATATAGTGAGTTATCTTTTGCGGGTTGATCAAATAGTTAATCATATTCAAGGTCTTGGAGAAAAGTTAGAAGAATCAGCGGTGCTGAAAAAGGTTTTGAGATCTCTACCAATGAGATATGATTCAAAGGTTTCGATAATCTAGGAGATGAAGGATCTAGCCAAGCTAAATATGGATGAACTATATAGTATTTTTACGGCATATGAAATGCGAACCGAACAAGAGAAATCCTCAAAAAGGGAAGCTGCTTTCAAGACATCAAAGAAAGATAAGGCTAAGATTCAAGAATCAAGTGATAGCTCTAGCGATGATGAAGATGACAACGAAGCTCTTTTTATTCGTAAGTGGAAAAAGAGCACAAGTAAATATCAAAGAAAATTGTTTTTCAAATGTTTTAATTGTGGAAAGATTGAACATTTTGCAGCTAAGTGCCTAGATAAGGGTAATGGTGATAATGAAGAAGGAAAGTCTACATACAAGAAGAATTTCAAAAGAAAATTCAAGAAGGGATTCGAGGAGAAAAATTTATATTCTAAAGATCCTAGCTCAGCCAAAGATAGTGAAGTCAGTGATTTAGAAGAAGAGATTCTATTCATGGCCATACATGAAGATGCCTCTACAAGCAAAAGTACAGATGATCAAGAAAAAAACAGGATGAAGCTGAAGTGAATCTAGAAGGAGAGCTCATTTGTGTCTTATAAGAATTAAAAGCTCTTAAAAAAATAATCGAAGATTGAAGGTACAGATCGAAAAAAATAAAAAAGTCAAAAGAAATAATTGAAGATCTACAAGCATACATTGAAGCCAAAAAAATTGAAGATCTAACAGCTCAGTTACAAAAAGTGAAAAATGTGAAAGGTATGTTGTTGAAATTACCTCTTTAAAAGCAAATCTTGATAAAACAAATAAAACAATCAATGATAGAGCAGCCAATGATTCAAAATTTGAGAATAGCACTAATATATTGAGTAAGATATTAGAATGTCAAATATCAATGTCAGATAAGACAGATATCGGATTTGAAAAAGAGAAAGAAGAGGCCACTACTTTCACAGACAAGGTTAACATAAAAAAAGGAAAGCGCTATGCTAAAACTTTTACAAAAGAGAAAATGAAAAGAGAAGTTAAGAATACAGAGAACGTCTCAAACAAAGAAGGCTGAAAAGAGCAGAGCTACAAAAGACAATCAGGTCAGAGATATACAAACAAGTTCTATTTTTATGGTTACTGTTTTTATTGTAATGGTTATGGTCATAAACAAATAGAATGTCGAAAAAGGGCTAACAATTTTAGAAACAAAGAGAAGGAAACTCATTCAAAGTCAAGCAAAAACCACAACTCTTTTGCTCCTCTATCGGGCTTTAATGAAGAAGCCATAATATGTTCAAGTGCAATAACTTCGGACACAAACCGGTACTGTAGAAACGTATTCGAGTCAGTCAAGAAGGATCAGAGTTTCAAGACTCCATTCATCAAGAATTTCAGACAGGTTCATGACAGAGGAAACAACCTAAAAAATCTATGTTGGTCCAGACAGCGTTGCATGCAAGAAACGAAGAAAAGTCATGGTTCATTGACTGTGGATGTGTGAGGCACATGACAGGAGACAAGAGCAAGTTCATAACCCTAAAGAAGATCAATGGTGGCACAGTGAAATTTGGAGACAATACTACTGTCAGAATTGTCAAAAAAAGTACACTAAGTTTGGATAATGGTAGAACTAAAACTGAAAATATTATGTATGCAGAAGGTCTTAAGCATAATCATTTGAGTGTAAGTCAAATGTGTGATCAAGGACACAAATTTTATGCAAAAGGTTATGAAATTAGGAGAAAAGATTCAGATGTGTTGATTGTAGATGCTTATAAGACAGAGAACAATTTGTATATGTTATCAGTTATCAAAGGTCAAAAATGTTGTTTGAGTCAAGTTGAAGAAAGTTGGCTATGGCACAGGGGAATGGGACAAATAAATTTTGACAATCTTGTCAACATCAGCAAAAAGCAAACAGTTAGAAATCTTTCACAGATTACAAAGCCTTCCAACACACTTTGTGAACTCTTGTTAGCATGGCAAGCAGGCTAGAAGACGGTTCAAGACATAAGAATACTCGACTACTTGGATATTAGAGCTTGTTCACACTGATCTATGTGGACCTATGAGAACTCAAAGTACTCAAGGTGAGAAATATTTCGTGTTTGCTTATTGATGATTTTACACGTATGATTTGGATGATGTTTTTGAAAAAAAATAAGAAGCTTTCAGATATTTCAAAGCATTCAAAGCTTTAATTGAGAATGAAACTGACTTAAAAATTAAGTGCCTGAGATCAGATCGAGGAAAAAAATTCATGTCAGATCAGTTTATTGAGTATTGTGAAGACCATGGGATAAAAAGACATTATTCAACACCCAGAACTCCACAGCAAAATGGAGTAGTTGAACGGAAAAATAGAACAGTTCAGAAAATGGCGATGACAATGCTAAATGAATCCAAGATACCAGATAAATATTAGAGGTAGTAGATACAACAGTGCATATCTAGAACAGAGCATTGTTGAGAGTTAACAATGACAAGACTCCCTATGAGCTATGGAAAGATAAACCAGTTACAGTTAATTATTTCAAAATTTTCAATAGCAAATGCTTCATCAAGAGAACCGATGAAAAACTTGGTAAATTTAAATCTAGAGCAGATGAAAGTATATTTCTTAGATATTCTTATTAAAATAAAGCTTATAAATATTATAACAAGAGAACCAAGAAGATTGTTGAAAGTGCAAGTGTCAGGATAGATGAAGATGTAGCACAAAGAGACAGTGATCCTGTAGACACTCCAAAAGTCATTGAAAAAGAAGATTTTGAAAACTAGATGAAGATGAGATGGAGAAAAAAGACACCAAAACACCATCCAAATGTGTCCAAAAAAATCATAATGAAAGTGACATTATTGAGAACATAAATGAAAAAGTTCGCACTAGAAGAATGATGGTAAGTGAATTTGAGCAAGTTAATTTCTCTTTGTTATCCAAAATTCAGCCTAGAACTTTTTCAAAAGCTAGACATGATAATCATTGGTTTAAGGCAATGGATGAAGAATTAAATCAAATGATACTTGGAAATTAGTGCCTAGACCAAAATATCACAATGTGATAGGAACAAAATGGATATATAGAAATAAGTTGAATGAAAATGGTGAAATTACCAAGAATAAAACAAGGTTAGTATGTAAAAAATATGCTCAAATTGAGGGAATAGATTTTGAAGAAATTTTTGCACCAATGGCAAGGCTAGAGGCTATTAGAATGTTTCTTGCATATGCAGTGTTTAAAAATTTCAAAGTGTTTCAGATAGATGTCAAGTCTGTCTTCCTGAACGAGAATCTAGAAGAGGAGGTCTACATTGAGCAGCGTGAGAGATTTATTCTCTCAAATGATAGTAGCCATGTATGCAAATTGAAAAAAGCACTGTATGGATTGTGATATGTACTTGCAAGATCAAGGTTTCAAGAGATTTTGCTGACAATAATCTCTACATCAAAACAGAAAATGAGCATCAATTGATTGTTGTGGTATATGTTGATGACATAATTTTTGGAGAAAATATTGAAAAGATGACAAGAATTTTTTGATAATATGCAAAAAAAATTTGAAATATCTATGCTTGGAGAATTGTCATTTTTCTTAGGATTGCAAATATTTCAGTCAGATAAAGAAATTTTTATATCTCAAAGTAAGTATGCCAAAAAAATGTTGAAAATTTTTGGTTTTGAGGATTGTGCACCAATTGGCACATCAATGAGTATAGGGAACAAGGTGAGTAAAGATGAAGATTCATCTGTTACAGATCAATCTTTGTATAGATCTATAATTGGTAGTCTTTTATATTTGACAGCATCGAGACCAGACATCATGCATGCAGTAGGCATGGTTGCGAGATATCAGGTAGCCCCAAAGGAGAGTCATGTTCAGTTGGTGAAGAGAATATTCAAATATGTCAAGGGGACATTGGATTACGGATTGTGGTATCCCACAGGTAGAGATTTCATTTTGGTTGCTTATACAAATTCAAATTGGGCAGGTTGCTTGGATGACAAAAAGTACAAGTGGAGGAGTTTTCTTCCTTGGTGATAGCTTAGTATGATGGCTAAGCAAAAAGCAGAATTCAGTATCACTTTTTACAGCTAAAGCAACATTTATTACAGCGGTATTGTGTTGTATTCAAGTGCTTTGGATGAAGCAAACTTTGGAAGATATCAAGGTAAAATATGATAAACCTATTTCTATTTTTTGTGACAACACAAGTGCTATTAATATTTCTAAGAATCTAATGATACATTCAAGAACAAAATATATTCCTATCAAATATCACTTCTTGAGAGAGCAAGGTGTAGATCAACAAGTTAAAATGAAATATATCGGTACTACAGAACAAATTGCAGATATTTTCACAAAGGTACTACCAAAAGACACATTTGAATATCTACGAGAGAAGTTGGGAGTAATTTTTTTTACTCCCTACCATTGAGGATCAACATCAGTTGAGGGGGAGCTAAGTGTTAGCTCCAGGATAGGCCCTTTACCATTGATGTCAAAGGGGGAGAAGAATAGAAACAAGTACAGGAAATAGGGACAAAAAATAAGTGCAAAAACAGGTACAGGGAACAGGTACAGGATGCTGCAGTAAGGGGTAGTTATTGTATGTTTTTCAGATGGCTATATATGCAGATTAGCATATGCAGTCCTGTATGGCAGTTTCAATTTGAGTTTGCCATCAATGACAAAAGGGAAGATTGTTGGAAATATTGTCATTGATGTCAAACGTCTAGCATTGGTGATAAAGGCCTCATAGCATTTATTGTCTAAAGGTGTTTTTAATGTTCATATTTTGGCTAAAATGTGTTGATATTTATTTAATATGAACAAATATATTTTTGGTTGCATAAAAGTCAAAAGAGGGCCCATGGAGAAGTCAGAGTCACGGGGTAAAGACAAAAGAGGAATGGGACGCATTTTCTCTTAAAGAGTCACCTTAAGGAATTCGAAAGATCACCAAGATAAAAATAAAAGAGGAAATGACGCATTTGCTTATGACAGGTCACCATATGACTTTTCAAATACAAGGATTCGAAGGGTCATGCAAGTTTGGCACCATTTTTCATGAGTGATGGGTCACAAAAGATGAATGCCAAAGGTCATTTGGAAAGCTATAAATAAAGGCTTGAGAAGCCATTTGTAATATGCAAGAGAGTGCATGGTTTGTAATTGTTTTATATAAGAAAAGAGGAGAGAATAGAAAGATATATTGTAGAGTTCTATTATTTGTTGAGAAAGCAACATTGAGAGATAGTTGTGTTTTATACACAAGAGGGGTTGGTGCTCACAAATCTTTGCAAGGGGTTGGTGTTCTTGCAAGTTGGTGCTTGCGAACTTTGTAATTTGTATTGGTGCTCTTTCATATACTTGAAATTGTTCTCCGTGGTTTTTTTCCACTTTGGGTTTTCACGTAAAAATCTGGTGTCTCTTTCTCTCGTGTGGTGCATATTATTTCAATTTTATTGCATATCTTGAATGTATGGTTAAGTGGAGTTTGATTAAGAGATTTATAAGATGTATGATATACCGATTCACCCCCCCGCCCCTCCTTAGTATATCCCATGCTTAACATCTCCTCTGCTTTCTTGAAAATTTGCTTACTAGAAACCAACAACACTTTAGGACTATTGTGCACTTCTCCTCTTTCCTTCAATGGGCTCAATGTGAACCTTCTACAATCTTTCACAAGTGTGTAGGTGTTTTCTCTACCATCATGCACGACATTTCTATGAAATTGCCATGGTCTTCCCAACAATGAATGACATACATCTATGGGTATTTTACAAATAAAATAAAATAAAAAAACAGAAAAAGACATCTATTAATAAGAGATTATAAATGAACAAATTTTGCTATGCCAAGCATGGAAACATTTACTCCAAGCCTGGGCATTAGACACAAGATTGATCATAACAACTAGCCTCATTAAGCCTTAAGTATGATCCAAAGCTAGAATTTGACTAAATTGATCTTGCAATTTAGACGACCACCATTTCGGTGGAGGGCCATAACACATAATATTGTTGTTATCAAGATCCCAATTTGCCAATGCATTTGCCATTTTATTTTTCTGTCGAGGGATATGGTTAAAGTGGAAATTCTCGAATTTACTTTTCATCCTTTGGACTCTTTCCACCTCCCTTAAAATCTGCCAATTATTACCCCTTTCCATTGTGGGACTAGTTAGAAGCTTAGTGGTCAGTAAAGAATCTAATTCCACCTGTATCCTTTTCCAATCTACTAACAGTGCTTTTTGAAGACCTTTAACAACAGCCTTAACTTCAGCCAAATTATTACTAGCAATTCCCAACTTTTCTTAAAAGAAGACAACAAAAGCATCAAAGACTCTACCTATTCCCCCTATACTTGCATTTCCAAGATTCCCTTTGGATGCACCATTTGTATTCATCTTACACACCCTAAGAGGAGTATTTATCCATTTACCATTGACACGATCTTTTCTCCTTCGTGAACAATCCAACTGAATATTCCTAGGCATTTCAATATGCAGCCTTCTAAGTAAGGTTAGCCATTTCAGAGAAAGATCTTTTGGAATTTGTATTTTATATTTAATAGTTTCATCTATATTTCTTCTAATCTTTTCCCACATAAAGTATTCCTACTTTCCTGCTGAAAGATTCTTCTATTCCTCTCTTTCCATAAATTCTATAACAAAAGTGTAATACCACTCCATAATATCTTCAAAAGATTTTCATCTTTTTTAATGTGACTACCCCATTCTCGAAATGGTTCTTCCAGATACTGAATGCCTAAACCGGGAATATCAAATAACCTGGCCAACTGCTACCACAATTGATTTACAACCGAACGTTCTAAAAAAAGATGAATGCTTGTTTCTTCATTCTCCAAACACATCTCACATCTAAATGGGCCATAAAACCCTCTCTTCATTAACTTATCTCCAGTAACTACTCTTTTCCTCAATAACAACCAAACAAAAAAACTCACTTAGGGCCAAAGGAATTCCTACCAAAGGTGTTTTAAAATACCCCTAATGGATGAGGATTGGTTCTACTAATCAAATCAAATCCATCTGAGAGAGAGTAACATCTTGTAGATCTCTTTCCCCAACCTATAACATCAGGGCTTTCAGATCTTGAAAGAGTTATTGACTGAAAAACATTTTCAACTACTTGTTTTTGATCCTCCCTTAATCTAATGGGCCATTCATCCATTGGTATCCATTGTTTGCCAACTTCCCATTGATACCGACCAGGTTTACAATACTTAGCCACCTTTAACCATCCATGTGCATGAAGGATTTCCATAACTGGCTGCATATCAAGAAATTGACATGTTATCGGCAGTTGTCCGTCCCATGAATCTCTCCAAAAATCTATTGTTTTTCCATTGTTGATTATCCAAAAAAATGTTTCATTATGATCTCTTCTATTCGCAACACCGAAAGAACTGGGGAACTCCTGAAAGGTAAAGCCAATCTAATTATCTGCTTCATAGGATTATTCTATGCATATTTATCTCTAATATTAATTGCCCATAACTCATTCGGTCCTGCCAATAGCTTCGAGTACAATTTCGCTGCCAATGCTCTATTTTGTTGTATACATGACTGAAATCCTAGTCCACCCTCCTTTTTTGGCTGACAAAGAGCTTCCCATTTCACTAGAGACCATTTCCTTTTCCCCTGAAGTCCACTCCATAGAAATATTTGATAGAGAGACTCCACCTGCTTCAATATTCCTCTCAAGATGTTCAAGATAAAGGCAACATAAATCGACAAAGCTTGAAGAACAGTCTTAACTAAAGTCATTCTACCCCTTGAGGATAGCCATCTATTCGTCCATTTATGTAATTTAGCTTTCACTTTATCTATCACCTAGTTCTAGTCCTTTAAATTCCTTTCTACTAACAGAACCCCTAAATAAGTGATTGGTAACAGGTCTAATCTGAATTTTAATTTGTCCAGAATCATCAATTCCTATCTCTGATGACAACGGTGAAATATAATTCTAGACTTATCTTCATTAATCAATTGTCCTGACTCCTATGGCTCTAGAAAATAACTTAAGAATCTTTTGCAATTTTGAGGCTTCCATTTGTGTGGCCTTACCTAAAAGAGTAGAATCATCCACAAACTATAATTGAGTGATATTACTCGCTCCCTTAGCCAATTGTATACCTCCTAGCATTTTCTCTTAACGAGCTTTAGTCACCAATCTTCCCAGACATTCTGCCACAATAATAAATAAGAAAGGTGAGAGTGGATCACCTTGACTTATGCCTCTTGTAGCTGAAAAGATCTGAGTTGGGTTTCCATTTACTAAAACTGAATAGGAAACCGAGGAGATGCAAGCTTTAATCCACTCAGTCCATTCTGTGGAAAATCGAAAGTGATCCAACACCTAGATCAAAAATTTCCAATCAACTCTATCATATGCTTTTGATCAAAAATTTCCAATCAACTCTATCATATGCTTTTGAGAGATCAAGTCGGATAAACATCAAAGGAGAGTTATGCACATCCATGGAATGCAATGCTTCTTGGGCCAGTACTATTTAATCATGAATTTGCCTTCCTTGAACAAATCCCCCTTGTTCCGGTGAAATAATCTTATACATTAATGGCTTCATACGTTTTGCCATTATTTTGAAAATAATTTTATAAAGAACATTACAAAGAGATTTAGGCCTAAATCTCGAGATGGATTCCACTTCTTAAGTCTTTGGAATCAAGGCTATAAAAATTTTATTGATTTCTCTCAAGACAATCTTGCCTATTCTCACCTCCTCCACTACCTCCAGGAGATCGATCATCCTTAAGGATGTCCCAAAACACCTGATAGAATTCTATAGGAAATCCATCCGGCCTAGGTGTCTTCCCATTGTTCATTTTAAAGACTACCCTCTTCAATTCACTCTCGATAACTTGCACATTTAATCCTCTATCATCCTGGTTGGAAATAATCCTTGGAATATTTTCAAGGACTTTCTTTTTAGCATTGACATCCAGCAAATTCGTTGTAAACAACTATGAGAAATAGGTTTTAGCTATATTCTACATCCCTTATGAGATATATTCATGTTTGCCATCCGTTGTTTTTAAAAGATCAATCTAATTATAAGCTCTTCTTGCTTGCAATGCTTTATGAAAAAGGCTGTGTTTTTATCCCCCTCCTTAAGGCAATGTATTCTTGACTTTTGCCTCCAGAGAATTCCTTCCCTTCTCTCGCACTCTTGAAGATCAACCTTTAACTTAATTTTCTTTTTACCCAGATTTGCATTGAGCCCTGCATTTCGTATTTCCACATTAAACTCCTCCCGTTGTTTTAATACCTATTTCTTTTTTTCCTTCACATCCCCAAACTCCTACCAATTCAATTTCTTCAATTTGCTTTTCCAAAAAATGAATCGTTTCACAAAGATATACATGTATCCCATACTTTGGCTTACCTTCTATCCACCACTACTTAATCAGATCTTGAGTATTTTCATGGTGAAGCCACATCAATTGGAATCTAAAAGAAGCATGACATGGGTATGTTCTTCCAACCTCCAGACACACAGGCCAATGATCTGAGCCAACATTACCTAGTGTAGTAGCCTTAGGAACATTGTCTCCCATCCAACAATCCTCTGACAGCATAAACCTGTCTAATCTTTCAAGAATACATTCCTTCCCTTGCCTCTTATTAGTCCAAGTTATTAGACCATTCCTCGGTTTAACATCTACCAAGTGAAGATTTTGCATAAATCCTATCATATTCTGTGTACTTGCATCTAATGCAGCTAGACCCCCTATTTTTCTTCCAAACTTAAGATAGTATTGTAATCTCCTCCTACTATCAAAGAAGCATCCGAATGATATTTAATCATATATTCAATAATCTGCCATTGTGATAACTTATCTTCTGAAGAATTTGGGGCATAGACATTGATAAAAAGAATTTGCCTAGAATCTTCCCTAGATTGTGCCAACAAAAATAACACGCCCCTACTACAACCAGAATTCAAAACAATAATCTTCTTTGGATCCCATATACATGTAACCCCTCCTAAAGCCCCTTGAGAACTAAGAGAACTCACCTGAGCCTGCGGCCACATCCTAGTCACCAAAACATTCATTAGTTCCATTGATGCCTTTGTCTCTTGAATAGGCATCATCTATGGATTATGAATCTATGTCATTATCCTAATCTCATTTATCTTAGAAGGGCTCCCTTTCAGCCCTCTAATATCCCATGTGATCACCTTCATTGGGAGTTTTGAATGATGATTTGGGACAAATCCCTTACTTTTCCAATTGACGTCAGCGTGTACCCTTCTTTCTGAGGATTTATCTAGTTAGATTTTCTTCCAGCTTCCAAATTAGAATCCATCTTCATTTTCTTACTCTTTCCCTAATGCACCCCTAAGGGAATCTCTACATTTCAGATTTTCGTAACATTTGGCACTATCACCAAGGCTTTATCCATTTTAGCAGTTGCTTCTTCTTGTATTATACCTGGATCAAATTTCTCTTGGAACTTTGTTTTCCTATGATAACTCTTCATTGCCATAGTCTTTTCCTTCACACAATTATTTACTGATATTAAACCCTGATTATTTACCTCTTTAGCATCCATCGTCTCTAACAAAGGAAGAGGATTATTAGACTAGGTTTCTAGCACCTGTGACTCCATAAATTCTTCATTTTCAATATCCTCATTCTCACCTTGAAGAACATCAAAGCTATTAATATTATTTGCAATATCATTTGCCACCACATTTTTCTTTGCAGTTTTCTTTTTCCTAGGGATTACAAAATCCTCTTTAGTTTTTTCCTTCGAATTTTGTTCCAGCACTCTATGTGGACAATCCTTCACCAAATGTCCATATTCATGACAAACCCTACATCAAAACGAGATATTTCCATAGTCCACCACCTTTTCCCACTTTTATTCACCCGCATCTAGAGTTACTTTGCATGGTAAGGGTTTATTAAGATCTATCAGAACACAAATACGAGCATATATCATTTGCTCCAATTGCAGCGAACTTTCAGCAGTCATCCTATACGTCCCCAATGTGTTACCAATTGCTGTAAAAACTAATTGATTCCAATATTCCGTTAGTAATCCAAACAATCTCACCCATACCGAAGCTACTATTGGCAATTCCTCTTCAATGTTGAACAATGGGTGTCAGAGTTTCATAAACAACCCAACTCTTCCATAAAACCATGGTCCACCTTGAAAAATATTTTCCTTGTCTTCCCCAGTAGCAAAATAAACTAGAAAACACCCATTTGGAAACACTTAAATTGAAAACTTGCCATTTGTATGCCAATTCTTCAATGTCCATTCCTTAAAATCCTGTGGATGAGGACGAAACCATAAAAGTTGAAAAATCAGACCTCAATTCTCCAAGTCATCAATTCCACCTTGAATATCCGACCTTTGGATCTTCACCACCAGATTTCCTTCATGAGTCTTCATACAACCCTTATCATTTTTCCTATGATGGAATTGGGGCATCCTCAATGGTCTTCATTGTTGTTTCTCTCCATTAAAACAAGCATTCTGCCCACAACAAACAACTTCCTTAAAATTCATCTTGGATAGCTCTCCTCTTTCCATTGCATGTCCTGCATTCCATGCCATCTATCCTTGGATTTTATCCATACAACAGCCTTCGTGTCCACCTCGTAGGGCAAACACGATTTCCATTAGAGCTTTCCTTTCTCCCTTTTATTGCCACGAATACTCAAAAAGACGAATCGACAACCTAAAACTAGCGCAGAGGGGTTAAAAATCTAAGCTCAAAGTATATGACCCAATTTGAAAAGTAACCCTACATTATTCATTTACTAACACTTGATGACCCTTAAGCAACCAAGAAACCTTGTATGGATTGGGATGCACTGACCTTTTCAGCCCAAGTTTTTCTACCATTTCTTTTGAAACCAGATTACCTATGCTACTGCTATCAACAATGACCTTACAACACTTACCTCTTTCTTGCATATAGTATGGAATAAGTTCTTTCTTTACACCAGTTCACCTTCTTCCTTGGCTAGTTTCGACAATACTCTCTTCATCATAAGAGCTTCACAATGTTTCAGTGCTTCTCTATGATTCGAGGATGCAACACTCTCTTCATCCACATGAGCAAAATAATTTCTTTCTTTGTTTCTCCTACCAATGTTCGAAAATGCTTTTGGACATTTAAAATCTCCATGCCCACCTTCTCTACACTCAAAACACTTACCCATGAATCCTCTACCTCTCCCTCTTCCAAATTAATCTATACCTCTAGAAGAAAATCTTCTTCCTCTTTGGGTCTAATTCTGATTTTGTGAAGTATTTGCTTCATTTTCCTGAGTATGGCATCCTCTACCACTGTTTTTATCTTCCTCCTCTTGAGAACCTCCCTCTAACTCTAGACTTATTTTCTGCCTTCTAGACAACTTTTCCTCCACCTTCAATGCATATTGATAGACTTCAATTTTAACATTTTGAACTCATCTTGAATGGAAATACGAAGTCCATTTAAATACCTTGATATCTTATCTTAATCATCTTCCTTATGACCAACTCGAATAGTGAGCTTGTAGAACTCCTCAATGTATTCTTTCACACTCAACTCATTTTGCCTCAAGTTTTGCAACTTTTTGAACAAATTCAACTAATGATTAGAAGGCAAGAACTTGCCTTTCAACTTTGTGACCATCCTCTCCCAAGTTTTGATTTTATTTTTGCCTCTTCTCTCGCTTTCCAGCTGCACATGCTCCCACCACAAGGATGCTTGACCCTTCAGTGTGGTATGAACAAACTTCACCTTCTTAGGGTCCTCCACTAACTCATAGTCAAAGTATTTCTCCAATTCCATGATCCAATCTATAAGCTCCTTAAGGCTCAAACTTCCTCCATAGCAAGGGGTGTTGGTTTACTTCCCATCTTTGCAACAACTTTCAAAAATCTACTTTCAAGTTCATCCACTATCTCCATTTGAATTTCTTGAGTTGTTTCCTCCTTGTCATCACTTACATCATCAACAATAGTTCCTATTCTTTGTGATGTCTTCATTGCATCCACTTTTACTTGGATTCCTCTCAACATCTCTGCCAATTCTACAACTCTAGGTGCCCTTCCTCCTCTAAGATGATGTCTTCTATTTACTACATCTTAACCACAATGCAAGCTTCTCTTTCACAACCTGCCAATGACTCAACAATAGTCTCACACACACAACCCAGCAAGGCAAACCATACTATGATATCAATTGGTGCAACATGTATCAGGTGACCAAGTGAATGGCAGCCTTAGTCCCTAGTGGGTGTTACACTTACTCTCTCTCCCAATGACACACACAGACACAATAATCGGAGATGAAAACCAAAATATTCTCTTTACTGATGTTCATTTGCATTACAAAGATTCACACACACACACATACACTCACCCTTTGCCCTACTAACTATGAAGAAGACTCTCCTCAATCAAATGACTGGGTTACGTGAACATACAACATCATTGCAAGCTCATGGCTCTGCTCTCTCTCCTAGCTTGAGCTAGATTCAGTCTCTCTTTGCTCTCTCCATTCAGATCTAGAGTTCCCCACCATCTTCTCCAACTTGGCTGCCTTTTTTTCCAACTCTTCTTCCAAAACTCCTAATGAATATTGCCTCCTAAACACTGAAATGTTATAGGTTCTTTTTGAGATCCTTTTGTCTTGGAAAATGGTCCACACGTCATTTTTTTGGGATCTAGGTAATTATTATTCTTCCTTCAACGCATCGTTGGTTCTTGCGAACTAGCAGTTACACAAGTGTCAATTAATGGATATATTGGTGGTTTCAATACCGCCGCCTACATTAAGAGATGGTTTCATCATGCACCTATAAAAAGATCATTTTGACCAATGGGAGATGACTGAAACTGTCCTTCCTTTACTTTCCTTCGTTGTGGGACTCTTGATGATGTTCTCTGGCTTGACATTGATCTTCCTCCATGTGTGAAATGTTGTCGCAAGAGACAAGTCACACAACACAAAATGAATATGCACCAGTGCGCACAAGCCCATGTTTTTGGCTGATGCAGGGTTGTTTGTGAACCTTGATGCTCTTGTATCACTGCATCAATTTGATGGAGAGAGTAAAAGTTGAGATGGTAAATGTGTTTATTCACAAACTGAAGTTAACACCAACAATAAGGATGGAGCCAAATAATCTGACAACAGACCAAGTGAATAGGACGTAAAGGGCAAGCCATCTAAAGAAACGAATGATGAAGATAAAGTAGCAACTCACTTGCAAATGCAGATCACATGAATGAACAAGCATCTCCAGCTAAACCTTCTATACAAGAACTTGATCATGATTTTAGCATAAAGACTCCTGAAGATATTGCTGCATTTGAAGTTCTACTGCAATGAAGCATCAAACTTTAAGCAGAATTGAAGCATCTTTAAAATCCCATATCCAATGCTGACTTAAGAATGGAAACAAAGGCACGATTCCTTCCCAGGAAGGTTTAAAAGGAGACAGGATGTTGAGGAGATGATGTATACTGTAAATTATGGGGGGTAGAACCAAAAACAAAGGAAAATTGTCCAGGAAGACTGCAGAAATTAGGTATGCTGAATTGCATTTGTATTTGATAACAGTGGAGCCACTATATATGTTATTATTGATATGTATTTCCTTGGGCAGCTAGGCTAGCTATGAAAATGAAGGAGAAAGGTAAATATTGAGAGGGAATGAGCTAGTTTCCGAATCCTTTGTTAATGCCTCCACCATCCTGTGTTCTGATGGGTGAAAGAAATTTCACTGACGAGTCAGAGTATTGGAATAATGGTGGCTAATGAAGAAAGGATACTGATGCATTTAGAGGAGAAGATGGGAGAATTGAGCGCTTCAGTTTTCCCCATGTACATTCAACAATCTGCTTACCTACTAGCGATTGATTTTAGATATCTGTATGCACAACTTTCAGCCTATAATGATTGGAAGTGAAAAATCAACATCAACCTGTGAGATCCAGTCACGGTTTTCCTTCTGCAGCTTTTGTCCCCACTTGGGACAAGTGATACCTCAAGTAAGGGAAAATGATGAGGTCTAGAATGCCTCATCAGAAGGATGTGAATTTTTCAGCTTCATCTTTAAATACATTGTGTTTTGGGGGTTTTCTACTCATGTTGTGCACTTGATGTGAAGATGGCAGTAAAGGTGTTCAAACGTTTTAACAAGTTTTAATGCATTCATCTTCAAGCAAGATAGAGAGATGCTTCAATGTAATTGCTTGAAATTTAACAATTAAAAATTGCAAGTGGATATATCATAAAAGTGCAATTGAAATCGTCTGCCACCGTCGCTTTCACTTATCCAACACTTGAAGCTGATTTGCCCTTGACTTGATTCCATGGTAGTTTTGGTAGTCAGATCGAGCGATAATTATTACGTAAAGTCGTCAAATATATTTTATGTAATTTCCTAAGTTGTATTAAATGTGTATTGTGGTATATCATGTAAAAATTACCTGGGAGTGGTTATCAACTTATCCCAATACTCATCAAGTAAATTATATAATCTTTGGGATCTTCTGCTTTTCTCTCCCACCATCTAGAGAAGGGGAGATGGAATTGGGGTATGAAATTCAGTTGCTGACAATCTATCTGACTTTATTTATTTAGGCTTTGTCCTGGTATAAGCACTCTAAGAGTCGTTGGGTAATTGGGCCCCATGCCAACACAAGTTATTCCTCTCTTTTGTGTTGTGACCAGTTTCTTTCTTCCTGTTCTTTCTTTCTGTTCGGCATTTCCTTTCCATCTACTTGGTATACACAGAATCAAGATACTGTAGTTTCCTTTTATTTCCATTGTCGATGAAATTAGATATAGCAGTAGAAGATAGATAGTGTGTGGAGTTTACTGAAAATTTCTCTATAAAGAATGTTATTTCGGCAGTTTAATGAACCAACTGAACTGGCACCATTTACCCGTTCCAAATTCTTCACGTTAGGCACCCATTTCTTCATCATTGGGGTACACTCATAGATACCATACAGGGTCTATACTCTACATAAAACAATTCACTAAATGCTATTTGACTAGAAATGATACTCTTCTTTGCTGAAAACAACACCATGTTAACACAATTTATAAAGTGTAACCATCTCCATTTAATCCCATAAAAAGTCAAAATTCACATCCTCACAATGTTCGCTTGTCATTCGATAAGCTGATGGTCAAGAACAAACCTATTACGTACATACTCTGACAAGACTGCAGCTGCTGCTTCATGTTGAAACCTCTGATTTCGATTCAAAGATTGCCACAAAAGCTTACATATTATTTCCACCTACATGTTTAAAGAAATTAAAAATTGCTCAAGAAATAGGAAACAATGCTTCCATGAAATTTAAAGAACATAGCATTTATGAACAGTTAGAAGCTAATAAGACAGACTGCCTGATGCCTGATATACAGAATTTGTGTTTTAGGGTTCTGATCTTTCTCTTATACCACTTATCTCTTACAGCTTTTCTATACATTAGTATCAAATATACCTCCTTTGGCCTTTTTGTAGCCACACATTTTGATAATCCTCTAATAATTTCTGTCCATTTTTCACTTCCTAATAGCTGCTCTCCATCTTTAGCCAAGATCTGTTTCACATAATTCAATAACACTGCCATCGATAATTCTAAATATACCAGATCATATGATATGCTAGCAGAAGCTTTTGTTGTATTCCCTAGTTTAAGAAACATACCTTCCCCATTTCATGATCACCTACACACTCACAGAATGCTTGAAAAGTATGTGACAAAGTTCTGCCAAAGGAAGGGATTAAATTAACAATCAAACACTCCGGGAACTATGCAATTGTATGGACAAAACATCAACCTTTGAAAATCCTTTAAGTAGTTTGCATTTCGTATTGCAATTTTACCTTAAAGGCTGGTGTACACCAATCACTACCAGTCCATGACAACTTCCAAACTGCAGTGTTAATGCACAAAACACAGCAGCATACCTTTGTTCAACTGCTTTTTTACTAATTTTGCCACCTCCTCTGTATTAGACAGGAAAGTTATTACAAATGGCTCAAGCATAAGTCATAAATTTGAAACTCAAATTGATGTACGTTTTCAATAAAGTTTACCTGAATATGGCTGAGAGTGCAAGAGTAGCTGCTTGAGGCATTTCACTGATAACTGATGGCATTGTCATCTGTTCTGTGTACTCTATCTTCTCTATATCATCTTTATGGTATGGAACTTGATTCAGAACATCGATGACATGGTCCAAGAACATCACTGAAAGGACATCATGCTGGGAAAATGCCTGAAAATAAGCATGGACTCAACAACAATAATAAACACACTTGTAAAACTTGGGATATTATTTTAAATATGCTGATACTTCCTCTCATACCTTCATACATGGTCTATATCTTTGTTTTTCAGTTGTTATGTTGTTGATGCATTCATAACAACTGACACACAAACTACATCTTGTATACTAGTTACAATCTAGTATGCTGCAAAACTGTAAGACTAAGCGTTCACTCTAAAGATGCCATTCCAAAAGCAAATTTCAGAAGAAAAACAGATGCTAAAAAGACCTTTCATATGCCCTTGATTAGTTGATGGGACAAACGTGTGCGGCAGATCTTAAAAGTTCAGAGAAATAACAGCATAATGCATATCATGAGAATCTGAGTGCTTCACTTGCGATAAATGACTCAAAAAAACAAATTAAATCTTATAAACTGATTAACCTAATATATTAACTGCAAGGATGTAAGAACAAGGTCTCACTGAGTCTCGTTGAAATGATATCATCTAAAATTCAAAGCACAGGGGAAAAAAAAAGTGTATGTGCATCATTGACTGGTTGCAAATCACATGATAGAATAAAATTTTACTTCGCATAATTAAAGTGCTATAAAATTTAATGTTGTAAGTTCTAAATTACATTCTATATTTGCTAACAAAAAATTGAACACACCAATGTCTGACATCATAAGTATGAGATAAAAAGTAATCACATTTTGTCAATGTCCTGATATCTGTAAAAGCAAGTATATTATCATAATTTGGATACTAAAACTAAGAAAATGTGTGGAACTCAACTCATAACTGTTATATGCAGAATTTAAATTGAATTGTATCCATGACAAAACTGCATATTAGCCTCTTATAAGTTGCATAGGTTCTTCATCAAATTATGCCTTCAAAGCCCAATAACAACTGATAATACACCCAAATCGTCAAAAGAAGATATAGAGTCTTATGGGATCAGTCACTGCCATTGTAGGAAACTCAACTCATAATTGTTACATGCAAAATTAAATTGAACTACTGTATCCATTAATAAAGGGAAATTAGATCCTTATAAGTTGGTTAGCATGTTCTTCAACAAATTAAGGCTTAAAATCCCGATAAGAACCCGCCATACACTCAGATCATCAAAAGAAAAAATACTGTACTCTGGAATCAGTCGTGACCATTTGTGATGTCCCCTTTTTGGAATTAATTAAATCGAGAACCCAAAGCTAATTTTTATTTCCCATAGGCTAAGGGGAAATTAATAATGCGGAATAATCTATTAATAATTTATTAAGTTGTCCAAAAGGTACTTTAAGTTATAAGTTTGGAAAATGACATTTAGTTTATCCAAAGGAAATATTTCCTTCGGACTTTTTGTCCGAAATAAACAATTGGCAAAGGCCTGAGGAAAGTTCCGAATGGGACAATTCCTTCGGACTTTTTGTCCGAAGGGTAAGCTTATTGAGAGATAATTCCCGCGGATAATTTGTCCGTGGGAAAATGACCGAGTATAAGCCGGAAGAAGGATTTTGAAGGAAAAGAAAGGTCGTGGACCAATAAAGGTGAGACAAAATACATTCAAAAGCACAAGACAAGCCACAGAAGATACCAAAGAAAATTGCATAAGAAAGAAGTCTCAGACCTTTTGTCCGACAGACAAAAGTCCGAGACAAACAAATAGCCAAAGCCCTGTAAGGTCACAAATAGATAAGTGCCAAGAAATGCATGCACAGAAACATAGAGAACCCGCGAACAAAAGGCTGAGAAATAACAAGGTTCAATCTGAACGCATCTCTCACTCATCAAGATTCTTGTTCATGCAAGTAAGGACTATTTACAGTGGACTGGTCAAAGCTTCAGTTGACTATTTAACTAAAATCATGCTCCTCCTTGGTTTTCATGCAATCCAAATCTTTCAACGTTTCAAGGAGTTCAAACGGAGTTCTGCGTCCAAGATGTGGCATAGCTTTGCATGCAAATGGAGACCATTGGAGTTTGACTAGTCTTGAGTTGGAGTTGACTGGACAAGCTTGTTACACATCTTCCTTGTTTTTCATGCAAACGGGAATATCTCTTCCTCCAGCTCAGCGTTCAAATGAATCAAATGGAGTTCCTTATTTAGAAATATGGCGTAGTATCCCATGCAAAAAAGTTTGACTTTCAATGATCCCACCGTCCATTCTTCTATGCCACCTTGGATTCATGCATGTTTGAAGATTTTCGGAGAGTGTCATGTTTATTTTAAGAATTAACCTTTCAAACTTGGCTTCACCGCCATACTTCTACGCCAAAGTTTGGAAAGGCATGCAATTTTGTAAAAGGAAACGATTTTATTGAATATTCTAAATATTGTGAAAGGTGTTAAGTCTTGAGTCAATTAACCAAGACTAACCATTTCCCCTTTTAGAACTACACTTAAGGCTATTTCAGGTTTTGGAAAAGCTTATTTATTGGCTTAATCAAGCCATTTAGAAGGATCCTTGGAAGTTTGAAGAAAGAAATTGTAAGTTGGACTAGTGATCAATAAAGAATTTATGTTTTGAATCTGAGTTTTGGAAAGAAGAATAGTGTGTATTTGATTTGCATCAACGTATAAGTGAGATTTTTCTCCTTTTGCTTATACTAGGGTGCACTCTAGAGTGATGACAGGCAGCACATATCAAGGCTTGGTGTGAGGGTTTCAGGGCAAAAAAAGCCACTAGGGGGTCATCCAGAGTTGAGCTATCCTTCCATTGTTTCATACACAGACCTAATAGCAGGGCATCACACATTTGACGGAAACGTGGCCCTTCAAGGGTAGTTCATTGCCACTAGCAGACAACTAGCAGGTCCAAACATACATCCAGCTTCCATACATCACACTTGCAGGCCAGCCGTACAACATAATCATTCCAGCACAACAAATAAGGGCAAAAAGTGGTATTTATTTTTTCTAAGAGAAAACTGTGTACCCTTTCCCAAAATAAATCAGCATTCTTATTTCATCCAAAAAAAGGGATATATAGTGGTATTAGAGCTTTTATCTTGCCAACCTGTTAGAGAGAATTAATATTTTGCAGATATTATCTGATGCATAGCCCATGAATCATGGTGTTATTTTCGGAGGAGAGAACTATGGTGGATGATGTTATTGCTAGCTATGCTAAATATAGAGCCCTTCCAACAGAGATTCATAAAGAAATATCTTTTTCAGACTTTATGAAATTGATGAAGACAAGAAGTGGACAAGTGCACTATGAGGACGTGTTGTTAGATGAAGAGTCAAAAGAGCCGAAGAAGAAGACCATAGACTCAGAACCTTAAGACGAATAAATTGTGAGGGAGGAGCATAAAAAAAAATAAAAAAAAAAGTTGTATGAAATGGGAAGAAAGCAAATCTTGAAAGAATCTACCATGCAAGTGAAAGGTATGGAATTTAATGTGAAAAAGGATGCACAAGTAAAGGTAACCACTTTCAGCAAAGAACACCTAAATCCTTTATATGATGCTATAGCAACTCCTTTCCAAGAAGTAGAAATGGTAAAAGTTACCACTCTCGGTGAAGAGTACATAAATCCTTTATATGAAGAAGACATTGAAGATCAAAAAGCAAAACAACTTGAAATGTCACAATTGGATGGGAATTAAAAATAACAATTATAGCAGGACATGATTTTTGGCAGTAGACATGTTGGCAGGTGGTAAGAATGCAAATTCAGCCAAGACTAATTTATTAGTCAACGACATAGTTGAAAATGGGTCTACTTTAGAAGGCACAGCCAAGGAGAGATTTGATTTTCACAGCAGTACTATAAATATAGCAATGAAAAGATCAAAACTTGGGGCTGCAATCAGAACTATGGGATCCAATTTCATGTTGGGAAGGATAGTAGTTGAAGTGGCAAAGTGGTCTAGTCAAGAGACTAATTTCCAAGTTGAAGACAGGGATGATTCTCAAACTATTTCTATGTCCCAATTGATTTAAGATGCAACTATCATGGGGAGAAACTCAAATGATTCACTTACTAACACAATTGCAGAAACATCACTTGGTACAAGGCTTCCAATTCCTAATTATATCAGAGTAGCACAACATAAGCCGACTACATCACCAGAAGGAATGGAAGAAACTGAAAGATTGGTTTGGGATCTGGGTATTTGTAGGACAATTCAAACATTGCTTAAAGGCAAACAATTTTGAGAAGGGCGGACTATAATGTCCCATTTTTCTAATTAATTAAATCGAGAACCCAAAGCTTATTTTTATTTCCCGTAAGCTAAGGAGAAATTAATAAATGAGAATAATCTATTAATAACTTATTAAGTTGTCTAAAAGGTACTTTAAGTTATAACTTTGGAAAATGACAATTTATTATTATTGAATAGGGTCAAAAGTAACTATTGGATACATAGCAAAAAAGTAATTATTATTCATAAGTTGGAAAAAAGTGAATGTTCAGTTAAAAGGAATATTAATTTCTTTTTAGGGTTGGAATGAAAAAGTGAATATTAAAAGATTTGGGTAAAGAAGAGATGAATTATTAAAAACACCGAAACAAAACCAACACCCTTTTTCAAGAGGAAAAACTTGCAACTTTTGCAATTCATCAGAGGATGAAAACCCTCAGATTTACAAGCAAGGGGACAAAATCCCTCGAACCCAGTTGAGGATTCCACCAAGAAATCACATATTTCTTACTAGTTTTAGGAGAAAACAACTTTAGAGGCATATTCTACCAGGGCTGTAATGTCCCCTTCTAGTTAGACATTGTACTTTCAACATGATTAGCCTATCAATGGCCCTCGTAGGCTAATACGACATGGTTTGAGGGTCCTCTTTGTAGTTACCCAAATGGTAGTTGGTTTCTTTAGGGAAGTTTCGACATATTCTGAAAGTTTTCTAATGATTTATTAGAATGTTCTATTTTTAGAAACCTCATGTTACAAGATGACGTTATATTTGTGCTTTATGATATAATTCATTATTTTATATTAAAGTGAAAATATAATATATTAAAAGGGAAAAATAATAATAAAATATTATAATGTTTCTAGAAGCTTCCCAAATGAAGGGAAAAAAAAGAGTATAAAGGGAGGTGTGGGCTACCATTATGAATGATCTCGATTTGATGTTGTCTGTGCTGTGGTATGCTGGTGGAGCCTAGAGTTTCCTGTAGTGAATCAATTTGTCTTTGAAAACGATAACTCCCATTGATAACATAACTGAGGGAGTGAAATATTTCTTGAAGGGTTGCATTTTGGAGGTGATATTTCAGTCATCTCAATTGGAGCAAATTTTGGAGAAATCGATCGATTTTCCTTGGTTAAGAGAGCATATTTCTTTGTAGAGAAATCTGATATAAAAATCAGATATTTACAGTCAAAGGACACCATTAGGAGGGACATTTTTGTTTGTGGGGGTTCCATTTTGCATTGATTCTCTGCTTGGCTTGGTGCGCCCACTTCCTTAGAGCATGGAGATGATATTAGATGCTTGAGGCAGTGCATATTCATTGCATATTATTTTAAATTTGAGATCATACTAGAACAGGGGCCGCTAGCTTGCAAAATTCGATTTGGCTTGGGAGATCATCCTTTCACTGAGAAATTGCTTGCTCCTTCATCTATTCTCAAGGGCGTCTCAATCCTACCAGGGTTCATTGCATACAATTCATCCTTTAGTATAGTTTATATCTGTAGCTGTAGGTGTGCGTCTTTCATACCAGCATACCATATAATTGTAATTCTTGTTTATGCCAAGAGTCTTGGCTAGTCTAGTGGAGCATTGTATCAAATCATCAATACAAATAAGAATCACAAGTTGCTGGTCATTTATAGTTATCTTTTCAGCATTTGAATTGAGATAGTAGGTTGCATGCCAACTGTTCGATTAAATGTCCATTGGCTGTAAGTGATTAGTTTGCTTTGTGAATTCATCTAATTGCATAGAAAAGAACCAAAAAAAAAAAGAAGTCATTCCTGCATCTAGAACTTAGCATTGTCATTCTTGCATCGTTCTATAAACACTTGAAGCTTTAATCCATCGTCATTTAAACAAATCATCAAAACTGTGACAAAAAACAGCAAGACGCACTTTGCTTACAAAGTGTTTGAAAAAATTACAAGGCAGCAAATTGAGACAATTAACGGCAGATTGGGCAAGGATTGTTACAAGGGCACCACATATCCAAGCTTGGCGTGAGGGTTTCATGACAAAACATAACCACTAGGGGATCATCCAGGGTTGGGCGATCTTTCCATTGTTTCATATGCAGCCCTAACAGTAGGGCATCACACATTTTGAGGGAAACATGGCCCTTCAAGTTTAGTTCACAGCCATTGGGGGACAGCTATCAGGTCCAAACATATATATAGCTACCATACATCAAATTTGTAGGCCAGCAATATACCATAATCATTCCAGTGCAGCAAATAAGGACAAAAAGTGTTATTTATTATTTGTAATCATTGATAATTGTTTAATTTCAGAAGCGTTTGATCCAATTAATTGTAATTAGCAGTGGGGCACTCTCCATAAGCATTTTTAGAAGGGTTTCTACGAATGCAATTAACTGAACTAAAAAAGGGCATTTCCATGCAATTGAAAACCCTATTGCATGTATTGTTCTATTCATTTGATTATTTGATTATATTGGTGAAAGACATATATCTTGTGGCCCAGCTATTACTCCATGATATTAGTGAACAGATTCAATAGGGTTTTCAATTTATTTTACAAAAGAGGTTTTGAATTTATTTCTTCTGAGGGAAATCTGAGTACCCTTTCCCAAAATATATCAGCATTCTTATTTTATCCAAAAAAAAGGATATTACATCATTGTAGAGACGAAAATAATTAAACTTGGCTAGCCTTAAATCTTGGTTGTGATTAAAAGTCAACTGCTAATTAATCTGACCAAGGCGTGGTGACATTGTAGTCAACAATGTCAAAGATCATAATACAAAAATTGTGAGATATATTGTTTTGGTTGGATACTTCAATAGAAGGTCAGATATCAAGAGACAAGGTACTGGTTAGCCATATCCAAAATGACTATGAATACCGCATCTTGTTATCAATGAAGTCTGCTAAGAACTTACTCCAATATTTCAATCTACAATGCAGAAGAGTATAACAATTCAAACCGAAATCGCACTGTTTTTTACTTAGATGGGGATGTCCTATAAAAACAAAAGTTCAGTAGTAGACTTTAGCCTAGTCTAGCAGTTGTGCAGACCCACTAAAAGTAGATATTAGAGTGAAAACGAAGATAATGAAGTTGAATCTGCTATAGCAGTGTGGATGGTTAATTTAGACTAAATTTGCCTTTGATCTGTAGATGGAGAGGAAGTTATCCCTTGGGAAGCCCAGAAAATATCTAAAAGTAATTCAGAGCCCTCTAGGTATGAACGTAGCTGCTTTAAAAAGCATTTATGCAGGAAGATCAAAAGGCACCTTATATTTGGAAGAAATTTAGCTTGATGTTACCATCATATTCATGTAGGACATAGATGTTTTGAGAAACATCTATCATTAGCATGTACTTAAATTGAGTAATTAAGTGTTTTCAAATCTGCAATGATGCCTTTTAGTCGTATCAGGACATGCAAAGCTGTTGTGGGAATGAAGGAAAAATTAAGGCCATTATGGCATGCAGTACAGTACTAATTTTGACAGACAGAAATATATTTATAGAGTTACTTTTATAGATCTACAATATTGATAATACTAATCTTAACTCGATTAGTTCTCAAATAATGTTTGTTTGTTCAGTTGCTCATACTCAGCCTTCATGTGGGTATATCTTGGTGATATGGCCTATTTAAGTAACATTCAATAGAGTCAATTTATATGCATAAATATGTAGCCAACACAATGACAGATAATCGTCACCTAATCAAGAAGTGAATTGAGCAATAATCACTGCACTGAACAATTATATCTCTCTTTTCTGTGCAATATTTGTGTTACATTTTCTTTCTAAATTAAAACGGTGTTGGACTTAAGGTGTCATGTTGATACCAGCTTGGCATAACTGTGAGTGAGAAATTAAGAGAGAAAGAAAGAAAATATATTAATGACTGTGAATGACCAAAGCATGTCAATGGGATTCAAAAGCACAAGTTACACTAGCAAAACAGCAGTCCTTTTAGCACTATAAAAAATAAATGACTAAATATGAGTTTAGATCCAGTAACCAACAAACAAAAAAATATGGGTTATATCCAGTAACCAAAAGAACCTATGAAAATAAGGGCAACCCATGTAGGTAAAATTATTACACGTGTTCTAAATCTGAATAAGAGGTCCCTCGAGATTCCAGTTTGTGGTAACCCTTGGGGAGATGGCAATAGGACTAATCAATTACCGTATTGTGGTATCCTTGGGATCAATGATATGACCATGTTGGTATTTGAAAACATAGGCCCATATTGGGATATTTGGGATGCATGACCATGCATAGACACGATCCATATTGGTCTTATACTATTAGGGTTGGGAAAATACACCCTATGTAACCAGCATATGAGCATATTGCACTTGGGCCATGCATCCAATAAAGGAGATATAAGGTTGCACAACACATGTTTGTCAAAATGTCATTGCTGTAACTTTCATTTCAGATCACTAGTTTGCAGGATAAGTGTTTGTGATAATGTCAATGAAGCTGTAGGTGCATTCTTCATATCTTTTCAGTCATATTCTTGCATTTTAAGGTCACATATAGTTGCTGCACTACATTCCAGTCATTCAGATCTTTTCTTTCAAGTCATTTCATCATTTGCAAATGTCAAACAAAACCAAAAACGTCAAAAACAAACTACAACAGCAAGTACAGATCCCGCATGCCAATTGTTTGACAAATTATAAAGTGGGCAAAACTGAAAACTTCAGGACAGAACTGGTTGGGGTTCCTACATTTTGCCTCTTGTTCAAGCTTGTATGACTTCAGTATCTTGCTCGAGCTCGGATCTAGGGATTTGCAAAAATTTGTAAAGGAATTTCCATTTTCTTCTACGCAATGTAAATTCAACCAGGGTTGTCGGTGTTGGCAGTTCACTCTTTTGAGAAGGCATAATGTGAGAAAGATGAACTTCAACATTTTCAAAATGGTCACATTTCAATTACTTCTTTCTATCGCATCCCAGTTTGGTTGGAAAGTATTTCAAATGGATGTCAACAGTGCTTTCCTTAATGGCAATTTGGATGAAGTATACATGAAGCAACTTGAAGGTTTTTAAGAATCTGGTCATGATCATTTGGTTTGCAAATTGATGAAGTCTCTGTATGGGCTTAAGCTGGCTCCTCGAGCCTAGTACATCAAAATTGATCAGCATCTACGTGATTCTAGATTCAGACGAAGTCCATCTGATTTGAATCTCTATATCAAAAGCATTGATGATGACATTGTGATACTCATTGTGTATGTTGATGACCTTGCCATCATAGGTAGTGGAGACACTGATTCAAAAAGTCAAATTAGATTTGTGCATTGTTTTTGATATGACTGATTTCGGCCTCCTACACTATTGTTTGGGTGTAAAATTCTGGCAACATGATCACTCCATTTTTATTGCTTAGGTCAAGTATGCCACTACTCTTTTGAAGAAGTTTGGAATGATAGATTGTAATTATGCTTCTAAACCTATGGAGGTAGGGCTGAAATTATCCGCTCATGATGATTCATCACTAGTCAGTGAATCATTATATAAACAGTTGGTGGGCAGCTTAATATATCTTTAAAAATGGTCACATTTCAGTTACTTCTTTCTATCGCATCCCAGTTTGGTTGGAAAGTATTTTAAATGGATGTCAAAAGTGCTTTCCTTAATGGCAATTTGGATGAAGAAGTATACATGGTGCAGCCTAAAGGTTTTTAAGAACTTGGCTGTGATCATTTGGTTTGCAAATTGGTGAAGTCTCTATATGGGTTTAAGCTGGCTCCTCAAGCCTGGTACATCAAAATTGATTAACATCTATGAGATTTTGGATTCAAACGGAGTCCATCTAATCCGAATCTCTATATCAAAAGCACTGATGATGACATTGTGATACTCATTGTGTATGTTGATGACCTTGCCATCACAGGTAGTGGAGACACAATGATGCAAAGAGTCAAATTAGATTTGTGCACTGCTTTTGATATGATTGATTTAGGCCTCCTACACTATTGTTTGGGTGTAGAATTCTGGCAACATGATCACTCCAGTTTCATTGCTCAGGTCAAGTATGCCACTACTCTTTCGAAGAAGTTTGGAATGATAGATTGTAATTTTGCTTCTACACCTATGGAGGTAGGGCTGAAATTATCCACTCATGATGAATCACCACTGGTCAATGAATCATTATATAAACAGTTGGTGGGCAGCTTGATATATCTTAGCACCACTCGACCAGATTTATGTTTTGTTGTTAGCTACCTTTTTCGTTTTTTGTCTCAATCAAAGCTAGTACACTAAACAACAACAAAACATGTTTTGTGATATGTCAAAGGAACTCTTGACTTTGGCATTCTCTATCAAAGGACAACAAATTTCAGATTGATTGGTTATACAAACTCTAATTGGGGAGGATCAGTTGATACTCAAAAACCTACCACCAAGTATATGTTTTCTTTTGATTCAAGAGTTGTTTCATGGCAGAGCAAGCTTCAACATACCGTTGCTCTCTCTTCCACTGAAGCAGAATACAAAGCAACAATCAGTTCCAGTTGTGAAGCAGTTTGGCTACGTTGGATTCTTGTTGATTTGTAACTTCATATACACCTACTCCACTATTTTGTCATAATCTTGTTTTTCATGCTCGCACCAAACACATCAAGATACATCATCACTACATTCAACAATTGGTTGATTCTAGTGACATTTCTCTTCACTTTTGTACTCCTACGAAGCAGCCTACAGATCTCATGACTAAACTTCTTGGTTCTATTATTTTTGTAATGTTTTGAGACAAACTTGGAGTTATCTCTAGTTTAGTCATTAAGAGGGGGTGTTAAATAATATAATGAGACTTAACTAAAATTAGTTAAGGTCTAAATAGATAACTTCCATAACTGTTGTAACCATTTACTTGTAACCAATTTTTGGATTGCATAAATAAGATTGATGCACTGGTCAAATCATCAAGTGCTTTCACAAACATCTCTTCATTTGCTAATACTAACAGGCCCTTGATACTCTTCACTCAGTCCGTAGTTTCGCTACATGCTCAAAATTACTCCTTGTCGCCACCTCTACATATAGAAATTCCGTCCAATGTTTGCGCATTACTTGACAGTCCAAGACTCCAAAGGGTGATATTGATGTTTGCATGCTTCGCTTAATATTAAGGTCGATGGCGGACGGTTTATTATTAGGTTTTAGTTTCTAGCTAGTTTTGTTTTGTTTTAATTTATTTTATTTTATGTTTTCATTTTTTATTTTGTTTATAATTTTGAATTTAGTTCTATTTTATTTTATATATATATATATTTTTTTGTCTATATTTATGATTTTGTTTTAATTTTATAATTTATTTTTTACTTTAATTTGTTTATTATATATTGTAATTTTTTTATAATTATGTTTTTCTACATTTTGAATTTATTAGAGGATCAGAATCTGCGTTGGAAGGGAGTTCATGGGAAAAGGGGCTATCGAGTGGCTTGAGTCAAATCCCAAGAGGGGGGAAGAGAGTGGATTGACTTCCTATCCCATCTAATACATACTCGAATATATAGAGCGGTTGCCAATAAATGATAGACAGTTGCCAAAGAAAAGATAAACAGTTGGGGGTGGCACAATATAGCATATTTTGGGCCCCCCTCTTACTCTATATATTAGAGTTTCTTTGGCCCTAGATAGAGTTTCTTTGGCCCTCGCTCCTCCCTATATATCTTATCTTATCTTGAGCATAACGAATATTATCTTGAGCATAGCCCCCAAGTCGCCCCCTACCACCGCTCCCCCTCGCCGCTCTATATGGGGCCTATCTAGGTTATCTTAATCATAGCGAATATTATCTTATCTTGGATAGGGTCTCATGGAGTAAGGGGCCTAGCCCAATATAAATAGTTGTCCATACGGTCTCTATTTATCTCTTGCCCACCCTACCTCTATATATATAGAGAGTGGATAGATATGGCCTATTCTCTCTCTAGTCAGGGGCACCCCAGTAGTTGGTTGGTTGGACAGAGACCATTATGGACAACTATCTATATTGGGTTGGGCGCCTTACTCCATGAGACCCTATCCAAGATAAGACAGTATTCGCTATGCTCAAGATAAGATAATATTTGTTGCACTCAAAATAAGCCAAATAGACCCTATATAGAGAGGGGGGGTTACGCTCGATAATATTTGCTACGCTCAAGATAGTATAAAATTTTTTATTATGTTTTTATTTTTTATAATTTTTTTACTTATGTTTTTATTTTTTTATGTTTTGAATTTAATGGTGATTTTTTTTTTAAAATCTAAACTTGAACTCGAACCAAATTTTATCCTTTTCGACCTCGAATTCGAACTCGAACCTTGTGACTTAGCCTAGAAGGAATCACCTCAGAAGGGTAGAAGGTTTTTGTCCTCAAGCCCGAATCCACCTGAGGCTTATTCGTCCTCAGATGCCGAAGCTAAGCAAATGCTCAAGCTCTAGAAAAGGGGTTTTTGATTTTAATGAATATTAAATAATAGATGATAACTTTTGAGCCTGGATCCTTTTTTATCATTTCACTTTTCCAAGTTCACCCTAAAAGCATTTAAAAATACTTTTAATTAAATATTCATTTTTCATCATATTAATATTAATTATTTTTTGCCATTTAATAAATATTCTTTTTGGCCAACTTAAATGTCATTTTTTCTGTTGTAAAATAAAATGTATTTGGACAACTTAAATGAATTATTATAAATTAATTTCCTTATTATAACCCTTAGCCTACTAGAAATAAAAGATAGGCTTCGGTCTTCTGACTTGTTCAATTTAGAAAAGGGAACATTAAAGTCCGCCCTTCTCAGAATTGTTTGCCCTCGAGCAATGGCAAGCTCAACTGCTTTGACTCACTCAAACTGATCATCTTTGTAATACCTCGATCCCAATTCATCCTTGGGAATTTGCAATTCCATATTTTGACTTCCCACAAGGCCAACGACTGCCACATGTATGCATCACCATGTTTTCATTGCACCACTTGGCTTCTCCAAAGTGATGAGGAATCCGGAACACTTATTAGAGCTTCATAACCAAAACCTTGATTTCCAATGGATCCTCCCATAATGTTGCACGTTGTACCTTTCAAAATATGGCACAAATCAGACTGTATATGGGTTGGAAACAAGTTACAACAGCCATAGACCAATCGGAATCTCATCCGAATCAGAACTGTGGTGGCTGAAATGTTGGTTCCTTTCTACTGAAACCTTCTACCGACTTCATCTAGCATTGATACTCCCTTAAAATGTGCAAACTTGCAGCAATTCATTACTGAAATCATCAAAACCAGCAATATAAAGATGGTGTAACAGCTACAAAAATAAAAAATCCCGTGCAAAATTTAACAATGTGATCAATGTAGAAGTGGTGGGCAGCCATGCAGGGCTGAAAACTCCCCTTTAGTATCACAAACTGAAAAGTACTCCTTCCCATGATTGAAAGTCCTTGCAAATCCACTTGTATGAGTGCAAATGAAGTAATGCGGTGGCTAATAATGGTGAGGACAACAACATCAAGGCTAAAACTCAGACTCATTGTTGTCCTGAGTGTGTTCCTTATAACATTTGATGATAGGATACTATCACCGCTTGCTTTCTTCATATCTTGTTGATGATCCAAATGCTTATCTTCTTCTTTCATAGCCTTAGATAAATTTGCATCAACTCTACTATATTGAAGACTCAAAAAATTGGCACTAATCAAAAAATCCTCTCCAAATTCTTGCAAATCTGATTTTTTTCATGCCCCACCATTACAATTGGATAATTCTTTCCCTTAATTTTATGCAGGTGTTGTTTTGCTTGAGTGGCTATCAACTTAGCTTCCTTAACTCTTCTTAGCTATTCATCACACCTTTTATGGGTCCTCATTACATCCTCTACGCTTGTCTGCAATGTGGTTAATTTATTTTCAACCACATTATCTGGTTCCTTTTTAGATAAGATTTCCTTACCTTTGACTTGCACGTTGAATTCCTTTTTCTCCTTTGTATATTTTTGAGGCTCATATTTTGATCTTTCCATCTTTATTTCTATCTATGCCTTTAGATCTATCTGATATTCTTACATAGCTTGCAACATCTCTAACATGGATTCTTGCACTGTCCTCATGATTCACAGGCTAGCAAGATCACTGCTATAATATCACTCTAATATCTCTTTCTAGAAAAATTCTGAATTCAGTTTTTTTTTTTTTTTGGTTCTAAATACACAAGTTGAAACAAACCCTAGGTAATAACATGCAATTGAAAATATGTAGATCTAATAATACCCAACTGGGAGATTTATTCAATAAGTTGATTACAAATTTATTTGAGCAAACCCTAGTTGTAGAAATTCACCAATAATCTAATACTAATTGTAAAAGTCCATAAATAATGAATTCAGTAATAAATACCAATTTTTTGACCATGAAGACAAGGTACAACAATCAATCTGAGGTTGTGGCATGGTTGTCGCTGAAGTGGTGGCCTATTGGAGGGTGGCATTGACTTCCAAGGGCAATGATCTACCATTATTTCTCCCCAAAACCCCTGCACCCTTCTCTAATATGTAGCGCATCAATCTTCTACGGTACAACAAGATGTATGGCCAGGTACAACATCATAAAAATATTCAAAAACAACGATTTGTTCCTCTTCAAACTCGAATGCAGCTGCTGACAAATATTTATAACCCTCAGTAGGGGCGCACACACTAAAACTGAAATTTTGGTCCTAATTTGAAGCACAATAATGATTCCTGGAAGGAATCACCTCAAAAGGTTAGAGAGTTTTTGTCCTCAGGCCTGAATCCACCAGAGCATTTTCATCCCCAGATGCAAAAGTTAAACCAAGCACTCAAGGTCTAGAAAAATGGGTTTTGATTTTAATGAATAACGAATGGATAATAACTTTTGAGCCCAACTCCTCTTTTAGAATTTCACTTTTCCAATTGCACCCTAAAAGTATTTAAAAATACTTTTAATTAAATATTCACTTTTCACCCTCTTAAAATTAATTGTTTTTTGCTATTTAATAAATATTGTTTTTGGCCCCTTTTAATAATAATAATACCTAAGTGTCCTTTTTGCCGTTGTAAAATAAAGTGTCTTTGGACAACTTAAATGTATTATTATTAAATTATTTCTTCCATTATAACCCTTAGCCTATGGGAAATAAACAATAGGCTTCGGTCTTTTGACTTGTTTAATTTGGAAAAGGGGCCACTACAATTGATATTGGTTATTGAAGACATGCTAATGTTTGAGGATTTCATATAGGTTGTTTCCTCAATGGTGGGGCCTCTTGGCTCCCACCGGTAATCTTCCATTTAGATTATTAATGAGGATGGCCTTATGATGGTGTGTTGATTCTCGGTGATATCATTTTTATTGTTTGAGGACGTCATATAGGTTGTTTCCTCAACAGTAGGGCCTCTTGGCTCCCACCATTGATCTTCCATTCAA
Source organism: Torreya grandis (assembly GCA_037957365.1). Taxonomy (NCBI): domain Eukaryota; kingdom Viridiplantae; phylum Streptophyta; class Pinopsida; order Cupressales; family Taxaceae; genus Torreya; species Torreya grandis. Next base: position 1,134,413 of record JARHVA010004826.1, on the reverse strand, counting down.
ATTATTGATGAGGATGACCCTATGATGGTGTGTTAGCCATCAAAGGGATGCGAGATGAGCCTCAATAGGGTTATGTTGCAAATGGAGAGCTTGTTTAATTCAAGGTCTATGTTTGTGTGAACTGCCTCCATGATAACTAGCCATGTTGGTTTGGTCACTTGTGAGTTTAGAGAATGATTTATGATTGATGTGAATTATGCCTGAGTTTGTTGTGTAATGTCCCCATTCCTACATCAGAGGCCTAGTGGCTCATTTTCCGTCATAACCTTGGTCATGCCCAAGGGTCTAGGGATGTGGGAGCTTATTGGGTATGGTTTGCACCTTCATTTCACTTAAATGTTATGTTTTGGCGTTAAACATGTACTATATAGTGACTTAAGAAATAAAGTGGTGTAATATTCTATTTCTTCGTTGGGGCCACTTAAAGGGACCTTTCTGGCCTAAGAGAAAATAAAGTCACTTTAAGTGACATTTATAAAGGGAGTTTCCCCCAAAATGGAGCAATTAGGGTTTGGGCCTCTTTTTGGCAAAAGGAAATTATAAAAGGAGGTTGATGGGGGAAAAAGAGGATTATCTTGCTAGTATCCAACTTATTATGTGAGCCTATGTGCTTTTACTCTTGCTTGTGGAGGTAAGATTCCATAGGAACCCTAGCTTCGGTGGTGAGAGATCAATCTCTAGCTAGTAGAGCACTCTTCGATGGTGAAAGATCCATTCCTAGTTTGTTGTTTTGGAGTTGAGAGATCCATCTCTAGCTAGTAGAGCACTCTTAGATGGTGAAAGATCCATTCCCAGTTTGTTGTTTTCCGGTGCCAGATTTGTAGAGAGAGACCAAAATACAGAGGTTTGTTGGCATTCAGTTCTAGCGTTTTTGGAGACTTTCAGATCAGCCTTTCGGAGCAGACTTTTAGAAGGTTGGATCTGTTTTGATATTCTTTCTATTTATTGCAGATATTTTTTGGAATTTCTGTTTGCATGTCATCGCATGTCATTGCATGGCAGTTTTTGTAAACTAGAATATTATAAAAAATAAATTTCTCAGCATTATTATGATGTTTCCTAGCTTCTTTTAAATTTTTGGGTAATTTGGATAGTATTTTGTGAGTGCTGCACTTTTTCAGTTTATAGCAGTTTTCTTTTTGAGTTTATCCCAAAACAGGTTATTTCAGTGGTATAAGAGCAAGCTTTCCTCTAGCCTATTGGGTTGTAAATGAAAGTTTATTCTCAGAGAAAAACACAAAAAAAGAAAAAACAGAGAATGGTTGACAATGAGGAGATCAACGAAGAGATGAAGAAATTATTCATCAATATGGTAAAGCAGCAGGAAACCACGAACCTCTATTTGAGCCAACTTACAGAGAAATTATCACAGGGCAGATTTGGGGATCATGCGGGAAATAGTAATATGGGGCAGCAGCTTCGAAGAGGTGAAAGTAACAATTCCGGGCAGCACACTCCCCTTTCCAAATATACATAGTCGAGCATGCATGATCCAGTCTTTTTGAAAGATCCGTAAAATACACAAGTGGGGAAGCAATCAGAAATATATGATGAGGAGACTTGTGGTTGAAGTATGAATCGTTGAGTGAAGGGTTTAAAGCCAACATGCCCTTTACTAAGTATTGCAAGATGACGATCGGTAGTAAGCCGAAGAAGGATCATCCTATCCATGTTCCTGAGTTACAGAGGAGGTTGGGACAGATTTGCATTCCACACTTCGATGGCTCCAACAAGTATATAATGCAATCATGGATTCAGAAGCTGAAAACATACTTTGATTTAAATCCCATGCACGAAGAGGATGCAATTAAATTTGCAATCCTACATCTTGAGGGAGATGCCCACAATTGGTGGCATCATGGTCTTATTACACAGGGATGCATGCATATTGCGACATATGTAGAGTTCACACAGAGGTTGATGAGTAGGTTTGACAGGAGGGATCCTGACAGGTTCTTCAAAGAATTGACTCACTTGAGATAGATAGGCTCATTGGATGGATACATTGCAGATTTTCAAAGGCTTTTGATCGTGGTACCTGATGTTTTTGAGATGAGATTGACTTCACTCTTCATAGCAAGCTTGATAGATACACTAGCAGGATTTGTGAAGGCATTTGAGCCTTCTTCATTGCACGACGCTATTAGGAGAGCCAAGGACTTGGAGTTAGCTACTCCGAAGCAAAAGTTCCCACCTCGAGCTCAATAGAAGGCACCCCCATCTAGACCAGATGGATCCTAGCAGAAGGGGTTTCCACCTAGACAGGGTGCGACAAAGAGACCATTTGCTTCCCGTGAGCTTAGAGATGAGTTGAGATGAAAGAAACCATGTTTTGATTGGCGTACACCTTGCGCTCCAAGGCATGATTGCACAAGGAGAGGAAAGGCCCAATTTATTGAGGTCTTTGAGGAGAGCGAGGGTGATGGAGATGAGGAGCTAGAGATCCACGAGATGGATGATGGAGATGAGGAGCTAGAGATCCACGAGATGGATGATGGAGATGCACTGAACAATGTTGATGTAGAACAGGAGGATGAGAATTTCCCTCAGGAAACAATAGCTACATTGTCTAGTACCCCAAGGTACAAGGCATTCAGGGTCAAACGAGTTACGCAGGGTCAGCGAGTAGTGGTACTCATTGATAGTGGTGCTACCCACAACTTTATTGATGCATCCTTGGTCAAGAGACGAGGTCTACATGCAAAAGACTTTGAGGGCTTAAACATTGTTTTAGCCAATGGGGACTCTATGAGGTGCACCCAGAGAGTTCCACATTTGAGCATCACCATGGATAATTACACTGCTACCAATGATTTCTACCTTGTCAGTATTGGAGAATCCAACATAGTGTTGGGAGTACAGTGGCTTCACTCTCTCAATGAGTTTTGGACTAACTTTCAGACGATGGAGCTGAAGTTTAGGTCCGAGGGCAGGGATGTGACCTTTAGAGGTCTATCTACAGGAGCACCCAGGGTAGTTACAGCCAAGAGGATGGAGCAGATTTTTCAGCACGATGAGGTGGATTGGGCAGTTCAGTGCTTGGTCTTGACCAAGAATACAGGGGGTGATAGACCAGAGTATCATGTTGATGTCCAGGGCCTACCGAACAACCATAGTGCAATTTTCAGTAACATACCCCCAAGTGTACTGCTAGATATTGGGTTTGAGCATGTGATTGAGTTTGAGGACTGCAAACCAGTGGTTACTACTCCTTATCGTCACCCCAAATGATTTAAGGATGAGATCGAGAGGACTATACATGAGCTCATAGATATGGGGCATATCAGACCTAGTTCCAGTCCTTTTGCCTCTTCAGTGGTTTTGGTGAAGAAGGATGGGACCATGCAGATGTGCATAGATTACCGTGCCTGAAACAAAAAGACTAAAAAAAAGTATCTTGTGCCACGCATTGATGAGTTATTGGATGAGTTACATGGGGCAATCTATTTTTCTAAAATAGATTTGCAATCGGGATATCACCAGATCAAGGTTAGAGAGGAGGTGCATAACACCGCTTTTAGATGCCACTATGGTCACTTTGAGTTTCTTGTGATGCCATTCGGTTTGTCTAATGCACCATCCACATTCCAGTCTTGTATGAACCATGTGTTCAACTGCCACTTGCAGAAGTTTGTATTGGTCTTCTTTGATGACATCTTTGTCTACAACAGGACTTGTGAGGCTCACATTAGACATCTTGATGAGGTGTTGGGTATCTTGGAGGCTAATTAGCTATATGCAAAAGCTTCTAAGTGTGAGTTTGGTATGATAGAGTTGTTGTATTTGGGCTATGTGATTGGGGGAGGTAGAGTCAAGGTTGACAAGGAAAAGATTTAGGTGATTTTGGATTGGCCACCGCCTAGGACATTGACACATTTGAGAGGGTTCTTAGGTCTATGCACATATTACAGAAGGTTTGTGAAGAACTTCTCTCGTTTGACTGCACCATTGACAGACCTGACAAGGAAGGGGGCTTTTGCTTGGTCAGATTTAGCACAACGGGTTTTTGATCACCTTAAAGAGGTGATGAGCACATGTCCAATTCTTACACTGCCAAACTTCACTCGACCATTTGTATTGGAGTGTGACGCATCAGGAGTGGGTGTGGGAGCAGTACTCATGCAGGATAGGCATCCCATTGCCTATGAGAGTCAGAAATTGAGTCCCATGGAGAGAGGGTACTCGATTTACGACAAAGAGATGGTGGCCATTATGCATGCATTGGTCAAATTCATACATTATCTAGTGGACAGCAAATTCGTGGTTCGTACGGATCACAATAGTTTGAAGTTCTTTTTGGAGTAGAAGGATCTCAACGACTGCCAGCAGAGATGGGTGAATAAGATACAGGGCTTCGACTTTGACAGAGAATATAAAAAGGGTAAGAATAATGTGGTGATTGATGCACTATCTAGGAGACCTTGCCTTAGTTCCATGATTTGCTCTATGTCAAAGATTTCAGCCAATTGGAAGGCTCATATACTTGTCAAGTATTCCAAAAATCAGTTTGCATGTGATGTCATGTATGGTGTTATCAAGGATGATCGATACAGAGTCTTGGACGACCTCATATACTACAAGGAAAGGATTTTCCTTCTACCAGATTCCAAGATGAAGGAGAAGAGCCTTCGAGTAGTGCACAACACACCTATGGTGGGACATCCTGGGTATTTAAAGACCTATCCATACATCAGAGGGAGATTCGCATGGAAGGGGTTAAACAATAATGTCCTTAACCATGTAAGGGAATGTTTGGTTTGTCTGCGAACCAAGGTAGAGCATTCTTTTCCAGCAAGACTCTTACATACTCTTCCTATTCCCAAGCAGAAATGAGAAAGCATATCGATGGATTTTATTACAGGTCTTCCTTCAGTATATGGGCACGATTGCATATATGTAGTGGTCAATCAGTTGACCAAGTACGCCCATTTCTTTTCTATGCCTTTTGCGCTTAAGGCACCCAAGTGGCTCAAATATTCTTCACAAGTGTTTTTAGGCTTCATGGTTTGCCTAAGAGCATTGCCAGTGATCAGGATAAGATTTTCATGAGCACCTTTTGGTAGGAAATCTTTAGACTGGCGGGTACAAAGTTGACTCCTAGTACCAGTTATCATCCACAGACATAGATCATCAACAAGTGGATAGAGGGCTATTAGCGTAGCTATGTTACAAGTCACCAACGCACATGGGTTAAATGGCTACACATGGGTGAGTATTGTTACAATACCACCTACTAGATGAGCATTGGCATAACTCCTTTTCGGGCATTGTATGGGTATGATGCATCATCATTTGTGGATCTGGTAGTATCAGATAGCCGAGCTCCCAAAGCTTGTGATTGGTTGCAGGAGAATCAGGGCATTCCGAAGGCCCTCAAAGAGAATATACATAAAGCACAAAATTAGTAGAAGATCTATGCAGATAGACACAGGATTAAGAGATCTTTTGAGGTAGGGGATTTGGTCTTCCTATGTTTGCAGCCATATAGGCAAGCCTCACTCACGAAGAGCGGTGCAGAGAAGCTAAAACCACGATTCTATGGACCATACAGGATAGTGTGTAGAGTTGGGGCTGTAGCATGAGTTGGAGTTACGAGAGCACAATAAGATCCATAACATATTCCATGTTTCGTGCCTCAAAAAGGCACTTGGACAGCATATTGTGCCTTCTACAGATTTGCCACCTTTGGATGACGAGGGGAAGCTGGTCTTAGAACCAAAATCTATCATTGAGGTGAGGCAGAGAAAGCTCAGGAACAAGGTGATCCCAAAATACCTAGTGTGATGGAAGGACTTGCCACTTGTGAGGGCGAGCAGATCCTATAGCATCCTAGTTTACATTTGCTTATGGACAAGCAACTTTTGGGAAGGGCGGACTTTGACGTCCCCATTCTTACATCAGAGGCCTAGTGGCTCATTTTCTGTCATAACCTTGATCATGCCCAAGGGGCTAGGGACATGGGAGGTTATTGGGTATGGTTTGCACCTTCATTTCACTTAAATGTTATGTTTTAGCGTTAGACATGTACTTTATAGTGACTTAAGTGAAATAAAGTGGTGAAATGTTCTATTTCTTCGTTGGGGCCACTCAAAGGGACCTTTTTGGCCTAAGAGAAAATAAAGTCACTTTAAGTGACATTTATAAAGGGAGTTCCCCCCCCCCCATATGGAGCAATTAGGGTTTGGGCCTCTTTTTGGCAAAAGGAAATTATAAAAGGAGGTCGATGGAGGAAAAAGAGGATTATCTTGCTATTATCCAACTTATTCTGTAAGCCTGCATGCTTTTACTCTTGCTTGTGGAGGAAAGATTCCACAGGAGCCCTAGCTTCGGTGGTGAGAGATCCATCCCTAGCTAGTAGAGCACTTTTTGGTGGTGAAAGATCCATTCCTAGTTTGTTGTTTTGGAGCTGCATACATATCCAATGCCAGATTTGTAGAGAGAGACCAAAATATAAAGGTTTATTGGTGTTGTTCATCAAAGATTCAGTTCTGGGGTTTTTGGAGACTTTTAGATTAGCGTTACGGAGCAGATTTTTAGAAGGTTGGATCGGTTTTGATATTCTTTCTATTTACTGCAGATATTTTCTGGAATTTTTGTTTGCATGACTTTGCATGTCATTGCATGGCAGTTTTTGAAAACCAAAATATCATAAAAATAAATTTATTAACATTATTATGATGTTTAGCTTCTTTTAAATTTTTGGGTGATTTGGATAAGTGCTGCAATTTTTCAGTTTATGGCGGTTTTCTTTTTGAGTTTATCCCGAAAGGGATATTTCATGTTGCCAAAACTCTTGATAGGCAGAAGATTATTTGGATTCAATTGATCAACATGATAGGCTCTCTTATCTTGGGGGAATGTCTTTTGCTCCCATCCAACGCATGTTCGTTCAAGATCACATTTGTTGCCATGTTTTTCACTATTGCTCTGGCTTCATTTCTTCATGTTGTTGCAGGATAGACACAAATTACAAGATTAGAAGTATGTTAAGCGTGAATTACCTCTACAAATGCCTAAACGAGATTTTTGTCATGATTGATTCTCTTTCAAATGATGCACATGGTGGAAGCCATTATCTTACCTATTCTTTGTTTATTGTGGTCCATTGCCCTAGATGATGACGACTATAGCAATAGTTGGATATCCGTAGATGACAATGATTACATGGTTTGTTTCACTCATTATGATTTATTATGTTGTCTATGCACCTTGTCTGGGGCATTTGTAGACTTCACATTAAGTTCATTCTAGTGTTGGCGACGAGTGTGGCTTGAGGGGAAATGTCAAGGGAACAACCCAGACTTCACACTCCCTAGCCCTTAAGGTTTACGGGTGTATTGCATCTATAAAATAAATTAAGAGACAAACAAAGAAACAAACAAACAAAAAATCGTGTATCATGACTAGATTAGAGCATTTGATTATCTATCACATTATGGTGAATTATCTTGGATATTGCGTCTATGGGTTGGAGCATCTTTTCATCGTTGATGATTCAAGAATCAAGCATCGTGGATTTCGCTACCATGAGAAATGGATAATGTTTCCTTAATGATTCTAGGATTAAGTGAGATCTTGTGGACCCTAAGTTAGGTGATTGCTCGAGGCAGCTATTACAAATCATGCATGTCATTTGATAATTGATAATGTGTAATCATCATCTTCTTCAGATCTTATATTGGATATTTGTTTTTACTTGTTGTGGAACATATTTCCTTGTGATAGCCCAAATGAGAACTAACTCACACCGACTTAGGTGTGAAACTGGTAGATGGACGACACGTAGAGAATAATGGGCATTGGAGATAGACATTTCATCATGGAATGCCTATCATATTGTGCCAACATTCTTATTCTAAACCTCAAGGGCATTGGAGACAGACATTTCATCATGGAATGCCTATCATACTGTGCCATTTGAGGTAGATACAGTGACGACTTGAAGGTGAATTCTATGCTCAATTTGTTTGAAGAAACCATAATAAAGTGAGTAAGGGAACTAATAACTAAGATCAATCACAGAAGATTGAAACTTCAAAAGGAAATGCATGTTCATATTTGTAAGCTTGTTTAAACAAGTTTCCTTGCCGATTGGTGGGTTGACACGTGACATGTTACTTTTGGTCCCATAGGCTATTTTGGTCTTATGGGCATAAGTAAAATCAATAACGATTACAATCTAAATCCTCGTCTTGTCAACTAATTTATGGTTGGGAACTTCACATGGACTATATTGGTTTCAGAGCTACTCCAACATTGTTTGGTCCTTGGATTTTCCTTGATTATGTTTATGGCGGTGATAATTCTTGGTGGGCAGATTATGTTAATTCCATCGTTGCTTGTATAGGTTGACTCTTGGTTCTTGGGTGAGTATCCTTCACATATTATCTTTCTCATTTATATTTGTTCTTATCCTTCGGAGAGCAAGATTGCAAACTATGTTGATTCCATCTTTGTGTATGATATTGATGATTCTTCATGGGCACATTATGTTGATTTCATTGTTGCTTGTATAGGTTGACTCTTGGTTCTTGGGTGAGCATCCTTCACAAGTTATCTTGCTCATTGATATGTGTTCTTATCTCTATGGTGGGCAAAATTGCAGATTATGTCGATTCCATCTTTGTTGTCATGAAGAATCTTTCTTGGAGATTAATATGTGGCTCTTAAGTGAGCACTCTTTATTGATCACGGTGACATCATTATTACTTCTTAGTGTGGTGATTCAGATTTGCTTCCATATAGTGAGATTGTTGGCTAATTTTGATGAGTGTTTTGGTCTCTTTTTGGTTAAGAACATTTGGCTCCTTTTGGTTGAACACTTTTGGCTTCTTGTGAATGAGCATTTTCATGGATATTGATGACCTTGGCACCTATTCATCTTATTGGAGTAGCTATACAGGCTCTTGTAATTGAGCATTCCATAGATTGTCCGCCCTAGCATTGGAAACTTTGCATGTTGGAATTGACACAAAGGTATCTTCTTATAGCTTCAGGAAGTTGACATTAAGGGGAAATGTTAGGTAATGCCATCTTCTTTGTACACCTTAATTCAGTTTCAAGGGAGATGTGGGTAAAAATATTGCACTTGGTGTAAACCTGAATTATCGGTTCCCTTTAGATACCGAAATTTGGTAATCCTTGGGAAGACTAACGTAGGACCCAATCACTCAATGTGTTATAAACTTCTTGGGATCCATGAACTTTTTGTGTGGTTGTTTGCAAAAATAGACAAATGTTGGGATATTTGGGATGTGAGTCCACACATAGGCCCAACCCATATTGGTATTAGGGTTGGAAAAACATCACCTATATATATTTGGGAGGTGTAGACCTCATTTAACATTTATTTTTTAATACAGAGTATTCTCTTCTTTATAGAAAGTACATTTGGTACTTATTTGCACCTTCATATTTTGATGAACTGTTGTGTTTTTATATTGATCGAATATTGCTTGTTTAATTTAATCGATCCTACACCATGTTTAGACAACTCGAACAACTAAACCCCAGACAAATCAATATATGCATAGCCATGTAAAACAAACAAATCCTATGAAACAAAGCTCCCATGGTAAAAGGGGGATTGTTGATAGAGCCAACAAAAGAAAATCAATAAACAGGTTTTCAGCCTACATCAGAGTTAAAAGCAGAAGAGGAACCATCATCCTCATTAATCACCACAAAGGGTAAAATATGAATTTTGACAATGCAGTCATGAGAATGATCTAACTAATTGGATCTTACTGAACAATCCTAGGTGGACGCAAGGTACTCCCAATACCTCTCCTAACATCCACAATCGATGATTCTCCAAAAATGTAGAGGAAACTATTAATGTTCATTTTTCCATGTAATCTAATACCGCAAAATGGTGAAGACTCTAAAGAGTAGTTGAACCTCTATGCTAGGGACAATAGTATGAGGTCTGAGGTACCTAGGAAGCTGATTGATAAAAGAGACATGTCTCACAAATCTATAATCAAATCCAGCTATAAAAATGCTCTAAGGTGTTTTCCATTCACAAATGGATCATGTGTTGGAGCATGATAGTTTGTGCTCTTTCAACACATGCCTAGGCAATGGACCCTAAATGGGGGACCAAACCATTAATCCAAATACAATAGTGAGTTCAATGATTGTGTCAAGGAATTGGACTGAATTTGGCGACATAAAGGAGAAAAACAAACAGATCCTAGAACAGCTGGAAGAGCTCAACTGTAACCTTTGAACCTCTGGATGTAATGCTGATCTTCTCCAAAAAGAGCTCCTTTTGAAGGCTACTCTCCATGAATGGGAAACAAGAGAAGAGATTATGTGGCAGCAAAAATCTAGAATTCAGTGATTAAAAGAAGGTGATAAAAATTCTGCCTTCTTTCATAAATCCTTGCTGACTAGACGTGATCATATCCACATAAACTCTCTTACCAAGGAAGATGGGAAGAAAGAGTATTCTTTGGAAGGCATGCAGAAAATTGCAAAGCAGTATTTCTATTTGTTATTTACAGCCCAGCCTCTTGATGAGCAAGCCCAAAAGACAGTGTTAGATACTCTTCCGCAACTTATCTCAGATCAGGATAATAAGCAGCTTATTAGTCCAGTCACGGAAAGTGAAATGTAAAAAGTGGTGTTTACTATGAAGAAAGGAAAAACTCCAGGACCGATTGAATTCTACCAAACTTTTTGGGACATTATCAAAGGGGAGCTCCTTCAAGTGGTGGAAGAGGTGAGGACAGCTAAAACAATGCTAAAGGAAATCGATAAAATTTTCATCGCTCTTATTTCTAAAGCTACAGATGTGGATGAAATTTCTTGTTTTAGACTTATAGCTTTGTGTAATGTTTTGTATAAAATAGTCACCAAAGTTATGACCAAAAGGCTGAAACCTCTTCTTGGCAAGATTATATCTCCAGAACAAGGGGGATTCATCCCAAGATGCCAAATTCATGATGAGATTGTGTTAGCCTGGGAAGCCTTACATTCCATGGATATCCAGAAATTGGCTTCTATATTTATTAGGCTTGATCTTTCCAAAGCCTATGATCAAGTGGATAGGGATTTCCTAAGCCAACTTTTGGCTCAGTTCGACTTCTCTGGGAAATGGATTGAATGGGTGAGAGCATGTTTGACCTCAATTTCCTTTTTTTGTCCTTGTTAATGGCACCCCTTCTCATATTTTCTTTGCTTCTAGGGGGATCCATCAGGGAGATCCTTTATCTCCCTTTTTATTCATTATTATGGTGGAGTGCCTTGGCAGATCAGTAACTACGGCTTGTCAAGAAAACAAGATCAGTGATATTAAAGTGGCTAAAGGAGCTCGGCCTCTCACTCACCTACAGTTTGTGGATGATTCCATGCTTCTTGGCAAATCCACTTGTTTCGAGGCTCAACAATTGCAGAAGCTTCTTTAGGTTTTCTCTAGAGCTACTAGTTAGTTGGTTAACCATGCCAAATCTAGCATCATTTTCTTTCATTGCTTTAGTAGATAGGAGGAACAAATTCTTAAAATCTTCCACTTCAGAAGGGGCTCCCTTATGCTTCAATATTTGGGGGTCCCTCTTGCAGCTAAACAGATCAGAGATTGGCATTGGATTACAAACAAGGTAGCTACAAAACTTTAGAAATTAACTAATAAATGGCTATCCTCAGGAGGGAGAATGATATTGGTGGAGACAGTACTACAAGCCTTGCCAATATATGTTTCCTTTATCTTGAACATTCCAATTAGAAGTCTAAAACAATTGGATTCTCTATGCCAACAATTCATGTGGAGTGGTGTGCAAGAAAAAAGAAAGTGGTCTCTAGTGAAGTGGGAGACTCTTTGCCAACCTAAGCAAGAAGTTGGCTTAGGATTCAAATCCTCCTCCAAGAACAACAAGAGTTTAGCAACTAAACTCTACTAGAGATTGCTAATGGCTCCAACTGATTTATTGGCTACTAATATTAGAGCCAAATATGCAAAAAATAATTCCCCTAAGAAAATCACTCGATTATCTCTTCCTCCTAAAGGATCTCCCATTCTTGCAGTTCTAAAAGTGGTGGAAGAACTTATAAAAAAGCATTTGTTTTAGATTGTCAATAATGGTCAAAGTGCCAACTTCTGGACTAATTCGTGGGATGGGTATCCACCAATCATCACTCAATACCTGAAGTTAAAGACAACCATGGATGTGATTCATGAAATGGGATGGATTAAGGTTGATAACTATTGTAAAGCCACTACTCATCCATGGGAGATTGGAAGGTGCTAGATTCCTACTTTGGAATTGCCAATTCAAGTCGGGGAGGAGCAACAATCATAGATTAATAATATTCTTTTCGCCAGACCTCTTTCAACTTCTCCATTGCTTGACTCCTTACCTTGGGGGAAAAACTCTACAGGTACCTACACAATTTCGTCAAGTTATGCTTTGATAAGTAGGGGTACTTCTCATCCTCTTAAGGATATCTTTAGCCACATATGGCAGCCTGCTATATGGCCCAAGGTGAGTTTTTTTGTGTGGTTGGTGTAAAGGAGGAGAGTCTTATGAGACATGGCTTTTATGGCCCCTTTCGATGTGCTTTGTGCTTGGCTAATGAGGAAACCATAACTCCTCTATTTTTCCAATGCTCGTTGGTGGTCTATTTATGGCAGCTTTTAGCCAAGTTGTTTAACCTTCCCTAGGTTAGCATTCACTCATTCGAGCAGCTGATTACACAATGGCTCAGCCACCTGTCCAAGGGTCAAAACCTTCTTCTGGCCTTGTGGTCTAGCATTACCTTTTTGCTTTGGAACATTTGGAAGGAACGAAATAGTATAATTTTCCAGCAAAACAACAAGAATATTACCTATGTTTGGGAGAAGATTAAAATTAATGTTGCAGAATCTATTAAGCATAAGATCTGTCTACCTCAAATTCTTACGCTGGAATGGGAGCACATGTGAAAATAGCATTTTTTGCAACCCAGGGCTTGTCTATCGACTAAAAAAGAAAACTCAGATGCCTAGATAGTGGACAGCACCTCCAAGTGGATATGGTATGTTGAATACTGATGGTGCTTCAAGGGGCAATCTGGGGCCAGCTAGTATGGGAGGCATTGGTAGATCCTCTGATAGGTTTGAATCCTTCTTTTGTGTTGAAAAGTTGGGATATACAACCAATAACTTAGCAGAAATCAAAGCAGTTTATAAAGGGATGCAAGAGACTTAGAAATTTGGGAGGCAAAAAATCCAAATTGAATCAGATTCCAAGGTAATTGTTAACTTGTTATCTGCTCCTGAGGGAGGCCAAAGCAAAAACTGGCAAATAGTAAGAGAGTTGGCAAATATTCAAAGGTTGCAGGAGAAGTTCCAAGAGGTCCAATTCAGCCATATTCCCAGAGAAAGCAATAAATTAGTGGATAGGTTGGCCAATTGGGCTCTCAACAACCACAACCTTATTTGTTATGGTCCGCCTCCTTTGTGGTGGTCAACCAAACTGCAAGGGGATATGAGAAAGCTTCTAGATTCTGATTTGTACTAATGAATGCTAATATGCATCCTTTTCTATATATTGCCCAGGCTAGGACTAATAGCTTTCAACCCTAGCATACTAGAATATGTACACTTTGATTTCTCTATAGTATAATTTGGGTTTTTTTATTTTTTTAAATGATTGCGTTAAAGGAACACATTGTTGAAGGGATATTTTGGAAATAAATTTGAAAGCATTAGATTCTAGTGCTCTAAACCACAGAGGGAGGGCTTGCGTATCCAAAATTGTGAGCAAGAGGCAAGCTTCAAGTTAAGGATGGTTCCGTACACTAACCCTCAAAGAAGTGTATGCTGTAATGATATCTAGTGGTTGGAAAACTACATTCTTATTGTGAACATACCCTACAATTTCAATTTGAGTCTAACCATTGTCTTCGTGAAATGACCGCCACAAAAAACTCTAGGGATTTGTTTTACACAAGCTGATTATTTTGTGGACCATTCATAATGTTAGCCATGTTGCATCTACCTTTCTTATCATTTGGTCTAATTGATGTTACATTGATTCATAAACAAGTTGAACATTAGGATTGGACAGCTTCTTGATAGTTGCACGTGAAATTGAATGTCCTTAAGTTGGGGATAATCTTTACTTGTTACCATTGGAGTTGATAGACTGTTTTCTTGGACTTGCGAAGAATCTTTACTTGCTACAATCAGTGTTGATGTGATTGGTTACTTATTTTGAAGAATTGTTTTTGTCATAATTGAATTTTTTTTGGAACTTCAGAGAATCTTTTATTTTCTAGAAGATTTCAATAATCTTATAATGGTTAGTCATATATGCTGTATTGTCCTCCCACATGTAGGAAAACCGCATTGATCAGTTGTCAATGATACTACCAGAGAGATTCTATTTGCAGGCCTGGTGATGCTAGAGCAATCCTATCTTTCTTGGTAGTGACTTGCCAAGTGAAGCATTGCCCCATCTATTTTTTCCATGTCCTTACACTATACCCATCAACTTTCACAGAAAGGAAAATTCACTCATCACGCAGCATATGCTGCAACAACAATTTGCTTCAAATTTTCCCAAGGGACATATATGCCATGTTCATGGCATATTACCAACATTAATCAACGTTTCAGTCAATAGTTAGAGATCATCTTTTGCAATATTTTGATATTTTCAACAAAATAGTAAAATTACCATAAAAAGTTGAAAAAACAAATCAGATTTGTCTTCTGCATAAATTTTACTTTCGTGTGCATCTGATTTCTCCTTTTATTGTGATTTTGCTAATTTGTTCACAGTTAGAACAAATCTAGGTATAGATAGTTTTCATTTTGATTAATAAAAGGCACTCTACAAGTAGGATTATAGTGGGCCAAAATGTTCCATGACACTAGCAAAGAAAACAAAAAAGTAATACTGTACATAGCTGCAGCCTAGTCGCAAGATAGTTTAGTTCTGTGAAATAAGCAATATATATAATATAAAATTAAATTCTTATAAAAATGATAGATTTTCCTACCATTGATTTCAAAGCATAGCAGCAGCCTAGTTGATGATATTTTGGTTCTATGGAACATGCAATATACATACTATTAAATAAAGATCTTATAAAAAATGACAGATTTTCCTACTAGTGATTGCCAATCCAGGAAAGTAAACCCACTTTAAAATTGTCCATTCTTGGATTTTCCTGGGTGGGGACAGGAGAATGTGTTTGGATGGTGTGGTGGTGCCCTTGGGATTCAGCAACCCTGACCTCTTATTTTGAATAAGCATGACCTGTCCAAACATAGGAGGGACTGCTAAATGACCACGTAGATGGCAATTCAGCAAGAAAATGGGATGTTTCCGTGTTCCACTGGATGTTCCCATTCAATACCCACTAATTCCTAAAAGAGAATGTCCAAGATTGGTTGCTCTAGATCTCTATTTACACAGATACGAGCATAGTTGATGATGTCATGATGAAGACTAAAGTCGTAGGAAGCTGGGTGGTAACTTGCAGGAAGCTATGTGCTCTCTTCACTTCAATGATGATTCATCTCAAAATTTGCTAGGTAGAAGAGGGGGATGGACCTAAACCGTTGGCATAACTAGGAGAGATTATCCATTGGAGTGAAAGCTGGTGTCCAAGAATTTATGAATAAACCTGATTTGTTCACCATGGGCCTCCCTGGAATATGGCCTCCTTCAATCTAGGTGCAAACATTATCATGAAGTATACTTTCACCATCATGTGTATGTTTATAGGTCCTAATGGTTTTCACTACTCATGCCCCCATGCCCTCAGTGTTTCAGGCTAGGATATGCTCCAAATTAATCTGCAAATAAGAGCTTTGTTTTCAGAAACCCAATCAATCTTCCTCTCCCTCCAGGGAGAAATTAATCAGGGTTGGTGTGTCCATTTTTGGGTAGCATCCATTTTCCCTCTTTGCAGGAAGGAGGGTTTAACAACTGCAGGTTCAGCATGAAGCTGCAGATTGAGAAGATCATTGTTAGAGGGCTATGGGAAATTTCTTCCTTAAAAGATACCTGAGTTAGTGGGGAGGAGGCCTCCACCTAGAAAAGGTGCTGGGTTGAGTCTCAATTTGTGCAAAGGTCTAATGAGCATGAAAAGAATAGGAGGAGCTTCTGTGGATTGGTAACCGAAGAAGCCTGGAGAGCACTCAGAATTGAATTCTCCAAAAAATGGAAGTCAGAGATGGGATCATCAAATGGGCTCATTCATAAACATAAATACATTATACCCGTATGATTGTTTATTGCATATAAAGCCTCCTGAAAAGCCACCACAAAGCAAGAACCGTTGTAGCTTTTCTATGGTCAAGACAAGGTGATTCATGATAGAGCCTGAAGTCATTAGATACAACTTGAAAGTTGCAATCATCAGCATACCAGGTGCTTAACATAGTCTACAAACTTGAGTCAAGCATTAAAGAGAGGTTAATGAGAAATTTTGATGCAATAATGGGCGATGTTACCAAATCACCAATGTCAAGTATTTGGAACATGGGCATTCAATGAAATTAAATAACAACAGGGCGCTGGTTTCAAGGTATAATGAAAACAAAAGAGTTGATTCTGCTCTATTCATTATATATCAAGCTGTGAAAATGTCATTGAACTTTTGAAACTCAAAAGTCAATGAAAATGTGTTAGGAAATGTTGGATATTTTATAGTTAGTGTGTCATATTAAATATGAGTGTGAAAATATATTTAGATTAAATATGAATTGTACGTGAGAATAGTAGTTGAGTGAAGATAGGCTTTAGAGACTGTTTGTAGGGATTGAGTGAGTTTGAAGTGAAAAGGCTAAACTCCATAAATATCGGACATCTTAGCCTATAAATGTAATCCTCTTTGATCAGTAAAATCATAGTATACATAACCGTAACCAGCAAGTACTCGCCATGGAGATTTTTTTTTTAAACCAGAAAGTAACCGCTGGGTGGGGTCGAATAATCGGGAATAACCGACACAGGAAAACAATACTTAAATTTATCAAAAAAACATAAATTTTATAGATATTACAGCTGTAAAATGTATCAGATGAGTCTATAAAACGTTGGGAAAGTGTTTTCTATTATATTTGAACACAAATAAAGTACAAAATCACATAATCATGTGAATACAACTGTGACACTACAAGTTGTCAACAACAAACTGATACAGTGTATTATCAGCATTTGGCATCCATGTGCAGGCCTGGACGCATGTTGGCTGCGTCTAGATAAGTCCATATGCGTACAACATGCATACAGGCCTTCCAACGTCACAGATTACTCATTAGAAGGCCAAAAACTGGCAGTTTTTAATGCTTGGTGAGTTTGAGTGGCGGTTAATCGCCTTAGCATTTTCCCGACGAGTAACCAAGTACCCAGCAATTACTCGCCGGTTATGTAGTTTATTAAAAATAATGAAATATTATTGTGTCTTTCTATGCTAAAATCTGAACCAAACTTCGCATTAGGTATCAAAGAGATGTTCTTCTTGTTCTTGTCATGGAATATTGAGATTGTTAATGGGGCAATGCCATAGATTGTATAATTGCCTCAAATCAATAAGTTTAATTCTTTGATATAAATTTTATAGTGAGATTAGTTTATTTAGGCAATATTTTCATAGGTTAAGATGGTATCTATTTAAGTTTGTCATTTGCCAACTCTGCTATTAGGTTGAAACATGCGAAGAATCAGACCTAATGTCTAAAATTCGAGCGAGTTTGTCACAATTTTGACTTCTTTGTTGTTTCTTCCAGTAACCTTCAATGCACCTGCAAATTCACCCTCACATGATATTCTTATTAGTCTGGTATTGAACTCATTTTGAATGCATTCATGTGTGTCCTCATCTACACAAGCTACAACGTTGCCTAAAAATTGTGTTGCCCATATTAAGATCTACTTCATGTGATTTCCATGCTTTGGTGCAATCTGCTAAATCTGCAATCTTTTGTTTACAACATTCTTCCTGTCAGCTCTGCAGATCTCCATGTGGGGATCATTCTGTCCATTTTATTTTTGAGAATGTCGTTGTTTGTGACTACAAAATTGCAATTGTTCTGCCTAGTCATGTGTTCACCAGCTCTGACACTTTTGTTCTTCGCGGTCTGAACTCCAAAGCCGTGCTCTGCCATCAATGACATATTAGACATTGACCTTTAAGTTGTCGGTTTATTCGTATTAGCTTTGTGTTAATTAGAAGCCGGAATTTATATGGTTTAGTGGTTAATATTTTGTTTAGCTAGTGTTATAAATTGATTTTGTCTTTTTACATCAAGTCTTTTTTTTAGTTTTAGTTTAATTTTTTATTAATTAATTTGCCTTAATAGGTTACTTTGTTTTTAGTAAAAATGTCAAGTTAAGTCGTTTTGTTCTTTAGTGATAAATTAATGTAATAATAATAATAATTTAAAAAAAAAATTAATGTTTAGATGTAATACCCTCAATTAAATCATTGGCAAGTATTCAGCCCTTGAGAATTAAATCGCCGGGAATTGAATTAAAACACAGCATTAAGGAAATCACTGACAATCACAACTATAAAGAACATCACTGGAAATTACAAGCATTAAGGAAATCGCGTATTAAAGGAGGAGCGCCACAATTACTAGGAAATCGCCCATTATGGGCCGTGCCAAACACAACATTAATTAATTAATTAATTAATTAATTAATTAAAGAGGATAAATATCATTGCTTAATTTTTTATTAAATAATTGTTAACCAGTAGTCATTTGACAAAAGATCGCCACCTTTGGAGAAGACATGTCATTTGATGGAAGCATGTGAAGGTATTAATATTCAGCGATTGGTGGGAAGGAAAAATCATTCAATAATGTATTCGATTTTATAACCATGTACAAGCAGCAGCTTTACATTGCTTTTAAGGACGAAAGCCCTTAATTCTAGAATCAGATTTCAAGGATGAAAACCCTCATCATCACAATAAATCAAGGACAAAACCCCTTGAAGATTCACATTATATTATTTGAGATCTGAAAACTCTGAATTAAATTTCATTTTATTATCTAAATTACTATTGCAAGTACAAAATCTATATTTATCTTAAACGGAATTCCAAGGAATCCAAATAAACGTATAATATTCCAATTTAGGATATTAAAGTGGTATCAGAGTTGTTTTCTTGCCAGTCTGTGAACCATGGAATCACTACACAAGAATACTATGGTCAGTTTTGATCAATACAAAACTCTTTCAGCAGAGATTCGAAAAGAAAACTCTTTTTCAGACTTTATGGAGTTGAGTGAGTCACGTAATGGAACAAGGCACTATGAGGAAGGTGAGCTCTTGAATCACCATTATGGTGGTTCTGAATATAAAGAAAAATCAAATTTGCAAATGAAAAATATGGTGCAATTAAGCAAACCATCAGAGAACATTTCTAAGAAATCTCGAGAGGCAAGAATATGCAGTTTTAGTTGTGAATCACAGTTACGTGCAAAACACAAAGGAGTTGATTCACTGAAGCAGTATAGTAATCTATCAAGAATGCTTCAAGGTAGGTCTGTTAAGTTTCTATGTGAAATAAAGGAAACCGACTTTCCTGGAAACTCGATTATCATCCATGACTCTATAGATCCAACTTATTGCTTTCCTTGTAAGACTGAATCTAGAAAACCATCAAATGATGTTCAATTATCATGCATGGAAGCGTGTTGCAAAAGAAAACAAAGAGAAGTTTCAGAAGAACCTTCTAGTGAAATTACACATATGCAGATGCATCAAAGGATGGAACAAAAGACAAAGAAAGCTACTTTGTCACCATTTTCTTGTCTTGAAAATGTGTCAAACATTGAATGTGATAGTATTCAATGGTCTCCGCAGCAGATATGTGGGTCTAAAGAAAAAATATTCCTCCGCCAAAAATTAATATATGTTCTATATAGAGTAGTAAAGATAAGGAAAGCAATGAATACCTAGAAATGGAGTGGGAAAACTAAGTTCTTGGTTGTGGCATAGGAATTCCAGATAGATGTCCAATGAAGTTCCAAACAAAGTCTAGTTTATTTCATATTGATTATGATGAAGCTCAATCGTCATTGTACAGTGACAAGAACAAAGATCTACTTTCTAAGCATCTATCTGCTGAAAAACTGATGAATGATATATTGGCACCTATCTTTAGCAATGAGAAGATTTTAGGTGAAAAAGTTAGAATTGAGCTGGACAAGGGAGAACACAGTAACTCACACATTGCTTATCGGCCTAGATTGCTTGACTATAGCAGTGATGGGGAACATTCATTGCCTTCTCAAATTTCCGATTCTTTTCAATCTCCAATAACTAATGGTTGGACCAAGCTAACCAGAAAATCGAGAGGCTTTAATTCAGGATATGATGATCATAATGCTTATAAAGAAATGGATTGGCCCAGAACAAAAGACTTCTTGGAAATTGATTATTTGAAATCTAAAGATAATAATTGACCAATAAAGGCACAATCTACCATATATCATAGGGGAAATCATTTGGTTAGAAACAAATCTCTGTAAATGAATCAGGGAACTGAGTCATTCAAAGTTAAGTGTAATCAGAAAACAAGTGATGTCAAGAATATCTCTTTCTATGATAAACTCAGATACGCTTCTTAAATATTCATGGTTGTATCTCGAGGATGTCATGGATTCGCATCAATCAAAATTTGGAAGAATTGGTAAAGAAGTAAGGATTGTTTATGAAATCTAGAAAGGAATTGAAGAAGGTCAACCAAATGCATTTGCATCAAAGGCTAGGGATTTTAGCTATATGGGTTATCAAACTTATGACGTTGGTTTTGATCATCCTTCTTCAAGAAAATTTAGAAAATGACTCCCATAGTTTCACTTAATGGCAAATCAAAAAACTTGGGGTCCAGATATGATATGGAAATAGAAACCAAGAAATTTCATCATGGTTCTTCCAAATCTATCAGAAGGAGAAGTATGTCTACCCCACCATTCTAAGAGTCACAAAGAAAATATGGACTTCACATCAATCCTCCATGAAGTCTATTAACAATCAATAAAAAGAGCAAACATCATTCTATGTGTTCCAAGCTATCAGGGGACCATATTCCAACATCAAATTCCCATGCTGAATTGGAGCCTCTATTCAAGGATGTCCTAGAATTACATCGATTGGAAACAGACGAGCAAGAAGAAGAAGAGACTGTGGGGGCATTTGAGCAATCTGAGCCATTACTTCTCAATTTTGTTAGGCATAACAATAATGTAGTACTTCTTTCCAATTCCTTCGAATCTGTTGAAAACAACAATGGTAATAATGTGCAACTTGAAAGACAAACCACAACACTAGTTTATAATACTGTAACGCCAACAAGGATAAGGCACTTTGATCTCCAAGGTCAAACTCCATGAGGGTTTTCATTAGCATTTCAAATTCATACTTTAAATGATGGAACGATTGATAATCAAGGGATGCAGAATAACATTTGTCCATACTTGATGTGTGAAACAAACTTTGATATTTTTGAGGATAAAATGCGATGCGAAGGCTACATTCGTTGTTCAGTTGTCACTCATACTCAACTTGATCATCTGTTTGTGAGGGATTTTTTGCAGAGAATCGGTGGTTTGGATTCAAATATACGTGTTGGTTTTTGTTGATTCAATTAATAAGACACCTATTTCTGCTCTAGAGGTTAGTTCCGATGGTAAACAATTTGCAACTACATCATCTGATCGACAGATAAGAGATTTTCGATTTATGAATGGAAAGTTACAGCAAACATATGATGAGTCCTTTGAGGTTGCTCAAAATTTACAAAGACCCAATGCACCATTGTATCGCTTGACGCAATAAATTTTGGCCGACGAATGGCTGTAGAAAAAGCAATTAACCAAAACAGGTCTATGGAACGAGTTACACTTTTTCTAAACTTGGCAGATGAACCACAACCATTGAGTGTATTGTTACACCTAGGATTGCTTTGACAACAACAGAATAGAAAACATGTTTTGGTCATATTAACAAACATGAGTTCATATGCAGATGCTTTACATGAAGTTTTTGTTGCTCATGAAGAAATGCCTGGTCACCGTGGTTATCCTATGCACATGTATACTGATTTGGCAACCATTTATGAGCAAGTAGGGTGTATTGCAGGCCGGAAAGGCTCCATTACTTAGATTCCTATCCTTACCATGCCAAATGATATTACACACCCAATTCCAAATCTAACTGGTTACATTACAGAAGCCCAGATATATGTTGATAGGCAACTTCATAATGACCAAAGGTTCCTACAAATTAATGTCCTTCCATCCCTATCACGTTGGATGAAGAGTGCTATAGGTGAAGGGATGACTCGACGTGATCATGCAGATGTTTCAAACCAATTGTAAATAAATTACGCAATTGGAAAAGATGTGCCAGTAATAAAGGCTATTTGTTTGAGAGGAAGCTCTGTCTCCAAAGGATTTGTTGTAGCTAGAAATTTTGGACAAGTTTGCATGTAAATTTGTCACACAAGGAGAAATAATTCTTGAACATCCCAATTTACAATTGCTTGACAAGCAATTTGAGAAAGGGAGGTCTGTAATATCCTCAATTAAATCGCTGCCAAGTACTCAGACCTTGAGAATTAAATCGTCTGCGCTTAAATTAAAACACAACATTGAGGAAATCACTGACAATCATAGTAGTAAGGAACATCGTTGGAAATTACAAGCATTAAGGAAATCACCTATTAAAGGAGCCCCGCAATTACTAGGAAATCGCCCATTATGGGGAGCACCAAACACAGCAACAACATTACTTAATTAAACAAGATAAATAGAATTATTTAATTTTTAATTAATCAGCGATTGACGGAAAGGAAAATATCATTCAATAATGTATTCGATTTTATAACCATGTACAAGCAACGGCTTTACATTACTTTTAAGGACGAAAACCCTTAATTGTAGAATCGAATTTCAAGGACGAAAACCCTTGTCATCACAATAAATCAAAGGACAAAACCCCTTGAGGATTCACATTATATTATTTGAGATCTGAAAACTCTGAATTAAATTTCATTGCATTATCTAAATTATTATTGCAAGTATAAAATCTATATTTATCTTAAACAAAATTCCAAGGAATCCAAATTAACGCATAATATTCTGATTTGGGATATTACAAGATGCTCTGTAGTTGAGTCTCTAAACAGTGGTTGTATTTGTTTTGTCATATTGGTAATAGTCTTTTAATAGTATAGTTTGTTAGTCAATATTAATGTTAGTCAATTAATTATGTCTAGTGTCATTTATAGTTTTCTAGAGTAGCATTGGGGACAAAGTAATTGTGTGTCGTGTTTTATAACACAAAGTCAAATTTAGTCCTTGTAAGTGGATGCATTGTCGAGCAAACCCAACGTCTAATGAATGTGTCAATATTGTTGGGGAGGGAATTGTCATAAATAACAACATACAATTGAGATTCAAGTTCCATTCAATTGAGTGAGCATCAACCTACCGGAGATCAGAGGCAATGGAGGCAAGAGGTCAAATAATGACCTCAATTTTGCAGCTAACAAAGGGGTCGTGCATTGCGATAGTGGCACAACCAATTGTGCCAAATCAACTAAAGCCAAGGGCGATTTTGAATGGCAGATGAGATTGTATATGTTGTTGGTGATCAAGTAGCAACGGTCAAAGATCGACTGCATATGTGATGACGAGGACCTAGTCCTCAATTTCATTTTCAGATTATTTTGTATAGTGTGATATGAAAATAAAGTGTTAGTCCACACCACTCTCACTATAGCGGAATAATTTTCTTGAATACTACTTTAGATTGGTTTGAATCGATTGATGGGTCCCTATTGATAGGTGTTTTATGTGGATCGGTTGATGGGTCCTGATCTATGAATTGGTTGGTGGATCCTAATTCTTGTGTTTCTACAATCAATATGTGTGTCAAGTTTACATGCAAGCTCCATAGCGACCCATTGCAATTCTTCACTGTGGTTCCTTTCCTTATGTCCGCACTAAGGGGAGGAATGTTGGATATTTTATAGTTAGTGCGTCATATTAAATATGAGTGTGCAAATATATTTAGATTAATTATGAGTTGTATGTGAGAATAAAATGTAGTTGAGTGAAGATAGGCTTTAGAGAGTGTTTGTGGGGATTGAGTGAGTTTGAAGTGATTAGGCTAAACTCCATAAATATAGGATATCTTAGCCTATAAATGTAATCCTCTTTGATAAGTAAAATAATGAAATATTATTATGTTGTGTGCTAAAATATGAACCGAACTTCACATTGTGTTATTACACCAGAGTATTGCTAAATACATGGTGAGATAAATATGGAGGACTTATTGGGTCATAGTAGATAGGTTTACTTATATAAACATATTATCATTTGGCCATTTACTAATAGCAACCACGTAGATAGGAGTGATTTTAGGTAGAGTCAAGTTTGTTACAACAACATTCTATATTTGAACTGTTTGCTGGAACTTAGATTAGTCAATAGCATTGTATATTTATCCCTTTCTTTGATCTAATAATATATCGGCCACAGATGGCATAACTGGGGAGTAACCGCCGGTTGGTCGGTTACTCGTCAGGAAAACCACCAAGCGAATAACTGCCACTTGAAACCGCCAAATTTGAAAAACCGCAATTTTTTTAAACTGGCAAGTACTCTCCAATTACTCAAGAGTAATCGTAACCGACAAGTACTTGACGAGTACTCACCGGTTACATTTAGATGACTAGACAGTATATAAATAAAATAAGCATTTAAGTATAAGAAATGTCCATATCTAAATGTAAACTTATACTTTAAGTTATATTTTATTTATATACTTTCAGGATGTTTGAGAGTGGTTTCAGACCTATAGGAGCTATAATGCAAATTCTAGGTTTTGGAGGGTCCTATCATATTTCAGATTTAGTCGGATTTCAAGGTTTCAAGGTTTCAGACTTAGCCATATTTCAGGGTTTCAAAATTTCAAGGAGACACCGTAGGAGGAATGAACGCTGCATGAAGGGATGTAAGTATGATAGAATAGTATGAGAACATCTCTCACAAAGTGCCCCAAGTCGACCCCACCCCATTCCCTGTGCATAGATTAAAACTAATACAATAATACTTATACAGGAATCTACAAGTACACATTACAAGAATCTATATTTTTCTCTTCCCTGCTCTCTAGAAAACTAAGGGAGACTGAGAAAGTCTAGTAATCTATGCACAAGAAATGGGGTGGGATCGACTTGTGGCACTTTTCAAGAGATGTTCCCATACTATTTTATCATGCCTACATTCCTTCATGCAAAATTCATCCCTCCTATGATGTCTCCTTGAAATTTTGAAACCTTGAAATATGGCTAAGTCTGAAACCCTGAAACCCTGAAATCTGGCTAAGTCTGAAATATGATAGGATCCTCCAAAACCTAGAATTTGCATTATAGCTCCTAGAGGTCCAAACCCACTCTCAAACATCCTGAAAGTATATAAATAAAATATGACTTAAAGTATAAGATAGGGGCGTCTAGTTTCTTATACTTAAATGTGTATTTTATTTGTATATTGTCTGCTTCGGGCAAATTTCAAGTATTTTTTGCCTTTGTCGGTTATTGCCGATTATTCAACTGAGCGGGTCAAATAACTTCGGTTACCCATTTTGGCCCCTTGGCGAGTACTCGCCCCAACCAATTATGAGAACTATGATATATCCTAAAAGATGGGCTTAATTAACCAACATTTGGTATCAAAGCAAGTGAGAAGACGAGGGCCCATGAGAGCGAGTTCCTCACCATATAGCTTTGTGTTTCCATGTTTTGTTATTGTGATTGGAAGGTGGTTGCATTTTCTTCAAAGAGTGTGACAATTTCTTTTCTTGAGATAGAAGAGAGTTTCAGCATTGTCTTTCACTTGATGGGCAGCACCCAATGAGCAAAGCGGATAAATAGCAAGGCATCATCTTTGTGGTAACCTGGGCACAGAAAAGAGAATGAATAGAGGCGTGAAAGTAAAGATTTCTGTTGTAAATCACATTTTAGTTGTTTTACAGCCTTAAGCCTATTATAGATTACCAGATCTGCTGAAAGATGAATCTGAACAAGCAATAGCATGTGAAGAGTGTGCAGCTACAAAAGGCATTGAAGGAAAGGTGATGTGCCACTTCTGAAACTCAGATCTGCATGTTGTTTTGTATTGAAGGTGCGAGCGTGTTAAGGTGTGAAGCATAGTTACCAGGTTCGGAAATCCGAATGCGTTCGGGAGGCAGAAAAAATGCGGAATGCGAAATTTTTGAAAAAATCCAGAAAAAAATCCGGTTCAAAAAATATAATAAAATAATATATATATATATATATATATATATATATATATATATATATATATATATATATATATATATATACGGAAAATATTTCAATCTACTAACGAATGAACATTAATTTAACACTTGCAAAAATGAGAAATGCATAAGAATTTCAAACTTGAATTACATTAAAAGATAGCAAAATATTCATAGTTTAGAGCCTAAGCTCAAAATTGATATAGAACTTAAGTTTCAAACATTTGCAACATCAAACCCAGCTTCAAAATCAAAACTAGCACTAGCACTAGCACCATCAGCGAATCCTCCATCCAGCTCATCAACACTATCAATATTTTCCTCAACTCCTTCAAAGGATGGTTCTCCAAGATGAAGATTGTCATCTTCTTTTGCAAGATTGTGCTCAAGCAATCTTAAATTGCTATGAACAAACACAAGATCTGACAGTTTTTTGGCTCCTTGTCAATTTCTCTTATTAGTATGGATCAAATCATGCATGCTCCAATTTTTTTCGCATGCAGAAGCACTGGCACATTGACTTTGGACACGCATGGCAAGCTTTTGTAACTCTGGGGTAGAAGAACCATACGTCTGCCACCATAAATGGGGATCCATGCTAACAATGTCTTCTTGTGCCACTTTAAACCACTCGGCTACTCTCCTGCAGTGTTGAGACCACTCGCGAGCAAGCAAAACGGGAGCCACTCTAAAATCTTGAAACCCTGAAATATGGCTAAAGTTTGAAACCCTGAAACCTTGGAATCTGACTAACTTTGAAATATGATAGGATCCTCCAAAACCTAGAATTTGCATTATAGCTCCTAGCGGTCCGAAACCCCTCTCAAACATCCTGAAAGTATATAAATAAAATATAACTTAAATGTAAACTTATACTTAAATGTTTATTTTATTTCTATACTCTTGGATTCGGACTAGATTTACATTTTCTAAATTTTTTTGTTGACTTCCATTGTTTCTCCCTCTCCGTACAGTTTTAATGTTCAAAAATATGGCGAACCGAATTTTTTAATCCGGAAGCCCACAAAAATGCGGAACGTTCCGGATTTCGGCCAGATGCGGCCGAATCTGGTAACTATGGTGTGAAGCTAAAGGAGAAGGATAGGCACTGTTAGCAGAAGTGTCAAAACTACAACGTGAGAACTGTCAGGTATATAAGAGAACACAGCAATAGCTAGAGGAAATGTGAGAATATTGTAAAGGAGAGAGTAGTGAGGCGCCCATCTGAACTGAAGGCCCCGTGCAATGTGCATGCTGAATATTTTATATATTAGAAAAAGAGGAATGTGAGATTGCTGTGTTTTTTGTTGTTTTGATGCTAAATTAAGCCAGGAGAAGAGGCTTTGAAGGAAGGCAGCTGAAGACATCAGGAGCTCCCAATGGCAGTAATGGTGCATGGGTAGAAGTGCATCAACGATCCATGCAAAAGTGAAGTTGCATAAGTTTTTATTTTTATTATAAAGTTTTAAGTCAAAAAACATTAGGGCTACACTTTCTTTTTATTTAAGTTTATTTTTAGCTTTAAAACATTTTTAAATCGTAAATTATAAAATTAAATAAATATTTCATTCTAGGCTGACTGGATAGAATTAATTCCATATCTTATGATCTGGGAGGTTTCTTTTATAAAAATATTGTAGAACATCTTCTAGAAGTGTTTCCCTTCAGGTCTCATACGACGCGAGATTTAATTGTTTTTCTGCAAAAGTGTCATTAAATGTCATCTTCCTAAACCCTTAATCTGTTTTTTTGTGGTAAATTGATGCATTTGTGGGGGTACCCAACATCCTTAGGGGGGGAAGCTCATTCCCATGGAGGAGACAACTACCAGGGAAAATGTTGTCAGTACCATCGGAGAACTTGCCATAACCATCAGAGAGCTTTGTGTAACACTTTATGGTCCAGAAAGCCATTTGGATCAACCTGGGTGAGTGAGCCAAGTTCAAGAAGTGGATGAAGCACCCATAGGAGAAAGGACAAAAACTTCCAGTCTTGATTTCGCTGCTAGCTCGGAGATCATATTATTACTTTATGGCATTTTTTAAGAGTAAGTTTATTTAGTGAGGCCCAAATCACACTAAAATGAGATGATTTTGTTCAATGATGGCCCCGTGCCCACTAAAGAATGAAATGTGCGACACCACCCAACCATTTTATCTAAAAAATTGCATATTGTTGTTCAGTGAGGCCCAGTCCCACCTAAGGAGCAGTTAAGGTGAAGACCAGTCCCACTTGAAGATGAGATTGTGAGGCCTAGACCCATGATTGTTTTAGTTCAGTGAAGCCAATTCCATCTGAGGTTGTGGAGTGAGGCCATTCCCACTACCACGTCTAGCAAATAGTTGAGGGTGTCCCTATTTGTATACTTTGTCATGGTGTGTGCAGTTGTGTGTCCCTGTTCACACAAGTATGCGTGTATTGACTATTGAGTGTGTCCTAGTCCATATTTAATGTTTCTCAATGAACTGAATGTAATCCCATTCACCAACTGAATGTAAGTATGTTGGACTGTGTGGATGTCTCAATCCTCATGCAAAGATCTCTCTCCCTTTATTAGTTCTATGTTATAATAAGCGGAGAATGTTAGGAACTAATGTTATTACACCATAGTATTGCTAAATACATGGTGAGAAAATTCAAATTGGTTTAGGAGGTCATAGTAGATAGGTTTAGATTATATAAACTTATTATAGTTTGGTCGTTGGATGATTTGTATAGCAACCACATAGATAGGAGTGATTGTAGGTCGAATCAAGTTTGTTACAATGACAGTCTATGTTTGAATTGTTTGTTGAAAATTAGATTAGTCAATAGCATTGTAAATATATCCCTTGCTTTAATCTAATCATATATCCTGATACACAGGCTTAGTTTTCCAACAAAATGGACATCATAAATAACTCAATACATCTATAATTCATATTGCTACAGTCATTCTCTTGTATATAATATATGTTTTGAGGCTGACTGCCACATACATGAATTGAAGTCTACAATTAAAAAGGAAGCATTTGTATCTGCTTGTGCATATCTGGTTGTATGATTGCATGAAGTTCGATTGTTGCACTTGATAATTTTACTGATGAAATTTCCCTTGGTGGAATAATTATGATAATCTACTACAATTGAGGGATGGGAAAGGAATGAGAGTCAACAGGTAGAAGTTAATCCTATCTCATGATGCACACATCCAACTAGTAATCATCCTACACATAAGTTACTCAAGTGTCATCATTTCTTCAAAATTCCAATAACATGATTTTCTATATATACTATTTAAAGCAATATTTTCACAGGTGTGACCAGATTTATAGTGGAACAACAGCTCTCCCAAATGACGGGCTATAACTGTAAATTACCCCTACAATGTTGTCAGAATCCAGACTTACATAAAATGCATCCTGTATAGGCCAACCACCTCTTAACCTCGTGATATCCTTTGTCATAACATCTCTCTCCGCTGCAGATAGCACTTCACCAAAGACTACCTTTGCCGATGTGTTCTCAGCAAGGCAACAGGTCTTAAATGATTAAAGGAGTTATACAAATGCCATATAGAATAGTGACAAGATCTCGAAGCAAAATATAAGTGTAGTCTAGAAGAACATAAATGAGATCAAAAGTAAAAATAAAATGCTATTGGATAGGAAAAATTCCTGCATTAAATTCAAAGAAAAAGATACAGCATTAAGAACTTCACGGCGCAGCTGTTTGTCAGTAATAGCTACTGTCGCCAACAGTAATGACTGTGTTATCCTGTCAGAGTGATTAAGAATACTGTAAGAAAAGAATTCAGTTATATCAACATTCAGGAAACTACCTTTGGAATAAACCATGAAAAAACACTGGTAATAACAAGTAACCTGGATACATCTGTTTCATTCAACTCCCTGCCTCTTTTTAGAATGAATTCTGTAACAGCTTCAACAATTCCTTCAGCTGATTGTTTGACCTTATCACAAATTGCGACAAGACATCCATATAGTGCTGCTACAAGCTATATTAAAAGAGCATTCCAAACAAACAAGTAAAACGTTCAGATATGCACATATTTGAAATCAAAACCAGCAAAAGCCTGCACACATTATGGACCATACAAGACTCTCTTACCTCTTCTTTTGTCAGTAAAATACAAACTGAAGATACAATACGATGAAAGGCATCAGACTGGTCAATCATTGCATCCTGAGAAGCCCCAAAGAGTGGTGAATGCCAATACTAGATAATCAAAAGCATTACAAAAACTAAAGAAGAATATTAAAAGCTATGTTAAAAACAATCCAAGGAGGCCTATCAGTCACAATTGATCCAGTATAAGCTTTTATCTTACACGGTCATAAATGGAAATGACATCTTCAAGGGCACTTAGAGCAGTGTACGACCTTTCCCTGTCTTCACCAACTGTGGACCCGATTGGCCTTGGAAGTGATAATGAAATAATGAATAGAAGGTCAAGAATCTGCAATATACATACTCTGAGGATGGAGAAAAACGAGTTCCAAGATTTTCAAGCTTAAAGAGTTTATATAAATATTAGCAAGGCAATGAATATGTAAGAGGAAAGTATCATGTTGAACTTCTAAAGCTCTAGAAAATGAAATGTTTACTCAAACCTTTGCTGATATTTTCTGTGTTTCAGAGTTCACATCTGCACAACGTGGAAGATATGCCATAACTCTTTCTCCTAGATTCAAGGATTCTCGGCTTGGTAGAAAAAATACTGCTGACATGCATGAGGATGAATGTCTTAATAATATTGAAAGGCAGACACATCCCATTGTAAGCTTCTGCATTTCCTTGCATGCAATTATATCATGAGAATGAACACTATCATTTAACAACCTACCAGAAGTATTTCTCTGGCCACCAACATCTGTTAAATGGCGAACATGCATACAGATACCAAGACAACCAAAACCACAGTGTCCACTTGAACAGAGAGCGCGGAACTTCATCAAGAGTTTGTGAACTGCAACACAGCCTCTCTTCCTTTGATGATCTATCGGAGAGGAAACATATTGGTCAATACTCTTTAGTATGTGTTGAAGCTGATCGGCTCTGCTCTTTCCATCTTCCCCACTGCTAATGCCATATTTATTTATCAGAAAAGACAACTTTGAAAATGACAGACACACTAAGAAATGAGACTGTGATTAAAATATAATTAAAATCCTAAAGAGCCATGCACTAGAAAAAGGAGCATAGTGAAATTGTATAAAATGGCTAACTATCCCACCAATTTATATAAGTTTTGTACCATCTTTTATGTATAAAATGCATTATACAATGAGCATGCTACATAACAAAAGGATCATTTGCCAGTTAATTGTTATGCCCATTACAGAGTTTACAGATGACTGGGACATCCAAATCAAGACTTGCAAGCAAAAACTTATGGCCCATCACTGGCTTCCTTCAAGCAACAATCATACACACTAAGGACGTCATTAATCATTCATAAATAAGGTTTATTATTGCAATAAACATGCAAATATTGTGTCAACATGAAATAATCCTGATTTTATAGTTCCCAAACAGATATTCTCTATGCAAAACATTATGAGATTCAGCAAAGGTTATAAAAATCGCTTAAACAGTTAAATGGGCATGCCAAAGGAGGAAAAGACAACAAATCCATCACAAACTAGTGGCATAACTGTAATGGAAACAAAAGGTGTACCAATCATAAATTATCAAAATGGTACTATAAAGAGGGTTCTGATTATTAACCTGACAGGGCACTTTGTTATGTAGATTTGTGTCAGGATATCTTAACTGATAAGATCAGTATTGAAACTAGTTTCACAAACAGACTTAAACTTCCTCAAAATAAGACAGGATATATAACCCCAATCATTTTCCAGAACGAATGGCGGCCATACAAAGACGGACAAGGTAGAGTCCTGTGAAAGAAACAAATAAAGGAAACATATTGATGTTCATGACTGACCAAAGTAGATTGATGGGACTCAAAAGTACATCCAGTATGGTAGAACATTACCAGGGTAGAAAAAAACCCAGAAGCTTAAAAAATGATTAATACTAAGGCTAAAGAACTAAAACAATGAGAGCACAAGAAGAGAGGGTGAACCCAATGCGTCTAATTTATAGCCATACAATACAAGTATAAATATATATAGACAAGCAAAGAAGAACTCCCAAAGGGAACTAAGGAAAAATGAAGCTAATGAAGATCAAATATGAGGATCAAGGCAGGAAACTGGTGCAGTCGCATGCCTGTTTCAATGAACAGAGGTCGAAAAATAACTACCAGCATCATCATCCACCAGCATCACAATTCCAATGCAAGACCTGGCAATATCCATGGGAAAATGTCCTAGGCTACGGAGCCCAGTCCAACAATTCTAGGATGGACACTTCCCTAGAACCTCTACTAACATCCAAGGGGGAAGAATCTCTAGAGGTGGAGAGTAAACTGGTGATAGATGCATGTCTTTGCACCTAGGTTTGAGACTAGGACTAGAAGGCTGATGACGCCAAGTAGAGGAATGCTTAGAACCACAGGCATCCAAGATAGGCTGAAAAGCGAGGTGTTCACCGTGGTAGTCCTAGAAGTTCCTAGTAATAGCCCACTAAGAGTAACAATCTCTTCAAGGAAAAGGGCCAAACACCTCTATTTGGAATAGGACAACATAAGATGGATAAGAAACATCCCAATTCTCGAGTACCTACCCTGGATCTCATCATAGAAAGGACATCTGAAAATATAATTTTCCTCATTCTCAACCTCATGGATAGAACAAAGACAACAGATCATATCACCACAAGGAATATAGTGTTTGACTTGACACATAGCTGGTGGGAACAGGAACTTAGCCAATCAACAGAGATGCCAACAGACTGAAGGAAAAAACTAGCATCAAAATACCAACACAACCAACATCTAGCAAGAGCCAAGGAGGAAACCTTCTCTAAAGAACAAAGTGCCAAGAAGGTGTCTCTCATGGCCATAAGTTCAGACACCTAGAGATCTGAGTCTGAAGAAAAAAATCAATCCTAAATATATTCTTCAAATGAAGGGATTGGATAGCCAACTTGGCCTAGGGAATGCACTGCAGAGCCGTCTTTTCTGAACGTATCATACACTGAAGCATAATATTCAAAATCCTCCCAATACATGCCCACTCCACAGACACTAAACTGGGGTCCCAAATCTCTGACCCATGAAGAACTGTGAATTTTATAATAACATTTAAGAGGTGCATCTTTGAAGGGATATCCTAGAAATGTATTTGAAACAACAAAAACTCCAAAATAGAGAGTAAGGCATACCCCTTGGAAAGAAGTGACCGAGAGATGGGCTAGTAAAATGAAATCCCAAGCGATGATCCCTACTACATTGTGCGGCAGATTCAAAGTCTACATAATTACATCTGCTGTTTTTGTTGGTGTTCAAGAAACCATGCTTGGATTTGCTATCTGATTTAATAATCATCTTTAAGCTTTACCAAACATCTATTTTATTGGCTTTCTTCCATATATTAATGCCACAAGTTCGTGTAAAGCAATCAGATACAATCCCAAGCTCTAATTCTGAGAATTGAATATACAGTTGAGAAAAGCAAAATCATAATTTAGTTTTCTATTAGTTTATCATAATTCTGGCAATGTGAGTGTTAAAGGGTGATTCAAGTTTCATATACACTGTTGTATATGTGAAACCTTTCCATGTATTAGACAGGTCATTCAAAATATTGTATCTACTTTAGTCTTCCTGTCAGAATTGTTTCTAGATGCAGCCTCGGCCTGAGTTTCGTATTCTGTATAGAATGAAAACATCTGGCTTTTTCCACCAACTAATACAAGTAAGCTCTCACATATTCAACAGTATCTCCTTGCCATTCTCAGTTAAAGTGAGGATTGAATTATGTGTGAAATCAAACTAAATTATAAAATTGCAGGCATCACATTCTCTTACTTAGAGGATTCATACTTGAGCAGCAATTGCATATCACTACAAATCCCTTATATAGAAAAGCTGTAAGGGATTTTCCTTGACTAAATGGTAGATTCACAAAAATCTTCTAACTCAACATGTATAACATTATTAAAATTATATTTTATTGCTCAATGACACAAGACAAAGTTTGGTAGAAGATAAAACTTCAAATTTTAAACACATTTCTTTTTGGAATTCCCAGTGTCACGTAAAAAGAGCTATATATCAAGTAAGCTCTCACATACTCAACAGTATCTACTTGTCACTCTCAGTGAAAGTGAGGATTTAATTCTGTGTGGAATCAAACTAAATTTAAAAAATGCAGGCATCACATTCTCTTAGTAAGAGGATTGATATTTAAGCAGAAATTGCATCTCACAAAAGATCCTTGATATTGCATATCACAACAGATCCTTGATATAGAAAACCTTTAAGGAATTTTCCTTCACTAAATAGTAGATTCACAAAGCTCTTCTGACTCAACATGTATGACATTATGAAAATTATATTTTATCGCTCACATGACACTCGACAAAATTTGGTAAAAGATATAGCTTCAAATTTTAAACACAAATTTCTTTTTGGAATTCCACGCATTGGCATGTAAAAAGAGCTATATATTACCAAATAACTACTTATAATCCATAAAGAATAAATGGACATACATAAAAGTCATACCTTGTAAGCAATATTGCACAAAGTAAAGTAATAAGATTATTAATAAGTGGATCAACTACATCAGGAGGATCATTTGGCAAGGTGAAAAATCCAAGTGTTGCCTGTCAGAACAGAAGAATAAACAGTTGAGTCATAAGAATTACCTTGGGAAAAGCAAGAAATACAACATCAGAATACATAAATAACGCTGCATCTTGTGGCATTCATTACAATCACATTACCTTTAGAATATGATTCCTTGTTTCAAATGTCAGCTTTGGTTCTACAGAAACTAGAGTCGTGCATGTATTCAGAGCAAGAGTCTGAGAACAATACCAAAAAAAAAAAGATCGCTGATATTCAAAAATTGGTGTCACTTGACAATAAAAAGAAACTATTCAACAGAATAAACAAGAATTCTAAAGCCGAAGTTAATAATGATTGAAGCAGTGTGCTGCATTCTATGGACACCAGGAATAAATATCACCTGTGTATGAAGAAGTTCGAGATCACAATCTGTCAGATTCTCAGAACCATCTCCAGCCATTAAAGTTAGAGTATAATCTAACATTTGATCTCTTCTTTTCAGTGGAAATGAAGCACCGCTTTCAGCAGCCTTAATAACAGCACGTCCTGCATGATGGCGTGCATATTAATTAGATTGAAAGAGTTGATGAACCAAAAATAGTTCTCAATAAATTGATTGCTAGAACCTGCCCTCAACAGAGATAGAGCCAGAAAATGGCAACAGTAACATTTACTACTAGATGCTTGTGTAAATGCAACAACATAAAACAAATAAACTAGAAAGAAAGCATGCGAAAAATAAATTTGGGTTACTGAAAAATCACTAATCTTAGAACTCATAAATTTTCAAATAGAATATGAATGTTATGGCATCTCATTCATTAGGTTGCAATCCTCATACATTTTCCAGAAACAAAACAAATTATATGAAGTTAATGGAAGTCCTCAGAATCTTATAACAGTTTAAAGGTATATAATCATTCCAAACTCACTAGGGACTCAACATGTTAAGTTTCACTCTAACATTAAAAGTTAAAACAGCGCAAATTGTTGTACTGGTAACTGAATATTTAAACCAAAAACATAAAATAGCCATGTATGTATTGAACTTTACTGCCTAAAATTGACTGTTTCCATGTATCCTATGCGAAAGCAAATTCAAACTCAATCTCCATGTATGTAGAAAAATGTGAAAAAATGAGCAAAACATAAAATAAGCTCTGATTGAAGAGCTTATAATCCAACTGCCTCACCTCCAACACCGAAAAGGTTCAACAAGGAAAGTCTGCAATGTATTGATAGAAAAAGCAGCATAACCTCTCGAGTATGGATCAACAGAATTGATCGCTACTTTCAATCAAATAAAATTAGTGAAATAGATAAAGTCCCAACATAGTCTTTACACCTTAAAGGAGCACCCACTGAGTAGTGTAATCATATAGTTCAAAATCTCGTTCTCAGCGATTTCTCGGGAGGGCAAAATTTGAACCAGATCTCGGATCTCATTTTTTTTCTCGGTATTTCTCAGCAACTTTAGTGCTACCTTAAAAAACATATATATTCATAAAATAAACTTAAATTAAATGTAAAACAATGTTAAATGACGTGAGAAATGAATGTAGAGAATGCCATAGGGCCATAAGTATATTTTCTATCAAAGTGAGATCAAAAAAGAGTACAATAGTAACAAATTACAATACTACAAAGTTGTAAACTGCAAACTACAAAGTACAAAGTTACAAACTGCAATGCTCATAGAGTTATGAAATATCAAATATACATATTATCTTTCATCTCTAGCACCTAGAATAAGTTTGATGTGGCTGCCTAATGGAAGTGGAAGGTAAAAATTTTTCCTCTCCAATGCCAACATCGTCAGCAAAGCTAAATGTATCATCTGGATCCTCACCAACACCTCCTGATACCTCTGCTACCCCAGATGTTATTGTTGCTTCTGCCTCCCTCTATAAATCTGCAATCTCCTCCGTTGTAAACATGGTCTCTAACTCTACATCATCAATGATCCGGTCGCCATATGGATTGATCTCATCCAAGTCAATGGCATCATAGTTATCTTGCCCCTCCACTTGTCTCACACAAAGACGAATATTGTATCGCACAAAGAAAAGGTTATTGAGGTGTTGCGTAGTCAACCTGTTGCATTTCTTTGTGTGAACACTGTAATGTCCTCCAAATCCATGCAGCAACCAAAATCAAATGCAGTAGTCAAAAGAAGAAACCCAACAGACACAAAAGGAAGCGCAGCAGTCACAAGAGATTGGGGGAGTCCAAGAGTTAGATCGTAGCAATCCAAGGAGATATCGCAACAATCCAAGAGGGTCTATGCAGCCTTCAAACATTAATTAAACCATCTTGGGTTTAGCATCATTATTAAGGAAGCCATTATTAATAATTAATTACTTCCCTGCTATAAATTAATTCATTCAACATTAATTACTCGAATAGTCACCACTCTGAGGAAAGAGACAACATTTGAGGGAGAGGTTATTATATACTTATATTCATTCGTTGGAGTGGAAGAAAGGCATCCAATCATTCATGTATTAAACATTTAATCCAGTACAAGATTAATGCTTTACAATTACAATTGAGGACGAAACCCCTCAAACGTAGACATTGGATACAAAGATGAAACCCCTTGTCATCCCAAGTCAAGGATGTAAACCCTTGAGACTTTATTGTGATTTTTGAGATCTGAAAATTATATAATAAAATTCATTTAATTTAAATAAATCATTTTGAAGTACAAATTCTAAATTTATTTTAAAAGAACAGAATTTCAAGTAAATCAAATTTCTGTATAATATTCCAGTTCAGAATATTACAATGGTATCAAAGCTCTCCGTCCCTGCCAGCCTGTGAAACGAAATTCATATGCAAGACAACAATATTTTTTATTACGAAAGAAAAACTAAAACCAAGAAGGCAAGTCAACCAACAGAAGAAATGGAAAACGATAGAGACGAGAGGATAGAAAAAAATTTCCAAGGCCAAGAACAATTGGCAAATACAGTGGCACAATTGGCCCATACTATGAAAATGATGATGGATTCAAACACACAAAAGGTAGAAACTCTTTCGTGCATGTCGGAGCCCAAACGTAAAACCACTACCACATCATCATACCGGCACTGCCAACCAACGTTCATTCCAAAAGAAGAAATCACTGAAGAAATTCCGAAATCCTTTAATGATGATCTAGTAACCTATTTTGAGGCTTATCAAGAGCTGCCAAAAGAAATCCAAAGGGGAATTTCCCTACAAACTTATATGGCCATGAGGAAAAATGGAGGTGTACCCTGGCCGAAATATAAACCTAACAATAAACTAAGGGATATGCAATAGGCATTAGGCAAAGTAACACTCTCACCTTTAGACGAGACAAATAAATGTACGGCTAGGGCATGGGTACAAAAACTAGACACATACCTTTCGTTACAACCAATAATGGAAGAGGAAGCCATAATATTTGCAATTCTCCATTTGGAAGATATAGCCCATGAATGGTGGTTCCACGGATGGGTCACCCAAATAATAATCTTGTCGATTCATATGATGAATTTGCCAAACGATTGATCAAGCAGACCTCGAGGTCCATTTTAGATAATTGGCATTATTAAAACAAAATAATAGTGTGGATGAATACGTAGCAAAATTTCAAAGACTATCAATAATGGTCTTAGACATGTCTGAAAAAAGGCTCGTGTTATTCACAGAAGGATTAATGGAACCTCTTAAAGGATTGCTCAAAGATTTTACTCCATCAACACTCAAAGAAGCCATTGAGAAGGCTTTAGATTTGGAAGCATCAACCTTAAGGGGCAGAAATATGCCACCCACCCAACCTAGGGCACTTGGAAGTGGTTCACCAAGGACTCAATCCTATGATCAAAAGAGATCAATTCAAACAAGCAGTGAAGTAGCAATGTCAAATAAAGGAGTGGAAACATGAAATGAATTAAAAAAAAAAAGTAAGTTTTACTTGTAAAGACCCATGGACTCCAAGCCATTGTTGTTTGGGCAAAGGAAAAGTTCACCACATTGAGGTCAGTCTGGATAGTAATACAGAAGACGAAGAGATGAACCTAAATAATGAAACCCAATCACAAATAATGGCGAACGAAACCATGGAGGGAACATTTACAACTCTCTCAAGAGCACCTCGAAATCATCCATTCAGAGTAAGAGGAACATTGAGAGGACAATGAATTACCATCTTAGTCGATAGTGGGGCCAACCATAATTTTATTGATGAAAAATTGGCTAAAAAAATTGGTTTAAAATCTAGAGAATTTAAAGGTTTTTCGGTAACGATTGCTAATGGATTTACTCTTTCATGCACAAGGAGAATCCCACACTTAAATCTGACTTTGGGAAGACATGAAATTAATGATGACTTCTATGTCATCGATATTGGCAAAACAGACTTGGTTTTGGGAGTTCAATGGATGCATTCATTGGGTGAGTTTACCCAAAATTATCAGACCATGGAAATTAAGTTCAAATCCAATGGAAGGTATATAGTTTTGAAAGGCATGGCCAATGGTGGTCCTCAAATTGTAACAGCAAAAACAATGGAGAGAACCTTTAATAAAGGACATGTAACATGGGCGGTACAATGTTTGATCAGCTCCGCACAAGAACACGCAATACATCATAATAACATTCAATCCATTATCAAGAAGCATGCCAAGGTGTATGAGAACCTACCACCGGGACTACCCCTAGCAAGAGGTTTCCAACATATCATTGAATTTGAACCCGAAACAAAATTAGTAATAACTACACCTTATCGACATCCAAAGATTTATAAGGATGAGATTGAGAAAGCCATTAAAAAACTCTTGGAGATGGGGCACATTAGGCCAAGTGCCAATCCATTTGCTTCTTTGGTAGTACTAGTCAAAAAGAAGGATGGGACATTACGAATGTGCATCGATTATCAAAAGTTAAATAATAAGACTATCAAAAATAAATATCCAATGCCCACGATCGATGAATTAATCAATGAACTTCATGGAGCTACTTTCTTCTCCAAAATTGATTTACGATCTGAGTATCATCAATTACAAATGAGGGAAGAAGATGTTCAAAAAACGATATTCTGATGCTATTATGGGCATTTCAAATTTCTAGTGATGTCATTTGGACTTACGAATGCTCCAGCCACTTTCCAATCTTGCATGAATCATATATTTGGTACACATCTAAGAAAATCTATTTTGGTTTTCTTTGATGATATTCTAATATATAGCAAGAGTTGGAAAGAACATTTGCAACATTTAGACATCATACTTGCCATATTGGAACAACAGTCCCTCTTTGCTAAGATGTCAAAATGTGAATTTGGTATGACGGAAATCCTATATTTAGGACATAATTAATAAGGATGGAGTCCATGTTGATCAAGAGAAGATTCAATCCATTATGAGTTGGCCTCCTCCCAATAAAATGACACACTTAAGAGGATTCATAGGTCTTTGCACTCATTACAGGCAATATGTTAAAGGATTATCACAACTAGCAGCACCTCTAACTAATTTAACAAAAAAAGGATCTTTTAGTTGGACAGAGCTTGCCCAATCAACATTTCAACACCTTAAACAAGTAATGAGTTCATGCTTGGTTTTGGCGATGTCGAACTTCTCATTACCCTTTGTATTGAAATGTGATGCGTCAGGAGAAGGTGTTGGTGCAGTTTTAATGCAGAATAAGCATCCCATTGCTTTTGAAAGTCGAAAACTTAAAGAGCATGAGCGAAGGTACTCAATTTATGATAAAAAAATGTTGGCTATTATGCATGCCCTTGCTAAATTCCGACAATATTTGGATGTGGAAGATTTGTGGTCAAAATCGATCACAATAGCTTGAAATATTTCCTTAAGCAATCAGACTTAAATGAAAGACAACAAAAATGGGTTAGTAAGATCCAAGCTTTCAATTTTGACATTGAATATGTTAAAGGACAAAATAATGTAGTGGCTGATGCTTTATCAAAAAGACCACATTTATGCTCCATGGTAGAAATCACGGCTGATTGGAAGGCATTCATAACGGCAGAATACATTATGGATGAGTGGGCCAACGCAATCTTAGAAGGGAAAATTGAAGATGAACGTTATAAAGTAGTAGAGAACCTCATCCTCTACAAAGATAGAATTTTCTTAGTGGTTGATTCTAAATTTAAACACAAGATCCTAAAGGCTATACATAATGATCCATTAGCAAGTCATCCTGGTTTTGTTAAGACGTATAAACGATTACAGGATAGATTTTTTTGGAAAGGACTTAAAAGTGAAGTCCTTAAATACATTTAGGAATGCTCTACTTGCCAACAAAATAAAATAGAATATAACTTTCCCGCCAAATTGTTGCAACCTTTGCCTATCCCTACTCAAAAATGGGAAAGCATATCTATGTATTTCATTTTGGGATTACCCACGATTCAAGGACAAAGCAACCTTTATGTAGTCGTGGACCTGTTGGCCATTTCTTGGCCGCCATATAAAATTTTGTCCAAGTATGAGAAGGTGGACAATCAAGCAAAAGTGGCAAGTTCAGACAACCTCGGGTTCTCCAAAGAAGAAGTCTTCAGGCTTTCAAAGTCGCAAGACACCAGGTTTCTGAGGACACCGTGCAAATCGAGTTTCTAACGATGCTTGACTTCTAAATGTTTTATGAGCAGAAGTAATTCGGGTTTACAAACCCGAATTACTCATGGACAGTGTATTTCGGGTTCTCCAAGGAGCACTACTCAATTCATTCATGTGTTGTGAGCAGTCGAAAGCCCAAAATAAGTAAAGGGGCTTGACAAACCCGATTTGGTCTCGAAAAGGTGCTTCTCGGGTTCTCTAAAGAGCAAGTCTTCTCCAAGGATCATTGACAAATC
Organism: Torreya grandis; assembly: GCA_037957365.1. Taxonomy (NCBI): domain Eukaryota; kingdom Viridiplantae; phylum Streptophyta; class Pinopsida; order Cupressales; family Taxaceae; genus Torreya; species Torreya grandis. Next base: position 1,092,568 of record JARHVA010004826.1, on the reverse strand, counting down.
TGAAGGGCAGGGTACTTCCAGAAGGATCATTTATGGGAAGCCCAAAGGGTCTCTTACCCTTCGAGAAGGTCCATTTTTCAAAATTCGAAAGGCCGAAGGAAAGAACAAAGGGAAAACCAAAAGAATTCCTTCGAAAAAATATTTCAAAGGAAAAATGAACGGGATGGAAGCTTCAGACAAAATTTTGGAGGAATTCCTTCGAACAATTTGTCCGAAAGAATTCCTTCGGGATTTTTGCCCAAAAGAACAAAGCAGAAAGGAAAGGCCGAAGGAATCCTTCTGAAGGTCTGAAACAAAAGTCTGAAGGGTATGTTACCCTTCAAAAGGACCATTTCAAAATTCCCGAAGGGTATCTTTCCCTTCGGGAGGACCATTTTCAAAGGTCGAAGGGTACTTTTCTCGGTGGAAGGATCATTTACGGAAATCCGAGGGGTACCTTACAAAATCCCGTAGAAAAAGGGCCGAGAAGAAAAAGCTTGAAGCAAGTTGAGCAGCCACGAAAGCCCCAAGTCATGATCAGACAAATGAGAGGCTACCACATGGCATAAGCTGGAGCAGAAAAAGCCAATCAATAAAAGATAAGTGGCACAAGGAAGACCAATCAGAGCATGGGGGGTCCAAGCGATTGGCTTAAGCTAGTAGCTGGAAATTTACGAAGGTTTCCGTCCTTCGACATGGCCATCATCTCCGACCAACAGCCGACAAATGTAGAAGCAATATGGCTTAGTCAGGTTTACAAGTGTAAGATTTTTGTCCTCATACGTAAGCAGACAAGTGGAGGATGGCGTGAAGATGAAAGATAAAGATCAAGCGATTAGAAAAGATAGCTCAGGCATTTAAGACGTTCTTGGACTTTTCCTTCTTAGTAGACAATGACATTGTTGTCCTCAGCAAGTTTTGTTTTTTAGTGCGTTTCCCGACCAATGAGAGGGCTGGAAGACTTTTAGAGCTAATGGCGATTATTTCGTTGAAGAAGGATTAGTTCAAATTGACCCAAGTGTGGGTGAGAATTCATGGAGGGTGGTTGTGGCTCATTTATTGACTTATGTTTGCTCACCTCTTCTCTTTGGGTCTTCCCCTTTTCTATATATGTCTCGATTCTTTTCAAAAGAAGACATCCTCATTTTGACAAGGAAGAACCCTATCAAAAATTTGTAAGAAAGACCTTTTGAAGCAATAAAGATTATTTTTACCTATCTCTTGTCTGGAAATCGTGTTTATCAAGCTTGTGCATGATGGCCTTGTGAAGAAGTGTTCTTTCATGTCCCTTGTCCTCTCTTCTTACCTATTTTCAAGTATTTTTTGGTTAGTTGCAGGTCTGAACTTGAGCTTTTTTGCCATTAATGGACGCTTGGTGTGAATTTCAAAATTTCTCTCTGCTTCATATATGGCTTAGTGAGCCTAGTTTATGACAATGATGCAAATTAACCGGTTGTGAGGTTGTGTAAGTAGAATTATCTTATGCTGCATTAGTATTAACCGGTTGTGAGGTTGTGTAAGTAGAATTATCTTATGCTGAATTAGTGTTCATTTCATGCTTATGTGGGTCACAATCTATTTGGTGCATCACCTTTCTTAGTTCAGTTTTCCCTTTTTATGTTACCTTTCTCTCCCTTTTCTTTGGTCAACAATAGGTTTTAGTGTGTGGGAACATCTGAAGTGAAGCATATAAGAAGCTAGCCTCATTAAAAAGCCTTGAGGTTCAACCTCACTATAGGATACCCACACCCTGAGGTTGCTCTAATTTTGTCGCTGAGAGTGAGAGAGCCTGAAAAACTCTTCCATAAGGGTGCAACTTCATGCTACAACAGGATCGATTAACAAAATACGCTCATTTCTTTCCACTTCCCAAGAAGTATGATGGTCTTATGATTGCAAGAATATTTTTTAGAGAGGTTTTTAAGCTTCATGGACTACCCGTGAATATAGTCAGTGACAGGGACACTCGATTCATGAGTGCTTTTTGGCAAGAACTTTTTAAATTATCAAGTACTAAACTAACTCCAAGTATGAGTTATCATCCTCAAACCGATGGCCAGATGGAAGCCATGAATAAATGGATTGAAGGGTACTTATGGAATTATGTCAACAGGGAACAAAATGCATGGGTTAAATGGTATACTTGGAAGAATTCTGCTATAATACTTCTCATCACTTGTCTAATGGAATGTCACCTTTCAAAGCATTGTATGGATATGATGCTAAAACTTTTGTCGATTTGGTCATTCCAGATAGTAGGGTTCACAGAGCTAAGAATTTAATACAACATCAAGACATCTTAATTACTCTTAAAGATGATCTTCAACACACCCAGAATTAGCAAAATTTGTATGTTGATCAATGGAGAATCAAAAGGACTTTTGAAGTTGGAGATATGGTGTATTCAAGGTTACAACCTTATAGACAATTGTCCCTTAAACAAAGTGGTGATGAAAAACTCAAGCCTCGCTTTTACGGGCCATACTAGATTATAAGAAAAGTGGGAGACGTAGCATCTGACTTGGATTTACCAGGGTATAGCCGCATACATAATGTCTTCCACGTGTCTTGCTTAAAATGAGCACTTGGACAACATATTATTCCTTCCATGGAATTACCCTCGATTGATGAAGGTAAATTGATTCTTGTACTAGAGACTATTCTTGATACTCATGAGAAGAAGTTAAGGAATAGAAGTACCAAAGAATATCTAGTTCGTTGGAAGAATTTACCACTCGAAGATGCCACATGGGAAGGAGCGTCGATTCTTGAACACCCCAATTCACAATTGCTTGAGGACAAGAGGTCTGTAGTGTACTCCAACTCCACGCAACAACCAAAAACAAACCTAACAGTCAAAATTGAAACACAACAATCACTAAAGGAAACACAGCAGTCACAAGAGGAAACGCAGCAATCACAAGAGATCATTGGAGTCCAAGAGGAAGATCGTAGCAATCCAAGGAGATATCGCAGCAGTCCAAGAGGGTCTCCGCAACCTTCAAACATTAATTAAATCATCTTGGTTTTAGCACCATTATTAAGGAAGCCATTATTAATAATTAATTACTTCGTTGTTATAAATTAATTAATTCGGCATTAATTACTCGAACAATCACCACTCTCGGGAAAGACAACATTTGAGGGAGAGATTATATATTTATATTCATTCATTGAAGTGGAAGAAAGGCATCCAATCATTTATGTATTAAACAATTAATCCAGTACAAGCTTAATGATTTACAATTACAATTGATGATGAAACCCCTCAAACATAAACATTTGATACAAGGACAAAACCCCTTGTCATCCCAACTCAAGGACGTAAACCCTTGAGAGTTTATTGTGATATTTAAGATCTGAAAATTATATAATAAAATTCATTTAATTTAAATAAATTATTTTGAAGTACAAATTCTATATTTATTTTAAAAGAACGACATTTCAAAGAAATCAAATTTTCGTAAATTATTCCAGTTCGGAATATTACAAAACATCTTCAAACATGCTCCAATTATGTTCACACCCAGAAGAGCTACACAGTTGACACAAAATGTGAATGGCTAGCTTTTGAAGATTTGATGTTTTTGCACCATAATCTTCCCACCACACATTTGCAAAAAGGAAATAGTCAACTAGGCTTGAATAAATGAAAGAAGTCTGCTATAAAGAATAAACAAATGACTCAATTTGTCTTTACAGTTTACCTAGTTGAGAGGTGTTTCCTCCTCTAATGCATATGGCCGAAGAAAAGAGTTTCCCAGGTGCATTCTTGTAAATTTGTAACTTATCAATAATTCCATCTCTAGTCTCATCATCAAGAATCATCCTCTCTATGCATGTATTGAGCCCATCCATATCCTCCTCATCTATATTAAATGAATCAGAATAGAAAAACATAGGATTCAAATAGTAAGTCGTTGCATGAATATGTCGATGGAGTGTCTTGTATCATCTACGATCAATTATGTGCCAATCATTTTTTCTTTGATTATGTCCATGATATTTGGCTATGGTATCCTTGGCTACGTCCATGGCCTCATACAAATAACTCATTGAGCTTCTCCCTCCATCCACCAATCAGAGAACTCAAACCAAAAGTTCTAACACCTATAACAAAATAATACACAAATTTAAAATGAAAATTAAGAAAAAAAATATAACAAATAAATGATAAATATAAATAATAATTTAGTTTAAGCCTTTAAGGTTATCTTAATGATTTCCTTCATGCGTTTCGCAAAGACCTCATCAAAAATGGTCTTCACGAGCTTTACCCCTTCGTCCTTCTTAGCATAGGGAGACCCCACCCACCGATCATTCACCACCATTTGCTTAAAGTATGCTAGTAAGGCCGCAATGCTATGCAATGTGAGAAAATTTGTGGTGAATTGTGTGACTTCCGATCGCACAAGCTCTTTTACATTGGTGTGCTCTCTCATCAACTGTTGCACCCAAGTGTGATTATAGATGAACTTGGTGATACTTCTACCCTCATCAACCACACTCTTCACCTATGAGATCTTTCTTATGTCCTCGAGCAAAACATCAATGCAATGAGCCGCACAAGGGGTCCAAAAAAGTGTAGGGTGCTTCTCTTTAAGAAGTCGATCTACTGTTACATATGTGACTACATTGTTCATCACAACTTGAACCACATTCTGCACACCTACTTGCATCACCACCTCATCCAACATGTCACATCAAGTGTTTGTTGTTTTTACTTGATGGGAGGCATCAATTGACTTCAAGAAGACCAGCTGCCCACTTGAAGCCACTAAAAAGTTAATCAATGTACGGTTCTTCCCATCTGTCCACCCATCAGATAAAATGGTTCACCCCTTTTTCTGCCATTTTTTTTTGGTCTTCTACAAGGGCTTGTGTATGTCTCACCGAATCTTCCAACAACGGGCCACTCAAGTCAAGAGGAGTAGGAGCTTTGAACCCCTTCCCAGCAACAGTCAATGCAATGACCAAAATCTCCCAATATGGACTTTTTGCCACATTGAAAGGAATGTTGTAGTACCAAAAATTTGTTGCAGCTATCCTCGCTTCATTTTGCAATTTTTTATTCCAAGCGGTACCTTTCAACAAATATTGTGACCCAGGGCTACTTCTAAGAACAAAAAAAGTGTCGAACTATCACTAATGGATGATCCTCGTCCTTGACTGTGACATGGAGTCGGGGCAATAGAATAGCCCTCAATGTCACTATCGTCTCTCGTTGTCCTCCTACTCATTAAGAGTGCAAGTGCATCGGCTTTCCTCTTCTTTTCTGTTTTTTTCTACATTCACTACAATGCAGGCAGCCATATCTCTTTGAGCCTCAGGTGGTGCTTGATTGCATGTTGCCACATCATTCTGTAACAACCATGCAACGTGGTTTTTCAGGCGGAAACGCCTCCACTCATCGTCATCCCACAATAGTTGCATATTACACAGTTTCCCTCTGCCTGTTCACAATGCTTCCAACCAGGGTCATCAGACTTATGCTTGTTGTGAATAGGACACGCGGAACCAAATGCCAATCACGATGCCATTTTTAAACAACAAACTTGAACCCTATATAAAAAAATATATATGTTTTAGTCTTTTAGAATTCAAAATTTAAATATAACTGCTATTTAAATTTTAAATATAGTTGGAATCTAGAAATAAAATTTCAATGATCATGATTCTTGATAGAAAATTTCAAATTTTAAATTTTATATTAAAATTTGAAAGATAATGAAAATTTGAAAGAAAAATAGCTGGAATCTAACTCTTTGATGCACGTTGTGTGTTGTAGGCTGCCAGGGTCTCAGTGGAGTCGTCACTCGTGCAATATTATGAGTTATCAACCTCAAGCTTCAGCTGTATATTGTAGCTTTCCAAATAGTAATACTATAAATTTATAAAACTGCAGTCTCAGTTCACCCTCATTCAAAGTAGCGAATATATATCCATATTGTATACTATATACACTGTATAGTATATAGTTATAGTATATACTATAAAGTATATATAGGCTACACAAGGCACAAGCCATAAGCCCACAGCCAGCAGTCCTATGCATAGTCCAGCAAGCTACAGTATAATAGTAATAACTTATAAGTATCACTGTGAAGTGTCAACAGTCAACCGATTCTCTATTTTTGAGGCAAGCTACAAAATAATATTACAAAGTTCAAACTTCAAACTTTTATGGGCCCCACACTAACAAATCGCAAAGGCTGTGCACAGTGCAATAATGGCATCGGGCAGCAAACTACAAACTATGATGAGGGCACTGTAATATGTATGACTGTAAAATACTAGGGCTTCTGGCACAATTTTTGTTTTTCACTTCATAGTGTACTATCTGTGGCCTGTGAAAAATAAAAATGACGAACTGCGAGTGCATTAATACCATGGAATGAGAAAATCGCAATAAAATAATCCACAGTTTACCTTTATTTTTTATTGCATTGATTTTTTTTGGTAGCCGAGAAACGGGAGTTTCTCAATGATTTTCATTGAGAAATCGTTGAGATTTCTTGATGAAATCCGCCGAGAAACTCCTGTTTCTCATATCGCAAGAAACAGCCTGGTTTCTCAGCTAGCTGCTATACTACGAGATTTGCCGAGAAAGGCCAAGATTTGAAACCATGGGTGTAACAGCATTTCAACCTTTCAGAAATTGAAGAATACTTGTGAACGAAGTATGACAGAATTCCACTAAAAATATCACATAGAAAGCTTATCTTGAATTAATAAGAGAAATTGTACAATACACAAATCTCTTATGATGAGATAAGAGTCCAAAATATAATCCTAAAGACTCTTCAACATAACAAAGATGGAGAATGCTCCACCCATTTTTAAGATGTGAAAGAATCTCAAGTTGGAAAATAGAATGACGCATTTCAAGGGAGTTGTAAGACTGAAAAGAGAATAAACTAAAAGCAGATTGTTCCCATGACACACTACAAAAGTTGTTATAGTTATGACACTATATGACATGTACACAAAGGTGAGGACGCATGACTGGAGTCAGAAGAGAGTAAAAAGTAAAAAAATAATAATTACTTTACATGTACCCTCATGACCCACATGCAAATAATGGGAGCCCTCATAAACTTAACACATTGAGAATAATATTCCCATACATAGGAATAAAAAAAATATTGCTGACAACTCCCCATAATGCTTAATTCATTATTTCTCACATTAAGACGTTTTCTGAACTTCTCAAATTTCTACCTGCTTAAAGCTTTGGTGAGAATATAAGCTACCTATCCCTTAGTTGGAATGTAAACCAACTCAACTGTTCCAATTTGCACCATCTCTCAAATGAAATGGTAATGGACCTCCACATGCTCAGTCCTAGCTTGGAGCATACGGTTATGTGAAAGATGAATGGCATCTTGATTATCACAAAAGAGTGATATAGGATCATCCTACAGAACCCTGAAGTGGCTAAGAATTATGTTAGACAAACTGCCTTACATGTAGCCAAAATTGCTACCTTATATTCTGCTTCTGTTGATGACAAATAAACAGTTGGTTGTTTCTTACTGCACCAAGAAATCACACAAAAACCAAAAGTGAATGCATAGCTCAATGTAAATTTCCTCTTATCAGCGTCGCCAGCCAAATTTGAAACTGTTTATCCCTGACATTTGAAATCATCACATCTAGTGAAGAGGAGTCCTAATCTAAGAGTTCCTGTCACATATCACAGGTTCCTCTTTGCAGCTTTCCAATGGGTGATGGATGAAGCATTCATAGATTGTGACACACACTAACAACATACCTAATATCAGGCCTAGTGATGATGAGAAAAATGAAAATTCCCCAAGTTGCCCATACAATGTATCATCAACATGTCTATCAAAATCATACCTAGACAACATGGCACAAACTTCCATAGTAGTAGACATGGATTTGCAGTCCTCCATATGAAAGTGTCTCAATAGACTATTTTCATATTTAGACTGAGATACAAATATTACATATTTTCTCTACTCATACCGAGAAATTAGAATCATGCATCTGTACATCACATATTGCACATGGCTTTACTGGACATTCATATTATTTATGTCCTTCAGTTTTACATTTCAAACACCGTGTCCCAGCTCTTTCCTGCTTCTCTTATTTCATTACTTTATTAAATCATCTTTAACCTGCAGCATCATTTTTGTCATCTAGTTAGTTCTTCAATTGTAAGTATTGTTGTTTCTCTACATTCAAAATTCAATTATAAGTATCATTATAGTTTGACGCTGGAACAATTCACAAACTTATCTTGAAAGAAATTCTCAATCCATTCACGAAATATTGTTTATTCAACCGTCAACTACTAGTTTTAGCAACATTTGTACTGAGTTTAAAATTTGTAGATTATACTTTTAATTAAATATCTCCTGCTTTTTTTTTTCAATCAAAAAAATAACTCTACTGCTTAAAAATTGCTAATTTGTTATAAACTTAGGCATCAACTGCTTTAATTCCTTCTCAAAGCTTCTTTTATCAGCCTCTAGCTTATTGTACCATTTATTGGCATATCCTTGCAAGGTACTTGGAAACAAGCAACTCTCAAATTGTCGTCGTCAAGCTCGTTAGCTTTCCAATAGTATTCCCAATTGAGTCAATGGGTTGTTGGGTCTTCGTTTTCCTCTCTGCCAAAGCTTGTTGATTTTGAAAAAAGGGAGTGTTTTACCTATCTTTTGTTTCTTAAGTAGCTTGTTTCTTGTTTCAACGATTCTTCTCTTTCATGGCAATCTTAACTGGCCAGGCAATGTTTTCATCTTTCATTTGGTATAAATAATAAGCTCCAAATCCTGCCTGGCAATTAAATTTTCCCCGTAACCCGCAAATGTTCCTTCTGAGACTTAGGTTGGCCTGAATGGGTAGAGACTGTCCACATCAATTTCAGAAATAGGGATTGGATTTACATCAAAACCTTGAGGGTGTTTCAAACAGGTTGATCTTCAAACTTCTCTTACTTTCTTCTTGATGAGTCCTTTGCCTTTGACTTACATATATGTTATCACAGGTATGATTTTCAAGATTGCTGCATGCATATAAGGACATAAACAGATACTAGACACTGGCTCCAATGTCGGGTTCACCAATGTTAACACGCACAAGGTTCGAATGTTCTTAACAAAGGGAATAGAAACCAGAATATTACATTGCATAACATTAAAAAAAAAGATAGATGTAATTATGAAAGCGATGACTGATTGATAATAGGAGTGTCACATAGATACAACTAGACAGTTAAAATCTATCACCAAGGGCAGAAATAGCTAAAACCCCTTGGTGGTATCACTTAAAAACTATCATTATCTAACAACTTCTAACAAATGTCCATAATCAGCATTTCATATTTTACTTCAAAATATATTATAATGTTTCCACTATTTCTTCTACAAAACACAAAACAACCCTTTTCTTTCCCACAATAACCAAGATATTGGAGACCAATTACAACAATATGAGAAAACAAATGGATCATAAAATAAAATATAATGAGACAACATCCTCTAAAAAGGATTCATTGAGGACAAGGAACCTTTCTAGGGAGAAATTTTATCCATGAAAGAAAGTTTGCAAAGAAGACAACAAAATATGCATTCTATAAAAGTATAAGAATCCATTCAAACCAGTATATTTATCGTTAAATCCAAAACTGAATATCCAAAAAAGATCAACCAAAAGTGTATGACATTTATCTTTGAAATTTTAAAATTATATAAGCACAGCTAAAATAGATATTATATTCATATGTTTTTCTTTCGGAGTAAATAACAGCTAAAATAGTGTTAACCAAAGCCTGGCCTTTAATACACACAGCTGTAATGTACCAATGTTATGACTCTCAATAAAGAACAGGTCTCCAAATTGCATTATTATTTAAAATACGCATCAACTATGTTGCCCTTATCAACAAACCTCACTCACCTAACCTAAAACTTAGACTTGTTTCGATTGTACCCAGAAATTTTATAGCTTTGCAACACAAAAAAAAGTTCAAAGAGCATATAGATGAAGGTATTAAGAAATCCTACCAACCTTGTAATAGTTCTCACATCAAAAGGCACCACAGTAAGAATAAATACCTAATAAGTCAATTGCAGTGATGACTGCTTGCTTTGCTTCTGGCTTTCGCACATGGAGGAGTCTTGAAAGCATGTTTGTTCCCTGTTATGAATCAAGTTATGTAATAGTATGCAACCGTAGAAGCTTTCACAATGTATAATAAAGATCAAGTCACACAAAATGAGGCAAAATTAAGTTTGACAGTAATTTCAATTCAAACAAATTGTTTTACAACTTTAATATAAAACTAAATTGGCCCTTCTCTATATGTAAGAAAGGAATAAGTGCACTATTCAAAAATACATCTGAGATATAACACTATTTAGTACTAATTATTCACGAAGACCGCTTTCTTATAATTGACATCCAGATATTGATATATTAAATATCTTATCTCAATACTAGTGAAATGGCCCAAAAAAATAACAAAAGAAAACTGTCATTAATTCCCTTTTTTACTTTTCAAACAATGAAGGATCGTAACTGAAAAACTGTGCTTACATAGACTAGAAACTATTCAATTCTAGACTGAAAAGATGGAGCCATCATCAGATTTGTCTATCTTGAAAGAACTTGCTTACAAGAATTATTCTCATCAATAATTGTAAACATACCACTCCTATGAGATCAATCAGGCAACAAAAACAGTAAAGACACCAGGCCACTGGAGACACAACACTCATTACAAACAATTTTCCTTGCCTTGAATGGTAGAAGGATACATTTTTCACATTAGAACCAGCTCACATGACTTAACTTGTGAGCTCTTACAAGCCATAATAGCACAATAAATGTCAGGGATGACAAAGAATTCCACTAAAAATATCACACAAAACCATGGGGCCCAAGATGCCGGTGCAATGAACAACCTTGTACTTGGCAGCAAGCTACAAGTTGTAGAATAACTAAATGATCGTAAACCACTCACACATTTCAATGCAGAAATATTTGCAGAAAGTGCAACTTCTATTCAATATGCAGAATAGCAAAAAGTACAGAAGTGCACAAGAATCACTAAGAATAGAAATGCAAGTTCATGTGGTCAAAACAGGAAATGCTTCAAAATGAATTGTCTAGAATAAAAGAATGTGAGTTACAGTTTGTGAATGCTAGATACTCAAGGTATGGTAACAATCTCCTATCTGGTCTATGTGTGATCTCTCTTGTCTCTGATCCCTTATGGGTCGGACAATTACAATTGATTTGGCTAGATTGAAAGAATGTGAGTTAGAAATGTGTATGAATGCTAGATACTTAGGGCATGCTAACAATCTCCTATTTGTTCTATGTGTGATCTCTCTCATCTCAGATCCCTTATGAGTCAAATGGTTACAATATATACAACAGTACAAGAAGGTAGTTACAAAAAATGACGATCGCAAAAGACACATTGGTTCATATTTTGGCCGAGTGACGGTTTGTCTTCTCGCAAGTGTGCCAATTGGACTTCCAGCCATGCAGTTTTGCTAATAGGTTTTCTTACATGGCACAAACCTAGAGAGTGCCACACAGCAAAAGGGATCTAGCACATGGATGTCGAGTGTAGATGATCCTGCGTGGCACCATAGACCTGCACGGTATGTCATTTGATGATGTAGTAGTGCGCAAACTTACCGTGAGGCATGACAAGTAGTGTGTGGTGCCACAGGTGGATGCATAGCATGTGGAGTTCAGTTGCGCTTGCATGGTGTCAGAATATTGCACAAGTTGCAAGGTGCTACAATATCTTACAAAGGTACCTCAAGGTTGTATGCGTGCATAGAGATATTGCAAGTGCAAGAAACTCAAAGTCCTTGTGCGAAGTGCACAAACCCATGCAGAAGTTGCACACTGATCGTTTTGCCTTTGTTGAGGAGAAATGGTCCCCATTGTGTTTTTAGTCAATAGTGTAAATTGAACCTAAAGTTGTTGAAGGTTGTACTCTTACCTGATCAGTGTATTAACCTACTTTGACCACTTTGAACTACTAATGTGTGTCTTGGCAGGTGTGCATTGTTGTCATTTCAATAATTTGATCCTTCAGTGTTGGGTTCAAATTTTCAAGATCGAAATCTGAAGGATGTTGTGGCTGCTACATCAAGCAAGGGGTGGGAAGTAAGGCTTGAGGAGTTCCACATTGAAGACTGGATGCAAACCAAGTACTATAGTAAGTTGAGAGCAAATGCGTTCTCTCTAGTTGCACATAGTATGGTGTATAGACCATAGCACATAGGCTTGATCTTGCGGCATGGACATTTGAAGCGTTCCTTCTAAACATGCAACTAAACCTTGTCACCCACCTTGAATTCATGAGATGTGCGGTGTCATGGTGCTCTTTGTACTTTAGCAATTGGCGAGAGAGTATCTGTTGAACCTAGTGGTCAACACCCTAGATGTGTTGCAGAAACTTTTGCCCTTTGTCCACTTCCATTTCCTATGCACATGACTCCATGCCAGATGGTGCATAGTAGGATACCTAGGGATGTCACTACTTGGAACCCAAGACATGTCTGGAATGGACTATGCCTCATAAAGTTGTCCAAAGCTCTATTATAGGCATGTTGAATTTAAAGCATATTATCATCCCAAGTGTGTGGGTGTGCACTATTGTACATGTGCAACAGATGAACAAGTGAGCTCTTGAAAAACTTTTACTTGTCCATCCATCGAGGGATGAAAATTTGTAAACCAATCCAGTTGTGTATCCATCATATCCCACAAAGCTTGCCAGAAATGGCTAACAAACCGCGGGCCATGTTTAGACACAACGGAAACCAGTAAACAAAAATGAACCCAAACATGGTTGAACAAAGTGTGTTTTCTTGTGTTGATGCTCTTCTTGTAGGCAACCATGATGGCCATCTTAGAAAACCTATCCACTACAAAAAACAAAAGGTCATTCTAGTATTTTTTCATAGGTAGTCCAATCATGAAATATATGCTGTAGAAAATCCTTGTTTCTTGTTTGTGGACTTGGCGATGCAACAAGGAATCAAAACTTGATGTGGCAATCAATGTTTGTGCGCATATGACGCCAATAGAAGTGTTGTTGAAGCATCGCTAGTATCTTGATAATGTTGAAGTGTCATGTTGTCTTGGTATAGTGTGCCTCCTAGGTGAATCTTTGGCAAGGTGTGCCATCAAGACTACAGAGACGTCCAAGCTTGTAAAGAAGCTTGTCAGACAAGTAGAACTCCCAAATTGTTCACCCTACGCAAGGGTGGTATAGGCTTCTGCAAAGTCCTTGTTTGTTGAGTAGAGAGTTGCCCAATTAGTGCAGTTGCAGTCGAGCATGTCCAACACTCTAATGAGCACAAGTCCTGATGGTTGACTAAGGCAATTTGTGGATTTAATGTCCTTCCCCTTCTTATGCCTTATCACCAAATGGAACTACTACAGATAAGTCATCCACATCATGTGGCGCACATTCTCCATCTTACTCTACATATACAGAAACTAAAGTGGCTTATGATCAGAATGGGCGATTGTCTCTTTACAAAATATGTAGCAACACCATTGGTTTAATGCTTGCACAATAGCATACAACTATGTCTCATAGGAAAAGAACCGTTTAACTATGTTGTTGAATGCCTCTAAGTGATAGGCGACCGAATGTCCATGTTGTATGAGTACCACATCGAGTGCATAGTCAATTGCATCGATGTGAATCTCAAAGGAGTGGTTAACGTCAAGCATTGCCAAAACAAGTGTTGCATAGAGGCGTTGTTTGAGTTCCTCAAAAGCAAGTTGTGCAAAGTGGAATGCTAATTTTGCATGCATGATCTAACTAAGAGACCATGTTATGTGTGAGATACCAAGAACATACATGTGGTAGAAGTTAGCAAGTGCAAGAAAACTCCTCAATTCAGTGAGATTGCACAGAGTTGGCCTATCTTGGATTACCTTGATCTTCTCTAAATCTACATGGATGCCTATATAGTCAATGATGTAGCCTATATGTTAAATCTACGCAACACCAAATGTACACTTTGCTAAGTTGGCTTGTAACTTGTGTTTACGCAATGTGTCGAAGAAGTGCAAGATGTGATCCACATGCTCCTTCCAAGTCTTGCTAAAGATATGGATGTCATACAAGTAGACAATGATGGAGTTGAGGAAGGGCCCAAGTAGATCATCCATCAAGCGCATGAATGTTGTTGGATTGGTCAAGCCAAAAGCAATAACCAACCGTTCATACAATCCTTCCCGTGTTTTGAATGTTGTCTTCCAATATCATTAGAATGGGTTGGTACCTGATGATAACCTAACTTCTAGTCGATTTTGGTGAAGTATTCTGAATTTTAATGCTGGTCAAAGATAACATCATTGTTGTATTGGGTATCGATTCTTCATTGTTATCTTGTTGAGAACATGGTAGTCAATGCGAAAATACCATGTACCATTTTTATTTGGCACAAGGATTATTGGGCTCCCATAGGGTAAATAGATAGACTTAATCCTTCCTTGATCAATAAACACTTGGATCTAGCACCGGACTTCATCATTCCCCCAAATGGACTTGTAGTATAGTGGACAGTTTGTAAGAGGAGATCCAGGAACCAAATCAATATGATGCTTTATTGTACAATGTTCATCATTCTCCCAAATGGACCTGCAGTATAGTGGATGGTTTGGAAGAGGGAAACCAAGAACCAAATCGATATGATGCTTTATTGCACCATGTGTTAGCAGACCCTTTGGCTCTTCAAAGACATCTCCATATTGTTGCAGTATCTTATCAAGTTGTTTCCGCAATGTTTTTGTGGTTTGCTCTCCTACACAAGGGCTTATGGGCATACCTTGAGTAGCACGAATTTGTACTTGTGCAAGATGAACTTGAGGCATTGTTTGGTAGTGACCAAACTGCCTTTGGTCATTGGAGGTGTCTCCAAAAGGTTGAAGAACTGATCTTTGACATGCATAGTCCTTTGTTGCAACTTGGCTTGATATGTACCACTGTAGTCATACAAATGCAGCCTTCCAAACAGAATGTCACAGATCTCAAGTGGCATGACATCATAGGTAATTGTGTGCTCCATGGGCTTGATTTTGTATGGGAAATTGTATTGCCTTCGGACCTATCTATCCTTCCCTTCCTAAAGCCAACCCAAGGAATATGGTTTGATGTGATTCAATAATGAGGCTTAGGTACTAGGTTGTCGCTTGTGCAATGATGTTCTTTGGGCTTCCACTATCAATGATAACATCAAGACGCTAACCCTTCCCCCAAAACTCAGTGTGGAAGAAACGTTTTTGTTCCTCATAAGTGTTTATGGCAATGGTGTTGGTACTCAAACAAGTGACACCCAGATTAATGTCATCCATAGACACGAAACCTAATGTAGACTACACAATCAGAGATTGTAACGTATGACATTCAAAGTCGTTGTATCAGCTTGTGCAGTATTGATGGCACCATTTGTCACCTTGTCTTCCTACCTTTGTTTGGCATAGAAGCCATTGAAGTCTTCTCGTGTTGTGCAACCTTCTTAGGGTGCTCTCCGTTGCGCAACATGTTTTTCATATGGGCAATAGGGTAGATGGTGCATTGTGTGCGAGCTGGCTCTTGCGCATGGTGTTGGCAGGGTAAATTTTAGCAGCGAATATTCATTAATTCACGCATTTTTCAATTTTCAGATTTTGGTTTTGGCAATTGTTTAGGGTCGGCAGATGGGACTGGATCGCCAAAATTTTCGGGATATAAATTATTTTGGGGGTCGGCTCGCAACCCTTTATAGCATTATCATAGAAAATAGTTTAATTCACCACATATATATAATACACCTTGCGATCCCGATATCAAACAAGACAACACCTCTGAATCCTGATATAGCCGAATGGAAGTGTCGAATGACAACGTCAAACAGTAGACCAAACGACAATGCCAAATGGAACTACAAGAACATTCACGAAGGTTAAAGCTTAAGGGCATGGGAAGAAGAAAGGAAAACAAAAAAATCAAGGACTGTATTGCCAAATCCTACCAACCGTTCGACAAAGCCGTTTGTTGGCACGATCATCGGCATGTCATTCGGCAAAGCCCTTCGTCACAACCATAGGCACAACTGTTTGAGCCGAGGCACAACCATTCGGCAAAGTCGTTTGGCACAACCATCGGCAAAGCTGTTCGACACATCCTTTTGGCTAGGTCATTCAGCAAAGCCTTTTGGTGAATGACTTCGTTGCAACCAGATGGTTGGGTAGAAAACGAAGAAAAAAATTATGGACCTACTAATTCGTCAAGGCTGCTAATTAGATTTGCCTAAACGAATCTAAGGGGGTTTCAAATATGGGCTCTTAAAATTTACCCTAGGTGTTGGATGCAAAAGTAATACATGCTTCATTTTTTCCTTGGCTTCAATCTTGGCAATGTTGCAGTATGTTAATGTGGTATGCTAATGAGAGTCTGTTGGTGTACTTCAACACCTTAATTTGCTTTATCAAATTCTTGGGCAGACATGTAGTGAAGTCATGAAAATCATTCATGTACTCTTCAATTGACTTCTCCTTACACTAACGCAATTGTTGGAACTTGATGTATTCATCTTCATAGTACTTGAGGGGTAATACTCATCCTTCAAGGAATCGACAAAAGACTTCCAAGTCTCCACGAGCTCACAGTCTTATTCGCCTTATGTGTTGAAGGTTTCCAACAAGTGGTGCACTGAAATGGACATCTTCAATATTTTGAAGGTGATCTTCTCCATGTCAATGAAATGATTGACCGAGAAGTATGCCTCAAGTTGTCAAATCCACCCATCCACTGTTGTGACATTGATTTTGCCTTTGAACACTGGGATGTCAAGATTGACTTGCACTTTGAAGGGGGTTTCCTACCAAAACAATGGATGCACAAGATGCATGGAAGGAGTGGTTTGTGGGCCAAGTTGTACCATGAGTTCCAGGAATTGACCAAATATTTTAGTGCACTGCTCCTCAAGGGCATCCCAAATAATTATTTGGACTTCTAAGGATGCCTCAATGAAAGTTTTCTAGGCATCAGCCATCTTGCTCTTGCTATGGCATTCTTACAGATACTTTGAAACAAAACCAATTGGTAATCCTTCTTTCTCACATTGAGCTTGCATGTTTACAGGCATATGAGAGCTCTTGCTCTAATACCAATGATCTGCATGACAAAGTCCAAGATGTCGATGCAAGGGACAATCTTGTACTTGACAACAAGCGACATGTTGTAGAATGTGCAAAGGTAAACAAAACTACCATAAACCAATTACAATTTCCAATGTGAAAGTATTTGCAAAATAGTGAAACTTCTATTCAATATGAATACTATAGAAAATTATAGAAGTGTACAAGATTCAGTAAGACTAAGAATGCAATTTTGTATAGTCAGAAGGGGAAATGATTCCAACTGATATGTGAGTTATAGATGTGTGTGAATGTTAGATACTCGGGGCATGCCAACAATCTCCTATCTAGGCTTTGTGTGATCTCTCTTGTCTTTGATCCCTTATGGGTCAGACGACACGAATACATCATTGCAAGAAGGTAGTTACAACAGACGGCGGTTACATAAGAGGCATCGGTTCATCATCTTCTTGAGTGACTGTTGGACTTCTTGCAGGTGTGGTCATTGGACTTTCAGTTGTGCAGTTTCGTCAACAAGTTATCCCACATGGTCAAACGTACAAAGAGGTGAGATAAGTGGTGTGCAGTGTTGTAGGTGGACGCACAACACACGGAGTTCAATTATGTTTGTGTGGCGTTAGAATGTTGCATGGCGAGTTGCAAGGTGTTACGGAACTCACAAAGGTACCATAAGGTTGCATGTGTGCTATGATAGATTGGAAGCATAGGGTATGAGAGTGCACAAACCTGCACAAATCAACTTACAATCCATAATTGGGCAAAGAAACCAAAACTTGCCTTCACTTTGTTGGAACACAACTAGATACTGAGAGGGGGGTGAATCAGTATATCAATTAAAACTAGTTCTTTAAATACTTTCAATGCAAATTAAAAGACATATGCAGATCAAATCAAATATTCAAAGATCATACACACACAATTACTCATGACACTAGATTTATATGTGGAAAACCCAAAGGGAAAAACCATGGTAGAATAGCTGCTAGAATCTACTATTCTAATTCAGCCTCACAGTTAACAGCTCACTTGGCAAAACCTCATTGGTTACAAGCCTCACTGGCTGCAAGCCGCACTAGCAAAACCTCACTGGTTACATTTAAGGACACCAATCCTAAGGAGACACCAATCCCCTAATTGAGCACCAACTCAACTTAACCTCATTGGTTACAATGTTTAAGGGCACCAACCCTAAGGAGACACCAATCCCCTAACTAAGCACCAACTCAGCGTGTCTGATGGCACCAACCAATCAGATCTATGGAGCTACAACTCTAGTATACAAAATAGATTCATAAGTAAATCCAACTCTGTTCTCTCTGTTACAAGTATAATCTATAACTGCTCATACTCTACACATTCTCTTTGTGCCTTTCTTCCTCTCTGCCCCTCTCTCTTCCTCCGGTCCTGTGTCTAGATGTCTTTATTCAACACACTTCATTGCCTTCACGAACCACTCCACTCTGCTTTGCCCCCTCTAGTTCTGTGTCTTTATGATTTTCTATTTGACACACGTCATTGGCTTTTGCTCTCTGCCTCTAATTGTCTTCGAATTGGCTCAATAGCAAAAACAATGGTTCCAGTTGCTTTTTCTTTGTCCTATATATCATATATATAAACATTTGATCCAGGGTTTGCTTCTTCTCTGTGTTCACACTCGGACTGTAAAACATCATGCGAATTCTGGACTTTAGTTCATTATGACTTGAACTGAAAGTTTCTCGCATCTTGATTCCATGCATCACACCGTAATTGCAGGGCTCTTTACTATCTATAGCATCTATTAGACTCAAGTTTTGATGCACAGGCTCTTTAATGTAGATTTGATCGGTTGGGTCGATTAATCTCATTGTTTGTGTTGAGATATAGAGCTTATATGCAAGTTCCTGCATGTTTCTCTACTTGACCATTGGAATTTAAATACTAGCATTTGATCTCTTTCTTTGCGCCATCTCCAAGCTCTCTCACTCCGTCAGATCTTTGTACCTATTGAACTTTAATGTTCCACTCTTTAAAACACGTCCGTCGATCTCCAAATCCTAGCTTCTGCGTGTCATTCGATCTCTGAAGATGCATGAGCTTTACCTTGACTTGGTCGTTAAACTTAGACACTTTGACCTCATCTCGTTGCTTCCTGCGTCTTTGGATCGCTTTCGCTCCGTTGATCTTCTTGACCCTGCTCGGTCTTTAACTTGTCATTGTGTCGATAAACATCGAGCACTTTAAAGCATTTGAGTCCATTCTCTCTATTGGATCTCCTTTGCACGATCATCCGCGCACTGTTAGATCTTCTGACAAGCTCGATCTTTATATTAGACAAGCTCACTCTCATTGGTCCTCTATCTGACAAACTCATGTGCTCATGACACTTGGCATTAGCACGTTCACTCGGAGGGACCTTTGACACTTTGACTTCACCGCGCTTCGTTGGATCTCCAACGCCCGATTAAGCACGAACCGTTGATCTTCCAACCAACTCGATCATTAACTCTGACAAGCTTACACTCATTGGGTCTCTATCTGACAAGCTCCGTGAATGTGACACTTGTCACTAATGCGTTTACTTGGAGGAGCCTTTGACAATTTGACTTTGCTTCGCTTCATTGGATCGTCTATGTATGATGAAGCACGGGCCATTGATCAAGCCCGGACATAATATTAAGTCTAAGACTTAGGAAATATTAAGTCCTTTGAGCCAATAATTGCTAGGTCGAAGGGGTCAGTTTTACAACGACAACAAAGGCTTAAGTTACAACTTAAGCTACCAGGTCCAGGCTATAGCCAGTCACCATCAAAATAGAAAGTGCCTATTGATGCCATGACTTAAACCCTTAGGGTTTTATTGAGAAACCCTATCCGAGCAAAGATAATTCAATTTTGAGCTCATTCCTTCTCAATTGAACCTGCAGTCCATATGTTCAAGATGCTCATGAAAAACCCATAATAGATCTTCTATTTGTTTCCTTTGCAAATGTCCATAGATGATCTTTGTAAAAGCATGACAACTTTGCATGGCCTTGTGCAGATTTTGACCAAGTATGGAGACCATTTCAATATGCCTGGACGGCTGACTTTGCACCTGCATAACTCTTGTCGCACTTAGTCGGATTACTTGCAAATTAGCGCATATGATCCTCTTACATAGAGGATTTCATCCATATATCCAATTGCTCCTAAAGCCTTCATAGGTGCAAGATATGTCTTCATAAAAATGCCTTTGAGCTTTTTCTTGCAAACTGCAAATTTGACTAAGTGTTGGAAAACACTGTCAAAATGCCTTGGAGCCCTACTTTGCTCAAGCATATCTTCTGTCAGATTTTGACCAAGTATGGAGACCATTTCAATATGCCCGGAAGGCTAACTTTGCACCTGCATAATCTTGTCGCACTTAGTCGGATTACCCAGCAAATTAGCGCATATGATCCTCTTACATAGAGGATTTCATCCATATATCCAATTGCTCCTAAAGCCTTCATAGGTGCAAGATATGTCTTCATAAAAATGCCTTTGAGCTTTTTCTTGCAAACTGCAAATTTGACTAAGTGTTGGAAAACACTGTCAAAATGCCTTGGAGCCCTACTTTGCTCAAGCATATCTTCTGTCGCACTACGTCGCGTGACCTGAGATTTAGTGCATATAAACTAGGCACAAAAATGAACAGACCCATATGATCATTTTCTGCTAACACCTCCATGTGTGCAAACGCTGACCTCATCAATATGCTTACTTGGCTTTGTTTAGTCCTTCCGCAAATTTGGCTAAGTATAGAAAATTAGTGAATTATGTCTTAATAGCCAACTTTGCATCCCCATAACTTCAACTGTGCTTCATCTCATGGCTTCAAATCTGGCGCATAACAACTAGGGACTAATGTGATCACAACCATGTGACCAGCTCCCCCATACACATTCACACATGGCAATGTGACGTCAGCAAAATACCTTCTCATCTTTTCTATCATAGACCCAAAATGTCTAGATGATCAATGTGAAGAACCAAATGAATTACAATCATGCACACAAGCATTCCAATCATTCTTGACCTCTAATAGGATCTTTTGCACATCCTATAATCACTACACTCAGCCTTGAGCATCGATGACATCCATAATCTCCCTTTCGACATCAATGACAATCATATTTCCGACACACTTGACCAAATTTGCTGATTGTAAACAAGCCAAGGCTTCCCAAGTCTTTAAAGATTTCACAAGTATCACCACTTACAAAGAGTTGAGTGACACGCCATTTGAAATGAGGCACAAAAAAGAGAATATAAACATCTACAAGTCCTTCAAACTTCATCATTGTCTTTTTTGAATATTTTAATTTTCTCTGCTCACACGATCCAACTAGGATGTTTGCCTCATATACAAAGGACGGCATCCTAGCAACAATTACAGACAAAGATTTGAAGTCATCATTTCATTTCTCCAAATTTTTCATTGACTTCAATGGACACTCTTTTGGAAATTCTTTTACAAAGATTTCGTTGGGATATCAATAATGTTGATCAAGGATTTCATTTGGAAAAGTATTTTAATTTTTTAGGTTTAGAAGATTTTGGGGGTTTTTTTGGCAGGTTTGTGTCAAAGATGGTTTTTTTGGGAGTAAGTTGCTTGTTTAGGTTTGCTCCACGAGATCCATCTAGGATGCTTGCCTCATATACAAAGAAAGTCATCCTAGCAATGATTATAGGCAAAGATTTGAAGCCGTCACTTCATTTCTTCAAATTTTCATGACTTCAATTTTACACTCATTTTGGCAATGCTTTTGCAAAGTTTTCATTGGGATAACAATAATGTTGATCAAGGAATTCAATTGGAAAAGTGTTTTATTTTTTGAGGATTAGAAGATTTTAGGGGTTTTTTATTTTTCTGGCAGGTTTGGTTATAGAAGATTTTTCAGGGAAGGTTGCTTGTTTAGGTTTGCTCCATCAAACATGCAGTCAATTGCTCAAGGGGATTAAAAGAATATTCAAGATTTTTTCCTCTTCTATGGAAAAACTTGGGCATACTTTTTTTTTGGTAGAACTTCAAACTCTATCTGCTGGAAACTCAGGTGAGGCTTAGTTTGGGCACCCAGAATGTGTCAAGTACCAAAACTCCCTAGAAATGTATTGAAGGCTCCCAGAAATATTTTTGAGGTTTAGAAGATTTTAAGTTTTTTTTTTTCTAGCAGGTTTGTGTTAAAGAAGGTTTTTTTGGGGAAGACCTTTTTAGGTTTGCTCCATCAAACATACACTCAATTGCTCAAGGGGATTAAAAGAATATTCATCAAGATTATTCTATGGAAAAACTTAGCCATAATTATTTTTGGTAGAAATTCAAAATCTATCTACAGGAAACTCAAGTGAGGCTCAGTTTTGGCACCTAGAAGTGTTAGGTACCAAAACTTTTAGAAATGCATTGAAAGCTTACGGAAACATTTTTGGGTTGATCTCAAAACAGAAACTTCCCAAAACATTTCCAAAATATTCAGGACATGAAAATGGCCATTCCCAATGGATTTGGGGCTCATATTTAACTAAAATCATGGAAATTGCAGCCCTTTTCAAAATTATTATACTCCTTTACAGAGAAACTCCCCTAAACCACCTAAAAAAATTATTAGGCATATAGAGAAACTAAACTATACATCTAAATTATTAAAGATCCAAGAACATCTTTGAAGTAATACGTCTTAATATTTTATTTTATTTTTCCTTTGTAGAAAAAAGTGCATATCATAAATAATAATTATCCAATACTAATTTCTATGTTTCTCAGCCTAGGATAAAAGCATTTTATTAATTATCATACAATGAATAACGCTATGGCCATTAGAATAGTTACTATTATTCTCCAGCAATAAAGAATACAATAAGAATATTTTTTTTAATTTTCTTTCTTTATTTTAGGACAACATGTATATGAACAAAAAGGCAAGCATTTTGGAGAGAATGAAATTTGTGCAAAACAATGCAATGCGGAATTAGTGTTGACAATAACACCATTGAACTTATAATGAGCAATGCACAATCTTAAATTATCCGTTTTACAAGTTTTATACAATCAAATATGATATAACAGCATAGCTACAAAGTTAAATTTCCCTACCTTCCTCCACCCTCCCCCCATACACATAAATTATACATACACACATTCTTGCATGCACAAAAATAATTATATAATGTATACATATATATATGTGTGCACATATGTATGTGTATAAACATATATACACATATACTTTACATGCATATTTAATGTTATAGAAACGTTTTGTACAGCCCAATTGTGATATACATGTACGGACTGTTACCATCCATGTTTCTAATTGTGTTGCTAACAGAATATTGCTCCTGAATAGATATCTCACAATTTTCTTGACCCCATTATAAACAAAAAAGGAAAATTTGAATGTAGTGGAAAAGGCCAAGCTGGTACAAAATTTATGTATAATCATGCATAGGTCCTAAGTTGATTTAAAACTATAATTTTTTCACACAACAATTGCTTGATCTGCAAGCAATTTCGTTTCATTAAAAACTGTGTCCAAATAATTTCTTTAAAAATAATGCATTACCCAAGAATCGATGATTCTAACTCTAGCAAGAGGATATATGCTTTAGACCTTTATTGATCCTTTCTAGAGAGTTAAAAATGAAGTAACGAAGTTTTCTAATGCACTTAAGAAACAACATACTTGGCTTTAACATCATTCGTCTTAGATGCCTATTTTGATGGTAATTCCTCCCTTGTTGGGCTAACCTTAGTTTCCCATTAAGCCACCAACCACTTCTTGTCAAAATGACAAAATTCATACAAATGCATCCTCAGTCTATCTTCACCTCCAAGATGGGTTTTTATGGCTCATGATCTAGGAAACAGTTGATCCAAAGATACCACACTATTCCCCTACTCCAACATGTGAAGGTACATTTTGAAAGTTTCTTATCTTCTAGTTCACTGTGATGTCATATGCAAGTCAATTATTAGGTGTATGCTCAAGTGAAACCTCAAACGGCCTAATTGATTATTTTCTAGATGCACAATTGTTTAGAACTGTTTTTCTTCCAAAATACTACAAACACACTCGTGAATACTTGCCTTCAGGCTCTTTTATTTTTGAAATGTCAATACATGAATATGAAAACTAATGGAGAAGGAAACACCTAATCCAGGTATTATTGTACTATATAGGTTAAAATCATATTCTCAAGAGATGCATTTTGTAGGAGATTAAATCATATATCAACAAGGTTCATAAGGCATTTAAGAGGGTTCTTAAACATTCATATGGTGGGAGATGGGAGCTGGAAAGTGTTGTGTTTGGGGTTGCAGTGGCCCACATTTTCACATGACTTCCATTATAGGTTTAGAACATTCTTTATGTGAGAAAGGATTAGGCAAGTCAAGTAAGAATGAAAGAAAGAAGAGATTATATTAATGTCCAAAGGAATTCTAATTCGGTCAGTTGATTTGAAAGTACATTCAGATACAAGAGGAAAGTGCTAGGATAAAAATCACCCTAGATTCTGAAAATTAGCTACATAGAGAAAACGAGACTGAAGGGGTAAACCTAAAGTACGAATTCATATGTTATTTTTATTTCTTCTCTTTTCTCCAGAATATGAACCACTCGATTTTGCTCCCATGAGAAAGTTACGACACTCTGAAATTTGGCAATAATGTGTTTCATTATTTTCATGGCTAATCTTGCTCCCAGAAATATCTTTCATTGAGCTTTGTCAAGTTACTTATCATAACACACCATACCAAAGACCTACAGCAATGACAAATTCTTCATGAACAAGGTCATTGAAGGGGTAAAGCACCCAATTGTGTTGTAAGGTTACAAGAATTGAGCTCAGAACCGTGAACCCTGTAAAACAGGCCAATTTGAAGTTACGAAACATTAATTCTGAAACAAACTGTTGAGTGTCTTTTGCATGATCTCCATAGCAACATTACCTGTTATGTCCATGGTATTAATGACTTAAGTTTCTACAAAAAAAAAATGTTAAATGTGGTGATCGCACAGCTTTAAACGTAGAATACAGACCACAAAACTTGTGTAGAAATGTACCTTCTGCTTTGTTCATATTCGTAACTCAAAGCTCCAGTAAAAACATTTGAATAAAAATAAAATTACCACAAACTATTCTCATGTACAGCTTACAGATTTGCACAAATCCAAAGATATTTTGAATCTATGAAATGTTTTTATCATACCACAAGTGCATCAATTCTGGCTTCAATCACTGTTGATGGTGCGTAGCTGGCTGTATAACCATACATTAATGCTAGTGCAGCATGTATGTCATCGAGATCTGGTCTATTTCCACTATCCATGAAGAGAGAAAGAAACCTGGCATCATTTCCACGGTCATGTACGAAACATCCAACTACATCTATTCGAAATACTGCTCTCAATAAAAATACAAGAAATAATCTGGTAATACAAATGGGGCTGGTGCCTATTGAATAGCAACAAATTGACTCCAAAAAATGGAATTGCAAAGAGAGGAATATACAACTAGGTTTTGAAAGTCACTTCTGGCAAACACTATTACATTGTTTTGATACAACTCAAAAGAAAAATATCAGATTTTTCATTAAACAAAAATGATTTGTTGTATTAATGATTTTCTGATATATTTGAGTCAGGTAATGCACATTTAGAAAACCAGAAATGGCCACCAGCATAGCATGAAAGTTGCACAAAACACTCGATAATGCAACACCAATTTGCGAAAATTTAAGAATTGCACTTGCATATTGCATTTTCTAAAAATAGAACTCAGCGAGGCTCCCTCCTGAACCAACAAAATGGGCAATAAATACACACTATATAAACTATTACAGTAGTCCTCATGAGTGAAGAAACAATAGAACTAGGCGGAAGCAATATGTCATTACCTTGTAGAATCTTGAGTTAGAAAAGATTTTTCATAACAAAATACTATACAGATATACTTGATCATTTTTTGTTCCTATCAAACTAAAACTATCAACATATTTCTCAAGCATGACTTCAATGAAATTCAATCAATGCATAATAAAAATACCATTGAAAGTTATTACGGGCTTCACTATCCAAGATGTTTTTCAGCTTTTCCAAAACTGTATCCAAATGTGTTGCAGCAACCTGCAAAAAACAGGAATATTCACTGCATCATTTTTTAAAAGTAGCAACAGAAGAGGTAACCTGTTAATCTTCCTTCAACATGTAATTATTGCAGCAGCATGCCAAACTCACATACCAGC
Source organism: Torreya grandis (assembly GCA_037957365.1). Classification (NCBI taxonomy): domain Eukaryota; kingdom Viridiplantae; phylum Streptophyta; class Pinopsida; order Cupressales; family Taxaceae; genus Torreya; species Torreya grandis. Next base: position 1,066,182 of record JARHVA010004826.1, on the reverse strand, counting down.
CCCACGCCCTTCGCAAGTCCAATCCTATTTGTCTTATCTGCTATGTTTGCCTTTTTGTACATCCAATCTAACTTCTCACGAACATAAGCCTTGTTAACAACCTTCTGCAGTAGCACTCCAAGATACCTGTATAAAACACAACCCAAAGAACATGAAACATGTTAAACTGTTGAGATATATTATACGTTTCAATCTGTCCTCTGTTTCCTGCAGTCTAAAAAGTGAATTGAAAAATGTTGCTATAATAATCCCATGGCATTTTTTCACATTACATACTATTTTTGCTTGGTAAATTTTGAATGAGTTTATGGCCCAGCTTTAATGCAATGTGAGTATGCGTGGACCATATTCTTTGGATTTTCAAACGTGTCATGCTCAAATGTGCCACAATCATTAAACCACAACCTCATCACGTGTATGCTAGACTTATGAGTTGTCTCATTACAGTTGGGGAATTTGAACCCAGGTCACACATTTAAAAGTATTCCCCCATTACCATTACATCACAACCCACTCGATGCATTGAATACTCCATTAACTCAGACCTTACCTTCAGCAGTCTGTCCGTAATATACTCACATCTGTGACAATGTTGACCATGAAAAGCCTTTTCCAAACAAAGTTAAGCTTTTGATGGCTTGAATGGTTTGGGAACAAGTCCTTGATTATGAGACAATATTTTAAAAAGGCAAATAGTGCCATGAATATGGTCATTTATTCATGCATGCCCAAATCCCCATTCTATGAAGAAAGCAGAAGCCCAAACTGTTTCTGCTCCACAGTCTACACCGGTTGCTACTTCTCATTAAAATCCAGGAAAGTTGTTACTACTTCAGTTTCTATCCGTGAACATTGTAATCAACACAAATTTTAATATCAGTAGTCTGTTTCTTTGGACAGACAACAATCATGGGTACCCAATCAGTGTAACTTAAAGAGGATACCCACGTTCAACATTATTCTATCTCCAACCTTCTTTGCATATTTTGAGTTCATTCTGTAATATTTCCTTTGCACCAACACTGCTCTTGAAATTAGTAGAAATCAAAACACACAGCTTTACTACCACACCTCTCAAGCCATGACTTTAATAATAATCAATTATAAAGTGCACATCATTTAAATATTTAATTGACTTTATTATGAGGGGGTTATTTAATGATTATAAACTCAATTGTATAATGTGCATTTAAGTCAAATTATAAAATGCTTTATGATGGGTGCCCATTTTGAGGGATTAAATAAAGTGCAAGGTAAATATATTTTAATATGTTTTAAATGATTAAATGCCTCTATGAGATTGACCACTTTGGGAGAAGATATAAAAAGGCATTTGAAAGGGATTTCATTCAATGCTGGATCATTTTTTATCAACTTGGCTTTGTGCTTTGCAAATTGGAGGTGGAGACCCAAGGTTTCAGCTACAACAATCTTAGAGAGCATAGCTTCTTCATGAATCGAGCTTTCCAAGGATGTGAAAGATCATCTGAAGTTTGTTAATTGGTGGCTTCACACAGAGGTCACATTTGTGCTTATTTGGAGAGTTATTAACAGATTTACTAAGGGTTTGATCAGAGGTTTGAAGGCAAATCATTGAAAATCATCTTATTGCTGCTTACACACTAATCCCTGGCATGTAGGAATCTTATTGTGCACATTTGAAGTATTTATCTACAAAATTTGCAAGGGTTTGTTTCAAAAGTTTTAGATTATCAAAGATCATTCATTGGAGGACTATCATTTGTGCTGGCAATTCATCCTTCATATCCACGTGGGGGTTTCAAGGCTGCACTATTCTTTATCAACAAGCTGTACAAATTCTTCTTGGCTAGGTGTGTGGATTCAAGAGTCCAGCGATTCACTTTAGGGTGTCATTCCTTCATTATTAGGGTTGAATCCCTCATAGCAGCCTCTTTGCATTATACCTAAGGTGGAGAAATGATATTGTTGGATGAAGGCATTGGAATTCTTTGGTGCAACAATTGTTGATCAGTTTATTTTAGACCTGCAAGTATTCATTTTTCTTTCCGGGTATGATGTTAATGTTATTTCTCAAGCATTGTACAAATCTAAATTGAGTATATTGTATTTGCAAATCAATAATAAATCAGATTTGAAATCATTTCAGTTTTTTCTTCAGTAAATCGTATTTATTCTACGCAGTTTCATACTTTACCTAGCAAAAACTTCGTCAAAATTCCAAACAAGCAAACAAACTTGAAAACCATAAGCAAACCCATGGGTAGATTTCGGTTAGTGGATATCTCACTAGGGGTGGGATATTTCACCCACTCAAAATAAGCCAGAATTCTAAATATGAGACCCTAGCCAATCAATCACAAATTCTGATTTTTCTTTGCAACCCTAGTTAGCAAGCTTCACACAATTTATAAAAAAAATTATTCCAAACCCTAGCTGCTGCAAATAATTTCAGAACTCTAGAAATGCTCCAAATTGGCATAAAAAATATTATTCAATGATCTCAAAAATAGCAGAAATTATTCCACAATTATAAACAGTGAATTCAACCAAAATCTGATTTTTGGCTATGTTATTTCCTGGAAAAATATGAAAAACATTTCAGAATAATTATGTGACTGATCCACACCCTTGGAGAAGCCCAAAAACCCTCCAAACCAAGTCACTAACCCTAGGAGAGGGTTTGCTGCCCTGGTAGATAAATTGTAGCACCTTTATTGGGGTTTGCTGCCCTAGAACAGCCCTCTATGCCACTCACCCAGTCTCCAAATGTTGTTAGCCACCTGCAAATGCTAATTATGGTGTTGAAAACACCCTTCTTTTGCCAATGAAACACAATCCAACCTCCTTACAAAGTTGATGTAATGTCCCCTTCTAGTTAGACATTGTACTTTCAACATGATTAGCCTATCAGTGGCCCTCGTAGGCTAATTCAGCATGGTTTGAGGGTCCTCTCTGCAATTACCCAAATGGCAGTTGGTTTCTTTGGGGAAGTTTCGACATATTCTGGAGGTTTTCTAATGATTTATTAGAATGTTCTATTTTTAGAATCTTCATGTTACAAGATGATGTTATATTTGTGCTTTATGATATAATTCATTATTTTATATTAAAGTGCAAATATAATATATTAAAAGGGAAAAATAATAATAAAATATTATAATGTTTCTAGAAGCTTCTCAAATGAAGGAAAAAAAAAAGGAGTATAAAGGGAGGTGTGGGCTGCCATTATGAATTATTCCGATTTGATGTTGTCTTTGTTGTGGTATGCTGGTGGAGCCTAGAGTTTCCTGCAGTGAATCAAGTTGTCTTTGGGAACGATAACTCCCATTGATAGCATAACTGAGAGAGTGAAATACCTCTTGAAGGGTTGCATTTTGGAGGTAATATTTCAGTCATCTCAATTGGAGCAAAATTTGTGCTTTGTTGTGGTATGCTGGTGGAGCCTAGAGTTTCTTGCAGTGAATCAATTTATCTTTGGGAACGATAACTCCCATTGATAGCATAATTGAGGGAGTGAAATATCTCTTGAAGGGTTGCATTTTAGAGGTAATATTTCAATCATCTCAATTGGAGCAAAATTTGTGGCCATTGGCCAATTTTGGAGAAATCGATTGGTGAATTTGTGGAGGTTGCATAGCTATCTTTTGGTGTTGGTGTCTATATAGCATGGCATCGATTTTTCCTTGGTTAAGAGAGCAGATTGCATTGTAGAGAAATCTGATATAAAAACTAGATATTTACAGTCAAGGAAGGACGCCACTAGGAGGGACGTTTTTGCTTGTGGGGGTTCCATTTGCATCGATTCTCTGCTTGGCTTGGTGCGCCCACTTCCTTGGAGCATGGAGATGATATTAGATACTTGAGGCAGCGCATATTCATTACATATTATTTTAAATTTGAGATTAGTCCAAAACAGGGGCCACTGGCTTGGAAATTTTGATTTGGCTTGGGAGATCATCATTTCGCTAGGAAATTTCTTACTCCATCTACTCTCAAGGGCGCCTCAATCCCACCAGGGTTCATTGCATACAATTCATCCTTTAGTATAGTTTATATTTGCAGCTATAGGTGTGCGTCCTTCATACCAACATACCATATAATTGTAATTCTTGTTTATGCCAAGAGTCTTGGCTAGTCTAGTGGGGCATTGTATCAAATCATCAATACAAATAAGAATCACAAGTTGTTCATTTATAGTTATATTTTGAGCATTTGAATTGAGATAATAAGTTGCATGCCAACTGTTCAACTAAATGTCCATTGGCTGTAAGTGATTAGTTTGCTTAGTGAATTCATCTAATTGCATAGAAAATAACAAAAAAAGAAGTCATTCTTGCATCTAGAACTTAGCATTGTCATTCTTGCATGGTTCTATAAACACTTGAAGCTTTAATCTATCGTCATTCAAACAAATCATCAAAACTGTGACAAAAACCAGCAAGAAACACTTTGCTTACAAAGTGTTTGAAAAAATTACAAGGCAGCAAATTGAGCCAATTAAGGGCAAATTGGGCAAGGATTGTTACAGTTGACCAAATCTGAAATCAAGGGTTTCCATCATTGTCTAAGCCACCTTGAAGGGATTCCATCCTCAAGGAGCAAGCCAGGCATTTTCGTGCTTAGACTTCAAAGAAATCAAATATCCAAAAACAACATGAACCTCTCCATAAGATCCCCCCTTTACCTTTATAGCCTTTCCCCAAAGAGGTGCATCCAAAAGGGAGGGAAAACAATTTAACTATTAAAAGGACCTTTTCTTATATTATAATTCACTAAAATGGATTGGTACGCATGACCCTCAAAAAGGCCCCAACTTAAATGAAATCATAACAATAAAGTGTTTTTACAAGTGTTCTTTATGCAAACCAAATGTTTCCATTATTTTCTTTTTTCTTCCTTAGCCCTTGGGAAAACAGCAAGGCTAAAGGTCTTTAATAATGTCATGCCCAAAAAGTGGACATGACAATCCACCCCACCCAAAATTTCTTGTCTTCAAGCAATAGCAACAACCCTGGGGCTGTCCCAACCATAGGCCTTATGCAAATCTCGATCCTTGATTCCTCCAATGGAAGGAAGACCACTTGATGAAACCCCTTACTGTTGTACTTGAAGATTTGTGGCTACTTATGCAATCTGAAAATGGTATAACAGCAGCTCTTATCCTTCTCTTCCCTTCTCATTGGGTCATGCACCTCGGATCTACCAAAATATGAAGTGAAAAAGGAAATTCTCAGAAATGGCAGTGCAGGCCTGTAAGTCCACCTATCAACACCTACACAAAACACAAACATGTTAGTCAAAATGGAGGACGCCCTCCTTCATGTTCCATGTGGGGATGACTCTCTTCCTTTCCCAAACTTGCATACTTGATCAAATTTTCCAGATGCTGAATGGTTGGAAATATGTGTAAGGCTGCCTTGGAGGGTCTAGTAGGGCTGCTCTGTCATTCCTACACTCCAGATCTGTCCTTAAGCTTAGAATTTTTCCCCTTATGAAGGCTAAAAACTCGTCATTCCTACACTCCACATCTGTCCCTAAGCTTAGAATTTTTCCCCTTATGAAGGCTAAAAACTCCCCCAACACAGCTGCAATCGATTCCCCCAAAATAAATTCTGCACTTGATATTTATAGGACTGTAATTGAAGATTACAGCCTTGTATTTGTAAAAAAAACTTGTAGTTACCTCCAACTCATCCCTTGGGAGTTCCCTCAAGCATCTCACCCTCAATGAACAAATTATGAGCCCACAACTCTCATAAGAGAGGCTGGAACCTTCATGAACAGCATCACTAGAAATCATCTTATGGCTATGAACCATGATCATATTGCTTCGCATGTGCACCTTGGAGTGAGTGCTTCCTTGGCAAGCATCCCAATACTCCTTAGGGTTCCTGGTGTGCCTTAAAGCTTCTTCATCAAGCAAAAGATGTTGCTCAATGATTTGCATGAAAACAATAATTTTTGAAGAATCTTGAAAACATACCTTGCGTGTGCATACCATGAAGAAGTAAACACCCTTGCCATGGTGCCCTCATGAGTGTCTTTTGCCCCTCCTTTTGCAACCTTTTACAAACAAGCTTTCCACTTTCAACATAAATGCATACAGATTGAGGGTGTTCTTTCCTCAAAGTGCTGCTCCTCCTTTGTCTTCCACCCCCTATGAGTTGGAGACCTTGAGCAATCCTCCTATTGTTCAACAAATTGTATTTCTAAAGCTGGCCCCTTGTTGCAAGCTCACACCAATTCATTTGAATGCCCAATTGACTACCTTACTGCCCGAACACATATTCCACAATATTTGGAACACAAATTAAGCCTAAAAAGTGTTGAAATTACATACTTTGGAAGAGTTGTTCATCATTTGCACTTACCAACTTTTGTCACAAGAACAGAACCCAAACTCCCTAGCATTTTCAGAATTTATAAGGGGCTGTAATATGCCAAAATTTTCAGAATTTCTTGTGCATATGATCAGCTGAGTTTGCTTATTTGTCCCTTCATTGTTTGAGTGTTTTCTGAGTAGGCATGAAGTAGGTTGAATCCCTCTTGGTGGTGATGGCTGCCCAAACTCAGAAATTGCAGCCTTTTCCCATGGTTTAAAAGTTTCACTTGGTTCAGACATAAAATCTTCACTTTGATCTATCTCAACATCCATCTCGAAGAGTGGATTGTCAAAATATTGGAAGCCATTTTATCCCTTTGTTCAAACTCTACATTTGAAAATTTTGATTTTTCTAGAAAGCATCTCAAATCAAAGTCTTATTGAAGTCTAACAAACTCATGTAATGTCCCCATTTTGGAATTAAAATAATATTATTACTAAAACAAAAAGTATTCTTAAATACTTAAAATAAAGTAATAATAGTATAATTTGTTTTTCACTTAAGATGGAACCTTTTGAGGGTCATGGGCACTTAAGGCTAAAAAGTGAATTTTATAAAGAAGCTTGTAATATATCTTTTTTTAAAAAGGAAAAGATAAACTCTCCCTCTCTTTTGGGTGCCACATTTGGAGAATGGACAAAAGGAAAAGAAAGGCTCTTTTGAAAAGGCTATTCAATTTGGATATTGAAAATCTTGCGCAAGTATGTCAAGCTTGAACAAGTGACTTGAGGATGAAAACCTTCAAGTACACCAAAGAGTTTGGGGACGAAAACCTCCATTCTTCTCCTAGGGCAGCTCTATTCAAGGGCTGTAATTGCACCTCAATTTTGCATAGTTGTATGCAATTAGATCTACAAAAGTGTCTTTGGATGCCACCTTTATCAAAGATTATCTCAAACCCTTCGGAGAGCTAGAAATTCATTATTTGCATGTCAAAAAAGTAGACGAACTTGGTTTGAAGAAGTTTTGTTGATTTTGGAAGAATCTAAGGTTGTAACTAGGGTTTTTGTAACTTCGAAACTACTTTTGAGGGACTTCCCATGAAGGAAAAATTTTGATTCTAATTTTGTTTGAAAGCTACTATTTTTATGATCATTTTGAGCTAACATTTGCATTAAAATTTCAAATATTCCGAAAGATACGAATTTTTGAAGTTTCAGCTGATTAAGGCAAATAATAAATTATTGTGAGCTAAAAATAAAATAATTTATAATCTAAAAATTATTTTAATATTTTTCCAAGTGGGGCGATTTGATTTGGGAAACTTGGAGACCTTGTTGAAAGGATAAAACAAAGGTTTAAATTTTAGATTTGTTTCTCCTATTTTTTCTAAGTGTGGTGACTTGTTTGGAGGGGCTAAATTGACTAATGGCAGCCCTAATTTGTTATTTAGAAGCCCTAATAAATTGCATAGATTTTGGATATATTTTTCGTGAGTTCGTGCAAGGGATTTAAGGTTGATTGGAAGGAAAAATGCCATTGTAACAAGATCTTAAAAATCAAAATTATTGCAAGGAATTTCCAACCACCTCTCCATTCATATTCCAACAAAAAGAGGTATTTTATTGTATTTGCATATTTAGTAATTAATGGAGTTATTGTGGAGTGTTATTGCTTGAAAATTGGGACATCTATTACTACTAGGGTTTGATGGTTTTGAGGGCAGCATTCATATTATTTTCAGTTGTGCATAAAGGTTTATTGGAAAACCCCAATTTATCCTAATTGTTTCATTTGGAGACATTACAACTCATCAATTACTTGCTCAATTGCTCTAGTCCTTGTGTCATTCTCTTGCTCCCTAAACCTCTTTTCAACAACAATCTGATTTTTTGCATCTAGAAAGGCTCTTTGACTATTTTCTAATAAGTCCTTGGTTGATTCAAGCTCAAGGGTGAGCTCATCAACCTTAAGCTTCATTGTCTTATTTGCATATAGGCCTCATCTACAAATTTTATGACCACATCTTTGTCTTTAATCCCATAAAGATATTTTGATTTTGTCTATGTTGCAGGAAATGCCCCTTCCCCCCTCACGAATCCTGTTTGGAGATGTCTCGGGTACAGAGACATCCCAAAGACGTCCGAAACAATGTCGGAAACGTCCGAGACGTCTTCGGATGTCTCTGATGGGTTTTCAACCTAAAAATTTGAAAATCACCATTTTTTAAAGCCGTGAAAGTTAGATATATTCATTGAAGTTTAGGAAAAAACACATCCAAAGAAAACAACGAAGAAAACCCTAAAATGGGATGCTAGATTTACATCCAAAGATCACTGGGTCGTGTCGTCACTGTGTTGCGTAGCAGGGTATGTCACAAATGCCATAGGGACTGCAATCATGAGGAAGGAGCTCAACGTTGGAATCCTGTCATTGCCGCAGCTTTCATTTACTCACGACTTCATTTTCCCTGACACGAAGGTGGTCTCTGGGTTAAGTGACGAATCTCCCATCAACTGCAACGCAGTGAAAGTTGTGAGGCTCACAGTCATCCCATGCTACACTGCCAACAACTCTGCTCAAACTTACCTTAACCCTAACTTACTCTTTGGAGACTAAAAATATAATATCGTAAGGTTTTGACAATACATTGATCGCGTCATGTAATATAAGAAAAGGTCATAACTCGCTAATTTGATCACAAGTATAACATACATTGACCATGGGATGTCATAAAGTTCAATCATGTTTTTTAATTTATTTTTCCTTTATAAAATAATATTTTAATATTATTAATACTTTATATTTATCGATATTTTTATATTTATTAGTATTTTATTTTCTTGTTGAATTTAATTTGTGTTGATGTCAATGACAATCAAGAGAATTCTACACGAGGGGTGGAGAGTGGAGCTAGTGGGAGTGGTACAAGTGGAGCTAGTGGAAGTGACATTCATGATTATGACTATGAGGACAATCCGAATCTAGATGAATCATGATTTATTCTAGATTTGAATTTTGAATGTATTTGCAATGACTACTTTGAGCATTTTGAAGCAATCAATGAACAAACACTATGTATTTCCAAGTGTTTTACAAAAAAGATGAGAAGTATGCATTGTATATATATATATATACAATGCATACTTCTCATCTTTTTTGTAAAACACTTGGAAATACATAGTGTTTGTTCATTGATTGCTTCAAAATGCTCAAAGTAGTCATTGCAAATACATTCAAAATTCAAAATATATATATATATATATATGTATGTATCCACAGCATATCCAAATCAAGGTTTTTGAAAAATGGCGTACCCACATATCCGAGACATACCAGTACCCAAACAAGTTAGGATTTTGTTGTTTCAATTGTATCCTTGATTGTATGTAAATCCACAATAGTGACAATTTACTTCAAGTGTTCCCTCTCGTTATCTATTATTTGTGACTCCTTTCACTACGTATGAGCTTGATGTAAAACCTCACCTTGCTGCCCTACAATATTTGATTTTTGGTACTCAGAAAAAACAACACTTGGTTGCCCCAAAGCCTCTTTCACTTCTGAATTTGTGCCCTCTTTTGGTGATGGATCCTTTGGGCAATTCGCTAGAGGCCTTCCTTCTTTGCTCTTCTATTTCTATTTCTTGTGTACACCTCTAAAAATCCTTTCAAGGTGTTATAGGCTACCTTCATATCAGCGTTCCTCTCATATTCATCAAAGGCCATAAGTTTGTCCTCATCTTTTTTCTTTTGTTCCTCCAATTGTGCCCTTTCCATAGGATCATTCCTATGTCTTTTCTTGGATGATGTTAGGGTTGCATTGTTGATAGTAAATTGTTGCACAAGATGATACTTAATGTATTGTCTCTTCATTCTATTGCTATCTCTTTTATGCACATGTATCAAGTTATCAACAACTCCCAGATATGATCCATTGTAAACAATTCCAAACCCTACAATTGGCCAAGATTTTGGCTCTAATACCACTGATGTCCCCTTTTAGGGATATTTTAGATCAAAAGGGTTTACCAACAAACCCCACTTAATATAAGCCAAAATAATGAATATGAAACCCTAGCCAATCATTCATAAATTCTACTTTTTCTTTGCAACCCTAATTAGCAAGAATCACACAATTTATAAATAAATTATTCCAAACCCTAGCTGCTGCAAATAATTTCAGAACTCTAGAAATGCCCCAAATTAGCATAAAAAATATTATTCAATGATCCCAAAAATAGCAGAAATTATTCCACAATTATAGCCAAAGAATTCAACCAAAAATCTGATTTTTGGCAATGTTATTTGCTAGAAAAAAATAGAATTTTTTTTTAGTACTTATGTGTCTGATACACACCCTTGGAGAGGCCCAAAAACCCTCCAAACCAAGTTGCCAACCCTAGGAGAGGGTTTGCTGCCCTGGTAGCTAAATTGCAACACCTTTACTAGGGTTTGCTACCGTAGAACAGCCCTCTATGCCACTCATCTAGACTTCAAATGTTGTTTGCCACCTGCAAATGCCAATTATGGTGTTGAAAACACCCTTCTTTCGCCAATGAAGCACAATCCAACCTCCTTACGAAGTTGACCAAATCTGAAATTAAGGGTTTCTGTCCTTATTTCAGCCACCTTGAAGGGATTCCATCTTCAAGGAGCAAGCCAGGCTTTTTCGTGCTTAGACTCCAAAGAAATCAAATATCCACCTCTCCAAAAGATCCCCCCTTTACCTTTATAGCCTTTCCCCAAATGGGTGCATCCAAAAAGGAGGGAAAACAATTCAAATATTAAAAAGACCTTTACAAGCTTTTACTTAATCACTTGAGTGCCCATGACCCTCAAATGTCCCATTCTTAAGTGAAAATTAGAATTATAAGGTATCTTTTCCAAAATATAAATAGAACCTCTTATAATTCACTGAAGTGGATTGGTACTTGTTGTCAACCTAGAGCTGCGCCCTGAATCGAAGACGTGCACGAAATGGCCAATCCTCTATTCCGCTAAAACAATGGGATCTTCTCACGAGGGTGGGTGCCTCAACGGTGAGAAGAACCTCCAGAGAAGGTTGGTCCCTGTATGATGTATCAATGAGGATCTCTGCTCTATGCTACAAACTACCATGAAAAGGGAGAAGGAAACTTTAAGGGGAAAATCTTACCTAAAAGGGGTGATACACCAGAAGTTTGATCCACTCAACTTAGAACCTTGAACACTGCACAAACAAGGGAAAAGGAAGACCTATGATTTCAATCAATCACTTATGCATAAGTATTTCATAAAGAGGTTCGATCCAATGACCAAAACCTGAGGGAAAATGATGGAGACAGGTCCGATACAAGACACTTTGCAGCCACCTAACATCCACTTACAGCTTCAGCAAGACATAAAGAACACTTTAACATGACCTGCATAAGGATAATCTAGCAACTAGGCATGAATCAGAATTTGGGAAGGGAGAGAAATCTACCACGTATGCAAATTGTTGAATGAATATACACTATGCCAACACTTGAAATCTGAAAGTACAGTCCTATTGATTGAAAATATTACACAACTCACCAATGGCAGAGTTTGGTCTAACCAAGAGAGGGATTGAATGATTTTTAATCAAGGCTGAAAGCCATTTTATAGAGAATTACAAAAGGCCAAAGATTGGCGTTGAAAATTTGAAGAGAAGGATTAACTTCGGTTAACTCAATGCTGACTTGGCCTTTCAATTAAATATATTTCCTTTTTTGTCTTTGCATGAAGCTTCTTGCGCTTGAGGAAGTGAACTTGTCTTTGATCTGAACCGCCCACCTCTATTTGCATGGAGATCCATGCCAATGTTAATTTTAGAACTCTACGTGAGCTTGCTTGATGCCGAATTGGAACGTTGCAACGCTGAGTTAGCCGTTTGATAAGCTGAGTTGGACGAAGAGATCAGCTGAGTTGACTGTTTGGCAAGTTGAGTTGGACGAAGAGATCATTCTCCCTCGCATGGAAAGCTCCTAGTGGATGCGGTGTTTAACAATTAGTCAACTCTAAATCTGGAACAGTCAACTCGACATTCGAATTTGGAACTTTGGTTGAAGCTGAGTTGGACCCTCGGATGCGTGAGTTGGTCCGGAGACAAGCAAGGCTTCAATAGCCAATCAACTGAAGCTTTGACCGTTGTTCGAAAATAGCCCCTGCTTGCATGTATTTTACCCTATTTTGGTCTGCCTGTTCATGTCTATTTCTAGCAGGATTCTATATTCGGATTTTATTTTATTTATAACCGGTCTATATCTCCTCCATTTGGCCTTTCTTTCGGAATCCTCTGTTTGCAATTTCCTTCGGACTTCTTTTCATTTCCTTGAATTTCCTGCGGCATTTCTTTCTCTTGGCTTTATTCTCTGAAGTATTCCTTCGGACTTTTTTTCGAAGGGATACTTTCCTTCTCTTTTCCCTTTGCTCGGGCTTTTGTCTTAGTCGGGTTTTTCTCTTTATTGGCTTAGTCTAAATTTCTTTGGACTTTTTTGTCCGAAGGAATTCCTTCGGAGGAAAAGCCCGAAGGAATAAATCCTTCGGCCTTTTGCTTTTGCTCATTGGTTTTTCCTGCTAAGTCATTTTCCCGCGGACAAAATGTCCGCAGGAATTATCTCGGTCACTTCCTTTGGCCTTCAGAATTCTTCTTCGGGTTTATTTTCAAGGACTTTTGCGCAGCCATTTCTCCGATTTTCTTCGGACTTTTTGTCCGAAGGAATTAACCCTTCGCTTTTGCCTTCTTCACTTGTCTTCCAAAAGATACCCTTCGGAAAATGCACAGAGGTACAAGCACCGACCAAGTGCCCTCCGCAAGGGCTCTTGTCTCTCATATGTGCCTTTCAGAAAAATTGCAGGGCACCCGGGCTTTTTGCAAAGGTTTGAATTTGCTCCTGTACCTTCCCGAAGGGTACCCTGCCCTTCGGGATTGTTGAAAATGACCCTTTCGAAGGGCCTTGGCTTTAAACCTTGCTTCTTTAGGTGGACTTTTGGATTCTCCGAAGTATTCCTTCGGACAAAAAGTCCGAAGGAATTACTTCCTTTGTCTTAGGCACTTTGGCTTTTTCTTTTGCCTTGCGGACTTTTGTCCTTAGCACTTTTCCAAAGGCTCTTTTCCAAAGTAAAAGCCTTTTTGATGAACCATTCCCTTGGAATTTTCCTGTTGTAGCAAAGGCCCTTACCAAAACAAGCAATGTATTCTTTCTTCCCTAGCTAGAGACATGAACTTTCTAACTGGCAAAAGACAATCCGATTTGTGGAATAATTGTCAATAGTACTCATGACCCTCAAAAAGGCCCCAACTTAAGTGAAATCATAACAATAAAGTGCTTTTACAAGTGTTCTTTATGAAAATCAAATGTTTCCCTTCTTTTCTTTTTTCTCCCTTATCCCTTGGGAAACTAGCAAGGCTAAAAGTCTTTAATATTGTCATGCACAAAAGGGGGATAGGACAATATATAAATAGGGATGTTCCTCACACACACACACACACACATGTGAGGGGAATCAGGTTCTCTAGGAATCCCCCGTCTCTTGCACGTACATTTATTATTTTATACATATGTTTGTGTTTGTGTATGTAAACATGTATGTGTGTGCATGCACTCATTCTCCAAGCTATTACATTTATATAATGCATCTCAACAAGGAAGAAAAGCATTGTCATTCCCCTTCTAGGCAATAACAAATTAAGAATTATTTTTTCATGAAATGAACTAAAATGCAGGCCATAACATATAAAATTGATATCAAGATAGACAACAGTCATTATAATTTTATCTGGGTTACATCATTATATAAGCATACCATAAGTTTTGAACTTAAGCAGATAAATATTTGGATACCTATGTAGCAATGCAGAATGCTCGTTGTCACCATTATATAGTCCATACTGCCTACAAAGAGAATTCCCCACAAAGGAAGTCCATTTTGGATCCCGAATTACATCAAGAGATTCTGCAAAAAACTGTAGGAATATGTGCAAGTAGTTATACATCAATAGAAGGGAAAATTATAATAAAGATTCTAGCGCAACAAGATCTACACCCTCAAAACAAAAATATATACAAGAGAAATCTAAATCATAGTAAACAAAAAATTGGCAAGTAATCAGCCGAATCACAAGTTCTTGGCCGTTAAAAAGCCAGGCGAGTAACTCGGCGAGTACATGAGAGTCCAACAGACAAACAGGTTGAAATGTGCAACATTTAGATTTTTGTCATTTTCTGCTCTGTTCAGCCCTGTTTTTGCTTTTTAATAAGATAATGATGAGCAATACACGCAGTGGCCAAGGATTATATTTAACAAAAATAAACATTTGGTGTAAGTTTAAATTTTACATTCTTATACTTTAATTTTGTTATATATCTAGTGTCCAAGATGTTTAAGAGTGGTTTCAGATTTCTCAGAGTTATAAACAAGAAGATAGTTTTAGAGGACCCCTTCAGATTCAATCTTATCCAAATTTCATGATTGCTAGCATACTTTCGACAATTATACAGCAGCCGCAAAGTGACATTATCAGATTTGAAGAATATTTTGAAAGTTGGAGTTTGATTTGAGAGGTCAAAATCTTAATGAAATGTTTAAATGGACATAACTCAGCTTAAGGTTCGATTGATGATGCATTTATTCATGAGGTTACTTTCAAGAAAGTGATGACGAAAGGAAAGAAGTAAATTTTTTGATGAATTGGTAATTTCAATTTTCTATGATGATGATATGATATTATAATATGCATCATACTCTTCTTTGTCTAACTCTAATAGAAGATAGACTGACTTGTTCTCTAAATTCATTTCTTACACTTTTTATTAGTATTTTACAAGTTATTTATGTTTATTTATGAATTTATACACTTATTTTATTTTCCAAGTTTTTAGCTAAGTACGAGTCCGAGTCAAAATTTTGGGCTGCTGAGATTTTTCCGAGTCTGATTTTCTGAACTATGATATACATAAATTCTATGGTAAAGAAAAGCACATGAAAATTCTTTACAGCCACCTTCACTCATAACAAAGTTTCCAAACTATGATCTAAACAAATTCTATGGTAAAGAAAAGCACATGAATATTCTTTACAGCCACGTTCACTCATAACATAGTTTCCAAACTATGATCTAAACAAATTCAATGGTAAAGACGAGCACATGTATATCGTTCACATCCACCTTCACTCATAACATAGTTTCCTGACTATTGTTTAGAGATAAAAACAAAACTAAACTAACAGCAGAAAGCAGCTATCTATACCATCAGAAGTGTAAAATATTACATAGCTTACATTAATTATCATGTCATCCCATGTTTCCTGCTGCAATGTTTCATCCTTTGAATCTTCTGTGCCTTTTGAATCTTCTGCATCAGTGATATATGCCTTCATCTTTGGAATCTAGAGCTTAGCACAACATAAAATGAATCAAATTCTCTAAGCAGTCTCCAAATATAGGAAGCTTTCTCTTTAGAAAGACATACATTAACTAATGTATATTTTTAGGCTTCCCTCTTCAGCTATAGAAATAAAGTTAAACTGCAATGGATTGTGCTGTGTCCCAAAATTGAATGCATGCGTCGAAGAAAACCTATTCATTGCTATGATTCATACTTCAGCAAATTTTCCCTAAGAATAGAAAATAAAATCAAGAATCGATTCTTCCCATATAGTGATGAGGAACAAATAGCAAGAAGTAAACACACTACTATTTAGTGGAACCATGCTGAAACCATCAACGGTGTTTCTGTACAGCTACTATGTTCCTATTAGGAATAGAAAGAAATGCATATTAAAAAAGAATTCTAACATATCCTCAACACAAGTGTTTATCTGAATTTGGATGATTTGAATGCTTGCATATTAGGATATTACCATAGTTACCAAGTTCAGAAATCCGGATCCGTTCAAGAGGATCCAAAAATCCAGAAATCTAGAAAAAATCCAACCCGAAATATATATATGAGCATAATTTTATAAATATGCATTGAAAAGAATTAATAAAGTAACATAAAATGTTAATATATTTAATATTATACAATATATAAGGTCACTGGATGTATTTTTTTGCATAAAACTAATAAATAAATAAATTTAAAAAACAGAAGGGCCGACCTAAACTGAACTTATCCAGGCCGACCAAAAAAATTTGGTTCTGACTAAATTTTGTGCGATCCAGCCGGATTTGGTAACCATGGATATAACAATGAGATGAGGTCTAAGAATAAAAGTTAAGCTGAGTCAAAAATTAAATTTACAGTCTTAGTAGTTGGTTTTAATATAATCCAGAAGCACTTTAGGAATATTTACAGCCCAGAACTGGTGAGTCCCAAACATTGATCCAATATTTACATCCTATTTTTTGAAATATAACCAAACTATACTATCACCAGAATACATTTATCTATACCATTACAAGGGTAAAACATTACATAGCTCACATTAATTATCATGTCATCCCATGTTTCCTGTTAATTTTTCCCGTTTGTTGTTGTGCATATACAATTGTCACCATCATTTATTGAAGTATTATTTTAAGGTTACAATGAAAAGCATTTTACACAAAAGCAATGTTTTTCTTCCAACATGTTTGGCAAAAGCAAACAAATTCAACATGCAAAGCTCCACATTGAATATTCTGTATTCAATTATATTGTAAAGCTATAAAAATATACTTTATTGTCTATAGTCACATGAATGTTGTGTATAGGGTGTGCTATACTTGTTTATTCCTACCCCAAAACCAGTCATATTGGTTCAATCCTTCTTCCCTAGAACAGCATATCCCTTTAAAATTGTCAATTTTAAAAGAATTTCCTCAGTCAAATTTCATTAACTATGGCAGCAATTGTTTTCCTAGTCGGTGTTTTTCTTCCCCTGGTTTTTGACCCAAAGAAATTCACCATCCTAATCCTATTCTAAGTCAAGTTACAAAAACTTTCCAAAATTTACAATTAATTTCTGATAATTTACAAAAACCAAAACAAAATCAAGTATTCAGAGTTTCCTAAGGGTGCAGCATCCAGATGTCCTTTGGGATGACCGAGTCTCTTTCTTCAAGCACTGAAGTGTAATAACTTCAGGTTTGAAGGAACCAGCAAAATGGCTGAGTCATCTCAAAATTCCCAGGGCTTAAACATCTGCATTGGCATGTCAACACCACCAGAGCATCCCATCAGTAGCAGGACATTCCAAAAGCGAACTGCTGTGAAGTGTTCACTGGTTGAAAATACTAAATAAACCAGTGCATTTAGCACTGCAGCATCTAAATTGGTTTTTCTGGTGCATGAAGGTTTCACTGGACAAGCATCCTCAACATTTCCTTGTCAAATTGGCCAAGTTTCTCCCAAAAACGCAACTTCTTAAGAATTTCAACAAATCAACCAAGTTCTTCAGCATTCTTGACATGAGCATGTCCATTTTGCAAGGATCAAATTGAACCATCAGTTTATTTGAATGCCCAAATATTTCCAAGTCATTCGAGACCTTCATGGTCCTCTTTACCCTGGAGAGGTAGGAGCTGCGATGGGAATGAGGCATTCCAAGAGGAAAATTGAGGTTCAAGAGAGAAAAAAAGCACCAAGCACTCAACTCGCTGAACCTCCTCGAGACTTAGAATTTTTGAGGTTAGCATACGTTTGAAAGCGTTGGTAGGTGCAATAAATAGACCCATCTACCACCACTACGTTTCCCAATCATCTGCAAGCAGCTTCTAATTAGTGGTAAAAGCCTACTTATTTCCCTTATCTTCACAACTTACCCCTCTTGTTTGGCAATTCACTCACACCCTCTACTCTTCGCGCAACATTTTCATCCTTCTTGTCTACAACTGTTCAATGGTGCATTTCTTAACATCTATTTATCCTCTACAAAAACAAGCTTTTAGAAGTATCTTTTAGTACTTGCTCCACCTTCACAACTCTCAATTCAAGAATCATGGCTCTTGTGTCTGTTGTAGGCTTTTCAAGCACTGCTATTGACCCTTGCAAGTTTCTCTCCATGCACTTCTAGCAACCTGGGATTTTAGAGACTTCAACTAGAAGAATTGGGTTTAGAGCCTTCAACTAGAAGAATTGTACTCCTACCCTTTTGTGGGAGCTTTAGTTTTTCTTATCAATTTTTGCAATTTCTTCACCCATACCACTTTCCAAACCAGTCAAAGGTGAAGCTCTACATTTTAAGGTTCTAGGGCATTTCCCATCATATTAATTTCCTGAACATCATCAAACCCTCTCACTGTATCTATAGCTTCACCACCCCTTCGTCAAACCAACTCTCTTTCCCACCATTTCATCCAACCCTTTGTCAAGAAATTTGCAAGGTAAAACCTTTATTGTTCCTTTTATTAGCCCTCCCTTTGGGCATTTCACTCACATCCATTTTTGAAGTCTGAAAGCTAACACACATTTGTACGAAAATAGCAAAATATTAGCTATAGATGCCAAGCAAAAAGAGGGTCAAAAACAAGATATCAAATTTTTAAGATTCTAGGCACATATTCGGGAAAACAATTACATATGACAAACTATAGTTGTTGTAGCAAAATGCTTTTGAGGAATGTTTGGAAACGATATAACAAACTTCTAGACCAAATTCGGACTTTTGGATCACTAATGTTTAATAGATACAATATGGATTGCACGTGCCAAAATAAAAAGCTGGAATGCTTTTTTTCTTCACTGAAATGCCAAAAAAAGCTGGAATGCTTTTTTCCTTCACTACTCTTCAAACAGTTTTCACCATCCAAATCATGCATTTAAAGAATTTTGGGTTTTGTTCTCTTATGTTTCAGCTTTCCAGATCGTTTGAAATCATCAAATTTCGTTAAGAAACAAAAAATATCACTGTTTGACTATTGTTGTATCAAATTGCTAAAAAAAAACAGCACCTTACTTTCATGTACAAATCTGAAATGACTTATTTTCATGATGTATGGAGAACGAGTATTGGCAGGCACAACAAATCAAATAAACAAAGCCAAAAATCCCAGAAAAAATAAAAATAATGATGCAGAGAAAATAATAATAACAATATAATGCCACTTATCATGAACTTGGCTTTTGGAGTGCTTTCGAGCTTATCCTCTCTTTTTCTCCTTGCTCTCTAGGCTCTCCTAGAAATCTCACAGATTCTCCATGCTTTGATCCGATGGTGGGCTGGCTAGGTGCTCCTCTCACAGGATTTAACAGGAAATAAAAGTGTCCCTTGAAGTTTGCACTTACAAAGAAAATATTTGGAGATTGTTGCTTGAAGCTTGCTTCTCTCTATTCTCTATCCCTAATTCATCTTAGTCTATTTGATCTCCCAATCTTACCATGTTGAAAGTGATATTGAGAGTGATATGGATCTCCTCTCAAAAAATATTCTCTCCGGAGCTATGATTTTTCTCTCCAAGAATCTCATGCTCTTATATCCATAGTTCCACGGCGTTTCAGGACGGGGGGACGGGTTTCCGGGACGGGGGCCTAAATTTGGGGACGGCGGGGGAGCGATGTTGAAATACATATAGTACTTGAAAAATTAGTTATAAAAAGATGTATAAGGATTAAGTATATTGCATTGAACATCAACAATTTAATATTGTGATTTAATCATTTAAGCTTCAAATTTGATCCATTGAACAATGAACATTAACAATTTAACGTCCCGACAGAGCGTGGCAGAGGTGGCGGAGCGGCTGGGGGACGTCCCCACGTCTTGGGGATGTCCCCTTCTCGGGCGGTTTTTTTGGGGGAGATGCGTCCCCGTGGAACACTGCTTATATCAAATATGAGCAATATTAAGAATTGCTTGAATGCTTTTCCATTGAAATGATGCAGTTATTTATAGATACAATATACTATTTTTAAATCCTGTTACTTAGGAAGCCAACTTCTATTTTTATTTTTATTTTTTACAAACCCCAATTATATTAGAAAGGAATCAAAGAGAACAAATTCTAATATGACAGGCTTGAAAACTATTTGTCCAAGCCTGGCCAGTATACAAAAAAAGAGACCTATTAACACTCATGATAACTAATCTATATTTAGAATGGTTCTCAAATCTACTTAGGTTTTCTCTTCATACCATAAAGAAGGCATGTCATAACAATGTTATGGTTGTCAAGAGCCAAATTAGCCAGACCATCTGCCACTTTATTTCTCTCTCTCAGAATATGGGTGAATTGCACATCTTGGAATTGATATTGCATTCTAAGAATTTTCCAAACTTCTCTAGCTAGCAGCGAATTCAAGCTAAGACCATCTGTAGGGTCGGCTAACAGTCCAACAATCACCTTAGAATCTGATTCAATTTGTATATGCTGGCACCCAATTTTTAAAGCCTCCTGCATCCCTTTGTACACTGCCTTGATCTTTGCCAAATTATTGGTTGTATGCCCCAATTGTTCAGTGAAGAAGAAGGCTACAGAACTGTCAGAAGTTCTACCAATACCGCCCATAGTTGCACGTCCAGGATTACCCCGAGAAGTACCATCAGTATTCAATTTACCATGCTCCAATGGGGGAGGTGTCAGGTGGCATCTCTCTAAATTTTCTTTTTATTCCGAAAAGCTGCCATAGTAGAATTCTTGGGTTGCAAAGAAAATTGTTTGCATACAGACTCCCGTTTAGGGGAAAGACTACAAGGTAGAGAAATCTTATGTTTGATGGATTCCACCACATTAATTTTGATTCTCTCCCAAACAAAATTTATGTCTTTGCTTTCATGTTGAAATATTCTACTGTTTCTTTCCTTCCAATTGTTCCAAGAAGAAGGATTATACCAGACCACAAAGCCGGAAGCATATTCTGACCTTTAGGTATGTGGTTTTGCCATTCTCTACTCAGCTACTCCACTGACTGAATGCTGATCCAGGGGAGATATAACAGGTTAGAAAAAAGGTGCCATAAAGAGACAACCCAAGGACATTGAAAGAACAAATGGGAAAGAGTCTCTTCATCCTTCAAGTACAAGGCACGTCAAAATGGACCATAAAATCCATGTTTTGTAAGTCTATCACCAGTTAAGACTCACCGCTGAAGCATAGTTCAAATACTATGGGAGAATATACTATATATGTGAACTAAGACATACACACATTTCAACATACATACAAATTGTAGTTGGAATGGCATCACTACATTTCCAAAATTGGAAATGGCCTCACTAAACAATACATATGGATGGGGACATACTCTACCATTCACCAAAGCAGTTGCGGAAATTGGCCTCACAACACTTAAAAAACAGTTGGTGAAGGAGGACATACTCATTGTTAATTGAGAAACATCAAATAAGCATGGGCTAGGACTCACTATAGTCCATACACTCACCTATGTGAACAAAGACACACAATTGCTCACAACAGAACACTTTGTGTGGGATTGGACCTCACACTTATATGAACAGAGACACAAACAACTATTCATAACGTAACAATATATCTGAATAAAGACACTCAATTGTTTTTCATAACTACAATAGTGGGGTTGGGCCTCACTTCAACTACTCTTCAAGTAGGACCGGGCCTCGCCTCAATTGCTCCTCAAGTAAGATTGGACCTCATTAAGCTTTCTCAGTAAAATATCTCATGTGTAGCAGGAGTAAGGTCTTCATCATTGCCTTCACTAGTGATCACTGTTGTCAGCATTATAACCCATTTCACACTTGGTTGCCAGTATAGCAAAAATCCAGTCTCTAAGCTAACAACAAACTCAAGACTGGAAGTTTCCCTTCCATCTTCTTGTGGTTGTCCATCCTTCTATGGTCCTCGATCCTCTTGTGGTTTTCCATCCTTCTGCGGTCCTCCATCGTCCTTTGGAACTCAGCTCACTCAAAGAGGTCGATCTTTATGGCCTTGTGGACCATAGACAGTGCCATGAAGCTCTCTAAAAATTCTGACAACAGTTTTTCCAATATTTGTCTCCCCCATGGGAACGAGATTCCCCCCGCCACCCTCAATCAAAAAATTTGTAAAGGTGTCAGGGACCACTGTTAATGCACCCACATACCAAAAAAAATCAACTTAAGGATTTAAACAAATGATTTTTTATGGAACTTATGCAGAAAAACAATTAAACCTTACAACTCATAAAAGTTGAAGTGAAACCTTTTTTTCCAAATGATTTAGCATGTATTTTACGCATGCTGGAAATTTTCATCAAATATCACCTCCCGGATAAAAAGACAGAGAATTAATACTACTTTTTTGGGTTAGGAAAAACCTGAACTACACGAAGGGAGTATAAAAACAATTAATTTTTACAGACTGTAAGAGTTGTAGTGAAACACTCCTGGGGGATGTTTGACAACAGTGCTTGACACAATCTCGCAAAATCTCGTGAAAAGATTTGACACAGTGAAGGAGGAATCAACTTAATTTGATTCTAGACAATTTTAGGGAATAAATTAAATAAAATGCTAAAGTTTAAAACTTTATAAAATTTAAATATTTTAATAAATTAATAGACTTCAAAAACCAATAGAAAACTACTGCCTTAAAAGTTTATAAATTAAGAGCTATATTAATAAATTTTAAGTTTTACCATGCTTGTGTTGGGCTTCAATATGGTGCCACAAGCTGCTCTTACTTCTACAAGGACACCCCTGGATGGGCACTTCTACTTTTGTTAGTCAAGCCTCTTCTTATAGGCGCCTCAAGCTACCAATCAAATTGATTTTTTGCTAAGTTTTTTTATTATTTCAATGCCCGTCAACAATTTTTGAATGCCATTGCACACGCTTGTGTACTTGCAAAGCCTTCACTGTTGCAAGCTTCACTCCAAATCTACTCCTATTGACCTCTTTTTTTCTTTTGCTGCAAACTCCAAATGGTTCAACTTCAGCAACGGATGATGATTCCCGTTCCTATAGGTGTAATAGTTCAACTTCCAAATGCGTGGTATGCTGACAAGGGTGCTAACATGGGGCAATCTTTAAAAGTGACGCCTAGCATGGCACAACATGGCATGAAGTCTCCACGTGACCGATGATTGTTCTGCGCAGATGCTGCATTGTGTGGTACAAAGTTTGGTGTTGCATTGATGGCACAAAGCAACATGGGGTTGAGCCATGTTAGCATGGTGTTGCACAAATTGCGTTGTGTGTGGGGGGTGCATTGGACTTTCATGATTAGAGCATAGACCCATGCAACAACGCTCAAATCAATGGTGGCACTCAAGCATGCAAAGTGCAAAGGGACAAGCTTCCTGCTTTCTTTTTTTATTTTAACTTTTTACCTTTTTCTAAGCATTTTTTACTACTTTATATAAAAAATTGTGTTTTTCATTTTTTAAATTGGCTTCAAGTCAATAACTTAAGCTACAAACCCTTTTTAATTACAATTAAAAAAATAAAAAGGCAGAACAAGATTTTTTATATTTCTTTAAAACAAGTTGTTTTTGAATTTGGCCACAGGCCACCAGCCTCTATTTTTTTTATAAAATGTCTTTTAAAAAAGGATGGGAGTTTTTTTAAACAAATAAATATTGTTTTTTTCTTTCAAAAAAAATGTTTTTCCAATTGGCCACAAGCCAAGGATTTTCTTTTGATTTTTTATATTGAGTCCAATCTAGCCACAAGATATGAAAATACATGCAATGGAAAAAGAAATTTTGGTCACAAACCAAGCTACAAGCCATTACCACCTGTATACTGAATAGGTATTACAAATAAAATATTTGAACTTGAAGTATTATAGGGAGAAAGCATAGTGAAATTAATATACAGCTGAATGGAAATGTATGTAAGGACCTACATAGCGCTTTAAGTATTATAGGGAGAAAGCATAGTGAAAGTAATATACAGCTGAATGGAAATGTATGTAAGGCCCTGTTGACCAAATTTGACCCAAAATCAAATTGGGGCCAACCCCTACTATTTTGAACTTTTAAGAAGATTCCCATATGTCTTGTAGGGTGTTATGTTGGTCTATTGTCTTACTCATCCTCTCCCAAGTCCTTGTTGAAGTCCACCCTCTACGTACTAGGCTAGTCAACTAAAGTCAAAAGTTGGTCAACCATGGTCAAAAGTAGTCAAAGGGTCAAATTATGTTGAAAATGTCTTAAGCTGGTCCTCAATATGTTTTAATATGTTTACAAGTCATAAATTGGTTATAGGTTATGTCTCTTGTGGAAAAAGGGGCCTTTTGGTCATATTGTAGCCCATTTAATGACTTGTACGGATTTTCATGCAATCAAAATTGACACCAAGGTGAGTTTCAATGTGGATAATCTCAGGGTCATGTCAAGAACAGTTATTTGTCAGACAAGAAGTAGAGTTATGTTCAGTGGATGGCAGTTTTCCCTCAAAAATAGGAGCTTTTGGGCACTTGTACGGACTTCTCAAGTCCATCATCAGCTAAAAATGTGGGAAGAGTAACTCTTCACCTCCCATCATCCATTTCAATGCCTGGGTTTCAAAAAAAATGCAAAAAGTCTCATCTGCAACTTGTTTTCCTCCATTTTCACTTGACAAGCAAAGGAGCAACTTTATGCACTTGGCATGGGCCGTATAGGTGGAATTGGGAGGAGTGCTTTTGGGGATGGATAGTACTATGAATGCACTTCATTTTCATAACAAGAACTTGAGATTTGGTGCATCCTCCTTTATGAACAATCAGTTTGATTCCAAACAACTTTTTATGCATATTCAACCATTAGGAGGTCACTGGTTGAGCTTGTCTCAGAGTTTCTTGTTTTGTATTGATGGATTTGTGTGTTGCAGGGGTCTCCACATGATTTTCAAGATGTTTCCATACTTCTTGTTTTGGAGTTCAATTGTTTGAGGAAGCCTCTTCTAGGCTTGCAAAATGTCTAGTTTGCATTCACAATCATTCCAATTGCTTTGAAAATGTTTCCTTCACGTTGGATATGATGTTTTGATGTTGTTTTAGAAATGATCCTGTTGACAATTGCTCTTGAGCTGTTTTGAGAGCATTCATAGCATGATTCTTGTCATTTCATGACTTCCTTGCATATCACAGTCAAAAACTCCATCTACAGAAGCATGTTGACGTCACGAGTGCAATTTGGAGGGTTTGACATGGTCCTTAACCTCTTGGGACCACCAATGTGCATTGAAGAGTTGATGGAGGCATGTAGGTGCTACCAACTTGCAAACTTGGAGAATAGGCCCAATTCTGCCTGAATAGAAGGAATGATCATTTACAGTTGATGCCATAGACAAACCTTGTTTCTGGAGGTGTTCCAATAGATTGGTCAATCCAATTTGAGAGTCCTTGCTATGAGAAGGCCTAGACATACCTATTGATCATCCTAGTTTGACAATAAAAGTGTCAAAGCATCAAATGGGAAGTTGGACTGTGATCAGGTCATATTGGGTTCTCTGTCCCTAAAAATGGCAAACAAAGGCCTTGAAATTTTTTTAGGACCTCACCAAATTCACTTGCAAGGTGGTCCAAGCTTTCAATTTGGACTTCTTGGTAGCCCTATCCAACTACAACAACTGGGCCAATTTTGAGAAGCAAAGAATGAATAGAAATTGGATTTAGCAAAGCCTAAAAATGGATAAAACCACTAAAGCAAGGCAGTGTTGTCTATAGGGCATTGATCAAAAGGTTGCCTTGCTCTTCATAATGGTGTTTTAGGGTATGCTATTAAATTGGAATGATGCCAATAGGCTCAAAGGATGCCTATAAGTTCCAAATACAATGAGAAAAGATGAATTCAATCTCTTAAAGATGAATTCAATCTCTTAACCCTAATGCATACTCCTATGTCTGTACTCAGGATTGTGAGGAGTCACCTATAGGCAGAAAGGTCAAAGTTGGTGAAATAGTATAGCATGAAATAAAGGTGAAGAAAGTTGATAGTTTGTGAACAAATCACTACCTCCAAAGCATCATCAAGATCCATAAACAAGTATATTCCTCACCTAAAGACACCTACAGGCCTAAAATGAATGAAAGATAGTCACCTATAGCTAAGCAGACAGTGGAATGAGGATTATGGCATTTGGAGGGATCTTAAGGCACTTCTAGGCTAAAGGAGATAGCAATATCAAACCTAATGACTTGGGGATCTAAAGGAGTTGCTAAAGCATGAATCAAGATCAATCTCATGCCTTTCTCACCCTAAAAACAACCTACAAGCAGGGTCTTGGGACTGTCGAAGTCCATGAATGACAGTGAAACAATTGGAGGTTCTAAGGGGCCAGAAGGCTAGGTTTAGAGATGAGTCCAAATTGGCATGAAGGTGAGTCAAAGAGATTATATAATGTTTTGAAACCTTGGCCAAAATATCCAAGGAAAGGCACCCAAAAGAAGATCCCCTATCCAATGTCACAATTAGACAGAGTCATAAGCAAATGAGGGACATGATAAGAGTTTGGTGCCCAAGGAAGAAAGGAGTTTCAAATAGTATAATTGGGATTCCTCATGATCAAATGAAGAAAATAGCATATCCAAAACATCCTCAAATCACCCAAGGCCCTTTTCTCATAGCAAAATGGACTCAGTCCGTACAGGCAGGGTAGGGAAAACCTTGTTTCAAGAGGTGAGTTTGGGGATTCCACTTAGAAGAGAGGTTTTGAGTGGATCCCTAGGTTCCACAAGCATGAAATGAGGGTAAGGAACATGCATATACAACTTGGATGCATCAAAGAGGTTTGGAAGGAACACCCATGAGGAGGTTTGGACAAGAACATGCAAAAACAAGGTTTTTATCCCTTTTTTGAAGAAATTTGGGATGGTTAGACCCCCTAACCATGGAATCGAACGAAACCCTTTGGTACATTTGGTCATTAGGACCCTGTGGAGCTTCTCAAATACTCACTTTGCCCAAACAAACAGGGCTAATACTCTTTGTTTTGCCTCAGAGCAAGGGCAGTCCCTTCATGCACAGGAATGGCAGTTCTGGGGAAAAGTGAAGAATGGTGAACCAGAGACCAATTGGATTAGTCCATAAGGTTTGAATAGCTGGGGAACACATGCAGGAACCTAAGAAACTTTTATAGAAGGCTTGAGAGCAAACAAGGTACCCTACACACCAAGGGTTACATTCAAGTGTGAAGGAAAGCCTTAGGGCTAGAAGCTAAATTGGAGGTCGTGCATTTTCAACCTAATCTATGCTTTCCAAGTGATCAATTCATGTTTACAGAGGTATGTTGGGTGTGTTCAAGCCATCACATTGCAAATAAAATCATTGGAAGGTCAAGAGGAGCTTAGAGATGTAGGCAGACCTATTGGCAAGGTCTAGGTCTAAAACCAAACAGGGGTAAGTTTCCATTTCAAGCTTTTGGCAATCCATTCTAATGGTGGGAGGAAGTTTGCAAGGTATGTAAATAGATGTTCCAACCTTCTGTTTGCAAAGAAAGTCTCCAAGAAGCCATTTTTGGCTTAAGAAGCATTTAGACCCCACCAGGAAGCAAAAGATGAGCTCGAATATCAATTTCAAGTGCTTAGAACTTCCACCAAGCTTTGCATGAGACCCTGAGCCATTCAAGGAAGATGGAGAAGATCCCTGAGGTGCCTTAAGTGGCATTTGTTCAAGAGTTCAACGTGCAACCTTTATGAACAAACGCTAAATACTAAAAGTGACCAGAAACCATTGCAAACCCTCCATAAGGACTCGACTGGAGAAACGAGATTCAAAGTACATCCAGATGAATGAATTTGACCTTTAGAATAAAAGAGAAGTTGATGCCAACTCCATGAGGGTCAAAGCCATGTAATTAGATTCTACGAAATCCGTACAGGTGGAGCAAAAAGCAAGTTTTCTTGACATTTTCTTGTGTTTTGCATGTCTTGAAGATGACCATGAGATGCCAAGCACTTTGGGAGGTAGCTTGGGACTTGAGCCAACCCTCCATGCCATTTTTAGACCCTGGAAATACTCACAAATGCCTCTACTAGTTCTCTCTATTCACCCTATCTAAACTGGCATCTAAAATGACATACTAGACAAGGTAGAAACTCAAGTTTGGTGGCTTTTTATGATGTTTCTGATGAAGCTAAGCATATGAGGTCCCACCGTGTGTCACAGGACCCCTAATACGGATTAGTTAGGAAGGATGAAAAGATTCTTGTGCCAAGTGTCAAGAATGCCTATTGGAAAGTGATCTTGATGATAGGTGATGATAGAGCTTGTGTAAGAGAATTTCATGATGAAGAAAACTCCAAATTCAGGTGGAATCATCTTTGTAACTCCTCATCAACATACACGAGACACTTGTCCTCACTTGCTTTGGAATGCTCGAAAGGAAGTCCATCATGAAGGCAGTTTCACAAGAAATAATGATTAAGAAGATCACTACGCCACATTTGGAAAAGAGGCCTATTTGGGAATACAATGATGCGTAAATGAGTTTCATAACTCCTTTTCTATTTCATCCACATGAATTGTAACTGATTTTCACCGTTGGACACTTATCCTTGTGCCTCTTCAACTTCTCTCCTCTCTCTCTTCGTCCAAGTTCTATAAATAAAGCCATTTGGGCTATTGTAGAGATATACACAGTTGATATGGTGAAGCCCTGCTAATATGACATTGCACTCTACCTTTGAACATTGAATACAAGTCTAATTCTGAGTTGTGAACATTTTGTCTAAGAGTATGAGTGATGTATTGTGGAGCTAAGTGATAGTATCATCCTTACTCCCTTTATCCTTCATGTTTAAGCAAGAGTTCTGATTTTAACAGGTCATGTGAAGTGTGATAAATGTACTAGGCTCTTTTTCAAGTATGCAATTGTCTCTATGGTGTGCAATCTGCCCCTAGGTCAGTTATCTTGTTGATTGTCCCAAGTATGCTACCTTCACATTGAAACACTATGTTAAGATCCTTCAATGCATAGAATTGGTCTTGGAAAGCTTTGTTGTTTAGTAGGAGTGTGATAGTCCATGGGATTTATCTTGGTGGATCACCTTCTTTAGTATAGTTTCCATTTTATGCAAGCTTCTAACCCTTTTCACAAACAAAGCATCAGATTAGGTAATAGACACTTAGAGAAGAATTCAGGGAGCTAGCCCTTTCAATCCTAGAGATTCATCTCTCTTACAAGTTCCCACAAACTTGAGAGATGATTCAATGTTGCATCAATTTGTAGGAGTTTCATAGTGTCCTAGGGTGCACAATTTGATGACAACCGGGCCTACATAGCGACTCTTGGTAATTAATGACGTTAATTAAATACATATCACATTTCATGCGCAAAATCCAAAATCTACCATATGAATCACACATTAATCTTGCCTTGAAGAAGTTTTATGCTAATCATAAATATATCCATGTCAATACAAATTGGTGTAAAACCACTCACTTCCACTTTTCATTTGAAACCTCATTTATATCTCATATTTTTCATTCTCAACCAACAAATTAATTTTATAAGTGAAACATTGACATTTTTTTCATACATAAGCACCATGCATAAAGTACATGGTGATTTTTCCAATCCTCTGTGCTCCCTTTGGAACACTTTACCTATTATATCAAAAGAGTACTTACATGAAATTTTATAAATATTTTCCCAACACTCTCCACAAGTATCTAAAAATATTTCACAGTGCATCAAAGTAGAAGATGCATAAAAACAATATGAACAAATTTCTGCTAAAAAGCTGGAATATGAGGGAGAAATAGGTATAATAAATGATTACGTGCACCATGCATCAGGCCCACACTCTACAAATAGAAGATTAAGTTCAGCAGTGCAGTGTGAATTTATATTACTCAAAAACTAATTGATTGGATTCTTACTCAAGATAGGGAAGATGAGGTGGGTACACTAAAGAAAGGAATAAATTGGAAAAAAAAAATGGTTTGAGATGTTATGGAAGATATTTTTGATTACTTGGTCAGTCAAATTCTTCTGCTTCAGATTTTGATACAAGTTAGATCCATCCTTGGTGTTCATCTTCAATATTATCGAGTTCCTTTCACATAGTTTTATTGAGGGGCCTTGCTTCGACATGGTTATTTGTATTGTATCATATAGCTTCATCTTTCCTACTAGTGTTTAACTGTATTGGGTTCATCCCCTCTACTTGGGGTTTTTCATTGTTTTAATGAAGTTATTATTGCATCTCTGAAAGTTCTTTTTAACACTCCTGCATGATTTTGTTTCTTTCTTTCTTAATGTGTTGTACTTGTACGCATGTAAGACGCATCCAATGATGATTAAAACATGGAATGGTAGTTCTTCACAGAAACTAGCAATTTATTAGAGGGTAGCAAAGCCACGCCCCAAGAAAGTTTCCCCAAAGACATATATAAACAAAGAATTACACCAATAAATGAATGGTAACAAGACAAAGGTGAAAGCTGAATAATGCAAAGACAGACGATAAATTGCAGAGTTCTGGAAGAACCATGTTTGAAGGCAAAATTAAGAACAAACTGATCATTAGATTCATCTCATTAAGCTACCACCAACAGATAGAAACAAGCTCCATGAAGATTATTGCATGAGACTTATCATCAGCATGCATATTATTTGTGACACGAACAACATTTTAAATAGATATACTGGAAGTCGTGACTATCCCGGTTAATAGGTTCGTCTCCTTTATCATGGGTGTATTGATTATGATCTAGGGTATTCCATTTAACATCTCTGACATCATACATGAAAGAGACACATAAAGAATCAAGTTGTCAGTATGGATATCATTCTACTCAAGCCCTTAAGATGCTTTCGAGAAACATACTAGTTGCTACATATGAGTTGCTTTGCCTAGCAAGAATCCCAACTTAAGTTTCAGTAATCTAGATTCCTTTTTTTTTTATCTGCATATCTGGCCTAACTTCTTGCATCAATGGTTTGTGGTGGATTAGCACCTACATTGCCCTGAACTAACTGGACCCACAAAAGATTTTTCATACTTTCGTCTTTAAGGTAACTACAAGTGATCTCCTTTGTTTGCAAGAATTGGAACCTGTAAAACTTTATATCTATAGCACTTGGATTCACCTGCCCTGGTAAGTGTGTTGTCTGCTCCCTGGGGTTCTTTTCAAAATTATGAAGCTATAATTCAATCTGGTGAAGATATTTTAGCAGGAAACCTTCTCCCATATAGCAAGGCCTATAGTAGGTCGTTGTTTCAGCTTTTCTGTTTCTCCGTTCTTCTCAACCCTTTGGGAAGGATAATCGCATTCGTAATTTTTGAGTATAATTCTAAAATATAACTTAACAATCGATTTGGACATACCAACCAAATTAAAATCTAATCACAAATACAGCCCTTGAAGTGGCATAGATCATTTATTTCCCAGATGCTTTTCCTAAGATATTTCATTTCTTAATTTTTCAATTCCAAACTAGTCAGTTCTTTTAATAGGTCTCACATAATACAAATTCCGTACTCCACAAAATAGAACCCTCAATATTTTTTTTCTTTTGAAGCTACAACTTACTGTAACATGCCTTTATGGGCAATTGCACTAAATGGACATTTCAATTTGATCCCTCAAGTATAAGTCATATAATAAAGCAACTGATTTATTAGTTTACAATTATAGTTTGTATTAAAGTGAGAAATTGGTTTTCCTTTATTGAAACAAAGGAAGCAGAAAAGCGATGCTTTAATACTAAGTTACAATTTCTTGCATGAATCAAAATACAAAATTATAGGCAGGAAACCACCATTTATGGTGCTTGAAATGGGGATAATCACCTTACCATGATTCCATCACAAACTAGAAGAAAATGTAATGTGAAAGCATCACATAGAAACACTAAACGCTAGGGCTAGTCAAATAATTATCATACCTCATCCTCCCAAAATAATATTACATTTTTGGGGAAAAGCGGTGCTAAATAATATAAAACCTGCAATCAAATATTAAATGAATGAGAATATAAATAGACTAATGTCTGATTTATTTAAACAATAAATTCTAGACTGAACTTGCTACTTCCAATACAAAGCTCCTAACAGTGTAATATAGACATTGGGGTAAGAAAGGGATTAAGATATTATTTAACAAGGAATTTTCAGGAAAAGTTGTTTAGCATGTTATTAAAATTCATTAATTAATATCTCAAAGCACTCCTTCACTTGAACAGAAACTATGAATACACTAGACAAAGAATACTTCTCGATTCAATATTTAGTTTTTCTCTTCCATTTGAGATATTACCAAAATCAAAACTAAATTTAATAAAATAAGGATACAACTCAAAAAGGACCTTAAATAATGACCTTGTTTAGCTTCAGAAGTTATATGAAATAAAAACGTATAGTTAATTTCCTCAAAGCAAGTTGTATATTATTATGCCAGGGATGTTTTATATTGTAAATTCTTCAAATTGTGACAAAATTGCCACAAAAGTTATTTCAACTTTTAAAAATATAGACACACAAAATAGAAACTACAGAACAAAGAAAAGAAAAGAAACTAAATCAATATCCACACATGACCAAAGTAGGTCAATGGGACTCAAAAGTATATTCAGTTACTGTGGAAAGTCTTAGTGAAAAAGAACACAAGTTTGGAAACCTAACTAAACACTGAAGTTATGTAACAAAACTAGAGGGGTCAAACCAGAAGCAGCTAAACCCTAGACCATGCAAGGCAAGTACAAGCACAATTAGCCATGTCTTGGAAAGATTTCTTGATCAAACAAGATGCTAAGGAACATCAAATATGGAAAACAGTGATGTCACACATCTACAGCAAAGTTCAAGACAAAAGAACCGACATCAACCCATCACCATAAAAATAATAATACAAGATATAATAATATTCATAGGGAAATATCTAAACACGCCAAGCTGGACAATCCTAGGAAGAAGTAGGGTACTTCCCTAGAACCTCTCCTAAGGAAAACACAGGACACATACAATGCAGGAATAATGCAAGATTTGCAAGAGCAGAGGTTAAGGAAAATGAAGAATGCAGGAAACACAGGCAGCAAATGCAGGAGATGCAAAACACAGCAAAAGCAGGAAATGGATCTCTCTCTCTCTCTTTGGGCAAACGCAGAACACAGCAAACACGGGAAATGTGAGACATCAATAATGACACTCGAGGGCCCCACAACAAGTCATGGGCTCCACAGCAGACCGTTTCCTGGTACGAAGTCTATAAAACCTCTATGAAATTTCTGCATAGTTATTTGTTTCTATGTTGCCTCAAAAAGTATATTGTGATAAAAAAATTAGCTAGGGTTTGGGTATTGGGATCTGAACATGAGCCAAGCAAACCCTAGTAAAGTCAGATCAGATACCATATGTTTTTAACCAGTAGGCTGTCTCTATAAGAGGGCAGGGCCAATCAGGGTGATTTGTTTCATGTAGGAAGGGTCAGGATAAGGTTCTGAGGTTCGGAGTAAGATTTCAGAGGTTATTCTCAGGAAGCAAGAAAGAAAAGTATCATAGCAATAAGGTCTCAGAGGGAAGGGGGGTATCAAAGATCATTACCAAGGCTGCAGCAGAGTCTTGGCAGGTAAGAAAGGTGTCAGGACTGAGGCACAAATGTTGGCAAAGTCAAAAATGGTTGTCATAGAGGAAGACCTTCCATTAAAGAAGAACATGCCAGAGGTGAAGCAACTGTTGCAATTGTCGATTAGAGAACCTCAGGTCCCACCTTCTAGAAACATGGCCCACTCAGAAATAGCTATAGCACCAACAAGTACAACAAAATATCAGTTGGTTCATGCATATGTACAAACAAACCCTATTAATGGATGGAATACTAGAGCATACTAGGTTAACAGAGCACAAGCATTTGTATATCCGATGAAGATAGGGCTCCTTATAATACCAACTCATTTTCACAACCAACTGCAACACCACCAGAAATGATATCACAACTAATATACGTCAATGGAACATAGTATTGAGGGATATTAAGACACTAACCAGCTCGAGCAAGGACATCGGCTATAAAGAAACATAAACAAAGAATAAAAACAAAAGAGAGACAAACACATTTTCTTATTGTAAAGAACAGCCATTGGCCTTGCATATTTTGGAATAGAAAGCTCAACCAGAACTATAGGTGGGTCAAGGGAAAGAAGTAAAAGATGATGAAAAAAGACATGCTAGAAAGCAAGTATACACATAACATTGAGGGCAACGATAACCAAGAGGAGATCCAAGATGGTGAAGAAACTTACAGTCCTACAACAAATCCACTCAATCGGTCACCGAAGCTCTATGTGCAAGAACTAATGAGTTTGAAAGAGAGACTAAAAAGTATGGAATCAATGGAGACAATATAAGAAATTAAAATTAAAGAGGTGTTAAGTTCCAAGTGAAGGTTGGAAGAGGACAACCACCTGCTTAAAGCACAAGTGGCAAAACTTCAAAATCTTTTGAATGTTGGACAACATGAATGGCAAGCCCTCAAACAAAACATTCGCACTCTAATAAGCAACAAGGTAAGGGAGATAAAGACAAATGCAACACAAATAAAATAAGTTCAAGAGGCACTTCGCAGCATGGAAATGAGGGAGGAGGAGCTAAGAAATAAATAGGAAGAGGCTAAAACTTGGGCACAAGTAGTAATGACATCAAGGGTCAAGCAAAAGGAGTTGATAGAAAGGCAAGTTAAGAATCAAATGATAGAAGAAAGAGAACATCAGGATAAATTATCAAATATAATCATCAAAGGGCTAAAAGACTGGAGAACAGGAGGATACAAGCAGCTTAACAAGAGACTTCCTTTCAAACCAGCTACAATGGAAGGCCCAGATCAGACAAGCAAGTAGAATTGGTAAGTTGAGACGAGGAGGAGAGAGGCATATACGGGTCACATTGGTAAACTTTGAGGATAAAACAAGAATATTAAGAAATAGAAGCATGCTTAGAGGCTCACACTATTCCATAGAGGAAAACTTAACCTTTATGCAACTAGAAGAGAGAAACAAGGAGTGGGAAGAGGTGAAGGCAACAAGGAACAAATGGAAATGAGCATGCATAAAAATGGGAAAGCCTATATCATAGCTCGACAAGCCCAAAGCAAATAGGGAATGTGGCCCACCTGAGAGCATCTTACAATGGTATGTTGAAATTGTAGAGGCTAACCTTGGAGAAGTGGACCCAGGTTAGGGCCCATAGCCAAGGATGAAGATATAATCATTTTGATTGAAACACTAGCACGATGAGTGCATGACACTAGATTTTGAAAGGTACAAGAAGGCAGCAATATGGAATAAAGCAGTTGAGAATGGCAATGGGTATGGGGACATAATGGTGTTAATAAAACAATTGTGGGGCAAAAGTATCAAAATAAAAAAAATGAAAATAAACAGTACATCTAGATATGAATCATAGAAAATGACACAAACATTAGCATAGATGCATGATATTTTACACCCAAGAATTCCAATTTCTATAAGAAACATGATTTAGACCGTCAAGACCCATACTCATCCCTAAAGAGGAACATTTCAGCCTGAATTAAGATTGGAGAGATTTTGTTAATACGGGACTTCAATGCAAGGACAACAAGCAAGCAAGCGAACATTCTAGGGAGTAATGTGGATCTAGATATGAATCCTCTTCAGATGGTAGAAGAAGAAAACCAGCAATGAAATAGGACTTCAGATGATAGGCATGGGCCTATCATGCACTTTGGAGAAAAGCTACTTGGTTTATGTAGCATACATAGCTTAATTATTTGCAATGGCAAGAGTAAATGGGAAAAGTCAGGGAATTACATGTGCATGACACACAAAGAGAAGTGTAATAGAATACGTTATATGCTCACAAAATTGTATACCTACAATTGAAGAGCTAGAAGTAGAAGATTCTCTTTTGGAACTTAAATCAAATCACAACCGAATTTTTATGAAACTCCAACTACAAAGAGACAATCAGTAGGATGAGCACATCAGGGTCAACCAAAGTAAGATGCCACTTAAAGGAAACATCCTCTTGACAAAGAAAAATAAAAAAGCCTTTCGGACGGCACTAGATAGCAAGATACATGAAAGGAAAAATAAGGGAGCACATGACAATGGTACAGAGTACACTAAAAGTGAAAGGCTAATGAACACCATTCAAGATGCACTAAAAACATGCAAGAGAGCTAAAATTAAAAAAGAAGGAAAGAAATAGTTTCTCGACAAACCCATGGTATGATGAAGAATGCAAGGCAGCGCGAAGATCCTTCAAAGAACCAACAGGTAGAACAAAGGCAAAAAGGAAAGCATATGAGCAATTGGAAAGGGCAAAAAAAGAAGAATATAAAGGAATTTAAAGGAAAGAGCTTATTTATTTAGGGAAACATGAACCAAAAAGATTCAAGAGGGAACTTTGCAAGGAACAAAAGCAATCTAAGAACTAAAAAATATTGGTTGGAGTACTCAAAACAGTTGTATGAGTATGAAAGCGAACAAGATACACCTCTCACAATTAGTGTTAATGAAGAGATTTTCATGACAGAAGACATCATACAAAGTATTCAAAAGCTAGCAATGGATAAAGATTGAAACATAGACAACCTACAAGCAGAGCATCTAAGATAGGAGCAGATATCATAACACCTCAAACCAAAGAAATTTTCAATGAAGTCATCCAAAGTGGCTTTCTGACAAAGTCGGCAACCGACTTAACCAAGAAATTCTCAATGAAGTCATCCAAAGTGGCTTTTTGACAAAGTGAGAAACCAACTTAACCATATCTCTATTTAAAAGTGGAGATGTAAATAACCATCAAACTATCGAACTATCATGGTCAATCTATTTTTGCAAGTTATTGGGAATATGATAGAACACAAAATTAGCAATTGGGGAGAGGAAAAGGGAGAGAGGGCAAAGAGGCAAGTAGGTTTTTGACCCAAACACTCCATTATTGATCACTATGTCACCCTTAGACACCTAGTTGAAAAGGTTTGGGATTAAAAAGGGGTTGTATATTGTTTCTTTGTAGACTTCAAAAAGGCATTTGACACAGTACCAAGGAGCAAACTATAGAGCATAATGGAAAAGGTAGGGGTCCCAACGCACTACCAGGCAACAGTTCATAGATTGTATGAGCAAGTCAAGGCTAAAATTAAAATGCAAGCAAGGTCATCCAAATGTTTTGAGAGTGATATATGCATCAAAAAAGGCTCCCTCTATCCCCAAATTTATTTGGACTATACATTGATAAGCTAGAAGATTGGATAAACAAATTCAGAGGGGAGGGGTCCACTTGGCCAATTATGTGGTGAAACTTCAGCTTTACGTCAATGACCTACTTCTAATGGCAAAGACAATCAAAGATTTAAGAGACCATCTTCGCACTCTAGATCTCTTTTGTAAAGAAGTAGAGATGCATGTAAACATTGACAAAACCAAAATTATGATTTTCTCAGTGAAAAAGAAGGAATAACAACCCAATTTTCAATTTGCAAAAGGGTCTCTTGACGTCGTGTCAGATTACAAGTATCCCGACCTCGACTTCACATAAAACTCAGATGGGATACTTGCAGGATGAAAATAATACAAGGTAACTGGAGAGATTCTATGCACTTCAAAACAAATTTAGGAATGTTGAGTTATGGGACTACAAGACCACCAGTGTCTTATTTGGGTTACTTGTCACACCAGTGGTATTATATCGTTGTGAGGTGTGGACTAGTCAAACATAGAGTTTGAAATGGAGGCAAATACGAAAAATCCAAAAGCATCTAATCACAAATCATTTCATAATTAAGGACTTAGCCCCATACGAAATCATTCTTGCCAAAACATAACTTTCCCTTTAGAGGCAACCATTATGACCAAGTTATTATCTTACATGGAAAAAAAACACGAAGACCAATAGGTCACCTAGGGCCACAAGAGATGAAGAGTTGCACAAGAGGAAGAACACATGCATGAAGCAAAACCATATGTGGATGAACAGATGGGATGTCACCTTAATTGAATGTCCAAACTGTAACACAAACAAAAAAATTATGTTAATGAAAAATTCATAAAGGTAATGTGGAGGAAAGAGACAAGCAAGAAAAGGCAACACTATATTTCAGTGTTCAACACGACTTATGAACATAATAAAAAAGCATATATAGGGGTTGAAATTAAATGGTGGGAAAAGATCTTGATTTCTCAACTGAGGACTAGTTCTCATAAACTCCAATGCAAAATAGGCAGATGGACGACTCCTAAGGAGTAGGAAAATAAGAAGGTTTGTGTTTTTTGCACCATAGGGGCAATCGAAATGGAGGATCACTTCATCCTTGAATGTCCTCAGTACACGAACATACAAGCCAAATATGTAACAAACTTTTAAGAGTTGGCTCCATGGTAGATATATTTGAGGAAAAAAGAACAAACAGGTTGGGGGAGATGCTAACCAAGATCAGCAAAAGGTGGATTAGCCTTCTAAAGAATACCTTAGGTCCCAGGAATCTTTGAGCGGTTGGAATAATAGGTGTAATTGGTGGTCCCAAAGACCATTTGGTCTCATAGACGTAATTAAAACTATTTCATCTCTAACCCACAAGGCTGATAAACTCTATAAAATAGTAAGGGTCAATATTAATATATTATTATCTACATTACCAGATACAACAGTCTAGGGTCACGAAAATGCCAAGTAGCGGGATACGGTACGAAACGACGACAATCCACAAGGGATACAGGCAGGACACATCTTGCCCCCTGCAAATACGGTCGGCTACTTCCACGTCTTGCCCACTACGGATACGACCGGCTACGTCCATGGACGTAGCCAACCATATCCATAGGGGGCAAGACGTACCCTGCACGTATCCCCCACAGATCTAGCAAATAAAAAATTATTTTAAATTTTTTTTCACTTTAAAAAAAATATAAAGTCGAACTTCCATCGCGGTAACCCTAACTTCCGCCACGTTTGGTAAAATCAAACATTCTCCACCGCAAAGGGTAAAAGCAAACATTCTCTGTCGCATTTGTTCTTCGACTCACGCTGTGTTCAATATGTGTTTGTTCACGGATGTGACTGAGGCTGTGTTCACCACTGTCATCGCCGCTGCGTTCTCCCTGCCGTCGTCGTTGTCGTGGCTCATCGCCCCTGCCGTCGCCGTTGTCGTGGCTCATATGCCTTCGTTTTTTAAAATTTATAACTTCATTTTTTTTCATTGTTTAAACTTTTAATAAATTATTATTATTATTATTATTTTTATTATTATTATCAAATTAATATTATATATTTCTAGTTTAAATTTTAAATATTATATAGTTAATATTTATTATTTACAAACTTAAAGTCTAAAGATTATATTTATAATTTATTAATTTATATTTAAACATTATATAATTTAAATTTTAAATATTTTAAAATATTAATATCAAATGACAAATTATATAGTTAATTAATAATTTGAAAATTTTGATTAGATTTAATTTTTAAAGACTATAAATTTATAATTTATATAGTTTAAATTTTAGATATTTTAATTTTTAAAATATTAATATCAAATTATATATTTAATAGTTTATATTTTTTATATTTTTAATTATGTTTACAAATATCAAATGCAATGATTATGTTTTTAATTTAAATAGTACTTTTTTTTTTTAGTTTTTACTACTAAATTTAATAGTTGAGACTGTTGATTTAGATGCCTCCCTTACCTACCTTTCTTTATTTGACACGGAGCTAGACAATGCTTCACACGACTTGCATAGTGGAGCTAGTGGGAGTGGCACTGCTGCTGCTTGTGGTTCTAATGAACCACATGATGATGAAGACATTGCAGGCAAAGAAGAATATACCATTTAGTGAACAATGAGAATGTTGATTTGTCTCTATTTTTGTCCATCCATTGTAACATTTGCACCATATACCTGTTATAATTTATAAAACTAATATAAGTTCGACTATTGAATATTATGATATTTGGCATTGAATTATGAGTATATATTTTGTCATTATTTAACTTAGTTGAAGTTATTTTGTTTCCTCTATGCATAATATGTAGTTAATTTTGCTTATATGGCTATATTTTTAATTTTTTACATATATTTTTGTACGGTCGTATCTAGCCATATCCAAACCCCAAAAAAAAAATGGTCGTATCCCTGTATCCGATACTCGTACCCGTATCCATACCAACAACTTAGATTATTATTAATGGTGTGTGGAAGGTTGCCTTATAGATTGCAACCTTAGGATTGGCATCTTTCATATTTTTATATAGAATTGGATACCGATTTGCAAATAACTTGTAATGGGGTCAGATCCACTAGCAATGAAACTCTATATCTAATCCTAGGCCCAACTAGAGTCTTGAGGGACAACACACTCAAAGGGATCCAAATGTGTTATGGAGTGCAAAAAACATATGAGAATGACAAAAGGTAATATCTAATTAGAGTGTTCATTGTTTATAGACAAATAGAAATACAACAGCGGGCACCCTGAGATAACTATAAATGCAATATATTATTATGCAATGTTCTATAAGATCTTCCCATCAATCTAAAAGATCTTGCCCCATGAATAACTGGTATGATGATGACTGCAGGTCTATCCACCGTCAACTTAGATATGCCATCCTCCATTCTCACCCCTCTTACCCAACCTTAAAATCATCCTATCTTTGCCTTCTCCAAAGTAAAAAATGCCTCTTTATTTCTCAAAGGAGATGGATCTTATGGGCTTCCTACATTCACTCCCCCAAACTCTTTTGCCATACCATCCTCCCACGACATTATCCCCTCCCCACTAAGCTTAATCCCATATCCATGATTTTCCATACCTCCACCCTTTATGATATTCTTGGCCAAACATAAACCCATGTTGCTTCTCCACCATCTTCTTCTCACTTTTTCACATACACAAATGTTAGAGAGGTGATGAAGGTGATGAATAGTAGCAAGCCAGCCGATGAAAAAGGTTTCCAAGCCGAGTTCTTCAAACATGGTTTTAGTGCCTTTGGAAGCTATTTGGTTGATCTTTTCAACCACGATGTTTATTCAGGTTTCCCACCCTCTTGGTCACATCACATTATTCACTTGATACACAAATCTGGCTCCTGTTCAAAGCCTAATAATTACAGGACGATCATGGTTGGACACACATTCTCAAAATTTTATGTTATTGTATTACACATGCAACTTTCGAGAGAACTAGAGCAAAGACACCTCAAAGCTAGGGGAGAGGAAAGGTTTAAACCAGCCCAACAGACCATTGATCATATTTTCACACTCCGGGCCTTTATTGAGGAGGCATGTCATCGCTCATCCAAAGTCTATTGTTGTTTTGTAGACTTTAGGAAAGCGATTGATTATGTTCCAAGTTCCAGAGATTTAGGAATATTGGCATTTTTGAGACGCTCTTGGCAGCCATTATGAGATTATACGAGAATGTTCTTGGTCATCTCCACATGGTTCATGGGATTTCAAACCTTATTAGGAGTACCATTGGGGTCAAATAGGGATGCCCTTTGTCCCCAACCTTATTTGGGATATGCATTGATGAGTTAGAGACCTTTATTCATGAGCATACTCGGGCTAGTGATGGGTGTCTTTTTCACCAGGTTTTGATTTATATCCTCTTGTTTGCGGACAATGTGGTTCTCCTAGCCTCTTCTCCTGAGGGCTTACAACGACAATTAGATGCTTTGGCTCTCTTTTGTGATCTCTGACAGCTAACCGTTAACTTAGGGAAAACCACGGTCATGGTATTTAATGGCTTGAAGACCTCCCACCTCCATTTCTTTTTCAGAGGAAAGGAGATTGATATTACCACTTCCTATACTTATCTGGGAGTGCAATTTTCCGGTCCACGTTTCAGCTTGAGGCAGGCACTCCAGCCTAGAATAAACAAAGGTTATGGTTCTTTAGCTCTCCTTGAAAGACAATGTTTTCGGCATCACTTTCAGGATATCTCTTCCAAGATGTCACTCATGGATACACTTATCAGACCCACAGTTCTCTATGGATCTATAGTTTGGGGGCCCTCTCTACATGAGGGTGACTGGGCTGCTGTTGAGAGGGTCCAGAAACTTCTCCTTCACTGCATGATCAAATGTAAGCAGACAGTTCCCCAACACATCATTCTTGCAGAGTTTCGAGCCCAACCCTTCTAACTGGAGACTATATTTGATCTGATCACATTCATACACCGTATACGGAGGTTTGTTGATTCTATGAGTGGACGTGACAGATACCCATATTTAGCATACTATTATTCAGAGAATCTTGCTCTCTCAGCTCCTTTGACCCATGGACGTTGTTGGTATACAGAAGTTTCTAATCTACTGGAGTCTGTGGGAATCAAGATGGACCAACTTCCTCCATTTATGTACTCCTTGGATGCACCACCTCATCTTCTATCCACTAGACAAGAGTTGAACCGGATTATTAGGGATGATATTTATAGACAGTTTATCCATACTACTTGGGAAAACCCTCCTAAGGGGCTACGCCCTAAGATGGAATTTTATGCAAAGCACTTTTATGAGCTGAGTGACGGGCTTATTATTCGTCCACAATATACATTCCTCCATTGGATGCACTCTCTTTGCATCCCATTAGGGCACTTTTGAGTGGGGTCTCGCAGGCTTAGGATTGAGACAGATCACCAAATAGATCGAGCAGACAAGATTTGTCAATTATGCAGCATCTAGGAGACAAAGTCCAAGGAGCACTTCATTTTTTGTTGTCCCATTAACTATGAGATCAGAGGGAGGTTTTACTGCCTATTTAGGACAAAGACTCTTTCTGACTTCTTCAAATATGAGGACCAGAGATGTTTGGCTTTATTTATACAGGAAGCTCTGAAGCTTCATGATCATTTTATTCAAAGACCCACTAGACTAATCTCCGCTCAGTGGATTACTTCCTTTTTCATGGTGCTACCTTCGAAGAGAGGCACTAAGCCACAGATTAACATCAGTATAGCCCCACATTCCAGATCGATGAGGCTCAGAGACACTATTCAGAATTCCCCAAGTTTTCATCAGCATATTCACTTCAGACCTAACAACAGGTGGCAGACTAGACCCATCAAACCTTCACAGAGGACTTTTCCTTCTAGGCAGAGGATTGGAGGACAGACCAGGAATCATACCTCCCCTTCTTCGGGTCAAACTTTTGTTCAAAGCTTCTTCTTGTCGGCCTTGGATGCTAAGAGAGTTGGATCAAACTCTTGATGGGTTCCCTCCTGGTTCTTTCTTAGGGATCATCCTCATGCTCCCGATGTTTACAGATTCTTGGAGATTGCTCATTTCTTTTGCTCCCTTCGTTGGACCTGAGCGTGGTTGGGTCCTTTGGTGGTTTGGCTCTAAGCATGGTCACTCTTTGCCATGTTTTATACTATTTCTTTCAGCATTGTTTTTTTTTGCGGAGACCTTTTTGGTTTCCTGCTTTTTCCTAACACATTTCTTTAATATGCAGTCCCTTTGACCTACTTTTGTGGTCACTAGTTGGACATTAATATATTTATCTTTATCTTATCTTATACGATAATCCGATAAGTTAGATGTATGACATTGGGGTCTTCTCCAACACTTGTGTTCAAAGAATGAACAGATTACACTATTTGGAAGATGAAGATTCATTACGGCACTACAAGTGCAACTGATGATCATGTGACTTCTATTTCTTTGTTTTTGTCATTTTCTAGAAACGTTGAAGTACACCTGCATAAAATAGGGCTGACATTGTTGAGTTTTGCAGCATGATTGGGAAAGAGTTAGGACTTCGTAGTATGACCATATATGCTTGAGAAGGTCCTAAAGCTATTGGTGTACCTGAACTATGGCATGGAGTACCTCTGTTGTACCACAGTCAATTAAAGTGCTATATTGTCCTAGATCAATAACCTATTTTATTCATTTATTGCATTACTTTGATTATATGCATGAATGCATTCTTACAAATACAACATACATGTCACACTATTTAGCTTTAAATTGGTCAACCCAACTGACTAAAAAATAGTAGTTTGAGAAATTAGGATCAAGTTCGAGATTAAATTGCAAACGACACTTGAAATATTGCTTCCAACCTTCGAGGGTAGAGAAATGTGCGGTCGCCGAGTCCGGAAAGTGAAAGTAGAAGGGATGCAACTTGAAAGTCTGAGAAGGAAATAGTGAGTTCCATAAATCAAAGTCTTCATTGAAAAAGAAATGATGAGAAAAACAATAAGTTTTAAAAAAAACGAACATGACCATCTAGGAATGGAAAGAAAAATTAGTTCATTGAATAAAAAATTAAGTATAATATAAAGAATTAACAATAGGTTGTCCCATAGTGGTTACAAAAATCAAT
The DNA here is from genome assembly GCA_037957365.1 of Torreya grandis. NCBI lineage: Eukaryota > Viridiplantae > Streptophyta > Pinopsida > Cupressales > Taxaceae > Torreya > Torreya grandis. The sequence continues at coordinate 1,021,742 of JARHVA010004826.1, read as the reverse complement.
ACTCATTATATGGATTTAAACAAATTGGAAATTAGAATTGACAAGATCACTGCAAGAGAGCATACCCAATGGGATTTTTCATTAATTTATTGATTATCTAAAATAAACGGTTTTCACATTTTATAAGGTCCAAGTCCCATAAGAAACGTATACCGGAATGCAAAGTAAGTTGAACACATCCCAAATTCACCAAGAAATGGGGTAAAAACATCCCGAATGCAGAGGCAGAGGAAGAGGCGGAGGTGGAGCCACAGGGGCAGGTGCAGCCTTCTAGACAGAGCAAGGCAGGTCAGCCGAGTGGGAGGACTAGAGTTTCACAGCCTCCCTTATTTTTCCAGAGGGCAGGAAAGAGAAAATTATAGATGATTGTAATTTGTACTTGTAGTCTTGTAGATTCTTGCATAAGACTATAAGTCTATTTGTAATTTGAGACTTTGTTGTATTTGCATGATTATGCGATTTTGTAAATTCTATGTATTCAAATTTAATAGAAACTACTTTCCCTATGTTTTACAGACTCATTGCATCTATTTTGTTTCTATAATTTCTAGAAACATAATGTTATTTTTTAAAAATAGAGTATTTTTTGCCTTTTTTTGCCTTTACCGGTTATTCAACCGAGTGAGGCGAGTAACCACCGGTTGCCCATTTTGGGCCCTCAACGAGTACTCACCCCACTCGGTTATTCCAACTATGCTTTCAACAAGCTTGCCCAACCTGTTAACACAATTGTTCAAGGATTATATTATTTCATTTTGCTTCAAGACATCATGTAGGAGCCTAGATGAAACTCTCCAAATAGGGATTGTAAGTCCCTTTTTCATCTATAGTTTTATTTGGAGTTTTACGAGCAGCAGAGATTCCTATCACAGCAGCGAGAATGGCAACGTCAGTGCTTTCAATATGGACCTGGTTTTTGTGCTGACTCCCATGGATATTGTGTGGATTATCCAATCTGGTAGTGAAGCAGCTGAAGAGTTAGGATGGGGGTATAAACCATGAGTGGGAGAGGAAAAGTATTGATGCCTTATAATATTCAGATGATTAGTATGAACTCCAAAGCTATTGAAAGAACGGACTGCAGGAGTGATTCTTCCCATTTTCTGATAGAAATCCAACACAGAAGGCGTGGGTTGCAAGTTGAGACTTGGACCTATTGTCAGTCACAAAAGTTTGAGTTATTACTTGAATCAGGTTGAGTTCCATTGGAGGGTTTAAAGCTTGCTGAAAATGTAGATAGGGAGCTCATTAGTAACTGCAATATTGTTGACGAGCTTCTCATCATCAATTTGACTAGGAAGCTAGTTAGCATTTTCATTACCTGGCTCATGCTGCATTGTAGCAAACCTCTTGTGAGTTGTTTTCTTAGACTTTCTCCTTTTTCTTGCTCCTCTGGAGTCTGATATACTTGAAGAACCCTGAAGTTGGAATCCTTAAGCTGTTTGTTTTCCATTTCTCTTTTCCGTATTTATAATGTGAGAGTTGAACATATTATGTTTCCTCATGTACATTACAGCTGAGAGATTAAGATGCACTTGTCTGTTGTTTATTTGATTTGATTGAAGTAATATATATACAATCTCCTGCAAACGCCTGAGACAGATTTGTTGGATTTGATGATGGTTGTCAAAACTGCATGCTGCAGAGGCAGTTGAGATACTTTATTATTAATACCAGGAGGAGGGCTTATTGTTAAGGGCCTAACTTCTAGAATTCTACCTCTTTTCTTTCTGTGAATTTGCCAACCGCTGAAAATGCATACAGCTCATCACTGGCCTCTTCCACTTTCAATCACTAAGCCATTAATGTTTTACTTTAAGAGATTTTTACCTCCTCATTGACTGCACAGATCATATTACAATCTAGGAGATGATTGAAGATAAAATAACCTGTAATGTGGACCCTTTGATCCTGAAGATGGGTATTACACAGCAGATCTTTGTTGTTCCCCGTATCCTCTGGACATGTTAGATCCTGTTAGAATTGAAGCATGAAAATCTTCCATGTGGCCATGGATCACCTTGCCTTGAAATCTGGGCTATTTGGGCAATTTAGAGGCTTCTTCCTGTGTTGAAATTTAGAGGCTTTCTAAATAATGGGGATATATATTGGATGTGTCTTCCTTCTATGAACGAAAAATTAAGTTTTTTAGTACCTGCCGATAGGCAGAGTACTGCTGTTTTTGCTAAAGGCAATTACTTTGCCTTGAAATTTGCGTATCTCAAAATATTTGTCAGTTTTGTAAGATTTATAATAGAAAAAGAAATATATTATTATTTTATATTTCCACAAATCACACTTATCTGCAATTTCAATTTCTATTCTCAGCTGCCAAGCCTGAATATCGGGTTAGTCTGGCACATTTTCAAGCAAACCTTTAGGCTTGCCTAGTTTCCTAAGGGCTAAGGGAAGAAGAGAAAAAGATGGGATAAATTTGATTTTGAAAAAAAAAATTGTAAAAGTAATTTATTGTTATAATTTCATTTCAGTTGGGGCCTTTTTAAGGGTCATGAGTATTGAACCACTTAAGTAAATTATAAAAAGATATTCTTTTATAATTTGAAAAGAGATCAACAAAGCCCCCAAATTGGGTGCTTCACTTAGGGAGAAGTATAAAAGCAATTGAGGGGTCTTGTTGAAAGGCATCTTGGCTTATTAATTGAAATTACAAGTTTTGAGCACGAAAAAACTTGAGTTTTGGACTTGAAGACGAAAACCTTTTCGTTAAGAGCATTCCATCCAGCAACCACTTGCAAAAAGGTGCATAAGGAATCTGAGTTTTATCACTCAGAAAATTCGGATTGGATGGGGCAATAATAGCCCTATGATAGTGGCCTAAAAGCTGATTTTCTTGGATTCTTATATCTCATGGTAAGTATTGAAAAAGTCTCTATAAGGACCGATTTTTCATGCATGTACCAGCTCACAGTCAAGTCTAAAAATACATGTATGAGGACTGAATTTTCTCACTCAGAAATTTCTGAGTTGGTAAGCAGATTCCAGCCATCTAGTAAGGCCAAAAAAAATGAAGATTTAGTGGGAGGGAGAAGGGTACCAACCAAGTCTGATTTTCATAACTCAGAAAAGTTTGAGTTTTGGATGCAATTCCAGCCACCTCATAAAGGTGAAAACACTAATTTTTTTTGTCCATTTACAGCTGCTATCAAATTCGGAAAATATTTATGTTCAAGGACACCAGTTGCATGGAGGGTGAAGGATGAAGGTACGATACAGCACTCTTTTTTATCATAAAGAATTCTCTGTGGATTCACATTTGGTTCCACATATGCATGAGAGTGTGGAAGAGGGGCAGCCAATGATGATATGAGAGATATGGATTCACATTTGGTTCAAGGGGGTTGGCAAGATGTGGAAAGTGGTTTCCAAGGTATGTCCTCCAAGATAATTTTTGTTATTCTCTTGTTACAAGCTTGGATTATTATACCATGGCTTGTAGGAGCTACCAAAGGTTTGTTGAAAGGTGGCCACATTAGTATGCACATGATGAATGAAGATCAAATGGATTTTTCCATTTGGGGCAGCAAGGTATCACTTTCCGAATGTTTTTCTTTTGGCAGTTCCAACTCTTTTTGTATGATGTTTGCATTCATATTGGCATCCTCGAAGTATGTGGATATGGAAAACACATGGGAGGTCAACTTAGTAGTGAATTGGTTGACTTTTGGAGGTAATTGCATGGCTGTACATCACATATACAGTTTACAAATCAGCAAGTATAGGGTTGTTGATGGGATGATCCTGTTATCAAAGGAGGATCGATTGAGTTTAGGGGCCAAGGATTGGATGACAGGCCTTATGAGGAAGTTTCCAGCCCTTATGGAGCTTGAAATAACCAGCTGGGAAGAAGGTTTGGAGAAGGTTAACAGCTGTCATTGGTTCCACATGGAAAACTACAGCCGGGGCAACCAATGGTGTGAAAGAAGAATAAGGTTGGTGACTGATTTTGAGGATGACTACAGCAGTACATGTCGAACAACAACAGGCATAGCAACAAGGAGAGTTTAGAGATGGTTTTCCTTCCTTGGGAAACAATTACAGGCGGGCATTGCATTATAAGGAGTGTTGGGACACCACCTTGGATCTTACAATTGCTTGAGAACAAGCAATTTCGGGTGGGGAGGATTGTCATGTCCCCCTTTTGGACATGACACTATTGAAGACCTTTAGCCTTGCCTAGTTTCCTAAGGGCTAAGGGAAGAAGAGAAAAAGAAGGGAAACATTTGATTTTGAAAAGAATAATTGTAAAAGTAATTTATTGTTATAATTTCATTTAAGTTAGGGCTTTTTTAAGAGTCATGAGTATTGAACAACTTAAGTAAATTATAAAAAGATATTCTTTTATAATTTGAAAAAAGATCAGCAAAGGTATTTCCCCCCAAATTGAGCACTTCACTTGGAGAGAAGTATAAAATCAATTGAGGGGTCTTGTTGAAGGGCATCTTGGATTATTAATTGAAAATCCAAGTTTTGAGCACAAAAAATCTTGAGCTATGGACTTGAAGACGAAAACCTTCAAACAAAGAGATTAAAGATGAAAATCCTTATTCTTCCATGGGGCAACTTCATCTAGGAGCTACCATTGAGCAAAAAAATTAGAAAGGAGGACATTCCAAGGGTTGGTGACTTGCATTTGGGGAAGGGTTGATTTGTTGTTGGTTGTTGGTTGTTGAAGACCTCTACATTGTAGAGCTGCGTGGATTAGGGCTGGAATTAATTATTCTAGCTTGAGTGACTTGCCTTAGGGCTGTCTTGGAGGGTTTTGGCTAATGTTTGAGTCATTTCTTGCCCTAATATTATTCTATAATTTTTTCAGCCTTGGGTGAATTGAAAAAATGACCAATTTGAGGGTTTAAGGTCAAATATTGATTCTAAAAATATTCTGAAATTTTCTATATTATTCTAAATATTTGTTGTGGTAAATTCAACTTGTTTGTGAGGGAAAAACACTATAAAAAGGTATTTGATTGCAGCGGTATTTTTATATTAATTTTGAAGACCTTTTGAAGGTAAAACACTATAAAACTGGCATCAAATAGCTGTCAAAAATCATATTTATTTTTTGAACCTAGGCGCCTAGAGTTTGAAGGCTAATTTGAATTTTTTTAAAGATTAATCCTTGTTGAAAGGGTTCATAATTGATTTGAAGGGTTTAGCATATTTTTATGCTAATTTTGGAGTTTATTGTAGCTAGGGTTTGTTGTAAAAATCAGAATTTTTTCTTTTGCTAGGGTTTCACATAAAAATCACTTTTAAGGTAATTTGTCCAATTTGGGGACATTTAATATTTCAAAATATTTGTCAATTTTGTAAGATTTATAATATAAAAAGAAATATATTATTATTATAGAATTCCACAAATCACACTTGTCTACAATTTCATTTTCTATTCTCAGCAACCAAGCCTAAATATCGAGTTAGTCTAACACATTTTCAAGCAAACAGAAAACTAAAAATTGCTAATGTTGACATGTATCCTTCTTGGAAAAATATTTCTGAGTTGCTAAGGTTAAAAAAAAAGTGTACTAATACTCTACCTAGTGCCAAATGCTTGCATCGTCAATTCAGGGACTAAATTTGATGGTCAACCCTACAAGTCATGTAATATTTTGATGTATTATTTATTCAACATTTCCATTCAAATGTTTATATTTCATTGTAGAAGGAAATATTAAAAGCAATATATATATATATATATATATATATATATATATATATATATTCCTTTATGGTTTTTGATAGTCTGCACAAAATTTCGCCTTGCATTTGATACAGTCTACCAAAAAACTGATTGTATTTTACAGCAACAAAGCCTAAATACAGTCTTTAGGCCATCAAACATGGTCCCTGACCATCATAGATGGATCATTGAATTTTGTTCATGCAAGCTTAAAGTCCAGTACCCACAAACCATGAAATGGTATGCAAAGGAAAGAGAGAGAATGAAATATCCCTTTCAAGATGAAATACTGAATTATGGAAATTTCTTTTATTTATTGCTAATCTATTCAAATCTGAAATTTCATACAACAGCTGATAAAAATTAATATAGATGGGTATTCATTGTCCAAAAAAAACCTTTAAACAATGCTGAAAAGTAAAAATAACAAAACAAATAAAGATTGACTTTTTTTCCTCGTGCAATGCACAGAATTTCAGAAACCCTAACCCAATAATGTCCACGATTCGCCCCGGTTGTTGTGACAACAATCTGAGGTGTACTGCTGGCTAGAAAAGGTCTTGTTGCTAGTACGGCAGCCCTACACAAGTGATGCCAGCCCCTAGAAGTGATGAATCAACAGCGAACTCTGCCAAAAGCGCTGGTGAAAGGTCTGGAATTCAACGCTGCCCCCATAAATGCTGCAATCACGTCCAAATAAGGCTGCAACAGCAGCAATTTGATGAGGAAGGGTGACACCAAGCTAGAATAGGGCTGCCAACAGTAACACCAACCAAAATAGATCAAACACTAGCCATATGGCCCTGATTATGCCAACAAAATTGCGTTTATCTGCTCAATCCCTTGATCAAACCCTGATTTCTGATTCCTTGGGAATAAACCCAACTGTGTGACGCAATTGTAACCCTATACCGAGCTACCTCAATAGACTATAGGGGATTCATCCTTTAATCCCCTTGCAACGAAGGTTTTCGTCCTCAAGCAGAAGTTGGAAGAATTTTGAATTTTGTCGTGAATAATCAATCATGATACATAATAATTGCCCCTTTGTCATTTAAATAAACTCACTTTTCCAAATTCACTCTAACCCTAAAGTAATTAAAATTGCTTTCTAATTAAATATTCATTTTTTCATCCTCATAATAATTATTATTTTTAGCCATGTAATTAATTATAGCGTTTACCCCCATTTAATAATAATAATGAAGTGTTCGTTTTCAAATTATTAAATAAAGTGACTTTAAGGAAAACTTAAAACATTATTATTCAATTATTTTTCTTTTTCAGTTTCCCCTTAGCCTACGAGAAATAAAAATAGGCTTCGGTCCTCCAATTTCTTCAACTCGAAAATGGGGACATTACAATCTGCCCTCTCCAAAATTGTTTGCTCTCAAGCAATTGCAAACTAGGATGCTTAAGAATTTTTGCACCCTCTCATGTAGCATCCTCTGCTAGTAGATCATTCCAACATACCATATACTCTATGATTATTTTTTTCCTCAGTTTCTTTAGGAACCACAATTAGCTTACCTTCATCATCCAAAGGAGGCAACTCAGCTGAAGGGATAATGTGCTATGCCAATGCCTTTTTGAGTCATGATAAGTGAAATACATTATGCATCCTACTATGTTTTGTCAACTCAAGCTCAAAGGCAACCTTCCCAATCCATTTGAAATATCCATTTTCAAAATAACATCTAAATTCTGAACTTTTTTAATTTTTAAATCAAAAATGGGATAACATAAACAATAGTTGATATACAATATAAACTTGTCATAGGACATCAATAAAAAATTTATTTATTTTTGGAAAGTACAACATCAAGATAAAGCATAAATACCAATTTATTCTCGCTAATTCCACAAACCCAGCTCTAGACAGGTCTGTTGTTTGCTTTTTTGGTGTACAACAACTTGATGTCACGGTCCCAAAACCCAAACTGAAGGTGATCTGACATGTACGGCCTATGTGCAAAGGGTACAACAGTCCTAATGATCAGCGATCTGCACCTAAAGGTATCCAAACAGCAGCAATTGAGGTAGCAAGGTTGAGGCCATCCTTCTAGGATTGGTACGATGTTGGGAAATGGCCCTTATGGCTGCCGAAACTCTTGTAATTAATTCCCAAAGTGTAACTAATACAAACTGCCCTTGGATTGCTACAATATGCTATATCTTGTTGTACTACAGTGGAGTAGGGAGTCTGAAGTGTGACTTAGCATCAAGGGATGTGTGACATTGTTATAGCTTGGAATTGCACCCTTGTGAGAGAGTTCTTCAAGCTATCTCACTTCTAGCTACAAGCATGGGGACAACCTTACGCTGTGGGTATCCTGTAGTAAGGTTGAACCTCTAGGCTTTTTAATGAGGCTAGTTCCTTAGGTGCTTCACTTCAACTCTTGATTCCCACACTAAAATCTATTGTTGACTAAGAAAAAGGGATAGGGGTTAACATGAAAGGAAATCTAAGCTAAGGAAGGCGATGCACCAAAAGAAATGATCCACTTAGTCTGGGGAATGACACTCATTCAGCATAAAATGAATTTTACTTACACAACCTCACAACCAATTAATTTGCATAAGTATTTCATAAACTAGGCTCACTGAACATACATGAAGCAGAGAGGGATTTTGAAATCCACACCAAGCGCCCATTAATAGTGGAAAGAGCTCAAGTCTAGACCTGCAACTAACTGAAAAACACCTAAAAATAGGCAAGAAAGAAGGACAATGAGCTTGGAAGGACACTTCTTCACAATGCCATTGTGCACAAGCTTGCTTAACATAATTTTCAAACAAAGAGATAGGTAAAAAATTAATCTTTATTGCTTCAAAATGTCTATTACAAAGCGATTTTGGCAGAATAACTTTATCCCCAGTCCAGAGATAATTTCTTGGCTGCAAGGCCTCTATTTATAACAGAAAAGGGGGAAGAAAAGATGGGAAGAGGGAAGAAGTCGTTGATGACTAGAAACCCTGTCGTCATCCTCCCTTGTGCCACTAAATGTGCCGCTCAGGATTGCTGAACAACCTTCTCGAGTCCCTCTTGCCTTCAAGTCTCTCTTTGGCCTATCTAAAGAGCCATGTTACGAGTAGATGAATGTCACTTTCTTGCGCGACTGAAACGATCTTTGCATTTAAAACGGCGTGGTCACTTTCATTTTCACGTGTCCTGCTAAAGAAGATGAAGTCTCCATGTGTTGATAGTCTGGTCGAACCATGCTACCTTTATGTTTGAACGACCATTTGTCAGGAGAGGGAGCCATGTTGAAGGACGAAGGCCTTCATTAAATTCTCAACTACCATCTCCCGCTAGTCGTTTGGACTTCCTTTTGCGTTGATTGGCCATTGGACGTTGCCTTGGATCCTTGATCTGCACCGTGGATCTTTCCGTGGTGGACGCCTATGGATCATCAATCTCCTTGCCAACTAGGTGCCCTTTGTGCCACTTGGCAGCCTCTCATTTGTCATTTCCATGACTCTTATGCACTGTCGATCCTTAGAACGTGCCATTGGACTGAGCATATTTAGTCAAACAGTGTTGGGAACCCGATTTACTCTTTGTTGTGTAATTTGGGTTTTCAAAGCTACTTGACTTATGAAGTTGTTCAAGTTAAGCCATTGAAGAATCCTGATTTAGTCTATGCAGAGTAACTCGGGCTTTCTGATCTCTCCTACTTCGGACTTTGTCTGTGACTCCTTTGTTCTTCGGGATCTATCTGTCTCGGGCAAATCTCCCGAAGGAATTCCTTGGGACAATTTGTCCGAAGGAATTCCTTCCAACTTTTTGTCCGAAGCTTCCTTCTTGCTCTCTTCCTTCGGAAATTACCATTCAAATTTTTCAAAATGGAATTTCTTGAAGGGTGAGAGACCCTTTGGGCTTCCTGTATGTCCCTTCGGACTTTTTGTAAATGATCCTCCCAATGAGAAAAATACCCTTTGGCCTTTGAAAATGCTCCTCCTGAAGGGAAAGATCCCCTTCGAGAATTTTGAAATGGTCCTTCCGAAGGGTAACATACCCTTCGGACTTTTGTTTTTTTTCTGTTCCTTTCCTTCGGAATTATTTTTTGCGGGCTTTTGTAAGGGCTCTCCCGAAGGGTAAGGGACCCTTCGGGCTTCTACAAATGGTCTTTTCCAAAGGGAAATATACCCTTAGAAAATTTTGAAATGGTCCCCCCGAAGCTCAAAAGAGCCTTCGGAAAACTTGCAACTATCCACTTGGAGAAGGAAATGCCCTTCAGATTTGTCAATGACCTTTGGAGTATTCTTTGGAGAAGACTTGTCCCTTGAAGAACCTGAAGAGCACTTTTTTTGAGACCAAATTGGGTTTGTCAAGCCCCTTTACTTATTTCGGGCTTCCGACTGCTCACAACTTATGAAGTAATTAAGTAGTGCTCCTTGGAGACCCTGAAATACACTGTCCATGAGTAATTCACATTTGTAAACCCAAATTACTTCTGCTTATAAAACATTTAGAAGTCAAGCACCACTGGAAACCCAATTTGCACTGTCCTCAAAAACCCAAAGTCTTGCGACTTCGAAAGCCCGAAGACTTCTTCTTTGGAGAACCTGAGGTCTGAACTTGCCACTTTTGCTTGAATATCCACCTTCTCATACTTGGGCAAAATTATGGTATGTGGGCCAAAAATGGCCAAGTGACAGCCAATAAGGGCAAACCCTAGCAATTTTGGCACCTAGTTATGCTGCCAGAAGTGTGGCACTATGGTATGGGAGCTCTGAAGCTGATAAAAACTGAATTTTAATGTTCAAACCCCTGATTACCAAACCCTAATTTCTAATTATAGCTTCTAGCTACTCAAATTCTGAGAATATCCGATTTTTCGTAAAATTACAACCTCTAAATGGAGTTACCTCTATAGATTGGAGGGGTTTCATCCTCTAACCTGTATGCAATGGAGTGTTTTCGTCATCAAAGCAGAAATTGAAATAATTCTAGATTCAATCATGAATAGTAAAAGTGAATAATGATAATCAATAATCCATTACTTTTTGCCCCTTGTGTCCTTTTATTAATTTCATTATTTCCAAATCCACCCTAACCTTAAAAATAATTAAAATTACTTTTAATTAAATATTCACTTTTTCAGCCTCATAATAATTAGTACTTTTGGCCATGTAATTGATATTGTTTTTGGCCTCCTTTTAATAATAATACACTTAAGCGTCTTTTTCCCATGTTATAACATAAAGTAACTTATGATAACTTAAACAAATTATTATTAAATTATTTTTTTCATTAATTCCCCTTAGCCTATAGAAAATAAAAATAGGCTTTGGTCCCTTGATTTAATTAATTCGAAAAAAGAGGTCATTACACCTTTGCTTAATCATGTATGGGCCATAAAAGTGAGGCTTGTGCTTTTCAACTCCACTCTGCTTGAGATAAGACTGCATGTACCGATGCAAACTCAAGAAAATCATGTCTCCAACCTCAAAAGATCTCTCAATACGGTACTGGTCTGCATAGAGCTTTTGTTGATTCTGTGCATGTTGGAAATTTTCTTTGAGAATACCCAAAAAACTGAAGCACATTAGTCTCTAGGTACCCTTAGCAAAAATTAACATCCTTCAAATTGTAACCAATCTATTTTTTTCTTCAGACTAATTTTCTTCCATATATAGGAAGAAAGGAAAAAATTGAAATGTATTTACATGTTCAAACGATGCCCGAGATGTTATAAATTTGACAAAAACAAGAAAACACTCCTATGTATATTTGTTAAGAACGTGATCTCATCATGCAATATGATTTCATCTAACCTTTGGTCAGTAACAAAGAAAATACTTCAACAATAAGTTATAACTTTATTGGACCCTAAATTGAACTCAAAAATAAAGAATTGTATCAAATAAACTATATGTTTGGTAAAACACCGATAACAGCCACATAAAGAATCATGTCAGTGAAATTAAACATCCTAAACTACATTCTGGCAAAAAGAAAATAAAAAAATTATAAAAAACTGCAAGAAAGTGACAATTTTTTCCAGATAGCCACCGTTAGAATGCGAGCAGCAAGTTGGTCCCTTGCCAATGGGTTGTGCAATAGCACAACCAAGCGTGCAAAAAGTTCCTGCAATACATTTGAGAAACAAAAATTAAAAGAAAATTTTAAACTTAAAACACCCCAAGCTTCAAAAAAATTATCGTTTTTCCACCCATTATGTAAATAAAGTTAGCATTAACCTCGGGAGTTGGCAAATCTGTATGTGATTTCATTTCTGTTAGCAATGGATTGCCAAAAGCAGTTCGATGCCTTGCTAACTCTGAAATACATCTGCAAATCTGGATAACATAATATGAAAATCACATTTTTTATAACTATTGAAATAAATATGTATTGCTTGAGAGTTGAATCCAAGTTTCATTTATTACTTCAATTAAGAGTCTTCAGAATAAGATAAGCACATAGTACTAAACGAGGCAGGTACAACTTGATGCATATCTGAAAGAGAAAACAGCATAAACATATAAACATTTTTTATCAAAATCATTACTAATAGCAAGTTATTTTTAACAAATGTCCAAGGATATTTACAGTCAAATACCATCCAGTAAACGCTCTTTTCATTTTTCTTTTAATTTCCTCCATTCCCCATACGCATGGAACAAAGTGATCACAGCTAGTGTTGGCCCTGAATCGTTTGCTTTCCTCTAAAATTAGATGAGTATTGTTTTGGTGGGTTAAAAAACCGTCTATGGGCAATAGCAACTTGGCACTCACACAAACGGATATCTCTGCTTCAGGCTTGGGCGATACCCACCTTGTTCAATCTAAAAGTTTTAAGAAAAAACCTTCACAATTCATACTGTATCATCTTGTTTCAAAGAAAATCCAAGGCAGCATCTTGTTTCTTATTTGAATTGAGGAAACATCAGTACTAGTGAGTTTGGCTTAGCAATTGATCCAGGTGGTAGGTCAGGACAAAATCCCCTTAAGACAAACAGCTCCCCTTAAGATGATCAGCTTGCCATGGTTGCAGTTTTTTTACAGGTGCTTTGTACCCAAAATCGTAACATGCATCAGAAAGCTTTGGATTTTCTCTAAGTCATTCCTTTTCACTTATGGATGTCAGATTTTTAAATAAATGCCCTTAAGGGTCCTGAAAATGCAAAATAAAAAATAACTGTATCAAAAATCTTGAAAGATTTGGAAACCAGAATATATTGTCTTAATGGGTTACACTTCATGATATATCCTCTTCAATTATTGGGGGCCACTTTTCATGTGGCTTTGCAAATTCTAGAGATGAGTCATTTGTTCTAGAATGACTCTTGGATTCTACATAAGAATTACTTCATTGATTCTTCCCCATGGAGTTACACACATAGTTGCATATAGAAGAAAGCAGAGCAAAGCAATGGATAGAGCGAAGGCCATTGTTATTCCCTCAGAGTATAAATCAAAGCATAACAAAGTAGCTTCACATCTCTTCCTAAAGATAGGTTCTTGTTTTCAAAAAATCAAAGAATAAAAGCTTATATCTCTTTTCAGAGAGACTTATACATGTAAACATCTAAAAGTGGCCACCAATTGTTTTATACCAGACTTTGGATCAATTCTTACCAACCTTTGCACATCTTGCCTAAGAATTTCCAAATGTCTCAAATTTGACTTCATAAAATACAATTTGGCTTATAAAACAATTAAATGGGATCAAATGCACACATCAATTTATTCAAATCTTTCAAAATGTCAAAAAGCCTAAATAAAATTAATTAAAGTGCAAAAACAAATCAAATACTTAAGTTGAACTATCCATGAACAATTAAATGAATTATCAAAAAGGAAATTCAAAAATCAAAGAATATCCTAAGAATGCATAATTACCTTTTGTGAATTGTCATTTTTTGAAAATATCCTAAAATATTCCACCCATGCCTATTCATTGCTAATCATGACCATTTGACACCTTTTGACTCCACTAGGGTTAGTTAACTCACAAAGGTTAAGTTTGAACCCATTCCAAGCTCTAACTACACCCTAACTCACCTTGGGTTGGGGTTAGTTGCTAAACCTATAAATACAAGCCTAGACCTCTTCATTTAGAGAGCCTGGATAGAGTAATGTTATAATGCAAGTTTTAGAGCAAGATTGCATGACAATAGAGTTATAATGCCAAAAATCCAAGCCAAGCCATAAAGCTACATCAAGCAAGCATGAGCCAAACCATGGTGCCAAGGGGAAAAGGACCCACACAACTCCATTTGCCAAAGATCTCTTGAGCACAAGCCGAGCAAGCCAAACGAAGAAATCTCTTGGAGCATTCAAGGAAGGTAAGGAAAGTATGTTTTCTTGCATTTTAGTTGTGCTTTGTCAATTGGTTTTCCTCATCATGCTCCTCCCTTTGATTTAGGCAAGATAATGTTATGCTTGTTAGTGTGTTTGTTTTCATTTTGATTTGATTTCATTGTGAAGCTAACATATGATCTAACCACCCTCCTTGGTATCCTTGATCACAAATGGCACGTTCAATGGGACCATGAGCACCCCACATAGCAAGGAGATGAATATGCAATTCATAAACCATCAAAAGAATGCTTGAATATCATTAAAATTGCAAATTTGTCTTTGATTTTGCCTTATTTGGGATTATTTTTCTAGCTCAGATCTACACAGAAACCGGTACCGGTCAGACCTAACCGGCGTCGGTTTGGCCTAAACGGACCACGGTTCAGCCCAACCGAGATCGATCTTATGTGACCGTCGTCGGCTGGATTGCAGGGGACAATCAAGTTTAAAGCTTGCATTTTGATTCTTTCTATTAGTCTTTTTCGTGATTTTGTGGTTTCAATAGCATTTAAACTCCTTCACTAAACTTTGTCTTGCAGGTTTTCTCAACTTTTTATCTAACCAAGGCCTAACTTTACGTGTTTATCTTTTGTGGTTTTGCCTTCGGGTCCACAGGAAATCAACCGGCTTCGATTCTTCAAGACCGGCATCGGTTCTCTTTTAGACCGCCCAACAATGGTTGCCTTAAACTGGCATTTTTGACTGACCGCAGTCACAGTGTGTTCAAAAATAAAACCCGAGAGCTTTTTTTCCAAAGATCATTTGCTCACAATCAAAAGTGCTTTAAAGCAGAAGGTTACTATCTAACAATTGCAGGTCCAGGATGTGATTGGAATACAAATTTGCATGTTTTGGCTAAAGAACATTTCATTTTGGGCTTTTAAAAGGAATCTAGCTAAATCACTCACATTTCGTTTTGGTGTTGAAATTAACATGTCAAGTCTCGCACATTGGGTCTTTGGCGCTTGAAAGGAGTTAGGATTGCTAATATTTACAAACACTTCATTGTTGGTGCTTAAAAACGAATGCTCAAGGCTTGAACATTTTATTTTAATTTTTTTTTTTTTTTTGTGTGTGTGTTTAAAAACGAATTTAAGTTAAATCTTGAACATTTGGGTTTTGGGCTTAAAATGAACTAGATGGTTTTGCTTAAGTTGTGTTGTTCAATTCTTTCAAGCTTTCGTACTTAAGCCAAGGGGCCAAGTAAAGAACATTGTCACATTTCAATTTGGTTTCTAAAATCAAACTTCACTCGCAATTGCTTGCAAATTGTTTGTTGTTTGTTATTTTTGCAAAAAAAATAGCGCGTGTATACTCTCCCCCCATGCCCTATAGGGAACTCGTGGGATCAAAAGCACATTTTCATTGCATTTAGTGCCTGGTCCAAGGCGTAGAAAGAAAGTTGCCTAGGCTCCAAAAGCAACCCTAAAGTCTTTCTACTTAGTATTTATTTTCATGCATTTTTACTTATGAAAGGGATGTCATTACCTCTCAAGGGTTCTTTCGAGACGCATTGACTCGGGGCTTCATCTCTCGGCAGTGTTTCAACCACGTTCCACGGCGGGGTATACAAAGACAGGAACGCATACTACTAAAGCTAGAGAGTTGAGTGACTAATCTCTCCTTTAGTAACGAAGGCCCGAGTCAGGGCTAGTCAACCAGAGGATACCACTAAGGAGTCCACGGATGGTATCGTCATACAAAGAAATAGACCATTGCATTATAAGTTGGTCGGTATGAACTCAATTGATGTGATACTTCTTTTGTGTTAGCCACACTTGAGATCAATTTAGATGGTCATAACTTGTAAGCTTTAGTCAACCCCACTTGCCACACCTTGATAGGATTTAGGACGATATACTTAGTTGTATTTTGTCATTTATTCTTTTATTGCTTTAGTTTTTTGTGTCTAAAACTTTGTTTGTTAAAACCACGTCATATATGACTTTGTTTCTCTACACTACTCCATTGTTTGAGGAGACGTTATGCCATCCGTTTGACACCTTGATTTAACTTGGAGACTTTCGTGTCAAAAATGTTGTGTGTCACTTAATTGAAACAGGTAATGTTGTGCTGCCCAAATTAATTCAAGTTTTGAGCCTTAAAAGTCTTTGAAACAAAACATTGTTACATCTTTTGAGAGTACTAATGCCCTTAGGCGGTTCAAATTGTTTCAATGGACTTGACTTGTCTTGTGTCCAAATTGTCATTATTTGAACCAACCATTTGTGCCTTGTTAGATCTTCGTTTTTAGTGCAGTCTACTATTCAAATTGCCTAACTTGTTGGTCATTAAATCCCAAGTTTTTTTAAGTTGAGTCTTTGATTAACTTTTACAAGCTCGAATCCAAACATTGATTGATTTCTATTTAGGCCTCGTTTCGCTGGGGCTGATACACAGATCTTTCTCTTTTGGGTTGCATAACTTAGGTTAATTTTTGACCCAAAATTCGAAAACTACTTTATTTGTGCCTTCATTTGTCAAAAGCAGTCTATCTTCAAATGCCTTTTGTTTAGTGCCTCATACCAGTTTGATCACATTTATGTCTAGAATCAAGTGTCTTGTTTATGCCAAACTGTTCCAAATTTGTTAGATTAAAATCATCTCCTTTGTTTCAAAGTCTAGCTTTTGACGCCATGTTTTTTGAGCCTTAAAAGTCTTTGAAACAAAACATTGTTACATCTTTTGAAAGCACTAATGCCGTCAGGCTACTCAAATTGTTTCAGTTGACTTGACTTGTCTTGTGTCCAAATTGTCCTTATTGAACCAACCATTTGTGCCTTGTTGGATCTTTGTTTTTAGTGCAGTCATGCTATTTAAATTTGCCTAGCTTGTTGGTCAATAAATCCTAAGTTTTCTTGAGTTGAATCTTTGATTAACTTTTACAAGTTTGGATCCAAACATTGATTGATTTTTGTTTAGGCTTTGTTTTGCAAGCACTGATACACAAATCTTTCTCTTTCGGGTTGCATAACTTAAGTTAATTTTTGACCCAAAATTTAAAAAAAAAATTATTTGTGCCTTCATTTGTCAAAATCAGTCTATCTTCAAATGCCTTTTGTTTAGTGTCTTATACCAGTTTGATCACGTTTATGTCTAGAATCAAATGTCTTGTTTATGCCAAATTGTTCCAAGTTTGTCAAATTAAAATCATCCCCTTTATTTCAAGGTCTAGCTTTTGACGTCATGTATGGACAAAAGTCCTAGCACATGCCTTGTTTTGAACATAGCTTTTGACGCCGCATTTGGCCAAAAGACCTAGCAACTTTTCCTTTCCTAATTTAGACCTATTTGGAATATCTTTGGACCTAGAGTTTGGCATCTTGTTTTTAGTTCATTTTACTTGACCTTGTATGTGTGAAGCATTTAACGTTAGACATTTGACGTTATATTGTTTTTACCAAATCTTAGCATAGACCTTTTGAAGATATAGCGCCACTCCTTTTTTTGACCAAGTTAGACCTAGTTGAACCTTTTGTCTTTTCAGACACAGCGTTTCAGAGTTTGTAGAACTCTAATCCTCTCTTGTCGCGAAATATTTGCCATTTGATTTTACCATGTCTCACTCTATACATAGTGGAGCCATGTATAATCCAGGATATGGAAATGTTTTCACACAAGAGGACTTTACTCAAGACACTTATGGAGACGATGTTGTTTGGGAGACAGATTCTTATCCACTATACAACACTCAAACAGGGGAACAGAGTCAAGATCCTTTGGCCAATTATTTGGTTAGCACGCCTCCATACACAAAGCAAGACCAAGAACAAACGGCCCAATATTTGGCTAGTGTACCTTTGGTTGCAGAACAAGTTCAACAACAACCTTATTACGTTACAATGCCATTAGCCTATGATCCTAACAGAGCCGTAGAGATAGGGGCTAGTTTTTTGACAGACTTTCCCCATGACAATTTGCCAACTCTAGTAACAGAGCCTTACAACATGTCTTACAATCAGAACAATGAACAAGCCTCTTCTAGTAATCATAACGCCATTGTATCGATGTCGTATCAAGATCCACGTATGCTTGTCACACAAAGAGGACTCATGAAGGACCATTTCATTCAAATGTAGACAGCATACCAGCCATATCAAAACCTAGCACGTAACTTTAATCATATGGTCATGTCGAATGCACCTCTTATTCAGTCACTCCCTTCAATAGGTGTCTTATTTGAGTTAACAGGTCAAGAGAATCAAGGTTTTGACCCAAATTATGCAAAACACTTCGGGAGAAAATATGTTCAATACCCCAACCATGGAGGAAATGTCTTATGCTTCTATGCAGAACAGTGAGCAGAACGTAGTGGACAATATGCAAGCAACGTCCAATTTAAACCAAAGTGGTATTATTACACAAACAAATAGTTAACAGAATGTGCCTTTAAGTAACACCATCAATGGTCCTTAAACTCAGGAAGTAAGATTTTCTACTTCCCAACCTCAACCAACTACCTCTAATCCTCAACCAGCTGCTTCTTCAAGCACCCAACAACAAGGATTAAGTAGTCAGCCAACAACTAGTACCATGCCACAACACAATGTGATAAATCTTACTCCATCCCAATAGGTGACGAGTAATATTCCACAATAGCAGGCACCATCAAACATACCCATGCAGTCGAGGCAAAACATATTGCCACCCCAACAAGGGGCAACCAATGTTCCACCTCGCCAGGTAGCAGTGAACATAACTTTTCATTCACAAACTAACATGTTGATCCAAAACCAAACGATGTCTAACCAACAACGTACTAGTATTAGTCAATGACAGATGTTGAATCTCCAACATGCATCCACTTCCCAACAGAGATTTGTGCAACCAAGAGATTCCAATGTTCCCCAAGTACCTATTAGACAACCATTGTCTTTCATGCAGAACGTGCCACAAGTTCAAAGACAGGGTCTTATTTCACAAGTTCCCCTCAATCAACAAGGTATGATTAGTTGACAGCATGTCCCTATTCAACCTCAACAGGCACAATACGGCTATATACTTCCATTGCAACCGCAATATCAAGCCTACAAACCCAATCCCAACCAAAATATCACACAACTACATGTGCAATTTCAATAATTGCACCCAATCCACGTATGTGTATTCCTAGCCCATTTCCTAGTCAATCCAACATTCCCTAGCAAATACTTCCACTATACCCCAATTAAAGTAATCCACCTTTGACTACACAGCCTCCACCTCAACAGGGCAATGATCCCACTGGTTTCCTCACACAAGAACTACAACAAATGAAGGATACAATTGCACTCATTCAAGCAAGAAAATAGATCAAAAAATTCAAGTTGGACAATGTATGTTCTTACCCTTTCAACATGGAGTACTTACAGATACCATTTCCTCCAAGGTATGAGCCACCAAAGTTTGACAAATATAAAGGGAAAGGTGATCCCAAGGCTCATTTGATGGAATTCTTTGTCACGTGCCAACCAGTGGCCTATAGCGACATATACCTATTGTTGTTTCCAAGAAGCCTAGCAAGGCAAGCATTGGAGTGGTTCCTGAAGTTGCCCAAGAATTCAATATCTGATTTTGACGATCTTTTGGACAAGTTTGTGCAACACTTCTCTTACAATCTCGAGCAAGATATTTAATTGGTAGACTTAACACAGGCCAAACAGAAAGTCGGAGAAAGTTTCGCAAGCTATCTGTAGAGATGGAGAGCCCTTGCAAGCCAATTTATCCACAATCTACCAGACAAGCAACTAGCCGTTGTGTTTACCAAAAATCGACATAGCAAGATATCTTACAATTTGGAGTTGTAGTGTGCACATAAGTTTAAAGAGATCATTGACAAAGGTTTGTTGATTGAGAGAGCCCTCATTAACAAAGGGATCATTAAACTAGCATTGTCAAATCAAAACCAAAATCAAAATCAGAACAATAGGTAGAATCAAAGTCCAGTCCAAGCGCAAGCGTCACAGCAAATCCAAACCAATAATTCTGACAGACCCAAGCAATTCAATCGCAACAAGAATGTTGTTGGCAATGGAGTAATAGAGTAACGACATGTTCAAACGGTGCAAACACCGTTTGCACAACCTATGCTGCAACACATACCTCCTAACCAACCTCTTCAACAAATGCAGCAGAATAGACCAATGCAGCAAATGCAACAAATGCAACAACCTATGCCTTTGCAAAAGCCTCCTCCAAGAACTGTGCCAACACGTGTTTTTAGTAACCTTGGACAGCCTATTGAGACTGTGTTTCACAAGCTTGCCACAATTGATTTGATTAGATGGCCTATTCCGAAGGGCCTCCCTGAGGGTGCTAACTATCCAGACTGGTACAAGCCAAACGAATTTTGCAAATATCATCGAGTCATGGCCATAATTTGCAGCGATGTGTGCAAATTAAACATTTGATCGAGAATGTGATTGAAAATGGAGAGATCCCATTGGATCGTGGAGCTTCCACATCCAATCAGAAGCTTGGAATCTATCAAAATCATTTTCTCCAACATAACAACAGCGATCAATGCAACAACAGTATCAACAACCAAGGCCGAACCAACAGACTCAACAGAGCCAACAACAAAACCAACGTCAATAATGGACAGAACCAAGGTCAAAACAGTGCAAACAACCAACAAACATACCATGTAGTTGCACATGACAACAACTCGGTTGTAGGCCATATTGCAGGAGGTTGCGTTAACACCATTTCCATTAATCCAAGACCAAGCACCAATCAGACAAGACCATTGCTAATCATACCCAATCAACCAACCCATGCCGATAATCCTTCCTTGACCAGGGACCGCACACAGGGAAACCAGCAAACAGGGATTCTCATGTTTGGACCTTATACTAATAACTTGTCGTTAGCCCGTGACCACGCACAAGTGCATCGGCAACCAAGACTTATCCTGTTTGGTCCCCCTCCACCATCATTTGTTAGAAACATTGGTCCTATACCTAATCTCGATTGTGGGATCACAACTCAGCAGTCAAGGATTACCATACCAGGCCCACAACCATCTGCGACTTCACACATCATCCAACCAGTCGTTTTGCCACGGAACAAGCCATTTCATGTTGTTCAAGAAAAGGCATTTGACATTGTGAAACAATTGCAAAAGATGCCTGCACAAATCTCTATTTTAGATTTGTTGCGTACGTCTACTATCCACAAAACCATCTTGACAGAGTTCCTTGGCCAATCAAAAGTTCCTAATGACATATCTCCTGACAAATTTCAAGCTTTGGTTGGACACCTCGCTCCAGACCAACAATTAACCTTCAATCAAAGCGATATGTCATCCCTTAGCCCACTTCATAATAATCCTTAATACATCGAAGTTTACATAACGCAGCACAAAGTGAAACACGTCCTCATAGACAATGGATCAAGCCTGAATATTGTGTCTCTTAAGCTCATCAAGCTTCTTGGGTACATAACAACAGATCTCCAAGTAGAAACAATCACCATCAAAGCCTACAACAATGAAGAATGAGAATCACAAGGCACCATCAGCTTCCCAGTTATCATTGGGCCCTTGACCCATGATACACTTTGCCATGTGTTAGATATCGACTTGTCATATAACATGATTTTGGGTAGACCTTGAATACATGAGATTCGTGCAATCCCATCGACATTGCACCAATGTATCAAGTTCTTCCATCCAGGAATGGAGGTGACTATTCCAGGAGATTTGCATCCATATGAACATTGCAAACATTTAGAAGCTGAGTTTAAGAGCTATAACTAACATTTCGGCATGAATTCAATTACCAAGGAGGATAAGGGGAAGAAAATACTTGTTGATTCACCAGAGGCCAAATACATTGACCCTGATACCCTTGATTCACTTTCCCACATGCCACCTCTTGAGATGTCCAATCATTATACTATCTCGGACAATCGCCCAGGAGAATACTTGACCCATGACACCTTTCACATTGCAAAGCTTCCACAAAAACCCCAAGTCCTTTGGAAGACCAAAAGCCAAACCACTCAAGCAATGGCAAAGAAAGGGCAAAGGCCATCAACATAGTCCACCACCTGTCACTTTCATATTGGCCTGTGGCCAAGAACAGAATCCTCTCGAAGGAGATGAATCATGGTTGTACAATGACAAATTGGTCGATTGTTACAAGAATTCCAAGTATCCTATTCCTAATCAGATAATGGAAAATTAGGACTATGAAGGAGGTCTCCGACCAAATCAACAGGGAACACTTGAGCCAATTTCTATGACTAAGTACAAAGGAACCTATGGACTTGGATTTAAACCCCCTGGGGGTGACCCAATGTATCTTATTTGAGTTCCATCGCAAACGACAAGTGACGACGATGTGGACAATGAAATAGAGTCCGATCATAGCCAATTCAATGACCTGGCCCATACCAATTTGTTTGAAAATAATGCCACTTGTACCCTTCGACCAATCATTCAACATTATCCATTACCATTATATTATCCCCAACTAATAGATTGGGACAAACAATAATCCAACGTACCGGTTGACGAGTTCCAAAATGATGAGGCCTTCTGTGATTTTCTAGGCCTATTTTGATCACAGAAGGCCAACAAACTTGCCCATGGATCCAAATTCAGTCTTCAAGAACAACAGCGTTTTGATCACATCATTCAGGAGTTCTCACCAGTGTTTGTTACATGGCCATCTCTCCCATTGGAAGATTTTGATCCATCATGCCTAGGAGAACTTGAGGAACGAGTCTTAACAGAGGACTTTGACATTGCAAAAGAGTTCAAATCTTTGCCCACTATTCTTGAAGATGATTTGAATCTTCTAGTGGAAGACACAATAGAGGTAAACATCAGGACTCCAGATGACCCGAGATGGATAAAATTAGGCGCGTCCCTCATTGAGGAGAAGCATGAAGTCCTTACAGCCCTATTGAGGGAATTTGTAGATATATTTGCATGGGCCTATTCTGACATGCCTGGTTTAGACCTCGCCTTGGTTGTTCACCACCTTGTCGTACATCCTGATGCCAAACCAGTGAAACAAAAGCTACGTAAAATGCATCCTCACAGTGTTGTATTAGTTAAAGAGTTAGAGAAACTCTTGGAAGCGAGATGTATTAGGCCAATCGACTATTTTGAATGGATTTTCAATGTTGTACTTGTCAGTAAAAAGCCAAAAAAATCAGAATCTGTACTGATTTTAGGGACATTAACAAAGCTTGCCCAAATGACAGCTTTCCATTGACAAACATTGACATGATTGTCGACTCCACGGTGGGTTATGATATGCTTTCTCTAATTGACAGATTCTCAGGCTACAATCAGATTCGAATAGCACCAGAAGGCCAACACAAAACAACATTCTCCACTCCGCGGGGAACATTTTGTTATCAGGTCATGCCATTTGGTCTTAAGAATGTACGGGCCACTTATCAAAGAGCCATGACAGTCATATTTCACGATATGATGCATGACATTGTTGAAGACTACATCAATGACATACTAGGCAAATCAACGACTAGGGCCGATCATACAATAGCATTGAAGAGGATATTCGAGAGACTACGAGAATACAAAGTCAGGCTCATCCCTGAAAAATGTGTTTTTGGGGTTACTTCTGGCAAATTGCTTGTCTTCACTCTGTCTCGCAGGGGCATAGAAGTCGATCCAGCGAAAGTACGAGCCATAACAAGCATGCCACCACCAACCAATTTGATGTAGCTCCACAGTTTTCTAGGCAAGATACAATCTATTAGACGCTTAATATCTCAATTGTGAAATATTCCGAGCCAAATTTTTTCAACTTTTTTAGATTTTGGATTACAACATCACAAGCAAGTTCCGTCAAGATTTAAAGTTAATCTCAAATAATCTGAAATAACTTTGCCACTAGAATGCAAGAAATGGAACTCAACGTCCAGTATGTGCTACCCAGTCCAAGGCGGAGTAGGGGCGACCATAAGACGGAGTAATTACAAATAAGGAACTCTACGTCAAATATGTGCTACCCATAAGGGGCTACCATATGACGGAGTGAGCTTAAAACAATGCTTTAATGGAAATACTGAAAAGGAAACTACTCCACACCCAGCATGTGCTTGCTTACCCAGAAGGGAAAGTAGCTACCATAGGGCGGATGCTCTACACCTAGAATGTGCTTGCTAACCCAATAGGGAAAGTAGCTACCATAAGGCGGAGCTGTAAACTATTAAATATTTTAAAGGAAAATTGAACAAATAGAGAAGGGCTGCCAGTACTACTATCAGCTTACAAAAATAAGCAGAATTTGCTCTTAGAAAGAAGAAAAACCAGCCACTTATTAATTTCTTCAGATGTTCATAACTCATGCAAAACTTAATCAATCTTCCTGATTTCTGTTGCAAAGTCTCTTCCGGAGTATGGTGCCCAAGTTAGCATCATGAAACTAATCAAATCTGCATCCAGAATGTTACACAAAAACCAATGCCAAACCCCAAAGGGGCGTCCCAGTGGGAGAAGGGCGATTTCCTCTAGAAATTCAATGCTTATTCCAAAAATTCTACAAAATTAAGCAAAGGGGCGCCTAGGCCTACCCAAAACAATAAGATGATACCCAGAACCTGTTTTTTTGTATTTTCTGAATTGTGACTGCAAACCTAGATCTGTCTTATACAGAATACAATATCTTGAAATTCTAATAATATCAAAGGAACTAACAATGCAATACTGAAAGTACTACTTAAGCAAATACAAATATCAGAGATTAATTCACCACTAGATGCTGTCTTTCAAGCATGAAGAGATGCCCTTGCTAGGAGGCCTTCATTCCCCGAAGCAGTTCCAGAGCCAAAGCTGCAGCATAACAATGCATTAAAAAACCAAGATGCTCAAATGATAGCCCAATGCCTTCTTTTATAGGCTTCAATTGGCTTTTCCTTGAAGCTTATCCTCAAAAGTGGCTCCCCCCTTCCATGCAATGTGGCGCCCCCCTTCAAGTCCCTCTTTTTAAAATAACATTAAGTTATCTAGTCTAGGCCAAGGTCAACGTTAAAATATAACGTTATTATTATTTTTAAGTGAAATTCACTTATTCCGCCAAGACCGAATTCTGAAGCCCAAAACTGAATGAGTCAACTTAAAAGGGAAAGTTAACTCCTTGCGACAATCCTGCTAGCTGCCAAAAATAGAATTTACTAAAAATAGTAAATCCCTGGAAATGCTCAAAAAACTGAAACGAACATACCTCCGCGAAGCTCTCGAAAAACCCAGAAGGAATTCGCCATCAAAACTTCGAACAAAGACATCCTAAAAAATAGGAAACCCTCATTTGCACCTTCCGAATAGCCTACGGATTTCCAGGAATAGGCCAACGGTCATTATGAGATCAGATTCGAGAAGGGGTCATTACAAATTGGCCGATAAGTGTCATCCTTTCACACATCTTTTGAAGAACGCTGTAACATTTCTTTGGGATGAAGATTGTCAGAAAGCTTTTCAACAGCTAAAGGACTATCTTGCAAATCCACCAGTTCTATTGCCTCCTATGCCAAGGAAACCATTCCTCCTATACCTATCAGCGACAAACAAAGCCCTGAGGGCACTGATAGCTCAACACGATGACAAAAGAAAAGAGCATGTTATGTACTATCTAAGCAGTACACTGATAGCGTATGAGCACAATTATACGCCCATTGAAAAAACCTGTTTAACTATGGTCTTTGCAGCTCAGAAACCGAGACATTACATGTTGAACAATAAGACCATGGTCATTTCAAAAGTAGATCCACTCAAGTATCTACTATCTAAAACAACTTTACAAGGCCGCATGGCCAAATTGATCATGCTTCTCAGTGAGTTTTATATAGAGTATGTAAACTAGAAAGCCATCAAGGGACAAGTTCTTGCAGATCAACTTGCTGAAGCACCCCTTGTAGATACAGAACCACTAACATTCCAATTTCCCAACGAATCCATCATGACCATCATTGACACACCTCTTGAAAAGCAACATTGGAAGTTGTATTTTGATGGGTCATTCACAGCACATGGATCAGGGGCAAGCCTTTTGTTTATAGCACCACAAGGAGATCTAATCCCTAAGTCATTCAAAATCAGCTTTTCTTGTAGCAAAAACATGGCCGAATATAAGTACTTGTTGCAGGGCTTCGACAGGCTGTACAATGGAACATAGCACATCTAAAGGTTTATGGTTATTCACAATTAATCATCAATCAGATTACAGACCAGTTTCAGACCAAAGATGACAAGTTGGTTCCCTACAAGGCCATGATCGACACTCTCAAGCAGCAGATTGTTGATGTACAGTTTGAACATATACCAAGAGCCAGTAACAGAACAACAGATGCCATGACTACCATTGAATCATTGATTCGACAAACATATACAGCCAAAGAATAACATTTTCTCGTTGAAAATATGCTAGTGCCAGGTCATGAACCATCAACTGTCGCAATGATCTGAGATATTGTTGGTCCCAACTCTACTTGGTATTCAGACCTATATGCCTATTTATATGACTATATTTTACCACCAAACTTATCCCAAAAACAAACCAAAGCCTTCATCCACAATGCCCAATGTTATACCTTACTCGGACCAACCCTATACCACTGCAGTTTTGATGAAACTCTGCTTCGTTGTTTACCTTCGACAGAATCTACAATAGCGTTATGGAAAGTTCACAAAGGGGTATGTGGAGCCTACACTAGTGAGGCCATCCTATCCAAAAAGCTCGTGTACTGGGTACTATTGGCCAACAATGGATGTAGATGCAGATGCAGCTGCATATGTGAAAAGGTGCGATAAATGTCAATAGCATGCTAATCTAATTCATGCCCCAGCCAAGACTTTGAAACCAGTGTTGACACCATGGCCATTTGTTACATGGGGCCTCGATCTCATTGGGAAGATAAACCCCACCTCATCTGACAGCCATAAACATATCCTTACCACCATCGAATACTTCACCAAGTGGGTTAAAGCTATACCCCTCACGTGACTGGAAAGCAAATTTTCAAATTCATCTTTAACTATCTCATCTGCCGCTATGGTATCCCCTCTGACATTATGTCTAATAATGACAGATCATTCAAGAACAAAGATGTTGAATCGCTATGTGCTGAGTATAAGATCACCCAACATTTTTCCACAACATATTACCCTCAAGGTAACAGCCAGGGAGAAGCATCAAACAAAACCATTGTCAACATCCTTAAAAAGATTGTCAATGATGACGACCGCAATTGGCACCTTTAGATATTTTGCGCCCTCTGGGCATACCGTACCAATCACTGCACTCCCACGGGGGCCACTCCATACTCACTTGTTTATGGTACTGAAGCCATTCTTCCCATTGAGGTTGAGTTACCATACGCATCTCTTTGAAACATGTACTGGACAACGAAGACTATCGAGTAGCTCCCTTAAAAGAGCTGGAGTTACTTGATGAGAAATGTTTGGCCGCAATTAACCATTTGTAAGCATACTAGAATCGACTCCATGGCCAATACAATCGGCATGTGAAACATAGAGAATTTGAGCTTGGTGATCTTGTCCTTAAAGAAAAGCAAAATAACACCACAGTCGAGAAGAAGCATAAAGGCAAGTTCAAACCCAACTGGGTTGGTCTTTTCATTATTGTTGTAGACTATGGCACTGGCGCATACAAGCTTGTCACACCAGATGGAAACGAACTTGATGAGCCTATGAACATTATACACCTCAAGCATTACTACGCTTGAGTGACTTGGTGTATTGTTTATGAGGACTGTTTCAAGTTGTACCATATTATCGACATTCTTCTTTGTACCATACCATTCTACCATTCCATTCTACCATACCTTTTCTATCGACCAAGTTATTTTGACCCTACCTACCTAGCTCGTTTGACCTTGGTTCATCCATTGGTTCCGCTTTTAGCATGAAGAATCAGATCAGTTTCAATAGTTGTTTCAAGAATTCCAGACAGAGGCCGTATTTTGGAGTAGTATGACAGAAGTTTCGCAGTTGCATCCTTCATTTCTTGTTTTCATTTTATACCATGCTTTGTTTGTATAGACTTGATTATAACGACCTTTGGGCAAATCAGTGCCTCACCGGTCTTCCTACTAATTATAACCACCTATGAGCAAATTAATATAATTGATCTATGTCATTCTTTCTTAGTTATAACCGCCTATTGACAAACTAGGGGCAACAATTGTTTATTGTGCCTTGACATACCAACTTGCCATTCCTATGCCATACTAAGTCATTATGTCAATTATGTCTATTTTGTTTGAATTGGCTGCTACACTAGTCAGGTTCTTCCACTGTAAGGTGGAACTACTATGACTTGAGGTCATTTTGGGACTATGTAGGTAGCGCTCGACACTTGTTGAGGTCAGCTCAATCCCCTTTTTCTATACGCTCTCGCCATTTGCTAGCAACCTAAGCCACACTCTCGCCGTTTTGTGAGCTTGAACCTTTTAATATCTTGTCATTCTCGATTGAGTTGAGATACTCCAAAATTCAAAAAACTTTTGTAAAACCGTTTAGAAAAACCAAAAAAACATTCCACTTCTTTGCCTTAGGGATTCTGGAACCCTTACTAAATCACAAGAAATCACTTGTCATTTAGTTTCCCCATCTTTTTTGGACTTTTATCCCACGCTCTCGCCGTTTTGCGATTTCATTCCCATATTATTCTATCACATTCATCATGTTTTCTTTCTCGTCATTTTTTTTCTATCCCATATCCTCGGAGAACTACATTCGGCTTGAAATTTTATTGGATATTACGTCCATGGAACTATGTAGGCAGCGTCCACTTACCTAGTGCATCTGGAGACAGCTCAACCACCCCTTCTTTTTATTCTATTCCCCGATCTTCTTTGTTTGTTAAGTTGTTTCCTATTTTCTTGGGGCAATGTGCATCGTCTTGTTTGTGTCATGTTGTTTGTACTAACATTGTAATTAACCACTGTTTGTTTGTTTTTTTCTCTTTGTTTTGTTTTGTTTTTATTTGTTTTGTTTGTTTGATGGTGTGCCTGTTTGTTTGCTTTCAAGTATTGTTGTCTTAAATTAGTCTATGTGCATTCATTGGGTGATTCTTTGTGCACTCTTCATAAATCAATCCATATTCATACGTCAACATTGTCATCATGGTTTTTATCATTGGTGCATTGTTTTTCTTTGAGTATTGGATCGAGAGTCAGTCCTTATGCATATTTCGGCCAAGTCCTCATGGTGTTCTATCATGATGCCTACCGTCCCGTGCTATAGCAAAAATCAGCCTCAGGAAGTCTACATAGCAAATGCAGCGACGATATCTCCTTGACACTAGCGTCAACAACATTCCCGACCTGATCCAAATCATATCCCAAATAGAGTAATTAATCAATGCAAGAATTTTTTTCCTTGTTAGTTCGAATGAGCATCTCGCTACTAACAGGTTGTTTAATTCATCTTTATCCTCTCTACTGATTCCAAATCATGTTTTCCATCATCATATTTGCCATCATCATTTCATATCATGTTTGCCACTATCGGGGTCCAATGATTATAACCACCTATGGGCAAATCATGGCACACCATCCCACTTGTATTTCCAGTGATTATAGCCACCTTCGGACAAATTATTGCGTTTCCACCAATTTGAGAGTCAATGATTATAACCACTTTTGGGCAAATCATTCACTTTCTTCCGTCCAACAGGAGCTTGTTTGCCACTATCGGAATACTAATGATTTTAACTGCCTATGGGCAAATCGTTGTATACCATCCCACTTGCATTTTTCATATCATATTTGCCACTATCGGGGTACAATGCTTATAACCATCTTTGGACAAACCATTGTACACAATCCCACTTGCATTCTCAATGATTCTCATCGCCTTTGGGCAAATCATTGTGTTTCCCCCTGTTTGGTACACTTGTTTCCTTTTTTCGAAGGAGCATTTGTCGACCCCTTTTACCAACTGCTCCCTCGAGGGGCACCCTACAGTTCATCCATTGCCATTGAAACGCAAAACCTTTTTATTCTTTGAGAAGACGTTATTATGCTTACAGCTTGCAATGCCTTTCCAAGCAAGGGCAAACTATAGACATCTAAAAGTCGCCACCAATGGGTTCATATCAGACTTTGGATCAATTCTTACCAACCTTTGCACATCTAGCCTAAGAATTTTCAAACATCTCAAATTTGGCTCCATAAAATGCAATTTGACTTATAAAACAATTAAATGGGATCAAATGCACACATCAATTTATTCAAATCTTTCAAAATGTCAAAAAGCCTAAATAAAATTAATTTAAGTGCAAAAATCAAAAGAAATGCCTAAGTTGAAATATCCATGCGCAATTAAGTGAATTATCAAAAAGAAAATTCAAAAATCAAATAATATCCTAGGAATGCATAATCACCTTTTGTGAATTGTCATTTTTGAAAAATATCCTAAAATATCCCACTCATGCCTATTCTTGCTAATCATGACCATTTGACACCTTTTGACTCCACTAGGGTTAGTTAACTCACAAAGGTTAAGTTTGAACCCATGCCAAGCTCTAACTACACCCTAACTCACCATGGTTTGGAGTTAGTTGCTAAACCTATAAATACAAGCCTAGACCTCTTCATTTAGAGAGCTTGGAGAGTAAATTTATGATGCAGGTTTTAGAGCAAGATTGCATGACAACAGAGTTATAATGCCAAAATTCCAAGCCAAGCCCTGAAGGTACATCAAGCAAGCATGAGCCAAACCATGGTGCCAAGGGGAAAAGGAGCCACACAACTCTATTTGCCAAAGATCTCTTGAGCACAAGCCAAACAAAGAAATCTCTTGGAGCATTCAAGGAAGGTAAGGAATGTATGTTTTCTTGCATTTTAATTGTGCTTTGTCAATTGGTTTTCTTCACCATGCTCATCCCTTTGATCTAGGCAAGATAGTGATTTTCATTTTGATTTGATTTCATTGTGAAGCTAACATATGATCTAACCACCCTCCTTGGATTCCTTGATCACAATACATACCTCTCAAAACAATGAAGTGGTTAGTTTCTTTATTCAAAAAAAATTGTGTATAATTGCATCTCTATCCATTCATGGTACATTTAGTTACAATTATGGAATTGTCTCTATGCCAGAATTGTTGAAAGTATTTATTTCTTTGTATAACATGTCTAAGCTGCAGCAACTTAGTGTTGTCCATCAATTTTGCAATCAAATTATAATTAACAATTCTAGGAAGAAGTGTTTTCAAATAGAGCAATTTCTTTACAAGAATTGAAAGAGGGCTCCGTAAAGAGAAATTACAGATTGATTTTTTAAAAGACAAAGGGCTCAGTTTCCAAAGGAATAATATATATTTTCTCTTGATGTCTACCTCCCATAAACTCTTAATCGAATACACGATAGGGGTAGGAGGCAAAAACGTTAGTTATGGATGACATGGGAGGTAGAAATAAATAAATAAATTATATTAATGTCCATGAATGACCAAAAGTAAGCCAAGGGGACTCGAAAATAAATCCAGTTACAATAGAAAGTGCTAGGGTAAAAAGAGCCTAGGATCAAACACTAACTAAACAAAAAAGAACTAAATCACTGAAAATAAATGAGAAGTAAACCCAGAGCAATAAAAGCCGCAAATTATGTGATCAAGCTACCAATACAAATAGCCATGTGGGGGAACCAAGAACCCCCAAATAGCATGGGCTGATGAAAGTTGGAAAGACTAGAAAAAAAGTCCTATCAAGCATCTTTGACCATGCTCAGGACAAAGGAATAATTTATGTCATCGTTTATCACTATGAAAGGGCTAATGCATGATTTGATAATGTTCATTGAGAAGAATCCAGGGTTGAGGAGCTCAAGTTATGTAATCCTAGGATGAAGCAAAACACTCCCGCTAGAATGCCTCCTTACATCTAAGGCTAAAGAAATTTCCGTGGCAGAAAATAAACTTGTAATATGTGTATGTCCTCACGTCCCAAGAAATAGTCAAGAAAGAGTAGATCCACAATGCCGAGGAGTAGATCCAAGATGATGAGAAGGATAAAATCCATGTTGCCAAGAGATGGTGTGTTGGGGCACCTTAGTAGTAGTATTGTGCATAGATGAGTGCCACCTCACTAACCTACCCCCTTAATGTGTGAAGCAGCAGTATCCAAGGTGTGCTTAATGCCGCCAACCTTCGCAATGGGCTAAAAGAAAGAGGTGATCAGCCTAGGGGCTCTAGAGGCTCCTTATTGGGACCTATGTCGAAGGGTGATAACTTCCCAAAAGATGGCCAGTTATCATTGGTCTCGGGACCAAAAGAAAGTGGATACGGAGTCGCCCAAGTATTTGTAAAAACAATGGTATCTCTCCCAGATCTCATATATATGGGGCATTTGAAAATGAAGTGCTCCTCAATCTCCACCTCTTGGAGGGAGCAAAGACGACAGATCCAATCACCACATGGAATATGATGATCAATCTCACCCTGTAATTGGTGCAAGCATACCATCGACTAGCCAAGGGGAAACCACAAGTTGTGAGACCAATGACACCAAAGATAGTTACAACAAGTGACACCAGATATAGTTACAACAACAAATGTTTAGCATTGAAGGCAAGCTTGGGGATGAGTGGCCGAGGAGAGGTCTAAGTGACCTGGATGTACTGCCTGCAGTTATCATCTCTGACAACTCTAATAATGGCCTCCATTAAGGTAAGAAGCCGAGGAGGGGCATCCAAGGAGTACATGGAAAGAGGTAACCTATCAATAGAGATGTCGATAGACTAGAAGAGCAAACTAGTCTCATAATACCAACAAAACCAACGTCTATTGGAGCCTAGTGATGTAATCCTACTCTAAAGAACAGAAGTTTAAGTATGGAAACCTCTCATGGCCTAAAGCTAAATCCCTCGTAGTTCTGAGTTTGTGAATGTAGAAAGTAAGCCCAAAGATAGTCTCAACACGTAGAGGCTAAACGGAAAACTTTGCTTGGAGGATCCACTAAGGAACAATCTATTTGCAACAGATCATACATTGAATCATGAGAATCTAGACCCTCTTAATACAAGCCCAATCAACACACCCTAAACTAGGTCCCCAAACCTTAGACCCATACAAAACTATATGATTGATGATTGTATCAAAGAGGCACATCTAAGAAGGGATATCCTAGATGTGTATCTATAACATTGGCGCTCCAAGACAAAAAAGGGAGGCATATCCCTTGCAAAACTATGACTAAGTGGCAAGCTTCATACTAAAACATAGTGCGGAAAACCGAAGCCCCAAGTAAGTGTAGGCCAATGTGATCTCCAAATGTTCCCCTTCGTAGAGGAATTGGAACCGAGAAAGAATGTCTCGAGGTGTTGAATATCATGACCTTAGTTTTCCTAAGGTTTACCACCAACTAATGAAGCTCACAAAACCGAGAAGGCGCATCAAATTTTCTCTGTAAACCATCGGCAGAGTCAAAGAGGACAACAATGTTATCGGCAAAAATAAGTATGGCTACCACCACATCATTTAAAATGCAACCATCATCTACATGGGTATGTCGTCAAATAAAATCCTCTAGCTCATAGATGTAAATGTTGAAAAGGATTGATGAGAGAGGGTATCCCTACTTGACCCCAACAGTGCTCTTCACAAAGCTATAAAAACTGTAAATAGTACCAAATTGCCCGACAACTTATTCATAAAGCCTTCATGCACTGGTAATAAGAGAATCTAGAATGACAACATCGCGAAACTTTTTGATTAGCAGATGTCTTGAAACCAAATCAAAGGACTTTCGAAAGTCTACAAAACAACAAAAGACATTGAAAGACCAATGACCAGCCTCCTTAATAATAACCTAGAGTGTAAAGTTATGGTCAATAGTCTAGTATTCTCTCATGAAGTCGACCTGCCCCTATTCTAAGATATCATCTCTCCAAATGCTTTTAAAACCACATGTCTAACACCGAGGCATAAAATTTGGCAAAGATATGCCCAATCATAATAGTCATATAGTTGTTAGGTTCGGTGTTGTCCTCGGACTTGTGAATGGGATGCATTATGTGCTAGGACCAAGAACAAGGAAAACTCAAGCAAATAATGCCATTAAAGAGATTTGTCAATGGGGAGGCAAGGAAATCTACACCATATTTGAGGAACTCAGCCTGGAGGCCCTCGTATCCGCTACTTTGTTGGTACACAACTTCCACAGAACCCTCCTAATTGTACTTGCAAAGAAAACAGTAGAAGATGGTAGTGGACTGGATACAATGATAGCAAGCTAGTTTGGAATGTTGTAAAGAGAACTTGCATAAGAAACCCATGCCTGGGGGTCGATGTCAGAAGTGGGGTTTTCCTCAAAAAAGATTCAAAGTCATTCTCGAAAAAGATTTTGGAAGATACATCAAGTGTTTGCCAGATAGAGGATCACAAAGAGAATTAAAAGCGGAGGGGGCGGTAGGCTTACTAGAAACATTTTATCCCTTGCCTCACATCACCAAAGGGAGTGGCTAATTTCTCAAGAAGACCTTTAAGTTGATAACTTGCATAAATTCCAATGCAACTGCTACTGATAAGATACTGAACCCAGTTGTTCAGCATTAGCTCAAGGAATCGATGTGTAGTGGATAAGAACTTGATATAATGGAGGAATTTGTTTGAAAGAGAAATTAAAGTCTTAATGCTAGAATTGGAGTCCAACGGGACATAAGGAAATGTGCAGGGTTTAGCAACTGAATCTCTTGTGGCTAGCATAGTGTAGACACCTAATTTTATTACAATACTTGTAATTGCAATATTATTATCGTGTTTCCATACAGATCAATCATTGGTTCAGATTAGGTTCTTGTTAGCGTATTTCCCTTTGTGTTGGGCCTTGTATTGACTTCCTTTATCACTATTTGTTCCTAACTACTTTCTGATCTATCATTTGTCTACCTCGAGATCCTCCCAGATATTCTTGTAGCCATTAGGTCTTTGTTTTCAAGTTGTCTCATCCTGACCGATATAGGAACATCCTGATAATGCCTCGACCATTGTCGAAACATTACGATAGTGTTCGTGTCGACTGTGTGTCCTTTGGACCTTCTCCCCCATGTTTGTCAATTTTGTTACTTTTATGTGGTCGGCTTACATTCTAATAAAATCTTAATTTGAATTCAAGAAGTGTATATATACACAAGCACCCTAATATATTTAGAGCTAATCGATCATATCCTACGCTCACACAATTACAAGGAAGACAACTAGATATCTCATCTTTAGGTTTCATTTTTTTTGCATTGAATAATTGTTGTTGAATACTTGTACCAAAGGAAGGATGATGCATTTGTGAAAGAGCATGTATATCTTGCCTTAATTTTATCTTGCATCTCATATCGTAGGGATAAGTGATGGGCTTAACATATACATAGATCACTCATAATTAATTACATATATGTCATTGGTTCATATTATGCTCTTATTAGCAAACTTTCCTTTGTGTTGGGCCCCCCATATTGCCTTCCTTTATCACCATCCATTTCTGAAAACTTACTAATTTGTCATTTGTCTACCTCAGGATCCTCCCAGATATTCTTGCAATTCATTAGGTCTTTATTGTCTAGGTTTTCTCTTCCTCACCATTACTGAAACATCTCAATAATGGTCTACCCACAGTCGAAACATTCTGATAGTGATTATGTCAATTGTGGGTCCTTTGGCCCTTCTCCCCATGTTTGCCATGTTTCATTGTGCTTGATTCTCTGTTTTCCCATTTCTATGTGATTGGCTTGAGTGCCAATAAGGTCCCAACTTGAATTCAATGTTTATATATACACAATCACCCTAATACAATAAGAGACTAATCAATCATATCCTACGCTCATGTAATTACAAGGAAGGCAGCTATATATCGTATCTTTAGCTTTCCGTTTGTTGCATTGAAGAATTATTAATAAATACTTGTACCAAAGGAAAAATTTTGCATTAGTGAAAGAACATGTATAGCTCGCCCTAGTTTTATCTTGAATCTCAAATCATAGGGACAAGGGATGGGATTATCATATGCACGGATCTAATTGTTGACATACATGAGTGTTGATTGCCAACCTGTCACAAAAAAAGGGTTGACTAAGGTAGGCCCTTAAAACAAAACCAAATTTTGTCTCTTCAAAGTCTTCTTGGCATGGATTGTGGTTGGAGCAAAGGGGAAGGCATTCAAGCAGTTTCACACACTAATTTGATGAGCTAGGGGAGGCTTATGTCAAGCAGGCACAGACAAAAGGATTCACAAAGTTTTAGACCTATCTAGTCCACACAACTCATTGTTGAAACATGACTTCCACTATTGGGACAGTCTTTCAGAGCCAGAACACTCTATTTTTGGTCAATCACTATCAGGGCAATCTGATTTTCGTCACTTCGACAAATCACATACATTCTTTTCAGCACTTTCAGCCTCTATCATAATTCAAGTGAGTTAGAAATCAGGTATGTGCCTATAAAGCCCCTTGTCAATTATCAATCATTTTAGGTACTTTTATTTTACAACACCTAGAGTAGATCTTTATTAACTATATTTCACTGTAATTATATCAAATATGCTCTATATGCACCTTTGATGGATTACTGTACTTTTACTTAGTGTAATATCCCTTGTGCACCTTCTCATCAAAACATTTTGGTGAACCCAATGTAAAAACCCTTATAAGTTAACCTCTCTCATCCTTTTGACTTTGAGATCACTTTCATATCTAGAATTAACTTCGAGCAAGCTTATCCAAAATGTATCTATGGATAAGTGCACAAAAGATATTATACCAAGTAAAACTATACTAACCCATTACACTATGGAAATAAGGGAAAATCTGATCTAAATACAATAAAACAGTAAATAAAGATCTGCCTTGAGCTATTAAGGGTGTATAAAATGAAAGAATCTAGAACGATTGATACTTGACAAAAGGGTTTTTAGGCACATATCTAATTTAAAGAATATTTAGCCAATCCCCCAGTTGTGATGCCACTTATTCCCAATCAACCTTTGTTGCTATACATATTTGCCATCAAGCACTTCTTGAGAAACTTGTTTGCACAATATGATGATGAATATAGATAACCCATTATTTATTACATCAATCATACAACGGTTGATTATGAAAAAATTTACGACTCAATGGAAAAGTTATGCTTGGCTATTGTGTTCGCTACACAGAAACTTAGAAACTACATGCTTGATACTGAGACTCATGTTAAGATTGATACTTTATAATATATCATGTCTAAGCCTTATCTATCCAGACACATAGCTAAGTGGGCCATGCTACTTATAGAGTTCAATCTTAAATTTGTACCACACAACTTAGTAAAAAGGTAGGTCATCACTGACCAATTAGTTGAGGCTCCTTTACTAGACCATGCTAATATTGATGATGTTTTTCGCGATGATTTTGTTATGTGTATCAATGTAAACAAAACTTGGACCATGTGTTTTTATGGGTCCAAATGTGCTTCATGTGTCAAGGTTGGCATTGTATTACTAAGTCCCCAAGGTGGGACTATGCTATTAGCATATTGTTTGATCTTTTCATGTACAAATAACACAGCAGAATACTATGCTTTGATTATGGGATTTCACACTACATGTGCTTTAAAGACTTAATATATCAAATTATATGGTGATTCTCAACTTGTCATGAGTCAAGTGATGGGTACCTATCAAACAAAAGAAGAAAAATTAATTTTGTATTGTGATTTAGTGCTTGGTTTGATCACCTACTTTGATGAGTTTAAGATTGGTAATACTCTTAGAAGAAATAATCATCATACCAATGTTATGGCTAGTGTTTATTCCCTTGTTCCTATTGATATTGCAGATGATCATGCTATATTGACTATTAAACAATAACAACCGACTATCGCATTACCGGATCTAGATGGGTTGGGTGTAATTGCCATCGTGTGCAGTACAAAGAATTCAGAATATTATGTAGATATATACAAACTTTTATCATATGAGATTGTTACTCCCAAATTTTCAAGAAATGATAAAAGAAAATTGCAAACAGAAGTTATTAGCTTTGTTATTATTGGAGATGCTCTTTTCAAGAGATCTTTTGATGGATACTTGCTTAGATGCCTTGGGCATGAAGAAGCTAAGATATTATTACAAGAGGATCATGATAGTAAGTGTTCAGGACATTTTAGTAGAAAAGTCATGTCATACAAG
The DNA here is from genome assembly GCA_037957365.1 of Torreya grandis. Lineage (NCBI taxonomy): Eukaryota > Viridiplantae > Streptophyta > Pinopsida > Cupressales > Taxaceae > Torreya > Torreya grandis. Next base: position 983,587 of record JARHVA010004826.1, on the reverse strand, counting down.
TTATTAAGAATGGGCTATTATAGGCCTCCAATGGAACATGAATGCCAAGAATATGCAAAGGTGTGTGAGGAATGTAAAAGACAATAATTTAATGCATGCATCATCTCAAGAGCTGCAACTTATTGTTTTTCCTTGGCTGTCTTCCACTTGGGGATTTGATCTAGTTGGCAAAATTAACCCTCCATCATCAGAAGGTCACATATTTATAATTACAGCTCCTAAATATTTATAGAAATGAGTTAAAGTTATTTCTTTAGAAACTACCACGGGTGAAGACATTTGTAGATTTCTAATGACTCGTCATTTCTCAGTTTGGTCTTATGTCTTCTATTATTACAGAAAATGGTTTATCTTTTCAGAGTAAGACAATTAAGAAGTTTTGTGCTAAATATAAGATTCAACATACATTTCAACTCCTTATTGCCCTCAAGGTAACGACCAAGCCGAGCCTACAAATAAGACAATCGTAGATATTTTATATAAAACAATTACTAAACATGGTGAAGATCCACATAATCAAATTATATAGGCTTTATGTGCATATCAAATGAGTGTTAGGACAGCTACAAGGGGCTATCCCCAATTTTTTTCTATGGTCCCAAAGCAGTTTTGCATTTAGAGCTTAAGATGCCTTCTCTTCGTGTGTCACTTATAGGTATTATTGACAACAATGAATATAGAGAAAAAAATACATCAATTATAAATGTTAGATGAAGCACGTATTACTGCTATTAAGCACTTAGAGTTTATTAAAATCACCTTAAGAACGCTTATAAAAAAAAGAATCAATCAAGAGAATATAATATAAGCCACTTGATATTAAGAGAGAAATCAAAAAATACAAATGTGGAACAAGAAAATAAAGGCAAGTTCAAACCTAATTGGCTAGGTTTGTTCATTATTATAGAGAAACTTAGTTCAAGGGCCCATTGGCTAGCTACATTAGGGGACAAGCCTTTGAAGAATCCAATGAATATCATGCACTAGCGTTGATTTTACACTTGAGTCATTTTCTTATTTTATTTCTTTATGAATCTTCTTCTTTTAAATTGGTCATTGTTTTTCTTAGTATTCATGATTGTTGTTACGTCTTTTATGTTGCTTGGGTCATTGCTTTTGCAGACTTGCGGTTCTTGGTTGTCTTGTCTAGTTGTATCGACACGGTGTAGTCTTGTCTTTATGGAGCTTCATAAATCATATTTTCCCTACATTGAGGGCAACCTATTTGTGCCCCTATATCAATCATTGATACAAAGGCATATAAATATTACTATGCTTTATAGCTTATGCATTACTATTGAGGCATGATGTGCCCATGTGTCTATAGATTTTACATTGTTTATATCAGGGTGGGTTCTCAACATAAGTCCTTTTCATATATTCTAATCACATTGAGATTTACTATCATTGGTACATTCAATACTATATCTTGTCCATATTGAGGCACATTGCTTGTTCCTCTTTTCTTGTTACATTGGGGCATATCACTCGTCCCTTCCTATCTATTACATTGGGGCATATTGCTTTCCCCTCCCTTTTCATTCCCTTGTTTATATTGATTCTGCTTTGGCATATTAATATTGAGTTATCAATGACCTTTGATGATGACATATTTCTATGATTATATACATGTGTAACAAATGTGTTTTGCATGATTATTACAGCATTTTTGCTTTTATCTATGTCACAGATGGTGCGCATAATTCTTTTTTTTTAGATGAGTGATATGCTAAAACAATCCTCGTCTCAAAATGGGGGTATACGGGGATATTATTTTATTCTTTGGTTTTTAGATATCAAGAGGTTACATATGTCAAGAGGTTAAAGAGTTATTTGAAGAGGTTACATACAAGTTTTAGATGCTTGTTTCTTTAGCTGGGAAGCGGATTTTGTCACTTAACATGGTCAGTAGAATCCATGTTTTAGAGGTATCACCACATGGCAAAGGCAGTTGGGCCCATGACAATTTCAGATTTTTCAGAGATGGCAACATAGTTCGTGTACCGTTAAGTGTATTCGTTCCTTTTATTTTAATTTTTCATATTATTTCATTTGATTGTATTGTTATCAATCCATCCAAACATTGATTTACTTCAACGCATTCACGTTTGCTTGCAGGCATATTCAAGATGTTGACATTGGAGCATTCATGGACCCTCAATGGTGATCCAGACATTCATGCAAATGGCAAGGAGACCGGGTTTTTTGTTTTGCAAGTTGCTAGAGTTGTACTCCAATTTAACGTAACCTCTCTCCTTTTAACTTTAAAAACACTTTGATATCTGGAATTAACTTGAGCATAACCTATAGATAGTGAGGTGACCTCAATAAAAAACAATATCCACCTTTGTTTTAATTACTTTAATATATATGCACGCGCGTGCACACACACATATAAGTGGGGCATTATGTAGACCCCTAATTTTGGTGTAAGACTTGTAATTGCAATGTTAATATCGTGTTCTCGTACATATGGATCATTGGTTCAGATTAGGCTCTTGTTAGCGCATTTTCCTTTGTGATGGGCCCCATATTGCTTTCCCTTATCACCATTCATCCCTGAACACATTCTGATCTATCAATTGTCTGCCTCATTATCCTCCCAAATATTCCTAAAATTCATTAGGTCTCTTCAATGTTTTCTCATCCTATTAGAACGTCACAATAAGGGTTTGACCACTGTCGAAACATTCTGATAGTTGTTGTGTCAATTGTGGGTCCTTTGGCCCTTCTCCCTATGCTCTCAATGTTTCATTGTGTCTGATTTTCATTTTTCCCGCTTTTATGTGATCAGCTTGTGTGCTTATAAGGTCTTGATATGAATTCAATAGGCCTATATATCCACAAGCACCCTCATACATTCAAAGACTGATCGATCATATCCTACGCTCAAGCAATTACAAGGAATATAACTAGATATAGCATCTTTAGCTTTCCTTTTGTTGCATTGAAGAATTATTATTGAATACTTGTACCAAAGTAAGGATATTGCATTAGTGAAAGATTACATATAACTTGCCCTAGTTGTATCTTGCATCTTATATCATAGGGCTAACAGATGGGCTTATCATATAAATGGATTTGATTGTTGACATGCACGAGTGTTGATTGCCAATTTGTCACAAATTAGGCATCTGATTGAGATAGACCCTTAAAACAAAACCCATTTTTTATGTCTCTTCAAGGTTTTTTGGCACGGAGTGGGATTGGACCAATGGAGAAGACAATCTAGCAATTACACGCACCAATTCACTAATCCAAGAGAGGTTTCTCTCAAGTAGGCATAGACAAATGGATTCGCAAAGTTTCAAACATATTTAATCCACACAGCGACTGGGTGGAGCGAGAGTACCATATCAGGACAAACTATCAGAATCAGAATACTCTGATCATGGTCGCTTCATCAAATCACAGTTTGCTCTTTGGATGCTCTTTTACATTACTTTTGGACCTTCTCAGCATTTTCAGCCTCTATCAAAATTCAAGTGAGTCCAAAATCAGGTATCTCAATTATAAACCCCCTTGTCAATTATCAATCATTCTATGTACTTTCATCATACACCCTCCTAGAACCTAGAGTAGATCTTTTTTATTGTAAATATCAAATCTGCTCTATATGCTCTTTTTAATGAAGTGTACTTTTACTTAGTTTAATATCCCTTGTTCACCTTTTCATCCAAACACATGGGCTCTTCATTCCTAATACATGCATATTCATGATAGTCCAAAGTATTTAAAGGAATTGCATGATCTCTCTAATGATATCCAAAGGTCTATCCCTACAAGATAAAATTCACTCATGAAAATTTCTATCTTTGTAATTAGATTTTACATTTTAGCTTTTTATACTACATGTGCTTGGCCTTATACAACTAACACACAACCTTGTCAATACAAATCTATTTAATCCATACTAATGAAGAGCATGAAATAACAATTTTAGCGGCCATCTATCTTTGTTTCCTCAACAAATTGTCTCTCTTGTTGTGCATGTTCTAAAAAGGATATATTAGTTGCGATCAAAGTCGTTCCCTCCTTTTCGAAATGCAATTTCAATGTTGAGCATTTCTAACACTAATTTTTCTTTGGTCCCCTTTCCTGGCCAACTTTTCTTACATGTGCATCTTCTCAGATTTGGCCCACTTTGTTGTTTATAGGAAAATTGCACTACAAAGTACAGCAAGTACAGAATAATATTATGCAGATTTCCATGATGCTCTGAATTTGAAAGAAAGGTTTCTAGAATCATCATGTTAAGTGAAACTAGATCCAACGTTTTAGGTACAAATATGTGTACCCATCTTCAGGGAAATAGATAGATGATGAAATGTCTCGAGGAAAAACAACATAAAAACCTCCCTAAGTACAAGGAATCAAAAAATTAAGGGATAGGTCGGCTTCTCCAAAGAAATCTAAAAAATAAAAAACAAAAAAGGATATCTTAGCCACCATGGGAATAGTTATATTCACTTAAATGGTTTAAAATACGGCACCATGCCTCACCAATACCAATCCCTTTGTCTCTATTTAAATTGATTGGTCTTTTTTCTATTTCAATAGTCTCCCTGATTTTTTGCTTCCAATAATCCTCTTCTTTAACCATAATATTGGCGTTATCCATACAAATATGGTATTTTGTGAGGTGGGTGTGTTCAGCAAGGGTGGAACCCTCTACGCAGGAATAATGAATGTCTCTTGTATGCTCTTTGAGTTTCTCTTGTAGTGACATCCTTGTTTCCCCTACATAAGGTTTGCCGCAAAAACAAGGGATTATGTAAACAACTTTTTGAGAATTAGGATCAACCGAATCTTAGGCAAAGTCTAAGGAGGTATGGAGGGTGTTACGAAGTTTGAACATAGTTTGTTTACCAACCTTATGATTTTGGCTAATTTTTCTGAGATTCCTTTTACAAAAGGTAGGGTAATCCCGGGTAGCATCAAAATCTTCATTAATAACTCTTTCCTTTGAGATGCTAGTTTTTTGGAAGGCTTTTTCGATTTCCCATCTCTTATAACCAATTTCTGATAAAACTTTAAAAAGGTGATCCTTTTCTTGATTTAGGTGTTCAGGGTCCGATATCCTAAAAGCCCTATTCGTTAAAGTGTAAAGGACCGCACTTTTACGGCAGGGATGATAGTGAGAGTCTACTTGGAGATAAAGATCAGTGTGGGTCTTTTTTCTATAAACCTCACGTGATAGAGATCCATCAGAAACCTTTTTTCAAAGTACAAAACAATAAATGCATAACATTCCATAGCATAGGAGGGTACATGAGTAAAAGCAACTTTGTATTTCCAATAAGTAGTGCTCAATACGGATGTGGGTAGTACAATGAGACCCTAATTACAAGCGCCCTTACCCCGACGCAAATCATTCTATTTATATGACAAGAAGACTCAATAGTTGTCAATTAAACACAACCATCAACATCCAAACATATAAGAGTCATTAAAAACTACCTAATGCTGACAATACAATCAATAACCACAATAACAAAGTCTCCTATTAGAATAGGAAAATAATGACATTGAAACCCATGAAAAGATAATACGATGGTCTAAATCATCCCCCCCTTAAAACAAGTCGGAGTCCCTTCTAGCAAAATCCATACACAACATGATAAAAAAAACATTGAAGAGGAAAATAAAATTTGAAATGTCTAAATCTTTGAACAAGTGTTGAAGTTTGAATTTGTGCACACAAAAATGAATGCCTAAAGATGGCACTAAAAACCCAGAATTTATTTTTTGAGAACTCCATTGGCTATGAAGGCAAAATAGTCAGGGCAGCTGACCACACAATCAGAACTTTTCCTAATAAAGGCATTCAATGGTAAATAAAGAGCTTGGGTGCATGATGCAAGAGGTGGCTTTAGACAATTGTTGTATGATGTGCAAGGAGGGCATACAAATTGCAAAAGTGAGGGCATCCAAGAGTCAACTAACAGTCATACAATACCCAGATGATAAAGCAGGGGGCAACCAAATGTCATTCAACTGAGCGTCATGCAGCTTGGTGTCAATTGATTGAGTGTTCGTTGATTGAAGATTGGTTGACTATGTATCATGCAACTAAGCATTGGACGACTAAGTGTCTAGTGACTGAGCATCAGGGGACTAAGCATTGTATGATGCAACGTCAAGGAATACAACACAAGTGATATAGCACAAGGTGATGCAATCCCAAGTACTTGTCTTTGTGAACTTCATGTTGGTTACACCATCAAACTCATGGGTCAACTTATCATCAAACTGCACATCCTAATGTATTTTATGAACTTCAGGTAAGTCAATTGTGACATTGAGGGTTCATAAGGACATGGCAACATCGACATTTGCTTTTGATCATCTCGTTGCAACCTTGCCCCATATTCAATCTCCATAATCTCGAAACTATTGCAATCAAACTATAACACTTCATAGTCTTCCATCTAGCAATGAAACATACAATTAAGGGAGTTCGTCTCATCTTCAAAGCACGACTACAACTCCAAGACCCCTTCATCATCACTCGGCTCCACAATACCATGGTTCCCATCTACCAAGCTATCCTCCTCATTAATTGCGTGACTCTTCGAATCTATGATATACTTATGGCCTTTGTATTCAATGGACATCAAATTATTTTCCCAATTGTGGTTGGATTTGGTTGCCGTCAACCAACCCTGACCCAATAATGCATCAAAGGCTTTCTTTTTCAACGAAATGACAACAAAATTTAGCATAAAGGGTAGGATGCCAATAATTATCTTTTGAGCCAAAAGAATTCCCAATGCCTTATACCCTATTGATCTGCTCCCACCAATTGGGACGTCGGCAACCATATAGTGAGCTTCCCAAGACTCATCCAAGTCTCCTCTAGAAGCGTGTTCACACCAGAACCATTCTTGATAATATTATTTTTTAAGTTCCTCTCGAGGATGCCCAAGTCAGTCATGGGGATAGATTCAATGTTAGGAGCATAGGATCAATCACTTGATCCTTTGACAAAGGCGGCTCAACTATGGGTTCATCCTTTTGCTTTTGGTTCTCCCTATTTTCTAGAATTACCTTTGACATTAGGTGTGTCATCACATGTTCCATGTCAGGGTCACTGTCAAGTACAGTGGTGGTTATTACAATCTTGAGTTTGGGGATACTTTGCAATAAATCTACTAGTTTGACAAGACTTGTCATGCAATTGCATTGTTTGACTAAATTTGACTAATCATATTACTTTTGTGTTCATGTGATTGTCATCGTTCTTCAGCCATGGACCTCTCGGCTTCTACCTTGCTCCAGCAAGTCTTTCTTTCACTATTCATGGGTCAAGATACTTGCCTATGCTCTAGTAATTTCCATAACCTCTATGCCCTTGGCTACAACAATCTTGTTGACGTTTGCTTTCTTTGGACAATTGCCATTGTTATGGTCCCCAAACCCACATCATCTACAAAGAATTCCAATGTTATTTAAGTTAGGGCAATCTCATGAAAAATGGCCCCACTCATTACACTTCTGACACTATACAATTGATCATCCTTGGGAATTGTATTGAATCCAACTGCTGCCACCACTATTATTCTAATTTATGGGCAGCATGGTGGGTGGTGTCGATTGCTCTCCTTGTGTGAACAATGCTTGGTCGATATTATACCACAAATTGTACAGGCAGTCCTTGATTGAGTGCCCTAAAAAGTGACAAATCTAACACAAAAGATCTTTACCTTCATTCTTTGCATCTCCCTTTCGTTCCTTCATCCGGAGAATGTCATTTCTCAAGTCTCGCACCGATAAAACTTCGTTGTAATTGTTGGTGTCACGTTCATCTCATTTGTTTCTTTTTTAGCGCAACAGTCCCTTATTCTCGCTTTCAATGTTCATTGCTCGATTGTATGTGTCTTCGTAAGATGAGGGTGGGACCACCTTTGTCTTCCTCAGCAATTAGGGTACCAACCTTTTAATCAACTATCACTTCTTCAAGACGTCAACAAGTTCTTTTTCAAGTTTTCACAATAGTTCTTTGGGCCTTCTATTATAGGCTCAAACATTCTCATTTTAACGCTATTGAGCATTATAGATTTCCATGACAATCTCAATGTAGCCTCCAAGGAGCTTAAATTCAATCTTGAATGCTTTCTTTAGTTTCTCCCATGTTGCCTTATCAATGATCGATACATTTGTGAACCAATCAATAGACACTCCTCAAAGTGTGGCTAGAAAGCATAGCAACCAGTGATGCTCATTCATTTGCCCAATGGCAATCCAGATTGTGATGCATGTCCTACAATACCGTATCAGATCTTCAGAACCGTCATTAGCAAACTTTAGTAATTTATGTTTTTTTAAAGTTGATGTTTTCCCCATGGTTTTCAACACTAGGTAGTTCTAACATAGCTTTTCAAATATGATACTTCTCCTTAGGAATGTTTGTGTCGAACATTCTTTTGCTCTCCCAGCACTATAGGACACGTCCTTATACTTGACCCTTATGTCAGCAGTGATCCCTACATTATCTTGCTCACTATCAATTCCCCTTTTGTGCTACTCCATCCAAATTGTTGTTCCGGCTACCTTGGACTCCTCACTTGATTCTTTTGCAGCACCCTCCGACCCAGCATGGTCAACAAGGTCTGCACTTTATTCCTCTATAAGGGGTAATTTTCTAGAAACTGCTATCCACTCCTTGCTCGTGAGTGGTATAGGTCCATTGGTTCCCGTCGAGCCCTTTATTGGTTTTGGCCTAAGTAGCCGATACGGGTATGGGTAGGGTACAAATATCGAGTACGTGGATATGGGGAATTTTTTTGTGGGAGTTTCGGTACGGCCATACAAAAATATATATAAAAAATTAAAAATATAGCCATATAAACAAAATTAACCACATAATATGCATAGATGAAACATAATAAGTCAAATAACCACAAAAAATACTAATAATTCGATGCCAAAGATCATAATATTCAATTGCCAAACTTAGATTAGTCTTATTACAAGTACATAATGCAAATGTTCCAATGTATGGACAAAAATAAAGACAAAATAAAATACACTCTCTGCAGTTTGGTGAAGATTACAATGAGATAGCCTAGTGTTAAATCAACTTAAGACCATGGCTCGTTCTCTTCTTTGAGCTTATTCACAAGTTGAGTTTTCGTATTATACCTGTGCAAATGATCTTAGTGTATGTACTTCACAAAAAGAGTCCTGGAGAACCATATTTTTAAGACAGGATAAGCAAAAAAAGAAATCATTTATTTCAACCTCTCCCTCATCTTGATCATGTTACAGACATTTATTCCCTTTATTTTGGCAAGACTGAAACACAATCAAATAACTGGAAGACTTGCTGACTTGCTCTGGCAACCTTCATAGCTGTTGTATACAGTCCTAATAAAGAAGATACAGATGAATCAACTGGGGCTTGTGTTTTGAAAACACAACCTACCATTGAAACTATAGAGAGATTTTCATACTTTATTTTGTTTTTTCAAGTCCATGTTTGACTTTTTATTAAGCAAAATAAGGAGGAAATTTTTTTTTAAAAAAACATTTCTTGGGGGCGGTATGCCCAGCCAATGCCCAAGGTAAGCCCCAGCCCCTGTGGGTACGCCCGAATATGTCCTCAGACGTACCTCGGTGTACCCGTAGGGGCTGGGGCATAACCTAGGCATTGGCTGGGAATACCTCCCCCCATACCCATACCAGGACATCGCGTACCCGTACCCAGGGGGCGTAGGGGCATATCCGTTAATGTAGGTTTTGGCTCCATCTCCGACTCTAACTACTACTCATGCTTCAACCTTGGCTTTTGCTTCGGCTTAATACTTCACTTGATGGATTTTTAGAATTGGCTGCCTATCACAACCTTTGTCATCTTCCTTGTTGCTCCACTAATCGTGTATACCATTTTATTTCTTGGTCCCCTCCCTGACTGTGTTGTCTTCATATCCCACCTTTGTTTGGGGTCAATGGCATTAATTATTTCTCATACAGCAAGTGGTCTTCTCCTTGACGACACCCTCTTCATACCGTTGTAATAACTTTTGTCATCATACTTCACAATTACATTTGGCACAAAGATATTATAAGATAATGTAATGCCTCATCGTCAATGGTTATTGTTGATCGAAATTTGCTTTTGAACCAACTTTGACTTGACCTAACATTATTTAAAGGCACGGCCCCAACATGTTTATAGGAAAACTGCACTACCAAATGGCAAGAACAGCAAATACCAAATAATAAATGCATAACATACCATAGCATAGGAGAACACATGAGTAATAGCACCGTTGTATTTCCAATAGGTAGTGCTCAATAAAAATGTGTGCAATACAAGGAGGCTCTAATACAAAATTCCTTACCCCAATGCGCATCGTTCTATTTATATGACAAGAAGACCCAACAGTTTTTAGTTGAACACAGTCGTCAACAACAGAACATACTAACAATGGTCATTACAAACTATCTAACGCTGACAATAAAATCATTAACAACAATAAGGTCAACTACTAAAATAGGAAAATAATAAAATGTTGAAACCCATGACAAGACTAATATGATGATCTACATTTAAAAAACCATTTTTTCTCTAAATCATGTTGCTTGTGTTGCATTGTCCCTAGACAAGAGGTTTCAAAGCTGCAATTTTAATTGTCTAGAAAAAATTGTTTGGGAAACAAGCAAGGGGCATGACCATTTTAGCACCCTTACCCCGATGCACATCATTTTATTTCTATGAGAAGAAGACCCAACTGTTGTCGGTTAAAGCTTTTCACCATCACTTTGTGGGAGCATGCTTTCTATCTTATGTTCAAGAGAGAATCCAAGCAATAGAATGTACCAACTCTTATAATCCTACCAGCATTCTCAAAGATGGGGAGTTCTTCAATTAGTGGCTTTACTAAAGCTTTGGATCTATTTGGAAATGGGAACAAGAACTTGTGTTTATAACATGCCCACTTGTCCATTCCATAAAACAATACTGTTTTCTCCAATTAGAGAAGGCAAAAGCCATTTTAGCTAAGTAGAATACACAGCCTCACAATTCAGATAACTAGATATCCTATCACAACATACTAATCTTCTTCAACATAAAATCTTTCACGTTCAGAACTGAATTTCCTATCTGTAGCCATTTTCATGTTCAATAGTTGAATATCCTATGGTTGAGGCATTCATATCAATATTATTTCTCTTTAATTTCTAGGGTATTTTTTATGGGCTATTTTTCACCAATTGGTTAATTTTCCACAAAATTCTCAACAAATTGATCTAACAATTACCCTGCTTTTGGAAAACTATTCACCAAGTTTTCCTACAAGATGTACAAATCATTGTTAGATTCTCCAAAATATACATGTTTTAGTAGTAAATTCTATGTTTTAACAATTTCATTCACCAGTTGCCACAATAGTTTGTTTCCATGTCCTAACAGATGATCTAGGTTCCTACCCTTCATTCAAAACATCATAGCCTTCTTGCCCATATATTAGGGCTTCAAATTTTGATATATCAGTTTAAAATTCTCCCCTTCTCCATCTTTATCTTCAATATTCATCACCATTTAAGCTTTTCCCATTTTTTATTCTTTCAGTGATGCTACGGGCTTTCTTTTGCAAACTAATTATTTTGTCCATTTCCTGATGATCGTCTCCTCCATTTTTTTATTTATTCTCATGTCCCTTGGTATTGTTTTCGTTTAAATAAAATATATTATGTGATCTGCAACTAACTTTAAAATTCACTATTTTCTTGGCAGAGTTCAAGTTGTGCGTTCCTTTTGGTTTCTCCTTGGAAACCTAAGCAACCACATGCTTCCCTTCCTTTTAGCAATTACCAACAATCTTAAAGTATTGCTATAGATCCCTTTAGCATTAAATCATGAATGATAAGTTATTTACAGTGACATGCATGTTCTTTAACAATAAGAATATAAGCATACATTGAATAACAAAGTAAATACTAGAAAGCCATAGAATAGCATGTATGAAGTTGTGTTTTTTTGGAGATGGCTCCACTACAAGTTGTATTTTACAATTCAGCATCCATGTCTATTTATAACCATCAAAAGGTATGTTTGAATGCTTGTGATGGTTGGCAATAGCCATTCACATAGACTAACTACATACTTGGCATAACAACCTTTATAAGTTTACTAAGTACTTGTTTGCTCGCTACAAATGCATGGCTCCTTTTCTTCGAGAAGTCATCATTCTTAGATGCGGGTCCCTATAAGGAACCCCTAGAGTCATCAAGCTGATTACTTCCTCCTTCTAGACCTACACACAATTGACAGTGTTAAGCGCCCCCTATTTACAGCCAATACATTGCCTAGATGGACACAGATTAGTGAGATGGCAATTCTGCTGTATGTTACTACCACATTGCCCCAATCCCCTCAATTTGCCTCTAGGAGAGCAAATAGCTTCATTTCAGCATTTAGGGCTTTCCCCTTGTCCACAACATAAGTCAAAAAGACAAGTGCACATTACTGCTTTTTTCTCTACTACCAGAGATTCATTGACCTTTGATATTGAGAAGGCTCTAAGGGGAGTATTTAGCTTCCTCCTAGGATTGTCCAACGTAGCCCCCTTAGCCTTAGACATTCCCCTATCAAAAATCTCGGATCCTTCTTGAAACCTTTCCCATTGATAGATGAGATGTTTTTGGTTCTAATGCTATGAGCTTTACTACAAACATGTGCCAATGTTGGTCACCTTTTATGATCTCTTGCTTTGATCTTCTTTAGCTTCATGTTTCTTTGAGTGGTCCTTCCATTTTAGGGCTATCTATACTTATTCTATCTCTTAGCGCTCAAGATTTAACCACTTCATATTTACCCGCACTTTCTTTGGTCACCCTTTATGATCTCCTACTTGATCTCATTAGCTTCATCTTTCTTTGAGCGGTCCTTTCCTCACAGCACGATCTATTCTTGTACTATGTCTTAGAGCTCAAGATTTAACTACTTCAAGTTTACGAACGCTTTGTTCACCTTTCTCTTGTCCTTTGTGTTTAGTTACTTTTCATACCCTAGAATCTTTCTATCCTAGTACTTCCCCTTTATAACTAGCTGTATTTTCACAGTCCCATTAGCGAATTTCAATAATTCATGGGCATTAATATAATTTCCTTATTTCATTCGATAAGGTTTCACCTTAAAAAATTTCAACACCTTTAATCTTTTTTTAACCTTGAACAGGTTGACATTTCCCTATCATACCAACATGACCTTGCAAAGCAAACATGTATTTTTACCATGTTGTCAAGACTTTACATAGGCCAATCATGGACCTTACGGCCAGCGAACAAGTTGTCCTGACCAAAACCAACATGTAGGACTCTTAGTTGAGTAAGGACACAACAGTCAAAAGGTAGTTTCTTATAGGACCATGGCTTTCCTAGCACAAAGCCCTTTATGTAGCATACAACAGTTACACAGCTTTGCATGCCTTTTGACAGCATGTGCAACTCTTCCCACAAGCAAGTCATGAAAAAGATGACATGGTGGGAGATATAGATGTGAAGGTCATCAAGCACCAACAGTTGGAAGTTATAGTAGCTCTTATGCATGGTAGGGAGAGACAAGGGCATAAGTGAGGCACCGAGCAACAATGTAGGATGTTTAAATGGAGACAAATCATGCACATATGACATTTAGAGTGGTGTTGGCGTGGAATTGAAATCTAAGTAGGACATGTTATGTGATAGTGCAAGGAAAATATGGATCAAGTAGAGAATTCTCATGACAGATATTATAGATAGGCAAATACCGGGACTTATGAGCGCATAATGGCTGAGGGCATCGGTATCAACAATCCTTAACTCCATCCTGCAACTCAAAGCGGTCCTTCATAATGTTTGAACAATATCCACATGAATGGCCCGTGCTCAGATATTTTCCTTACATTCCTCCAAATAATAAAGAAAATGTGTGCAGACTGCCACCAAAATATTATTAATATTTTGTTACAACCAGATTTCACCCTATGACTTTTAAACCTTTAATCTGCTGACTAGAATGTCTAATTTATGATTACCATTGCTTTGATTTGAGAATTTTGACATATATTGGTATGGGACAGTGGTATTGTTGATTAGTATACATTGCATGACATTTATATTTTAGTTATTTTGTACATTGAAGATGTATAATTATTAGTTTTACATCATTGATTATGATGACTCAGACTAACTACCTACTTGTTGCGAGATGGATGAAGGATAGGTCCTACCCTCAGAGCTTGACGACGGAGAGCATCATCGGAGAGGATCGACTAGATGGTGCGATTAGGGGAATATCAATGGAAATGCTAGTGACCCTACACATGCACAGTAGATTCTAAAAGATATTTGCGTAAAAATGTTAGTGTGTATTGCTTGCGATTATATTTGTGTGTGTGGAATTAGTTTTAGTATGCATTAAATTTTTTTAGCCTAATTGACTTGATTTTTTAATTTAAATTTGGAAAATAATTATTAACTGCTAAAAAGATATTATTTTTAGATATGATTATCTTGTAAATAAAAGGCAATTAATAACTTAAATAGCTATTAGTTGAATAGATAATTATCCTGGTAATATTATTTGCATGGAAATAGAATTATTTGAAATTCTAAAGTTGTGTTAAGGCAATCTTGAAATTTCATGCAGGTTTTTACTTGAAAACAGAAAATAAAGATATAAATAATTATTGAGACAACTTAAGCTTAAATTTAGAAAACAAGGAAAAGGGGCGTAATAATTTAAAATGTCATGGTTGTGATAATGTTTAAAAAAGACAAAAGGTGAGTTAACTATGACTAGAAAAAAAGTTTTAACTGTAGTTATCGAATTTAGAAGTTCAGAATATTGACATGCATGAGGCAAAAAACAAGGGAGAGATAGCATGCAAAGGTGGGCGTAGAAATTAGAAAAGGAAAAAGTCTTATAATGAAAAGGAATTTTTTAAATTAAAAAAAACACGGACACAGATAGAAACTAAGACAATCTAGAAGAAGGGAGTTGGAAGGAAAGAAGAGAGAAATCTTCAGCGTAATATCCAGGTTAGTATTGTAATTATTTTTTTGTGTCAAAGAGGTGAGAAAAACATGTGTATTGTTTCCTTTAAGTCTGTGTCTTTACTAGTGGCTGTGTGTTTTGTTTTCTCTTACATGTTTGATGATTTTATAACTTGCGTTTACTTTATAGAGTTGCATCCCTTTTTAATGGCATGTGATCGCTGTACTTTGATAACTATGTGGCTGAATTATTATTTAAGATCAGCAATTGACTGGGAAAAAGAATGTGTTGAAATTTCCTTTTACCTACGTGATATAGAACTAGCGACTAGCATTGTATAGAGTTTTTAGAAGGCAGTGTTGAATATTTGAGGCAGCATTGAAAACTGTAGATGTCTGTGTTGAAATTGTCTAGCTTAGCGTCTCATTTTTTATAAAGAAATCAGCGCCATATATTTAGCTTGCATTTTACCTCTGCGGCTCTGTTTTATACAAAAGTGATTGGGTTTATACTAGGCTGCGTTTTACCCTGTTGAGCAGCGTCCCATTGTTTTTGATAAATAGCTTTTATTCTTTTATGTGAACCCAGCGATATATTCTAAATGGCTATGTTGAAATCTAAACCCTGCATCATATCTCTTTTAGACCTACGTTTCAAATTGGAAAGGTTTGTGTTTCTAATAGTTGGCAACATCTTATTGAGGCTGCGTCTAGTAATTATGACCGTAAGTTGTTACGTGTATGGTCTGCATTTCTTATTAAATACTATGCCCCAATTGAATTGGATAGCGTAAGATAGCAACCAACACGGCACTATATATCATTTATTGTTAGCGTCTTTCAAATTAAGAGCAATTGCGTCTTATTAAGCTTGGGAGTGATTCTTTAGAATTGTGTTTTAATCCTTCTACCCTGTGTTTGACTCAAAGTGGGTTGCGTTATATAAACCGCGTTTTGCTTTCTTTAGTGATGAGTTTAACTTTTTTTGCAAGACACCACATAACCCTGCATATTTTATAAATGTTGCGTGTTATTTCCCTGTGGGTATCGAATGATTACCTTTGGCAGCGTATCACTATAACTTTGGGTTGTGTTTCATATCCTATTGGCAGTCAACAATCAAATAGTGTCCTTCACCACTTTGCTAAGTTTGATAAAATTGATAGTTGTTTCACTCTTGTAGCTGGTTGTGTTAATTTTATCATTGGGTTTTGTGCCTACTTGATATATATATATATACACCAAGGAATTTTATTGGCATAAATAAAGGATTTTCAATTGATATATATATGGTTACAAACAAGTAGGTATATATATATATATATATATATATATATATATATATATATATATATATATATATAATCTGATAGAATTTTTAGAGCTATGCCATAGAAATAGAATAATGTGAGTTCCGGATAATTTAATTTGAATCTTTTTAATAGCGGAACAATAATAATTAAAAGTACGATTGTTTACGCTTAAATATTAAGCTAGATGTATGTAGGGATAATACCCTATAATCTTCGAAAGTAAACTTAGAGTGCTTTAGAACTGGACATAAGTTAGATACTTGCAATATTCACAATTAAATGCTCTAAACTGATGTTTAACTTAGAAAAGACAAGTTAGTCTATGGGCATGCTTGTTGTATATCAAGAAAGCAATTTATAATGGGTTATGAAAAGAACCATTATGCAAGTTGTACTTGCAAATTTATTACCTAATTTAATTAATGAATTAGACCCTTTGATTGTTGATAAACCAATAGGTTACTTTTGCTAGCATGTAATGTTAAGCTTTGTTTAAAGCATACCCAGATAATATGTCTTGTTCATGACTGTAATCGGTTATATATAGTTTATAAAGCCATTTTAGAACGTTTTAGATTATGATCTTATGTGCAAATGTATATTGTCGTTGTGTTATTGTATTATTAGTACGTGCTAGATTTATAAGCATTGTTACCAAGGTTACATAACTATTGGTGATGTACTTATTAAGTAAAGACAATTGGTTTATTTGTAGCACAGTAGTGTTATGAATACATGTCAGCCGAGTCAAATTCTATAGCGTCATGAAATGATGAAAACTTGTGTACATTGTATTTTTGTGAGAATATTTTATATGCAATGATTTGACATTCTTGGAATAAAATAATGCATCGTGATGTGTGCCTAAAGATATTTTTTAGTCTGATTTTTACTGTGCAAATTAATCTAGGGTATATCCGAGTGGTATACTCCTTATTTGTTGATTTAATAATTACAGTGTAATATTGTTTGTTCATGTTGAGTAGAGTGCTTTGAAAATGATGAGCTATAATAATATGGGATATCATAGAATGCTTCAGCGTAAAGGTATATGTCCGGATAGTACATACTGTTGTTGCATGCCTAGACTCTTACTCAAGTTGTCTGATTTAATGTATGTGTGGTGGGTTCTTGATCGGTATGGTTTTGTAGCAGTTAGTAAGATATTTTGTATGTATGCATAAAATCTTGAGTGTAAATGAATGATTAGATAAGGCTTTTATGTGTTAGCATGACTTGTTTTGTTACATATACTTGCTTGGATAAAAGTTAATGATGTCGTAATTATGATTATTTAGTATGACCAATTGTGGGAAAACTAGTGCAAGCATGCCTAAGAACACCAGATTATGATGATATGGGTTGTCTTGAGGTGTAGTTACTTGAATCTTATTGTAATAGTAGTCTATAGTTTATTGTGTGTTTTATCCGGGTGGTATAAACAATAGTCTTGTTTCCAATTTGGGATAGATTTTATTGTAAGATTCATTTATACGTAGATGATTATGTGTATACCTTGCTTTCTCCTTGTTTAGCATGTGATGTAATATTATTGCATGGAGGGTGTAATCTGTATGAGCCTTTGAGTTGTATACTATGTTATATATGTTTATTTTAAAAACTGTATTGATGATATTAATAGGTAGTGAGACGGATTCCACTAGCCTAACTAGTACCACCAATAGATATTCCGATCAAGTGGTGTGTTATGAAATTGACCGATCTAAATGATCATATGAAAATTTTGGCCAAAGTAATGTTTGATATACATTGTGATTTCATATGTTTGATTTGCATGTTGTGCAATATCATATTAGAACGGATTTCTTTACGGTACACTACATGTTTTTAAATATCTTCAACACACGAGGTACTAGCACATCTCACTAGATTCTCGCACTGTTTTATCTATCTATCCATGAAGAAAGGGCCATTTCCTAATAGGGGATTGTGCGAGGGATCGTTGGTTCGTGGTTGGTGTGGTAAAGCGCTCGGATGATGCTCTCTCCTCCACTACAGTACTACCTGCAGATGACACTTAAGATTATCAGCGATACACAAGTTGGATTGACTTGAGTTCCGAAGAGCTTGGTATATGTTTATTGTATTAGGTTGTATGCCTGAAGGAATGTAATTGTATTATGTATTTGTATATTTGAATAAGAGTTGTATTGTGAGACCAGCCATCGCTGTGTCCTGTGGTATTTACTTTCCTTGGATCTGTATAAGAATAATATTGTATGCAGTATTTAAGTTTGAAGTACTGTTGTTCTTAGTTATGCTTTAGATATGTTGTATCGTTTAATTCTGTGATATGAATGTGAAGTTACTGTTCATTGTTTTTAAAAAAAAAATCACTGCATTTTCTAAGTACAACTTGAGGGGTTGTCACATATTTGAACTTGGGCAGCAACATTGTAAATTTGTAATACACTCTAATGCGTAGATGCAAAGAAGATCTTGCACCTGCAGTTGTGGAGAGTTCTGATTGTTTCATTTTGCCAAAGTTTGGGTGCTTATTTTATTTTATTTGGCTATTGGTCAAGGAAGGATAGGGCACAAGCCATATCCAAGCCACACGTCCAAGATTTAAGCAACAGCGCCAACATGAGCTCTAATACCACTTGGAATGTAACAAGGTACATTAAAAGGAAATATATAATTATTACATATTACATATTAAAATAATAGATGTAGATGATATAAGGAATGAAAGATGACTATTGATTTGAACTGTAGAAGTGTGTGGGTAAGGACACGGCCCTAAATACAATTAGTAATAATTGAGCTTATTACAAGGGCAAATGTCACTATTTATATTACCAAGATCGCATCCCTCATGTACAATGAACTGGCAGGTGCCACTGGAAACATGATAAAATAATAATAATAATGTGCCAATAATATTAAATTTCTAATGTGACCATAATATTTGAATAATAGTTTTACCATGAGAAATATTCTCTCATTATTCCTCTCAACACATAAGTATTGTTGTCAAAGGCCAGTGTTGCTACAAAAGAATCCAGATGCAAAAATAGCTCATGACAACCTGAATGGTTTAAAAGAGCCATAAGAACCCATAAATTTGCATAAGCAGAAAGATTCTGAAAGACTTCTTAAACCATCAATAGTAACGGAATCCCAAAGTAAAGCAGAAAAAACTCGGAAATGTAAAACCAAGGACAAATCAGTTCTCTGATCTTTGCTATATGATGAAGAAGAAAATCATAAATCATCAGTTTCCATAATGAATAATACAATGTAGCATGAGAGTTTGAACCCCTCTCGATACATGCTCACTCAGCAAATTCTAAACTAGGGCCCTAAACTTCTGATCCATAAAGAACAGCAGGTTTAATGACAGTGTTGAAGAGATAAATATTCTAAGGGTATCCTAGAAATGTATCTGAAAACACTAGTACTCCAATACAGAAAGAGAGGCACAGCACATGCAAAAGAGGCAAATGAAGTGGGCTTCAAGTTGAGAGATGGACTGGTAAACTGAACCCCCAAGTAGGTATTTGCAACTGAGGCAGAGAAGATAATTGATCCTTCATGAGAAAGAGGAGGAGTTGCCACTTCCAAGCAACAAACAAATGAGATAAAGAATAGAGATTGAAGATATATGATGATTTTTTTATAACAGATGATTATATACATATAGTACACAGTTTCTTCTAATTAATGATAGCTTTGACAAATAAAATACTAGTTTTGAAATTCCCTGGGACAAATGTCACTACAGATATTTCCAAGGTCGTGCTTCTCCTTATGCACAATCAATCAAAAAGTGTCATTGACAACATGCCAAACTAAAATTAACTTCTTAAACAGCATTCAAATGTCTACTGTGCACATGATATCAAATAATTGATTTTATATGAGGAATATTTAATTTATTACTTCCCTCATTATGGGTTGTTAAGTGATGCTTCTGTTGCAGCTTCATTTATTTGTTATCTAATTGAAGAATTTTTGAAACCTTGATTCTACTCAATGAACCTTGCTAAGAAAAAGATTTAATTAGGATGATGCTGGACAACTTTCGAACCATGATGACATTCCATTTTGCCTCTTCCTGCCTGCTGCTAAAGCTTTCAAAATACAACGACATGGCATTTCCCGAAGGCCTCATCTTGCCTTCTACTTTCTTTATGGCCCATTTAACCCAGTGCATCTTCCTTGGTAGTCCAACACTCATGAGTCATAAAACAGTCTCAGATCTCCTGGGTTTGGTTTATATTTTACTCTCTTTGAGTATGCTAGGGATGAATGTTTGATGAGATGGTTCCGTTGTGTTAGGTCAGAGAAGTTGATTCTATTCAGTGTGAATTCACGGTGCAGTTATGATGATCACAGAACCTTGTAACCATCATGATGTCAATTTATACTGCTTCCTAATGGTTCAAAAAGATTCAAAACTACACAGACATCATGGTTTCCTCCAAAGGACATTATCACATTTGTTCTTCTTCCACAGACCATCTCTCATATTCCAATTCCCTCAGTGCTCTAGTACTATAAATGATTATCTAATGCTCTCATGTACTTTTAGCATGTGAATGCTGACACTGAAAAAGAGACGGGTGAATTTGAAGATTAATACTGGCATTCATTAAAATCAGACTTCTAAGAACTTTTACTTTTCTCCTCTAATGATTAAAACCAATATAAAGTTTATGACAGAATATTAAATTCAATGATTTTTGCAATCTTTCATATTAAGACAGATGAGAAGTTCATAATAACAAGAAGCAAAACTTAGCGCAAAAAAAAAGATGAAAGTATTAAAAGCAAAGATAGTCCGACAGCTATAAGGCCCTTCAGTCTTAATAAGTATTACACTCACCGTAGCAACAGCTGCAGTGTACTTTGAAGGAATAATCATCTTCAACAAAAATGGCCAAAGGATTATCTGCATGCGTTGACAGCTTCCTAGTATTAAATAAAATCTAATCCAGCATGTGGAAGAGGAGGCATTTTGAATCCACAACAAATATAAAAACTAGATATCCCTCCACTCATCCCACAAAATACACTCGTGCTAATGCCATTCACTAAATGAGCAAAAAGGAGAGAAACTAGATTTTGTATTATCTGATGTATATTGTATACCTCCATCTCAGGTATAGTAATCGTAAGTAAAAGCAGCCCCTTCTCAGAAACAGTTCTTAGTTCAGCCGGAGAGACAGCTCCCATTCTCAGCTGTCACAAATAAATTAAAATGAAATCACATAAAATAACCAACTGTGAAAAGATTAGGTCAATAGGACAAGAAAGTACCACCAGAAAACTAGAAAACTGTCCAAGTATGCACTGTCCACCAGTATGTGTACAGTGTAAATGGTGGAATAAAATTGTTAATAGCCATATATTGAAACATAAGTTGTGGTGATCAACATCTGCTTATTTCCCAAACAAGAAATTTAATTAAAAGCATAGAAGCAAACCTCAGTTTTTGAAGCATGAAAATTATGAAGACCCATTGCTGTCTCAAATGCCTCTTGATGGTTTTGGTACTGTGAAACTTCTTCTTCAGCAATGGCACACTGTTGCACTAGGAACTCCACAAACAACTCTCCACAAGCACCTTCCACATAGCAATGAGAGGCCATCACCACAATTAACTGTGTTATCACAAAAAAATCTAAGATCAAATGACCATCGTATAAAAACAGCCTTAAAGTATAGAGACAAATAGCTTTCCCAGCTCATGTTCAATTTTCTTTCACAAGACAATGATCAATATCAGAGGAGATAAGAACACTCTGAGGAATTTCCAAACAAATCAACAACTGTGGGAAGATCAGGAAGAAACAAGGAATTTTAAGAGAGATGAGAACATGTGACTAATCCTATTGAACATTCAGATTGAGGATAAGAGTGCAGTCACCATAAATCTAGTGTTGCAAATCTCAACAGGGACTATCCAGTTTTCAATATCCAATTCTTCTTTTATTTAGTTAGTCATTGTTCCTAGGCTCCTTTAATCCTAGCACTTTCTATTGTAATTGGGTGTGTATTCTCAAGTCCCATTAACCTATTTTTTGTCATTCATGGACATTAATATATTTTCTTTCTTTCTTTCCTATGAGATTTAGTTTCATTTTGGTTCACAAAGTCAAAGCTCCAACCAACACTGACATATCCATGATAACCAAAATGCGATTATTCTTAATTATTAAGATGGATCTTTGATATGATTTGTTCGATTTCAGATTATACTCACATTGATGTAGAACAAAAGAAGAATAAAAATAATACAATTTATTAAAAATGGTTGGCTGCAGCAGTAACTTCATCTTTCATGAGCATACATTTAGACTTGAATAAATTAACCTTGACATTGTCATGCATTAAGATTTGTTGTTTCTTGCATCCTAAATAATGTGGCATTTATTACATTTAACGCATCACATTCACTAATGTCACTTTGTTACAAAATTTGAATATAATAATCAAGTTGCCCTTCCTGGTATTGGTATGGGTTCACGCATGCCGGTATGGGGTTTTTTTATTCTGGCCCAGGTTCAGTACAGCTAGTTACAGCCATACAAAAAATATAAAATACTAAAAATATAAACACCATAGCCAAATAAACAAAATTAACCACATAACATGCATACAGTAAACAAAATAAGTTAAATACCCGCAAAATAGTTGAAAACACTATTGATCAATGATAATTGATAATCCAATGTCAAATATCATGATAAAATCATAAATCCAAATAGATTAATAGTCAGCAGTAGAACTACAAGTACATAGTGCAAATGTAAAATCAGTATAAGTTATCATATTGCTCTTCATTGAGAGTGTTGTTCCCAAAGTCTGTCACTCATTTTTGGGACAACACATGAACTACTTTTGGTCCTCCAAGCCAAAAATTTCTCTCTTCCCTTTGTAGAGTAAACTACTCTACATTTTATTTTGAGTTTCAGTTGTGCGCTTCAAGTTTTGTCCCTGCGCGTTTCAGTTTCGAGGCAATAAGAGTTATGGCACAGGGCGCGGGTTTTTCTTTCCGCCTAAAGTTTTGTCTAAATCTCAAAGTCGAGCAGACGCTGCCAAGTGTCATCTGCCGAGACCTATTATAATTTGTTTCTAAAAAGCAGCGGAACGTGCCACGTGTCCCTTTATAACTCAACAGAGCGCGACAAGTGTCTGCATCCGCGTTTCAAGTTTCTTATAAGTTTCAAAGCTTCTTTCAATAAGCTTCTCTCAGAGTTCTGCGGAATATGTTTTTCTAAAAGCAACGGAAGTCGCCACGTGTCCCTTGTAAAGCTCGGCGGATGCCGTCAAGTGTCAACATCTGCAATTTCTTCCTTTTGTTTCGTTATTAAATAAGGACTGTGGTGGGCCCCAGGTGAGTTGCTAAATTAAGCGGAGCGCGCCAAGTGTCATCGTCCGTGTGAATCCAAATGAGTCCCGAATGTTTCTATAGTGTTTCTAAAGCTTAGCGGACGCCGCCATGTGTCGTCTTCCACAGGACTCTCAAAAGGTATCTAAAGCTCCTATAAGTTAAGCGGATGCTGCCAAGTGTCGTCGCTTGTTTCACAGCGAAAAATGCCACGTGTCAATTGTTAAGATCAGCGAAAAGCGCCACCTGTTCCCATTCCCCTTTTGAAGCTGCTCGGGCAAGAAGTATTGTGGGTCCCATTTTCTGTAAGTTGGCAAAGTTTCAAAGCAGCGGACTATGACAGATGTCAAAGACGGAGCACTCCCAATACAAAGACACAATAAAAAAGATGAAGCCCGATGAAAAGCGGCCAAAGCAAGCAGGAAAGACACGAAGAAATTGCTAAGGAGGATGACGGGCCCGCAGTCGTCAAATTTAGGAAAACCAACTAGCCATTAGCTTTTAAACGATGACGGACAAAAAGACGTCAAATTTGCGGCAATAAAGTATCTGTTGATCTTTGCAGGCTTAAACGTGGACCCAAAGGCATTCAAAGACCTTCAAGCCGAAAGGAAGAACCGCCGAGAGGGGGAACCAAAAGAACCATAAAGGGGAAAAGATAGCCCGAGGGCTCAAATCACAGCAAAAAGAGGAAGAGGCCGAAATATCTACACAGAAGTTATTCCAGTAGGTGGAACAGTCCGCAAAGCAGATATTTTGACTGGCAAACATTGAAGACAAGGCATGTTTATCTCCCTTGGAGTAAAGACCAAATGGATAGCTGCGCAGACATCAGAAGGGATAGACCAAATGATCCAGACCCAGGAGAAGACATTTGAGATGAATTGACACACCACAGTTAAGGCCGACGCCCTGTTCCAGCATGGCCCCCTGACAGAACTGAAAATGCCAAGTTTTTCTAGGCTGCTATATATTGTAATCTCTTTTATTGTTTTAAGGGAGATCTTCTTGAGAAAAAAGAAGCTGAGACACTGTCACTGAGACTTTGAGCTCAGGCTGTTAATCATTTTTCTTTGTTTGAATGAGAAAGCAAGTTACTTTCAGACTTTGTGTTGTCATAGCTTGTATCATTTAGGAGACTGTTCTTATGTTTGTCTTTTGAATGTGTTCTTGTCCATTTAATGAAATACGCAGAGCTAGAGGAGATAATGAAGAAGGTGCCCTGAAGCCAACTGTGGGAAGACTTTGTGCTGTCTACAATTGCCTTTAGTGGGTTTATTTATTTTTCTGTTTATATGTAAAAGACCTTGGGACGACTTTGTGCCCTCATTGTCTTTCGTATTTCACTCTTTGGGAGGCTGAAGTGGAGACTTTGTGCTACACTTTATTCTGCTGGTTACTGCAACCTGTTACCAGTCACTTATCACTTCCTGAAAGAACTCTTGTTGTTTCCTGTAAGACCACTTCTAAAAGAAGAGAAGTGCTTTCAGTGTCTTCACCAAGATTTCTCCTTTGTCTATGAACATCATCTCTGAAAAAAGAGAGATGGATGGTGTTACTCTACCCCTGAGTGATATTTTCTGCATATATTTATAGTATATAGCTCCTCATATTTAACAGGGAACCTCCCCTTGATGAGGGGAAAAATTTGTCCCCTTTGGATGTGGTAAACCTACAACTTTGGACGACCAATCTCCCTTGCTGTGGTTGATCAGACCTATTTTGCTCATCAGTTAGCTGACTGACAAAATATTCACCCAACAGTTTTTTGGCGACTCTACTGGGGATGTTGCGTGCAGTCTGAAGCCTCAAGCTTCAAATTGAAGCAGTTCTTATCATTATCCATTATATATATATATATAGCGACTCTCATCTGGGTCTTACCCATTATCATTATAGCCTTATCCATTTTCATTATATAATCTGGTCTGCAAACCAAATCCACTGAGAAAGACAAGCAGTTTGAAGCCTCAAGCTTCAAGCTGAAGCAAGACCAGTCCTTTTCCATTTTTGTTTCACAATCTGGCAACTCCACGCTATACCAGAGGCTAGAGAACCCAAGGTGTTATTGACCCTGTCTTTGAGTTGGTGCAACAAAGAAATTTCGATTTGTTTCCTCCACAACTTCAAGTTCAATGATCCAGGAGTGTTCCTCCTACTCGTACCAGGCACCAACACAACGAAGAGCTATTTTTTCTGCTGTTAGCAGAACTTTGCCTATACATACTCCACCCAGATTTGTTATCCCTGCCTTCCATAATCCAATCATAATAGCTCAAGGCCCCTGGGGTAATTCTTTTGGTCCACTAAATTTGACTCCACTTCTACATGAACTTTCACGCAGTTCAAGAAAAAAAATTCCCAATTTTTTTGGTGATGGGAGAGTTCTCCTGATGAACACATTGCAGCTTTCAGCATAGCCTGTGGTGTGATAGGCGTGGAATTTGAGAACGTGGCAGTTAGGCTTTTCGTGAAAACACTACAAGGTGCTGCTGCAGACTGGTTCTACCATCTGCAAGCTAGATCAGTGACTGACTAGAACACACTCAAAGCTAAATTTGAACCCAGGTTCAAGCCTGCAGAAGATGCACACGCCTTACTGGCCCAACTCACACAAATGAAGAAAGAACCTCATGAACCTATGAGGGATTTCATAGCAAAATTTGACAAGCTAAGGAATAGAATTCCTGCAATTGCCCAGCCAATACCTGAAAACCTCAAATGCTTCTTCATCAACTCACAGCTGCCTAAAGTGAGTTTTTTGCTGAGACATGCTGGTCACATAGACCTTGCTGCTACTCAAGACTTGGCTACTGAGGTAGAAGATGACCTTATCTTGACTGAAAAGATAAGGAGAGATCCAAACAGATGTAAACCCTCTTCATCTTCTGAATACTCACCTACAGCCACCACTTATCCAATGGTGCAGAAGCTAGCAAATGAGTTGCTGGCTCTCAGAAAGCAAATGGCGCAAAGAATGTCATCTAATCCTTCATACAAAGATGCACCAAAGAGGACATTCCCTAATCAATCTTACCAAGGCAATGCTGCCAGAAACCAAGGGAAAGCAAATCGTCATCCTCCCCCTCAGAGGAATCACCTTGCTATTGAAGCACTCCCAACCAATTCAGCAGTTGGATATCTTGAAGCTCAATCTAATTTCTCATTCCACCCTGAGTTAAATCCTGAAGATGACGTTGATCTCTTCACGGAGGACTAAGAAGAATCAACTGGCGACTCCAACATTGGTTTCTTGAATTATCAGGATGAACCCAGAAGTGAAGGTAAAGCAGGTGAGGGATCATATGCTATGTTCACCCGATCAAAGAATCAATCAGCCCAGCAAGCTGATAAAGAAAAGACAGAGGAGCACCCTCAGCCAACAGTTTCAATTGCTAAGCGGGGAACCACTCTACCTTTCCAACCCAAGGACTCGGTGATTACAAGAAAGGTAAGTACACCAAACATCCATGTGCCTTCTACTTCAAATTTGCAGTCCAGTACTCCCCCTCCTAAAAATCAAAAGGATGAACTCCCATCCTCTATTCCTAGTCCATTTCAAACATTTGACATTATTGATTATATAAAGAAAATCAAAATTCAAATGTCTGAATTTGAATTCCTACAGTCCAACCACGAGCAATTAAATAAGTTGGTTCCATGTGTAAAGCACCAAACCATCCCTGCAAGACAAAATGCTAAAAAGGTGACTCATGATCCCCCAAAGAACATGTCTATCCCAAACAACCTTGTCATTACTCCTCCTTCTGCCCCTGGAAAAATAGAGCCTTTCTATGTTTCCCTATTGATAAACGGTCACACGCTGAGCAATTGCATCATTGATTCTGGAGCTTCAGACAATGTCATGCCTGCCAAAGTGGCATAATCTCTTAGTCTCACATTGACCAAGACATTTGGGAGATGTTTCTTCATGGAGAACAAACAAGTACCTCTGCTAGAACAAATCAAGGACGCCCAATTTGCATTTACAGCGTTTCCAGATGAGAATTAAGATGACTGTCCTGGTGGTCGATGTCCCAGCATCATATGGCATCCTTCTTGGGTGGAATTTCTGCAAAGACGTTAGAGGTGAATTGAGCATGGACCTATCCGAAGCAAGAATCCCAGTCAAAGGTGTTATGAAGAGATTGCTCCCTGAGAAGGAAGCAAAATATGTGGTCACCCAAACATCAACACCTGAAGCTCAAATTTTGTTTGAGTCTTCAGGCATGGGTAACTACTTTCGATCAACAGAGGAAGTCCATGAAGCGCCTTTTGAAACTCTTGAAGGTGTCAACTTGGAAATACGTTCAGCTGGAACAGCAGAAGAATTGGTAGAGTGCAATGCAAGTGTGGAAGAATCTCCACCTCCAAATAAAGACGAATCCAAAGAAAAAGCAATGTCTAACGAGGTATGGATTCTTGAATGTGATAGCAGCTGCTCCTCTACTAGTTCAGGTGCTGAAATTGTGTTAATATCTCCTCAAGGAGATATTTTTCCTTCATCATACAAGTTGCAGTTCATCAACACCAACACAGCCAAGTATGAATCTCTCTTACTTGGATTGAAAGCTGCTCGTGACAAAGGCATCAAAGTCCTTCATGCCAAGGGGGATGTAGAACTGGTGGTTTGTCAGGGGAGAAACCTATACCAAACCAAAAACGAGAGATTGCACCATTACCGCAATCTAGTCTGGGATCAAATTAAAAACTTTGATGCTTTCAGCATCTCTACAGTTCCTAGGAAATTCAATGATAGAGCTGATGCTTTGGCCATTTCAGTCACTCTTTTGGTTCCTCACCCTGACTTCAAAGGAGATAGGTACACTATTGAGCTGGTCTTTCGACCAAGTGTACCTGATAATGCCAGTCATTGGCAAGTGTTTAACAATGACAACCAAATCATTGATTTTCTAGAGCAAAAAGACAGCTTTGAACAGCGGCACTTCGAAGGCAGTGAGCCTCAGAGGCTTGAACTAGCCCCTGAATCAATTGCAGATGCAGGTGAAGAGTTCCTGCAACTCAAAGGGAATAAAATCCCAAAAGGCCTGGTTTTCCTTGAGAAGTTGTTTGACAAACATGACAGATTCATCAAACAGCAGCAGACAAATTCAAGCTCCTCCCAGTAGTTTGATCAAGTAAATTTGGGCACCAAAGAAAATTTCAAGATGGTGAACATTGAGAAGTGCTGCAATCAGAAAGAAAAGTCTAAATTCACTACTTTGCTCAGTCAGTACATGGATGTCCTAGCATACTCCTATGATGATCTGAAGTCACTCAAGCCTGAAAAAATCCACCGTGACATTCCTGTCAAAAGCGATTCAGTGCCTTACAAGCGAAAATTCAGACAATACAATCCGAAGATATCAGGTACTATCTGTCTAAAATACAGAAAATGTTGAATGCCAAGATAATCTTCCCAATCCATCATTCCACATGGATTGCCAACATAGTACCTATGAGAGAGAAGAATGGCGAAATTCACCTCTGTGTGGACTTCAAGAATTTGAATCAGTCATCCTTAAAGGATAACTATCCTCTGCGCATCATGGACCAAGTACTTTAGACAATGACCGATTCCGAGATGTTATCAATGCTAGATGGCTTCTCAGGATACAGTCAAATAGAAGTTGGTGAAACGGACCAACACAAAACTGCCTTCACCACGCCATGGGGCACATTTGCCTATCGGAGAATGCCATTTGGCTTGATAAATGCTGGCGCCACCTTTCAGAAAGCAATGGATCTTGCTTTCAAAGATGAAATGGGTAAGTTCATTGTAGTGTACCTGGATGATCTAACCATCTTTTCTAAGCATTGCCCAGATCATGTGCGTCATTTGCAACAAGTGCTGGAATGCTGCCGCCAGAATGGCATTTCTTTGAACCCCAAGAAGTTTGTCTTTGGGGTGACAGAAGGGAAGCTTCTCGGACACATTGTATCCAGAGAAGGCATAAAGATTGACTCAGAAAGAGTCAAGTCCATCCAGGAGCTTACTCTGCCCACGAGTAAGACTGCGGTTCACTCTTTCTTCGAAAAAGTGAATTTCTTACGAATGTTCATTCCCAAATTCGCTGAGAAGACTCGTCATATTGTAAACATGATGAAGGGAAGACCATCTTCAGCTGGACTGAAGTAGGCAAATTGGCATTCCAGGATATCAAGACAGCTATTGCCCAGGCCCCAATTCTGATTTGTCCAAACTACAACAAAAAATTCACCATATATAGCTATGCTTCCGAACACACTTTCAACAATTCTGGTTCAGCAGAACCAAGGTGTAGAATCTCCCATATCCTTCATGCGCTGTCCTCTCAAAGCTCATGAGCTGAAATACTCAAACATGGATAAGCATGCCTATGCAGTGGTAAAGACAGTGAAGCATTTCCGCTTCTACATCTTGAATTCACACGTTATTGCCTTGGTTCTTGATACCACAGTAAAATCCATATTAACTCAGCAAGAGTTTGGGACGAAAAGAGGCAATTGGATTGCAAAAATCCAAAAGTTTGATTTAGTCATCAAACCAACGAAGCTGATGCGAGGAAAGGGCCTTTGTCAATTGATTGCTGACAACAGACTCGAAAAAGCAGGGCATGAAGAAAAAAAAGCAGAAGACGCGTCGACAGTCCTCTTTGTCTCCACCACGAATGAGTGGTATTCAAATATTGCTCATTTCCTTACTTATGGTGAGTGTCTTATCCACCTATCTCGTAAAGAAAGGAGGACTGTCAAACTGAAAGCTGCCAATTTTGTCCTCTGGGACAACGACCTGTACAAGAGGAGCCTTGATGGAGTGTTCTTTTGCTGCGTGGATAAAGAGTAGCAGAACCAACTTCTGAAGTCTTTCCACAATCTGGCATGTAGAGGACATTTTTCTATTCCTGTAACTGCCCATAAGATTCTTAGAGCCAAGTATTACTAGCCTACTTTGTTTCAGGATGCATACAAATGGGTACGTAGGTGTGAACTGTGCCAACAGTTTGTTGGAAGACCCAAGTTAGCTGCTCTGCCTCTCAACCCAGTGGTGATAGAAGAGCCATTTCAGCAATGGGGCATCGATTTCATTGGTGCTGTAAACCCATCTTCAAGTGTTGGACATGATTATATCCTCATAGCCACAGATTACTTCACCAAGTGGGTGGAAGCAATTCCAACCAAGCATGCTACTTCAAAAGTAGTGTGCAATTTTCTCAATGAGAACATCATATCCAAGATTGTCACTAACAATGCAGCTTGTTTCACCTCCCAGGAGATCACTCAATTCTGTTTTTACTATGGGATTACCCTCTCCCATTCTTCTGATTACTTTCCACAAGGGAATGGACAAGTTGAATCAAACAACAAGAACCTGGTGACTAGTATCAAGAAGCTAGTAGATGACAAGCAAAGGACATGGCATAAAGCACTGGTTGATGCTTTATGGACAGACAGAATTACACCCAAAAGGGAAATTGGTATGTCTCATTTCCAACTTCTTTATGGCCTCAATGCTGAGATACCAATTACCCTGAAATTGCCAGCATTGAAATTGGCTAAAGTAATTGAAGATCAGACATATGAAAGCTCCATTGATAAGAGGATCATGTGCCTGACTGAGCTAGATGAGCAGAGAACTATGGTGGTGGACCGAATTGCAGCCCATCAAAGTCTGATTAAGAAGCTTTTCGACCAGAAAGCAAAGAACCGTGATTTTCAGATTGAAGATCAAGTCCTGCTGTGGGACAAGAGAAGAGAACCAAAGGGGATGCATGGGAAATTTGATTCCCTATGGAGAGGCCCATTCACTATCCATGAGCTCAACGGTGAAAACAGTTTCCTATTGAAGTATCAAGATGGCACGCCCTTTTCTCTGCCTCACAATGGACATCTGAAGCTCTTCAACTCTTGAAGTATCAGATAGGATCATCTGTACACGTGTGTATTTGTATAGTCTTTAGTTTTATTTTGTGCTTTTCCTTTTCATTTTCGTTTTTGGCACCTTGCTTTCTCGTTGGTTAGAACGACTCCATAGCCCAATGGCACACTTCAAGGCACTGGAGATTTTGGTCTCTACTCCCCTCAGTTGTTCCAAAATTTCAATTGAAGGAAGTTCCCCAACTGGAGCCAGCTGTTGTTCCCAAAGTCTGTCACTCATTTTTGGGACAAAACATGAACTATTTTTGGTCCTACAGGCCAAAAATTTCTCTCTTCCCTTTGTAGAGTAAACTACTCTACATTTTATTTTGAGTTTCAGTTGTGCGCTCCAAGTTTTGTCCCTGCACGTTTCAGTTTCGAAGCAGTAAGGGTTATAACACAGGGCGTGGATTTTTCTTTCTGCGAAGATTTTTCATTTTGCCTAAAGTTTTGTCTAAATCTCAAAGTCAAGCTGAAGCTGCCAAGTGTCATCTGCCGAGACCTATTATAATTTGTTTCTAAAAAGCAGCGAAACGTGCCACGTGTCCCTTTATAACTCAATGGAGCGCGACAAGTGTCTGCATCCGCGTTTCAAGTTTCTTATCAGTTTCAAAGCTTCTTTCAATAAGCTTCTCTCAGAGTTCCGCGGAGGGCACCAAGTGGCAACTACTAAAAGTTTTAATATGTTTTTTAAAAGCAGCAGAAGTTGCCACATGTCCCTTGTAAAGCTCGATGGAAGCCGCCAAGTGTCAACATCCGCAGTTTCTTCCTTTTGTTTCGTTATTAAGGACTATGGTGGGCCCCGGGTGAGTTGCTAAAATAAGCGGAGCATGCCAAGTGTCATCGTCCGTGTGAATCCAAATGAGTCCCGAATGTTTCTATAGTGTTTCTAAAGCTCAGTGGAAGCCGCCATGTGTCGTCTTCTGCAGGACTCTCAAAAGGTATCTAAAGCTCCTATAAGTTAAGCGGATGCTACCAAGTGTCATCCCCTGTTTCACAGCGAAAAATGCCATGTGCAACTTGTTAAGATCAGTGAAAAGCACCACCTGTTCCCGTTCCCCTTTTGAAGCTGCTCGGGCAAGAAGTATTGCGGGTCCCATTTTCTGTAAGTTGGCAAAGTTTCAAAGCAGCGGACTACGACAGATGTCAAAGACGGCGCACTCCCAATACAAAGACACAGTGAAAAGGATGAAACCCGACGGAAAGCGGCCAAAGCAAGCAAAAAAGACACGAAGGAATTGCTAAGGAGGATGACGGGCTCGCAGCCGTCAAATTTAGGACAACCAACTAGCCGTTAGCTTTTAAACGATGACGGACCCAAAGACGTCAAATTTGCCGCAATAAAGTATCCGTTGATCTTTGCAAGCTTAAACGCGGACCCAAAGGCATTCAACGACCTTCAGGCCGAAAGGAAGAACCGCCGAGAGGAGGAACCAAAAGAACCAAAAAGGGAAAAAGATAGCCCGATGGCTCAAATCGCAGCAGAAAGAGGGAGAGGCCGAAATATCTACACAATAGTTATTCCAGTAGGTGGAACAGTCCACAAAGCAAATATTTTGACTGGCAAACATTGAAGACAGCGTGTTTATCTCCCTTGGAGTAAAGACAAAATAGACAGTTGCGCAGACATCAAAAAGGACAGACCAGATGATCCAGACCCAAAAGAAGACATTTGAGATCGATTGACATGCCACAGTTAAGGCCGATGCCCTGTTCCAACATGGCCCTCTCACAGAACTGAAAATACATTTAAGGTATTGAATGCACAACATGGGCCATTCCATGAAACAAAGCGCCAAGTCTTTCTGGGCTGTTATATATTGTAATCTCTTTTATTGTTTTAAGGGAGATCTTCTTGAGAAAAAAGAAGCAAAACTCTGCCAAAATTGAGAGGCTGTCACTGAGACTTTGAGCTCAGGTTGTTAATCATTTTTCTTTGTTTGAATGAGAAAGCAAGTTACTTTAAGACTTTGTGCTGTCATAGCTTGTATCATTTAGAAGACTGTTCTTATGTTTGTCTTCTGAATGTGTTCTTGTCCATTTAATGAAATAAGCAGAGTTAGTGGAGATAATCTAGAAGGTGCCCTGAAGCCAAATGTGGGAAGACTTTGTGCTGTCTACAATTGCCTTTAGTGTGTTTATTTATTTTTCTGTTTGTGTAAAAGACTTTGGGACGACTTTGTGCCCTCATTTTCTTTCGTATTTCACTCTTTGGGCGGCTGAAGTGGAGACTTTGTGCTACACTTCATTCTGTTGGTTACTGCATCCTGTTACCAATCACTTATCACTACCTGAAAGAACTCTTGTTGTTTCCTGTAAGACCACTTCTGAAAGAAGAGAAGTGCTTTCAGTGTCTTCACCAAGATTTCTCCTTTATCTGTGAGCATCATCTCTGAAAAAAAAGAGATGGATGGTGTTACTCTACCCCTGAGTGATATTTTCTGCATATATTTATAATATATAGCTCCTCATATTTAACAGGGAACCTCCCCTTGATGAGAGGAGAAATTTGTCCCATTTGGATGTGGTAAACCTGCAACTTTGGACGACCAATCTCCCTTGCTATGGTTGATCAGACCTATTTTGCTCATCAGTTAGCTGACTGACAAAATATTCACCCAACAAAAAGCATCAACATCATCATCTGGTTGATTAGAACCACAAGGAATGGTGATACCACTCCCACTAGATGTGCTATGTGTGTCCTCCAAAGAACTCTCTTGGAGCTCTATGTCGATTAATGAAAGCTAGGCTATGTAAGCATCAAAGTAAGGATGCTTTGGCTTTACATCGCAACCTATTGCTGCCACTTGCTTGTACTTGGCATGCTTGTGTGATAGAAGGCGCAAGTTGGAATGCACTAGACCAACTCCAATTTTTTGGCTGCCAACTAGCTGCACTTAATTGAGTGTGATAAAGGAGTGCGTACTCTAGTTCCACTCAGCTAAGGAGGAAATCCCAACCTATTGATTCAAAATCAATACAAAATTAAAATTTATAAAAATAAAAAATTAAATTAAATACTAAAAACATAAATAAAGTTAGAGACTTCAAAATCATACTTGTGATAGAATTTTAGTTGCAAGAGGTTGCAAGTGTGTGGATCCTTGCCCATGGAGGTACCATGTATGAGTGTCCTCCATGTACTAAGGCTATGACTTGTTGAGGCTATGAAATTCCCAAACTCACCCACAACTATGTCATCTACATCTAGATCAGGGAAGAGTCTAGTGAATGCCACCATATACCCATCACTATCCTCAACATTCTTATATGGTTGCACCCTTATGGGCAAAGAAAGGATCTCAATGTTGTAGTATTTTACAATTAAGCAAACGCAAGGATATGCAACAACGTGGTCATTTTGTTCCACCGATCAATGAGATACGTGTGCACTTGCTTGAAAAAACTCTTCAAAGGATTTTTCCCTTTGGCATTTATAATGGACCTCATCTTCTCAATCACTAAGTCAATGCTCTGATAAATATCGCCCAAACTTGGCCGATCCGTATCAACAAATTTGATCATGCTCATGATGGACTTAGTAAAACTGAGCAAGTAATCCACACAAGCCCACCACTCTTCATCTAGGATCAAACCTTCCACTTTTTGGGCCCTTTTGGTGGTTGACGACATCCATACATTCCAATGGTTGTTGATAACCACATTGAAAAATTCATGTCGCACCTTCACAAGCCGTCTCAAGACAACTTCGTGCAAGGTGAATTGAGTCTCAATAACCTAATAAGAAAATAAAACAAATAAAAAATTTATAAACATTCAAAATCAAACAAGTTACAAAGTTACAATATAAAATTTAAAATATACATTAACAATTTAAAAAAATATCATTTCACTTACCTTTAACATCTCCAACTTGGAGAAGGACCAGAAGATTCCTTAAGATGTGATTTTAGGTGATAAACATGTGGATCTCATTGCCTCAACATACACATGTTTGGTTAACTCGATTTTGCTGCCCATCTTTTATAGCATCAGATTCAATGAATGAACACATGGTATCCACAAAATTTGCCCGTACCTCACCTAAATGATTAAACTATAAAAATAACTATATTATATTTTCTAATAACTATAAATATATGTTATTGTATTTGTATTTAAAAAAAACAATGTACAGTCGTAGTATGTAGACTAAAAATATATATATGTACAAAATTATCTATAGAGTCATAGACTATAGAGTCTAGACTCTAAACCCTATGCAGAATCGTTCCATGCACAAATACAGTAACATAAAACTTACCCTACAAAATGACCATGAATCATTGGATGCATTGTCGTGGAGTTGGAGTTTCACTACAGAATCATCGTGAATCTTTGAAGACTAACAAAGGCTGGAAGTTGCAGCAATTTTTTTCGAGTGAATGGTAAAAATGTGACAAATTGCAGTGACCCCAGAGAAAACAGGGAGATTTTAGAAATGGCCCCTAAAAACACGAATTTGGGTGAATTTTGGATGAATTTAAATGATTTTAAAGTTTTTTTTGGATTAAATTCATCTTAGAAATCCGTGGCGAATTTCTGGACGAATTTCAACGAATTTAATGGTTTTCTTTCAAGTTCGGCAAATTCCAAACTTTTCTCATGAGATTTTGCGAATGCGTTGACTATGCCTAAACCAACATCCCTGCAGTGTTTTCTATTACGACTTGGACAACATTTTGAGGCCTCACCACATCAGTGGACTCTATGAGGATGTCAACAATGAATTGTGCATCCTTCACCTACCCCTCACAATCAATAGCCTTCAAAAACATTGCCCCTTTAGGGCACACTATAACCACATTAATCAATGACCTATTAGCTACATCTTTCCATCCAACAGAAACAATGGACACCCCTACTTCAATCCATGGATTCTTAATGGGATGTAATGAATCATTTTCATATTTTCTTTCTTTGCCCAATAAGGCGGTGCACATTTTTTCATAACCTCAATTGATACCCTTTAGGGGATTCATTAATACCTCTCCCCATATTCTGCTAGTATGATGACCTAATAACATTGAATGAAAGCACATTGGCGTGAATACAACACCCAATGAGCTGATTGGCTACATCCCTAAACTCATTTTGAAATTCCTTTGACAATGGGACTATACCTTTTGTTCTTTGACAAGAAAGAGGTGAACCTCTTCCTCTCTAGAGGGTGTTGCCAAAAAAAGATGTGATGTGATCAAGACAAGGATACGAAATGGAGCAGCAAGTGGCTTGCTGTATCTAGAGAATTTATTTGCCAAAGGATGCTTCGATTTTAAGGCAAGGACTGCATCCACCACTTCTTGATTTTTGATGTATTCAAGGATCTTTGGTGTTCGCAACCCGTGTCTGCTCAACACAAGGCAAGATTTGATTCCTTGGCCAAGAATCGCAGACAAACGGGATTTCACTCAATTGTATGAGCTCTTATATGTGACAATGTACTCTATGCGATGCCAATATAACCCCCTCCACCTTGTATGTGTTATAACACTATGAAATACTTGGCCCTTGGCCCACAGAGCTAGCGATTAAATCCATTGTCACAAATACTTGTAGCTAACTCATAACAAAAAAACAATATTATTATGATACTATTACATGAAAAAAACTCAAAAGAAACCTACTTGTTGAAAGAATTTTAAAAAATTAACAAAAATTGAAAACCACCACTCCATATAAAGACTGAAATTTGAAATCAAAATATTCAAAAAACTTACTTTTAATCCAACAATCATCCTTGTTGCAAGCTTCTCAATCTGCTTGGCAAAAAATGGACACTTGTAGTGGTGTAAGATTAGCAAAAGAATGGAGTTTCGGCCCCTAGCATTCATATAGTGTGCAATGAGAAGTAAAAGTGTTGTTTTGTTGTTTGCTTTTGACAAAATGAAGGTAGCAGAAGTTTTTTGGGTTTGTATTCACTTTTACATGTTTTTTATTGTTTTTTAAACATCTAAGTTGACTGAAAAAATAGTCAAAACCAAAAAAATAAAAAATAATACACTTTTTTAGCATTTGTGACTATGGGTATTGGGCAGGGTTGACCCTGGTATCTCTCAACCAACCTAACTTCGTCCATGGACGGACCCAAACTTACCTAGGCCGAACCAAAGGGAGAACCAAACCGGGACTGGTACCTGGTACATGTACTGGGACCAGTCCCCTAAAACCAGCAAACTTGATATCATAGATAATAATCAAGCACCCCTATTAACGCGAAAAAATATTAAGATTAGCCCCTTATACAACAATATTAACACATTGTACAAGGAGGCTCTACAAAATTTACTAGCAACAAAATAACATTAAGACTACATATTAGTACAAGATCATTTCACTAAAACACCTGTAACCAGCCCTAATGCTCACAAAAAAATAATCTAGGATGATAGCCTAAATACATGCTTATGTCTTCAATTAACAACAAAAAAACAATGCATTCTTGCTTGTCACCTCCAATAGATTTGAAACCATAAGTGCTCCATCA
The DNA here is from genome assembly GCA_037957365.1 of Torreya grandis. Taxonomy (NCBI): domain Eukaryota; kingdom Viridiplantae; phylum Streptophyta; class Pinopsida; order Cupressales; family Taxaceae; genus Torreya; species Torreya grandis. The sequence continues at coordinate 945,543 of JARHVA010004826.1, read as the reverse complement.
CGTTGTCATCACCCTCCTAGAGATAGTGCCAAATGCCACATGTTCACCTAAACAACATTCCATATGAAGCAACTCCTTTTTTCCCCCTATCTAATGACTCTTAAAGCAAATTCTAGAATCACAATATTCTTAGTCACCGCCTCCTTCATCACTTTTAACACTATTACTATTCCTAAAATTTGAACACCTTGCAAATACAAGCATGTTTTTCCTTTAGCTTTGATATTTGGAGCTTTAGAGGCTTTCAAATAGTGAGCCTGTTTGGACCGGAGTAGTATAGGGATGGGTGAACTTCTAAGAAGTTCTAGTGTTACAACCATTTAAAAAGCAAGGGAATCATGATTTTCAAATCGTAAGCTTAAGCTCCATTTTCATAGGCTCTTATGCACCCACGGAGACACTTGGAAGTAGGGGTTGAACTTATGGTTTCTAGGATTCTCCTTGTATAGCTTCCTAGAACTTTCTATTATTAATTGTTGTATCCTCAAGTCCCATTGACCTACTTTTGGTCATTTGTGGACATTAATTTAATTTCTAAGCGCACTTGTATGTGTCGCCATGGGGGCTCCTAGAGGTAGGGATGGAGTGTAACCATATTATGGATCCAATCCCACCCCATGTTCTCTACGGGATCTAACCTAATGTTTACCCTAACATTTAGTTGAATACGAAACTCAAGTGGTAAATGTATTAAGGTATTCATAATGCAGCCCTTTGTTCATATCCAAAGAGACATGATAAATGTTGAAACTAGGTAAAGTACCACATCCAACTCGTTGGGTGCAATGTACCCCAGTAGATGAGACTGGCAACAAGTCCCAAGTAAATTTGACAAAAGCTATACCTCTCGCTTCTAGTAACTATGCCAAAGGTAACCCCCAAAAAAATAAGGGGTTTAATTAATCAAAAAACATATAATAATTTATAGTTAGTAATTTAATAAAGGAATACTTATATAAATATAAATTATATTTTAAGATGTATGATTATTTAATTACAATTGAGAACACGATAATTTTTTAATATTATATCTTAAACCTGAAATAAAATTTTCAACTACGTTGCTAGGAAATATAATTTTCAACTACATTGCCAGGAAACAGAAATGCAAACAAGTATGAAACGTTGAAATGCAGATTTTCAAAAAACCTTGGTTAGGGAACATCCCTACAATATACTATGAAAAATAAACACACACACACACACAATGCATAATACTCATTTTTAGTCCATTAATGATAAAACTCTTAAAAAATTATATAGTATTCATTCCAACTTAAAGACAAAATGTACATTCAAATCTAGAATAAATAATCTAGATTGTCCTCAAAATCATCCACTCCTTATTGCAATAATTGCTTCCAAAATCCTCCTCCTTGCAATGTCTGCCTCCAAACTCCTCCTCCTTGCAATGGCTGCCTCCTAAATTCCTCCTTGCTCTTGTAAAAAATAACAATGATGAGGGTGTGTGCTTTGTCTTTGCATTGAGTGTGTTTATATAGGTTTTAGATAGTGTGTTCTAGAAGATTGTAGTGTTTTTAATGCTTTAGCTTTTTTTTTACTTGGTCAAATGTTTCTCCACGGGAAACACTGAGAAAATGTTTTCGGAGAGTTTTCGGCAAGTCTCCGTACCAAAAACGTTTCCAAGGCTAAAACGAGGGATTTGGGATGTTTCCCTTCAACAAAGATTTTCAAAGACAATTTTTTTTTAAGGTATATATAGCAATTGATCTATTGAAAATAAATTAAGCAACTTGAAACAATATAAAAGATAATTCATATATACTTAGGACTCATTCAAGTTATACCCTTTTAAAAAAACTAGAGTTAAAGCCTAAACTATATCATCAAATGTTTTCATCCTTGTTTGGGAGGGCATCATTAGAAGATGAGGGGAGGATCCAAATTGAGTAAGATATCTAAAAAAATTAAGAGTATCCACAATCATCATAAAATTGTGCTTTTTGTTAATAATTTTTTCATCTTCCATCGGTGATTTCCTAAGTTACCAGTTCGGATACAAGTATAGGTATTCGGATTCACTGATTTTGTTTTTGGAACCCGAGTTCTGTATGGCTTGGGTATAGTTCATAAAAAAAATATATAAATTATAGCCAAAAAAATAATAATAATCATTTGTTGGTGAGTCCTCCCATTTTGTAATTTTTTTAACATTTTTATTTTATTGTGTTTTATTTTTCATTTTTTAAATGAAAAATTATAGTTTTTTAATGTTTTCTATTTTCAAACATCATTTAGTGTTGGGTTCGCTCTAAGTATGCAGGGACAGCCCAATTCGTTATTGGAAAACTCGAGACATACCGAGGTAGGACGTTGTGCCCAGGGCAAGCTGTTAGAATTTATAACATAAAATTATTATGATCATACTAGTCTTAGTGATAGGCTTAGTAATCAAGTCACTGTATAACTTCAATTTGCTTTATCAAATAATGTAAACATGACTTAGTGTTCACTTAAGTCATTTTAGGGTTACGGTTAGTGTCACCCAAGTATTAGGTTTTATATTCTTGCTTGGCAGCACAGTTTGCCTAAAAACTATATCAAATGGATGTGAAAAGTGTCTTCCTCAATGGAGATCCAGAGGAAGAAGTATACATGTACCAACCACAAGTATTTCAAGTTACTCGGAAGGAATATATGGAATAAAAATTGAGGAAAGCTATTTATTGGCTGAAACAAACTCCCAAGGCATAGTACATCAAAACTGACAAGTATGTGGGAGAACAAGGATTCAGAAGAAGTCCTTTTGACCCAAATCTCCACCTCAAAAGAGAGAATGGTGATGTGGTGATTCTAGTGATATATGTCGATGGCATCATCATCACAGGTAGTGAGGTGTTGATGACATCATCATCACAAGGTGTGAGGTCAAAACAATTGAAAAGGAAAAATCAGAAGCATTTGATGAGTTCAATAAGTTCAAGGTCATGGTAAAGAAACAATCAAGAAAGACTCAAGAGTATCAAAATCAAAAGACTTTTAAATGGTATTACTGTGGAAAGTTAAAGCATAAGAAGTTTTGCAAGAAAAGGTTATGGACGAGAAAAATAACCAAGGGCCTAAGAAGCAAGCCAATGTGAAAAACATAAGGAACAAGAGGATCTTTGTGTTTATGGCTAGGGATATAGCAAACAATGTGAAAACATCTTGTTGCATAGATTCTGGTGCATTTCGTCATTTTATCAATAGTTAAGATTTTAATTTTAATTATGTTGTTGGCATATCTTCTACTGACTTTGTGGTTTATGGTGGTGGGGAGGAGTTCAGAGTAGAAAGAAAAGGAAATGTGCAGATAACCATGTAAGGTAAATACCCAGCTTAAAATAAAAACCCACTTTGTACCAGGTACAACTACAAGATGTAAATTGCATAACCTGATGTCATACGTGATTTTGTATTCCCTGGACTATTTTTTATGCAAATGATTTGATTGTTCCTATTGAGTAGATCAAGGTAATATGTATGGGTCTCACCGCAAGAGATTCATGGAGTGATTCCTTCCTTAACGAATATTCTATAGTGCAACCATGTTGTATTTCTATTTACTTATATATCTAGGGTATTGAATATTAGGGCATATTGGCCCATTATACAACTTGTGCCATGTAATTGTATTATTGTTTTGCAATATTTATGTATATTGGATATTTTGGAGCACATCAAAGAGCTCATCAATGTAAATAGTATAATACCTTAAATATCTACTTTATTACAGCCAAACTCAATTTTTTGTTGACTCTTTGACTGTCGATGCACCCAACCTATATGCCAACTACTCAAAATTTGACATAGATCTAGTGGCTCAGGTCATAAACATGCAATCCTACTGGTTGAAGCAACTTTTGAATCCATCAAATCAATGACTCTTTATTTGTTTGGGTCGCTTCATTGGACCTGGTCAAACTAAATTTTTGGGTTTGCTAGAGAAATTCTCTTGTTTTATGATTTAATTATATTTATTCCACTTATTGGATTAAGATTTTCTTCTATCAATTTTGAAGGTGGCATTGATTGTTTCATGACTTAGCTCTCTATTTATGGTCTTAACATTTAGTATGATCATCATTTAGCCATACCTAGTCGTGTCTTTGGGTGATGATTAATTGATGGATAGTGGATAGGATGAGAGATGGTTGAATTGAATCAATAAATGTAAGATGTCTATATTATCATATACATCATAGGAGGGTACTTAGCTCATGTTGGTGGCATGAATTCTCCTTGTGTTGTTGGCCTAGTAACTAGGTACCCTTGTTATATATATCTGCTATGACAATGAATACCATTATATAATTTTTTGTTTATGCATTTATATTCATTTTGTGTGCTCTATATATATCCATTATGTCAGGTTTTCCACCATCTTGGTCATATCACACTATTCATCCGATACACAAATCGAGCCCCAATTCCAACCCCAACAACTACTGGACAATCATGGTGGGCCACACATTCTCGAAACTGTATGCTACAGTTCCCCATATGCAGCGCTTGAGGGAGTTGGAGTAGAGACACCTCAAAGCTAGGGGACAGGTAAGGTTCCAACCCACTCATCAGAGCATTGATCATATCCTTACTCTCTAGGCCATCATTGAGGAGGCGCATCATCACTCGTCGAAAATCTATTGCTGTTTTGTAGACTTTCGGAAAGCATTTGCCTTTGTTTTGTGGGGGGGCTACACTAGATGCTCAAAGACATTGGCATATCCGAGAACCTTCTGACCGCCATCATGCGCCTATACGAGACAATCCTCGATCATCTCCACACAGCTCATTGGACATCTAAATTCATCAAGAGTACCATTGAGGTTAAACATGGTTGCCCCCTATCCCCCACTTTATTTGGGATATACATTGATGAGTTAGAGACTTTTCTTCACGAGCATATCTAGGACAATGATGGGTGCCTCCACCAAGTTCTGATATCTATCCTATTGTTTGTAGACAACGTGGTCCTTTTGGCCTCATCACCTGAGGGGTTGCAGAGATAGTTGGATGCCTTAGCTCTATCCTGTGATCTTCGACAATTGATAGTCAACTTGGGTAAAACCAAGGTTACGGTCTTCAACGGATTGAAGAGCTCACACCTCCATTTCTTCTTCAAGGAGTAGGAGATTGAGATCACCAGCAACTATATTTACTTGGGGGTTCAATTCTCTAGACCTCGCTTTAGTGTTGGCAATTTGAGTCATTGATGTCTGTAATATTGTCATTGATGTCAAAGGCAGCATGTGCTATCATGCATTAATGTCAAAGGTTGAATTGCACAGACCTGTGGTATAAATCGGGGTTGTGAAGTGCTTTTACTTATAAAATAAGTAAAGCAATCTCGAAAACCCGAATGGGTCTGGGTGAGTAAATCAGGGTTCCAAAACAACGTTACTTCGTTCAACTTCATAAGCTAAGCAGTCTCAAGAACCCGAATGGGTTTAGCAGAGTTGATCGGGTTTTCGGAATGACTTAACTGCACTCATCTTTTTAAGTCAAGCAATGTGAAGAACCCGAATGGGTCAAGGAAGAGTTGATCGGGCTTCCGGAATGACTTAACTGCTCTCATCTTTTTAAGTCAAGCAATGTGAAGAACCCGAATGGGTCAAGGAAGAGTTGAACGGGTTTCCGAAATGACTTAACTGCTCTCATCTTTTTAAGTCAAGCAATGTGAAGAACCCGAATGGGTCAAGGAAGAGTTAATCGGGGTTATGGAACGACTTTACTTCGTTCAACCTTATAAGTTAAGTAGTGAGGAGAACCCGAATTGGTCAATTCTTTCGAAAAAATTGGCAAAGACAATTCTTTCAGAAATATTGGCAAGTACAAATATTTCGGACAAAAAGCCTACGGAATTTGTTCCAAAGGGTATGTAGACACCTGCAAGAAAGCCGAAGGGTAGTTTGCAGAAAGTCAGAAGGGTAAGTGGACCGTTCCAAAAATGTCGAAGGGATCTTTTCAAGAAGTCCGAAGGGTAAGTGGACCGTTTCAAAAAGCCGAAGGGATCATTTCAAGAAATCTGAAGGGCAAGTAGACCGTTCATGAATTCCGAAAGGATCATTTCAAAAAGTCCGAAGGGTATGAGGACTGTTATAGCTTGGAATTCCACCCTTGTGCGAGAGTTCTTCAGCCTCTCTCACCTTCCAGCCACAAGCATGGGGACAACCTCAGGATGTGGGTATCCTATGGTGAGGTTGAACCTCTAGGCTTTTTTATGAGGCTAGTTCTTCAGGTGCTTCACTTCAGCGCTTGATTCCCACACTAGAATCTAATATTAGTTAAGGAAAAGGGTAGGACGATGACTGAAAAAAATCTAAGCTAAGGGAGGTGATGCACAAAAAAGAAGTGATCCACTTGGTCTAGGAAAAGAGCCAACTACTAATGAACCCAAATAGGACACAAGGTATTCTAGTTCTATCTCAAGGCCATAGGCATGGAGCTTTTGCGTGGAGGTTGAGGGGAAGCCTTGCGCTTTGAAGGATAACAAAAATAGGTCTACACTAGACACTATGAACTGGTAACACTATAAAGAGAGCTCGACACACAGACACTTCACGCAATCCTACACAAAACCCAAAGGATCAAAAACAAGGTGCTGGAAAAAATCGCGGATGATGAATGACAATCGTACATTCTGCAAATGAAATCAAATGTGCACACTTTTTTTAACCAGAAACAAAAAAGTCTTCCTTGTATTGCTTCAAAAGAGTCTTTTACAAAGCCATTTCTGCAGAGTAATTCTATCGTGAATCCGAGGATCCATTCTTGGCTCCAAGGCCTCCTATTTATATCAGAAAGGGGGGGCGAGAGAAAGGGAAGAAAGAAGAGGTCGTTGATGGCCAGGACTCTAACGTCATCCTCCCTTGTGCTACTAAATGCACCGCTCAGGATCGCCGCAAATCTTCTCAAGCCCTTCCCATGCATTCAAGTCTCTTTTTGGCGCATTTCAGAAGCCATGTTATAAGTAACTGGAATGTCGCTTCTTTTGCAGCTGAAAAGAATTTTGCATTTAAAACGATGTGGTCACTTTCATTTTCACGTGTCCTGTAGGAGAAAATGAGGCCTCCATGTGTTTTAACCTGCTCGAGCCATGCTGCATTTATGTTTGAATGGCCATTTGTCGAGAGAGGGAGCCATGTTGAAGGACGAAAGCCTTCATTAAATTCCATCTACCAGCGACTTGGACTGTTCGCCTGACCACCAAGGTTTCCATAATTCACAACTTACTTGTTGGTACTCGGGTTTATCCCTGATTTCTACTTCCCTGCTTATGAATTCATGCTGCCTGGGAAACCCGAATTGCACTACTATGAGTAATTCGGACTTTTACTGGTCCATTACTTTGGACTTTTTGCAACTGATTACTCATAAAGCTCTTTTTAAGTTATGTGCCTCGGAAAGTCCGAAGTCTTCACGAAGGGAAAACCCGATTAACACTGAAGAGAATAAATCGGAGTCTTGGGACAAGAACACTTACACCCTGCCAAACCCAATTAACATTGAAGAGAACAAATTCGGTTTTCGAACCCGCACTACTACTTGAGAAAACTTTATAAGTCAAGCTCTACCTAAAACCCTACTAGCAAAGGAAAGAGTAAATCGGGTTTACGAGGGGGAATACTCATAAAACTTTATAAGACAAGCAACTCAGAAAACCCGATTTGTTTTAGAGAGGAGCAATGAGTAACTCGAGTTTCTTCAACAAGAAGACTTAACACATGGAAAATCCAATTTTACATTGGAAGTAAGCCCAAAACACTTTGACCCTTTGAGACTTGCAACTTATAAGTCAATTTAAGTAAAGTAGTTCCACTGATGGAGTCCGTAGTTCTGATGGAGTCATGCTTGAAATGCTTGAACTACTTGGTTCACCATGAAAACTGCTCAAGAACTTTTTCTTGGCTCTGCAGACCTATCCCTTAGAATTTGACAAAATACACTTTAAGCAATCTTAAAGTGTCTCAAAAGCTTTGTTAGCACTGTAAAACTCTTTGGTCCATTCGTTTCACCTAGAACATCTACTCATCCATTAGCAACCAGATCCATCTGGGTGCAATTCGGTATGTGCGCCAAAAAAATGGCCAACAAGGACCATTCAAGACTTCCGAAGGTACTGGTACAAAAAGTCCGAAGGGTATGTGGACCCTTGCAGAAAAGTCGAAAGGTAGTTTTTGAACAGGCCGAAGGGTATGTGAACCCTAGCAGAGAAGCCGAAGGGTACATTTGCAAAGCCCCGAAGGGTATGTGTCCTAAACAAAAGTGCCGAAAGGGGACTCGGACAAAAAGTCCACGAAAATTGTCCCAAAGGGTATTGTAATTTGATGTATTCTCGAGTACCAATGACCTACTTTTGGTCATTCATGGACATTAATATATTTTCTATTTTTCTTTCTTCTTTCTTCAACACACAAGTCTGACCAGCCCTTATCTTTAGCTATTGCTAATCCCTTCAAGAAGGAAAGCACCTCTGCTTGATTGTTTGTGTCAATACCGAAGCATATCACATAGATCGACATCCGAAAACACTTCCACCTCCAAACAATCTTGGGTTGCCTTTCGCCGCTCCATCAAAGTTCATTTTGATGGTCCTAGATGGTGGCCTAAGCCACATATGAATTCAGGTACCTTAGTCCCAACTCCACTATCCTCATTATCGAGGCAAAGCATCTATTATTATAATTTAACTTATTTGAGATATTTTGGTTAGATACCACAGAAAATTTGATAATAAAACTTTGAACATGATCCCAACAATTGACAGTTCAAAACTTGACTAGATCTTGTCCCACTTGACAAGGACAAGTATTACAGATATTAATGATTAGATATTTATTTACAATTATGGTAACATCCAAACTTCTAAATAAAGATAAGGATTTGCCAAGTTTAAAATTAATGATTGAAAAAATTGATGTTTCATTAAAATACCTGTAGTCAATAATTTGCATTTTTTTATGTTTTGGTTTAGTTTCTTTTCAGTTAAAATAGAAGTAAATTGCAGCATTTTTTTTTGCCGTTTATTCTTGATTTTTTTAATTTTTTCCAATATTTTCTCAATTTCTTTTAGAGACAATTGTGCATTAATTGCCACAGACAATTTTGATAACATCAAAAAGGAGATTCTATTTAGGCATTGCATTTTCCGTGGAAACACATCTAATGAGAGCATATGAATAAAGAATAAAGGTCATATAAGGAACGGAGGCCAGGTTCCCATCATGATTAAATTCAAGATGATCAAACAACTTTATTTTAAAATAACATTATTTTAGGAAAAAATATACAGGAGACAGATTAGATAGATTTTAATCTGTTGTTTAAACATTATAAGTTGCGGAAGCTAAACGTCTATAAACCTTGTTTTCTTACTGAATGTTTCCAGTGCAGCTGTGTTGTTAATTTATATCCCTTTCATAAATGTAGCTCTAAATGGATCAGCAAATATAATTCATAGCCAAGAATACTACCTCTGAAACAGATTTCCGAACACTCAGGTCCTGCTCATTCAGCAAAGATTTGACAGCTTCAATGAGAACTAGTCTTCTTTCATACCAAGCTTCAGACAACCTCCATGGTTACAAACAATATATCAAGCAATTAAGGCAAAAATTCATCAAAACAAATTTATTACAAACCACAGGCAACTTATAATCTGTTTGCTATAACAATGCAAAGGTACAAAGAAGTCAAACCTGGGTAATAGATGCTTCAGAACACAAATTGCCCCAAGCTTTAAAAAAACCTCTTTAGAATTTATTTTCTGTGGTAAAAAATAATAATATAATATTAATTTCCAAAGAAAGATTTGAAGTAAATCAACTTATTTTATGGTACACCTGTTTTTGTGCAGAAATATTTCTTTTAGCCTTTAAGGCTCTGCTTACATCCATGTTAGTTACTATGGCAATTAACAAAAATGTCAAAACCTAATGTGTCAAACTACTATTCAATAAACTTGCGCACACTCATAAGGAAACTGAAAAGATCTTCATGGTACAGCGACCCAATAGTAAGAAAGCAGCGTAGCATCTCGTTGTAATTCTGCAAAATAAACATTTAACAACATTCAATAATCAAACTAAACAGAAATAGATTTTAAAATTATGCCTTGTGAAAACTTAGAAAGTGTGTCATAACAACCAATACATGCTGGTAAGTGCACAAAACGTAAACCATGCAGAAAAATGAAATGGCAAAGGATATGACCATTTGATAAACCCCTCTAATTGGACATGTAAACATCAGATTCCATAAAAATAATTACTGTTAGCCCTATTTTGGCATATAACATGTTGCACTTGGATTTATCAATAATAAAGCAGCTGAGTCTCAGTATTATGTATAAAATCAGCATAGCATCTTGTTTAAAATCTGCAAAAGGAACATTTAGCAACATTTAATCATCAAACTAAAAAAACAGATTCTAAATTTATGTCTTGTCAAAATTTAGAAAGTGTATCATAACAACCAATGCGTGTGGTAAGAAAACAGAGCATGTCCCATGCAGTAAACTAAATTGACAAAGAAAATGAGCATTTGAGAAACCCTTCATATCAGACATGCAAATGCTGTATTCCACAACAATAGTTAGTGTTAGCCCTATTTTGACGTGATAACTTCTTGTACTTGAAGGTCAGCAATAATAAATCCAAGTCTACGTATTATTTAAGAAAGTGGCATAGCATCTCATTGTAATTCTGCAAAAGGAACATTTAGCAACATTCAATCATCGAAGTAACTAAAATTAGCTTTTAAATTCATCCCTTCAGAAAGTTTACGAAGTGCATTATAACAACCAATACATGTTTAGAAAGGATAGAAAACATTCCCAAGTATAATAAATCCCTTTCACAAATTTCAAATTTTGAAGAGGCAACTCAGTAGGACTCATCTTTTATGAAAAAAAGGCAACTGAAAGGCAGGGATTTTGCAAAAGGGAAGGAAGAAGCCAGCAAAAGCAGATGGGGAACGACAAAGAGCAGCAAAAAAAAACAAATAGGGAGACACAAGCAAGGAGATATTGTAAGGAGAGGAAGTTTCAACCTCTCTAAACTTCAATCAACACAATACCAAAGGAAGACCCACAAGGGGTTCACATATTTGACGCAGGTGAAGATCACTCTCTACATATTGAAGAAGAAATCATCTTCAAGGGTTAAGTTTTTGGAAGTCAGCGCCCTCATTTTTAAATCAAAGGCATCGTGAATGTCCAACAATGGGTCGCATCCAAATGGAGAAAAGGAGGGTAGGTCAAATTCCATTTCTTCGCCAAAGGACTTTCCATGGCCATCTTTGGCACATTATTGGACAGAGATAGGATCTTTTGTAGAGGCCTATGTTTTATAGGAACGCTAGCCTATGTGTGTTTCTGGTCTCCCCACTTCAACCCATACTAAGCATCTAACCCATACCCAAGTTTGGGTTATGGGCTATTTGGCTTGCCCCTAAAGTTTTGGAAAAAAACTATCATAGAAAAATCAGGAATAAGGTGGGAGATTTGGTCTGTCCAAAACAACAGAGAATTCATTCTTATACACTAATTCCCATCCATGTGTTAAACTGGATTTTTCTAAGCTGCTCCCAAAATCTATACGGTTGCAAAGTGTTTAGGAAGAATGGAGCCAACCATGATTTTAAAGTATCCCATTCAGATACTTCAATATTACATCATATGGGTAGAGACTGTCCAGATTAAAAAAATAGATGAAGATAGTAAATTTCAGAGACCCAAACAACAATACAAATCTCAAAAAAAGGTGATTTGAGTATGGAGACTAAAATATGTGAACTCAAAACAATAAGATGCACTTGAATGCCGAAATCAGACCCATTCTTTGGAGCTCAAGGAAGAGAGAATTGTGAAATCTTTGAAACATGCACTACCAAAGTATCATCCTCCGATGGTAGTATCCCTAACAAAGTTAGGAAAAATTCAGTCTTCACTATAGGTGGAGTCCAAGGTAAAGGAAGTTGTCACAATAACATAGGGCTTTGCCCCCTTCCTGTTACCACTCTTCTAATGTTATTAAAAAAATAGCCAAAGTGTGAGGTTGGTCGTACTTAAATTGACCATGAAATAAAAATGCACAATTATTATTTTGACATACATGGCAATCTTAATCCGCTTAATGAAACTGATTCTACTATCATGGCATGCAGGCAGAGGAAAAATTCTTGGACAACAAGAGGCCAACATTCACTAAAATCAAAAGATTGTAGCACTCCAGCACTATCATTCCCTCAACCTACCAAAAGTTGACACCTCATCAACTTGAAAAAAAAAAGGGCAAAAGGGTGTTATATTTTAATTGTGATAGAAAATACAGTTGACGACATAAATGTGCCGAAATGAATTTCTTCTACATTGAGGGTGCCAACGAAGAAGAAGAGGATAAAGAAGTATTCAAGGTTTTTGATGAGCTAGAGGAGTCAGAAGATCCCTAGTCAACAATTTCTTGCTATGCACTTTCAAGTATTGGCACACCAAAAACACTCAAAGTAGTGGGTTTCCTCAAAAAAAAAAAAACATAAGGTGATAGTGTTGATTGATTCAAGAAGTACTCACAACTTCATCACCAATAAATTGGTTGTGCACTAGAACTGTTTTGCTTATCCAAACCCAAAACTTCTAGTCATAATTGTGGATGGGGGTACAATCAACTATTCAGGGAAATGCCAAAGTATTAATCTCACCATGGAAGACTACCTACTAGATTGCCCCATGTTTTCCATGTCCATAGGTGCAGCAAAGATTGCCTTGGGAGTCCAATGGCTCAGTACCCTGGGAACGATTGAGATAAACTTCCAAGAGTTGTTCATGCATTTTCATTCGAAGGGCAAGATATTTGAACTACGTAGGTGTGTGCCAAAAGTTGGTAATTGGGACTCTAGAAAACATCCAATTACGATAGAAAGTGCCAGGGTAAGAAGACCCTAGGATCAATGACTTACTAAATAAAAGAAGAACAAAAGCACTAAAAATAAACAAGGGGTAAACCCAATGCAGTGAAACCCGCAACCCATGTGGTTCCTAGGAGGAAGCAAATCACTCCCCAGAGAATCCCTCCTAACATCCAAGGCCAAAGAAACTCTCATGACAAAGACAAAACTCATATTGTTTACTTGTCTCTACAGCCCAAAAAGCAGTCGCAAAGGAGCAGATCTACAAAGCCGAGTAGCAAATCCATGACAGTAAACAAGGGCGAATCCCTGCAGCTGAGCACTTGTGTGTTGTAGTACCTTAGTAGTAGTGTTGAGCAGAGATGAACATTGGCTCAGTGACCTACCGCCCTCAGTGTGTGAAATAACAATATCCAAAGGGCACTTAATGCTGCCAACCTTTGTGATGGACTGAAAGAAAGAGGTATCTCCCCCAAATCTCATAATAAATAGGGCATCTGAAAATGAACTGCTCCTCAATCTCCATCTCCTAGAGGGAGCAAAGACAACACATTTGGTCCCCATGTGGAATATGATGTTCAATCTCAACCCGCAAGTGGTGTGAGCACACCCTCAACTGGCCAAGGGGAAACCTCAGGCCATGAGATCCATGATGCTAGAGATAATCAGGGTGACAAATAACACCATCCACCACTTGCAAGAAATGCTCAAGAGTAAAATGTAAAAGGCAAGCTTTAGGCTAAGCAGTTGAGGAAAGGTCCAAAGTTTCCTGGATTTACTGCATGTAGATATCCTCTCTAACAGCTCTAATGATGGCCTCCTTTGAGAGAAGAAGTCGACGAGGGGCATTCAAAGAGTATGTGAAAGGACGTAACCTATCAATAAAGATGTTGATAGACTGAAGGAGCGAACTAGTCTCAGAATACCAACAACGTAGACATCTATAAGGGCCCAAAATTGCAATCCTCTCTAAAGAACATAGGGCTAAGTATGGATACCTCCCATGCCCTGAAGATGAATTCTCTACGGTTCTAACTCTGTGAATGTAGAAAGTAAGCCTATTGATAGTCTCAAGGCGTAGAGGTCGGGCGACAAACTCAGCTTGGACGATGCACTACGGAACAATCTGTTTTCAACATATCATATGTTGAATCATGAGAGTTTGGACCCTCTCAATATGAACCAAATCAACAGACCCCATACTAGGTCCCTAAACCTTAGACGCATACAAAATTGTAGGCTTGATAATTGTATCAAAGAAGCACATCTTCTAAGGGATATCCTAGAAGTGGATCTGAAAACATTGGCACTCCAAGGCAAAGCTCGCAAAAACGAGCAAGACATCGAGTTGTCTCTATAAACCATCGACGAAGGGAAATAAGAGAACAACGTCATCAAAAAAAAGAGGTATGGCTATCACCACATCATGTAAAATGCAACCATCATCTACACGGGTATGTTGTCGGAGAAAATCCTCTGGTTCATCGATGTAAATGTTGAAGAGGATTGATGAGAGAGGGCATCCCTGCTTGACCCCAATGGTGCTCTTCACAAAGCTAGAAAGATTGCAATATGTACAAAATTACTCGACAAATGTCTCATAGAGCCTCCAAGCAGCGGTAATGAGAGAATCTAGAATGGTGACATCACGCAACTTTTGGAAAAGCAAATGTCTCAAAACTGAATCAAGGGCCTTCCGGGAAGTCTTCAAAACAACAAAAGACTTTCGAAGACCAATGAAGAGCCTCCTCAATGATAGTCTAGAGTGTAACGATGTGGTCGATTGTCCGGTACTCTCTCATGAAGCCGACCTACCCCGTGCTCTAAAATTTCAAGTGCTCTTAGTGTTGCATGTCAAATACCATGGCATAAAGTTTGGAAAACATATGCCCAATCATAATGGTCTTGTAATTGCTAGGGTTGGAGCTATTCCCAGACTTATGGATGAGATGGATTAAGTATTGGGACCAAGAATGAGGAAAACCCTAGCAAACAACCTCATTAAAAAGCTTTGAAAATGCACAGGCCCTCGCAATCTACTGCTTTGTTGGTATAACTACTGAATAGCCCCCCTAACTGTACTGGCAGAGAAAACAGTAGAAGCTAGTAGTGGAGTGGAGAGAATGACATCGAGCTGCTATGGGATGTCATAAAGACAGCTAGCATAGGAAACCCGTGCATAGAGATCGATGTCAGAAGCAGGGGTTTTCCTCGAGAAGAGAGTACACCAAATGGTCTTAGGGGAATGGTGGAGGGAACCAAGGAAAGAAAATCATCTAGACATAAGAAACTAACATTTCTTTTGCTGGAGAAGACAACGATAATCTCTACAAGCGAAGGGTATGGAGGGTCATGGACTAGGGCAAAACGAAGTCTCCAATGTCGGGATTTACACTCTTTATCATACAAACAGCTCATAGGGTAAGACCCATGGGCGCAAGGCGAGCTAGAGTAGTGATCAAACAGCAATATATACAAAGAACAGCAAAAGATAGAAATAGAATGATGATTGGATAACTTTAAGAATTTACATAAATATGAGTCTTAGGTGTAGCATAATTTGATGATACCTTTTCAAAATGATAATTAACTTAATTAAAAGATGTTTCAAAAGATTAATCAAATCTAGCTTACTTGGTGTTAACTGTAACTACTGCAACCAATAACCCCTAAGCTGCCTACACATACGAAGTGGGTAAAAGTTCTTCACACTCACTTTATTGAGAGCATAACAATCTATGACTAACCCCACCACTCATTATGTTCTTTCTTCATCAATACCTGAGAAGGATGGCTAAGAAGATCAATGGCATTGTTGGTGATGCCCTTCTTATACTTGATCACCGAATGAAGCTGTTTATTATACGATTCCCACTTTAAATATCTGTCTTTTTGAATCCTACACTAAGAGTTCAAGAACTGAAGGAATTTAGAATCGATATGTGAGATGATTTCCTTACAAAGAAGATTATGGCACAATTGCTTGTGTTCCTGAACCAGGGTATATTATTCCTTATTTTAAATTTATGTGCTAAAACTAGGCTTGGCTGCCAACATGGCCTCTAAATGATAGGCAAATAGACATTTTAAGTATCGCACCTGTGACCAACTGGGAAGCAACAGTTTCAAGCTCAAATGACTACTGCAAATCAAGGAAAGCAAGCGCCGAAGAAAAGCAAAAATCTTTTTCAAACGGCTAAGTGCTCAGGTGACCTATGGAATTAAGATTCTTTTGATTAGTGAGCTGATGCAGGTGGAGGAAAAGATGTGACTACCAAATGAAATTCCAATTGAATGACCTTCATTAGTGAGCTGATGAAGAGGATGGGCAATTTTAGTTTTGGTTTTATTTATTTCCCATGACGAAGATTGGTTTTCGTCTACCTTGTGTTGGAAGAAGGAAAAAAATAAAAAGACGAATAAAACTGATATATAAGATGAAAAAATAAATGAGAAGAAAAATGTGCTTCTTCATGTTTAAAAATACCTCCTCTGAATTCTTTCTAGTGTACTTCTGCTATAAGTGCTCTCATTCAAGCTAAAACTGTCCTTTCCTCCTCACACCTCCTCCTGAAGCTGTCATTCTTGTTTTTGCAATTTCGAGACATCTATTTTCTGTTTATGGGTTTCATTTGGGCGAGTTTAAGCCAAGTTACAGTCATCGGATTAGGCATTCTTTTGGACCTTTTCTTTCTATTTTTTAATTGAAAAAGAAATGGCAACGAGAAAAAAAAGGAGAATGTGGGAAAAATCTCTTGCTTGTATGCAGATCATTATGAACAAGGCACTTCACATAATCTTATTTTTTGCCTTTGGTCTTTTTTATGTATAAGGGAAAATAAGCAAGTTCCTAAAAGGAAAGAGCTAATTTATCCAAATGGATGGCGAAGAGAATGAAATATATTGAAGGGAAAAGGTGATATGAATGGAGGAAAAGGGAATTACAGTACAAAATGAGATGACCAAACGATCATTAAGTAAAAAATAAAACAAAAAATAAATTCTATTGTTAGTTTTAAGGTTAGCGTCTTCACAGTTCAATTTTATTATTCTCCACAAATGACCAAATAAGGTCAATGTGACTCAAAAGTATAAACAATTATAGTGGAGAAGAACTAGGGTAAGACAACCCTAGGCCATGAAACTAGCTAAACACAAAAATAAAAAAGTGAAAGGAAAGAAACAAAGCAAGAGAGAAAGAAAGAAAGAAATTCTATTAATGTCCGCAAATGACCAAAAGTAAGTCAATGGGACTTGAGATTAAATCCAATTACAATATAAAGTGCTAGGGTAAAAGGATCATAGAATCAAGGATGACTAAATTAATAAAAAACTAAAACACTGAAAATAAATGCGGGGGGAAGAGGGGGTGGGGTTAAACCCAAAGCAATAAAGCCCCAACCCATGCGATTAAGTAGCCAATACGATTAGCCATGTGGGGTCAGTAAGAACCCTTGAGAGTAAATCTAGAATGCTTAAAACCCTAGAACCATGACATCCAAGTACAATTAACCAAGAGAGAGAAGGACCCCCGATGAAGCAATGAAGCAATGAAGCATGGAACTAAGGAAGATCAAAACATGTGACCAAGGATTAAAAACAATGTTGTCACATGCCTGCAGCAAGGCTTGAACTAGAAGAACCAACGTCACCACTACGAAATCGGAAATTGCCAACGCAAGACCTAATAATGTCCAGGGCAAGGATGTGGCAAAGAAGAAAATTATAATGTGGACCTACTCCCACAACCCTCACTACAGGTCAAGGGGGTAGAAGTCCCCCGAAGCTGAAATATAGTAGATCCATGATGACTCAAATGAGCCTAATAAGGACAAGGTGGCCTAGTAGGGGTATGTGAGAATGAGCACTAACTCACTTCTTTGTCCCCCTTTTTATGTGATTCAAAGTAGAATGAGTGTGATGTTATCCTTCAAGCTCTAAAACTTATCTACCCCCAATAAAAAATAGGGGTTACTTCCAGAACTTATGAACAAGCCTCTTTACATGATATTTTGAAAGGTTTTAATATCCTTATTAGAAGTTCCTTCAATTGTGTCAAGCAAATGTAACAACTGGCCCCACAAAGTCATGAAACTGTCTCTTAATGCCAAAATCAATTGATCTCACTCTTGAATACATAACCCATTCTTTAATCTCATGATAAACCAAGATGTATTGAGTGTTCTAAAATCCTTACTTTACAACTGTTAATAGCAAGATCTCACATCAGGCTAGCTGAACCTGTATCTAGGATGTATCAAGCTTAAAAAACCATCTAATGGGTAGAAGTCATAAAATAGAGAATGCATATTGGTGGCTGTAAAAGAGATCAATCTAGGTATGAAAGAAAATTCAAATCCATTAACTCCATCTTAATTTTTGATCTTACTAAAACAGGTTGAGAACTAGCTATAGAATATTAATAGTCGTAGAAAACTCATGGCACAAATACCTAACAACAAGGACAATTACTATGCTTTCTTTGTCTTAACCCAGCCCTTCAAATCAATTCATGAAAATGTAGAGAATTACAAATGCATTAAATCCTACTTTACTCTATCCTAACATTCTTGTTCTTTTGGCTTGCCTTCCACACTTTAAATTAAAAAGCAACCATTGCAAGTAAAACGTGCAAAAAGTCCATGACAATTTTTAGCATATGGAAAATCTGTGTTTCTAACGAGAGACAGATTTAGCTCAGACTTTCCTCGTAAACTTTTAGCTCTCTCTTTTTCATTCTTCAAGCAGAAAATCCAACATTCAAGGAGAAAATTCCAATTCAGAATATGCCTTACTTAGGCTTTTAAATAGGAAGATAAGCATTTATTCGTCATTCCAAATATATAAACATTATAGAAGGGGAAAATGTTTAAATTAAAGCATCATACCTTCAATACCCGTCCAAATTCAGAGCCATTTGCATTACTACTGTGGGTGGAGGTCAGAGGAAGAAGCGTATTCACAACTATAATGAGGTCCTGAAACAATTACATAATAATTAAAAAATAATGAAGAAAAACAATTACAATAAAGAAATAGTCCTTAGACATTACAATGTGGTCCCTTTCATACAACCTTTACACACAAGCAAAATACCCTGCGATCACAACTACTCTAAATTCATCCATTTTGAAACTATCAACCAGCATTCTTAAACACAGGAACAGCACAGAATTTATAAAAAATTTCGAATGGATCAGCACAGAGTAACCTAGAGAAATTAGCAAGGACCAAGACAAGTTGGTTGAAAGCAAGAAAAGAAAAAAGATATTGTCAAAAGAATTTAGTAAAATGACCTTGGAAGTATGGCCCATTAACCCAAAGACAGCCTGATAACATATTAAATTAAAAAAATCCACTTAAAAAAGTATTTATCATGTTTTCAGCACCTCCAATCAGGAGGTGACATGTGGCATCAAAAGGTAGAGCAGTCGATTACAATAGAAGTCAACTGCATCTATTTATCATGTTTTCAGCACCTCCAATCAGGAGGTGACATGTGGCATCAAAAGGTAGAGCAGTCGATTGCAATAGAAGTCAACTGCATTAGATGCAATAGATTTAAGAAATCCGTAGAATGGCTCCTTTGAGCTCCCAGAAAAATGATTTCCTATAAGTGACTAAAGGCAAACAAAATGGCTACAAAATTTGAAGGGTGCCCATTTGGATCACATTTACCTTCAAAGCATTACCATCCTTCTACACAATTTGAATGTGTCCCCATTTGGAGCACCATTCTCTTCAAAGCATTCCCAGTCTTCTTATTCTATTTAAGGATTAAAAAATTAGAAGTTTGCCCTGGATGTTTCTAGGAAAATCAACTTACTCAGAAATCCAACAATCTATTTCAACGGACCCCAGAATATTCCTAGAAAACCTTTAATGCAACACAACATAATAAATAATGTGGATCATGCAAAAAAATTTGAACCTTGCAAGATGAACTGGTAGATCTAACAAAATAATAGAAGATATATGAAGGTCTGCGATGCTATGGAAATCGAAGAAAAGAAGCATAAACTAAAGGACCTGGATTGTAAAGAGATGTACAAAGACTGGCCTGGGAAGAACATAACTAGGGTATCTTATATATCAAGAAAGATGATAAAGTAGAAGAAGAGGGAGATGAAGGAAGATGATCTAGCATAGATTTGGTAGTTGACATGGAAAAAAGGTAAACCCATAATAGATCAATGAGACTCAAAGTACACAGTCAATTCATAGCAGCGAAAGGAGTGTGCAAAACATCTCCTTCATAAAGATGTGAAAAAGAAATAAAGAGAATTAGGGTTAACAACATTAAATCCTAAAGAAACCAAAGAAAGGAGAAGAAAATGAATAAGCACTCCACTAGTAGTCTTCAACCAGAATAAAATTTCTTAGCATCAATGGTCAACACATCATCACCAAGGATGCTCCTAAGAATGTCGCTAGGAGAAAAGCTTTGACTAATCAAATCCGTTGGTGCAAACCTTGTGACGCTAGAGCATCAAGGTGCACAAGCAATCTGCATCACCCACAGTAGGATCAAGTAGCTTTGTGCAACCTTTGGCATGTGCATAGTCTTCGGTAGAACAATAAGCACAGCCTTGCACACGCGCATGTGCAATAGCATAAGTGTAGTTGAATGAAGACTTGTAGTCTTTGTGCAATAGGGCTTTGTGCCAAGGTGAGAGTTGCGCACTTGGTGCAAAAGTGGTGAAGAAGGCACAAAGGAAATGTTAGCACAGCAGTCTGGAATCCACTCGCAGGTGGAATCCTCACACAATGGATGGTACCTTGTGAGTATGCACATGCAAGAAGTCACAAAGTTTGCACGCAATCATTTGCTGCTTGCGGACATCTGAGAAGATGGAAGGTAGAGTGTTGTCCACATGTTGACTCAGATCTGCATTGGATTCAGACACAACAGGTTATGCCTGAATCAGCCCATAACAATTGGAAGGCAAAGAGTCATGGTCAGACAATTGGACAGCAAGGAAGACAAACCATTTCAACTTCCATAACAAATTCATGTGCCTATAAAATATGATGATCTAAGTCATGGAAATGGTTGGCAATCAAAGCAAGAATTACACAGAACGAAGTCTAAGTAAAGTCTGTGTGTAGCTGTAACCTGTGAGAGAAGAAGGAACCATTAATGGTTTTCAAAGCCTTGCGAGCCTGCAAGTCTAGTGTAGGAGCATTTTATTTTGAAATCCCGTTTGGGATCATTATAATCTCTAAATTGGAAGACTGAAGTCAGAAATTAACGTTTCGAGCCTATATCTATGTTTCCTCTATTGAAGTTAATTTGGTTAACTTTCTTTTGCATTGTGTTTCATTGTCGAGCACACCACTTAGCCTGTTGGCGCACGGGAATTGTGAGTTGCACGGTCTAAGACCATCTTTCATTTGGACTATATGACCGCGACTACATCATTTAGTATCAGAGCGGGTTCAACCTATGAAGTGAATTTTGTTTTCCGCATTTGTGAGTGTGGGTAGAAAACGGTGAAGACATCTTCCAACGTAGAGGCTCTTGGGTAGAAGATGTAATGAGCGCACTTTTTATAGTGATTTCTTGAGGAAAAGGAATGGCACATAGAGGGTTTCCTCTCAAGAAAGAAGAATTCAACCACCAAGAGTGGCAGATTTGGCGAACTTGATGCGAGATATCCATACAAGAATGGAAGCCATGGAGACTGCTTGGCAAAGGGGAGCATATTCAGATTCAAGCAATAATAAGGCACCTAAAGTGCACATGGATGAATTTAATCAAGCACTTGAAGAGGGTAGCTTGTTAAGGGTAGTATCCCAAATAGGTGGCAAGTCGCACATGGACATTCCAAACTATGCAGGGAGTTTATGTCCAGAATATTTGATAGATTGGATTGTGGAATTGGATAAGTAATTTGAGTACAAGTACATAGAAGACCCTAAGAAAGTGCGATTTGCATGTACCAAATTGAAAGGGCATGCATCTTTGTGGTGAGATCATATCTAAACGGATAGACAAAGGAAAGGCAAGGATAAAATTAAAACTTGGAACAGAATGGTTGCCAAAATGAAAGCAATTTTTTTTCCCGTAGATTAGGAGATGAATCTTTTTAGAATATTGTTGAACCTAAGACAAAAGGATATGAGTGTCAAGGACTATACAAAAGATTTTTATTGATTGACCATTCACACCGATCACATAGAAGATGGCACAGAAAAATTGTCAAGGTATGTGAATGGTGGACTTCATGTTTCAATTCAGGATGAATTCAGTATGGTCAATCCAAAGTCAATAGAAGAAGCCTATTAGTGCACACTAAAGGCCAAAAAAAAGTTGTCTAGAAGGCAACAAAGTGTTGTGCAGGGAAAAGGTAAGTTTGTGTGTGGTAGCGGAGGCGTTGTGTGCAATGACAAAACAGAGCAAACGCATGCACATGAGGGAGAAGCAAGCACATCACACATTCATGAGCATGTGCAAAGAGGACGAGGATCCTTTTGAGGAAGGGAATATGGTAGACACAGACGAAGTAGAGGTTATACCAGTATGTGCTACGAATGCGGAGAAGGGCATAGAGCATTCGAGTGCCCACACGCACAACAAGGCAGTGTTGTGCGCAAAACAAAGGCTAGCAACCATGTTTCACAAGTTGAGGAGGAAAGTTTTGCGTCAATCAAACACACATAAGAACCATAGTGTGGCAAGGCTCTCATGATGAAGAGAGTTGTTAAAGCCCGAGAAGGAAAAGAAGGCAACAACACAAAAAAAGAACCTATTCAGGCCCAATTGCAAATCTAGAGAAAAGCGTTGCAAGGCAATCATTGATAGTGGTAGTACCAATAATCACGTTCTGAATGAGATGGTAGAGAAACTTGGTCTAGAAAGGATTGAAAATCAAAATACGTATAAGGTGGCTTGGGGGTTATGGGACATCATTTTTTTATGAATGATGCGACATTATGCCAAAAGACGTTTGCCATGTATTGTTGGATAGGACTTGGCAGTTTGACAAGAAAGCTATGCATGACGGAAGAGCCATTACCTATACCTTCTGGAAGGATGGTAAGCAGTACATTTTCAATCCTTTAAAGGATAAAAGTGTAGAGGTAGAGAGTAGTATGAGAGTACTATTAGTTTTGCGAAGCAATTTTTGAAGGAAACAAAGGAGCGTGCATGTTTTGCGCTCATGCCTAAGCCTACGCAAACTGAAAGCCCAAAGGGGGTAGAATAGGAAATGCCATGCCAAGTGAAGAAGATATTGGGTGAATATGAGGATATCATGTCTAAGGATATTTCGAATGGATTCCCACCCATTGGCACCATAAGTCAGAATGGATTTCATTCTAAGATCCAGTTTGCCAAACAAAGTGGCATACTGACTAATGTTGCAAGAGAATGAGGAGGTGAAGAAGCAAGTTGAAGAATTGCTTGAGAAAGCATTGATCAAAGAAAGCCTAAGCCAATATGCAGTACCTGCAATACTAACGCCAAAGAAAGGAGGAGAATGGAGGATGTCCATTGATTCCAGAGCCATCAATAAGATCACCATTAAGTACAGATTCTCATTGTTGTGCATGGATGACTTAATGGATTGTCTGAGTGGAACAAAATACTTCACTAAGATGGACTTGAAAAGTGGATGCCATCAGATCAAAATAAGAGAAGATTGCTTTCAAAATGAAGGATGGCTTGTATGAGTGGTTGGTTATGCTTTTTGGTCTAACTAACTCGTCGAGCACATTCATGTGATTGATGAACGAAGTGCTGAAGTGTTTTCTTGGTAAGTTTGTCATTGTATATTTGGATAACATTTTGGGTTTTAGTAGGTCAAAGGAAGAACACTTGGCGCACTTGAGACAAGTGTTACAACGCTTACACGAGAAGTTGCTTGTAAATTTGAAGAAATGCAACTTCATGAAGATAGAGTTGGTGTACTTGGGATTTGTAATATCTCAAGAGGGATTGAAGACGGATCCTGAGAAGGTGAGAGCTATCCTTGAATGGCCATCACCAAAGAGTGTTTTTCAATCGCGAAGTTTCCATGGATTGGTGAGCTTCTATCAGAAGTTCAAAATAAACTTCAATAGGATTTGCACACCTATCACAAAGACGATGAGGGGTGATAGGAAGGAGTTTTTCTGGACTACAGATGCTAAGTACAGTTTCCATAAATTGGAGGTAACAGAACACCGTATGGTGGCACTACCTGATTTCAACAAAGTATTTCAGGTACATTGTGATGCAAGTGGCACAACCATTGGACTTGTGATGAGTCAAGAAGGTAAGCCTATCACTTATCTCAGTGAAAAATTAAATGACACATGGATAAAGTATTCAATTTGTGATCAAGAGTTCTATGCTATTGTACAAGCATTGAAGAAGTGGAGGCACTATCTATTGCCAAAGGAATTTGTGTTTAGACCACCAAGCGCTCCAATTCATAAATAGTCAAGATAAGTTGAATCAAAGACTTATGAAATGGGTGGAATTCTTGCAAAGTTACTCATTTCCATGGCGGAGTTATATGCACAGGACAAAGACTTCAAGGAAGCATGGAAGGCTTGCATGGAACCTATGAGCGCAGCCAAAACGCCTTGGTTGGATTATCTTTTGCAAGAGGGGTTGTTGTTCAAGAGAGCACGGTTGTACATACCCAAAGGATTTATGCACAAGAATTTGATTCAATAGAAGCATGGTGGCAGATTGGTTGGTCGTTTTGGCATTAATAAAACCATGGCGCAGCTAAGTCAGGGGTATTTTTGACCGCATATGTCTATGGATGTGCAAAAATATGTATAGGGTTGTAGGATTTGCCAATTGGCAAAAGGCAGAAGTCAAAACGCAAGATTGTATCAACCTTTTCCAGTCCCTGAGAAACCGTAGGAATGCCTAAGCATGGATTTTGTTCTAGGATTACCTAGGACACAAAAGGGCTACAGTTTTGTCTTTGATGTGGTAGATGGATTTTCTAAAATATCTCATTTTATGGCTTTTAAATAGACTAATGATGCTACACAAGTAGTGTTCAACACAACTATCTACTAAGAGGGGGGTGAATCAGTAGATCAGCTAAAACTAGTTCTTTTAGCTATTTTAGAAGAAATACAAATTCACATGCAAGTCAAAGAACAAATGCAGAGATTACACATACACACAAAAACACATTACTCAGGATTTTACGTGGAAAACCCAAAGGGAAGAACCACAGTGAAAATGGTTGCTAGAATCTACTGTTCTAATCCAGCCTCACTGTTAAATGTCTCATTGGCTAACCTTACTGGTTACATTTAAGAGTAACCACTCTAAAGAAGCACCCACTCCCTATGGAGACACCAATCCCTTAACTGAGCACCTACTCAGTTTTCTGATGGCACCAACCAATCAGAACTATGAAGCTACAACTTCAGAATACAAGATGGATTCACAAATGAATCCAGATCAATTTCTTTGTTACAAGTCTAGTCTGTAACTGCTCAATCTCTGCACATTCTTTGTGTCCGTTCTTCCTCTTTGCCTCACTCTCTGTTGCTCTGTCTTTCACTCTGTGTCTGCATACATTTCAAAGTGACACTCTTCGAGTTGCTCTACAGCCCTCTCTCAAATGCAGCAACTTCACAATGAATAAGATGTCGTGTATATACATTGAGTTTTAGGGTTTCATCTATGCAACATGTTCACACTTCAACTCCTCTTGACTGACTCCTGCTATTTGTTCACATTCAATGCAATTTTGACATTTGCGAATACCCGTGTCTCGATTCATACATTAAACTTCAATGCTCAGATCTCTTTTCTATCTTTGACGATTGTAGGATTCTGGTCATAACTGCATTGTTTCCTTTTCATGTCTTGGTTCATGCATCACACCGTAATGTTCTGGTCTCTTTACTATGTTTGGCAACTGTTGGATTTATCTCATAAATGCACAACCTCCTTAATCAATGATTGATCGGTTGGATCGATCAATCTTGAGCTCTATGCAATCATTCACAGGTTTTCTCTGTTTCTTCATTTGTTCATTGAGAACATATTAAATGCGGGCCTTTGATTTCTTTCTTCGCGTCGAGTCTAACCATCGAGCTCCTTTTTGCATCTCGCTATTTCCTATATATCATGATCACTTTCGCTCCTTTCGATTTATTCGAATATGCTCGATCCATAACTTTAGTCAGACGTTAATATCTGACAAATTTGACTATATCTCGCTTGTCACGGCATTCATGAGAGCTTTCGCTCCGATAGATCTTACCGGACTTGCACAGTTTTTAACTTTGCCACTGTGCATTAACCTTTGAACACTTTTAAGACTTTGGATTCACTCGCTCCGTTGGATCTTCTTAATCTTGACTTGCGTGTGTCGTTGGGTCATCAAATGTGCTTGCTCTTTACGTTGACTAGATCATTAACCTTCGACATGTTGACTTCATCTCGCTTTTTTTTGGACGTCTTTGGGATGCTTCCCCTTCGTCGATTTCTTTAGACTTGCTCGAACTTTAACATGTCCCCTTCGGAACAATTTCTGCGAACTTTTTGTCCGAGTCCCCTTCGAGACAATTTTCGTGGACTTTTTGTCCGAATCCCCTTTCGGCACTTTTGTTTAGGACACATACCCTTCAGGACTTTGCAAATATACCCTTCAGCTTTCCTGTAAAGGTCCACATACCGTTCAGCCTTTTGAAAAGATCCCTTTGGACTTTCTGCAATGGTCCACTTGCCCTTCGGAACTTTTGCAACCGTCTACTTACCCTTCGGCCTTTTGAAAAGATCCCTTCAAAACTTTTGCAATGGTCCACTTACCCTTCGCAATTTCTCAGTGTGTCCTTTCGAAAACTTTGTTTGGTCCACTTTTCGGAAAACGACTTAACAATTTTTTCGAAAGAATTCTTTCAAGACCATTTCGGGTTCTCCATATTGCTTGACTTATAAGTTCAAAAGAAGTTAAGTCATTCCATAACCCCAATTAACTTCATTAGACCCATTCAGGTTCTTGACGTTGCTCAACTTATAAACATGAAGGAAGTAAAGTCATTCCAGAGACCCGATTGACTCACCTAGACCCATTCAGGTTCTTCACATTGCTTGACTTATAAAGATGAGGACAGTTAAGTCATTCCGGAAACCTGATCAAATCCACTAGACCCATTTGGGTTCTTGAGACTGCTTAGCTTATGAATTTGAATGAAGTAAAGTTGTTCTGGAAACCCGATTTACTCACCCAGACCCATCTGGGTTCTCGAGATTGCTTTACTTGTGAAACTTTATGAGTCGAAGCAGTTGAAGTACACAAACCCGATCAACATTCCCCTGACCTAGTCGGGTTTTTGACACGGCTTTACTTAAAAAAATTTATAAGCAAAAGCGAATGAAGTACATGGACTTGACAAACCCGAATCATTGTGCCTTTGTCATTAATGTTTGCCTATTTGACATCAATGACAATCTTACAGACAATCTCCTTATACACCATGATACTCAAATTGCCAACAAGTAGTTAATTTGTTTTTCAGGGAATTTGTATGGCTAAATGGATTGCAACGCACCATTGTGCTTGAAAAAAATTCAAAGTTTGTGGGACACTTCTGGCGAACATTGCAGAAGAAATTGAACATGCAATTCCATTTTGGTTCAACGTATCATCCTTAGACAGATGGTCAAATGAAGATGGTTGATTAGAGCCTCAGAAACTTGTTAAGATGTCTAGTGGGAGAAAATCCTGAACTATGGGATTCAATCTTGGTGCAAGCAGAATTCAAATACAATATTTCAATAAACATAAGCATTGGAAACACCCCATTCCAAATTGTTTACAGACAAAGTCCAAGGGGTGTTGCAAAATTGCATGACATCCAATAAAAGAAAGGGAAGAGCGCAAAAGCCAAAGATTTTGTTCAATACATGTGCGATGTGCATAGACAAGTGCATGAACAGTTGGAAAAGAGCAATGCACGATATAAACAATGCATAGATGTGTGCGATGTGCATACATGTGCATGGTCTTGGTGCACTTGCACAAAGAGAGGTTTCCAAAAGGAACAAATAACAAGTTGACATGGAATAAAATCAAACCCTGTAAAGTGTTGCAGAAATTTGCGACCAATGCCTATGAGATAGAGTTGTAAAAAGGGATAGATATATCACCTATCTTCAATGTTGCAAACTTGTACCCTTACATTGAAGGACAATCTAACAAAGGGAATGACATCGTAGATTCTAGAGAAGAGGAGACAACAATTGTCGAAGAAGGTGTGAGAGGAGGTTGAGAAGGTGAAGGACCCCAGAATCAAGAAGACGCACAAAAAGGAATATAAATATTTGGTCAACTGGAGGGGTTGTGAAGTTGAAGATGCAACGTGGTTGAGAGCATCAAAAATTGTTAAGTATGGAAGATCTGTTGAAGACCTCATGAAATGCACAAGCAGGAGCTCATGGTTCCTTTCTCTTACCAGAGTTGTATGATGCAGGAGCATCTTGGCGCACAAGCAATCTGCATCACCCAAAAGAGTGGGATTAAGTAGCTTTGTGCAACCTTTGGTGTGCACATAGTCTTTGGTAGAAGAATAAGTGTAGCTTGGCCCACGTGCAGTAGAATAGTGTAGTTGAATGAAGACTTGTAGTCTGTCTTCGCGCAATAGGGCTTCGCACAATGGAGGGAGTTGCGCATTTAATAGAAGTGGTGAAGTAGGTGCAAAGGCAATGTTAGCACAACAGTATATAAGCCACTTACAAACAGAAGTATTGTGCAATGGATGGTACCTTGCGAATTCACACATGCAAGAAATCACAAAGTTTGCACACATTCATTTGGTGCTTGTGCACATCTGAGAAGATGGAAGGCAAAGCATTGTCCACGTGTTAACTCATATTTGCATTGGATTCAGTTGCCATGGGTTATGTCCAAATCAGACCATAACAGTTGGAAGGCGAAGAGTAATGGTCAAACGGTTGGATGGCAAGGAAGACAAACCATTTTGATTTCTGTAATGACTTCCTATTCCTATAAAATATGATTGTTGAAGTCATGGATATGGTTGGCAGTGAGGATAAGAATTACATAGAACCGAGTCTTAAGTAGACAACCACGTGTAGCTGTGACCTGTAAGAGAAGGACCCATTGTTGGTTCACATGAAGCCTTGTGAGCTTGCAAGTCCAGTGTAGCAGCATTTTATTTTGATATCCAATTGGGGATCATTGTAATCTCTGAATTGGAAGACTGAAATAAGAAATTAACATTTTGAGCCTATATATGTGTTTCCTCTATTGAAGTTAATTTGTTTAAATTTTGTTTTGCATCGAGCGTCATTGTCGCACACACCACTTAGAGTGTTGGCACACGGGAAGTGAGTTGCGTGGTCTAAGACAGTCCTCCATTTGGGCTCTCTAACTGTGACTACATCACCTTGGAGGCAAAATAACACCTCACAAAAACAACAAAAGGAAACCCTCTTAGCATCCAAGGCCATCAAACTCCCCATTCAATTAAAATATTGTACCGGTAGCATGCATATAGAGATTGAATGCGAACACAGACACCCACCCCTAATTTTATTTCAAGTACAGAAAAAATATTGTGCCCGCTTGTCCAAAGAGCTCTAGTACTTCGTATTAAAACATCTTAGGCATTACGTTGTTGTCACAAAGAATTGGTTACATTATAAATATTTAATATTTCTCTAGACAAAACATGGAAAAAGCATAACAATTATGGCTTAGAATTGTTATAAGCAATTAGAAGGATTTGGTCACCATTCCAAAGCAAGAAACAAAAGCACAATAATTAACAATTTTAAGGATTCCACAATTCATATTATGAGAGAAGAATTGATTTTTGGAAATAGCTATGTATATTTTTGATGAACGACATTTCGGGTCACATCCCATAATCCAACTTCAGGAAAAGAGCACAATAGTTTGCGTTAATATTTTCTGAGTTCATCATATCATTTGATGCCAATTCCTTTGACATCACTTCCGATGTGAGTTTCCCAAAGGGATACAACACAAAGCATACCGAAAGTGTCAAACACTCCACAACCCAACCTATTCAGTGGATATTCGTATAAGAAGTCTATCATTTCCCTAACTTATTGCTCATCATATCGATCAATACTGCTTAGTCAAACAGGCCCATCACATTGAACCCACAAATATTGGATTGGCATCCTACAATTACATGGCCACAACGCCAGTGCTACAAATAAAGACAGGAGGAAGAATGGCTTGCTAACATGATGTTGCATTAGGTGCATCAATTCTTTGATTGAACACGGACTCCATTCTAGTTGGAATGGAACACAAAAAATGATATAAAGATACGAATAAGGAAGTTTGCATTAAACCGTTGTAGGCAATAAAGACATTTGTGCTATAGGAAAGTAACAATTTTAAGAGTACCATAGTTCCTTGGAAGAAATCTTACCGCTGAAAATAATTTGGGCATTGATGATACTGAATATGATGCTCTGGCTGTTAGTAAAGGCAGTCCAAGATTACATTCAAAGAACTTGAGACGAACTTGATAATTAAGAAAGTTTTATCAATAATTTGAATGGTAATCTAAAGAGAAACCATGTTGGACCAGATTGTGAACTTTATGATACTATTAGTGATCTCAATGTTTTAATATTCTCGATGTTGGGAAATCTCAGAGTCGTGTCTGCCTTTCTAATTTCATCTATTTATTTTATTTTATTGTATGGTCCCAGTATATGTGTAGAAAATTTACATAGCAATGAATGCTTTTAATCCTCTTCTGTTCTGACGGTTGAAATTTTTTTTAAAAAAAGGAAAAACTGATATCTAAGGAGAAATGAAGGAGAAAATACAAGAACAATCAAAGAAATGTCAAACATGAAAAAACAACCCAAGCAATACTGAAACTATACTGATATAATTAGAGTAGCCTAAGGGAATTTTGATTGTAGATAAGGTATAATTTAGAGTAAAACCAAATAGTTCGCCTAATGGTTACCCTAGCCACTAACATTGTTGAATGGGATGTGCTCAAGTGGTAAAATCATTGGGGAATCCCTAGAGAAGCCCCAACTTCAAATCCAAAGGTTTTATAGATTGGGCTCAATCCACGAGCTTATTACTGCTAACAAAGAGCAGAGAATGCCATTAATGCATGGCACACAATGTTGCAGCCAACACATAGGAAATCTCCATTATTCTCATTCAGAAATAATTTGCAAATGGGCTAGCCTTCATTGCCAAAGTGGCAATGGGGCAGCCATGCAAAACCACCTTTGTAACTCTTCTTCCACAACACACTCTGATCAAAATTCTCTCAAAACCCAAAAGATACCTGTTACATCTTCTTCCTCCCAGAACTTCTACTTTGAATACAATGCACCAAATCTTTCCAACTTCCTATTACATGCCAAGATTTTTGTTACGTGACTCTTCACTAATTTATTTTACAAATGGTTCATTACATTTTATTTATATTACTCACTAATAAACCACTTAATTTATTTAATGACCATGCCTATACATTACAATCAACCCACAAACTCATCTTATCCCATTAGGGGCTAACAAATTCCCTGGACAGATAATGTGTTTCGTCCTAAGACACGCCAAAGCTCTAACTCTGCGTCAACTTTGCAGTCCAAAAGCTAAAAATGCATCTTTGCATGTTCCTATGGTAGCCATCTAATCCCACTGTTGTCCATTGGTAACCAGCCGCTGCACCTGCCAAGTATTTAGGTGATAGTACCGAATGGGATTCTACACACACCTGTACATAGTTCCCCTACTCTACCTCTACCTTTCCATATTCCTCTACACAAGGGCCCTGTGCCATTGTCTGATCCCCATTCCTCTTGCCTCCACTGCCTCATGAAAGAGTTTCCACACTCCACCATCTCATACGGGAGTTACCACAAATTCAACTACCAAGCTACGTACCAAATCTGTTACACTAAACTGCGTACAAGTTGATGCCTGCATTGCAATCAAATCCCTGGAACTGATAAATCTTAGCAACATGTTGCTCTTTCTAATGGGAGAAAATTCAGTCCCCTCATTTGTTCCCAATGTAGATAAATCTTCCCTACTTTGAATGAGATATTTTGCATATTTGTCTTCCTGGTGCAACATATTATTCTAAAAAGTATTGCCACTGTACCCAACTACAAAATTTTACAGGCCAACATAGATATAATACTCCTGGGTGAACAGGCCAAGACAATATTTCTAGTATACCATATATTATCAATCAGTTCCATTGCTGCAAGTCTTCCTGCGCACTATTTTAGAATGCTCTCCATGTCCTTTGCAGTCTGATATCCTTCTCACCTGCATACATACAACTACAAATCTCTGTGACTGTTCTACGTTTTGAATATTGCAAGTGCAACAGTCCCAACGTCAACTCCTCCATGCCTCTAACTCTCTTACAATGTCTTGTTGAAATTTCACACACTCTGCACCTTGACCTTATTGGCAGCCAATAAATACAAAGAAATTAATCCTATAACTTGAACATTATATCACATTATTAACAATTAATTATAATAACATGTACACAGGCATAAATAATATTTAATATGGTACATCATATCGTTTCTATATAGTGAAGTAGTTTTTTATGAACTAAGAAATAGAAAGTCTCCAATCAAAAGACTGACAAACTTGCAAGAAAATGTGAAAAAATAGATATCATCAGAAAAAGAAATGTGCCTTTTTCATGTTCAAACTTAATGTATCTAGGAAAGATGTAGTTATTCCCAAAATACCATAGTCCCACGGAGTTTCCTGACAAGGGGACGGGGGGACGGGTTTCCGGAACGTGGGGACGGGGGGCCTAAGTTTGGGGACGGCAGCAGGGTGGCGGCGGGGGTGCTGAAATACATATAGTACTTGAAAAAATAGTTATAAAAAGATGTATAAGGAATAAGTATATTGCATTGAACATCAACAATTTAACATTGTGATTTAATCATTTAAGTTTCAAGTTTGATCCATTGAACCAATGAACATTGAACATTAAACAATAAACATAGATGATTGAACATTGAATTTTCAAATTTTCATAATTAGGAGTCATGATTACAATCAAGTATCAACAATGTTCAAAAACAAAATACTAAAATACTAAATAGCGAAATACTAAATACATTATACAAATGATTCAATGAGTCAATGGCTAATCATCCCCAATGCCGAACTCCTCATCAGTAGAACTGCTGGACCCCACACGCTCAAGAGTCAATGGCTAATCATCCCCAATGCCGAACTCCTCATCACTAGAACTACTAGACCCCACACGCTCAAGCACGTCCAAGCTAATACATGAAATTCAAATGATTCAATGACATGAATGAAAGAAGTAGTCTAGTAGAACAAAACAATTTAGTAATTTACAAATGAATAATGATTCAATGAAACACAAATTTAACAATTAAAAATCAGAAATTGAAAGAATCATAGGGCCTACCTTGTGGGTGAAATGATGAAATTGAAGAGGCTTGAGTCTTCTTGGCAATGGCTTCTCTTTCCTCTTCTTTGCTCTCTCACTCTTGCAAACTTCTCCCTCTTAGCTTGCTGCGTCTACTTTCAGCTCTCTTCTTCACTCAATGAAGTTTTTGTGTGATTTGGAATGAGAGGTAGAGGGCTTTTCATAAGCTTTTAGGAGGCCTTGGGGGGGTGGGGGTGGATCCCACTAGCAATTAAGGTTAGGTTAGAAAACACAAAAATCCAAAGATCTTTTAAAAAAAATGAAAAAAAAATCACTTTTTGGCTACACCTACGCAGGGAACGCCTAGGCGTTTCCTGAGGGGACGGGGGACTTCTAGAGGTCCCCTGGACGTCTCGGGGACGTCCCAGAGTCCCCAAGACATCCCCCTTTTGAAGTGGCATCCCCTCTCAGAGGGAAACGTCCCGGGGATGACGGCGGAGTGTGGTGGAGGTGGCAGAGCGGCTAGGGGACGTCTCCCTGACATCCCCGTGTCCCGAGGACATCCCTGTCCCGAAAACACTTGGTTTTTCGACCGGAGGGCGGGGGCACGTCCCAGTGGAACACTCCAAAATACTATCAAAGGATGTTGGGATTCATGATTTGAACAAATTATTGGCATATTACTCATGCATCTATGTTTTAAAGAATGTCGATTTGCCAATATAGATTTGTGTTAAAAAATTAACCAGAAGTTGAAGAAATGCCGACTAAAATAAAACATGAAGAAAAACAGTCAACAGAAAATTCTAAACAAATTATTAGTTCAAATTTTTGCTACAAAACAAAAATAGAGAATTCCAAATCTATGAAGCTAAGTTATATACAGACACTACCATATTGAAGAGACATGTGATTACCTCAAAATCCAGCAGTGGTGGCCCACTATCAGACATTAGACTGGCATCAAGAAAACTATGCAGACTACATGTTACTAGAAATGCGTCCTCCACCCTTTTATACCTAATAATGAAACAAATAAAAATCATAAACTAGTAATTAAAATAAATGGATTAAAACTTGAAAACCATTGGAAACATTATTAAAAAATGAAAACCAGCAGAAATTCCGTACACCTGAAAGCAGAATTATATATGGATTATTGTCAAACATATTATTCCTTTTCACCCCAATAAGAAAGGAAAGAAAAATATTTTCCTTCAAGTATATCAAACCCAACAGGTTCGCTTATAAGTCAAATTAGCAAGAGAAAAATGTCTTAATTAACCAATAAAATGGCCACATTCTTCATTTTTTCAACAATAAATATCCTTACAATCCTAATATTGCGGGTAGCAGTCTCGGTAAGGCTGCTTTTAACTGTGCCCTATTAATAAGACCCACCATCTTTCCCAATGCATCAATTGCTGATAAGCGCACCTGTTAGTCAAGTCACACAGCGTGGTCATAATAGTCTACATTAGACTTCATGTACGAAGATCTCTTACATTTACAACATATGAGAGCATACATTTTCAAAATCTCAACAAGGACAGATGCACCAACTTGCATAAGAAACCATGGAAATCAAATAAGCATAGAAGGCAAAGGAAAGATATCTCAGGGACACTAACAAATGTTACTTGTATTTTTATGTTATTAGAAGTGTTAAATTAAGTACATATTAATATTAAAGGCAAGTCTCAATGTAATTACAGGTGGGACATTGAAGTTAACCAAAAGCAAAGAAAGTATTAGCACAATAAACATTTGAGACAAATGAATTAACATCTAGGAGCATTGATCCTAAAGTTCAATGTGCAATGGGAAAGGAAACCTGAAAAGTTCAAAATAAATTGGTTATGTCCGTTCCAAACAAACAAGGTACGGGACACGGAGTAGTTGTTCTCAAGAACCTTCAGAATGAGGTGGTTGCCAATGCAGTTAAGGGTCCTAAGTTAAAACTATACAAGGTCCAGAACAACCCTAACACCACTACATGCACAAAGTACATTCTTAGAGAAGAGCCAATTAAACAAGACAAGCTAGAGTTTGCAAGTGGTATTTATGGAGAAATTACGAGAAGATGCTAAGAGAGGAACCTAGTGTTTGATGTGTCATCATGAGGGGAACTTCCTACCAAATTTTCAAATGCAAAATGAAAAGGGGAAACAAGTAGAAAAGGAATGAAACAACTCCAATAGAGTGGGACACAAATTAATTATAGACTTTCTAAAAAATAGACTTATAGACCGCCACCTTTATAAAAATAAAAAGTGGGGTTCATTATTTGATAAAGCACACTAAAGTCATAAAACGACTTTATTGCTCTATCACTAAGATTGGTATGACCATTAAATTTTTATGTTACAAACTCTAACATCCTCCCTTAATGATCATTCTAGAAATTACACAAGTTTTATCTCTAAATTTTACAAATTTGTCTAGGCCAAGAGACTTGGTGAGAATGTCTGTAGTCTAGACCTGAGTTGAACAATATTGTAAATCTGTAGGTCAACTTGTCTATCTTATACAAGTTTTTGAATGAAGTGACAATGTACATCAACATGTTTTGTTCGCTCATGAAATATGGGATTCTTTACCAACTTGAGAAATTCCAAGTTATCATATAAAATTATTGTGGACTCAATCTAATCAACTTGTAGATCTGCCAGCATTCTTCTAAGCCAAATTGCTTCACATGTCCCTTTTACTATTACTTTGTATTTTAATTCTATAGAGGAAAGTGAAACCGTGCATTGTTTCTTGTCGATCTAAGAAACTGCTCCTGTCCCAAGACCAAAAACATAACCTGATGTAGATTTCTTATCATCCACGGATCCTACCCAATCCGAGTATGAATATCCACATGGCCAAATCTCCTTACTTTTAACATATAGAATGCCAAAGACTAATGTTCCCTTCACATATCTTACCAGTCTCTTTGCTACCAACCTATTTTCTACCACCCAATGTTTTGCTTTTGGATATCTTACGGTCTAAATCAGAACATGAGACATTGAGCCTTAGTGAGACTAAGTATAATGTAATATGGTGTTAGATGTTCTCATGGAGAAAGAGATTTTTGGGTATGGCAGATTTATTATCTTTGTGTAAGCTAACCTTGAGTGACTTCAATTACCTTGGAAGTCGGAAACATTTATATATTTCTCCTTGGCAGCAGCAAACCTTAGTGTGTACTGGTTGATTGAATATGGTGAATACTTTATATTGTGTGTGTGCATATAGTTAATGAACTTGACGCTTAGCTCTACGCATGTGTCTTCATTGATAGCCAAACCAAATATAGGCAATGGCGTCTAGTGCCTTGGTATTGTGGTATGGCCTCAACCCATTGTCTTGTCATCTTCTACAAGCGATATATGAGTGATATAACGTAAAAGCTTATATGAAGGTCGTGGGAACTTTTTTATGACCTTGTTACGATATTATGTGATAATAGTACTAGATCAATTCTTCGACTCATCAATACCTGGGCCAATAATTCTACTTTATCTAATCATTGGCCTATCAAGTTGGACATTTTGATTCGACCTCCTTGTAGCAAAAGATCACAATTCTACTTTGGAAGCATGTGGCTCACACATCCCAAATTCACGTTTTTTATTACAAAATAGTGGAAGCAAACATTTGACATGGACATCCATTTTGTCGTCTCGTGGGAAATTTTAACCATGTCAAAACTTTTATTAAATAATGACATTGGCACACCCACCAATAAAATAATTAAGACTTGGTAATGGCGTAGGACTAAATATACCTTCTTGGAGATTGTAAAAGACCATGCTTTGAAACGCTAAATAGGGGAGAAGCCCAACACATTTGGTTAGAGTGGGGGCATGAGATTTAAGTTAGGCACTTCTTATTTCATTATAAAATATATGTGTTTGAAAAAAGGCAAGACATGTGTCTACCCTTGCCAAGTGGCAGAGGAAAAAAAAATTTGAAGAAGAATAAGTAAATAGTAGGAAACTGAATAGAAGCTTGCAAAGGAGGAAGGCACACCACAAGGAGATGCCAGGGCAGAATATGGAATCATGGGAATGCCATGGCTTATGGCAAAGGAGCTCGCGCCCCTTAATAGGCACATATTCTTCACCATGGTTAAATCACTGAAATTCCCTACATGTTGAATTGACTTCTAATTTTATGGGTTGGCATTGGTCAACAAATTAATTGTTTGCTCAGTTTATATTTTTGTTTTGTTCTGGATTTATGAATGTGTTCCTTGGATTGGATTTATGGTTGATGCAAAACAACCCCTCTAAAATCTTGTTTTCTTACTGAAACACTACTAATAAACAGAGTATATCTCGTGATTGGCAATCTAGGTTTTCATTAAAAAAATTGGGTTTGTTGGTGCTTAATTTGGAAATAAGTTATCAAATTTTGGCATAACCCAAATCCCCATTAGGGAGAAAATGTGGAAATGGTATAAGCCTCTTAAATGTTGTTTTCTTTACTGAAACCCTATTGATAAACAAATTATATCTTGTGATTGGCAATCTGGGTTTTCATAAAAAATGGGTTTCTTGGTGCTTAATCTGAGAATAAATTGTCAAAATTTTGGCATAGCCCATATCCCCATTAGGGAGAAAATGTGGAAATGGTATCTACCTCTAAAATGTTATTTTCTTTATTGAAATCCTACTGATAAACAAATTATATCTTGTGAATGGCAATATGGGTTTTCATAAACAAAATTAGGTTTGTTGGTGCTTAATCTAAAAACTAAATTGTCAAAATTATGACATAACCCAGATCCCCGTTAGGAAGAAAATGTGGAAATGGTATCTGCCTCTAAGATGATGTTTTTTAACTAAAACCCTATTGATAAACAAATTATATCTCGTGATTGGCAATCTGGGTTTTCATAAATTTTTCTGAGTTTGTTGGTGTTTAAGCTAGGAATAAAGTGTCAAAATTATGGCATAACCCAAATCCTCGTTAGAGAGAAAATTTGGAAATGGTGTCTACATACCTTCTGACAGACAAACATAAGTTATTATCAAGCTATTGAGATGCCCTAGTTAGTTTAAGACCCCCCAAATCAAGGTTATGGTTTGAAAGGGTGTAGGTTCAAAGCCCATTCTCAACATATATCCATCCTATGTGTTGGTTGTATTTATTGTAAACATAACATTGGGATGTGTTTGGTGTAAAACTGAACTTAAAAGTATATATACATGGTAAATGTATGTCCAATTTCTATATAAAGAGTGGGTATATACAACTAAGTTATTTGCTTAAAGATTCATTATTAATAATTATGTAAATATATACATGGTTGGGATGTTTACTTATAGATGCCTATCTTCATGCATCTAAAATGTTGATTGTACATACAACTATGAGCTTTTCAAAATGTTTGAACTATATATAATAAATAATAACCTACATATGGTTGAAATGTTGTTTATTGGAAAACTTGAAGTTAGGAAAGTATAACATATTCATATATAGTTGAGATGTATGCATTTATACTCACAGCAGGGTACTTCACAAACACCTAAACTCTGGTATTATAGATTCATTATATTAGAGAATTAATCTTAAATTGGGTCCTTCCTATAGTCTTCTAAATTTTTCCTAAGTCTTAAGTGTTTGTGCATTTTTTGTACTTATAAATGCACTTTATTCTAGCCTTTTCAGGTGTCACTCACCTCTTAAATCCACTTGTTGGATTTAAGAGTTACTTGCATATAACTCCTCTTTGCCCACATGTCACACACATTCTTCCCACTTGTAAGAGGATTAGGAAAACATGACACATATGCTAAAGCTTGCACTTGTAACTCATTTTCTCTCTTAACTCTTTATAAAGAACTCTCCCCTCCTCTTTCTTCTACATTTACTACAACTCTCACAATACTCTTGTCAAACTAATCTTGCTCTTGCATCCTTGATGCTCTCTTGGCCTAAGACCATTCTTTTCCTAGCTTTTTCATGCTATTGTACTTGAAGTGATTCATTTATTGCAAGGCTTCTTAATAGATTGTGGGGTTTTTCTCTGTTTGACAGTTTCCCCACTTGTCAAAATTCTCGTTTCTCTTGTTTGTAGTTTGCTCTCCATTGAAGTAATCTTGTTCATATTCCCACTCTTTTGGTTTTGCTTTCAATGTTTATTAATCGTTCTTAGATTAAATCCTAATATGGTATCAAAGTGTTGGTTGTTTTAACATTGATTTGTGAGTGTACAGGCTTCTTTTGGAGAAAATTTGGATTTATTTTGCAAGGGATTTTACACTTGTAATATTTTATTTTAAATCCATTCTCTATTTAGCTTACCTTTCTTTAAGAATTATGAATTCTTACCTCTTTTTTGTAGGTTCCACTCCATTTTAGCATATTTATGATCTGTCTTCTGGTTTTTCATACTTTCGATTTTTTATTTCTCAAATTGCTTGTTTTCGAAGAGCTTTGTTTTTTATCCGAAATTTCATTCTGTTTTTTTATAGCCAATTGTTCTCATTTGTCAAGCCCCTGTGTGAGCTACTTTTGGTTCATTGTTCTTCCTTATTGAGTTGTTTATTGCTCTCCAACTTCAGTTTAACACCTTCCTTAGTTCCGTTTGCTGAGTTTTTGTGCCTCTTTTCTACTCGTTTCTTGGCGCTGTCCTCTTCCACTTCTCCGAAGCATAATTTACCTTCTTTATTGTTTATTGCATAGTGTTACCTTGTGCTCAATCCGGTTGTACTCAGACTTCCTTTTTCCCTCTGCGTTCTTGTTATCCATTGAAGCATATCATCTTTTTTTTCCTAATTTAAACTCGCTCCCTTTAGAATTCAGATTTTTCATGCAATCTTGGTAACACCTATTCTTTAGCGCTTTCTTTAGCTCTTTTCTCCCTTTTGCATCTGGCTTAAGAGGTTTGAGCCTTAGGTCTTTTTGCTGTTTTAAGCCTTTGGTGGTTGTTAGTTCATTCTTTGTGCAGTTTATATCAATGTTTTCTAACATGTGTGATTTTATTATCATTGTTTACCTTGCACTCTAAACGCCTCACACATTAGCAACCACGTTTCTTTGTCTTTTTTTTGGATCTGCAATTATTTCGTTTTTTGAAAAATCTTTTGTCAAAACTTTTTTCAGTCAATAAAAAAAATGTTCTTTTGCATAAGTAAAAATTCTATGGTGCATTTTTTCTCTCACGTTGCTCTATTTTCTAAAATTTACCTCATTACATCTTGTGGATTAAATCAATTTTCATTTGCAGCACTATGTTTTAACATTGCATATGACTATTTTTTTTTAATAAAGCGTTTTAACTTTCCATTCAAAAGGCATCTCATAACATTTCTCTTTACCTGAAGAGGTTATAAAAAATTGCTTTACAAATAAAAAAATGTTTTTTATTCGCTAGCCACTCATGCCTTTTTTGTTTTAAGTTCTTTAAAATCTTTGTGATAAGGTTTTATTTTTTGTTCAATACTTCGTGTGGCATTATCAAATCCATTCAAGAGAAGGGCGAAACAAACAATAGCCTTTTTATGCTTTGTTTAATTCAATTCAAAAAATTGGAATACATTTTTTTTAAGTTTTTACCAAATCAAAACAAAAAAAAAAGTCACAATTTTTTTTCTCACTTTCCCACGTGGAGAGAGATGTTTTTTCAAACAAATATTTTGTTTTTTATTTGTTCTTAAAAGTAAAAATTTGAAAAGTCATATGCCTTTTGTGTCCCCATTTTAGTTCACCCTGGTTTATGATTGGATTAGCCTATTATTGGCCCTCGTAGGCTAAGGCAAAAGGTTAGAGAGTCCCAGTTCGCAGAACAGGAGGCTTACTCCCATCCAAAGTTCAGGTTTAGCCTTTGTCCGATTCAGATTCACACACTATTTATAGTGACTATTTCAGAAAAATCAGGGTTATTATATATAGCAGGTCACCTGAACAGGGTACAATTGCAGTATCGATCCCTTGCACCATTGGTTTGATCAGATAATGAGGGATTTACTATTTATAGTAAATCAATGGTTGATAGAGAGGGACCCTAAATATTTTTAGTAAGGCAATTGGATGCACAGTGGACATAATGGTTAACTCCCAAGTTCAGTAGGAATTGAGAAATAATAATTATTTGTGGAGTTATGTTATTTTAATTATTAAAAGTGATTACTTTATTAATAATTATTTATGAAGTGCAATTATAATGTTTTAAAATCACTTTATGTCTAATGGGGCCACGACCCTCATTTAAGTGATTTTAAAGTGCATTAATTAATTATGTTATGGAGGCTAAATATTAAATTATTTGATAAAGTTAATGTACACATTTAATATTATTTTAAATGATATTAATTGAAATTGGATGCCTCTAGAAGGGATCGACCAGCTGGAAGAAAAGATATAAAAACAAATTCATTCATGAGCATTGGACTTTACAAATTGGTGTCTTTAAAATTTGTGCATTTGAGATAAAGGTTTCAGTCACTTCCAGCATTGGAGAACGAAATCTCTTCAATATTTATGCAATCTTGATGATGTGAAAGATCAACTGAATCATTGCTTGAGGAGAGCTTCATTCAGGAGTTCTATTTGTGCTTAAAGGTGAAAGATACCATCAAGGGTTGGAAGATTATTGAAGAATAATTAGTTGCAGCCCTGTAGCTTCATTCTTGGCAGCCATTTATATCAAATTTCAAGTATTATTGAGCATGTTGAAGGCATATCTTCAAGGGGTTCAACCCAGGGTTTCAAGAGAAGGTATTTAAAGCTAGGCGGCTGCATCTATTAACTTAATTGGCACCTAATATCAGATTTGAAGGTGGAAATCATGGCAATCTTCCATGCTAGAGGCGCTGCAATCAGATTTGCATTCCCAGGTTCATTTACATTATTTGATATTGTATGGTCTCTATTCTCAAGAGCACACCGTTGTAATAATTGTAAACAAAGATTGTAATCAGTTTGGAAGCAAATTGAAGATATACCATTAATTTTGGAGGTTGCATATGATTTGTTTGACAAAATGTTAGTTTGTTGTAGGTGCATATTTGTTTAGTTTTCAGTCATCAATTGCATTTGAAAATATCAAAAGAACACTTGC
Source organism: Torreya grandis (assembly GCA_037957365.1). Taxonomy (NCBI): domain Eukaryota; kingdom Viridiplantae; phylum Streptophyta; class Pinopsida; order Cupressales; family Taxaceae; genus Torreya; species Torreya grandis. The sequence continues at coordinate 903,191 of JARHVA010004826.1, read as the reverse complement.
ATCTCATTCTATATATATTAGCAAGCATTTGCCATTGACTAGTTAGTTCTTTTACTCATAACATCTCAAATCGAGAAGGGAAACAAAATCAGAAACCTACATCAGCTTGGAAACAGTTTACACGCCAACTGTTTGACAAAATTCCAATCAAGCAAAATCAGACATTTAAGGGCAGATTTCTCAAGGGATACTACAGTGGTATCAAAAGCTTAGATCCTGCCATCTTGGAGGGTTAAATGTCTTATGCAGCCACCAGAAGTTGGGCCACATAGCTATTATACCCGCAGAAGGGTAGAACAACAAAGAAAACAAATCGCAGGTACACAGCAGGCCAAAATGGGGGACAGAAGAAATGGTAGCCCACCTAGAGATAAGGAAAGAGAGGCAAGAGACATTTTGAGGGTAATTACAGTAGGACAGCAACAGGTAACTAATGTCTTGCAGTAGCTTACAACAGCTATTCAGCAAATGCATATCCCCAGGAGACAAAATTATGAACAGGAAAAACATGGGAGTATTGTTGGAACTCCAAGGGCAAGAAGAGCACCTACACACACCATTGATAGGCCTACACATCCTACATTCTTGATGAATGAACAAGAAGAAGGGAATGTAGAAGAGGAAGAAGAAGTAGCATTTGCAAATAATGTCATGACAATGCATGATGAGTGGGATTTATTACCACAAAAAGTTAAGGATCATCTATCTTTTGACCGATTCATTAGTCAAAAGAGAGCATAGCAGGCCAAGGCAAGATAGAAGGCCAAGGAACCAAAATAATGATCTTAAAAATGCCACTAGCAAGCTCACACTTCCTACTTTTGATGGTAGCAATAAGGTTACAGCAAGAGCTTGGATTAATAAATTGGATACTTTCTTGACTCTTCGTCCTATGGCAGAAGAGAATGCAATTAAGTTCGCAGCATTACATTTGGATGGGGTAGCTCATGATTGGTGGCATCATGTGATGGTCACTTTGCAACATGACCTCATCACTACTTATCAGGGATTCACTAACAGGTTAGTTGAGCACTTTGATAGAAAGGACCCAGAACTGTATTTCGGAGATCTTGCTCAGCGTAGACAAGTGGGCAGTTTGGAATACTACATAAGTGAATTTCAGAAATTTTCAGTCATGGTGACAGGGATTTCAAAGAGGAGACTTGTTTTATTATTTATTGAGGGTCTTTATGAGCCCATGAGAGGTTGGATAAAGGCATTTGATCCCCCCACATTGCAGGAGGCCATGAGGAAAGTTCGTAGCATGGAAACTGTTGCTCCAAAAAAGCAATTTTCATCTAAATCTAGCACACAAGCTACAGATGAGAGTCCACCCCTAGTTGCTGATTCCAAAAAGAAAGCACCAGCAAAACTTGATGAGGCTACTCGGGAAGAATTGAGAGCAAAACAACTTTGTTATTGGTGTAGGGCACCCTATGATAAGAGCCATGATTATCCTTTGAGGCCAAAGGGCAAAGCTAATCGTAAAATGTGGGTGTACTATGAGGATGAGTCTGAAATTTCAGACCAGCAAGCTACTAGAGAGGAGAATGAGGCTGAAAAAACCTCTACATAGCTTGGACCCAATGCTATTTTGTCCCCGTTGGCATTATCTGCCAATACCCCGGGGTTCATCATTCAGGATCAGTGGATGGACAGCAATGTGTTGCTATGTTAGACACAGTTGCCACACATAATTTCACTGATGAGGGGTTTGTTAACAGGTATAGACTCCAGACAGAGGACTTCGGTGGATTCCGTGTTCAGGTTGCAGACGGTTATACCCTCACTTGCACTAGGCGGATTTGCAATCTCACACTTATGTTAAGTGACTACTAGTTACAGGCTGACTTTTATGTAGTCAACATGGGTGAGATGGATGTAGTGCTGGGATGAGGTGGCTCCAAGACATAGGTGAGGTTACCCTCAATATGCAAATATGGAAATGAAATTTGAGCTACAGGACAAGAAATATGTATTGAGGGGACTTGTAGAGGGGAGCTTGCGCTCTATTTCTCTTTTTACAGAGAAAGGCGAGATGATTCAAAAGGAGTATGACACTTCACATGGCTCCAGGGGTTCAGAGGTGTATAGTCCAGATCAGCATAGTGATGAGGTTCACTTTGTGAACAATCCATTGTTTGAGGTGGATGCTACCTTGTCATATGACAATCCGCTCTTTGAGTTTGGTGTTGATCACTCTCTTGACCCTAGCCTTGAGTTGAGCGATTATGGTGTTTGGGATCCTACCAGTGCATCAGGATTTCAAGCAGGGCTCGCAGATGAGTTTTCTGGTGTGTAGATGGTGAGGAGTGCATATAGTTTTTCATTTGATTCCCACGTACATGACAATTTTCGAATGCACAATTCAATTGCGCATGAGCTAGATGATGTGTATGACAGCTTATCCTGCGCAGTGTTGGGAAGCAAGTATTGTCAGTCTTAAGAGTTGCTTCCACTTGATGTTCATGTTCTTGCGGCCCCTGTTGTTGACTCTAATTTAGTTTTGCAGGTACTGGTGATGGTGTTGTAGGAATTGATTGGGGACAATAGGTGTTGTCAACCTAGAGTTGCACCCTGAAATGAAGACGTGCTGAAATGGCTAATCCTCTCTCCAGTTGAAACAATAGAATCTTCTCACGAGGGTGGATGCCTTAATGGTGAGAAGAACCTCCAGAGAAGGCTAGTTCCTATAAGATGTATCAATGCGGATCTCTACTCTATGTTGCAGACTACCATGGAAAAGGGAGAAAGAAACTTGAAGGGGAAATCCTACCTAATAACGGTGATACACTAGAATGTTGATTCACTCTACTTGGAACCTTGAACACTGAATCAAAAAAGGGAAAAGGAAGACCTTTGGTTTCAATTGATCACTATGCATAAGTATTTCATGAGAAGGTTCCATCCAATGACAAAAACGTGAGAGAAAATGATTGAGAGAGGTCTGATACAAGGCACTTTGCACCCACCTAACATCCACTTACAACTTCAGCAAAAGACATAAAACACTAAATATGACCTGCATAACATGATGAGCTAGCAACTAGGTACGAATCAAAATTTGAGAAGGGAGAGAAATCTACCATGTATGCAAATTGTTGAATGAATTTACACTATGCCAGCACTTGAAATCTGAAAGTATAGTGCTTCTATTGATTAAAAAGGTTACACAACTCACCAATGGCAAAGTCTGGTCTTACCAAGAGGGATGGATTTTACAAGGCTAAAAAACCATTAATATAAAAAATTATAAAAAGCCAAGAGCTTGACATTGGAAATAAGAGAGAAAATTAACTCTTCATTAGCCCAAGTCCAAATTGCATTGCATGAATCTTCCAAATTTGTCTTTCCTTGGCTTATACTTGGCTGTCTTGCATGAAGAATCCTTGGCATTGAAAAAAAAGAAGACAAGTTTTGGATGCATGACATCTACGAATAGATGTCTTGACTTGAAAACTACTCAACTCCAAAACAAGATAGTCAAATTCACTCGAACTGCTAGAACGTTTGAAAGTCTCCCTTTTGCATGAAATCAATGCAAATGTCAAATTAAGAATTGTGTTTGAACCGCCGGAACATTTCGAGCTTTGAGACAAACGAGAGTGAGCGCATGGAATTTCTAGTTGTTTGAAACGTTCAACGCTTTGCCTGTTCATCATGCAAGACAACTCTATTTTCAAAACTGAAGCATGCTTGTTTTCTTAAACGTGTTCACTTCGTTGGAGTCACTCACATTAGTTTGTGCATGATCTTTGTCCATCTTGCCTTTCTCTTTATTCTGCGTTTGTTTTATTCAATGTTCATGCCGGCTTAGTCCTGTTTGTATTTTGTCTAGCTTTTCCCGTGTTCTGCTATAACTCGGGATTCGGGCTTTATTTGAGTTTTCATCCTTCGGACAAATTGTCCGAAGGATTCTCTCTCTTCTCTTTCCCGGGCTTGGCATTTCCTTCTCTTTTTTGACCTTTAGCTTAAGCCCTTGTCTTTTCTATCAGGCTTTTTGTCCTCCCGAATTCCTTCAGACTTTTTCTCCCAAAGAATTCCTTCGGACAAAAAGTCCGAAGGAATTCGTTTCCTTGCCAATTTTTTTGAATTTATTCTTTTAGGCTCTTATGTCTTGCCCTTTGGTTTTCTTCGGGCTTTTGTTGACTTCATATTTCCGCGGATTTCCTGTTTGACAATTATTCCGAAGGATTTCCTTAAATTTTTTCATTTCCTTCTTTGCCTTGGTTTTTTTAATTTCTATTGGTCTTTTTTCCCGGGTATATCCTCTGTCGGACCTTTTCCTTGGATTCCTTCGGACTTTTTGTTCGAAGGAATTCCTTTGGACAAATACTCTAAAGGAAATTCTTTTTCGTTTGAAGTGTCCCTTGCTTTTATGAAGGTGCCCTCCGCAAGGGCTTTTGCTTCCCAAAATTGCCCTTCGGGCTTTTTGATTTGGACTTGTTAGTCGCCTGGGTGCCTTCTGCAAGGGCAAGGTTCTTCCAGAAATGCCCTTCAGAAGAATTGTAAAGGTCCACTTCGTCGACCAAGTGCCCTCCACAAGGGCTTTTTGTCCTCAAAAGTGCTTTTCGAAACTTTTGAAAGGGTCCTGGCACTGACCAAGTGCCCTCCGCAAGGGCTTTTTTGCTTTCGAAAGTGCCCTTCGAAAGAATTGTAGGGCCCCCAGGCTTTTTGAAGGGCACCCGGGCTTTTTGAAACTGTCCTTCGAAACTTTTGTCTTGACTTGAAAACCATAAACTGAACCAACCCAAAGGGTTACATACCCTTCAAGACTTTTGAATTGGACCTTCCCGAAAGGCTCAACTGTGCTTTTCTCTTTTTCTTTCGGACAATAACCCTGAAAAAAATAAGCTTTGAACGACTGCCACTTAGTCATTTTTTCGGACTTTTACACAATCTTTTGAGAGCTCTTTCTCTCAGACAGAATATCCGAAGAAATAAGTCCACCTCTTATAGCCCGAAAAAAATCCTTGGGAAGACAAAATAACTAAACTTACAGCTGTATGTCTTGGCTGTATTTGCACATTTGGTTGTAATCAAGAAAGCTCCTTGGAAACCTCTGCATGACTAAAATTCACTTGGTTGTAGATGGCCACTTGGGTGGCTGTAAATGCTCATTTAAGGACCCCAAAACTGATTCACAAGACAAACTTGGCACCATAGCAAAGTTCCGAAGTGTAGGGGTGACAATTTGCCCTGTGAGGGGCAAAATTGTCAACAGTAGGGACATTACACAGTTCTACCCATGGGATCCTGGTGGAGTTTTGGTTTATCTTTAGGCAGAGTGCAGTGAGCTTACAGATGAGAGATTGCTTGGGGGCAAGCAATTTCAGGGAACGTGGACTATAATGTCCCCATTTTAGTTCACCCCGGTTTATGATTGGATTAGCCTATTATTGGCCCTCGTAGGCTAAGGCAAATGATTAGAGGGTTCCAGTTGGCAGAGCAAAAGGCGTATTCCCATCCAGAGTTCAGGTTTAGCCTTTGTCTGATTCAGATTCACACACTTACTATTTATAGTGACTATTTCAGAAAAAACAGGGTTATTATCTATAGCAGGGCCTCTGAACAGGCTACAATTGCAGTGTCGATCCCTTTCACCACTGGTTTGATCAGAGAATGAGGGATTTACTATTTATAATAAATCAGTGGTTGATAGAGAGAGACCCTTACTATTTTTAGTAAGGCAGTTAGATGCACAGTGGACATAATGGTTAACTCCCAAGTTCAGAAAGAATTAAGAAATAACGATTATTTGTGAAGTTATGTTATTTTAATTATTAATAAATTGATTACTTTATTAATAATTATTTATTAAGTGCAATTATAATGTTTTAAAATCACTTTATGTCCAATGGGGCCATGACCCTCATTTAAGTGATTTTAAAGTGCGTTAATTATGTTATGGAGGCTAAATATTAAATTATTTGATAAAGTTAATGTGCACACATTTAATATTATTTTAAATGATATTAATTGAAATTGGAAGCCTCTAGAAGGGGTCGACCAGCTTGAAGAAAAGTTATAAAAACAAATTCATTCATGAATATTGGACTTTACAATTGGTGTCTTTAAAATTTGTGCATTTGAGACAAGGGTTTCAGTCACTTTCAGCATTGGAGAACGAAATCTCTTCAGTGTTTATGCACTCTTGACGTTGTGAAAGATCAACTGAATCATTGCTTGAAGAGAGCTTCATTCAAGAGTTCTATTTATGCTTAAAGGTGAAAGATACTATCAAGGGTTTGAAGATTATTGAAGAATAATTAGTTGCAGACCTCTAGCTTCATTCTTAGCAGCCATTTATATCAGATTTCAAGCATTATTGAGCAGGTTAAAGGCATATCTTCAAGGGGTTCAACTCAGACTTTCAAGAGATGGTATTTATTGACACCTAATATCATATTTGAAGGTGAAAATCGTGACATTCTTCCATGCTAGAGGTGTTGCAATCAGATTTGCATTTTCAGGTTCATTTACATTATTTGATATTGTATGGTCTCTATTCTCAAGAACAAACTGCTGTAATAATTGTAAACAAAGATTGTAATCAATTTGGAAGCAAATTGAAGATACACCATTAAGTTTGGAGGTTGCATATGATTTGTTTAACAAAATATCAGTTTGTTGTAAGTGCATATTTGTTTAGTTTTCAGTCATCAATTGCATTTGAAAATATCAAAAGAACACTTGCATCTCATTCTAGATACATTAGCAAGCATTTGCCATTGACTGGTTAGTTCTTTTAATCATAACATCATCAAATCGAGAAGGGAAACAAAATCAGAAACCTACATCAACTTGGGAACAATTTACACACCAACTGTTTGACAAAATTCCAATCAAGCAATATCAGACATTTAAGTGCAGATTTGTCAAGGGATACTACACCTTTCCTTACAAAAAGTGGCATTTTTTTAAATTCCAAAATCAAAGTGATTAATGTTTTTTTTAAAACTTTGTTTTTGACATATTTAAAAATTAATTTATTGGTTTACATTAAATTAATTAATTAATCTTATTTTCCTTATCAAGTTTTTTGGTGTTTTGGTGTAGATTTACAAGTTAATTGATCTAACACTTCGGGCAAACAATTTTGTGCAAGCACATTGTTTTTTTAAGCATTATTAGTATTTTTGCAAGTTTAGATCTTATGTCGATGGCATTTAAACAGGGCATTTTTTAGCATTTAAACATGCTTCGCATCAAATTAATTTGAAAAACGATGAAACTAGTGCTCTTAAACATCAACTTGCATCCCAAAACAACTTTTTTAATGAAAAATTGATGTCTACACAATCTTCTATGGATGCGTTAACTACTAAATATGCATCTTTTGAACATAAGATTAGCTCTCATGATGATGAATCTCATTGTGCTTCTCCAACACCTCAAACTTCTTTAAACATTTCTTCTACTAATCTCGGCTTAAAAATCATGCACAGTATGAGCTATTCGGGTGGTGCGCTTGGTAAGTGCGAAAACGGTGTTCTTGAACCTCTTTTGCCTAAATCAAATGCAAATTCTTAAGGTATTGGCTATAATGCTTCACATGCTTTTAATGAAAATTTAGAATTGTATTGTCCTCCACATCGACGGACTTATAATGCAACTCCTTTTGATTATATTGCTTCTAATGTTCATGGCTTGGTTAAAATTGTTAAACCTTGTGTGCATTGTAGAAAACACAAGCATCGTATATCTAAATGTTGAAAATTTTATCTATGCAAATCTTGTGATAAATCCACTCATGACCCTTTGCATTGTTGGAAAATGACTAAATCTCCTACCTCTAAAAGTAAGATTGTTTGGATTCATAAAGAAAATGACTCTTAAAAACACTGTTATGTCCCTCTTTTGTTAAGAACATCATTGAAGACCCTTAGCCTTAACCATTTTTCAGAGGCTAAGGGAAAATAAAGAAGGGAAAGAGAAATAAGTGATTTCAAATGAATTTATGTAAAAGGTACTTTATATTATAAGTATCGCTTAAGTTGGGGCCCTTTAAGGGTCATGAGCATTTTAAAAGCAATCTTCCTTATGATTTAAATATATTTTTCCCTCCCTTTTGGGCATGCCCTTAGGAAAAGAGATATTAAAAAAAAGGAAGGTTTCATTTGGAGGCATGTTATGTTTTTTTTTCAAAATTTTAGTCATTAACCACAAAAATGCTTGAGCCATTGCTTTGAAGACGAAAACCTTCAAACATAGAGTTAAAGGACACAGACCCTCTTCCTTATTTTGGGGTAGCTTCACCTAGAGGCTGCCATAGAGTAATCTGTTTGTCCAAAGGTGTTTTAAACACCATCTATGCGAATTCAGGTTGGGCTGCTTGCTTGTGGAGGTTGGCGACTTGATTGGTAGATGCTTTGCTCATGCCTTGGGGTGATTTTATGCCCTAAGTGACATTATCATTTTATTCTATTATTTCTGCAATGTGGTGACTTGATTTGGGAGGGTTTTGACCTTGTTTTGAGGATCATTATTGTCTTGAATATTCTAAAAATAATTTCTATATTTTTTCAGCTTTGGCGATTTGGATTGAAGGGCTTTGTGGCTCCAAATATACTCAGATTTTTATAATAATTTTGCATTTCAATTCAATAATATTTATGCAAATTTATGAGGGTTTCGCTCGATAAGATCAGTGACAAATTTCAACTAATATTCCAACTTGGGGGCATCTAAAGTTTGAGGGTAAATTTCCCTTTCCAAAGGGTTATATTGCTCATTTGGATTAGCCACTTGGTGCTTTGAGCTTAGCATAATTTTGCGTTAATTTTGAGAATATTTTGGCCACTAAGGTTTGCTGGAAATCAAAATCAAAATTGACTATTTACCTAGGGTTTTGCAGAAAAATCAAAATTCAGAATATTTCTCTGATTTGAGACATTTTAGTGGTACCAGAACTATATCTTGTCTAGCTATGAGTTTTCAAAGTGATACATGCAAGAGGGTGACAAAAAAATAAGGTATTACCTTAGGAGTAAGAAGAAAGTGGAAGAAAATCAACAAACAAGCAATGTCTCACTTGGATCAGCCAAGGGATGACGTTGAAAATAGAGAAGAACAAAGGTTTGACAGGTACACACAGGCCCAAGAACAAATGACTACTATGATGGCAAAATTTGTCCGCACTATGAAAGAAATGAGACGTAACAAACCATCCAATGGGGATGGTAGTGCTTTTGGAAGTCGCAACCTCACTTATCAGCCTTCTAAAGGGAATGGAGTTACACGTAGGCCTAACCAACCTACTTTTTTGCAAGAAGTTGTCATTCCGGAAAGGGAAGAGCAACCCACATTGAGAGATAGTTTGTTGAGAGATTATGATGAGTACATGACCTATCCAGCTCCTTTTAGGGATCAAATGGATTTTTCAGTTTTCACTTCATGGAAGCATGGCCAACTAAGTGGCAACAGGGCTGGCCAAAGGCATAAGGGCAGCCAAGGAGAACTTCACCATGCATTGAGAAAGCTTTCAGTTTTCAATTTTGATGGTTCTCCCAAGAGTTCAACTAGGGCTTGGATTCAAAAGGTGGACACATACTTTTCCCTTAGGCCTATGATGGAAAAAGAGGCCATTTAGTTTGTCACTTTGCACTTGGAAGGGGCTGCCCATAAATGGTGGTATCATGGATTGGTCACTCAAAGGCACCAACTCATTTCATCCTATGAAGGATTCAGTAAAATGATTATTGAAAGGTTTGATATGGCTGATCCAGAATTACACTTTGAAAAGTTGGCACAATTGAAACAAAAAGAGTACTGTAGAGGAGTATGTAACTGAATTTCAAAGACTCTCAGTCATGGTAACAGATGTTTCAAAAAGAAGATTGGTGGTTCTATTCATGGAAGGCTTGGTTGATTCTATTAGGGGTTTGGTCAAAGTTTTTGACCCTTCACTTCAAGGAGCCATTCAAAAGGCCCTTGATCTTGAGTCTTCAGTACCACAAGGTAAAATTCTGCCATTTACTTCACAAAAAACTAACTTTTTCAAAGCTTCTAGGCATCGAAAAGACAATAAGTGGGGGCAGCCAAGGGGCAACACTTTTGAGCCACAAAGATCAGTGCCTTTGGGGCAATTTGATAGGGCAAACCAGCAAGGTTTGGGGCAGTTTGGTAGGCCAAACCAGCGAGGTTTGGGGCAGCAAAGAGAGTTGCCAAGGGGGAATTATGAGACAAGAAATGAATTAAGAAGGAAGAAGTTGTGTTTTAATTGTAAAGACCCTTGGACATCGAGTCATCATTCCGTGAAAAGGGTCAAGTGCACTACATTGAGGTGCATTCAGATGAAGAAAAAGAGGATGAAGAAGGGGCAGCCACCTATGAAGAAGAGCACTTGGAGATCCTTGGAGGAGAAGACTTCGATGGCACCTTTGCTTCACTATCGAGGACCCCTAGATACTACACCTTTCATGTGAAAGATAATTTGAAAGGTAAGAATGTCACTATTGTCATTGATAGTGGAGCTACACATAATTTCATTGATAAAAATTTGGTTGATTTGTGTGGATTGCAATCTATTGAGTTTAACAGATTTCTAGTGATTGTGGCGGATGGCGAGACCATCCCTTGCACCACTAAAGTCCCCAAGTTGAGCATCATGATGGGAATACATCTCATTGAGGATGATTTCTATGTGGTTGGTATTGGGGAGACCAACGTACTGTTTGGCAAACAATGGTTGCACTCTCTTGGAGATTACACGCAAAATTACCAAACCATGGAGCTCAAATTTGATGTGAATCAAAAAGAAGTGATCTTACATGGTTTGCATGATAAGGCACCCACGCAGGCAACATCCAAGAGGATGGAGAGCATGATTCATGAAGGGATTCAGGTAGGGGCAGCAAGGCAAGTTGTTTTTTCTGATTTGGAACAGCCAACTCTCATGAATGAATTTGGTCACACGTGTTAAGCACACACTTATACTGAGAGGGGGGTGAATCAGTATAATCTTATCTTTTACTTAATGAAACTTAATATCCACAATCAAAGCATTCACATAAAAATGACACAAATTGACACCAGAATTATAGGGAAACCCTTTCGGGGAAAAACCACAAATGAATAGTTGCTTGGAACTACCGTCCAAATCCAACCATATAATAATAATCTTTTTACAAAATTTGTAAGCACCAACCTACTGGAGACACCATTCTCCTATTGTTAAGCACCAACTTAGCAAGAGACACCAATCTCTTTCTCTGAGGCACCAACCTCTTACCGAAACAATCTTTCCACCTTTTTAATGTTGCTTTATCAACGGATGACGGCAAATTCGACTTTCTCGTTTTCTTCTCCTCAAAAAATTGTTTATGATTAAATGATTGAAAGAATTGTTTCTTGTTTTATTTCTCCAATGTCCTTTCATCTTATATAGCCTTAAAAGGTTTTTCCCAATGGAGGCATCCCAATCAAAAGACACCCTTTCATCAAAAGGTGGGCGTTTAATTTTATTTTATTTAATTAACCCAAGTGGGACGATTTTCTCAAGGCTGCCATATATCAAGTGGGTCAGCCCTTATTTGATAATCATTGTTCCGTGTGTTTGGTGGTGTGATTAAGCCATAAAAAAAACATAAAAATCTTCCTTTAGCACTCAACAAAAACTCCTCTAAGCTGATCGGCCTTCCTTAATTAATGCTACAAAAGATTAAATACATTTTTGATTGTTGGTCTTTGTTTACTATTGTTGGTCCCTTTCATACTTGGGCGTCCAAACCAAGGCAATTTGTCCTTCCATCCTTTGGTATTGATTTCCGAAAATACCATTCTTTGTACGGGAAAATTTTGTTAGACAATTCAGTTATTTTTTGACATTTTCGTTACCTTCTGACAATTCCGTTACTGTTTCGTTTGATATCAATGACAATATTCCAACAATCTCTCCCTCTTGTCATTGATGAAAATCTTGTAACAAAATAGTATATAAACTCCTCATTGCAGTTCTCTTCCTTTGCTCCTCCTTACTTCAATTCTCCCCCTTTGACATCAATAACAAAGGGATGTACAACACAATGAATCTTATCAACACATCAACGGAGCTGAATAATTCAATGATTAGCTCCTCCTTAACCTGCTTCTCTTGACGGGTTTAATGACTAGATGAAGAAAGAAGTACTCCCAATTTCTAGCTTAGAAACTCAAAAGTTTCTTTTGGGAGGGGCTTTGTGAAAATATTTGCTATTTGTTCATTTGTAGCAACATATTCCACCTTTACCTGTTGATCTGCAACCTCTTCTCTCAAGTAGTGATACTTGATCGGAATGTGTTTTGTCCTTGAGTGCATAACTGGATTCTTCAAAATATTAATTGCACTTGTGTTATCACAAAGTATGGAGATTGGTTGTTCATACTCCATCTTAAAATCTTTCAACATCTGCTTCATCCATAGGACTTGTGTACAACAAGACACTGCTACGATGTATTTTGCTTCAGCCATGGATAATGAGACAGGAGGCTGTTTTTTAGTTAGCCATGACACTAGATTTGTGCCTAGAAAGAATGCTCCTCCACTTGTGCTCTTTCTTCCATCCATGCTTCCTACCCAATCTGCATATGTGTATTTGTTAGTGTGAAATCTTCACCTCTTGGATACCATAGGCCATAATCCAACGTGTCTTTCACAGATTTATATTTGTTTCACTGCTTGTACATGTGTTTCTTTTGGGGCTGCTTGAAAACGTGTTACCAAACCTACAGCTTGCATAATGTTTGGCCTTGATGTCGTGGTGTATAACAAGCTGCCAATCATGGATCTATAAAGTGTCTGATTTGCTTCAACAAATTCATCATTTTTACTCAACTTGCATCCTGTAACCATGGGTGTGATAACAGGGGTGCAATCTTCCATTCTGAACTTCTTCAACATCTCCTTTATATCTTTGGTTTGGAAGATGAATATTCTTTTGTTGGATTGAGAAATTTGCAAGCCAAGGAAGAATGACAACTCACCCAACAATGACATTTCAAATTCCATTTGCATATCTTTTATAAATTCTTGGGACATTAGTTCATCATCTCCTCCAAAAATGATATCATCCACATATACCAAAACAATTAACTGATTCTCACCTTCATTCTTGATATACAAATTGCTATCAACAACTCCTCTTTTAAACCTTGTTCTTGTAGATATTGATCAAGCCTTGCTTTAGCCCGTATAGTGCCATCTTCAGTGGACACACATAGTTCTTGTTTTCTGATAGAAGGAAACCTTTTGGGTGTTCAATATACACTTCTTCCTCTAATTTGCCATTTAGAAAAGCAGATTTGACATCCATTTGATAAACTTTGAAATTCTTGAAAACAGCGTATTCCAAAAACATTCTAATGGCCTCTAATCTTGCAACAGGGGCAAAGGTTTCTTCAAAATCAATACTTTCAACTTGAGCATACCCTTTGCAAACCAATCTCACTTTGTTTATTGTTACTTGACTGTCTTCATTCAATTTGCTGAAAACCCATTTGGTACCGATCACATTTTTGTCTTTTGGTTGAGGAACAAGCTCCCATGTCTCATTTTTCTCAATTTGACTCAACTCTTCTTCCATAGCATTAATCCAATGCTTATCACTGCTAGCTTTGGCGAAGTTCTTAGGTTCTATTTTTTATAACAATGAAAAGTTCACATGTTCAGATGTGCTCACAAATATTTTTCTGGTTTGCACTCTAGCATCCATATCACCAGTAACTTGGCTTTCTGAATGATGTTTTTAAACAAACCTTGATGGTCCCTTTGTATCTTCAAGTTCCTCTTCTTGCTTGTGTAATGGTCTTTCTTCTTTCTCCTTGTATTCCGGTTCTTCTGAATGATAATTTTCTTGTGCACTAACCTTCTGAGGCCTTGTTTCTTCCATATTTACACTGGCACTTTATACACTTGTTTGCAGCGTTTTATTATAACATTTAAAGGCTTTACTTTTTGAAGAATATCCAAGAAAGATACCTTCATCAACTCTTGAGTCAAACTTTCCCAAGTCTTCTTAATCTCTCCTAATGAAACATTTGCACCCGAACACTTTGAAATATTTGACGGATGCTAGTTTACCCTTCCATAACTCATACAAGGTTTTGCTATTATTCACTCTAATTTGTCCTCTATTCAAAATGTAGACTGCGGTATCAACCGCTTCTCTCCAAAACTTGTTTGATAGCTTAGATTCATTTAACATGGTTCTAGCCATTTCTTGAACAGTTCAGTTCTTTCTTTCTACAACTCCATTTTGATGTGGAGTCCTTGTAGCTGAGAATTGTCTTTTTATTCCATGCTGCTCACAATAGTCATTGAATTCGTTTGAGAGGAACTCACCTCCTCGATGTGATCTCAAGCACTTGATTTTTAGATTCGTTTCGTTTTCAACCAAAGCTTTAAAAACTTTAAACTTCTCGAATGCCTCAATTTTTTCTTTCAGAAAAGCAACCCATGTCATTCGAGAATAATCATCAATGAGCAACATGAAATAGCCTCACCTTGGATGCTATGCGTTCTTGTGGGCCCATAGAGATCTGTATGAATCAGTTCCAGTCGCTGGGTGGTTGAGTACTCCTTTGATCTGAAACTTGCTCTTGTCTGTTTTCCATGCTGACACTGCTTGCAAAGAATGTTTGACAGTTTTGTTATCTTTGGCATCTCTCTTATAGCTTGCCTAGTGCTGATTTTCACTAGATTATCAAAGTTCATGTGGCCCATCTTTGTATGTCATAGCCAACTTTCATCAATCTAACTCATGTAGCATTTCTCTCCCTTAACTTCACTGAGTATGTATAGATTGTTAGTTGTTTTGTTTGCATCTGCAACCAACTTCCTTGGGTCTGTTTTCCTGATCTCACAACCTTGAGCATAAAATGTGAGTGTGTGTCCTTGGTCACACATTTCGCTGACACTTAGAAGGTTATGCTTCAAACCTTCAACATACAATACATTTTTTGTTATAGTTTTTCCATTATCAAGGCAGGGCACCTTTTCTAGCAATCTGTGCCATGGCATTATCTCCAAATTTCACCATGCCTCCACTTATTTCCTTCAAGCTGAGAAATTTGTTTTTATCACCAATCATGTGACTTGAGCATCCACTGTCAATATACCACTATTGTCCATCTTGTGCATGAAACATTGTTTGCACAAGCATGGATTCCTCCTTGTTTTGATTTTCTTTCTCTTGCTTCTACTTCCAAATTTTTGTAGGTTCTTTTTTCTTTACGACCGGAGCAATCACTTTCTTGTTTTGTCTAGGAGGTTCTACACCAACACTTCTACAGAATCGTGATATATGACCAAAGTTATTACAATTATAGCATACAATGTCACTTTCATTGTAATTCGATAATGGTGCAAATGAGTTATAATTTCTACTTGGAATTCCATACGTATTTTTGCCATTGTTCCATGCATACCTATTTATTGCATGTGTCCCACACTCCATTGCTCTATGCCCAAAATGATTGTATGAATAATAATAACCATAGAAGGAATTCGTGTACCTAATCGCATTATATTGTCTTAGAGGGAAGATTCTTAAAAAAATTTGTATGGATACGTTCTTACCTTGTTTGTCGTTGGGATGAGTAACATGCTCTTTCTTAACGTGCCCCTTATCGCTTTCACCTTTTACGGATCCCTTGAGTGCATCTACGTAGGTCTTGGGCTTCTCTGTTGTTTTTGCACTCTGCCCTTCTTTAGTGCTCTTTTGGTTTTCTTCATAACCAAGACCAGTCTTGATGCATGATGACCTTTGGCAATTGAGAACCTCATCCAGTTCTTTGGTGCTTTTTTCAAACTTTAAATTGATTTTCAATTAAACACGTCTTCTCTAATTCCTTCTTTAAGAAATCAACTTCTGATTCTAGCTTGGCAATGTGGTCTTCTTTTGCCTTAAGTTGAACTCTTACTTCCTCCTTTGACTTCTTGGCTTCTTCTATTTCAGTCTTTAGACTAATGATGACCTTTTCTGACTCTTCAAGGCTATGAGACATTTCTATTTTTAGGTCACAATTTTCTTCTTCGTATTTTTGAATCTGTAATCTTTGTTTTAGATTATTCTTCTTAAGAACTTTTATCTCACCTAAAGCACAAATGAGTTCTTCTTCAAGATTTACTTCTCCTTCATCCTCGACATCTTCCTCCTCTTTCAAGGTGTCTTCACTTGTAGAGGCATCATTCGTTATTTCTATGGCCATGAACAGAGTTTCTTCTCTGTCACTGCCAGAAATGCTCTCATCACTCTCCTCAACTGAGCTGCTATGCTTTTTAGAATAGAGACTTTTTTTGTGCTTAGCAAACTTTTTCTTATACTCATTTTGTTTGAAGCTTTTCTTGTATTGAAGTTTGCTTTCCTTCTTATTCATTTTCTCATTATGATTTTCCTCATCATCGTTGTCATTCTTATGTGGACATTTAGCAGCAAAGTGCCCTATTTTACCATAATTGAAACACTTGAAATGTGGCTTACCTTTGTATTTGTCGGATCCTTTTTTAAGCTTTCTTACAAAAAGAGCCTCCTTTTCATCTTATTCATCACTGGTGTCATCGCTTGATTCAAGTTCTTTATTCTTCGCTTTCTTTGAAGCTTTAAAAGTTGCTTCCTTCTTAGATGGCTTTTCTTTTTCAGTTCTCATTTCATACGCAATGAGAATCCCATGCAACTCATCCATTGTTAATAAGTCCAAGTCCTTTATTTCTTTAATAACCGAAACTTTTGCCGAATCTAAAAGGAAGTGACCTTAACACTTTTTGAACGATCATGGATTCTTCAACCTTTTGCTAAGTCCTATGATGGTGTTAACGATCTCATCCACACAAAGAAGATATGCCGCAACATTTTCTTCATCTTTCATTTTCAAACTCTTGAATTGTCTCCTATGAGTTTGGAGTTTTGCCTTCACTTTCTTGTCACCCTCATAGATGTTCTAAAGTTTGTCCCGAGGTTCCTTTGCTGAGTCACATTGCATAATCTTGACAAACTTTGATTCTGATAAGCCACACAAAATAGCGTTTATGGCTTTGGCATTATTCTCACTAGCCTTCTTTCCAACAGTATTTGTTGGAGTTTTTGGCGTTATATATCCAGTTACTATTGCTTGCCAGATATCAAAGCCAAGGGCCATTAGATATGTTCGCATCCTTATGCTCCAGAATGCATAGTTTGTTCCGTCAAACAACGGAGCCTTGTTTGTGGAGAAACCTTCTTGTCCGCTCATGTGTGCTCCCAAGATCTTCCTTCTAGCAGTTAGGTTGTTTCTGAAGGAACCGCTCTAATACCAATTGTTAAGCACACACTTATACTGAGAGGGGGAGGTGAATCGGTATAATCTTATCGTTTACTTAATAAAACTTAATATCCATAATCAAAGCATTTACATAAAAATGACATAGATTGACACCAGATTTACGTAGAATCTCTTTTGGGGAAAAACCACAAATGGATAACTGCTTGGAACTACCGTCTAAATCCAACTGTATAATAATAATCTTTTTACAAAATTACTAAGCACCAACCTACTAGAGACATCAATCTCCTATTGCTACGCACCAACTTAACGAGAGACACCAATCTCTTTCTCTAAGGCACCAACATCTTACCGAAACAATATTTTCATCTTTTTACTGTTGCTTTATCAACGGATGATGGCAAATTCAACTTCCTCTTTTTATTCTCCTCAAAAAACTGCTTATGCTTAAATGATTGAAAGAATTGTTTCTTGTTTTATTTCTCCAATGTCCTTTCATCTTATATAGCCTTCAAAGGCTTTTCCCAATGGAGGCATCCCAATCAAAAGACACCCTTTCATCAAAAGGGGTGTGTTTAATTTTATTTTATTTAATTAACCCAAGTGGGACGATTTTTCCAAGGCTGCCATATATCAAGGGGGCCAACCCTTATTCGATAATCATTGTTCCATGTGTTTGGTGGGGCGCTTAAGCCATAAACAAAAACATAAAAATCTTCCTTTAGCACTCAACAAAAACTCCTCTAAGCTGATCGCCTTTCCTTAATTAATGCTGCAAGAAATTAAATACATTTTTGATTGCTGGTCTTTGTTCAGTATTGTTGGTCCCTTTCATACTTGGGCATCCAAACCAAGGCAATTTGTCCTTCCTTTGCTATTGATTTCTGAAAATACCATTCTTTGTACGAAAAAAATCTATTAGACAATTATGTTACTTTCTGACAATTCCGTTACAATTCCTTTTGACATCAATGACGATATTCCAACAACATGGCTTGATGAGTGGAACAAAGGTGAGAAAAGGTTACCCTTTCAAAGAAATCAATAAATTGGTCATAGGACAGCCTTCAAGGTATGTAGGAGAGCATCAAATTTGTTTTTACATGAGCTTGATTCCAAGATATGAAGGCAGATCTGAATTTTGCATTGAAAACCAATTTAAAAGGTATAAACAAAAAACGGAATTAATTGTGAAATTTCATAATTTCTTGAGCTCTAAGAATAGTGAGTTTGGAGGGCCAAATCAATTACATATTAAGGTCAAAATTTAACATTTTTTTAGCACATTACATCCCCTAACCAATTTTGAAAGTGTTTATGCAAAGTCTGAATTTTCGTACTCATTAAATTCCACGTTGGTAAAGCAAATCCAGCCACTATATGAGGACAAAAATGTTGAATTTTTAGGCATGCTACAGCCTATGGTAAGTCCCGAAAATGTATATGCAAGGTCTGAATTTTCTTACTCAAGAATTTCTGAGTGGATGAAGCAAGTCCAGCCACCTATTGAAGTTAAAAGGGTTAAAATTTGGAGCAAACTACAACCCCTAACAAGATGGAGAAGTGCATGAATCAAATCAGAACTTTGTTACTCAAGAAATTTGGGGTTAAGGGCTATTGTATGTCTCCAAGGGATGTGTCCTAAGAAAAATTTTGTTATTCTTTTGTTGCAAGATTGGAGGAGCCTACCATGGCATGCAGGAGTTACCAAGGGGTTGTTGAGAGGTGGCCACACTAGTATGCACACAAAAAGGGAAGATCAAATGGACTTTTCGATTTGGGGTAGTGAAGTATCACTTTCCAAATGTTTTTATTTTGGCAGCCCTAGTTCTTTTTATATGAAGTTTGTGTTCATATGGGCATCTTCAAGGTTAATGGATATGGAGGACATATGAGAGGTCAACTTGGTAATGAATTGGTTGGATTTTGAGGGAAAATTCAGAACTATACATCATAGTTACAGTCCCTATAACAATAAGTTCAGTTTGAACTACAAGATGACAATATCTTTGATGAAAGAACAATGGACTTTGGTGGCAACTTAGGAACTTCCATCCCTTAGGGGGCATGTTTGGAGAAGCTTGAGGCATGTTTGGGAGAGTTGGGGGCATGGTCATGAAGGTTGTATTGTATGGCATGAGGGAACAAATGTGATAGGCAGCTGTAGCACCTTTTCTTGTCATACTTACTATGACAAATTCAGCTATTCTAAGGTAAAAAAAGATTCCAATTTTGTTCCTCTTAAAGTTGCACGTGTTTGACACATCAAGGAGCAAGAGGGAAGTGAGAAAGGGGATCTCCAAGAACAATTGCATGGCTGTAAGTTTCAAATGCAGCTCTCTAATCATCATGCATAGATCTCCTTGCAAAACATCCCATTCTAATATTGGAGGGCCTAGGAGCATGAAAACCAAGGATTAGAAAATCACCTTGTGGAGAGGATTTCCAGTCCAAAGCGGACACCACAAAACACAATGGAGAACTGCTTTTTTAACTAATGTGTTTGCTTCTTGTGTAGGCGCTGATATAAAGGCAATCGAGGCCCAAATATTTAAAAATCACATTGTTGGAATGCATTTTTCCAGCCACTTTGGTAATGTCAATTCTGAAAATTCCGTTGCTTTCATCATCTTATTAGCATTTTTGAAGTACATGGACTCAATGGCAAGAGGAAAGCAAATATGGTGCTACTGTTTTTACAATTCCAGCTTGCATGAACAACAAATAACCCTCATGTACAGCAGTAGTAGGCTTCACCAAGAGGGTTCTCCCACATAGGATGGACCAAGGTTCAAATTGTGCACGAAATCTATGGTGGGAACAGCCCTATGGGTACTTCAATTGCTTGGGGACAAGCAATTTTGGGCAGGGAGGATTGTCATGTCCCTCTTTTGTTAGGAAGATCACTAAAGACCCTTAGCCTTAACCATTTCCCAAGGGCTAAGGGAAAAGAAATAAGGGAAAGATAAATAAGTGGTTTTCAATGAATATATATAAAAAGTACTTTAAAATGTACTTTATGTTATAAGTATCACTTAAGTTGGGACCCTTTAAGGGTCATGAGCGTTTTAAAAACAATCTTCCTTATGATTTGAATATATGTTTCCCTCCCTTTTGGGCGTGCCCTTGGGGGAAGAGGTATAAAAACAAATGAAGGATTCATTTGGAGGCATGTTATATTTTTTTTCAAAATCTTGGTCATTAAGCACGAAAACACTTGAGCCATAGCTTTTAAGATGAAACCTTCAAGCATAGAGTTAGAGGATGCAAACCCCCTTCCTTTTTTGGGGGTAGCTTCGCTTAGAGGCTGTCATTGAGTAATCTATTTCTCCAAAGGTGTTCTAAACACCATCTTTTGCAAATTCAGGGTGGGCGACTTGCTTGTAGAGGTTGGCAACTTGATGGTGGATGCTTTGCTCATGCCTTGGGGTGATTTTATGCCCTAAGTGACATTTTGATTTTATTATATTATTTATGTAGTGTGGCGACTTGATTTGGAAGGGTTTTGACCTTGTTTTGAGGATCATTATTGCCTTGAATATTCTAAAAATAATTTCTACATTTTTCCAACTTTGACGATTTGGATTGAATGGCTTTGTGGATCCAAATATACTCAAATTTTTTAAATAATTTTTGCATTTCATTTCAATAATATTTATGCAATTTTATGAGGTTATCACTTAATAAAATCAGCTGCAAATTTCAATTTATATTCCAACTTAGGGGAGTCTAGGGTTTGGGGGTTTATTTCTCTTTTCAAAAAATCAGAATTGACTCATTTGGATTAGCAACTTAGTGCTTTGAGTTTAGCAGATTTTTGTGTTAATTTTGAGAATATTTTGGCCACTAGGGTTCGCTAGAAATAAAAATCAGAATTGACTATTTGCCTAGGGTTTTACAAAAAAATCATAATTCAAAAAAATTTCCAAACTTAAGACATTTCAAAGGCTTTGATATGTTTTCTTGTGACAGTGTTTTAATGCTTCACGCAAAATATATTTTGCAAGTGACACATCTTTGTCTCCATTTTGATTAAATTCAAACTCTTTAAGCATTCCTCGCTTTTTGTTGCAAAAGAAATGTGATTAATTTAGAGCTTTTTGACTAGCTTTTTTTCGTGCAGATTTTTGCACTTTATGATGGAAGTTGACTTTAACTCAAATTTGCCTACTTGTACATCCACTTTTATTATTTTATGTATGTAAATTGAATTTTTAGCATATTAATGACTTAACTTGAAAGACTGGTGTTAGCTTGCTTGTTTTACAGGGTTTGTGGATCATTCCTCCTTGTTGGTCTTTATTCCATTGCGGATCGACCACATTGCCCAGAGAGGATTCTTAGAGATTCTTAATGATCACACTTTCTTCTTTGCAATTTTTTACTGCACTTTCTCATTTTTCTTCTCTCAAAATATTGTAATTCTTTTTGAAGGAAGTTTCTATTAAGAGGGAGTAATATATAATTTCAACTCCCTTTTTTGTTTGTAAAAAGTTTTCTTCACTTTTATAACCCTAAATTTTGGCTTAAGAGGGAGTGTTGGAGAATTAACCTTAATTTCGGTCCTTCATATGGTCTTCCAAGCTTTTTTGAAGTCTTATGTGTTTGTTATAAATGCACTTTATTGTAGCATTTTCAGGTGTCACTCACCTCTCAAGTCCACTTGTTGGATTTAAGAGTTACTTGCATGTAACTCTTCTCCCTCCACATGTCACACACATCCTCCCCACTTGTAAGAGGATTAGGGACACATGACACACATGCTAGAGCTTGCACTTGTAACTCTTTTTCTCTCTTAACTCTTTATAAAGAGCTCTCCTCTCCCCTTTTTTCTACGCTTGCTACAACTCTCACAACATTCTTGTTGATCTAGTCTTGCTCTTGCATCCTTGATGTTCTCTTGGCCTAAGGCCAGTCTTTTCCTAGCTTCTTCGTGCTATTGTACTTGGAGTGATTCATTGATTGCAAAGCTTCTTAATATATTGCGAGGTGTTTCTCCATTTGACGGTTTCTCCACTTGTCAAAATTTTTGCTTCTCTCATTTGTAATTTGCTCTCCATTGAGGTAATCTTGTTCATATTCCCACTCTTGGTTTTGCTTTCAATGTTTATTAATCGTTCTTGGATTAAATCCTAATACTTTATGAGTAGATCCATTATAGATTCTTTGAGTAGATCCAAGCTCACCTATATGTTCGAAGGATATGAGTTGGAAATTATGAAATGTATACATGCACAGATATGTGTATGTATGCAATTTAGTGGTGTTGCATTCTTCTCTGATAAGTTCAAGTTTGATATACATGTGTTTAAAACATGGTCATGATTTATTGGTAAAGGCTACTAAATGTTTCGTTAGGAAGAAACATTGTAAATACTATCATTTCTATGAAACCAATACAGAAATTAGATATGTTATGTATTGTCGAAATGCATGAGTTTGATATGCTATGTATTGTGTAACACTCTGTGAGTTTTGTCTCCACTTGGTAATAAGACAAATTTTGACAACTTCTTATATTATGTTGATGCTATGCAGACATTCCGTTAGGAAGTGGTATTTGGTAATATGCCTTTAATCTAGTTATTGGTTGCAACGGATAAGCTATGCTCCTAATAAATCTGATTTTGTTCTAGTAGCTTATAACCAAGTTCTCATTTTATTAATTAGAAATAGGTGTACTTTTTACTGGTATTTGTTGCTAATTATGGGTGTTGTATTTGAAAAAAGAAAGGTTGTTGCATTCAGAAATTAATATTCTTAGGAAGCTTCTTGGAGATACATTGTCAGCGTTATGCTGAT
Organism: Torreya grandis; assembly: GCA_037957365.1. Lineage (NCBI taxonomy): Eukaryota > Viridiplantae > Streptophyta > Pinopsida > Cupressales > Taxaceae > Torreya > Torreya grandis. The sequence goes on along the minus strand of JARHVA010004826.1, from coordinate 880,151 downwards.
GTAATTTATATGTTGACTGTAGTGCAGGATGGGTGTTGATCGGAATTAACAAGATTCAGGAAACATCTCACATATGATGCCAAACTCGTGGATCTAGTTATGTGTTCTTGTTACCACCTCCTTCAAGTAGTTAATAGTGTTGAAGAACATTTATGAAATGACTCCTCTCCTATGAAAATGAAGATCATCTTACCCTCTTAATTGTAGTACTTTTGGGCATACATCTTTATTATTAAAACTATATTTGAAAATTAGTTGTATTCTTTATGTTGTTTTCATAAGATAAGTAGTCCTTGCTTGAACGTACTTCCCTTTGGTTGATTGTACTTGATCAAGGAGCGTGTTTTAGATAAGAGAAGTATTATTATGTTTGCAACGTGTTGCAATTTGGAAAGAATTCTATAAAAGATGGGATCACTAAAGGTTTATACATCTTACTATATTGTATTTTATTGCTTAAATGAGTTAAGAAGTAATCCACTTGTAAAATTCCATAAAATGAAAACTTATAAGTATTGTTCTTACCCTCTAAATCCAGTTAAGATCATTTGTGTTTAAGGAATACAATTAATACTTCTTATTAAACTATAAGTCAAAAGGATATCCTGTTTGTAGAGATTGCCTCCTCATAAAAATCAAAATTGGTAACCTTGCAAGAAGAAATTGTAGGGTTAAAAAGAACCCACATGGTCACATTCTTTTAGGAAAACCTTGTCAGATGGATTAACAATGAACTACAGGCCTTCATTCTTGGCTTGAAATCAATGACTTAGCTGGAAGTTGTAATATGTAAACTTTTATGAATCTTGTGAAGACAATGTGTAGCCTTGGAATTGGTTAATATCTAATTGGATTAATTAGAACATCAAACTATATGGAAATCATGATGCTAGTAAAGTAGATTGTAACCGGATCACGATAAGATGAAAATTCCTATCAAATTGAATTTTGTATGACCATAAGCATTGCTACACCTAGATTCCATAATGAAGATGTGTTCCATTATATTAATCTTATTATTGTAAGATCTCAACTAAGTTCATAGGTGGTGACTTAAGTCCCTACCCAATTAAATCATTGATTGGATTGGTAATCTTGGTTGTAGATCACTTATGGTACAATTATAGTATGCTCCCTTCTTCGTGTTGGTCTATGGCTTGGGACAAAGTATATTAAAACAGAAGTGAAGTTTGGATACTTTTCTATTCCAAATATTATGAGAGCACTTATTGGGATATGACATCCTCTTCTATCTTGGTAATGGTATGAGGTCTAGTCACTCTTCTTGTTGTTGACAGAGATCATTGAAAGTAATTCATTAACCTAATGCTAATGAACTTCAATCAACACCTTATTATTAAGCTGAGTCTAAATCTTGATAAGTCTTAAAGGAGCTATTGGTCTATATTATTAGTGGTTATGGTTCTTTTTTGTATAAGTAAATTGCCATGCATTGTTAAGGAACTACAAATTAAGAACATCATCTTTATCGGTAGACTAGTTCTTCCTAGATTGTGAAGTTTTTGCGAGTCCCTAACCTTATATCAAATGTAAGATATTCTTTTATGCCTATCAGTAAGCACCTCTGAAAGGACACTAACTATAATTTGTGGCAATTGATATGAAACCTATACTGTACTCTTACGAAGATAATGTTAATTCACTTTCCTTAGATTATGAATATAGCCATGGGAATTTTTATTTTTTACCAAGCTCAATGTTATCTTCAAGTTGTCATCTTCTCGCATCCCACAACTTTTGGCATGAGACTTAGTAGATAAATTATATATATATATATATATATATATATATATATAGGTTGTGTTTTGGGGTATGTTATACTAGTTGTGTTGGGGTATGAAACTTTAGTGGCATGGAAAACGGTAGCTCGATCTTCTCCTTGCAGTCATAAATTTGGTTGTCTGTGCTATGCAAGTGTTGACATTCCAACTATACTATAAATTGGTACCAAAATGATGAATGGGAAATGTAATTATTTGGGTGAAAGGTCGTGTGTAGCAACATTTATATTGTTTGGCTACTATGGAGTTGTTGAGGTTTCAATTGGATTTTCTACCTCATATGGATTTGGGGCTGAGAGCCTTCTCTCACCCACAATCCCATATAGGTGATCCTTATGACAAAACATCTTTGAGTAGACTAAGTTGTAGATTAAACAGTACTTCAGTCGACCTTGCACCAGGGCTTGAACAAGATAATATGGTTTCAGCAGGTTTTTAAAAGTTAAATGAGACCCAGCTCTAGACCTGCAGGTAGTTTGAATAACCACCTACAGGCCTAGGGTTGGCAAAGATGGATTTGGTGATGCTTTAACTCAGCTGGAGGCAGAATTTAACATTAGCATTTAAGAACCAAAACCATCGAATGCCCCCTATTTCTTGTTTAAGTTTGCTGTATTTGTGGTCGTAATTACATCTAATGTTAATCAAAGTTGTGCATAATATAGGTCCCATGTTGGGCAAGATGATTATTAACTAGAGTATATTGTAATTGAGAAAATACATTAACTGGTAACTGTTGATAAAACAAGGGAATATGTTTGATACTAACATGTGTTTTCATTAGAATTTACTCTGTGCATTTCAGTATAATGAGGAATTATAGTAAGTGTTGTGACAGAAATTTCAATAGGGCTGTAGACTGTTCGTTGGTTATCTTCTTGTATTGCTCATTATGTCAAATGGCATATGGCAGGAATTGTGCAGTAATAGAACGTATGAGAATTAGTTATTGTTCTTGATTGCCAAAATTTATATTAGGAATTATTCCAAGATCTCATAGATAAACATTGAATAAGTAACAAAAGAATGTATAAATTGAAACAATGTTACCTCACAAGAGTAAGCAAGCAAACCACAAAATTGAGCCAAGAGTTTTGAAGTGAGAAACCGAATTAGTCGGAAAAAAACCCATGTGAATATTAAGAAGCCTTGACAACAATTATCCTCACAATATAAGCTTAGAAGCAAGGGAAAGAGGGAAGAGGAGCTTCAAGTGTCAAGACAAGTGTAGGATAGAGGATGAGGGGGCTCTTTAAATAGAGCAAGAGGAAGGATGGAGGAGTTACTAAGACTCCCATGATAACCTTATAAGACCTCCTTACTGTGTGCCAAATGTCTTATTCGCCAAAAGGTGAAGTGTGTGACATTTGGGGGGAGGAGTTACTTGTGCAAGTAACTCCAAGAATCCTACTAAAGAACAAAAGATGTGAGAGACACCTCATAAATCCAACATAAAGTGAATTTCTAGTAATAAAAAATACACATATAAAAGAGACTTAAGATAAGCTTAAAGAGCCTAAAGGGCTAAAGTGAACCCAGATTAAGTTAATCTCCAACAATTTATGACACATAAGTTACTAAACTTATTAGTGATGGTTGTCACCATTGAAATGGCATATTGTGAAATTAAACAGTGCATTTTAGTTTTAGTTATTATATTGTATGATATACTGTTTGAAATACATATTTTCTAGACTTGGAGCAATTAGTATTAGTACGGGATTTTTAATACGGGTTTGAACATGTTTGAAAGGTATGTTTGCACAAGCATGTAGGCACCCTGTAGACTACAAAGAAATACATTTTCTGTTGATTAAACATAGACTAGAATCAAGTTAAGAAGTGGCATTTTAAGTATGAATTACGGTGACATCTAGACTGAATAGATTGTGTAAACATAGAGATGTATGAATATGAATGCTTGTTCTTTTGAAAATGGAATAAAAATTGGTCTTAATAAGAATAATGAGGCAAGATATTATATAGTGCATTGTTTTTGGCTGATCTAATTTACACTTGGAGTGTATGCTTGCACGATGAACTATAAAGGGGTTCCTTGGAATGGTTTAATAGCTTAAACCAAGCTTGTGATTCTTGTACTTTTGTGTGAAGGACCTTTAAAAAGCATCTTGTTAGTATATATTGTTTGGAATGTTTGATGTGAATTCATTATGATTAATGTTGATTGTGATTAGTACCAAATAGACATCATTCTCGTTAAGGGATGATGAGTGACAGGTAGGGAGCCTCTTTACACGTCACTCATCATCGGTTAACAAGAAGGATGATGTTGATTGTATGTTATAGTAGAGAGTATTGCTGATGTAGACCATTACCCAACTTCTTTTGAAGTCTGAAATCTATAAAATGCTTTGGTCAAAGTAATGTTATAGCTAAATAAATTGTTTGTTCATTGTGCTTTAGATGTATGCTTGATGTCATATTAAATAGAGAAGTATCCATAGTCTATATATTTATTAAATATAGACTAGAATCAAGTTAAGTAGTGGCATTTAAGGAATTAGTCCTAACATGATCGAATAAATATAATGTATATTTATTAATGAGTTGGTGCAGCAACTCTCGTTGTGTTTTTAGGTGTGAGAGAATAAAGGTTGTTAGAACAACCATCCTATATTTTTGTTAGGAGGAGTTAGTTAGTTGTTATAACAACTTACTTATTATAGGATCAATGGTTATACGACCATTCTTATATATTGTATTGTTCCTGATTAATAAAATGTTGAAGATGATTCACTGAATCGTGCTTGTACACACTCAAGCTTCGGCTCTTCCTTCTGAATATGGGTTAAAATCTATATTTGGTATCAAAGTAGGTTTTATGTGGCCTCTTTGAGCATTGTTGTTCCCTCATTCATTGTTTTTTATCAAATCAGCACTATGGCTATGCTATGCAGACCATAAGCAAATGTCATCACTATGTGAACCACATTTCTTGCATATTGACAATGGTCTAACATTGGAGACCATGTGTGACCCTGTTGGCTCCACCATCCACCTTGCTTCTCCCTACCCATCCTTCCACTCTATTCACATTGTTTTTCACCCATTTTGTTCCTTGTATGCATTCAAAAATCAGAAAAAAAAAAAAAAAACATATATTTTATGTATATTAGCTTCTGATTTTATTTTATTTGTGTGTATTTATGTTTGGGGTTGTTTTCTCCAATATCTAAAAATCAAAATATATATAGAGTATATTTACACAGAGTCATACAATTTATGTATGAGGGTTTGATTTATACATTGGGTACTCTACGAGCTCCCTACAAATCCTCCATTCACAGTAGCGATCAAGACAACAAGATTTTTGATGCCATAAATGGTAATCTCAACGGCTTTCATATACAGTTTGGATCGCCCCAAATACCTGTGCGTAGCTCTACTCAACGTTCTCCTAAGCTCTCCATAAATCTGCATCTCATTCACCTCAAACCCTTATGACAGAGTCTTCAAACAGCTGCACCCAACTGATCACCTATGGCTTGATTGGCTTGGTTTCCAAGCACAATCTGCAATTTGCGTCAACACACGGCCACCCACACTGCATCCCATAGTCCATTGCATCAAACCCATTGTCGTCCAGCTGCAGACTCCACATTGAGCTCCCCCTGCATTGGATTGTACCTACCATCCCTAGATCGGTCTCCTTTCGTCAATCTATTTAGCCCGATCTCCCTTTGCCATGCTCTCGGAAATCTAGTTTGCTATGCTCCGCAGCTTCTACATATCCTATAACCGTCATCTATCTTTGCCTTCTCGATTGCAATTAATCCTAGCCTTCTCCATCGACGAAGGAAGATAACTATTTTAGGGTTCATTTTTATTCTTTTAGGTATTACAGGTTTATTTAATAACGAATCTTTTAGTGTCTTATATTTGTATTGTTAATTTATTTGGTATTTTATGTTTGTAATTTTTATTATATTTGTTTAGACATTATAGGTTATTGTGAGTCAAGTTTTAGTATTATTGTCAAAGTCAAAAAAAGTCATTTATGTCTAGAGTCACGTCCTATTGTCATCTTGTTTTAGTATGTGTTATTATCCTTGACTCGTAAGTCATCAAATAAGTCTTGAAAGGCATCTTTCAATAAAATTGGATTTTCAATGTAACTAATCACATGCTGTAATTGAATGCATTATCGGTTGAAACCGACATTCGATTTTCTTGCCCTATGTTAGGACTAAGGGGTGGAATGTTAGGAATTAGTCCTAACATGAACGAATAAATATAATGTATACTTATTAATGAGTTGGTGCAACAACGCTCATAGTGTTTTTAGGTGTGAGAGAATAAAGATTGTTAGAACAACCATCCTATATTTGTGTTAAGAGAAGTTAGTTATTAGTTGTTAGAACAATTTATTATAGGATGAATGGTTATACGACCATTTTTATATATTGTATTGTTCTCGATTAATAAAATATTGAAGATGATTGACTGAATTGTGTTTGTGCACACTCAAGCTTCGGCTCTCCCTTTCTAAATATGGGTTAAAATCTATAGACCCAACTTCTTTTGAAATCTGAAATCTATAAAATGCTTTGGTCAAAGTAATGTTATAGTTGTATACATTGTATGTTCATTGTACTTTCTACTTTAGATGTATGTTTGATGTCATATTAAATAGAGAAGTATCCATGGTCTGTATAACTGATGCATGTAATGGGGATTATACTTTCACATTGTTCTCAATTAGTAATTGATGTCCACATCGCCATTATCTACCCCTTCATGAAACAAACAGCCACTCCCAATGGAGAGGTGTGTGGGGTACCGCTAGTCTGTGGTTGGAGATAAAGCGCCCAGATGATGTTCAACCTCCTTACAACTTATCAAAACTAATAACAGTTAAATACTCATGACTACTTCAGGATCTAATTGCTCATGGAACTATTGAATATTTGATGTATTAACATATTGTCTATTCAGTGGTGGCTGATGACAATATTGCATTCTCATGTAGTGTTGCATTGTACAATAGAGCCTACGTTTGTATTCAATTATATGGCAATGTGTCTTATTGTATCTTTTAGTTGATGTAGATTTTATAGTGTTGTACTTGGGTTTTTGTATTTACTGAACTGTACAATTGAGATTATTTTATTGCTCTTATTTGTACCATATTGTTTATGTCCCAAGAGGAGTAAATGATGTGTAACACTTGACTCAGTGGAATATGATTATGATACCATTATAAATTTAAACTACATTATGATTGATAGCTAAATAGTAATTTAATTAATGTTGAACTAATTGAGTGAGAAATAGTAATGACACTAAATGAAAAAATTGTATGGTAAATTGTCTTTTCAAATTAGTCCACTGTAACATGTGGTATCAAAGTGTAGGTTTAAATGGTCGGACCTAATGAGTCCACTAACGTTGATTTACCTTCTCCTTAATTTTAGTAGGATAAAATGGTGCGCGCAACGACAAATATTGAAGGAACTACTTCTAATTAGGATCGATAACATGATCACAACCCATTAGCAGTAGAGCAAGCTGCTACGCTTGATCAAATCCTCGTAATCCTAAATGAGACATGGGATAAAATAGTAGCCCTGGAACAAGGAGTATATGGACATGGCGAGAAAGAAGAGCAAGAGGAACTGTTGTCAACCTGGATCTGCGCCCTGAATCGAAGACGTGCATGAAATGGCCAATCCTCTATCCAGTTGAAACAATGGGATCTTCTCACGAGGGTGGGTGCCTCAATGGTGAGAATAACCTCCAGAGAAGGCTGGTTCCTGTAAGATGTATCAATGAGGATCTCTACTCTGTGTTGCGGACTACCATGGAAAAGGGAGAAGGAAACTTCAAGGGGAAATCCTACCTAATAACGGTGATACACCAAAAGATTGATCCACTCTACTTGGAACCTTAAACACTGAACAAACAAGGGAAAAGGAAGACCTTTGATTTCAATCAATCACTATGCATAAGTATTTCATGAGAAGGCTCAATCCAATGACCAAAACATGAGGGAAAACGATGGACAGAGGTCTGATACAAGACACTTTGCAGCCACCTAACATCCACTTACAGCTTCAACAAAAGACATAAAGAACACATAACATGACCTGCATAATACGATAAGCTAGCAACTAGGTATGAATCAGAATTTGGGAAGGGAGAGAAATCTACCACATATGCAAATTGTTGAATGAATATACACTATGCCAGCACTTGAAACTTGAAAGTACAGTCCTATTGATTGAAGGGGTTACACAACTCACCAATGGCAGAGTCTGGTCTTGCCAAAAGAGGGATGGATTTTACAATGCTGAAAAGCCATCTTATAGAGAATTACAAAAGCCAAAAGATTGGCGTTGAAAAAAAAAAGATGATCAACTTAAATTAACTCAAGGCTAACTTTGCCTTTCAATAAAATATGTTTTCCCTTTGTCTTTGCATGAAGCTCTTTGGCGCTAGAGGAAGTGGACTTGTCTTTGTTTAAAGCTCCTTGGCGTTAGAGGAAGTGGACTTGTCTTTGTTTATTGAAATGCCCACCTCTCTTTGCATGGAAATCCACACCAATGTCAATTTTAGTTTTTTCATGCGCTGTTGAACGTCTAAAAGTATGAGATGATAATATCATGCATGAAATCCAATGCCAGTGTCAATTTTAGAACTCTAACTTGATTCATTGGCAGCCGAGTTGGAACGTTTGAAACGCTGAGTTGGAACGTTTGAACGGTTGAGTTGGACGAAAAGATTATTCTCCTTTGCATGGCAAACTCCTAGTAGATGTGGCATTTAACAATTAGTCAATTCTAAATCTGGAACGGTCAACTCGACGTCCGAATTTGGAACTCCGGTTGAGTTGTTGGAACGTTAAGAGCTTGAGACGAACGAAAGTGCTTGCATGAAAAACTATCTTGCTGAGTGAGAGATAAATTCAGGTTGAATTTATTTCCTGTCTATCTATTTTCCATTTTTGTTTCTGTGCATGCATTGCTCTTGGGTTTATTCCCGCAGACTTGTCTTTGGTCTTGGATTTTTCTTTGGATCTTTTGTTAGTCCCACTTTCCCATAGAAAGTTTGTCCTTCTCTGCCTTCGAACTTCGTTGTTCGGACAAAAACTACAAGACTTTATCCTTGGCCTTTTCTTTTCCTTCGGCTTTATTTCCCTGTTTCTTCTCCGAAGTATTCCTTCGGACAAAAAGTCCGAAGGAATTCCTTCAGACTTTTTTCCTAAGGATATCTTCCTTTGTAATTTCATTTGCTTTGTTGGTTTTTTGTCTTTTGAAGTCTCTGAATTTCTTCGAACTTTTTGTCCGAAGGAATTCCTTCGAACAAAAAGTCCGAAGGTATTTTCTTTGTCTTTTTAGGCCACCAATAGAAAGCCTTTCGCAAAAATTGTAAAGATATTGCCACCGACCAGGTGCCCTCCACAAGGGCTTGTGTCCTTCCTCTATGCCCTTCGGGAAAGTTGGAATGGTCCTGTCACCGACCAAGTGCCCTCCGCAAGGGCTTGTGTCCTTCATCTGTGGCTTTTCAAAAAAATTGTAGGGCACCCGGGCTTTTTGTAGGATACCCGGGGTTTTTGTAGGGCACCCGGGTTTTTTGCAGGGGTCCTTATTCCTTTGAATTTTTTGGATTTTCTAACTTCTCTCTCAGATTTCTTCAGACTTTTGTCCAAAGGAATTCCTTCGGACAAAAAGTCCGAAGGAATTATTCCTCTGGCGGACCTTTTGGGAGGCTACGAGTTCTTTATTTACAAATCCTCCTAAGTATTCCTTCGGACAAAAAGTCCGAAGGAATTCCTTCGAACTTTTTCCCGAAGGATATTTGTTGTCTTCTCCTTACTCTTGGATTATTTCCCGCAGACTTATGTCCTTTGAACTTTTCTGAAGCTATGTGAAATCAAGCCTTCTTTGCCCGAAGGAAATCCTGTTGTAGCCAAGGCTTTTGCAAATGAGTTATTTCAATTGGTCTACCTCTTACCCAATGTATTATTTCTTCCTTGGCTAGAGACATGAACTTTTTGAATGGCAAGAGACAATCTCACCTGTGGAAGAATTGTCAACAGGGACAACAGGTTGATCAAGAAGAAAATCAAGAGCAAGACCCTGCTGAAGAGCATCATGCTACAAGACGCAAGTGGCAGCAGAACTTGCGCGTGATATGAAAAAACTAAACCCACCTAAATTCAATGAAACAACGTTGGGTGATGGCGCTGATGGGTGGCTCACTAAAATGGAAAAGTATTTCAAATTTTAAAATTACTCTGAAGTAACAAAAGCAGTATGGGGAGCATACCAACTAGCTAGTAATGCAGCAGCCTAGTGGGCCAATAAAGAAATGGAAATGGGCCTTGACTCTACTATCACCACACATGAATAGTTTGTAGCATTATTCAGGGCTCAGTAACTGCCACAACTCTAAATTGATCAGAAACTAACAGATTTTCAAAATCTGAAGCAAGGAGGCCTCACATAACACCCAACAAAAAAATAAGTAGGAAAACACACAGATTGTAGAGAAACATATGCTTTGCACACTTTATTAGCAAATAGCTATCAAAACTTTGTTTTACACTCTTTATTAGCGTAAATTAAGAATGGGGCATGCAAACACACCTTATTTCGTCTAGTTTACATGCAATCAAAAGGGGTTCTAGTAAACTAGGACAACTGTAAATACAGATACAAGAATGAGCTGTTTATATTAAGAAGAGATCACTATGAGGGGTGAATCTCATAAGTAAGCACTAAATATGTCTGAAAAACATCTCCACATATTGAATTTATTGCAAGTAACCACGTGAAAGGAAGACCCGCCATGAAAGAGCATAAAGCTGAGATCATGGTTGTAGGCACAAGCTGCCCCTAACCTGTCTTAGAATGTAGAGAACAAGAAGGATCAATCCTCATCGTGACAATAAAATATCAGATGACTTCCATAGGAAAATACACTAGGCTAAGTGTGTTTAGATGGGCAATCCTAAGAGGGGGAAGAGACATCTCCAGGAATCTATCCTAACATCCATGACTAATGAAAATCCTGTACGTCGAAAACAACGAACTTAGCTTTTCTAGTAAGAGAAAAGAGGATGGAGGTACCTCAATAACTGCTTGCGAAGCTGGGCATGGTCTCCCTAGTCTATCACCATCTACATGGGTAAATGTAGCATCCAAAGGAGCTGACAACATCATCATCCACCACCGAGAGAAGGCCTAGAACCTAGAACCTCTTCTAACACCCAAGGCTGATGAACCACTTAAGGTACAAAGAGCTAGTAAGGTGTGCATCTCCCCCAGACCCAAGTTGCAATCTAAACCACAAGGTTTGAGTTTGAGTTCAAGTTCATGTTCGACAAGGATATAGTTTGGTTCATGTTTGCCCATGGATAAAGTTTTAAGAAAAATGTCATTAAGTTCAAATAATAGAATTTTTATCATTTTCATTTTCTAAAAAAAATGTATAAATATGTTAAGAGGGACAGAGTAGAGAGAGTTTTCAGTCCTCTGTTTTCAGTTGGTATATTTTAATACAAGCGCATATTTATAAAATAATGCAAAAGCATGTCAAAAACTTCCCATGTAAAAATAACGAATAAAAGTTAATGTTCAATGAGGATAAAGTTAGGAGAATTTCTAACTTTTACCATAATGTTTGGCATACCTTATGACATAGGCTGCACACAAGGAGATCTAGAAAACCATAAGGTCAAAAGTTATTCATAGGCTGCAGGCAAGGAGATCTAGAAGACCCTAAGGTCAAAGTTATTCCTGGAACAAATGGATTGCTATATTAATCTCTGTTGTAGCTCAGATTATGTTGCTACAACCCAACAGAAAATGCGGTATTCAACCTGATAGATTATTGTAAGGATCCTAACTAAAGGGATCATGTCATGATAATATCCTCTAAAAAGTGTCGTAGGCGGCAAAGAAGCCATATGAATCCATTTAGGGTGTGAGATAAGCTGAATGTTATTGAATTGAATGGCACATCAGAAATGATTTGTTGGATTAATTTGAAACGTGGTACTCCCACAATTAGCCTTTCAAACTTTCTAATTTTCTTTATTGTTTTATGATAAGAGTTGTTGAAAAGTAATGCACTTGAGGAAGAACAGCGGAGCAGTCAAGTACACTGGAAAAAACTCAGTATTTACAACTCTATAACAAGACTAATTTCACACACCAGGCTATTTATTCTACTAGTACAACACCCTTTAAACCCACTGTGCTCTGTTTTTCCTGAACTTATGACTGTAGTCTAAAATCACATTTCTTTATTTTCAGAGTCAAACTTAAAAAAATAGAGATAAAACTGAGCAACAAAAAATGTGGAAATGTTATCATGACCAGATATACATCAATAACAGATAAGTGGTGAAAATCGTAAGGAAAATAAGATCTGTAAATGATAATACTGGTACGTGTTAAAAGGATCCCCAAGCATGCATGGATTGCTAAAGAAAATTATTTAAAAAATGGCTCGGTGATTGTGGGCAATTGTATAGGAAACCAAAATTATAAAGTTCATGGAGAGTAAAATGGAATTGCTAACCTTAAGCTCACGAGAAGTGGCCCACACCCTAAGTAACAAATCAAATGCAGAATGTAGAAAAGCCCTGTTGAAATCAGAAATAAACTCATAAGATAAACTGCAAAAGGTCCTGAGAAAAGAAACAACAATATCCATTAACATGAGAATTGGACTTACAAAACATCGTGATCAAATTCAAGAGCTGAAGGAAAGTCTGCACGGTATTGCCAAGCTGCCTGGCACCAGCATTTGATTGCTAAGGAACATGATACAAAATACTAGTTAAAAACATATGTTGTCATAGGAATACATTTTGGCAGCTCATTAAAAGGTTGATCTGCAATGCTATCAATATTTAAAGTGTGTTCAAGATAGCAATTCACTGCAACATAACATAAACAAAACTGTGTGTATCCACACTTTTAGAAATGAGGATTAGAAGTTACAATCATTACCATTTGCGAAAATGGGGCGCTGAGCATCCTTTATATTTCCAAGTACAGGCAAAACTCGTGAAAGAACATCCTTCAAACGTGGGGTAAATTTTGAGGCTAGCAATAAACCAAGGAGAGAAATATAAGACACAAGCGCATTAACATGCTACAGAAATCGTCTGCCTCAATGACATTATAAATGCAAGCCCTGAATCACTAGTCACATCCAAGGCCAAAAATAATTTCTCCACCTTCTGCAGATGCAAATTCTGCAAGTGTTTGTACCATGGCCGAAATAGCAACGGCACTCCCCATAAGATGAAGAAACACTTCTACCATCATCTACAGAAAAGCATAAATTAATTATATTAGTTAATATACAAAAAAATCCTATTTGATTTAATCTAGCTAGATTTTGACAGGTTCCAATGACTCTAGAGGTAATTTGTGGTGCAAACTGATAACTCAATTGAATCTCACTTCAAGATAGAAATAATAATAAACCACGAGCGCATCATTTCAAGCAAATCCTAATATGAAACTGAACTTCCGAATCATAAGCTTGTAATCTTCTAGTTTGAAGGAAGCGATTATGTAGAACGTAACCCAATTTAGAATCTTGTCACATTGCAACACCTTAAATAAAATTTTGGTGATAGGGATCCACCAGAATGTATCCAATGATAAAGTTGTGAATAAATTTCTCAGGATTTGATTATCATCAATCACAGTAATTCAGGCATTCAATTTGCAGAAGGAAAATAAAAACAGCAGTATGTTTTTTCGGTACAAGTTTCCTACACAACTCCTTTAACAATAACTACATTTCAAAAAAGCATGATGGTTATACATGTTTCAGCAAATAGCACCTCAACGATAGGTAAACACTTGAACTTCTTCCCATTCATTCTTGTTTCAAACCAAAAAAAACATTATTTCAATTTCCTATAATAACTTGCAACATTCTAAAGGTTATCCTCAGCAAAATGATCTCAGATTGACATTGATGAAACTTCAGACATTCTCAGTGGCAAAAGAGCAGGCTTTTTCTGTAGAAATTTAGTACATAACTCCTCTAACAATAACTACAATTTCAAAATAACATGAAAGTTATACATGTTTCAGCAAATAGCATCTCAACAATAGGGATTCTCTTGAATGTGCTACCATCCATTCTTGTTTCACACCAACAAAATAGTTATTTCAAACTTATTATTAGAATTTAGAAGTCCCCTACTTATGCAAAAAGATCCAAATCAGAACCTCTTGTTGAACATTCTGAATGTTATCCCCAACAACATTATCTCAGAATTGACATTGATGAAACTCTAGACACGTCTAAACGGCGTCTTTTATGTAATGTCCCCTTTATATTGAGTCAACATGTGTGGAACCCACAAGCCCATTTCTATACATCTCAATGGGTGAGGGATGATTGCTAGAGAAGTATATACTGGTGAGTTTTGGTTCCGTTCATTTGTCCTCGGTATTTTTCTGAGTTTTGGACCATTTCCTATATTTTAGAGGCATTTCCTAAATTTTAGGAGATTGGTTGGAGGCAGGGCACTCACCGTCAATCTCCTCATTAGGGATTTACCTTGAGGGGGCCTATTCACTATTGACTTTGTTCATGCCTTTGGATATTTTTTAAGTGTATGCGTCCGTTATAAGTGCCCTAGGAAAACGTGATCCTATTTCTTAGGGGCTTTTGGAGGGCTATAGGAATATATGGCTTGTCGTTGGATGCACGTGTAAGTCAGCTGTTCATTAGGCTTTATCTCAGGTCTTTCTAGTGAGTAGTTCTCAAGCTATGTTTGATTTATTGATGAGAGGTCAAGGTTTTATGACAACTTGGGCATTTTAATGTTATTACACTAGCTATATGTTATGTGCTACTTGATTATAAAGTGATAGTATTGTCATTTCAAATAAAAAATATATTTATTATTTGACACTAAGGCTAAGCGCCTAGGGTTAGGAGCATGTCAATAAATAAATAGAGGTTCCACAACCTTGAGAGGATCAATTTATGCTCATTTCACACATATGCAAACCTACAGTGGGCAACTACAGCAAGCAGAACTCATCTATAGATTCACGGATGAAAACCCTTAGATCCAAAGATCAGATGAAAACCCCTCTAGTTTCTTGTGAGCAATCTCATCCAGAGATTGCAATGGACTGAAAACATTCCTTTTCTAATTTGCAATCTGATTTGTGAGGCAGCTAAAACAAAATTATACAACAAGATCAAATCTGATTGGGGAAAGATCTTCCACCAGGTGCTTGATTTCTAATTAGTTGCACACTATTATTTTTTCTCTGTTGATTTATTCCAATAGATTTTTATCGATAAAATAAAAATCTAGTGTTATTATTAGGGTTTACTCTGTTTATGCAATACATTGTTCTTTTCTTCTTGGCATCATTCTGATTAAAAATAAAATAAAATAAAAAATTAGATAGAGGTCATAACAGTGGTATCAGAGCCGATTTTCTGCCACCATTTGAACCATGGACAAACACAGAAAAACTCTGATGAATGAGGAAACAACATATCTAATTCAAAATACTTTGATAGGGATTCAAAGGGGTCAAGAAAGAATGACATACCTAATGACACAAATGTTACTGCTTCAGAGTAACTTGCCCACTACCATTCCTTTGCAAAATCCAGACCCTGCTAATTCATTTCAAAGAGGGGGAAGCTCAACTTCACATAGCTGACTAGGAGTTGGTCGAACGAGTCCCAATCCAAAACCAGTTAAGCCCATGTTTATACTAAGGAATGAAGGATCAACTTCAGAGACAACTACTTCAAAGGAATTAGATGCACTTTTTATGAAGTATCAAGGGAAATCAAAAGACGTCAAGGCTATGGTAACTTTTATCAATTTCCTGGAAACACTCAAGAAGTATCAAGGAGGTAGAGCACATGGTAGTAATTGAAATGACGACAAGAAAGATTTGCAACATAAAGTGAATCAACTTAATTCTCCTACTTTCGCTGGCAGAAACAAAATATCTACTCGAGCATGGTTTTAGAAGTTACAAACATACTTTACACTCAGCCCTATGGTGGAAGAGGATGCCATACAGTTCGCTGCATTGCATTTGGAGGGTGTTGCCTATGACTGGTAGCACCACAATTTGATTAATCAAGGGCACAGCCTTGTAAAGACATTTGATGACTTCAGCATGAGGTTTTTGGACCGCTTTGAGCTAGAGGATGAAGAGTACTTTAGGGAGCTTGCTAGAATCAAACAACAAACTTCAGTGGAATCATATGTTGCTGAATTTCAACGAGTTGCGGCCATGGTACCGATGTATCAAAAAGGGGAATTACTTACCTTTTTATCAAGAGTTTATTTGAGCCTCTCAAAGGTCTAGTCAAGGCCTTTGCACCCTCATCACTACAAGATGCTATTAAGAGGGCATTGTCACTTAAGCCTTCTATGCTTAGGAGCAAATTTTCGTCTCAACCTAGAGCTCCTACTAACAGGCAGCAGAGAGGGATTTTTAAAAAATAAGGACAGCAAGTCAACAAGTTTAATTCATACCCTCAAAGAGCTACACCTCCACCCACTTCCCCCACTATAGTTAAAATGATTGATGAGCAAACTAGGAATGAACTTCGAAGAAAAAAGTTTTGATTTATGTGCAAGGAGCATTGGGAGTCGGGTCATAGATGCCTTGGCAAGGATCAAGTCCATCACATTGAGGTAGTATCTTATGAAGAAGAGGCTGGTTATGAAACTGATGAATCAGTACAGCAACAAGTAATGGAGAAGCTGATTGTTGAGCATGACCCTGAGCAGTTGGCGAAGGATAATACCGGCACTAGCAAAGGTACGCTTGCAAATTTTTCAGAAGCACCGCGATATCATCTATTCAGAATTCATGGAGAGTTATCCGAACAACAAATTATTGTAATCATTGATAGTAGAGCTACTGACAACTTTATCGATGAGGGCCTTGTGGCCAAGAAGAGATTGAAGGCGGAGGACTACTTAGGGTTCAATGGGACTGTCGCTGATGGTTTCACCATCCCATGTATCAAGGTAATTCCGCAACTCAAGTTATATTTGGGTGCTTATGCCATATCTGATGACTTCTCTATTGTTGGGTTGGGGGAAGCATACATTGTTCTAGGTATATTGTGGTTGCACTCCCTTGGGGAATTTTCCCAAAATTATCAGTCCATGGAGTTGAAGTTCAAGTCATAGGGGAGAGACGTGGTACTTAAGAGCATACATGATGACTCACCACAGGTGGTTACAGCCAAGAGGAAAGAAAGGATCTTCCATAAGGGGCAAGCTTTATAGGCAACCAGTTGCTTTGTGATGAAAGGTATGCCTACCATACCTTCAAATGGGCATCGCACTTATCATGCTGGCATTCATATTATGTTGGACAAGCATAGTTTTGTGTTTGGTGATATGCCTACAATAGTTTTGCCACCAGATAGAGGATTCCAACAAATCATAGAGTTGGAGATGGGCTCTAAGCCCCTCATGATCCACCCCTACCGCCATCCACAGATATATAAAGAGTAAATAGAGAAGGGTATAAAATAACTTCTAGAGATGGGTCACATCAGACCCAGTTCTAGTCCATTTGCTTCATCAGTAGTGCTTGTAAAGGAGGATGGTACGATAAGGATGTGCATAGATTAACAGGGCTTGAACAAGAAAACAATCAAGAACAAGTATCCCATTCCCAGGATTGATGAGTTGCATGGTGCCGTCTCTTTCTTTAAATTGACTTGAGGTCAGATTATCACCAGATCCATGTACATGAAGAGGACATGCACAAGACAGCCTTCAAGTGTCATTATGGACACTATGAGTTCATGGTCATGACATTCAGGCTAGCGAATGCACCAGCCATTTTACAATCAGCCATGAACCAGGTATTCAATGCTTAGTTGAGGAAATTCATGTTGGTATTCTTTGATGACATCTTGATCTATAATAAAACCTGGGAGGACCACTTAAAACACTAGGATACAGTCCTCGAGATATTGCATCAATAGGGATTCTTTGCAAAAGAATCCAGGTGTGAATTTGAAGTTATAGAGATCCTATATTTTGGCCACATCATTAGTGCTCAGGGTGTTCAAATGGATCAACAGAAGATCCAGGCTACTTAGGATTGGCCAACCCCTACTACGTTGACCCATATTAAAGACTTCTTAGGCCTATGTAGTTACCATTGGAGATTCATCAGGGGAATCTCACAATTGGCAGCAGCCTTAACTGAAATGACAAAGAAAGGAGCTTTCATATGGAATGACGCAGCTCAAGGAGCTTTTGAGAAGCTCAAGCAATTCCAAATTTCGCACTACCATTTGTTGTAGAGTGTGATGCTTCAAGTGAGGAGATTGAATTTGTGCTGATGCAAAAGGGTAAGCCCATAGCATTTGACAATAGAAAGTTAAAAGCTACGGAGAGGACATTCTATGTTTATGACAAGGAAATGCTTGCCATTAAGCATGCTTTGGCTAAGTTCAAACAACACTTAGTTTGTGCAAATTTGTGATGAGAACAAACCACAACAATTTAAAATTCTTCCTTGGCCAATGTGATTTAAATGATCAGCAGCAGAAGTGGGTAAGTAAGCTTCAAGCTTATAATTTTGACATTGAGTACGTGAAGGGTAAGAAGAATGCGGTTGTTGATGCTCTTTCCCATATGCCTACATTCTACGCCATTTCTTCTATTGCTGCTGATTGGAAGGCTTTTATCATGGCCGAATATGCCAAGAATGCCTTTGCTACTAGTGTGTTGGATAGGAATGTGAAGGATGACAAATTTGTTGTGGCGGATGACCTTATATTGTATAGAATAGAATATTCCTTGTACCTGAGCCCAAAATGAAGGAGAATGCACCTCTAGTTGGTCACCTAGGCTTCTACAAAACTTATAGGCAGCTGAAAGAGAGGTTTTCCTAGAAGGGCCTCAAGGAGGATGTTCTTAGGCATGTTAAAGAGTGCATTACTTGCCAAGAGAATAATGGAAAGCACACTTCCCCAATAGGTTTACTACAGCCCTTGCCCATCCCAAGCCAAAAATGGGAAAATATATCCATGAATTTTATCACAGGCCTTCCTAAAGCGAATGGCAAGGACTGCATTTTTGTTGTAGTGGATCGAATAACTAAGTATGCCCATTTCTTTGCCATCCCTATTGAGTTCAAAGCATCATAGGTGGCTAACTTGTTGTTTAGAGAGGTATTCCAACTACATGGCTTGCCCAAGACCATTGTTAGTGATAGGGACAAACGATTCCTTAGCACCTTTGGCAAGAATTATTTCATTTGACTACCACTGAGCTCACTCCTAGTACCAGCTATCACCCCCAGACAGATGGGTAGACGAAGATAATTAATAAGTTGACTAAAGGGCACCTAAATAACTATGTTACAAATCAGCACACAACATGGATTAAGTGGTTGCATCTTGGAGAGCATTGTTATAATACCACTTACAACGTGTCCATTGGCATGACATCATTTAAGGCACTATGTGGATATGATGCACTTACCTTCATTGGGTGTTCACTAACAGCCGTGTATCAGTAGCTGGTGACTTTGTGTAGCATAGCAAAGACATTCTCAAATTGCTTAGTGACCATTTGCAACGAGCACAAAATCAGCAAAAACTTTATGCAGACCAGCACCATACTAAGAGATCATTTGAGGTTGGAGATATGATTTTTCTACGTCTGCAGCCTTATAGGTAAACTTCCATGAAACAAAGTGGGGTTGAAAAGCTCAAACCTCGCTTCTATGGACCGTACAAAGTATTGAGGAGAATTGAAGAGGTGGCCTATGAGTTGGAGTTGCCAACAAGTAGTCGGATTCACAATGTTTCCCATTTGTCTTGTCTTAAAAAGGCACTTGGACAGCATGTTGTGCCATCAACTAATTTTCCACCCCTGGATGATGAGGGGGGACTTGCATTGGTTCCAAATGCCATTATTCACACATGGGAGAAGAGATTGAGGAAAATGACCATCACGGAATATTTGGTCCTTTGGAGGAGCCTACCCACAAAGGATGCTACTTGGGAGGGGCCGGAGATACTTAAACATCCACCGTTACATTGCTTGTGGGCAAGCAATTCCAAGAAGGGTGGACTTGTAATGTCCCTTTGTACCGAGTTAACATGTGGGACCCACAAGCCCATTTCTATACTTCTCGATGGGTGACAGGTGATTGCTAGAGAAGTATATATTAGTGAGGATTGGTTCCATTCATTTGTCCTTGGGTGTTTTTATGAGTTTTGGACCATTTCCTATATTTTAGGGGCATTTCCAAAATTTTAAGAGGTCGATTGGAGGCAAGACCCTCACCATTGGTCTCCTCATGGGATTTACCCTAAGGGAGGCTTTTAATGGTTGACACTGTTCATGCCCTTGAATATTTTTAAGTGTACATGTTTGTTATAAGTGCCCTGGGAAACTTGTTCCTATTTCTTACGGTCTTTTGGAGGGCTACGGGAATAGAACCATGTCATGCAGCCTATCGTTGGATACACATGTGACTCAGCTGTTCATAATGCTTTATCTTAGGTCTTCCGGTAAGTAGTTCTCAAGCTATGGTTGATTTATTGATGAGAGGTCAAGTTTTTTTACTACTCGAGCATTTTAATGTTATTACACTAGCACTATGTTATATGGTACTTAATTATTAAGTGATATTAGTGTCATATCAAACAAAAAATAATCTTTATTATTTGATAATAAGGCGAGGTGCCTAGGGTTGGGAGCATGTCAATGAATAAATAGAGGCTGCCCAACCTTGACAGGATCAATCTATGATCGGTTCACATATATTCAAACCTACAATGGGCAGTTACAAGAAGTAGAGCTCATCTATAGATTCAGGAAAGAAAACCCTTGGATCTAGAGATTGGAGGACAAAATCCCTCTGGTTTCTTGTGGGCAATCTCATCTAGATTGCATTGGACTGAAAGCATTATTTTTTTTATTGACAATCTAATTTGTGGGGCAGCTAGAACAGCATTATACAACAGCATCAATTGTGAGTCGGGAAAGATCTTCCACCAAGTGCTTGATTTCTAATTAGTTACACACTATTATTATTTCTTTATTGATGTATTCCAATAGATTTTTATTTATAAAATACAGCTCCAATGTTATTAATAGAGTTTACTTTGTTTATGCAGTACATTGTTTTTTTCTTCCTGGCATCATTCTGATTGAAATAAAAAAATAAAATTAACAATTAGATAGATGTCATAACATTTTCAAGAAAATGTTTTCCTTGAGAACTCTTTTCAATAAGGCCCCCACATCAAGTGCACTGAGCTATGGTCTAGAGGTTGAGACTATGCATCCCCATGCCTCCAATCCAAGTTCAAACCATGCATGGCAGGCTTAGAGACCCATGTGTGTGCATTTTGGGGAGTTTGACCCATGGACCAAAAACAAAAGATAATAAGCAGCTCAGGGTTTACCTCCTAGTGGTGACTTTATCAAAAGCATTCCACAACAATTGGGCTCCTTTTCTCTTTATCCTGTTGCTTCCACTAGGGAACCTTCTCATTCTTGTGAGGCAATGCCCATCATGCATCTCCATCTCCTCTCTTCTGTCGACTGATATTGGAAAACCCACTTTCCACCAAGCATCATCATTGATCATCAAAGGAAGCGCCCATTAAATTTTGCCCAAGATTATTAATTCAACATTGTGAAATATAGGCGGTAATGTTCGATGGCCCCTAAGCACTAAATAGGTTATTTGATGAAAGATGGGTGGAAAGGCTCAAAAACAGGTATCTTTGACGCTCATTTTGTCAGGTCTAGGCACTTTCTGATACAAAGCTTTTTTAAGCTTCTTGTTCATCCTAAGTTTTTGGTATCTGATATATTTTGAGTCAATTATTACCTTTTCTTCATTCTGATCCTCACCTTTCTGCTACAAATTATTTCTTTGAAGAGTGTGTGCTAGAACTACGTATTCCACAACACATCATGTATAAACAATTACGGCTAATTTGTTATCGCGACTTATTCTTTGACAAAGATAAAATCTCCTAAAAATACAGCAAAACCATTCTGATGTTTTTATTTTCTTGGTTAAATAGCATCTAGAACCTTGTAAATTAACAGGAAATTTGACCATACCAGGTCAGGAAGGCGTGTGCCTATTGCAACAAGCAAACTAGATGCAGCCCGTTGCCAATCTGTATCCAGATCCTGTGATTGACAGAGGAACAGATTTCTTAAACCATAGAAAAAATCACATATCAGGACAATTAAAAGAAGGCTAGTAATAAAATATTTTGAATACCAAAACTAGCACAAAACCAAAATTACATGAAAATCCTGAAAAGACAATATTTGATTATTTATTGTGTTGGAAGAGGTTCAGCTCCTATTCTCTGAAAATAATGTATGAACAAATAATTCAGTACAGTTGAAATGGCCCTACCCTGCAATGGAGCACACAAGGTATTTGGAGCATATTCTGCAACTTGGAGGCAATTACCATTCACCTAAACATGCAATTAGTGTAACCTGCGTATTTCATCATCTTATCTACAAGAAAAAATTCCAGTTCCCACATGCGATGAGGGAAGCTAATCCCTATGGAAGTTACAAAGAAACAATGGAAAGCCACCATTAAAATTGTGATTATGACATACTGATCCATAAGCTTGACCAAAGTTATAGCCATTGGAAAGTTGTATACACCGTTCATATGATTATGCTCAAGCCATGTATGTAAGATAAAAAGCCTGATAAGGGCACAAGTTTTTTGATGCACATATTTATCTCACTATGACAAAAACAACTCTCTTTTTTTATTGACTAAGTCTTCGGCTTAGTGCCAAGGACTGAGGAGTTCCATTCCGTCCTTTAAACATAGATGGTCTAATTAGAAAGTTTTTTTTTAAATTATGGTCACCAAACTTAGACATGCTTACATCTTTAAAATGAAAAAAGATGCTCAGTCACAAAGCATAAGCACAGCTCCAAAATAGCACAAGTACAATTTGTTATATACTAAATAAAGCCACAAACAAACAAGTTTAAGCACCCATTAAAAACATCAACACAAATATAGCAAGGCAGCAGATAAAGTCTTTCCCAGAATGCTTTCATAAGCCATCTATCAAGGTTCTTAACTTAATGTGGTACCCAGCATTCCCAAAGATTCAACATGTCAAACACACGAGGGAAATTGGAAACATAACCATATTTGTTAAATAGTTAGCAGGTGGAGTGCATGTATCCTATTTATGGTTAAAGGTAGCAATATTTTAAAATGGTGTTTGAGGTAACAAACTCACATACTGCAATAATAAGCATTCCCCCAAAAAAAAAGCCATTAAGTAAAGTTTATTATTAGTGGAAATTGCTCTAGCCTCTGACAATGGCATTTCAAATAGTTACTGTATATCGCTCTGAAGAACCCAAAACAAGATCTAAATTTAAAAGCTTCAATGAATATGAATGATGCTATTATGGAAAATATTGTGATTGGTGTAGGCAATTTCTCACCTGTAAAGTTAGTGATGATAAGTCCAGTGTGCCTTCTGTCACAGGTTTTGCACCAAAAAATCTCCTTGAAACTAGGCATTTCTGTCATTATCTTGGCCATGACTTCTATCACGGCACCAATCACTAATGACTAATGATCACCATATCACATTAGTAATCTCAGAGGTCAAAAGTGTCTATTATGTATCAAATTTCACCACCCACCCTTTTTTTAATTAATAAATACTAAAAAAACTGATATTTCATCAAGTTGTAATCAAAAAGTTCAGGGTTTAACGTATATGATTGAAGTAATTATTTATTTAGCCTCATTAACTAGTTGACCCTATTCCATGATATAATACTTATTTCTGTGAAGTCAACCATTGCTAGGCCATCACATCTCTCGTACATGGTAAAATGTGTCATCCTCAATGAGAGTTGAAAATTGCATTTGCATATGGCGAAACCACAAGGGCAAGCACACATAGACACAAACAAAAAGACGCACAGGAATGCATGAATGTGTGCAAACAAACATACAGAGATTGATGGTTTGCGTGTGTGTTAGCATGTGGGAAAATTTGCATAGGATTTTTTACCAAAATTCGTGTATACCGATTAAGATTAGTATCAACCCATGCAGAGACGAGCACTACTTTATGTACATTGCTTGTTCAAACAATTGTCATATCAGACTATACTTTGCTAAAGATAGCCAAGTAATATCTTGTTTCTAACCAAAATAATATACTTTTATTAGTATTTGGGCCAGGAATTTCCATCTCCCCTTTGGGTTAGGAAAGTTCATTTGTCTCTTCTTGTATGTTCCAGACAAGAATTTTCATCTGCCCTTTTTACTTGAAATAAAAAAAATCATTTGGCCTTTGGGTTTATTTGGGTTCAGACACAATCAGCTCTGGACCTTATATTCATTTTTTGGTTCAGGCACAATCAGCTCTGGACCTGCTATTTATTATTTTGGTCCAGGCACAGTCAGCTCTGGACATGCTATTTATTTTTTGGTCCAGACACAATCAGCTCTGGACCTGCTATTCATTTTTGGGTCCAGGTACAATAAACACTAGCCCTTTTATTTGTTTATGATCCGAGCATATTCAGCACTGCGCACTGCCCTTTCTATTTTGTTTACAAATATTACAGACAAAGAACAACAACAATAATTGACTGAAAGGGATAAGTGTATATGATAAACGTAGTTTGGTTAATGCAAACATGCATATTATATACACAACAATTTCTCGATGATGTATTGACTGAAACAAACATCAAATAGAATCTTTGATGTCAATGAGGTCTTACAAGTTCTCTAGGCTTCCTTGCTGGTCGTAGATCAACATGGAAACATCTTTTATCAATAATTCTTCTCGAATTTAGATTACTCCATATCATTTATTTCTGACAAAGTCTTCTTAAAGTGTACATTCTGCAATCAATATGGTAGTCCACATGGCTAGATCTTTCTTAGTCACTTGCTGAGAATCTTATATCAGAGTTACTCGAGCATTATTTCAAACAGCTGGCAAATCTCGCTACCTTGAGCAACTGGAGGGCTTTTTCAAATCTGATGACATATTCTGATTCTAGACAAAAACATTAGCTAGGGCTGTTTTGTACTTTTTTTGGTTTGTTTGTTTGACCCCTAAAAAGCATGGCCAAATTTCAGGTACAATTTCGACCCCGAATAGAAAGATTCATTTTGTTAATTTAAGTGCCATACATTTCCCGCCCAACCACATCATGCAAAGCGGCACCCCATGATTGGAACAGAGCAGAGACAGAAGTGGTGAAGCATTGCTGGTGATTGGGCGGTAGCTGGGTAGCACGTCAGAGACAAAGTGAAGGTAGTGCTCAGGAAGAGCATTGGCAGTGCCTGGGAAAAGAGGCAACATCTTTTATTAATTATTCTTCTTCAATTTAGATAGCTCCATATCATTTCTTGCTGGCAAAGTCTTCTTATAGTATACATTCTGCAATCAATATAGTGGTCCACACAACTAGATCTTTCTCACTTCCTAAGCATCTTTTATCAGAGTCACTCAAGCATTCCATCAAATAGCTGGCAAATCTCGATATCTTGAGCAAATGGAGGAAGTTTCCAAATCTGATGACATATTTGGAGCCTAGACAAAAACATTAGCTAGGGTTGTTTTATACTTTTTTTGGTTTATTTGTTTGAAGCCCCAAAAATGTGGCCAAAATTCAGGTGCAATTTGGACCCTGAATAGTCAAAATCTATTTTTATATTTAAGCATCATAAATTTCCCACCCAACCACATCATGCAAAGCCGCACCCCATGTTTTGCCAACTTGTGACGCAACCATCATGAATCAAGTGCCAATTTTAGGCACTCAAGGTGCTTTCCCTACATATTTTTAATTTTTTTATTTTGATTTTTGATTTTGAGGAGCGGGGGCGGGGTGGGCTGAGGCGACAGGCGGGGGGAGGGGGGGGGGGGGGGGGTGGAATTGGTTTTGGAGGCTTCAGCTTTTGAAGTTCACGAGCACACAAAAACCATTTATACTCCTGTTTTGGTTTTGTAGAAAAACTCTTGCTGAGCTCTACGCAATGGTAGCAAAAGTTTAGAAATCAGTGGGCTTCTAGCCCATCTTTGTGAATCTCCAAGTATGGCTACCATACCAATGTTCAATGGGGACAATTACAGTGTTTAGACATAGGAAACAAAGGAAGAGCTACAATAATTGACCCGTGCGTTTTATCATTGGTGACGACGAGGAACATATAAATCTATGTTCTAGGTGGCAATTCAGGACAAAATCCCCTTAAGATTCACACCTTCCATTAAGATAGGTACCTCCCCTTACGACAGTCATCTTGCTCAGGCCTAAGTTTCTTTACCAGAGCTGGAAATTTTAATGTATAATAAGCGTTGACAAGATTAAGACTTTCTGTAAGTCATTCCCCTTCACTTTGGTATGTCCGATCTCCTGAAAGTGCCCCACAGGGCACTAAATACAAATACAAAAATCTGTTAAGAATCCCAAAAAAAATGAATGCTAAATATTGTGTTTTAATGAGTTCTGCTTCATAACAAATTATATTCCTTCTTGGGGGACACTTACACGTGACTTTCCATATTCTCAAGATGAGTCGGTTCTTCTATAATGACTCTTTGGATTCAATATATGAATCACTTCATATACTCTTCACCACGCAGCTACAAATACAATTGTACATAGCAGACAGGAAAGCATAGAGGGAGGTCCACAATAATTCCCCTCTAAGTAGAAATCAGAGAAAGCAAAGTGTGGTAGCCTTGCATATTTTCTCAGAGATCAACCTTATTGTAATATTCTGAGAGTAATAAATTTTACATTTCTTCTCAAAGATAGCTATACAATCCTGTCAAATAAATAAATTAGTGAGTTCCTTTACTCAATATTGCTCTCTGTGTATATTCTTATTTCCATTCACTCATGATTCATTTAGTTACAATTCTAGAATTATTTCTACACTACAATTGCTGCAATTAATTGCTTCCACTATAACACATCTAAGTTCCAACAATTTAAGTGTGTTGTCCACTGGATTGTCAATCACATCCAAATCATATAAAGGAGAATAGATTCATAGGATAGATATGGCAATTACATATCTCGATCATCATGTCTCCCATGAACTGCACTTTCAAATTGATTATTCAAAATCACTTAATATTTATTTGGGTAAGCCAAGTGAGAACATCCAACAAGTGAACGATGAGACTTAAGAGGAGAATGTTGAGCATTCTAATGAGATCACATTACTAGGTAAACAAACAGTTGAGGAGGAGAGTCCATCCAAAACTTGCAACTTCTTAATCAAACCCTTGTAAATAAAATTGTGTATATGAGGTACTATTTTGATGCAAAAATTGCTCCTCTCATCTGAAAATAATGGTAAGCTTATTAGATAGCTAATGCTATCACAATCCATATGTTGAATATAGAGTTTATAAAAAAACTGTGTAGTTTTTTTAGATCGACATTTCAGATCACGCTTTGTGATCCATCATCACGATGAAAGAGGAATGAATTTAGAGAGAGAATGATAAGCATGTCAATATTTTGAACTGAATAATTGATTGTATAGATAGGACTGCTGAGAGAGTCTTCCAAAATTCCATGGATCAATTTAGAGAGAGAATATTTACTTGAGTAATTGTAGGAGGATATAGCAAGAGGATCTTCTTCTTCATCACAGTATTGAATTGCTTCTTATGATGATGATGCTTCTGATGTTGATACTTATGATGGTAGTTCCAATGCTGGCAAATTTTGCAAAGATGGTTCTCCTATGCTTATAATGATAGTATTTTCTATGATGGGAAACCTAGTGATGGTTCTTTTAGTCACAGACTGCCTAACCGGCGAGTACTTGCCGCTTACTCGGGTACTCATCATAAAAACCCTGAAATGAATAACCACTGCTCGAACTCAATATGCATTTTTTGATCATCGGTTTTTCCTTGCAAATGAGTACTCGCCTGCAAGCCTGTACGCGTGCTAGATTGGAGGACATCCTTGTAGATGAGGCAAGGCAGAGCCAGAGGTAGAACCAGAGGCACAGGCATAGCGTTCTAGGCATAGTGAGGAGGGGCAGCCAAGTGGAAGGACTAGGCATTCTCAGTCTCCCTTAGTTTTTCAAAGAGTTGGGAGGAGAAAATTATAGATTCTTGTAATTTGTATTTGTAAATTTTTGTTGTATTCACATGATTGTGCGATTTCGTACTTTATTTGTATTCAAATCTAATAGAAAACACTTTCCTAACATTTTACAGACTCATCTGATACATTATGGCATTATGCAATTGTAATTTTCATTAAATTTATGCTTTTTTAATAAATTTAAGTATATTTTGCTTTTGTCGGTTATTCCCAGTTATTCGAATACTCTTTGGTTATTCAAAATTTCCCCTTGGCGAGTACTCTCCGGTTATGGGTATGTATACTATGCTTTCAATGATAGTGCCTCTAGTATTATATCCTCATAATCATGCCTTGCTTGTTACTAATGGGATTATTCTCTTAGTTTTGGCGAATTTGAGAAGCATAAAAAGGGTATTGGTTTGAAGTTACTCAAGATGATGGGGTATACCAATGTTGGGCTTGGAAAATATGGATAGGGGATTGTTTATTTTGTTGTGCCTATAATTAGAACTTGGAGAGCATACCATGGGTATTCTAAGATGGCTTCTATGGAGGATGGCAGTTCTACTATTGATGAGCAACACTTTGAGTCTACAGCAGTGGTTGATTCCATAGTTCGGCTAGTTTTTGAGTACTCACAATTTATTTGGTCAGGTGAGTTTTCGTTGTTTAAACTCGCGAGTGTACCTAGGCAATTTTTGATGAGTTTCAATGGAGAACTCATGGTGAGTACTCAAAGAGTCCGACACTGTAACTCGTTGTATGCAATTTGGGACTATGGACACAGTTTGGATGCTACATTTGCTTCTTTTTAAGCCCCCACATTTTCATCACACAGCATTTGAGCATCCTTTAAGTGAATCGGAGGGAGTTTATAGCAAATTTGTAAAGCTTATTTGGATGAGATTGATCCCTACGGTGACTAGACTGTGTAGGACAAGGAGACCCCCTTGTTCACAGAGAACAAGATTGTTCATTTCGAAAGGAAAGCTATGGAGGGTGTAGGTAATGGTATAGCAGAAGCAACAGAGATTCGATTGGATGACATACTTGTAGATGATGTAAAGTAAGAGGCAGAGGAGTCGCTGCCATTTAATACCAGGGTGAAGCCGCAGGTGGATCCGCAAGCAACCTTCTAGGCAAAGCGAGGAGCCGCAGCGGAGAGTGAGGACTAGACCCTCTCCCCAATTTTTCATAAGAATGAGGAAGAGGAATTTTTAATTCTTTTAATTTGTTACTTGCATGGATATGCAATTTATGATGGTGATTTTCAATGACAATCATCATAAATTCATGAGTTATAGCAGTTGTCAGCTAGTTGTTGTATTCACATGATGATGCAATTTCGTACTCTATTTGTATTCAAATCTAATAAAAAAAACTTCCCCAGCATTTTACAAACTCATTTGATACATATTGTAACTGTATTATATATAAAATTTATGTTTTTAAAAGAGTTTTAAGTATTTTTTTAAGTTGCCGAGTTTTGGCCGAGTTGGAAAAAGTTTGTTATGTCGAGTCCGAGTATGCAAACTATGGTTGATTCCTCTCCGACAAAGGAATTAGTCTGTGGGCCTTCATCAAATTCGTCTCCTTGAAAGGAGTGACTAGAGCATGGTGCATCCACACCAAAGCAAAGGCTTTCTAGGTCTAAACCCATGTATCAAAAGTCTCATCACCATAGTCTCTTAGGTCTAAACATATTGGTTTGGTAGTCATCCTGATCATTATTTGGCTATAGAGAAGCATAGATGGAAAACTCTTGGAACAAAACATGTTATGAAGATTGATGGTGGATGGATTGATGTTTTGTAGCAACAACATTTAAGCTGTTGTTTGACAAAGTCACACAAGTTAGTTTCCTCCACAGTGGGACAAGTTAGCTCCCACCATTGTTCTTCTATTCACATTATTGATTTAAATAGCCCAATCAGCCTCATCAAGGTTACATGTGGCCAATAGAGAGATGGTAAGCTTGATTGGATGGAGGTATATGGTAGTGTGAAGTGCCAATATGGTAGCTACCATGATGATTGGGTTACTTCTATGTTTGGTAGAATGTTTCTTGATTGATTTGGATTTGGTTGATGAGCATGATGGGACTTTTGGCTTTGGAAGTCTTGATTGAGAGTGCTTTGCTTCTTGATGACCCATGATTCTCACGATAAGACCATCTTTGATTGTGTCATGTGATGGAGGACATGCGCTATGTTTGGACAATTGATTATTATGTTTTGCTTCTTGAAGGTATAGTATTTTGGAACATTTGTAGACCACCTTGAGATGGTTCCAAATTCAAAGAAACGATCCTTACTCTAGGATGATAGTTTTCTTGACTTGAAGGGTGACATTGAAGAAACAACCTCACTCCAAGCTTATGGGCATTGTTGCTATGGATTGGTGGATCCAGGCTTGATTGATGATTCGAGGATTGTTTTAGCTCCTATGGACCCAAAGATGTGATGGTTTGAGGTGGATCATGTAGATCTTGTATGGTTTAATTGATGATTTCAAGATTATTTAGTTCCTATAGACCCATAGTTTGTGACGGTTTAAAAAAAAGATCTTATGGTGGCGGTCTATGGGGGCATTAATTCTTGATTGACATGTGGCTATGGTGAAAGACATCAATACTAACAATGGTGGGAAGATAATATTTGGATCCTACAATGGTCAGAACATTTTTTTATCATGTTTTTCATTGAGACCTTGGCTAGTAGTGACCTTTAGCTGAACAAGCGCCAAGTTCAAACTAGCATCACGTACCTTGCTTTGAGCATTGGTTTGGCTTCGACAACCCTCCATCATCATCATCATCATCATCATCATCATCATCATCATCATTATAGCTATGTTGATTGGTTTTCTTTCTTAGTCTTTCATTTGTTGAAGGCAAAACTTCCTCTTTTTTGCACTTTGCTCTAGCTCGAAAAAATTGTTACCTTGGCTACTAGTGACCTTTAACTAAACAAGCATCGGGTTCAAACTAGTATCACACACCTTGTTTTGAGCATTGGTTTGGCTTCGGCAACCCTCCATCACCATCATCATCATCATTATAACCATAGATTCAAAAATTGCCAAAAATCGTGAGTTGACTATCAAACGATTAATCTCCTCGAAAATCGCAAAGTAGAGTTTTGGGGATTTATCAATGATTTTTTCCAAGTAATAACTGCAATTACTTGGAAAAAATTGCCGACTAAATCGCTGCGGCTCAGCCAAGTAGAGGATCAAAGCACAAAATGAAAAAAAATGATTTTATGCTTATTTCATAAATATAGTGCACAATCAATGGAGCTAGGTTTTCTAGTGATTTTTTAATCTATGTTTAGAGTGATTGACAGCTGTACAAGTATACAAGCCTAGGGTTTTCAATATTCAAGGCTGCCTCAAGGAATACATATTGATAATGTGATTAACAAGGCCCAATGGTATACACAATCACACAACCTACAATTGCCTACCGCTTTTTAATACATACTCTATTTTCAAACCTCAAGGAAAATAGTTACACAACCTACAAGTATTTATTTTATTTTTCATTATATTTGAAGTTTTAACTTTAAAATTTTGAAGTACTCTTCAATAAGACTACATTTCTAGTATGAATCATGATATCTACTTCATCTTCTACTTCTTCCTTTAATTAACAGTTAGGTTAGATCCTAAAACTTTTTTAATTTTATAGGGTTTAAGTTTGTTCTTTAAGAATGGCATCGGCATCTGGTTTACTTGTCTGTCGTAAGCCTAAGTCCCTTGACCTTTCTTGAAAGCATTGTGAATTGGCGACAGAGGGCAATTGTGGCATTTGCTATTATTGTGGGATGAAGATGAGTAGAGGTGTATATCACCTTAAATACCACATCGCACAAATACTAGGGAATGATGTGGTATTGTGTAGACAAGCACCACTTGAGGATCAAGAAGATATGGTTGCTTACATTGCGGCTTATGTGGAGAAAAAAAAGGGAAAAAAAAAAGTTGATGCATTTGAAGCCTAAGTGAATAGAAGGGCAACAAGGGATGATTATGACATTGAGGCCTCTTTTATTGCCCCAACTCTAGGGGGTCGGGGATGGGGGCAAGGCTCATCTACTAAAGAAAGCTTAGCAACTTTTTTCGTTCTTTGAAATAGTCTTAAGTCACAACCTTCACTCGAAAACACCGTTTTGAACCGGGAAGTGCACAATGAAGAAAGGATAGTTGCAGCAAATTTTTGTTACTACAACAACAACATTCCTTTCAATGTGGCAAAAAGCCTATATTGAGAGAATTTGGCCACTACATTGGTCGTTGCCAGGAAGGGGTTCAAGGCTCTCACTCATGATTTGAATGGCTCGTTGTTGGAAGATTTCATCAAACATATGCAACCTATTGTAGAAGAGAGAAAAAAGTATGGCAAAAAAAAAGCAACACCATTTTGTCTAATAGGGGAACAAATGGGAAAAACCGCACATTGATTAATTTTCTAGTGGCTTCAAGTGGGCAACTAGTCTTTTTCAAGATAATTGATGCCTCCCACCAAGTGAAAAATGCAAACACTTTGTGATATGTTTGATGAGGGGGTGATGGAAATGGGTGTGGAGAATGTCGTCCAATTTGTGACAAAATCCGACAAGATATATAGCAGTAGGGAAACTTCTTGAGAAGAGGCACCCTACACTTTTTTGGACCCCTTGAGTAGCTCATTGCATTGATCTCCTACTTGAAGACATAAGAAATATCTAGTGGGTGAAAATTGTGGTTGAAAAGGCAAGAAATATCACCAAATACAATCACACTTGGATGCTAAACTTGATGAAAGAGCACATCAATAGAAAGGAGCTCGTGCGATCGAGAGTCACACAATTCACCACAAACTTCATCACATTGCAGAGCATTAAAGCCTCACTGACATCCCTTAAGCAGATGTTTGTGAGTCACCGGTGGTTGGTCTCTCTCTATGCTAAGAAGGTCGAAGGGGAAAGGGTCATGAAGACCATTTTTTATTGTGTTTGCGAAGCACACGGAGGAAATCCTTAAGACCTTAAACTTAACTATTTTTCTATTTATCATTTATTTGTTATTAAAAAATCCTTAAATTTGATTTTAAAATTGTGTAGTATTTTGTTTCAGATGTCAGAGCCTTTGGTTCGAGTTCCACGGTTGTGGATGGGGAAAGAAATCCAATGGGTTATTTGTATGAGACCATGGACGTGGCCAAGGAAGCCATAGCAAAATATTATAGGCAAAATCAAAGAAAATATGAACCCATTTGGAACATAATTGATTGGACATGGAATAAAATGCTCCACTGACATATTCATGCAACAACCTACTACTTGAACCCTAAGATTTTTTATTCTGATTCATTTAATGCTGATAAGGAGGTTGTGGGCAGCCTCAATACTTGCATAGAGAGGATAATCCCTGATGACATTAGAGACGCAGTTATTGAGGAGCTACAGATGTACAAGAATGCCACGGGGAGACTCTTTCTTCGACTCTGCTAAAAAAAGAAACACCTCTCAGCCAAGTAAAAACAAATTGAGTCATTTTTTTTAACATTTTAGTCTCGTTACTTGTAGAACTAGATACTACTATTAGCCTATTTTCATTTATTCAAGCCTAATTGACTTATAGAAATATAAATGTCCTATTTGTAAGTGTTTAGTGAAAAGATTATGATGCAAAACACCAAATCTTCAAACGCTAGCTATCCGCATTTTGTGTTAGTCGTGTAGCTCTTCTGGGTGTGAACATAATTGGAGCATGTTTGAAGTTGTTCACACAAAGAAGTACAATAGGCTGACAACACAACACCTCGATTACCTTGTTTTTGTGCAATACAATCTTCGTCTTCACGTGAGACAAGTGGAGGGAGAAGAGAGTTATGAGGTAATTGATTTGGATGATATCGATCCATATGCCAACTGATTGCTAATGATGTGAGGCCCGTACTTACCATGGAGGAAATCACATATTTTATGAGGAATGCAAAAGAAGCAAAAGCATCAGGAGTAGTAGAAGAACCAGGAGGGGTTGGTGAGAATCTAGATGATATCTTTGTGGATGATGTTGATGCAAAGGAGGAATCTTTACCTTCCACTTCCACGAGGCAGCCGCAGCAGACTTATACTAGGCACTAAAGATAGAATATAATATGTATATTTGATATTACAAATGACTCTAAGCATTGTAGTTTGTAACTTTGTACTTTGTACTCATTTTTGTTCTAATATTAATAGAAAATATATTTATGCATTCTCTACATTCATTTCTTATATCATTTAACAATATTTTACATTTTATTTAAGTTTATTTTTTGAATGTATATGTTTTTTTAAGTAGTAATAAAGTTGTCGATTAATGCCGAGTAATTGGCGAGAAACTCCCAAGTCCCCAGTACGAGTCAAAATTTTGCGCTACCGAGTACTAGTTTTTAAACTATGATTATCACTATGTTGATTGGTTGTCTTCCTTATGTTTTCAATTGTCGGAGGCGAAATTTTCACAATTTTGCACTTTGCTCTAGCTCCAAAAAATTGTAACTAAGGGGAGATGTTGAGACATATAATGCCACCTTCCTTGTGTCCTCTAAGCTATGTTTAATAGGGGGTGTTGGAGTATATTAAACCCAACTTATCGGGCCCATGAGATATTGACTTATGGTATCCCCAGGATTATTGCTTTGGGGCCCAATGAGTTATTGACTTGTGGTATCCTAGGATATGTATTTATATGAGGCTGACCTACTCTAAACATAATAAACTTGCCTTAGGAATTGTTAAGTTTTGGTTAAGCAACTACAAAAAATCACCTTAGGAATTGTTAAGGTTTGGTAAGACCGACCTCTTTTATGGACGATAACCTCACCTTAGAATTTGAAAATTGTTGTGTATAACTGCATGGGGTGTATATTTCATTTACATAATGTGTATATATATATATATATATAGAGAGAGAGAGAGAGAGAAAGTTATTATTTGCAGACTTGGTACCCTACAATTTTGTGTCAAGTATTTCTCTTTTATACTTGTGTGGAGTTAATTGTAGGTCATGGAACCTTTTTTAAATTATGACAGCCAACACCATTCCCATGAATAGTATTCGCGTCTAATCTTGTGCGACTCACTTGATCATTGATAAGTCAACTATATTTTGATTTTTGTAAAAATGAAATGTTTAAGCAGAAACAATTGTGGGTCGGCAAATTGAAACGTTCCCATATCATACAGAGAAAAAACTTATACTCAATCAAAATTGTAGAATATTCGAAATTCCAATCACTTCTATTGACAAGGTAGATAAGAATTGGATCATTACAGTATTGTAGTTATAATCCTTGGTCAAATATGCACTAAAACCAAGAATTTAGCTCTAAGGGAGAAACATGTTAAGCCATGGACATGCAACATCTTAAAGTCCATTTGAATGAAGGTCCAATTTATTTTAAGACTTGGTCAACAATGTATAGATTCATGCCGTAAATTGAAATAAGTTGTCTATATAAGGAAGTCTAGTCCATGATTCATTCCAAATCATCTTCCATTCTGATGATGGATCTCGTGGCGTGATCCGAAACGTCGATTTCCAAAATCATATGTAGTTTTCAAACAAAAGGTGTTCTCTTATTATAATTTAAATGAGACTAGATTACAAAACCCCTAACCTTATCTATATCAGCCCCTTCTTTTGTAAAGTACTCAATTGCCTTAATCCATAAATACATCACATTTTCACTGTTGTGGAAATCAAACTCTTGCTTAGCAGTTCCTACATTGCTCTGCAAAGCTTTCCATGGTGCTTCAAGTGGGGTTAATAACAAATTTCAAGCTCTAACGCTACTGTTATGGATCAGATTTCCCCGCCCACCCTTCTTTTACACATTAACACTGAAACATACTGATATTTCAGAAAACAGTGAGAAAAAGATTAAGGGATTTACCTATATTTAGAGCAATGATTTATTTAAATTCACTTGCTACTCAGGTTTATTACATTATTTTATTTTTATTTTGTATACACAATAATATTATACCTATCTTCCCCGCTAATGGGTTAGTTGAGAATAGATCGGCTAAACCCAAGGTGTCTTGGTCCCCTCCCCCACTCTCCAAGAGTGATCAAATTAAATTTGACGGGGCAGCAAAATTTAATCATGGCCCTACAGGGGGTGGTGGACTTTTTAGAGACTCAGATAGTCGGTTGTTCTTGATTTTTGTGCTGAAAAAATGGGGTAGCTTCTCTATGTTTTGAACATGGTTCCTTCCTTTCAGATTATTTATACCAATATGGCATGTGCACGTCATATTTATACAAAAAATACAATTTATATGTGCTTGCCATCTAAAATTATTGTATATTACGTATTTTATAATTTTAGAATCCTTCTAATCTATTATCTTAACAGATTTTGTTGTATTGATATTCTTGGGTCCAAATATGTAGAGATTTCTTTCGCCAGTTCTAGAAATCACCAAGTACAATTTTTCTTCGGATAAACAGTTGAGTTACATATGGCACTTTTAAATCAGATATTAATCAGGTGTTTAGACAGTTCGTGTACCATATTCAAGGAATTGAGTGTGAAGATGTGTATGTGTACATGTGGAATGAGTGTGTGTGTGTGTGTATAAATGTATATACAGAGAAAGAAAGTGAGGATCTTACCATAAACTTGCTCAAAGATTTAAGCTCTCCAACCAATACAATTTGAACATGATTTTTTTCCAAGTAGCTCATAGACTATTAACTGCATATCTAATTGTGTATTCACTTAGAAAGGGAACTCTTCAGAAAGTCTCTAAACTAATAAAGAGGGGCCACTCTAAGTAGCCTTAAATTCAATGACTGTATATATATATATATATATATGAATGCAACAAATGACAGTGAGGAAAGGTAGTATAGCGAGAAGTTCTTACAAGTTGGCTTGTAGAAGACCTGCAAAAGTTGTTAGCATGCAATAATTAAATAAAGGAATCAAATGAAATGGAGAAGGGTAAAGGGGTACTTACCTAGGAGACTTATGGATGTATTGATTTCCCCCTTTGGCTATGGCAATCCTATCGCAAAGGTGAAATGTCATAGGTTGAATCCAAGAGGGACAAAAAAGACCTAATAGACCAGGTAGGTAGGCTTCCTAAGAATCTGGTGTATGTCATTGGTGTTCTTCTATTCTTAATTTCAAGTCTTGTCTTACAGAACAATATTCCTTTAGTGAAGTCCCTTTGTCCTTAGAAGCCTTTAGCTATTCATGGATGAATCTGTTGTAATTGCAAATGTTTTGTTCTTCATTCGGAAATGGCAAACAAGGAACCCAAGATATACACACAATTTCCTAGACCCAAATTCCAGGCAAGCCGACTGTTTCAACCATGGTTGAAACAGTTGGGTGCTATAAGGTACAAACAGCTAATAGAATATTTCAACCATGGAAGAAATAGTCAGCTACTGTTTTGACCATGGTCGAAATGGTCATATGGAAGTCTGAAGGGGCTAAATGGGGCCAAAGAGAGCCAAAGGAGGCAGAGACAAGTGATGGTACAAAATGTCGAGGCTCGGTGTTTGCCAAATGAGGTACCTAGGCACTCTAAACCATAGTATAAAAACTCTTGGCAATGACTCGGCAGCCCAAAATTTGACACGTACTCCGAACTCCGCAACTAATCAGCAACTTTATCGATACTTTAAAAAATATATAAATTCATAAAATAAACCGATGTAGAGAGCACAATTTTGAAGATCTTTCTTGTATGCTGTTGATTTCCTTTGTCAACTGGCACAGGGTCCAAACGGGAGTGGTAAAAGCAATGTTATCAATGCAACTTCTTGGTAACTGATGCCACCTCACCTTTGGATTCTATTTCAGTTTCTAAAATAGAGATTTGGCTGATGTATTATAACTTCCTTAACAGCAACCTACCAATGATGTAATATGTTCAACGGCAACCTACTATGACCCCACCAATGATGTCATATGACATATTTAGCTGAGATTTGGCTGTTGTAATATGAACCCACCAATGATATCATATGTTCAACGGCAACCTACGGTCTTCTTTAACAGCTATGCAGAGATGTAGAGTAGAAGCAGATTTAGAGCAGTTTATACCAGCCTCTGTATCAAAACCTGGATTATAGCAGCAATGATCAAGCAACAATGAATCCTGTATCAAAACCCACAGTTTATAACAGTTTATGAATCCTGTATCAAAACCTGTACCAATGATTTAGAGTAGTTTATAACAGCAGTAGCAGAGCCAAAAATCACGATGTAAAAAATTGCAAATGACATTTTTTTCCACCACTTTTCATTATGTTTGCCTGATTACTGAGTCGGGGCCAAGTTGAGCCCTGATAACGGCAGTTATCAGTGAGTAACCATGGTTATCAGGAATTTACCTAGGCCGCAATAAGTTGGGGAAAAACCGTTTACTTAATTTTCCGAATACTTGCGGTTACCCATGGGTTTAATACAGAGCTTTAAACACTCACTCAACTAAGGTTTCAAGCAACAATATTGCTCTAGCCGAGCCCACCCAAATCCCAATTGGAAGGTCAATGTGCCAACAAGTCCCTTGACAATAAAAATCCTTAGTAAAGTGTTTTATATGTACACAAATTCAACATTAATGATAGCACACACATGCAAAAAATGTAAGTATCAGATTGTGTATAGGGGTGGATGCTAAATGGATGGATGGAAAAACTTGTGTATATGGATACACATGCACAGAGACACATTTAATATTAAACAACCTCGAAGTATTTTCTAACCCATACAAGTGACGAAGCAATCCCCTAGGTTATCTGTGAGGTTATTTGCCTTGGGCTAAAATAACAAGCATGGTGATCAAATTTGAGTCATGAAGTGAAACATACATAAATCAATTCAACATATATAGACATGCACACACGTGCATATCCCATGAAGTTTTTTCCCGCTTACAAAGCAGCCACCCAGCACAAAATTACGCTAATCCATTACATAAAAGACTCCAATGAGATTCACTCTTGTAAATATTTTTATTATTAGTTTTCACTTTTTGGGTTTTGCTTCTGCTTGGCTTTATCCGGCTACAACACACCCCCATTGTACATCTATTTATTCAGTGCTAATAAAGAGTCTTAACATACAGTTTTGGCAGCATTCGTCTTTGCTTTCTCTGCTGTTCCAATGTGTTCCTTTCTAAAAAAAATATATGCATTCTGAGTGGGTTATACCAACCTTCCTTCAGGAAAGACTTCCACTTTATGGGAATAGATGTAGGTACATAGAGAATAATTGCAGTAAATTAACCTAGCTGTATATTTTAAATGCAACTTATGGTTCTTCTATATTGTTCTTTGCAGGTTCAACGAAAACTTACATCATACAATGGTTGCCAACAACAAGAAAGTTGTTGAAATATAATTGATCCATTTGAGTTGAGATGGAAGAGTTACTTCCTCTCATGTTCAACTCAGATGGACTTCAATGAGAAGCAGAATACCAGAGGGAAAAGTTAAGTACTTTTTGTACTTTATGCAAGTGGATCAATGATACACAGCCAGTGCTCAACACAGTTTGGCCAACCTCACACTGCCTAGCTGCAGATAGGTAACCTTACATCTGATTGCACTTTTTGTGATATTATAGGGACTCGTGAACACTAGATGTCTAGAAATAGTAATTCACAATCACTGGTTATACTCCAAATGGTTTAAACTTTAAAACTGCTAATCTAGATGCAAGCAGACTGTATTTCAAGTGGAACCACTCCAAATGAGATGACATTAGCTTGAGTTATATGGTATAGAATTGCAACGAGACAAAATTAGCTAAAGTTCAATAGCATTCAATTGCAATTCTCAACTTCACTGATACCACAAGTTTATGGATTGAGAACTACATATTACATATGGAATGTGAACCTTTGATTCATGTGAGTGTTCACTTTTTAAATTCTGTTTATATCAAATATTAGTCACAACAAGATCACAGAAGAGTACTAGAAAATAACCTTGGAAATGGTCATTTCAGATGTGGCAACCTTTGCTAATTTGGTCATAAGAGCCGCGTCAATTTCTCTTTCATTCATTACACGAACAGTGAATGCCATGATTTGGAAAACGCCTGCAATATGACTTCCACCTTGACCAAAACGCTGTAATTGCATAAACTGTAATGAACATACTTGCAGTGTGGATCATAAAAAAAATTACATACAGGGAAAAGAGGAAAAGTTGATGAGAGGCACCAACCTTTCTTCCACCTCGAAACACTGCAGTACAGAAATCAAGTATGGCTATTGAATTACTGCAACTGAAGCAACGTCAGTATCATTTCACATATGCATGAATTATAAAATTGTCCATGAACAGCCAGTTTGGAAACTTACAAGGGAGCATTCTCCTGCAATGCACCCATTGCAGCTTTTCTGACCATTGCAGACTCATCCCCTAGTGCTCCAACAAGCACCTGTATAACCTCTGAACACCACCAAAAAAACAATTATGAGGCTTGCTGTCATATTTCCACTGGAAAAAATACAATTTAGTAGACTCGCAACCAATATGTGTAATTAGTACAAGAGAACAAGAAAACTGCATTTAAATTTTGCCTGTCATAAATTATAGTTGGTAAAATTGAAGTCAAAATGCATATCAAATGTATGCAGTATTTGGCTAGCAGTTAGCTCAAACACAACTACGAACAAAAGGTTCCTCTGGAATTTCAAGGTCTCCTTCCTGCAAATAACAAACTAAGGTCTGCTTGATGAACATTTTGCCGATATGCTTATGGTTTCTAACTGAATTCTTTCAAGAAATGCTTTTAAAGCTTACAAACATGTTAAACAGACTAAAATCCATAGTTTTTTGATACTGCAAAATTGTCCAAAACCAATTCCTTCTCTCCACTTTCCACAAGCTAGATAGATAATGGGCCATGGAAGGCATTGTGAAATTTCACCTAATTTTGCTTTTCATGATACATGTTGTCCAGCATATATGTTAATATTATAGGCATTGCTAATTTTCACCTACTTTTGCTTTTCACAATACATTTTGTCCAGCATTTATGTTAATAATAGTACAAACTAAATTTGAACAAATTTGTTACTCTTCACACTTTATTGGGTAATCATTGCAAATTTGAATATTAACAAGCAGAGATTGAAATTTTTCACCTAATTTTGTTTTTCACAATACATTTTGTCCAGCATTTATGTTAATATTATAACAAACTAAATTTTAATAAATTTGTTATGCTTCACACTTTATTGGATGGTCAAAGGGTGCATCGACTGGATTGATTTTTTGTTTTTTTTAAAAGCTGATACATGCAGATAACACAAAACGTGACCGGGCATTGGTGTTTGTGACTAGACATTGGAGTTCGCTTTAATACAATTTAGATTGAAACCCAAATTTTAATGAACTTTGACTAAACTGAAATTGATGTTGCATAAGCAGTTTAATGAACTTCAGTAGAGGATTTCTATCTTGATTGTCTTCTTATTTGATTTGTTGATGTCCAGCCTAATGAGTCTAACCCATTCATAAAAATCAATATTTATAAAGCCACACCCAAGATCTAATAGCATTTGCCCAAAGAACTCTCCGAATCTGTCATTTCATCTAGCTTCTTCTAGGCCAGAAATAGACATCAATGTAACTCTATAGCACTTTAAATTTCAATACATATAAGAATTAGAATTTCATTTAACTCTTTCTTAAGTTAATACAATTACCAGGGTACTGGAGACTGAAGCAGAATAATAGTTGCTCAAATTAAAATACTAGATTGAATCAAAAAAGTGAATTACAACAATGCTTGAAATGGCTACATGGCAATCTATTTAGTATTCGTTTAAGTCCAACTTTTGAAAGACAAGGACTGAATTGTATAGTTATTAGCTTCTTAAAGAACATTGTAGGCTACCTTAAGAAAGCCAATTTTAGATGGCCTACGTAGGCAAGTTTACTTTGATCAATCTGTAGTATCAGTTTGTGAGAAGCACCCCGTCTTATAGTGAAATGAATACATAGCATTCTATTTGGGATTCTTTTAAGTCCAACTTTTGAAAGACAAGGACTAAATTGTATAGTTACTAGCTTCTTAAAAAACATTGTAGGCTACTTTAAGAAATCCAATTTTAGATGGTCTACATAGAAAAGTTTACTTTGATCGATCTGTATCATTAGTTTGTGAGAGGCACCTCCTATCTTATACTGGAAATGATTCCTAGGGTCAATCTTGACCTACTTTAACCGTGTTACCACAAACAGGAAATGAGAAACATGACAGAAATGGAAGCACAAATGTTTCTTAACAAGAAGTAGGTTAGGGTTTTTATATAACAATATAGAAATTATCTGCTTTTAAAAGGATAAGCATAGCCGAATTATCTACTTGGATAGGATATCCACCGTTCTCATCACCTTTGCTATCACCCACGCATACAGGGCCTCATTTGATATCATGAGAAAGGTAAACTAGAATAAGACTTTATCGACAAAATTTGATTTCAAATAGCATCCTATGAGGGATTTCTCTCAAGATTACAGTTAAATGAACCGAATTAGTAGGTGCAGTGCTTGACAATATACTAAAGATATGTTGCTAGAAACGAGAAATGTGACAGCAACCTAAAGGGAAATACGGTGATGAGACACAATTGCATGGGCTAGGTGTGTTTTATTAGATATAGTCACATAGGTTAATGTACTTTATTAAATGTTTTACACATACTCACAAGGGCTTCTTGTATATTCTTAAATGTTGTACATCTCTCTTCTCTTAGAAATTTCTTTCCTCTAGAAGATTTCATGTATATACTTTGTAATCTTTATATATACATAATAAAAAAGAGTGTACACCATGTATAATTGCAGCAATCTCTTGACTCCAACTCCTCTCATACAACACTTAAATGCTATCCATCTGGGGAATCCATTCTAATTGCTCATGATCTGCATGCATTCCATATTCCACTAGTTTCCATTTTGTCTTGTCTCGTGTCAGAAGCTATTGTTGGTTGAGTCCTACATCGAAATCAGGAACAATTTCCTCTAAGAAGGGAATAAATGATGAGACATA
Source organism: Torreya grandis (assembly GCA_037957365.1). NCBI lineage: Eukaryota > Viridiplantae > Streptophyta > Pinopsida > Cupressales > Taxaceae > Torreya > Torreya grandis. The sequence continues at coordinate 837,136 of JARHVA010004826.1, read as the reverse complement.
GTCATATGGGTTAAATATATTTTATTAAACATAATCACATGGGCTAGAGTGCATTATTAAATGTTTTACACATAGTCATATGGGCCTGTTGTATATTCTTAAAAGTTGTACATATCTCTATGTACATCTTGCTTCTCTTAGAAGTTTCCTTTCTCTAGAATATTTCTAGTATATACTTTGTAATATTTATATATACATAATAAAAAAGAGTGTACACCATGTACGATAGCGACAATATCTTAATTCCAACTCCTCTCATACAACAACTAGATTCTATCCATCTGGGGAATCCTTTCATACATATCTCTATGTGCAATGTGCATCTCTCTTCTCTTAAAAGTTTCCTTCCTCTAAAAGCTTCCTTGTATATCCTTTGTAATTTTTACATATACATAATACAAATATGGGTACAGCATGTACAGTTGCATAAATCTCATCTCTCTATTCTTGTTAGTGTTAATGATTCAAGCATTATAAAAGTCACGAGTTGGATGTAGCAATGTCTTAGTAAGCTTAAGGGTAAAGTCAACTTGCAACTAGAAAAACATGTCAAACATTCAACAGCTCACAAGCAATGAGAAAAGGCCCACTTGCAATGGCAAACCTATCTCATAATACAAACATGACAAAATGCACTTTTATCATTTTTACCTGCATTTTCAGGTCAGAAAAAACATGAACCTGTGTAGAACTCCTAAAACTAGGGTTTAAACATAGTTAAACATGCACAATACACCTTAAACCTGACTACAGAATCTCTAATTTTGAAAATCTTTTGAAAAAGTACTTTAGAAACACAAATTTAACAGTCACTTGATAAATTCATATTTATAACAAATTATACAGACCAAAAACATGTAAATAATCAATCCAACAACCAGTAATTAGTCTACAATGCAACGCTATTGAAAGGAATTTCAAACCTTTTTTTTTAATTTTAACTGACAAAATGCACTTTATCATTTTTTGCCTGCATTTTCAGGTCAGAGCAAACATGAACCTAGGTAGAACTCCTAAAACTAGGATTTAAACATAGTTTAACATGCACAGTACACCCTAAACCTGACTACAGAATCTCTCAATTTGAATGTGTTCCACTTAACAAACGCAAATTTCACAAAGTTACTTGAATTCATGCTTAACACAAATTTAACAGAATTCACAAATCGATCTAACCGTTTTGCCCTGCTAAGGGAATTTCCGACCTTTTCTCTGATTTAATATGCAAAAAAATGCAATTTCACCATTAAGAACCTGCATCTGCAGGTCAGTGCAAAAGCGACCTTATATCTGAATCCTAAAACTAGGAATTAAAGGTAATAAAACGTGCGGAATCAGCTCTAAATCTGACTATAGAGTCTCTCAATTTTAATATGTTCCAAAAACGTTCTTAAGAAAGGCAAATCCATCACAGTTATTTGAGTTGATGTTTCAATCAAATTTGACAGAATTCAATCTGAAACAAGACAGAAATCAATACTGCGAATTATTTCTCTCTGCTAAGGAAATTTCGGAGCTTTTCTCTAATTTAGAAAACGAAAACGCAATTACGGGCATCTAATTACTGCAAGCCTTGACACTACATAATCGGAAACAATGACTGTACAGTAGGCTGCTATAACCTGTCCAAAATTTATGAAACCCTACATAACTGCGTTTTCATTTAAAATGTGAGAGAAATGCATAAAAATCGAGGAAAGAAAAAAATAGCAAAATAAATGATAAACAAATACCTGGGCGTGAAGGAACATCACCAGAGCTTGAGGAAGCCATTTATGTATACAACAACACAAATTGAAAGGAACTAAATCCTTTATAGAGGAAATTTTTGAGAGGAAATTATTCACTGAAGTGGATTTTGCTTTTATGAGATATTTTTGTTCATTGCAGAAAAAAATGAGCAAAGATGCAAAGGCGTTAAAGGTCGGCAGGTGCTGAGTAATATGCTTACTTGGCAATTTTCTTTGAGTGTCGGTTATGGGAGAATCGTTGAAGGTTAGGTCCTACCGTTGAATAAATGAAAGATTTTAATAATTCTACGGGATCAAAGAGTTTATGGAAACCAGAGTTTTTGTATTAAATCACCATTTTTGATATAGAACAGCAAAAAGCACAATGGAAACAAATCGAAGTCTTCTCGAAGAGGTTGCGGATTATAAATACCTTGGCATCGATTTCAACAAAACGCTAAGCTGGTCTAGCTGCAGGTATAAAAGGACATTAGGTGGGTGGAAGGCTTTCTATGCTCTTCAGAATAAGTGCCGTGAAGCGGAGTTGTGGGATTGGAAAACTATTCAAACCTTGTTCGGTCTTTTTGTGCTGCCAGTGGTTCTTTACGGGTGTGAATTATGGGCCAACAGCACTACTATAGCACAATGGAAACAAATCGAAGGAATCCAAAAGCGCTTGATTACAAGCAAGATTAAAATCAAAACCATTGTTCCATATGACATCATGCTAAGTGAAATGGGGGTTGTTCCTATCGAGGCACTTGCTATGGTTCGCCTTTTAAGCTATTTAAAAAGAATTGAAAAAATGGAAGAGGATGGATGGCCTAAAGTTGTTTTTAGTGACACACTATGTAAGCGAAAAAGCACATGGATGAGTAAATGAAATATTCAATTCAATATGTGCCCCACAAATAATAAAGAAATAAAAGTCTTTGTTATGGAGAAATTCTACAAGAGAAATTGGGGAGGCGAGATCGGGAGGAAGAAACTATATTATATAAATGAGTTCAACCCCACTTGTGATCAACTCCAAAAAGCGTACATAGGAGCCAACATTTCTTGGAGGGCTAAAATTCTTATTGCTCTGCTGAGAACCAACTCTCACCAACTTCGTTGTGAGACCGAGCATTGGAAGAGGCCAAAGGAGGCTTGGGAAGAGAGAATTTACAGATTTTGCAATTCTGGGAAAGTGGAAATTGAACAGCGCTTTATTCTAGAATGTGAGGCCTACAAAGATAGCAGAGATAAATTTGCGGATACTATATGTGACAGTTCTTGGCATAACCTATTCAACGAAGAGCACATTGAGCAATTAGGGGGGCTCATCATCAGCCTACACAAGAAGCAAACAGTGCTACTTACATCTGCTTGAGTTGTCTTGCTATCCCATAGGCTATTTTTAGTCTCGTGGACGTTAAAATTTTTATTATTATTATTATTTATGATTATTGTAGAATTTTCGATTTTTTGACATTAAATTTTTTATTATGGATTTTGATTAAAAAATTTGTTATACTATTTTTTTTTTGGTCAAGTAAATTTGTTAAGTTGTCAATCTTCAAGGTGTGTTTGTATTTGATATGGATATCACTATAAACTCTACGTTTCATAATGAAATGTCATTCTCTTTTCATTATTCCCTCCTCGCAAAATAAACATGTTCTTGTTTTCCATTTTTTCTTGGATATTGTCTATCTATTAGTTTTATATTTAAGATGATGTGAGTTGGTCTTTAATTGTGCAATCAACATGTTTGTTTTCTATTTGATTTTTGCCTCTATGTATGTCTTTTCTCCATGCTTTTATGTAGGCTTAAACTTATTGATGTAATATGTTTTCTTATGTCCTAACTGCTTTGTCCACATGGTTGCTCTGAAATTCTCTTTCACATACCTTATTTTTTTGTTGGTGTTTGGACATTATTGTATGTTGATGTCTTATTTACTCATCCATTTGTTGTTTTGTTTCATCTACGTTTTTTTTTTAAAGTTTAGCTATGCTTCTATTACTATTTTGGACCATTGATGGTTCCCCATACTTTGTATCTTTTTTAAATAATTTAATGTTTGAGTCATTATTGATGCTTCAAATGGAAAGGTACCCATTTCAGCTAATAGAATCTCATATGGAACTCAGGTTTTGACTTTAAAGTTGCTTGTGATTAAATACTTTTGAATTCATTCTATTTGTTTCCAATTTAAGTCAGACATATCATTGCCCCAAACTTCGCTTCCATACAGGGCGACTAGTGTGACAAGTAGGCCAAACAAGATTCTTTTGGTTTTTTAATCCCATGATTTTGCATCCCTGCATTTGTTTTGCAATGAGTATAAGGCCCTCCACCCTCTTTGAATTCTTTTTGCTGTGTAGGTCTCCCAACTAAGCTTGTCATGAAAGTCAAGCTCAAGATATTTGTATTCTTCCACTATTTCGAGCGGATTTCCTTCGAAAATGAATTCAATTTGTTTTTTTTTTCTTCGTAGAGAAAAGATCATAACTTTTATCTTGCTAGTGTTCACTTGCCTTCCTATTTCTTGATAGAAGAGATCTGGAGCTTTCAAATGTTCTCTTAAACTATGAGTTGTTTTTATAATTAGAATGAGATCATATGCATATAAAAGTAACTTTACAACATTATTAGCTAGGTGGACACCCCCTCCTCCAGCGTTCTAGTTTATCGATGTATAGTCCAAACAAGGTTGAAGATAGAGGATATCTTTGTTTAACTCCAATGCCGCTTCCAAAGCATTCTAACATACCTTCACTTGTTTTGATTTTGGCTCTGACTTGCTCATAGAGTTTGTGCACTATTGTTCTATGTTCATTTCAGCCTCCAAGGTCCTCCATTCTACTTTAAAGTTTACCTCAAGGGACCATGTCAAACATTTTTTTGAAGTCAACAAAGCAACAAAAAACTTCTTCTCCCTAAGTATCCCATACTTTTTCAATCAAGTGTCTAAGAGTGATGCGATGATCCATAGTGGAGTGTTTCAGCCTAAACCATGCTTGCCCTTTTGCTTTTTTATCCCCTGTTTTTTTTTGTAGCTGCTAATTTTATCATGCTACCAAATAACTTTCCAAGGAGGGGATTTAACATGATAGTTCAGTAATTGGATGGATTATTGATATCCCTACTTTTATAGAGAGGGATAATAACATTAGTCATCCAATATATCGAAAAGCCTTCCTAAATGATGCCATTGAATATGTTTTTGATGTGTGGTACAAGGGTTTCTAAGCCCCACTTTAAATATTCAGCGTGCAACCCATCTATGTCTTGTGTCTTACCCCCTGCTAACCTCTTTATGCCTTGAGTGATATCTTTCATAGAAAAAAAACTCAGTTGTTATGTTGATTACTGGAAAATTAAATGAAATGACACAATTTTAATGTGAGGATGTTTTTTTTAAGAAGGTAGTTTCTTGACTATTGATTTAAATTACTAGTTTTTGTTGTATTTTTATTTTCAATTTTTAAAATAGTTATTCAAAAATAAATGAGTATTTTTTTTTAGTTTTTTTTTTTTTTTTTCTTAAATAGCTTGTCAAAAAAAATTGTATTAACAATAACTTTTATACTTGTAAAGCAAGTTAAGAGGGATGTGATTTTATTTGTATTTATATTTTTCTTAACAAGTAAAATATGTATCAATAAAGGAACTGTCATATTAGCAACATATCCAAGAGGGTCATCTTCATTGTAAAGGCACCTCTTGTGTAATTAAATTCCTCGATACCAAAAAAGGCACCTCTGGTATAATTAAATGTCTTGATACCCAAAATGATTGTGGGACCATCTAGCACCATATGAGAAGTGTAACTCAACCTCAGATATCACCTAATTAGATTAAAGGAATAAAAAGTCCCTAATTACAAACTTCAAAATCAAGGTTTCAATCCTCAATGAAATAATCTTCAATGAAATGTTCTATTAGAGGTAATTATTATGATCAAATTGCTATGCTATTTTGAAAATGTGGAGATCGACAGGTCATTTTGGGTGGCAAGGGAATAAAAATTGCACGTGAAAAAGAGTATAGATGAAATAAAACTATAAATGGATGAGTAGATGGGATATTAGCTTAAAGGAATGCCCAAAACTTAACAAAGAAATAAAACACTGTGTTAATGAAAAGTTTGTAATAGCCATGTTGAAAAAGAAAGTAGGCAAGAAATAATGTCATTTCACTTGTCATTGAATCCTCAATATTTTGGTGCTCATCATTTCCATCATGGAGAATTTTGATTGCATTACTTTCAAGCATGAACGTAATACACTTATTTGGAGTATCAATTGTAGCTTGCATTTGTTCCAACCATTATTGTCCAAGTGTAGCACACAATTATTTTTTAGTATACATCACAAATATCAATGTATCCATGACCTTTGTCCCACAAGTAGTTGGTAATGTAATATGGCCTATTGATCCATCATAATGTATAATGTGTTAGAATTCATATATCTTGTGACCCAACTATTGTGAAAATGGAATTGTGCATGTATTTTTTATCACTTTTTCATCAACTTGAACCTCTTACCGATAATCACCCTCGATGTATACATGAATAGTCAATGGGCCCATCCATGGATGTTTGTATGCTTTAAGTATTCATGTGTACAAAAATAGATGTATACATGAATTGTCCAAATAGATGTTTTATTTGTCCACTGCATTCTTAGTACTATATATAGCCGACAATGGATGTTTTCCTTTTAAGTATTCTGAAAGTGCATGTGGTTTAACCAAAAATTTACAAAACAAAAATTACATATTAGAATAAGGCTTCCTGAGATTGATGACGATGATGTTGATGTTATCATTGTTGCGATGGACAATAACAAATTTAGTAAGAAATGTAGCTACAATGGATGCAAGTGATTCAAACATTGTATTGTTTGAGGCTTGAAAAGTTGAAAACCCTCATTACAATGATTAACCCTTGGTAATAAATACGTGTTCCTTGAGGCTTGAACAATGAAAACCCTAGGCAACAAGCTTGCATTTCTACTTGTACGACTATCAATAACTCTAAAAACATTAGCTCCATTGCGCATTATATTTGCAAATCTCAGAGAAAATATGCAAAATAAGAATAAAATCAATATTTTTCATTCTATACTTTTATTCTCTCATTGGCCAAGTCACGAAGATTTTATTAGCGATTTTTACTGAGTAATCACATAAATTACTTGGCAAAAATTGTCAAGTAATCACAAAATATGCGCTCATGATTTTCATGGAGATTAATCATTCGATAGTCGAGTTGCATTTTATCACCGATTTATGGCAATTTTTAAATTTATGTCTAGGCCTATATGTGTAAAGTTTAGATGAGAGAGATAGTCATGTATGTTTTCGAGTATTTCATTGTCATCATCATCACTACCTTCTTCAATAAATATACAATCAAAATCTTTTGAATTGACCAACGAAATAAGCTTTGGTATTTTTTCCATTTCTACTTCATATAGATGTGGTAACTCTTTTACTACCTCTTGATTAAGTAATAAATCTGGAGGTGGATCTTTTTCATTAGCTTTACTTGACTCTCCAACTTCATATGAGTGGATTCTTTCTACTAGTATAGTTTATAATGGAGGTATTATGGAGGGATGAGAATCAATAAATTATGGTATACATCCATCATTGGGTTATGCCACTTTGTAATACTTTGAAAATTTATTATCCTCATGACATGTATGTAAACATCTGTCATACACAAATTTTATGCATCGATTTAAGGTGGATGTCATAGCTTCCATAACATGAATTCAAGGTCTACCTAAAATTAGGTTGCAATGCAAATGATTTGGCATTACATAGAACATAGTATTTAATATTTTAAGGCCCACTATCACATCCGAAGTCATTAATCCTAACACCCGGTGAGGAATATTATCGAACCCTTTTATATTCTTGTCTAATTTATGAATATAGTCCATATTGATACCTATTGTTTATAGAAAAGTGATATCTCAAATGTTCAATCCCAATCCATTATCTACCAAAACATGCTTAACTCATTTATTTAAGATTATAGTTAAATGAAAAATTAAATATTCTAATATATAGTATGTTGAGTAGTCAAATCTTCTTTCTCAAAAGAAATCATATTTTCACTATTCTTTAATGTATTGACAATGGATGTAAAATAAGTCGATTCAGTATTATTTGGCAGAGTTATATCACATAGTATTATATACAAAATAATCTTATAAATAATGGACCTCTTGAGCAATTATGATATAGAGATCTTAACTAGAGTATTCTTAATTTGATCAATGATACCATACTCTAATCACAAGGATTGGAACCCTAGGAGATGATGGAGGATTAAGAGGGACATGTTTACTGCTTTTGTTTTGTTGTATAGGATGATACACCCTACTTCTTTGTGTCATGATAACATGGATTGTTGAATCCAAAATAAGCCTAGGAAGAATAACAGGGGTAGGATGGTAGCTTTCACTACCTTGAGGTCTAGGGGGAGGAGGAATGAAAGGAGTCATATAGGCCCTTTGTTGTCTAGTAATAACCAAAAGCGTCTCAGATTTAATATAAATACAATATGTGTTACTAAGGAGCGCTAAGAATTTATCATTATCAATTTCATCCTTAATTTTATGGTGGATAAATTTAACCCATTTCATTGCAATATTCTTAAACATATTCCACAATTAAACAAAGTAACATGCAATCATGACAATAATAGTTTTAATTAAAAAATATACACCATCAACATCTATTGTAGCTATGCTAGGGTTATTTTTAGATGATAAAGGGGAAACTTTAAATTATAAATTAGATCTCAAACCCCAAAAAGGCAAGTAGAAACCCTAAGGAAGAAAGACCTAGGACTTGTGCTCAAAGTAAATATCAAGTTCACCAAAAAAAATTAAGATTTTTATACTTCAAGTGATCTAAATGCAATAAAAATTTTGAAATTAATATTGTGTAAGATAAAACATTTACCTTACAGACTTGACTGTTAAAGAAATACTGATTACACTTACTATATTTAGAAATGACCAAGAGGGGAAAGAAGGAATTTAGATGATTTTTTAATTTATATTTCTCACTCTCTTCGCCAAAATCCTCAAAATGACTCTGTAATAGCTATGTAACTATTTATATCATGAAATAGACTATCAAAACCCACACAGATGTTATTAGTGAAGCTCAAACACCCATGACAACTAGTTTTGTCCACTATCTACCTGTGTTATCTAGATTGATTTTCTAGTCTTTTATGCCATAATTTTTTATGCTTGTATTTGTATATGATTTCTATGTGTTTTTTAGTCCTCGGTCTTATATGCAGATCCAAATTTTGCTTTTATTTTCCTTGAATTTTTGCTTTCACTTTTGACACCATATTGACTTGGAAAAAGGGGTTATAAAGATGGGTTAGACAACCCCAACCACTCCCTGCTAAGTGATTAAGTGGTGACTACATTCTAATACTCCTAATAGCGCTCAAATAATAATTAATTTTGTGTGATCAACCATGATCCACTATAATGCAATGCAATATTGTGGCTTTTGACACTTGAAAACATGCAACTTTGACCTTGTGTTAATGTTTAAACTTGGATTTAGTGCTACTCTTTTGAGGGATTTTCATACGTGTATGCCTTTTTGATAATGGATTTTCTCAAGCTTGATAGTATTTTCTAAGATGAGTGTTAGATAGTTCAAGATAGGTATGGACTTAGGTTTGATTTGTATTTATAGATAATTATTTGATTTTCCCCACATAACTGACATATGAAACATATTTAGGCTGACCCAAGGGAGATGTTTGAATTTAAAAAGTAGCCACTAAGGATCCTTGGACACTATTGGTGAAGATAAACGCTTTTGATAACCACTATTATTTGACTATTACCAGTGTCAAAGGGGAAAATAAGCGATTTAGAATATAGAAATGATTTACTTAGGATTGTAGAGTTATGGCATAGTTTGGGGTGTTGCTAAATATCAATGATAGAAAATTGGGTTGGACAAGACAATAAATAGGTAAGTAGATATGGAGAAATGTGAATATGAGTCAAATGTATACACAGAAGTCATGTATGTCAAAGATATGTCAAAATTGATGTTGCCAGGTGTTTCATACCAAATTTTGGTGTTTACAGCTATCTTATTGGATTCAACCTAACTAATGAGCATAAAAAAAAGTGATACATATGGGTTGAAATCAAATAGAGGAATAAGATACTCATAACTCAAAGAAGGAGAGTTCTCACATGGTCAAATATGAGACATATGGATGGAAGACCCTTAAGGAAGAATGGAAGGAGAGGATACATGTTTTTTTGCATCAGGGGCATAATAGATATCGATAATCATTTCATCCTTAAATTCCCCATATATAAGGATAGTTGAGTTAGGTGTATAAAAACGTTTAGAGTGGACTCTATGTCAGATTTATTTTAAAAGACAAGGACAAAAGAAGTGAGAGGGTTGTTAACCTAAACTAGTAGGAAAAGGAATAATGTTACTGACCCTCAATTCTGGATACTAGAAGAAACCTAAAACAAAGATAAGTGTGAAAGAGTGAGTTTTAAACACACTCCTTCATACTAGTCGATCTTTTAAAGTATATTAAATGATGGTGCTCAAGTTATGTGTGATGCACATGGAGGATGTGCATTACACAGTATAAATAAAAACACACTTTTGAAGGAATAATTCCAAGCTAGAAAGAAACACATACATAGGTCAAAAAGAAACACATATCCTATAGGTGTCAAACATAAATAAATAATTAAACTGATGGGCTGGGATCGATCATGAAAATCACATTTTAGGAATATGTGTATATAATTGGAAACCTGAGAGAATATTCTAGGAATATTTTAAGACAATTATCAAGATTGATAGTAGGAATCAAGGTAGTGCTAGATGGTGGGGTTAAAGGGGTATATGAAAACTATAAATAGGGCCCTTGACCTCTCATTTGAATAATCTTGGAATGTTACACATTTTGCAAGTGAAAGGTGAAATATATATCAAGCTTAGGGTTTGTAAAAATATGCAATCATGGAAGGTTTATTATTATTTTATTATGTTTTGTAACTCAGATGTATAAGAGGATGGTTGTGATAGAGGTTTATACATTGAATATGTACAATGTATGTAAATATTTTTTATTAACATAAACAAAGGTTGCATAAAATGGATGTGTTATGTGTTTAGTTGATTGTTTGGGGTTGAATTACCTTTCTTTGAGCATGTTTTCTATCTTCATATTTCTTTTTGTATCAATGGGGTTCTCAATGTTTTATTGTTGTGCCTCGTATGGGAACTTATGTCTTTAGAATTAAGTGATAGGCCGATATAGTAAGGCTAAGATTCATCTCTATTTGTTATGCATAACATATCTTGCAAATGGATAAGGAAGGTTAATAAAAAAACACAACATTTTGGTTTTGTTTTTGAGACCCTATTTTTAGAGTGTGAAAATATTGGGAGAGTATGTTTTGAGAGTTTTTGGTCAAGATTTTTTTTTTGAAACACTAGCCATGGTTGGCTAGGCCTTACATCATGTAAAGGCTAGGCATGGAATAATTAGAGGACAAATCGACTTAGCACAAAGGGAAGGGAAGATGAATAACATTATGGAGAAAGAAGATAAATAGTGAATTATAGAGCCCATGAAGAAGGGGGAACTAAGTCATTTGAATGTCTTATTGACCTACACAATATAGGAAGGCACATGACTAGTTTGTGAGAATAATATAATTGCTCCAATAAAGAAGAGATGGTGCACAATGAGGAATCCTTTGGAAGAGAGTGTAGACATTAAAATATAGAATTTGGCACTTGTTAATGTTAATATTGACTTACACTTATCCAACACAACTTGTGCATCTCCAAACAAATCTCACACACCATTCCCACACACCCACATACTAGTCATGATCTCATTCCATTATAAGTTGTTATTAGTCACCTACAAGAACATTTTAGTCTGTTCTAAATCAAATAAATATCCTACTCAGACATTTACATAATACCATATTGGAATTATTATATCTTAGACAACAACATCACACGTAGATAATAATGTTGATGTTATTGTCCAGAGCTTGATGTCATTGTTTGTCACCTAGAAATGACTATTTTTCAAAAATTAACACTTCTTATAGGTCAACCCATTCACCTAATGTTTCTATGGCATGGGTAATTACCTAATTGAGTGCATGTAAATACAAATCAAGGCCAATATAATATACAATCTAGCACTCTAAAGTACCCCCCAAATACACTACCGCACATTAAACAAGTATTCCCCATTATTCCCAACTTACAAATAAAGCATCGGTAGTAGACAATAGCCATGTTTTCAACACACAAATATAGGTCAAGTGTCAACATTGTCAAGATCAAAAGCCAAATTTATAGGTGCATTCATATAGCGAAAGAGCATAATTGCACATTCACACTATTTTTACCCTAACTTTGATAAAATAAATAAATGTTTATGTGATTTTATAGGTGTAAAACTAAAGAATATTAGAATGATATAGATGTAAAATAATCAATAGTTTTGATTTTTACAATATGCTAAATATGGAAAATTGTGATTTTTAGATAACACTAAGAAAAGATATACTTAGCTTGCACATAGATTTTTGTTGACCGTTCTGAGTGTATGAAAGTGGAAATCAATAAAAGAGGTGATTTTACATGCTCATAATTATGAATAATATCAAAAATAGGATTTGGATAGGTCTTATATAAGTGGACTGCAACGTAGGTTGTTTAAGTCTATTGACTGCAGGCTTGTCCTGGTTGACTGTGGAAGGTGATTGATAGAAAAAGACAAAGAAAATAATATTTAGGAAATGATAAATCAATAATAATATCAAAAATTAATTTTAGATAGGATACTTATAAGAGGATTGGAGTGCAGTCCACTCAAGTTTGTTGACCACAGAACTATCCCTTTTAACCATGACAAATAATTGATTGATGTGCTTGTGTCTATTGAACAACTTAATATATCATAATTTTGATTGTGTTACGTAGAATACACTATTTTTAATCCTTCATCTTTATAACCCTAAGGGCACTTTAATAACTTGAAAACTTACAAAAAATAGGGAGAGTGTAAGTCAAGCCCATTACCTACTTATCCAATACTCCAAGGAGGGAAATCAATCTCATTTAGTTCTCCCGCTTAGAGTGATTATGCAATTGTGCTCTTTGACTATGTGTATGCAACTAGAAATATGGCCTTAATACTTAAAATGATAGCCCTTAAATTGTACTGAGTTGCTCTTAACTTTGCTTATGGATGCTCCTTATGAGTGATCTTGAATTTGGAAAGAATAGGACAAATTTTCTCAATGTGAAATAGTGTGTAAGCTTGATAAAATCAAATACCAATTGGGGAAAATGAATAACCTTTGATTTATATTTATAGGAAAAACTTTTGATAATTTCCTTTAGTTGACCATGTGAAACATGCAAGAAGACCCAAAAGAATGATTTGAATTCTAGAAAAAAAAACATTCTTTGGCATGAGACATGGGTAATCTATGTGGATAAGAGTGCAAAACATTCCTATCCACCTAGCACAAACTTGTGCCGAAGGATCAAAGACACCTTTCCTAAGCTGAAAATAACTTGAAAGTGATTTTAAGTAATTTGAGTATTTGACATTGATAGTTTTATGCAATAGTGATGGCAATTAAAGGGTTGAACCCACATATAGATAATTGACTTAGAGGAATGGCGAAGAAGAGTCATGTAATTCGAGGCAAGTTGTGGTTAGGATGTGTCAATAACTAACATTTTTAAGTACCCATGACCAGATTTATATGTCTATATCCCCCCCCCCCCCGCCCGTTTTATTCTAGTAATGTAATTGCTAAAGTAAAAGGGAATGCATTAAACTTGAGTGTGTACAACACATTTTATCTTTGAGTGGATACTTCAATTGTGGAGGGCACTCAAACTTATCAAACCATGAAACAACACATGAAGTAGTATTTTATTTTCATTTTGAAATTTTAACAAGCTTGAACTTTGAAAATTTGAAAAGAGAGCAAGGCGTAGACACTATTTTTGAGCTATATAGCACCTCAATCTTGTACACTTGGCAAACTCAAACCTTGGCTATTCCTCTCAGTTATAGACCTTTCTTACTTTGACAAGTCTCACATCTTCTCTCTCTTGTGCCCTTGTCCTATATCTTAGTTTGACCAATATTATATTGATGCCCCAAGCCTTCTGTCTTGCCTAGAATGCTTAAAATCTACTTATTTTATGCCTCTACAAGTTTTAAGCTTGCGCTTATTTTCTTGCTCCTTGGACACTCACATCTCAGATAGACACCTACGTTGGCATAGGTGTCTTGCTTTGACATAAGTGTCTAGTGCCATAAAAGTCATATAATTTTCAAATAAAATATATCCTAATGGTCAGCCTAAGTGCTTTAATGTGAGTTATTCTCCAAAGTGATTGGTATAAATACAAGATCAACCCTCACTCATTCCTCACCTAGCATTGACCAAGGCAACTTATCAAAAGCATTGCATCAAGAATTTAATAAATCAAAAATTTATTATTTTTTCTTATTCTCATATCAATGATAGGAATAACACATACACGGGTCTGAAGTATTGAAGGAACATCTCAAGAGTTATATTTGCCATGTTAAAAGCTAGGTCATTATTATACTTTCTTATCACACATTGCATGATTCAAACACAAGCCAACATGTAGGGGAAAACTCCAGAAGGCCCTCTTTGAAGTATTGGATATGTAGGAAACACTCACTGATAGAGGGGTCTTTGGGGTAACTCAACACTATGTGCCCCCTAACCCATTTTTCCCACAACCACTGTGAGGAGGAAGAACTAGGGTTTTACTATTTGACAAGGAGTGATAGTCCATGACCTAAATTTGAATGCACCAAAGAACAACCAATGAAAAATCTAGAATCCTCTAGGTGGTCACATCTTTTTTTAACAGGTATTCCATACAGGATGCCTAAGTTTGACCTAGACACTAGCATCAACACAACCATCCTAGGTTGATGTAAGTGTTCATGGTTATAGAGGTACTTAATTTAGAATTTGGTGATTGTTATAGAATAATCTTCTAGTTTGCTTCCTTTTTGTTGTAGTTTTAGATTTTTATTAGCATCAGAACTAAGTACTTGTTTTCATTATCATTACAATATCTAACATAGTGTAACTTTCCATTTTAACCTATATCAACATAATAAATTTAGTATATGATATATATGATTTTTACAATTAATTGGTTTGCTATAGAGATAGTTTATTATCCTTGTGCCTTAGGCTATCTCTATCCCCTTTAACCATAGATTCACTAATCTAGATTTGTAAGGTTAAACATTTGGTGAACCTGATCTTTGAACTCAAAACCCTAGGTGGTTTAGGGTTTTGTGTTTCTATTTTTTTGTTTGTTGTAATTTGTTGCAAATTTTAATTTTTTCATTTGTAAAAGCAATGGAAAATGTTAATCCAAAAACTTGATTTTGAATGGAAGATAAAGAAGAATTGATCACTCATCTCAATAATAACAGGAACTTAATGGATGCATTTTTGTATGTTACAAGAGATGAAATAAGTAATCATGAAAAATCTAAGACTTCTTCGCTTAGTGATGGTGAGTCCTTAGAAGGTACTACAACTGATTCCATACCCATCAATTTACCTACATCTAGTGAAGGCATAGATTATGTCTTCCAACCTTTATTTCCCGAAACTACGATTGCTTTATCTACCATGAGGATAACAAATGTTTCGACTCAAATACCGGTTTCAATGCCTATTATTACTCAAACCATGTTCACTTATCCATGGGTGAGTACTCAACTTGATAATTTAAAACCCAACAGATCTACAACTCAAACACTCCTTCAAGTTATAAAAACCTTGGAGGACAAGGTTACAAACATTTAACAAAAGGATTTAAAGTCTCCTCATGCTATTGATTCCCAAAATGTGTTGCATATCCCTCTTACACTTGAGATATCTTTGCACCCTTTACCAACTAGTTTTTTTGCACTTAGGTTCCCATTTTATGATGGGAAAGATGATCTTGAGAAACATCTTTGATATTTCTATGTGGCATGCCTTGATTATGCCTCCAATGATAAACTTTTGATCAAATTATTTCCAAGGAGCCTCAAAGATTATGATTTGAAGTGGTT
The DNA here is from genome assembly GCA_037957365.1 of Torreya grandis. NCBI lineage: Eukaryota > Viridiplantae > Streptophyta > Pinopsida > Cupressales > Taxaceae > Torreya > Torreya grandis. The sequence goes on along the minus strand of JARHVA010004826.1, from coordinate 821,208 downwards.
CTATGATTTGCCTTTCCAATATGAGTATTAAAACCTATTATAGATTAGTTTTTAAAAACTTCTAGAGTAACATTATTTAAAAGTTTTCCTGTGCCCAAATTGTGAAAATCAAACAAGGAACCAATTAACCTATCAATGAATATGTATTAAGGAACAAGACAATGCTATATAAAATAACTAATCCTATGACAAATAAAGAACTTCAAGACATATTCAAACAAAGTTTGCTTGCTCATTTACATGTGTTTGTTGGGCCCTTTTTTGCCTAAGTCTAGACCCAGGCCAACTCAGTAGACATCTAGATGCGAGGCAATCATGTGGAATGATTACTAGTTTGGTATCTTTTGCACTAGTTGGAGAAATCAATGCTCATCTTGAACCAGATGGAAGGTGGTTAATTGGCACCCAAATTTTGTGGGGTGTCTTCATGAGTATCTACACATGTCAACTAGAACATAAAGGGTGTAAGGTGATGGAGCTTGTGGAATAATCAACCAAGGCTCCAACTTAGCACCCAGTGTGCACCCTCCAACTTATTGAGAAGATGATCCTAAGTGATATAAATCCAACATTGAGCTAGTGAGTAGAGAGACACAACTTGGAGATAGCAAAGCTATGAAGTTTTGGTTCTAGTCATAATGAAACAACTACCATTAAAACTTATTTTTAGCATGGATACCTATGAAGATCCAACTTATAGTTCCCAAGCTTTCTTGTGAGCCTCTGGGTGGATAGTTGTTAAGATAAGCATGTGCTCTATTTATGTTAATATGAACTATGTTATTTGAACCTTGGTAATTAAAGAATAGCATTACACCTATCTATATATTGATCTAGTTTATATGGTTATGGCAAGGTTCTTTGAATGTGACTTGAATGTAATAGTTACAATAGCATAATTTTGATATATGAATGTGTTGTTAAGCAAGTTTTGTTCCAATTCATGAATGGAATCTCTATGTTAAATAATGTCATCAACCTAAATTATAAAATAGCCTAAGTGTAGGAAAGGGCATGCACCCAAACTTTGACACCTTTGTCAGAAGTACTATCTTGAGCATGAACCCTTTGATATAAGCAATTCCCTTGTCCACCCAAACACTTAAAATGATGCTTAGCTTGGTAACACAAAGGATTGCACCCTTAAGAACCTAAGACTAGCCTAATATAGGCTTGTACCCTATGTCCAAAGTGAGTTCCTCGAATAGGCTTTGTGCCTACAAACAATCGAACTTCACCCAAAATGGCTTGTGCCAATTAATTTACCAACACCATTGTGGAAATTACCAAGCCCCTTGAAGAATGAGTTTCACCATGGCATGACTAGCCCAACACAGGCCCTAGTTCTTTCTCTATTATGCTTTGGGTGAGTGCATAAGGCTTATGCCTTATATAAATTAATGTCAGCATAGTCGAGTGATAAATGTTGAGTGCTACAAGACTAATCCATGTTTGTACCTAGTTATAATAAGTTTAGAACTAACTTGGAGAACCAGATAAGCACCTGATAAAGCAAATGAATTAGACAACTGACCCTTTTTTACAACATTTTGGTTCCATTGTCGAGACCTATTTTAAATTTTGTTGTTGCAATGGTGAAAAAGAACAATTCTCCATCTCTCTCTCGAGAATAGCAAGCTCTAGTTGGAATAGGTAGAAGATAGCTTTACACTGAAGCATCCATAATGTGAAGAACATAAGCTGAGGAAGTGGGTTTAGAACAACCTGTATGAGGTCTTCTTTTGTGAACTACTTGAGCATGTGTACTAATGGTTGGTTGCCTATGCAACCCATAAAAGATGAACCTATGGACAATGCCTTGAGTGGATGAAAGATCACCTTGGTGACACTTGGACTAGAGCTACAGACAAATGGTGGTACACAGTGTTGAATAGTTACATGCTTGAGTTCATAGTATCGACATACTCCTACCCTAAAGAAGTAGAATATCAATTATTATGCGAGCCTAGAGACACGTTTGTGAAATAATTTTGCATAGAGTTTAAGAATTTAATGGTGGATTATGGCTTTGAAGTCATAAGAATGGAAGGCTAAAGTCCTTTCACGTATGAGCAACCCAATGGGAAAGAAGGGTATGTGTAGGTGAAGTGCAATGGAAAGGGATGAGTATATTGACACCTAAGAGCTCAGGTGATAAACTTATAACAAGAGAATGTGTAGGATGATGGAAGATCTAGAACCTAAAAATGTTGAGAGAACTTATAGCGAGTGATAAGGGCATGGGGAAGGATCTCTTGAATTGCAGAAACATGAGGAAAGGAACAATGAAGTCATAAATCTAGCTCAATTATTAATAGGTGAAGAATGCACTAGGTCCCTTAAGAATTTGACCATTAAATATGCACCAAAAGTGCCTACCCCCTTTGAACTTGTAACACATGCTCATGCACTAGATCTCCCATGAGAAGAAAGAAGAGTGATAACTGACCCTGTTGTCCACATTGACTTTGATTCGTTTACAGATTTAATGTATAATTTTGTGATTGAACAAGTTGTTCCTTATGAAGAGATAAGTGAGGGTATTGTTGATGCAGTGGATTACACTCAGGGGTAGGACACCTAGCTCCCGCCCTTCCACATGCAATAATGGAAACTCCCCTCTCGCTTGTGGGATCGACGAAGCTAGAGGGGAGAGTCTCTAGATAAGGGCTAGCTCCCTCTGATGTATCTTTTAGGCTCTAGTTTCTCCTACTGCTAACAAATAAATGTTAAAAAGGGGGGGATGAAAAGGGAGAGAGAGATGCTAAAAACAAAACCTAAGCTTAAAAAGAAAAGGTGATACACTAGAAAAGATGACCCACCCAGCCCGAATATACACTTTTCACCAAGAAGAAGCGCCCATACACTTCATCTGACGTGGGAAACTCTTCTATTTCAATGAGTCAGGGGTCCATAGAGATACAGGGAGGAAAGAACTACCAGAGGTGCTCTACAACACACTTGGGCAGCCTATTCACATGCGCCTATATGCCTGCTGTCGACACTTCTGGCAGACCTACAGAAAAGAGACTTCACAATGCACTAGATATGTTGTAATCAATCTGTGAAAAGCATGAAAGACAATTAATTAACACAAAAGATGAATATAGACATATACTTTAAAGTGCAAGTCCAAATAGAGGTAAAAATGCTAAGTCCTGATTCAAGGTAAAATCTGGCAGAGCTCTACCTTACAAGCTCGAGAGATTTTTGGGCAGAGTTTTGCCTTAAGGCTAAGAGAGTGGATCTTTTCTCAAATGAGAATTTTTAAAATATATAGAAAGAGAAGAAGGTAACTTGGCACTTCTTTTGAAAAGACTTTGGCACTCTTGACAAGTTGGCCCATGTGCGTCGAGAGCATCGAGAAGAGGAAGTCACTGTTGTTGACGTCATTCTTCTAGAAGAGGCCTACTGGAACCATGCTGTGTAATCACTGATCTTGACTTTGGCATTTGAGATCATGGGCTGCACCTCTTTACCTACAAATAGACTGTGGTTTGTCCCCTCATAAATGCCAAATGGAGAAAGCAAGCTACGCTGCTCACTGTTTGCGTCGTTTGATGACCATCTGGCAATAACTCACCTCCCCTTTGCCACTTGAATTGCTTTGTCTTTTCCTACACTTTGTCTTCTTTATTGCTTTGTCTTTTTTTGGCTTTGTCACATTTTGGCTTCTTCTGGCAGGTCACTACATTCTTTGGGCTCTTCCTGCTTGCCTTAGACACTTTCCACCGATTTCAAATAAGTGACATGTGGCGCATTCCATTGTGAAACGGGCATGACATGTGGCAGAATCCACTTGACTCATGGAAGCTTTAGGCACCCTTTGAAGGTCCTATGAAAGAGGACACATGGTGGCTTCCACTCCCTTTAGCAATTCATCTGAGGCCCACCATAGTTCTCATAGGGAAAAAGGGAGAGACTGCAGATGTTGACACCTATCAGCTTCTACTGAGCTTTGCAGGGGACACATGGCACATTCTACTACTCTTAGAAAAACATGTCAAATCCTTCCACGTTTGCCACTTGGTGCCTTCCGCGCCCTTGTTTTTCTTGGTGTAAAATTGACATTCATGGGCCCATCACAGTTTGAAAATCAATGGCTAGTTCGTCGTGCTTGACTTTGACATCTTCAGGCTCGTCACCCCTTGGACTTCTTCAGCTTTTTTTGTGGGCTTTTTCTGCAGGTTTTTTACACGAACAATTTTCCCACAGATAAAAAGTCTGTGAGAATTGTCTCATCCACTTGTTATTTCTTCAGAGTTTTCCCAGCTTACTTCTTGTGGCCTTCTGAATTCCTTTGGACTTTTTGTCTGAAGGAATTCCTTCAGATAAAAAGTCCAAAATAAATCATTCAATGCCTTAGTCTTTTGCACATTTTGAATTCCCTCAGCTGCTTTCAAAGTGCCCTTCGAGTTTATTGAAAAAGACCCTTCTGACGGGTGTCTTTGTTGACTAAGTGCCCTCTGCAAGGGCACTTATCCTTCAGGAGGCTCGCTTGACTTCTTTGATTGAACCGCTCCTTTGAACCAACCGTTGAACCACTCCTTTGAACCAACCATTGAAACACTCCTTTGAACCAACCATTGAACTAATTGATTAAACCAGTTCAATGGTTCAAATAGTTGTTGAACCAAGGTGTTGAACCGAATGTTTGAATCGAGTGATTGAATTTTGCTGATTGAACCAAGGCTTTGAACCGAGCGATGAACCATTTGATTGAACCTGCCAATGAAATTTTGCATTGAACTTTGCTGATGAACTTAGCTTTGAACCAAAGCGATGAACTTTGCCAATTGAACCAAGTGTTTAACTTTGCCTAAGTGTTGAACCAACTGAATTGAACCAAGCCTTTGAACTGAGCCGATGAACTTTGTAGTTGAACCGAAGCGTTGAACCTAAGTGTTGAACCAAGGCATTGAATCGAAGCATTGAACCAGTTCAATGGCTCAATAGTTCAAAAATGCCAACTTTCCTTATGAATTTATTTAGACAAGGGTCCGAAGAAGCTTTGTAACATAGTGCACTCTTTGACTGGTTCTTCAACTATGGAAAGACTACACCTGCAGAGTTCGTAGAAGTCACTGTGAAGTCTGTAGAAAACCTGCAGAGTCTGTAGAAATGGACCTGCAGAGTCCATAGAAATTGTAAGATTCATGCAAAAAACAAAAATGGAATCGCCCAAAATAGCAGGGATAGAAGGGGACCGATTTTTGGCCTGTTGGGTAGAAAATGGTCAACAGGTATATCTCTAGACCTTTGGGATCTAGCTCAACAACACAAAACATGAGAACAAACATTTTAGTTTAGCAAATGTCAGCTACATAGACTGGGAAACAACCCATAATAAGTGGCCCAGTGCCATAATTAAGTAGCATCACACCATCGACTTCAACAGTGCCAACTGCAATAATGGGTTTGACACCGAACCCAGTGATCAGAGGCATTAGGGGACCACCACCAGGGTAAGTACTATGGGGAAAGTACTTTAGATGCCAGCACTCCTCCACAATAAATAAATTATGAAATGGTAATGTACTTCCTATAATATTATTATGTAGAGAATTCCATAGAGGATGTGTTAAAATGTGAGCTTCAATGGGGCCCTTAAGGTATAACCCAATCAGATTGCAAGATAACCCAATTCATGACAACTCTGATTGATCCTTCTTATACCTGGTATAGGAAATTTTATCCTAATTAGGCTATAATTGATTACAACACCTTGAAGGAAGCATTTTTGAAGAAATTCAAAATACCCTAGTTTGAACAACAGAGCATCACCACGCTCAAGGAGATCAGTCAAGCTCTATCAAAGAGTGTGTGCCTGTATGATGCTAGGTTTAAAACTCTTCTTTCCAAGCTTCCTTATGAAAATTTCCCCTTTTAGCATGTACAATGGTTTGTTGGAGGTTTGCTATTACCATTTAAAAGATCACTTTCTATGAAGACATTCATAGATCCTCGAAAAGCAATTGAAGTCGTGTTTAGAGTCGACGTAGTCAGAAGCGCTAACACTAGGATCAACCTATTCATACAAGTGCATATTACATACAGGGCTAGTCAAATCCAAAAATTGATCGCTAGTTTGTCACAAGATGCTTGAAGTGGATTATGGTGCACCAACTGTAATATGGAAGGCCTTAATAGGAATAATTTCCCTTGAAGGAATATACACAGATTGACTCAAAACTATGAGGTTTGTTATGAGGTGCATGATGTTCATAACTACCATTTATTTTAATGTGCCAATTAGGTTAACATAACCATATATTATTGGTTATATGATGCCTACACTCATACCATAGTTGATTGTCATGTAATCGACAAGATGCATTAAAATATGGAGAGAGGTGCATGACAAACATCTACAGTAGCTAGAGGGTAGGCAATCCACAAAAATAAGGGCTATGTCCAGCAAAATGTAGGCTATGGGATGCAAAGAGGTGCTAAAGGGCAGGGTGGAGGATGTGATGATGCAAGATTCCCACCATGTTCATGTTGTAAGTGTGGTTTGATCGAGCACTATCAGTGTGACTGCCCTACACATCCAACATGTGGGTATTGTTAAGGAACACACAAGGTCAAGGAATGCCCCAACTTGTATAAAAAGTTAACCCAAGGCTGGTCCAACATAGACAAAGGTACAAGAATGATTAGGTATGAGCCAAAAGTGTAGAAATGGGCTCTAAGGGCACAACTAACTAGCATCAATAAAGTCAAGGTGTAGATGACTACTTGTAGTGGGCCCACCACTCAGCCGCTAGTTACACCAATACCACAATTATCCCTAGAATATGGGGAATTGATTCATACTCAGTGTATTATGTGGCTAGAGCCCAAAGATGTGCCTTTCCCTGACCCTACATGTCAAAAGGATGTCTTGCCATAGGCCATGAGTGTTATTCAAAACCTGTAAGGAGAACTCTAACTGACTCAAGATCTAGAGGTGCAAGCTGCTACCTCTCGCAAGATAACCAAGAGGCTGAGGTACAAGAGCTAATAAAGATCCTATGCGTCCTATAGACAAAAGGGATGTTATTTTGATTGAAAAATTTGCTTTTAGAAGATGCCAAGTATAAGCCAGTTGAAATTGTTGCACCACACATGGAAAGGGTGCAAGAAGTCAGGCATACATTAAACACAAATTATGATCAAGAGCTACTAGTGAATACCACCATTGATGAATGGTTTGTGTGTGAGGTCCTAGTGGACACAAATGTTGAGGTCAATATCTTGATAAGGAATGCATGGAAGAAGATGGGTAGGCTAGCCTTGAGGCCTTCCCCTCACATGCTTTTCATGGCCAAAAAATCCATGACACAACCAATTAGAATTATAAAAGGCACTATTGTAGCTATTATTGGCTTAGAATTCCATGCTAAATTTGAAGTGATTAAATTAACTAAGTAAGATAATTATCCATCACTCCTAGGCAGGCCATGGTGCTACATGAATAATGCTAACATGTGCTTCAAGAAGCGCTATATGACTTTTGAAAATGGCAAGGAGAGGTTCATAATCCCCCTCTCATGTGACCAAGGACCCCCTTATGTAGAAAGTGTTGATCTTGAAGATGAGATCAACCATATCTACAACATCATGATTTAAGGCACCAAAACTATCAACCCTAACGACCAAGGAGTACTTTGTTGGGATGATGGACAGTCGATCATGAACACTACTGACATAGATTATGACCAATGGGCAAAGAAGCTTACGAAACCAATCGTCAGAGGTATCATGTGGTGAGCGCCAAGGTACCAAAACCTATGAGGATTGGTTGGGTCTAGATCGACCGCACTTCGTAAAGAGTCCTCTACAATAGGAAGAAGGGAAACATAATGTTTCACTTGACCAAAGGTAAACTTATAGTGCTCCCATAGTATAAGGGGAGAAATCCTATATAATAATATCTTTGTGACCTAGAGTCATACATATTTAAGGAAGTAAATAGGATGGGTGCACTGGTGTATACTTTGAGAAGCACTACTACTTGTTAGTGGGTACGGTAGAGGTCTAGCTTGCCAACTTGGCAAGATGTAAAAGCAACCATCTACATTAGATTTGGAAAAAGAAATGAGGACCTAGAAATTTATACATACTCTAGAGATTAATATCCAATGCATATATACTTGTGCAAAGAAATATGGACTGACTACAGCGCAAACACCCCAAAAAACCTATTGGTTCATACCTTTTATAAAACCTTGAAGATGTGGGCACAAGCTTGGTATATGGTCAACAAAATGCACTACGAGACAACTAATTGGTATGTCTTGAAGGATAATTTTTTTCACACCTTCTCTTTTTCCTCACATAACCTAGAATTGATCGAGCCATTGCAAGTCATTCAAAGGGCAATGTTTGAGGACATTGTAATATTAGAGGAACACCTACAAAATATGTTTAGGGAGAAAGGATTAGCACTCCCAACTTTCTTCCAGGAGAAGGCACTCAAGAGTGACTTGAGTGATAAAGATACAAATGTCTACAAAACATGAAATTAGATGTCCTTAATAGGAAATAGGAAGATCATGCACCAAGTGGATTATAGTGCCCTTGATCAGGAAGACATTACCCATCTCCACATTGAAACAACTGAGGGGAGTAGGTAAGTTGAGGACACACATTAAGAGAGAAATGAGCACTATCACACATCGTTCAAGACCACCTAGGTTGATATCAACATAGAAAGTAAACCAAATGGGAGTAATCTATGCACATATTGGTCTGACATAGAGCTGGTGCCAATTATGGATCTCTTGAATGAGTTTCAAGATTTATTTTTGTGAAATTACCAAGACATGAAGGACACCCTCTCATCCCTTGGAGAAATGAGCATAAATCTGGTGGATGCACACAACCTATCAAAAAATACCCCTATAGAATGGACCCCAATCTTCACACTAAGGTCAAAATGGAGATTGATGGTATGCTAGCTGTATGAGTGATCTACGTAGTACAAGAGTTAGAATGGGTGAGCCCCATGGTGATTAGGATTAAGAAGGATGGGTACATCTACATTTGTGTTGATTATATCAACTGTTAAATGCTACCTATGTCATTGACCCCTTCCCATCTCCATTCACTGATGAAGTTTTGGATGGAGTCATAGGCTGTAAAATTTATATTTTCACTGATGGTTTCTCTAGATACCATTGAGTCCAAATTAAAGAGGAGGACATGCCTAGGACAACCTTTACAATATACTGAGGGTGTTTTGCCTATAACATGATGTCCTTTGGGCTAAAAAATACACTAGTCATATTTTTTAAAGTGGTCATCACCATATTCAAGGATTTTATCCATATTCCAGGTGTACCTTGATGATTGGACTATTTACGGGATCATGAGAGACCATTATGATAAATTATGCCTCATGTTTGATAGGTTTTGATAGTTGTAGTTATCATTGAACTTTAAGAAGTGCATCTTCATAACACCATTTGGAACCTTGCTTGGGCACATTGGCTGCAAAGATGGTTTGCTCGTCAACCATGTGATGATTGTTATTATTCGATAACTCCATACCCCCTCCACACAAAAAGATGTTCACACCTTTCTTGGCCATTTCGGCTATTATATAAAGTTTATAAGGAGCTATGTAAGGATTGCAACACTACTACAAGAGCTGCTTTGTATGTATGGCCCATTACACTGTGGTGGAATGCAAGAGGATGCCTTTGAAACTTTGAAGCTTAAGTTGGCTAGTGTGCATATCCTTCAGTTTCATGACTGAGTGACTCCATTATATGTCCATATTGATACATCTAAGTCTATAATTGGTGTTATTCTGGTGCAACCTGATAAAGGTAAGATGGATCATCCTATCTCCTTCACAAGTCACAAATTGACCTTGATAGAGCAAAATTACATAACTACTGAGTGTGAGGTGCTGACTATGGTCTACAACCTCTATAAATTTAGGCAATACTTGTTCATAACCCATGTGATATTTTTCACTAAATAATTCCCTTCTCTATGGGCACATTTGTTGGTGGATAATTCTATTTCAAGAATTTTAGCTCTCAATTATAGTGAAACCTAAGAAGCAGAAATTGGGACCAAACCATTTGTCTTACATCGACTCTGTGATGTTGTAGAACCCATTGAAAATGACATGCTAGATTCATAACTCTATAAATTCCAGTGCATTCTCAAAGACTTAGTAGAGATAGCTGCATTTCTAACATCTAGATTTGCACCCTAGACCATGACACCTAAAGAGAAGAAGTAGCTCACCATTCATACCATGCCCTTTAAGATCATTAGTGGGAATATGTATAAATTAAGTCAAGATGAAGTCCTACGTTGATGTGTTTTAAAACATGAAAAATACTCCATTATACAAGAGGCGTACGAGGGGATCGTAGGAGGCCATTAAGCTGGAGATGCAATGGCACACAAAGTGTTGCAATTAGGTGTGTGGTGGCCAAGCCCAAGACTCAAAGGATTATGTTAAATCATGTGACATATGTTAGTGCACAAGGATGCCAAACCAATGGGATGAGATGCTTCTCATCCCCATTCTTGCCTAGATACCATTTGAAAAATGGGCCATGGATTTTGTTAGGCCAATCACTCCCACAGTAACGTGCATAGGTGCAAGGTATATTATGGAAACCACCAATTATTTCTTAAATTGGACTGAGGCAATGCCTACTAAAATATACATAGCTACCATAGCTACAAGGTTCTTATGGGAGAACATTATAAGTCACTATGGGTGCCCACTCAGTTTAACTAGTGACAAAGGAACACACTTCCTCAATCAAACTATGAAAATCATGCTATCCAAGTATATGGTGGTGCACCACAAGACTACCCCATATCATCCCCAAACAAATTACATAACTAAAGAATTTAATAATATATTAGGAATGTGCCTCATGAAGATATACAATGTTGGTTACAAAGACTAGGAAGACCGAGTATCGGCAATTATATGGGCATATCGTACAACCTAAAAGTGCCTCAATAAGGCTACACCATTCTAACTAGTGTTTGGTGAAAAGGTGATTCTATCAATGGATTTATTGGTTTTATCATTTTGCATTGCATGAATTGGTCATTTGGATGACCAAGAATTATTAAGTACAAGGTAGAGGACTTGGAGCAGTTGGATGAGGTGCGTGCCTAAGCAAAATAGAGCCAACAAATAGAGAAGGTGTGTCATAAGCTCTAGCATGACAAGAATATTAAGTGCAAGGTATTGACTGAAGGAGCATTGGTCTTGCTCTATGACTTCAAGTACCTCAAACACATAATAAAGCTACAAATTAAGTGGATGGGCCCATATGTCATTCATAGTATATTGGAAATTGGTGCACATTGTCAGGTGAAATGTTCCCTAGGCATTTCAATAGCAATAGATTGAAGCCATATGGGAAATAATATGGTGTTTGCACCATCAAACACTGACTTCCTGATCACAATTCAGTTGTGTTGTGCTGACCCGAATGATATTTGGTGCAAGCCAAACATTTCCTGGATTTTGTGATTATTGTTATTATAGAGTGAATAAGTGACACTTTCAAGCCCACACGAGAAATATTCTGGTAATTTTATGCATAACTATGGTCAAATGAATCAAGCATAAATGCTTTCCAAAGTGCTTGAGGCTAGACACCTAAGTTTTTAGGTGCATGGAATTCACCAAACTTTGAACATATGAGCACCATGGGAGAAAGCGAGGCATAAAGGGTGCTTGTGCACATAAGATGAAAGAAAGGTGCATAAGATGCTAGTGCACAATGAAGAGAAACTAATCATATAAGATGATCATGCACAAGAGATCAAAAGGAAAGAGTGAAGTGTTGGAGGGCCAACACAAGGGATTTGTATGGGGTAGGATAGGCCAAGGCAAAGAGATGAAAGTGCATAGAAATTGACCAAAATAGGAAAATGCAATTGAAATGAAAGTGTAGTAGGAAAAGAAGATGGAACCATGGAGGTTAAATCATGTGCATGTGAGGTGCTACACCCAAGTTACCATAAAGATGGTGAAGGTCACGCCAAGTGAACGAAGTGCAGGAGAAAGATCATCAGGACACACTAGCATCCACACAAAGTGAGGTGGGAAGTGACTATTTGAACTAAACATTACTTCACAAAAATACCTTTAGAGGATTTATTCATGTGATGATAGTGGCATAAAGATATGCATTAAATGCATCATGGTAGAGGTTTTTTGTAGATTTTGTGGGTTTTAATAAATTTCAATAAATCAAGGATCTGCCACACCATTAATCGCCTATAATTAAGATGGTAGATGAAATTAAGGGTATAAAGTAATGATAGATAGATTGGTTTAGGTTACAAATCTTGAGATAATTTTCACCTAACAAGCAGACCAATGAATGAGAATTGAAGCAAGTAATGGCTACCAAAGTGAACCCTTGAGCACTCATGGATGCCAAAAGTGAATGATTAAACAAAAAAAGGTATTAGATTCACATTAAGATTAACATAGGGAAGTGTGGGACATGACTTGTGCAAAAACTAGGCCATAAAAAACTGGAGTGATGTCGAGGCTGTAATTAATGAAATGCAAAACTTGAGAGCCAAAATCACAATCGTGGACCTCATGACTATGAGAAACACCAACAAACATTAGAGGCTTCAGAAAAGTAAACAAACTATGCTTCAACACTGGACAATTTAGGATGGGAAAGAAGATAATTAGTTTTGGTCCATAATAGGCATAGAAGGATGCCAAGAGGGCAAAAATAGTATAAGAGATTATTTCTACAAAGATCAAGGCACAACCCATTGTAAGAATAAGTGTCATAAAAGTAGACAAGAAAGTGCTTATAAAAATATCATACCAAGTGATGTAGTTTCCCCTAAAGGTCTTGGTATGGGAGAATTAGACATCTTTTACTAACACCTACCTATTGAAAGATTATAGCCACCATACCTTGAACCATGCACAAGATCTAGTAAAAGACTAGATGGTGGATACAAGGGCCAAAATAGAATCAAGCATGACATTATTTGATGTCTCCATTTGAGATAAACCTGCGACCTACAACACAACTAACTTCTATGAGTTGTCATACTTTAGAAAGCTAAAGGAACTTGTATAGTTCCTCTAATGATGTGTCTATGGAGATCACATCTATTTTTTAAGGAGGTGCATGCAGATATCAATGCACCTAATAGGCAAAATTATTGGGCTTTCAGACTCTGATGTAGACATTTACCAGATGATGATAGATGATGCTGAAGTTGAAAGGGTCACAAAACTCCTTAGGTACTACAAGGGAGGATTTGTGTTCCCTATAAATGATATCAAGGACCTTATCATGATGGTGACAATACACCTCATTAGTTTAAAAATTTTCCCTGATAGTTGATGGATAAACATCACCAAGGCCTACCTATGCATCACCTATCACATGGCACAATGGGTAAAGTTTAACATCATAAAGTTTGTTATGGAAGAAATGATAAAGAATGTGTTGGAGTGTCATATGGCATGGGAGACCTTTATGTAGGGGTCAATATTGATTTTGATAGGCATGGAGGAGATTGACATGCTTGATGGCAATGAAGATGATATTTAGGTGTTCTCAAAACACAAAGACTCCCCAACACATAAGTACCAAGACTTTACTTGCCCCCTTCCTTCTCTGCAAAGTACAAGACCTAAGTGATGGGGTGGTGTATGCAATATATCAAAGCATTCAGGTTATAATGGCACATCCCAAGAAATATTCCCCAAAACATGTTTAGAATGGTGACCTTCGCTATTATGAAACACTTCTATCTAGTGCATCTAGCACTAATAGATGGTAACCACTCGAACTGGCTCAAGCTTCCTTACACATTCTCTATGAAATACTTTAGGGAGGCACTAAAAAGGATCCCAAATGCACATTAGTTGGACATCCGAGCGAATGAATTGGACTTGGAGAGGAGAAGGTTATGGTGCCAATACATGTGCCTAGGAGGGAAAAACACCAAGGATGAGGAGGATGACTTGGATCACACTGACATCTATTCCCTCAAAAAAGAAGTGATTCTCAGGCACATTCATATGCTTTATTATGAGATGAAGCCAAGGAAGATGGGTGCGAGTAATGAGAAGGATAATGACCTCCCCCTTCAGATCAAAGATGAAGGGAAGCCAGTGCTAGTAATGCAGAAGAAGTCTCCCCAAAATAAATAAAAGGGGGAGACACTTGAGGAGATATAAGAGCACCTATGATTGAAGATCACCTCTAGTGATGAAGCAACTCCCTCTACATAAAATAAAAAGTGCATGGCCTTCACACTAGGGACCACTTTACCTGAGCAAAGGGAGAAGAAAAAAAATTCCAAGGGGATAGTTGTAATACCCACAATAACCTTGGTAGAGATGGAGGTGCAAGAGGCACACGAGGAATTGGAAGTAGAAGAGGCATGTGAAGATATAGAGGTGGAAGGAGTGATAAAAGTTTACGTTATCTAGGAAGAAGCAACAAAAGAAGAGCTTAGTGCCAAATAAGTTTAGGAGGCCCTCCAAGGTGGCACTATCATTGCACTTAGAGAGGCAAAAAAACCACCTAACACATCATCCAAAGATCCCTCTACATAACCTCCATAAACTGAGGAGGAAAAGAGAAGCTAGTGGAAGAAAATATGCCTCAATGAAAAACATATAGAGATGGTAATGGAGCTAGAGAGAAAAAGAGTGGACATGGAGGCATCCAGTATAACCTAGGAAGAGATTGACAAGGTTGAGGATGAGGAAATAAGGGATGAGGAAGAAAAAATTGCATCAATAATAAAAAGGAGGAAGGCATAGAAAAAGAAGGCCAAGAGGAAGGGGAAAAGAAAGAAAAGGAAGAGAAGAATGTTGTTGCAAGTGCAAAACCAATGAAGAAGAAAGCAACAAAGGTGCCTAGCACCACCACCATCATAGTAGAAGAAGCTACAATACATGTATGCCCAAGTAGTGAAGGGGTGTTTGAAGATAAAGAAGTTGATACTGGTGCCTTGAAAGAGAAAATAGAGAGTGGTAAAGAAATCCAGTAGAAATAGGAGGGTGAAGCTAGCGTCGAGGTAGAAAAAGAAATAGACCATGGGTACAAATATGAGGAAGAACCCTATTGTAACAAGAGGAAGGAACCTTAAAGGGAAGTGATAAAGAAAGCACTAACATTGATGAAATGGAAGGAGAATAGATGGAGTTGGTTGTCATTGAGGAAGAAGGTATAGAGCCAAACCTAAGGGAAAAAGTGTAGAAGGGGTGGATTGATGAAGATTATTACATGTTTGAGTATATGCCCCCTAAAACTTCCACAATTAGGATGTGCCAACAACTATCATTTGATTTTGAAAATTATATGTATGAGACTCATTTTGAGGTGTCATAGAAAGCCATTCTGGGCACAAAGACATCAGAGGAAGGGCATGATTTACTTCTTATAAACCCTTGCGCAATGAACCCAGTCAATTCAACCAATGCACTCATCTAGATGGCCTCCAAAGTAGTGCAAAAGAACATCATTAATGATGTTAGGGATTTAAAATGGAAAAAGATCGCATAGGAAGTGAAAGAGGAAATAAAGGCCATGAAGTTTAAAATACAACTGAGTGAGCATGTAGAGGAAGCTGAGCCATCCCTCTTGGATGATGTTGATACTTTGAATCTTTTAGAGGTTGATAAGGTTTGCATGCTAGTAGAGCAGATGCTACCAAGGTTGAAAGCAGAACTAGCATAGGAAGAAGAAGAGGAAGACCCTTATGCCATCCTATAGAAGGAGCTAAAAGACAAGTTCAAAGAGGTGGAATACCTCTTCACGCAACTAGAAAAAGGCGTAGAGGTAGTCGATGCCATCTCCATGAACTTTTCTAACCAAGCATCAGTCATCGACATGCACCTCAAGTAGGCAAAGGGGTAAAGAGAAGAGCTTATGGTAAAGGCTTACATTATTAGTAGGATTAAACGTGCATAAATCATGGCAAAGGTTGATAACTTGAGTGCCTAGATCAATAACTAGGATCAAAACCTAGAAGAAATCTTTCACACCTTGTAAATAAAGGCTGACAATCAAGGGGTAATCTTAGAATGAGGAGTGATGAGGGCAAAGGAAAGGCTAGAGGACTTTAGAAAAGAGTTATAGAAAACCAATGTGCTCACACTTAGCATTGCCTCAACAAAGATTGATAACACCATTGAAGAATTCAAGCTTGCCATCAAGGGATTTAAGGACTTCAATGCTGAATTAAAGGAGAACACACCAAAGTTCTATGCACCTAGGGCATTGAAAGACTAGTTTGAGGATGGACTAGAGATTTTATATGGGGTAATGTTAGGCCCTTTTTTGCCTAAGTCTAGACCCATGCTAACTAAATAGACATCTCAGAGTGAGGTAATCATATGGAATGATTGCTAGTTTGGTATCTTTTGCACCAGTTTGAGTAATAAATGCTCATCTTGCACCAGTTGAGAGGTAGTTAATTGGCATCCATATTTTGTGGGGTATCTTCATGAGTATATGCACATGGCAACTGGAGTGCAAAAGGTGCAAGGTGATGGAGCTGGTGGAATGATCAACCAAGGCTCTAGCTTAGCTCTTAGCATGTGCCCTCCAACCTGATGAGAACATGCTCCTGAGTGTTATAAAACCAAGCTTGAGCAAGTGAGTAGAGATATGACTTGAAGACAGTGAAGCTCTACAGAATTCATGTTAGGCATATCGAAGAAACCACCATTAAAACTTAGTTTTAGCATGGATACCTATGAAGATCCACCTTATAGTGCCCAAACTTACTTGTGAGCCTCTAGGTTGATAGTTATTTAGATGAACATGTGCTATATTTCTATTAATATGAACTCTATTATTTAAACCTTGGTAATTGAAGAATGGTGTTTCACCTATCTCTGTATTGATCTATTTTATATGGTTATGGCAAGGTTCTTTGAATGTGACTTGAATGCAATCATTATAATAGTGTAATTTTGATATATGAATGTGTTTTTAAGCAAAGGTTTGTTTCAAATCATTAATGGCATCTCTGTGCTAAATAATGATGTTAACTTAAACTATAAAATAGCCTAAATGTAGGAAAGGGCATGCACTCAAGCTTTGACACTTGCATCAAAAATGCTAGTTTGAGTATGAACCCCTTTATATAAGTAATTCCCTTGTCCACCCAAGCACCTAAATGATGCTTAGCTTAGTAACACAAAGGCTTGCACCCTTAAAAACTTAAGACTAGCCCAATATAGGCTTATGCCCCTATGTCTAGAGCAAGTTTGCCGAATAGGATTTACACCTATAAATAGTTGGATTTCACCCAGAATGACTTTCACTAATGAGCTTACCAACACCATTATGGCAATGACCAAGACCCTTGAAGAATGAGTTGCACCATGGCACAACTAGCCCAACACAGGCCCTGATTCTTTTTCTATTGCACTTTTTGTGAGCGCATAAGGCTTGTGCCTCATGTGAATTGATTATGATGTAGTCGATTGACAAATGTTGAGTGATACAGGATCATTCCATGTTTATGCCTAGTTGTAACAAGTCTAGAACTGACTTGGACAACTATAGAAATGCTTGACAAAACAAATGACGTAGATAATCAACCCTTTTCTATAACAATGTCCATCATTTTAAAAAGGTTTAAATCCTTTGATGACATATGCTATGTTGTTTGGGACCATCAAATGTAACTTATCTCATTAAAAAAAATTTTATATGTAGCAAACACACCAACTACATCTACATCCAATGCCAAGTTTACAATCAAACCAAGTTATAAGGTAAAACCTCCTGAGGTTAAAAAGGAAATAACCACCATGGTTAATGTAATTTCACAATAGCCTATCATCTTGTCTTATCTAATGCACCAAGGAGATAATTTACACATTTACTGAGTCTCTTACTTCATTACTCCCATGACTAGTAGAATGCCATCTTATATATCTTCCTCATGCTAAAGAGGTAGATACAATAAGCCTCTATCTAAAGGATATGATGCGAATGATTATTGTACTTATCACTAGGGACCTTGGCATTCTATGAACATATGTTTTACCTTGAAGCATAAGATCCAAGACCTTATCGATGACCAAAATATTACATTCGTTGATCTTCCAAAGGAGTCATGTTCAAAACTTGGTGATCACTAGAAACAAAAAGTATTTAACAATCCTTTGCAAGACCATTCTAAGAAAGAACTAAAAATGTAAATGGCATACAATGCACATCCTCCTCCATCACATTATGTGCACACATTATTAGTACTTATACATGACATATACCTCTTATGGTTCAAAAACCTTCTATTACCTTCATTGACAATGAGGTTAAAGATAATGATTTAGATCTTCATTCTTTATTCATTCAAACATACCTTGATAAACACCCTATATGCAATGTTATTATTGATAATGGTGTAAGCAAGAATGTTTTCATCATGACATTGCTTATGTGCTTGGGTTATATTCATCATGATTTACATCCTTCTACCAGATCAATTAGAGCATTTGATGGGACCTCGCTATAGGTTCTTGGTGAGATTAACTTACCTTTATAGGTGGGTCTTGCACATGTAGTTACTACATTTTAAATTATACCTTCCATAAGTGTCTTAGATATGTTATTGGAATGACCTTGGATACATACTCTTCTAGCAGTACCTTTTATATTACATGGGTGTGTCAAATACATTCATTCTAATCAGGTAATTATAGTTTTTGGAATTCTATATGAGCATCCTCTTGAACAAGAGAAATTTATATCTATATAGTTAATTATCAAGCCTACTAAGGCTAATTCACTTCAAAAGGGTAAGCAATAGGCAAACCCCTTTACTAGGTGGCCAATACTTGAGAGACCATTACATTAGAGACATAGTGTGGATTTTACAGAATCCTCATCTACTAGAACCATATTCAGATATCTAGAACACCTACACATATTCTTATTACTGTTGTTACAAAGAAACCACATTACACTCAATTATGGGTTCCATGAACCCCTACTCTTATTACTCCCATTGTTTATTCAAGACCATAGAGTCTTATTTTACATACTCATAACATCATAGATACTATATTGACAAATATTGCACCTATACACACTCCTCAACAACATTATGAATTTATTACACCAAGTTCATGGTGGGGATATATATACATGGCCATCCTTTAGATGTGATCATATGATAGTCATTTCCTTTCACATATTCCAAAAATTCCAAAAAAATAAAACATTAAAAAATCCCAAAAACAAATTCTGCATCTACATATTTTATTGGCTCCATGACATCTATGTGATAGTTATATGTTGATGGATAACATATTAGTTACTTCTACATACACGTGTTTCATGCTCCTATTTTGGTGTGATATAGGCATACACATAGACATGATTTATGCACTATTAGGTGTTAGGATTTACCTCTACTCACATCCCCAGGATGTTGGGGGTATCCACCTTTATGATCATAATACATCTAGGTGATATCATTATATGGTCACTTTACATTATCATGTTTGAGCTCATATATGTACTTACACATGGCTTTATCCATGCTTATATCTTTTGCAATGTACTTGATATGCTATGTACTTGATTATTTTTTGCTAACACATCTGATCTATGGGATATATGATATGTTTATGCTGGTAATTTGTGATTTTTTTCATACACTTCCTTGAGTGTCTTGCCTTTTTATTGTCTTGTTTGTTGAGAATTTGAATATGCTCCATTGTTTGTAGCTCTTGTGCCTTTATTTACTTCTTTGACATTTGAATATGCCATTGTTTATTATATGGACATTTAAATATGTTATTCTTAATTTTATCAAAATTTAACTAAGTCACGTCTATTTGATTGTGTGGCACTTGAAAATGCCCCTTAATTTCAGTCTTCTTTGACCATTCCATTTTGATTTGGTTTTGAGTGCTCTTATGTGTGTGCTTGATTTACTTGTTGAGCTTGTACTATTACTATCTAGACATTTCCATGATCTTCATCATGCATATTAGGCCTTAATGTGATCACATTCTATATGTTTTAATGATACATTTACCAAAACATGTTCTCATAAATGCTACATGGTTCATTCACAATTTATGGTTATCTTATCCTTTTGAGGTGAGGTAGCTACCCGTTTCTATTCTTTCCTCACCTCAAATGGGGGCATGTAATAGAGGCATGGATTCCACACATTTATAGTTATAGAATCACTGGGGGCATGTCATTGAGACATGGTTTCCACACATTCATAGTTTTAGACATACAATTGGGGCATGTTTTAGAAACTTGTTCTCCACACTTATTAAGTATTCAACATACCCAAATTACAGTGGGGGCATGTTTTGAAAACATGTTCTCTACATTGGTACTTATATCAATTTTTAATTTTTTTCATATATAGTTGGGGGGGGGTGGAGCATTTTTGTAAACATTTCCTCCACACACAATTTTAAAATTGGTCAAATTGCATAATTATATATTTCAGATACACATTTGTGGCATAATTCTATACATTGGTACCATTATTATACATAGTTTCAACATGAGACATATCTAAGGTACATATGCTATGAAATATGCACCTAATATTGTAAAATAAAAATTAATTTCAGATTTAGAAAACTTTTAGGGACTGTCACCAGCCAACAAGTTGGAATTTTACAAACTATAGTGAGCCAATGTACTACAATAGTTGGTTCACTTTT
Source organism: Torreya grandis (assembly GCA_037957365.1). Lineage (NCBI taxonomy): Eukaryota > Viridiplantae > Streptophyta > Pinopsida > Cupressales > Taxaceae > Torreya > Torreya grandis. The sequence continues at coordinate 800,516 of JARHVA010004826.1, read as the reverse complement.
TGGTATGGTTGAGATGTTTAAATCACTCAGTATTTCCAAGTTTTTAGGTTGGAGTTAATTGTATCATCTAGCCTCACTAGTTTGATAGTGTGAGTTGAATTGGTTCACTCATACTCACCAGGTTATAAGTATGATTGGGTTGCATGGTTGAGCTAGTCTCAACTGCTAGGTGGCAATTCATCTTTGCCTCAAGGTTGGGGGCATGAGCCCTCCTATCTTTATTTCTCTCTATCTCTCTATCTCATTAGATATATGCATGTTCTATATTTATATATATCCTAATCTTAGTTTCAGTGATTCTTAATGATGTATCTTTCAAATCAAGTTACCAATAGGCAAGTCAATTACATCAATATGTAGGTGTACTCCTAAACCTTGCTCTCTTTTAATTTAAAATCATTTAAATACTTTCAATTTCATATTATATGCATTGATTATATACTGTAACATATTATTAGTTGTATTTTAGTCACTAGTAAAACATTTGAGTTGGACTCAAGCAAATACAAGGTGTGTTATACATACCAGGTATGCATTCCTTTCTTTTAAACTAGCAATTTATTTATTAGATTAAAGGGAGGGGGGGGGTAAACGTAGACATTATTTCTAAATTATATAGCACATTAGTCTTGTACACTTGACAAACTAAGACTTTTTTTGTTCCCCTCAGTTTTAGACCTTTCTTACTTTTGCAAGTATTGGATATGCTCTCTCTTGTGCCCGTTGGCCTATCTCTTACTCTAACTAGTGTTATATTGATGACCTAGGCATTTTATCTTGCTTAGAATGATTAAATCATGCTTATTTTATGCCTCTAAAAGTTTTGAGTTTGTAACTATTTTCCTACTCCTTAGACACTTGCATTTCAGATAGACACTTATGTTGACGTAGGTGTCTTGCTCTAACGTAAGTGTCTAGTGCCCTAAAAGTCATGTAATTTGAAAATGAAACTTATCCTAATGGTCAACCTAGGGATTGGTATAAATATAAGATCAACCCTCACTCATTTTTAACCTAGAACAAACTAGAGAAACTTGTCAAAATCATTTAATAGAACAAAGCTTTCCTATTTTTTCCTATTCTCATATCAGTCATAGGAATTATTGACCAAATTTGACCCTACAACTTGATTTGGCCTCACACTACAATCGACGTCCATTATGGTGTGGTAGGCTAGTAGATTGGAATAGGAGAATTCAACAGACTCTACAGTGCTACCTACTTTCTCATGAAAATACCCAATATTTTTAGTAGATCAGAAACTCTATAAGGGGTCCTAAGGAATGGGAAAAATATTATGGGAAGGTAGGTACATTTTAATTTTCATACATATAGCCTTCATGAGATGATTTATATATTTCATTTGTTGACCTAAGATTTGTGTGGCTAAGAGATGTTCTTCAAATTCCTTGAGGTTAAAAGTCCTCTTATTTTGACAAACCTAATTTGAATGTCTTGACTTTGATAAAGAGTTCCTCTACCTTGGTTTTTCCTTCAATCTCCCCTCCACCCATTTCATTTACCCCTTAACAAGAAAATTATTATTGTAAATCCATTTCCCCTTTTCTCTACTCCATTTTTATTCACATATTTAAAACATGCTAGCACTACTTTGTTTTAGTCTTATTTATATTTAGAACAAAACAATATGTTTGAGAAACTATGGATTACTTTCTTTACACCATGACTCTACATTTCTAGACATGCTTTCCTTTCTTTTACCATTTTTCATTGTTGTACCACCCTTTTTGCAGACACCTAAGTCCATTTCTACTTTCATATACTTTTTCCATTATTGATTGAGGTTGGCTTGTTACTCATCACTCATCAATATTGTTTTCCCTTTTATGCACCTTTTTATATTGATGATTGGATAAGGATTGTTACTTATCACTCATCAATGTTGTTTTACAATTTTTTCTTGCCCATCTTTGTTTAAGTAAGGATTATTACTTCTTTTACATTTATGTTTGATTACCATCCTTTTTGACATGTATCCTTGGTTTGACTTAGTGAGTTTAAATTTTTTACTTAAGGTTTACTTGTTAGATTTTTTTGGTCCTTAGTAGCCTTGGATTTTTAGTTACTCGATTTACTCTAAGTTTTGACTTGGTCATTTGGTCTAATTTAACACTTATCACCCTAGCTTACCAAATTTACAAGTATGTTCCATCCACATAGAACTAGTTATCTTGGCTTTCCTACATTTTTTTTTTTTTTTATCTTTAGTTTTATATTCTTGGGTTTTTGGAAAGAAGTCTTTATACCCTCCATAATCAAAACTACAAACATAGCAGACAACCATCTAGAAATAAAGGTAAGTAAATGTACACATACATTTAATTTTTATTTATTTTCCTTTCTATCATTTAGTTTCAGTTATTTTATGCTCTAAAATACTGTAACTTTTTTTAGGTTTAATGTTGTGTGTTTCTATGTTCTTTTCTTGAAGCGCCATCCACTAATGCACCTGAGTGACACATGATGAGATTCAATTGGGGCATATGTATGCACATAATATTTTCAAACTTTTATCAAATACTAATGCCTTTTATCTTGCAAAAACCCACCAAGACTTTATCTCTTGAGTGCATGCCCTAAAGGGTACACCAAAGAAGGGGTGGGCATACCGTTAGTGCTTCAGAAGATTGTTATCCATTATTGCTACTTATTACCAATCTAACCAGCTCCTAAAAACCATTCCCTAAGCTACTACTCCTTTTTTAAACACTCCTCAATAATTTCCCACCTTTTTTCCCCCTTTTCCTATCCTTAAGCCCCTTTTGACTATTTATAGTACTAGGTTTATTGGGTCAACCCTATACTATTTTGGGTAAAATTCATTTAGGGTTTAGGTTAGCTCTTGACTGACCTAACATGTGACTTAGTCAATTTTTATCCATGATAGTACTAGGTTGACTAGTCGACCCTATCGGTCAAAACTTTTAAAAGGGATTAGGGTTAAATTTTCCTATATATACAAGATAATTTCACCATTATTTAGAAAATAAAAGAAGAATTAAGAGATATTGTGAATCTACTTATCCACAATTCTACTTGAGGAGTAAGCTTAGGGTTTCATACTTTATTTAGAGATATGGATCTTACCTTGTGGAGAAGTCTTTTAGATGTATTGATAGGTTGTGTAGCCTAGAGCTGATTTATCCTTGTCATCCTTATATACCATAACAACCTATTACAAAACACCTTAGCCAAGGGAGAGATTGAGGCTCGACAGATTTTTCTATAAGGGTAAGTATCCTAACTTTGTTTCTCCTTTGTAAGAGTAGATAGATATGCATTTTTACTTCTCTTTCATGCATTAGGATTTTGTATACATTGAAACGAGTATATGACTCTTATGCATGTTTAATTTGTTATTTCTTACCCCCACATTATGCCACAAACTTTGGTGAGCACTAGATTAGACTTTACTTTACTTGTTATTAGTTTAGTGATTATGAAAACACAGGACCTAGTTATGATTATTACATGATTGTGCTTGACTAGAGGCTTTGGAACCCTCCCTAGAATTATTTATTATGATTAGAGAACCCCTAATTGGGTCTAGTAGATCCCAATATTGATCATGTTCTCTATTATCTAATTTATCCCTAATTGGAAGTGTAAGTATGATCTATCTTTTTTGAATTATGACTGATTTATAGACATGATGCATTTTTTATTACATACATAATGTTGAAGGGATCACATTAATCTCATGTATCTAAGGTCTACCCAAAGTCAAATTATATGATAAATCAAAGTCTAACACATGGCATAATGTATCATGGGTCAAGGGCCCAATGATAACTGGTATGCTAATGGTGCCTTGTGATTCCCTTTCTTCATTATCACAGGCTTTGATGATGATTTTTTCTAGTTGGAAAACAATTGTTGTATACCCAAGAATCTTGATGAGCTTTATAGACACAATATTTAGACTTGATCCATTTTCTATGAGGACACATTTCACTTTGTGTTTTTTTATGACAACTTTGATGTATAATGGATTGTTATGAAGAGTGCCAAGGGATGACAAATCACTTTGGTTAAAGGATAACTGATGGCCTAGGGCTAGATGTCTGACTAAATCTTGGAATTTGTCTAGGGATATGTCATTTGGAATTTTTAATTAGCCAAGGAATTCTGTCAAGATGTTAGTATAGATTGTAAATATACACAAAAAATCCAAAATGGAGATCTGTGCGGGTGTCTTCTATAATTATTCCACAATTATCAAACATCTCATCTTTCAAAGTGCCATATGGCTTATTCTTAGCTAGAATGGTGGGTTGGATGGGTGTAGTGGTAGATGGTCATGGGCTTTAGATGTTAATCTTTGACCATCGAGATGTGATTGCATAATCGGGATTAGATATGGAACCATTATTGATATCAAATGATGGTGGCAGGGGACCCAATATGATAAGTCTCGATTGTTGGTGCACTTGTATGTGGTCATGATTAAATGATGAGTTATTGATATAAGGTTTAAAATTAGTAATCCCTACTTGTTGGTATGCTTGTATATGTTCCTAAGTCAAAGAAGGATCATTGCCATACATTGGTTGGTTAGAGTTGATTAATAATGATGTTGATTGATTGGAACTTGATCTTGGATTGATGGAGATGGTAGAAATATGACTTCCCATAATATGAACTATAAAATTGTTGTAGTCATGTGCAATTATGTGGTATGTTTGTTGGTGATTAGCATAATTCTAGCCTTGGTTTCATCCATTTGGATGACATTAGTTTCATTTCTATTGATATTATTGTTGGTCTCTCAGCTATTGATACTATTGTTGTTGTTGTTATGGCCTTTATTACTACTATTTTTGGTTATGATGTTGTGGAAAAGGGTTTTGGTAAATACCTAGATTTTTATTAGATGTAAAATCTCCATTATCCAATTTTATCTCCCTATTTTCCAACATATTATTAATAATATTTTTGACTTGTATACAATGACATAGGTTATTTCCATTAACCTAATGGTATTCACAAAATTCATTTTATCTACACTAGTTTGGATAAGTAATTCCCTCAGGATAGTGCTTTGAAATATGCTAACTAATCAAATTAGTAGCAACTAATTTATGAAACATGAAATTCAATAGGATCTCTAAGGTCACTAAACTCTAGGATTATATGCTTGTTTTTCCTTGGAGGAGGGGTTTTCAAAGGAAAAGGTTGTAGCATTTGTTGAGCTAATTTAGGCTATTATGAAGGCTACACTTGCTAAATAGGTTGGTGGTTTGGAGTAATTTACATGTGCAGTGTAGGCTAATAAAATGGTATTTTCACTATTTGTACATATTACGACTTTATTTAGCCCATTTTCAACAACCTTTTGTTGCAATTAAACTACTTGGATTTTTCATAATTACTAGCCTAGGATGATTGTAATACTTGCACTTGGATTTGATTGTGGTTTTAATTTTATCCATTTCTATGTTTTTTTTTTTTGGTTTTGATTTGACAAGGTAAGCTTGATAATCCCTTTGTTAATAAGGGCCTTTTTGATGAGCAAACCTTTATCAATTATTTCCTTATAATTTGTGCACATTGTAGTTCCAGATGGTAAGATATCTTATTATGTAATTTTTTGATAAATACAGTGTCTAATTGCTTGTCTAGTAAACTATGAATGAAATGATTGGCAAGTGATCTCCATCTTTGTCGATAACTTGAAAAACTTTCATTGGCCTTTTTTTGGCTTGTGTCAAATTGACCAATAAAATCTCATGCTCAAGATTGTAGGATAAATGTTACAAAAACTTGTCTGAAAGATCATCAAAATTAGATACTAAGTTTTTAAGCAATTGCAGGAACCATTTCAAAGTTTGTCTAGATAAAATATGAGGAAACAATACTAGGAGGTGTATGTCATTATATGCCACTGGTTGGAAAGCAACAATGAATTTGGTTAAATGGTATTTAGGGTCTTATTTACCCTTATATTTGTCAAATTTTGTTGGTTCGTACCCTAGAGGAAATGGTATTTACAAATACTCCATGTAAAATTGGTAGAAACACACATCATCCAACTTAAACTTCTTGGTCTATTTTTTAGCCTAGATGGTGGAAATTACATCCTTCATTTGTTGCATTTCTTGTGCTAAGAAACTAGATGGGACATTGCTCTGAGGTGGAGGTTAGGTTGTCAAAAGTGGATTACTTTGACAGGGGTATAATGGAGGCATAGTTTGTTGTGGAATATTAGTTTGGTTAGGGAATTGACTAGGAATATGCATTTGTATATTAGGATTTGATTGTTAGAATTTCACATGTTATAATGTGATATTTTAGTTTAGGTTTAATATATAGGCCTAGTTTTGGGGAAATTATGGCTGATATGGCTCTAGGTGAAGTATTGTGCTTGCTAAGTTTGATTATGGACTTGCTACCAACTATTCATACTTGGATGAATAAGAGGAATTTAGGAACCAAGGCCCTATCTTTGAATTTGTGGCACATTTGGACAAAAGGCAATTATTTCCTGATTGGCACTTGTGGAACATTAGAACCTCTTGTTTTCATGAACTCTTATTGGGATGTGGATGTTTGTTTAAGTTTTGGCATTTGTCATTGACAAATATATGTATGTTGTTGATTAGACATCATTTATGATTATAATGGTATGTTTTTTTGCAATTGAAGAGGTATATTGTTCACTACCTAACAAGGTAGAACATTGGTTACCCTTATTGAGGTGGAAAAATGTTTGATCTTAGATGTATTAGTAAAGTGGACTATATGCTATTGTGCAATGTTATCCATCACTTGTTTTGGTGGAGTAACATTCGTCATGTTTTGTTGAGGCATGGCATTAGCTATTTCTTGACTACTTAATCCTTGCAGTTGCATACTATAAGAAGCAACTGGTTTAGATTAGAGGTAGTTTGATATAGTTGGGAGGTAGAAGTTCCTACCTCCTACTACTAAAAACCACTTGTGCTATTAACTAAAGGCACTTATTGAGGACTAGTTATTTATGTAGTTACACCACTTTGGTTTGGATTGGATGATACTTGCATGTTATCCACTGTGTTTGGCTCATTCATCTACATAGAAGTAGTAAACACTTCTTCAATGGATGGGGCATTGAACATGTCACCAATGGAAGTTATTTACATGAATGGGTTTATAACCTTATTTTTTTGGCATATCAATTTTATTAGGACTCTTGTTGAAGGAGATAACTTGATAAGAGGAGAATTTGACATGGTCATGTTATTAAAACTACACATTAAGTTCAAATAGGTCTGATATGTTGTTTGCATCTATATAAAATGGTCCTCCATGATACCTTTTCATTTCAAAATCATACATGGATCTTGATATGATATTAATACTATATTTTGAGGATTGATAGAAGAGGATTATTCATTGGTTTGATAGTAAGGCATGTTGTAAGGCACTTGAACTAGACTTGACAAATTTTTGTGGGGGAAGTCTATTGGAAACTTAGCCCCTACCTCTGTCACTTTGATTAAAACCTCTTCCTTATTTTCAATCAAGTGATGATAAAAAAATATTAATCGTATGTCGATGGCATCATAACATAGATTAGTTATTGTTGAAATTGGTCTACAACTGAAGGAATGCTATCTAGGTATTGTGTTGTTTGTTCTTAGTCCTACTCTAAGTATGGAGACATGTTAACCAAATAATGAGCTAAATTATCTTGGCTTTTCTCCCTTGATTGAGTGTTGTAATCTGGATAAGGATCTATCTCAAAAATTACATCATCACTATAAGGGTCTTGAACAAAGTCATCTTGTGCAACTACATTATCATATCCCATATTGTACATGGCTCCATTATGTGTATAGTGAGACATATTCAAATCAATGATGAATTTTTCATGAAAAAGGATTAGAGTTCTATAGACTCTAAAAAACAATGTCTAAAAATAAAAATGGTTTGAAATCAATCTAATATGTTCAAAGGATAGAGTTGTATCTCCAAAAATTTCTATGCTAAAACTTGGTAAAAACACTCTAATGTCAATTGTCTAACATAAAATGTCTTTAAAAAGGTCAAGTAGATGAAATAAAATAAAAATGCTAAACTCTAGGTACAAAGTGTTTCAAATAAGTCTAATCTAAGAAAATAAAAGTTGTTAGGACTATTGGCCAAACACAACACAAAAACTAGGCTCAAAATAGCCATACACTAGGACTTTTGGAAAAATAAGCACAAAACCTAAACTTTAAAAATAAGGTTGTGATTTAATCTAATAAATATTAAATACGTTAGCATAGACTAGGCACTTGAATTCAAACATGAACTTGGTCAATTGGTATAAGGAATGAAACAAAAGGCACATGGAAGATAGATTGTTTCTCCCAAATAAAGTCATAAACAATAGTTTTCAAATTGAGTAAATAATTAAAATAAGTTACACAACCCAAAAGAGAAAGACCGGTGTTTAGGCTAAAATTACACAATTCATAGGTGGAAATCAATCAAGGTTTGGATTTGGACTTGTCAAGGTTAATTAATAACTCAACTTAGGTAACTAGGATTCTTTTAAAAATAACAAGCTAGACAAAATTGTATGATATAACAGAACTAGGCAAAGATCCAAAAGGCACACACAGATTGGTTTTGAAAATTAAAATCTTGGATACAAGGCAAACAAGTCTCTAAAATAATTTGAGTGGTGTAATGAGGTTATCACCCTCTAAAGATGTAACCAATGGTTTATTTCAAGACTCCAAGGCACAAAACTTGAAATGTATTGGGTAGTGTAATGTTACCCTTTCCAATCAAGTGACACAGACATAAAAATTGGTCAAAAGACTAAGGAAAAACAACATGATGTCAAATAGATGTCATAATTCTTCCTCAAATAATAGATTGATGTATACATAAGACTCTTTTTGATGTGGGAAGATAAACCAATAGTTTAAACTAAAAAACCATGAAATAAAGGATAAAATGACATAAACACCTACATGTAATGTCATATATCCTAAAACTAATAAGGTTGCATAATATTATATAATTCCATTTATATTATCTCTATTGGGAGGATTTTAAGTGTTAATCCAAAACTAAAAGAACATGAAAAGTAGGGTTTTTATGCCCCCTCTTCTCCCAAGCGTTTGTACTATGACATGGAACTTTGAGCTACTCACCCTACATCAACAATATGTCTGCAATAAGTGGAGTTGTTCTAAAACTAAATTTTCATGTGTTTCTAGATGGTCATAAGTGTGGATAGCACAAGAGATGCTCACATAATTTGGATCTATATAAACCATCTTGTTGTAAAAATGTCTTATCCTTTTCATAACCACTATATTTATCACTTTCTCAGTGTAGTGTGATATCTGATTTACCCCTACAGTCCGAGGTGGCATCTTACTAACAAAGTTTGTTTAACTTCTCAAACAAATATCCTAGTAATTCAACCTCAATTTATATACCCCACCATGGAGTGGTGTTGAAACAATGTTGGGAGATGAATTCCTAGATCAACACTTCCCTAGAGAACCTGTGAGAAGGTGATGAAATCCCACTCACAAGCCAAAATACATGAAAATAAAAGACAAGTGAAAAGACTTTAAGGTCACATTTAGATCACTCAAACCATACATATTTGAGGAGAGCCTTGATGATGTTCTTTTAACACTTTTGGACTAAAGTGATTGAAGTAATGAATAAGCATTTTTTATCACTTGAGTTCCCTATAGGGGATGGGGGGAGAACATACACGTGTCAATCATTTTTCTAAGACAAATAACTTTTAACAAATAAAATAATAAAATAAACACTCTTAAGAGCATGTAATTAAGTGTTTAAAGCTCATTTTAATGCACCAAAACAAGATATGCTAGGAAATTTTGGCCCCTTGGCATTTGTTGTTGAAAATTTTGACAAAATGAAAATGACATAAACAAAAATATCATTAAAATACCAATTTGAAATGTTAAATTTGCAAGTGAAAAGTGTTTTAAATGTCTCCTTGTGGCCTTTGGGTATAGTAAAACAAATTATAAAGTCCTTGTGTTTAGAATCACTTCATAAATGAATAAATTACTTCCCAAATCTTGCTCTTAGGTTTAAACATAGTGCAAAACCATAGAACATAATACAAAAATGTAAATCTACAAAAACATGATTGTTAGTGCAATAACATAACTTGTGGGGAAATAGAGTAAAAAATGCAATATCACTACTCTAGTTACAAAATCCCTAAATGCAAGGCAATATCACTACTCTAAGAGTTTCAATATTTTAACTTCACTTGAAATGGTTAGCCTAACTTCTAGTGGTTATGATTTAATATCATTAATAGTTAGGTGATATCATGATTTACGAAGTCACAGTATAGTTATATCATAATTGTTAGAGTCACAATATTGTAATATCACAAATTCTCTTGTAGGTTGAAAATAGTTAGCTAAAACTTTGATAGTTAAATTAAAAATGCAAAATAGAGGAAAAACCATGATGATGTGAGTTACGATATTATCTTAATATCATGACTCCAAAGTGAAATGAAAACTACACAGGGAAACTTCACAACTTCTAGAAAAACATCCCTTAGCCTCCAATTTTCACCTATTTTGGTCAGTAAGCTCAAATTTTTACATGAAAATCATTAATAGAATGCTCTTAAAGGCCATAAAAGTAGATTCATGGGGTGCATGTCCCACCAGGCATATCATTTATGATCATAGGAATCTAATAAGGGAGGTTAGTATAGTGTTAGTTCAAGTAAGAAACCTCAAAAAAATTACACTAACACTTACACTCCAAGCCTAGAATTTAGGAAGAACTTAGTAACAAAACCAAATGAAAGCATAACTAAAACATAAAATACAATAAATTATTTACATTCTTTGAGAGATCCAAATGCTTTAGTTGAGTGGATTTATCGGCTTGTGCATCAAAGAGTCTTTGTAAAATGAAGCTTGTTGGCCCCTTCTCTCCTTGGCACCATTGGCTTTGATGTGTCTTGTAATTGCTTGGCTCATGATTTTGGTATTATAACACTACTTTCAACAAAATAGTTTATGTCTCTCTCAAACTTTGCATTATAACTTTGGATTATGAGAGCTTATAAATGAAGATGTATGGCGTTGTATTTATAGCCTTAGGAATTAACTCTCACCCAAGGTGAGTTAGGGTTGAGTTAAGGCTTGGAATGGGTTAAAACTAAACCTAGGTGAGTTAAATATAACCCCAATAGAGTTAATATTTTACAAGTATTTATGATTTGTAATTACTAGGCATGGCTCTCAAAATTAGATATTTTAGGATATTTTTAAAGACCTTGTCAAATCATAAAGGAAATGATGAAAGGCTAGGATATTTTAAAAATGTTTGAATTTCCTTTTTTAGATATTTATTAATTTCAAATGGATAATTAAACAAGGCATTTAATTTGGTTTAACTTGTTAATTAATTCTAAATATCCTTTTAGCTCTTTCTATATTTGTTCAAGTGTGCAAGTGCCCCACTTAATAGGTCCATTGGACAAATTGATAGTTATGATGTTGTAAAGTGATTAGGGGTGAATCTATGAGAGCTTACTATTGAATATGGTAGTATTTCCCAATTATGTATGTCTCAATATGATTCTAAGCTTTGGCAAATGATCCAAAAGCAAATTTGGGATGTTCAGTGATTTTTAAGCTTAAATTACAATGGTTGGTAGGAATTGATATGAAGTCTAGTCAAAGCTAGTTATGGCCAATTTTAGGTGTCTACATGTTTTTCATAATTTAACTTTAGATAAACCATTGTAGATAGATTATAGATCCAAACTACTTATATTTTACCATTATTCCTCATCAATCCATAATATAGATAAATAAAAAAATGTTTGTTTGAACAATGTTCATGCCTAAAATTTGATACAGAATTACATAAAGTATATATATATCAAAATATTATATAATATTACTCAATATATATAATCTAATATATTTGATAAATTTTCTCAATTTGCTCAATTTGAAAAAAATTGTGAATTTTCTCAATCTAAGCCATATAATTTACCTCAGCATGTCATAGAATATTTTAATTTTTCCTCACATTTTTCACATCTAAATATGTCTAATTTGTTCCATCTAAATCACATAAACTAACTATAAGTTTCAAATATATGTTTGTAATGGATTGAATCCCTAATACAATCCCACTATATGCCCCAATTTTGATATGAAAAAAAAACACTACAAATCACTCATCTCAAAAGAAAGAGTTATGTACACCATGTGTTATATATAAAATTCTAATAATGTAAAATATCTATACAAACATGATAATATATGTTAAATATAAATATTTCATCATTTCAAAATGTATGAAACACTTAATCCAATGAAATGGGCATACAAATGTCATTTCAAGTAGATATATCAATTAAGCATGCAATAATAAACATCACAATAGATGCATGAGATAAATCATGAAATCACAAATAATATAAGTATGTGTGATATAAATCATTGTACAATTATTATAAAAAATCATATATTTAATGACACACGTGAACATAATATCATGATCATGAAGCACACAAACACTCAATACATGACATGACTCTAATTTGACACAGACACAACATGACCATGACATCGACTAGAGGATCCACTAACATAATTGATGCACGGCATGAAAAAACACAAGAAATCCATTCATAGATTTGGATATTATAATACACATCAATGATTACACATGCAATAATCATCAATATCAAGCACCCATAGAGTAAATAATGTTAGTCTACACAATCAATCAATTTCATCATGCAGTATAGAAAAGAAAAATATCCATAGGAAATATCACTCTAGAAAGTATAAGCAAGATAAATGATTATTCAATATTTTACTATGATTTAATAAACTAGTATATAAATTTATAACTTAACAAATTTACAAGTGTTCCCCCAGTGTAGGTATTCCCCCAATGTAGAAAGGTAGTGCATGGGTGTAAATAATATCATGCATTTGTATGTCCATGTCATATGTAACATGTATGTCTTATGTCCCACTCATCTATACCATGAAAATCATGTGTGTAGAGAATGGAAATGTATTTTACCATGTATGCTATAAATAAAATAAATCAATCATGTATAGTAGCAAATCATTTCATGCATAGGTGTTGGTTTTGTATTCGTTGAATATATAATTATTTTAGTTTTTCTAATTTTTTTTAATTATTTAATTTCAAAACATATTCATTTTAACCTATGGTCCCATAAAATATATTTTGGTGTGTAGGTCTTGGATTGATCGGTTTGAATACATGTTGTGGGCAAGGAGTAACATATGTATCATTATTTAAATCAAATAGATGATCATGTACTATAAAATATCCAGCATCAACATCATAGTCAACATGACCATGTATACATTATGTAGCTATAGTAACCCTAGTAACCTATGGGATATATTGTATTCTAAGAGAATGTGTCAATGTTCCCTATGGAACACATGCACATTTTTATTGAATTATCTTAAAACATGATATATTAGGTAACATCTTTGAAACTCAAATAGATATTTGATGTAATAAACATTGTGTTGATGTGGGTTGTATGCACACCACATAGACCTTTACGAGGTAGCCTCTAACATTTTTAAATTAATGAAAGGATTTCACTCTAAGGCATGAGTTGTAAGGTATTAAGTTTTATTACAACATGTTGGTGTAATAGTGGTGAGTGAAGTAAGTTATTAACCATGGATTGGACAACTATGTATGTACCTGAATCTACTTGAGATGGGTGTAAGGGTCCTAGTTTTAACTAAGGTGGGAAATATTGACAAAAGAAACTCAAAAAAGAGGGAAATGAAGAGTATAAAATAGTATTTTGGAACATACAAGATGAAAAACCTTTAAATTCTAGCACTTGAACTAATATAGGATAAGAAATTAGAAGACAATCAAATAACAAATATACTAGAATGATAATGCATCCCACACAGTCTACAGAATTGGAGAAGAATCAAGATTTGCACATAAATAGTAAGACAAATAGAACTTCCTAGAATTTCCTATTAATCTTAATATCCAAAATTATCCTCCATTTAGGCTTGGGATGTTATAAGTATAAATAGGCTTCAGATGGGGAAGGCCTCATATCTCAGGCACCATCTAATTTTACAAGTAAAAAAAAAGAACAATGTGTACAAAATCATGCAAAGGATGCATGTACAATGATAACATTCAAAATAGACTCTTTAAATATAAAAATACATCATATTCATGCTACACATACATGGAACCAAAGATCCCAATAAACCCAAAAACATGAAATTGCATAGTTATATGTAGGTGGGTACTAATGTGGCACCACTACTTGAAGAAGTTAGTGGAATAACTATTGTTGTAACTGAAGTAACCTTTTGGGGCCTTGAGGGATCAAAAATGTGTATATCAGAGTATGAAAGATTATAAATCCTAAAAATTAGGCACCCTGTGTTATCGTGGCAACACTGGTAGCTAGATGAATGTTGGGGCCTGATCTAGAAGTTGCCTCTTTTTCATTGAATTCTTCAAATAACGTGTGTATTGTATCCAACTCTTTATTTATGATGTAAAAATTGAAAAGGTAAGGTTTGAAGAGTTTGATGGATTCAATCATCAACCTTTTTTTTGGATTTTATGCTCTTTAATTTTTCTCCTAGAGCTTTAGCTCTTACCACCCTATCTTTAGAAAAATTAACCAATTGTAAAAATTCATCATTGATTTTGTATATGGTACCTTTAACTTCTTATTTTAAGTTGTTTGTAGCTACCAAGAGAAGGTTCTTTACTTCTTACTCTTCCTCTTCCTCATTAATGGACTCTTATATTGTGGGAATACCAAGTGATGGCATTTCTTATAATTGCTTTCCCTTGGAAGGGGTGGGAATATCTTTGGGCTTCCTCTAGTATGTGACTATAGGGGGAGTGAAAGGTGGAGGAGAAAGTGAAATAGTTTAAGGAATAGTAATGGTGGAAAGTACCATTATAGGTGGTGGTGAAAGAATGGTTGGTGTGATAATAGTGGTTAAGGAAAAGGCGATCAGAGTTAGCATGGTAGGGAGACTTTGAGGATAAGTATCCTCATTGATGGTTGTGGATGTTGGTGAACTTACCCGAGGAGACTTGGGAAAATTAGGAGTAGTTGGAATAGATAAGAAAGAAGCATGGATAAAATCAAGGATACTAACCTAATTAATTTTTATAAGGGGGTAGAGGTGTCATAACAAAATTTCTCTTCCTATATCCATCCAAGGGAAGTGCATAATTATTTATTGTAGTTATTCCCAAAGCCTGAGTAGTGTCAGTTGAAGAAGTAAAAGGCATATGAGGACCTTGGATAGCTTTTAGAATTTCCCTCTTTATTTTAGGGCTGAAATCCCTCTGGCTAATTTATTCCCCTTCTTAAAAGTCTATTTTTTACCTATAGAAGAGGAACATTGATCTTTCATATGTGAATCATGTGATTGGGTTGGAGGCCACTAATGATTATGTGCCCTTTATGCCTTTTCTTCTATAACCTCTGGATCATATTGAAGGGATTGAGTCCATATCATAGACATCAGCTTATTATTAATCTTTATCTATACCTCCTTGTCATTTTATGCATTCAGAAAGACAACATCATGATCATATTATTGGTGACCATATGAAACATTCACCTTTTTCTTCTTTTTAATGTAGTAGAGATATGAACTTATCCTCTCCTTGTGATGCCATTCTATAAATGGTGCCACCTTCAAATTGTAATAAGTCATGGCCCTGATAAATTGGATGAAATAATCACATATTGTAGTTGCTTATTACTTGAAGGAGTTTTAAAGTAATAATCTAAGTGTTCGTAGCCTAACTCTTCATCAATTATATTATAAATTTGATATGATATTTCCGAATTTATAATTTTATATGGGAATTACTGACATAGTAGAAATGGATATGTTAGTGTGTATTTTATCCTCATGATAGTGAAATCAGGGTAATACCAGTAATATCCCTTTTTATTAAGGCTCCTTGTTAGGTTCTCAAATAACCTAGGCATAAAAGTGCCATGCATTGGTTGAAACACTTGAGGATAGACCTCATCACATATCCTTTTAATTTCATTTTCTTAACATGTATATGAGCACAAAAGAGTAATCTTCATCAATTTTATTTCCTAGATATTTCATTGAGGGTTGCCATAGTTTCCCATTGGTCTTATGAATTATGCCTAATATTACATTTAGAAAATAACACATCATGTAAAAATTACTATCAACTAGCCTTTGATCAATATAAACATTTGTGTCTTTAGTTTGACACTTATGATCTCTCCCAAGGTGGCTATTTTACCATATGTTAAGAGCATGTTTGACAATAAGACCCACTCAACATTTATATACATAGTGATGGTGAAACCATATAATCAATTTAGTAGAGCCATTTTTATCCTAATTCTTGGTCTAAATCTGATAATACAATTGGATGAAATCCCTCCCTTCAGTTTCATCGTCTAGCCTTGAACTAGCTATCATTTTAATTTTTCCTCTATGGTATTTTTTTATATCCAAACATTGGTTGAGACTTGGTTATGCGCAGTCTCAAGGACTAAAAGTTTAAGATACCTCTAAAATTCCCTACCAAAAATATAAGAAACTATGTTTTTGATTTTCCTAATAATTCCATAAAAATGTTCCATTTAGAAATAAATTTCTTAGAATGTTTATGCAAGGCATTACCTCTAGTTTTGATAATGCTTGGTGGAGGCCTTGTGCTTTAATGAGAAGAAGGACATCTATATAATACTTGTCATCTAGATAAATTTTATCTTGTCCAGATTATAACACCATAGATTCTACTTCATCCCACAACATCAAGAAGTGAAGGAATTTGAATGCTAGTGCACTCTTCTCAAACATAGTATCTAGAAATTCCTTGCCTCCAGTACAAGAATATACAAAATGATCTTGAGGATGACCCTAATTTGAAGAGTAGAACATATTTTTTCAATATAAAATATGAAATTTATTTTACAAATTATTTGTTTTGTTCTCTGTAAGTTTATTAAGAAAAGTAGGGCTTGTTGAATGCTCAAGGGCTAAAAATTACAATGCCTAATCAAGAGAGTAATGGAGAAATGACTTTCCTTCATATAGATTTTTAATATATCACTCTAAAGTATAAGTCTTAAATTCATTTATGTGTCATAAATTGAAATAATGACATTTTATTTTAATTCTTGTTTAAATCTGAATGTGGTAGTCAACTTTGGCAGGTTTGCTTACTTGCCAAATGGTAATATTTCATTAACTTTACATGTTTATTCATCCCTTTTTAGACACATATCACTTCTTCACTCACTAGCTCTTTTGATTTTTTATCAACCTTATTTATGTATACCTTGGTCATGCTCACTTTGGGTTATGACACTTGTCCAATATCTGTTTAGCCAACTCTTTATATTTATAGTTTTATTTCATATTCTTTGGGGTCATGAGTTAACATGATTTAGCCACATGGAGAAATATCATGCCTACATGAAATTTGAAGGTTAGATCCATGGATACTTGTATATTGGAACTATGTATACTCTAGAGGGCTTTAGGTAATGAATTGTCGACATGTGGCATGATCTCAAAGACTGGTGACTTGAGGAGTTAAGGCCATGGGACCATTGAACCCTTGACTTTGATTTTATACTTCTGAAGTTGTGGTTTGAATGAAAAGGTGCCAATTATCACCTATTCATAACTATGGAATATATCCACCATTATACTCTGAATCATTGGACTATGTTAATCCTTTTGAGGTTTCAATCGATGAAAATATGTTAAGTGTCAAACATACAGAATTTTAGAACCATGGAAGTTTCAAACTATTACACTCTAGGAGCTTATCCCTATTAGCCAATTGATAATTGTGTAAAGTCTCTACATTCCTAGGTTCATGAGAATGCACCATGTGGCATGTTTTAATAACTTGGTAACTTATAACACTTATAATTTCATTTAAAATTTGAAGGCTTTGTATAACTTTGTAATGCCATGTGTCGACACCCAAGATCTCAAGACTTATTCAAAGAATTAGAAATATTTTGAGAAAGTTCAAGTCTCTAAGAGATGTGATGGTGCCACCTGTCACAATCCTCTACAATAAAGGCGAGGCCCAATCATGGGCGATTAACCAGTCCTGATCGATAGTTCTATGATCCTATAAAACACATAGGAAAACTACGATGAAAAATATATTAATACCATTCATCGATGAATCAAAGCATCCAGTCTGAAAAGAGCTTATTAAAATCCAAGGTTTAAAAAAATTTAAAAATTTTGTTCAAGCTTTGATTTTCTTGATTCAAATTTTTGTAAATTTAGACTCACAAAAATAACCTTAGACTTCACATGAATAACATAATATTATGGACTTATAAGGTTAATAGGGCCCCTAAAAAGAGGTTTCCAATAATGATGGGTTCTAATTTGAAATTTTAAAATGGGGTGTGTGTGTTAGGGCACAACAAATTTTGACTCCCAAGGGAAAATACTCCTAAGTATTTTGAGAACCCATAATTTTAGAAATATATCATAACAAAACTTTAACCCTACCTATACCAAAATAAATAGACCAAACCTTGAAATAACTCCTACTTCCTCATGAAACATATTAAACCTTTCATTCCGTAGGCTTGAGTGTGTTATTCCTATGAAATTAATTCCTTCATGTCATGAGAGTTTTTACCAAGTGATGGATAAACATTTTAGGTTTTCATTTTGACCTTATAATTATGTAATCAAATAGCCAAGTAAGCCTAGGCATTGTTCTACTACTAATTGGGCATCAATATCCCCAACAGAGATACCTATGATTCCACTCAAAGCTTTGCTTTACTACCAACCAGTTATCCATAGCCCTGGTAGAGGTTTCTTGAATCACCCATCCTCTATTAGTTTGTATGATTTTTTTTGAAATAGATATAGAGAAAGGTTAGGAACCATCATTGACTAGGTGTATGTATAATAAAACTTATTTTGGTCAATATGTCCTTGTTTGTGTGTCTCTATTTCTAATTTTATTATTTTCCATCCATGTTTTAACATGTAGTCAACCTTTGGAGATGAAAAATATTTCTAAAATTTTCATGATTATATCATAGTAGATCCTGAAAGTCTAGTAATTTCATTAAATATAAGTATAACCTAATCAAGTTATAATACATACCTTTATCTTAAACCATCTGATACTATTAGAATATATCTTTGTGAATACTAACTATGATTCCTTATACCTTGTCCCTTTATTTTTAGATATCCTTTGTGACTTAAGTATAGGAAATTAGTTGATCTACTTTGTAATTTTAACAAACTAACCTATAAATCATAATAATTAATCTATTGAAAGTTAAATGTAGAAAGTAGGAAATTTATTTTATAAGGAAATCTAATCTAGAAAGTAGGAATCTAATTTACTCCTAGTCTAAATGTCCAGTTATAGTTCCCTCAAATGCATCTTTAGTGGGAGCATTAATGAAGTAGTGATTCAAAAACTATCCATTGACTGGAAAATTGAGGTCATAACTTGAAGGTCTTTCAGCTAAAAGGCATTATTACCTAGGATTTCTAATATTTGATAATGCCCATTCCATAAAGGAGTGAACTTATCATGTTATACCTTATTTCCATGTGCTTTATCCCACAATAGCACTAAATCTAAAAGCCTAAAATCCTTGATCTTGGATCTTTTGTCAAACCATCACTTGAAAATATTTTGATATTTGTTGAAGTTGTACAGTGCTTCAGTTATTGCATCTTTTAACTGAACTATCTCAAGTAGTCTAGATAGAGTCTTTTCATATTCCACCATATACTCTTGGATGAATTAGTATGTTGGTATATTTAGATTAATATGGAACATTGGTTATTGTCCATACACTATTATAAAAGGTGAAGCCTTGAGATCTTGATTGTGCCTGGTTATGTCTACCCATTGTGCATATTTCAATAAGATATGTCATTCTCTTGGTATCTTGTGTTGATTTATTAATGATATCCATCAAATTTTTGTTAGTGAACTTAGCTAATTTGTTTCCTTGGGGATAGTATCTATAAGATAAATTAATTTCTATTTGATTATCATAGGCCCATTCTATAAATCCATAATATTAAAAAGTTGGACCATTGTCACAAACTAAAGAAATGAGAGTGCTTAGATTGGTCAATATATTTTCTTCCAAAAACTTGATGACATTAATTGCTATGAAATTTTTAGTGGCTATAACTTCTATCCACTTGGTATAGTAATAAGTAGCTATGAGGATAAACTTATGTATTATTGAGTAATTTAGGTTTATCACCCCAATAAAATCAAGACCCCATTGGGAGAAGGGGTGTCATTAAATGACTAGTTATATAGACATGGTAGATTCACTTCTTTATTTTCAAACACCTAAAACTCATGGCATGTATTGACATGATTATAGGTCTCCTTGAAGCTTTTAGGGTATTAATATCCCATCCTCAAAATCGTATGGGTTGTGTTATCACCATAGGGATGTCCACTACCAATATTCTGATGTAAGTTATCGAGGATATCCTTAGCCTCTTTTTTTAAAATGCATATTAAATAGATGATTTCATATTTATTTTTTTATATCATTCCCTTTTTTAATCATGTAGTGAGATTATTTTAACTTGAAGGCTCACCTTTTCTCTCTAATGATTTCAAGAGGACATGTACTTGTGAATAGGTAATAGATGATATGTGAGTACCATTCACCCTTATCTACCTGAGTTTTATTTATTTGTTTAATGTTGATGTGTGGATCAGCTTCATCCATCAACTAGATGACTCCTTGGCCTTTCACCATCTTTTTATGTCTAATATCAAGATCAAATTCTTGTATTCTTGCCATCCATTTGCCTCTTCTTTCACCCAACTCATTCTGGGCAAGCATGATTTAACATCTAGGTCTGGGACAATGGCATATGTTTTATTACTCATAATATAATGCCTAATTTTTTTGAGATCTTTTATCAAGGCATATATCTATTTATAAATCGTAGAGTATTTAAACTCCATATCCTTTAGATTGGTATTCATGAATGCAACAGTATGTTCACTATCTTCCACCTTTTATGTAAGCACTATAGCAATAATATGTCCTAAGGTGAATTAATAAAGATGAAAATATTTATTGAAAGTAGGACTAATTAGAATTGGGGCTTGAGTGATTGCATTATTGCTATCTAATTAGGTTTTTCCTAGCTTTCATTTTCCACTTGATCTTGTCATCCTATTTTAGCATATCATTTAATGGTTAAATAATCTCTACAAAATTGGAAATAAATTTCCTTAAAAAGTTAATCTTTCCAAAGAAAGATTTCAACTCTTTCTTTTTCTTAGGTGGGGTCAACTTAGAAATGGCCTGAACCCATTATGGATCAATGGAGATATAATATTTGGTGATAATATGACCCAAGAGCTTTCCTTCAGTAACTTCAAAGATGTTTTTTTTTAGATTTAGAGACACTCCATATCTTCTACATTTTTCAAAAACCTATTGCATGTGCTCTATATGATCAAATATATCTTTTTGAAATATAGTAAACTCATCCATGTATATGATTATATAATTCCTTACCAATCCTTAAAAGGCAAAATCCATTGCTCTTTGGAAGGTGGCTCTTGTGTTAATTAGGATGAACAACATCCTTTTATATATGAAGGTTTCCCACTTGGTGGTGATGGAAATATTCATCATATCTTTTCTTTAACCAATACTTTGTTGTATCCCAAGAATCCATCCAAGAAATACATCATCTAAGATCTACTTAACATCTGAATCACCTCATCTAAAGAGGGTAGAGAGTAATTGTCAAATTTTTATACTTTGTTTAAGTTTATAAAATCAACACAGAATCTGAATTCTCCATTCTTCTTTCTGATAGGTATGATATTGGCTACCTAGGTTCAATATCTAATCAAAAAGAATATTTTAGAATACATTAGATTTTGTACTTTAGTTTGTATGATAGGTTCTTGGATTGGATTCACTAGCCTCTATCTTTACTTGAAATGCTTGTGTTCTAGATGTAGGGGAATGTTATGAGTGATCACTCTAGGGTAAAAGACTTTTGGTTTTTAATATTTATATGTGATGACATCCTTATATTATATAAGTAATCTCTTCAACCTTTGCTTTTCATTTTTTGTGCAACTCAAACCCACATTCACAAACTGGGGATATTGGTCGGTTCTTGGATTCTCTTTAATGAAATCTAAATCCATTACATTGGGATATTTTTAATTTTGGGCCTAGGGATATACATCAAAATATAATTCCAAGGATACCATACCCAAAGGTATTTAATTTTCCTTTAGTTTCAAAATGTCATCTTCTCCCAAGTCTTCAATCTACATCGGCCTGACACCTTCTTCATTTATTATCTGGGCTTCAAACTCCCTAGAATTATTCATGAACTACATGATTTGTTGATCATTTTTAAATACTTGGAATTTTGATACATTATTTGGGATATAAGGGAAAGGAACCAGTTTCATTGAGGATTTCTACATCTTTGACTCTTTAAGAGGTGCCAATTTGGCAACTAAAGTTGTAAGTGAGTCTAATATCTAATTTTTTCCCTTGGGATGGCTTTGATGTTTAACACCTCAAAGGACTCCATCAGGTGCCATGATCAGTGTTTATACTTATTTAGATAAGTGAGTTTTCACTAATGTTATTTTTTGATCTGGTTGATGACTAGTTTTGAGTTTCCAAAAAACTATAATTGCTTGACATTGTGCTTTAACATGAACTAAAAGCCAAGGATTGGAGATTCATAGTCGGCTCTATTATTTGTGCATGGGAAATATAAACTATAAGTAGATAAATAATATTTTTCATATTGATTAATCAAGGCTACACCAACACCTAAACCTTGTTTTGATCAAACTCTATCAAAGTGAAGATTCCATCACTGAGGACCTTTAAATTATTGTTCATGCAATGTTGTTCTTGTCTATTAGGAAATGTATACACACCTATGTATGAAGACGTGAAGTCTAATTTAACATTAGTGGTGTTATACTCAATAATCAAATGTTTTATCTTCATCTCTCAGTCCACTCAAATATGGTTAGTTATTCCCTTCTAGGGTAGCCACTTGTGCAATAAATTGGTGGCCATGTACTCGTTTACTTTTTTAACAGACCCAACTCAGTAGTAGATTGTATGCTTCTAGAATGTCCATGACCAAGATATCAATGGTTTCTTATACATGTGATTTAGATGCTAGTTGAATGCACACATTCATTAATTCACTGACACATGGGAGATAATGTTTTTCCAATTGAAGGATAAATCTCTTTAACTTGTTAGGAGTCAAGCCTAACTTCTATTAGATAGCTATTGACATCACATTGGCTAATGCTCCAGATTCAACCAAGTAGTTATGTATATTCTTTCTAGAAATTCAGATAGTCAATAGGAAAGGTGGCATTTCTAGCTTATATTTATATACCATGACATTTATATGTGCCATCTTGGATTTTTCAAATGTCCTCTGAGTTAAAGCTTTAAGTAGCAGTTTTCTTTACTCAATAATCTATCCCAACTTATATAGTATGATATTATCTTTGATTTTATTCATATATTTAATAATGGTGTACCCTCCCTTGCCATATAGTTATGTAATATGTAATAGTTCAGCTCTTTTGGTAGGATGTGGATTGTTATTAGCCTTTAGATCTAGAAGATTGATAGCATTATTATTTGGATGCATTAGAGTAATAATAGGAAGACTACTTCTCAAATTCTAGTTGTTCCTTACTTGATATTTATAGAAATCATCGATCTTATCTGTCAGGATCTTGCTCCTCAATAAGAGCACATATGATTACCTCTTGTATTAGCAACTAAACACGTAATTTAACCAGAATGAATAAATAACTAGAAATATGAAATAACATAGGATATGAGAGACAATACACAATTGTATTAATAATCACTCAGAAGAAAATACAATAAAGAAGATGCCACTTCTTCTTCCACCTCAAAGGCTTGCCAGACCTCAAGACCTTCTTCCCTCTCTCTCTCGGTCCCAACACACAACTCAAATACATAATTGTTGTTCACCTCCACCAGTTAGTAACACGCTGCCAGTACACCAAGTACACAACCATACTCCAAGTAGATCTCCTACTCTCTGCTGCTACCTGTAAATCACTAGACCTTACTCACCATTGTAGATCTCCAAACGTGGCCCTGCACACCTGCTGACCAAGATCATACAGACACGAAGAACCCTTCTGATTCTCCAAACCAACACCCACACTTGGTACTGTGGCACTAGGAGGAACACACCATTGCTCTCCTCTCTCTGAAGGAGCTTATTTAGCTCTCTTACTCTCTAGCACTAGTTTACAATACAGCCCATGAGTCTATTATATAGATCTCATGCATACAATAATTAGACTATCTTAATTACAATAATTAGATGTGCAACTCAAGACTATAATTAGCCTTTAACATGCAAACTAACAGTCCAAAAATAGACTCTTCAGAATCTGCATGCAAACTACATGTTCACACACAAGTTGCCAACGTCATCTCCTCCTGACCGATGTCGGCTGACTTGTAACTGACGTCAGTTGCTTCTACACTGCTATCTTACTGACGTCGATTGATCAGACCGATGTCAGTTGCCCTGCAACTCATTCTGCAACTCTCTGCAACCTCCACAACCTCCGTAACTCCTCTTGTTTGCATCCTGGTGAAGCTTTTAGCTCTACAACCTAACATTATCAATTTTATCCTCTAGCTCATTTCATTGTCTTCTAAAAATGGATAATCATCGGTCTTAAAGACATTGGTTGTGTTTGGATGCCTTGAACTAGAAGAGGAAGATGGTTCTACCTAATTTATAGAACCTTCTTGCCTGTCCATCTCCATCTAAAATATTTTGAAGGATGTACAAAACTTGATGTAATCTAACTCACCATGTTGCATAGTGTTATGCACATGACACTAGTTAAGAAGGATTTCTTCCATGATGTTTATCTCTGGTCCCCTATTATATTGAACCTACTGTTATTGATTATTTATAGACTTATTTAATGTTTTTTAATATCTCTAGAATTTGAAGCTTTGATTAATTATCTATTCTATTATGTTACCCATGCATTTTTGTATTCTTAAAAACTTGTTACTCAATTTATACACCATCTTCTGAATCGATTCCAGCTCTATTTTTTAGAATCAAAGCTAGTACCCTATGTAGTAGTATTGACTGGTATAGATGACTAACTCAAGTTTTATTGGTTAGGAGTAGAATTGTTTAAGAAACCAATATGTCGATTAGGTGTAACCTGGGTCAAATGGATCTATTTATAGGTCAAGTTATAGTTTTAAGACATAATATTTTGGTTTGCATTCAGAATTAAACTTAAATATGAGTAAATAGGGCCAAATTTGAGTGGGGCCAATAACTACAATACAAGATTCAATTACTTATCTATATTGATAGTTTTTCCATAACCCAAACATCGTGTACCAACATTGGCTACAATATGGAAGAAAACCAAAGCCATGGGGTCTAGGGCATCCTTATACATCTCTAGAGCCAATGCTTCTTTAGGTTGGTAAGTAGTCTCAAGCTTGCTATACATATTTTGAAATCTAGCACTGAAGACTTAGATTGGATCATTGGGATCTCACTTCATACTAGAAAAATGTTGATAAATAACATATGCACTAATGACCTAGATAAAATATTATAGAAATGTGTCTTGGCAATGGGTCCAAGAAGTAATGGAACCCTCTAAGATATTTAAAAACTAGTCATAGGGTGCATCTTGCAAGGTGAATTCAAATAGTCTAGAAGACATGTATTCATGTGTTACATTCAAGATTCTTAAAGAATTTTTGAAGGCCTTAATATTTTCTTCTACACTCCTCCCTCCTAAGGGATAAAAGGAAGGTAGATATTTCTTAGGGTTTTTGGGTAAATCATGGATAGCTCTCAACATTTGATAGCATAACTTCTTAACTAGGTTGTATCTTGAGGTAGAGATTATTGTTGGGCCATTGGGAGTAATAGAAGATGAATTTGTCTTCTTGGAGAGAATTATTGGGCTCAGGGCTTTCTCTTTAATCCTTTATCAGACCTAACTTTTATATGCATTTCTAAAGGTGGTAATAACAAGTTATTATCTGAGGTAGACCTTGTTAATATTATAGGTATTTATAGTGAAAATTAGGTGATTATTTTCAAATTAAATAAAGGTAGAGGTTTATTTCCTCCTTATATCACTAAATTTAGTACCTGTTGATGTGGGCTTTTTGGCAATCACCATGCAAGAGAAGTTTACAACTTAGAATTATAATTTTGCATTCAACCCAAAAAGGTTTGAGTTTAGAACATGTTGGAATGTCATTTCATGGTATTTCCATAGATTATTCATCTCTATACAAATTCTAAAAAGTGTTATCCCATGGCCACTCATTCAATACTCCAATTAGCCATCTTGAGCAAGGTGCCTTTCATGGTTTGTAAAGCCAATGGAAGTCTAAGTTTCTTGCAGGTTTTGATTAGTTTGAAAGATCTTAATAATTAAAATAAGTTTGAGGGTTATGATATAAGTGTGTTGATATAATTAAGAAACTTTTCCTTTCATTCATATCATTTATGTTGCACTGTTCAAGGTTCAAACACATTTTGTTATCTTCACCTCCTACAGGGCTATAAGTCTACAAATTTAGGAAATTAATGTTGTCAATGTCTCATGAAAGTTGCCCAAGTATGAAACATGGTGATAATTCTAAGAATAGGCTAGGATAACCAATGGAGATGCGAAAGAATTTTAAATCATTGAAGGATGGTGGCTAAATGACAATTTAAGCCTAAAGGATGAACCTATAGGATTGTGACTATGTTGATAGCAAGTACAGGGGTTTTGAAGTGTTTTGAGAAGGTTAATGGACTTGAAATGAAGATTGAATAGACTCTTAATGAGTATTAAACACTAAAATACATCATGATGTAGTAATAAAGGCTAATCTAAGACCTAAAATGCAGTCAAACTCTCCCAAATAGTCATCTATAGCTTATTGTGAGAGATGTTCTTTGAATAAAGATGTTTATGAAACTTGGAGTCTCAGGACAGTGAGAGTGTCTCACACTCTCATGAAACATGATGGAAGATATTCTAAATGGTTTAGAGATTGTTTTAAGGACCTAATAATTCCATGAAACCCTATATGCAGTCACCTTATAGACAACTACCTACAATCAATAGTTGAGACTTGCTTTGAATAGTGATTTGTGTGAAAATGAGAAAATTGAAAAGGAGATCGTGGGTCTCAAGTTATTTTTTTATTATATATGGTAAAATTATAGATTAAGGGTCATATTCCCAATATAAAATAGATCCCAAAAGATAGACAATAAAATTCAACATGACAAAAAAACCAAATAGGGTACAAAGACCAAAAAAACTAGTAACAACCATAGACCATGATCAAATCGATGCCAAAAATCTACAAAAGAAAGCAAAAAAAAAAACCAAGGAATTACTGATTTGAGTCCTCTAACTCTAATAAGATCACTAGTTTTTTGGTCCCAATATTTTCATTATGTTTTTCCATTCCTTTAGTGTGATTTTGGATGCCATGCAAGGGTTATGTGTCTTCCTTCTTTTGCTTAAGCCTTGCATTTCTAGTTTCTAACTTTCCCTAGCTTGTATTTATCCTTTCCTCTTCTACTCTTGCACTCTGAATGTACTTTTTAACATGTGGTAACTGACCCAAATTCTCTTCTTCCTCTTTTTGGTTGTTCTCCTTCCCTATGGAAAAATCCCTAAGTGTCAACAACACCTTCAACTTGTCAAATTCACTAGAAATTTTAGAGCTTAAAAGCCTTTAAAAAGCCACCGTCATTTGAAGATTTTTAAAGTATTCTTCTATTTCATCAAAATTTATTAAGATAATAAATTTTTATGGGTTTCATGGTACCACATAGTTATGAAAAGGCCAATTTAAGACAATTGCACATAGTCAACTACCCTATCACCACCTACACCCAAGCTTGAAATTGGCCTTAAATGATGATGTTGAAAAGGTCAAGAGTTTAAAGGTTTGAAGGGGTCTCAATGTTAAAATAAAAATGTGAAAAATCCTTTGAAAAGGTTTTAAGAGAGGTTTTGAAACCTAAGAAGTCTACATACATAGTCATGTGTCCTATTTGACTCCTACAGCTAGTAGAATGTTGAGACTCTACCTTGAGGTAATATTGATGAAAACACTATGTTTTCAAAGGTTTAAAATAATAATTCTCATCCATTTAATAACATCAAAGGTGTGAATATTTTTAATGCTTCAAGCAGGACTCTTATAATACCTAAGACTACAAACTAATGCTAAATGCATGCACAATCACCTACAATAATATGTAGGTCTATTTAGGAAACTAAAGAATCTCTAAAATATTTAATGATGATCTATGTGAGAGTTGAAAATCAAATAACTTAGGTTATCAAGTCATGATTTCAAAGAGTCTAAACAGGGGAATAGAGAGTTTGAGGAGAAAAGAACCAAATAGGGATCATCATCCTAATATGCATACACAGGCCTATTAGTTATTGAGAAGTTTTTGATTGCTTAAGGAGTCTAAAATTTTGTGAGAATGTCTAAGAGAGTATGATGGTAATTTAATATGATTGTGATATGATGATATAGTACCTCAGACCCTTAGCTTAAGGCAACAAACATGGAAGCTCTATTTTATCATGTAGACTTAGTCACATACACAATTCTACAAAGTAGACCTTAAAGTGGTGAAGTAAACTCAATTGGATTTGAATAAAAAATTTAGGACCCATAATGAAATGTTTAAAAACACATCAAATAATTCTATGAGACTACAAACCTCCACACATAGTCCAATTCACACACAGGACTATAAGGTAGTTAGCCCTAAGAAGAGATAGTGGTGAGTTGGAGGTGAGTTGAAACCATGATAAAACCATGATAAGATATATAATAAAATGGACAAATCTTTCATGAGATTGCATACCTCCTGACAGTGAGGAAACAAGGCACATACCATTCATTAGCGTCTCTTAGGTAGTTTGGCCCAAGAACCCTAAGCCTAGAGAAAATAAAGTATAGAGAGGTTTTATGTAATAAGGAAGTTGGGAAGCTATTGAAAGAGGTCTAGGGATGTTTCTAATACCTCATTTAGGTGTTTTATGATCAAACCAAACTAAAGAATAATACCTACAGACCTCATTCTTACTCAAACCCCTCAAAATGCTTATTATTCAACCCAAAGGTCATCAAATTTTGATCACACATTTAATGAGGAGATTCATGTGGTTTAATGGTAATTTTAGGTGTTATATGGGTCCTTTAAAAAAAAATCATTATGAGAGAGAGTGGTTTTTCTTTATGAATAATTGTTAAGACCCCAAACAGGGCTTAAACCTTTTTTAAAACCCAATAATGACCAGTTTGCAGAGATAGTATTTTAGAACACACATAATGACATATTTTTATCCTAAAACCTCTTTGATATTCTTATATACTCATATTAGCTCATCCACATGTACTTGATATATACGAATTACCATAAATGCATTATTTGGTGTGTGTTTTATTGTTTTACAGAGAGTTTGGAGAGATGAACACTTGAAAATAATTGAAATAGGTCCCATAATAATTATTTCATCTCCTAAAATCAAAAAAATTCTCAAGAACCTTTGTAAGTGACTAAACAAACTCCATTTTGTAAGGCAATCTAGACAAGCTTATGAAGGGCTTGTTTTTTGCCATTTCATGGTTTGGATATAACCACAATGTTCTAGAATACCAAACTTTATATGGAGATTTTTTTGTCATGGTTAAATTTAATCACATGCTTCCTATATTTTTGCATGTTCATGAGGAGTTTAGATCCAAATTCCATTTCTAGGCCTAGAGGCCTAATTAGGCCTAATTAGTAGAAGAGCTAGACAGAAAAAGTACACTTACACATGGCTTTAGATCATGAACTTAAACAGGGATATGTAAGAGGATAGAGGATACTATAATATTTCCTTAGATTCTTAGGATACACTATAATTTTATATACACAAGAAATTTTTTACAAAAAAAGGATACAAAGAATAAGGCCTAATTAGGGCTTCTAGTAGAGAATGACTTATTGGGTCTAGTTTGAGACCTTAAATGGATTATTTTTGGTCTAATATTAGTCTAATAGTCCATCCATGAAGTTTTGATGAGCTAAAGAAACTGAAACCAAGTTTTTAAACTTGTGTGAAAAATAGGCCTAAGGACCTTAGATGAAGAGTCTTCTAGACACCTTACATGAGAAAGAGGTGATGTGTCAAAGAGAGCCTATTTGGGTCAGTTGAGAGGTGTCAAAAGTAGATAAAAGAGGTATAATAAACATATTTTACCATCAATAATGGCACATATCCTTAAACATGTCAAGACAAAAGGAAGTTTCAAGAAGCTAATCAAGGTGTCAAACAACCATTTCAACTCCCACACCACTTGGAGGGTTGAAGCATCTAAGGAAGAGAAACACATGTCATCTATGACTTATAGAGGTAGTTCCCTAATTCCCCTCTTGTTTTTAACTCACATGCCACTTGTTTACCTTATCTTCCCTACACTCTTCTTCTCTTCTCTCACACTTATGCTATATATGAGCCACTTTTGGCTAAGTTTATATCCTACACCTGGGTATGGTGAATCCCTGCCCTTTTGTATGCCTTTGATCAAGGAGAAAAAATTAGTTTACCTCATATTTTGACTGTACTTAATGTGCATATGATAATAGTTGATCTTGTCAAGTGAATTGATTTGTCTTCCTTGGCATTTTGTCCTAACACCTAGATGTAGTTTGAAAGCTTCTTTTGAATCTCATGTGAAGTGTATGAGTGTGGTGAAAGAATTAAGTGTGTTTTTATATCTTCTAGTGTCATTCAAGATCTCTTAGTTAGTCTTCCTAGATTAAGCAACCTACACATTGAAATACTCATGTGAGAGATTTATATTAAGAGTAGTGTATGTAAGGTTACTTTTATTTACTTACAAGTACACATGTAGGTGGTTGGTAGTGGTCAAAACATATTTGGTGCATCACCTCATTAGATTAGGTTTCTCTCCCTTTTCCTAGCAAGTGATAGATTAGTGTGTGAGCCTAAGTGATTCGTCAAGGGGAGTTATCCCTTCAATCTATAGGTTTACCCCTATTATATACAACCCATACATCTAGAGGTAATCCCATGTTTCACCAAATTTTGAAAAGTCTTAACAAGCTTCTCCTAGGGCAAAAATTTTCGTCATAATAGTTTTGACATGCCCAGTGGGACTAAGGTCGAAAATAGTGAAAGAAATTTTTCATGTGTTCTTCTACCTATTATCTTTAGGAAGCATTCAAAAAACACTAATGGTGACTCCAAATTGAATCAATTGGTTATAAGTAGCCCATGTACTTATTTTGAAAAAAAATGATCATATCTTTTGTTCTCATTTGACTAAATAAGTTGGCATGGTTAAATATGATGAGAACTTTTACTATACACTTCTTTATTAGCCTTGTCATGACTCAAACCAGCCATATAACTTGTTTATCAACCTAGTTATGTCCCCAACTATGTGCTTCAATAGCTTTATCAAACTTTTTACCCTCCTTATGAGTAATATCAGTCCTATAGTCATTCTATTTATCCTCTACATGACCATGATGTTGCATATGAATAACCTTCTCAAGCTCATTATGTCTCTAGTTGTCCCTCAAACCAATCCATTTCAAGTTTTAAGCAAGATCTCTTATTCTATTATAAATACATGTTAGACCTTCATACTCAAATAGAACATGGTCAAGATATTCTTAGTCATGTCATCCATGACATGAGAGACTCATTGTAGCTATTGAAAGGAAAGTGGGCACCTTTTAAGAGAATAAATTGGCAAAGCCTCTCAAGTGAAATGTTGGATGTAAGTGGTCTCATTCAAAGAATAAAAGATATTTTGAAATTTCATGAAGGATATCAGGTCCAATTTCATCAGCCCTATGTGTCTTCTTATACTCCATCTTAGCTCTCATACATTTCAGCCATTCTTCCCCAAGAGACCTTTCCAAATGAATCTCTAAGTGTTCCAAGTCTTCCATGTGTTCCTTAAACCTTCCCTTATTATAATTCAATCCAAGAGAGTACTCAAAAATAAAAGAGGGTTGTTTTATAAAAACCTATTGATGCAAACTAGCATCCCGCTTCTCTTCATTAAGGAACTCCTAAGGAGTATTCCAAAATTCCAAGCAGGAATCAAGTAGTAAATTCTTTAAGTGGGCAAGGTGAAATAAGTATAGATTGGGGAGTTGAATGGAAATATAAATTTGAACCTATGAAAGTCTCTCCCACCCCTCCTCAAGAGATATATTATACTCTATATCAATCTTCTTATGATACTTATCCTCATGAAGCCACTAATCACCTTCAAGAAAAGATATTCCAAGAGGATATAGATAGGTAAATCAAAGAGTTAGAGTTCAAGATAAAATTACTTGAAGAGAGCTAAGATCAAGAGAAGAAAGACAAAGAAAACTTTGTGCCTAATCAATCCCCATTACCATCTCCACAATAATTTATAGTCATCTTAGAGGTTTATTAAAGAGTGTATTCCAAACAAGAATGAGATTATAATTGACAAATTTGAAGATCATCTTATAGTTGTTGAAGAGCCTCAAGAAGGCTATGAAGAAAATAAATTTCTTATTGAAGAAGATGTTCATTCCATTGCTCAATTTAAATTTATATCTCTCCAAGATATCTTCCAAAAACCCTTCATTCCCATGCCCATTCATGATCCATCCACCACACCTCATACTCCCTCTCCAACTTATAAACTTGACTGTCACCCTCCCACTATCTCTCTTCATGAGGAATAACCTATCCTATGAGAAGAAAGTGAAAAATATCAAGTTGTGGTTATTAGTGAGATTCAAAAAGGAAATGAGGAAGATGACTCAAGTGAGGATGAGGAATAAATCTCCATTGGTACTCCACTTGGAGAGGAAAATCACAAATCAATCTTTAGGAATGAGCATGAAGAGGTTGAAGGAGTGGAGAAAGTTGAAGAGGTTACTTCTGTTGTTTTTCTTCAAAATGATGATCAAGAATATGATGAAGACTTGTTTATAGTCCTATGAGCAGGTTATAATCCTCTTCAAGGAGGTTATAGTCTAGTCAATAAAAAAGAAGATCAATCCAAAGTCACATTTAATTAAAATATGACTTAAGTGCCTATGATGAAGAGTTTACTACAGGGACTTCCCTTGGTGAATACAATCATAAATCCATCTTCTTAAGTGAATAAAAGATGATCAAGATCAAGTTGCAGATGCCATTGAAGAGTTTGATCAAGGCATGAAAAATAAGGTACTTGAAAGAGACATCACATCAGCTAATTTGGTAGAGACTCGTGAGAAACATTAAAAGGTTTGTTTTGAAAAACTGATAGAAGATAATCTATTGTTGACTCCATGGACCAAGATGATTTGTGGTTGATGTCCAATGACATTTTTTAAGAATTTGAAGGCCTTTAAAATCCTACACCTCTTACTATTCAAGTTGAATACAATCTTGTATATGCATCACCTCTTGAAGGATAATATGATAGCTTCCAAAGTACCAAACTTAAACAAATTTTAGCTAGCCTTGAGTTTGAAGACTCTTCAAGTAAGCAAGATGAAGTTGATCAAGTACACCATGAGCAACAATATGAATTTAAATAAATTTTGGTTCTTGAAGAGAAAGAAATCAAAGATGATTGGTAGTAGAATATTGAGCTCCTTCAAGAGCTTGAAGATATTTGTAAGGCTAAAGGTCATGTGAACAAGGAGATTGAACAAGAGGTATTCATTGAGGATTGGGTTGAGTATGCATATCTCCTTGAAGAGCTTGAGGAGATTGTAGTAGTTAATGAAAATCCTATCATCATTCAAGATGCCATGAAATTCAAAGTGGATGAAACACTATTAGATAAGGTTACAGCTAACGCGTCTCATAAGAAGAGTGACCTTCAAAGGTGACATGTTTGTAATTATCATTCCTTCACTTGAAGTCATTCTAAGAAGATTGGTAAGCATGAAGGAGTTGAATACACTAAGAAAAAGGTTTAAAAGGTAATTTGCTTCATGTCCTCTTTCACCTCATGGAGAAAATGATGGTGCATATTTCCTCTTTGATCTAGGAGGATAAAAAATTGTTTTAGGTTAGTTTATGTAGTTTAATTTGCTTAAGTTCTTAGTGTGTTTCCTAAGTGCTTAGTTAGCACATGTGTGTGTCTTATTTTTTTTTAATTTTATGTATGTGTCTTCATTTCATGTGTTGTTAAATTAACCAATTTGTCTTGTTGGTCAAGTGTTAATGTCTGATCTTTTTGTCTTAGAGTGCAATTGACTCCATATCCCAATGGAAGGACAAGGCTACTGGTCTAGTCAGCATAACATGCATGCTACCCCTATGAGTCACCAATTTGTAATCCAATTTTGACCCCCCAAGTCAACATAGGACCCCTATAGGCAAAAAATTTAATCTTAGGTTAGTTAAGAGGTCTTATTTAAGTTCAAAATACCTTATTATCATTTATTAAGATAAATTTGAAAAAATTAAGGTAAGTCTATTTTATGTGGTTTGGTTTATTTGAGTCTCCTAAGTCAAAAAAGGTCAAAAGGGTAATTTATGGTACTTTGAAAAATATGTTAAAGGTCAACTGAATTCAATAGGGTCTTAAAATATGTCATAGTATAGAGAAAAGAGTTTCATGTCTTAAAAATTAAATTATAGGCAAGAAAAGTGTTATCCCATGGCCACTCATTTAATACTCTAATTGGCCATCTTGAGCAAGGTGCCTTTCATGGTTTACAAAACCAATGTCAGTCTGCATTTATTGTAGATTTTCACTATTTTTAGAGATATTAAAACCTCAAATAATTTATAAGATTGTGATATAAGTATGTTGATCTAATTAATAAAATTTTCCTTTCAGTCCTAACATCTATGTTGCACTTTTTAAGGTTCCAAACATAACTTATAGTCTTCAGCTCTTATAGGCCTATAGGTATGCAAATTAAGGAAATCAATGTTGTTAATGTCTCATGAAAGTTTCCCAAGTATGAATCATGGTGTTAATTTTAATCAAAGGTTAGTAGAACCATTAGATATCCCAAGTCATTTTAAATCATTGAATGATGGTGGCTAAATGATAAGCTAAGCCTAAAGGATAAACCTCCAAGACTATGATTGTGTTGACAATAAGTACATGGGTCGTGAAGTGTTTTTACAAGGTTAATGGACTTGTAATGAAGAGATAATGGACTCCTAATGAGGATTTAAAACTAATACATCATAATGTAGTAAGAAAGGCTAATTCAAGACCTAAAATGCAGTCAAACTATCCCAGATATTCATCTATAGCTTATTGTGAGAGATGAACTTTAAATAGAGATGTTCATGAAAATTAGAGTCTCAAGATTGTGAGAGAGTCTCACACTCTCATACACCATGATGGTAGATATTTTGAATGGTTTGGATATTATTTTGAGGACCTAGGAAGGCCATGAAACCTTATACATAGTTACCTTCTAGATAACTACCTACAATCATCTATTGAGACTTGCCTTGAACACTAATTTTTGTCAAAATGAGAAAAATGGAAATTATATCATGGGTATCAAGTTATTATTATCACAAAATTTAAGGGGTTTTAAAGTAATATATAGTTATGAAAAGTCCAGTTTAAGACCACTACACATAGTCAGTTGCCCTATCACCACCTATAACTAAGCTTGGAACTGGATTTAAATGGTTATGTTTAAAATTTAAAGAGTTTTAAGGTTTGAAGGGGTCTCAAGGTGAAAATAAAAATGGTAAAAATCCTTTCAAAATGTGTGAAGATAGGTTTATAAACCTAAGAAGTTTACATATACAGTTAATTATCCTATTTAACACCTAGAATTAGTAGAATGTTGAGACTCTACCTTGAAGGTTTTAAAAAATCATTCTCAACCATTTAGTATCATAAAATGTCTAAGGAGTTTCAATGCTTCAATCATGACTCTTAGAACAACTAAGACTACAAACTAATGTTAAATGCATGCACAGTCATCTATAGGTCTATCTAGGCAACTAAAGACTCTCCCAAATATTGAATAGTGGTATGGGTGTGAGTTGGAAATAAAATAACTTAGGTTATCAAGTCATTAAGGTAAAGAGTCTAAACATGGGAACAGAGAGTTTGAGGAGAAAATAACCAAATAAGGATCATAGTCCTAATATGCATACACATGCCTATTAACTCCTAAGAAGTTTATGCTTGATTAAGGAGTCTAAAAGTATGTAATAAGGTATAAAAGATTAAAATGGTTAGTTAATATGATGGAAACATGATGATATATTCCCTTATACCCTTGGCTTAAGGCAAAAAACATGGTAGCTCTATTCTATCCTACAGACTTAGTCACATACACAGTTCTAGAAGGCAGACCTTAAAGTGGTGAAGTGAACTCAAGTAGATTTGAATTAGAACTTGAGGACCCCTAATAAAATGTTTAAAAACCTATAAAATCATTCTATGAGACTACATACCTTTATCAAAGAGAATAACATATGCCCAAAGCTCTACACATAGTCTAATGCACACTCAGGACTATAAGGCAGTCAACACTAAGAAGAGATAGTGGTGAGTTGGAGGTGAGTTGAAACCATGATAAAACCTTTTTAATACAGTTAATAACATGGAAAAACATTTAATTAAATCACATACCTCCTAAAAATGAGGAAATAGGGCACATATAGTTCATTAGAGTCTCTTAGGCAGTTTGGCCCAAGAACCCTAGGCCTAGAGAAAATAGAGTATAGAGAGGTTTTGATGAAATAAGAAAGTTAGAAATATATTTAAATATGTTATTGGAGGTTTATCAGACCTCATTGATGTGTTGTATGATCAAACCAAACTCAAGAATAACACCTACATACCTCATTCTTGTTTAGACCCCTAAGAATGCTTGTTCTTCAACCCGAGGGTCATCAACTTTTGCTCACACATTTCATGAGGAGATTCATGGGGTTGAATTGTCATTTTAGGTGTGATAATCTTCCGCTAACCAAAATATTTTTTCATTAGGAGAGAGAGAGAGGGGGGGTTGTACTTTATGAATAATCATTAAGACCCCAAATAGGTCTTAAACCTCCCTTAAAACTCAATAGTGACCAATTTTTAGAGATGGACATATAAAACACATATAATTCCATATTTTTCTCCTAAAACCTCTTGTATATTGTTCTAGACTCCAAGTGTCTCATCCACATGTACTTGAGTTGTATAGACTATTGTATAAATTGCCATAAATGCACTATTTTATGTGTTTTATAGGGATTTTAGAGAGATTAACACTTTTAAATCATTATAAGAGTTCCTTTGAGACTTATTTCATCTCCTCAAATCAATAAATTTTCTCAATAACCTTTGGAAGTGACTAAACAAACATCATTTTACAAGGCAATCCAAACAGGCTTATGAAGGGCTTATTTTTGGCCATTTCATGGTTTTTATATAATCACAAATGTTACACTATCACAAAATTGACAAGAAGGTTTGTCTTTGAATGGTTAAAGTTAATCACACACTTCCCATGTGTTTCACATGTGCATGAGTATTTTAGAGCCAAAATCCACTTTCTAGGATGAGAGACCTAATTAGGCCTAATTGGCAGAAGAGATTGGTAAAAAAAATAGACTTACACTTAGATTCAGCTCACGAAATTGAACATGGAGTCTTGAGATGATATAGGTTACTATAATATGCCCTTATATTATTAGGATACTTTGTAATTTTCTCTACATAAGGAGGTTTGTACAAAAAAGGCTTAAAAATGAGGCCTAATTAGGCCTTTTGGTAGAGAAGAACTTGTTGGGGCTAGTTCGAGACCTCAAAATAGATTTTTTTAGGTCTGATATGATTCCAAAAGTCCATCCATGAAGTTTTTATGAGCTAAAATAACTGAAATCAAGCTTTAACACTTGTGTGTAAAATAGGCCTAAGGAGATGAAGAGTCTTCTAGACATCTTGCATGAGAAAGAGGTGATGTGTCAAAGAGAGCCTATTTGGGTCAGTTGAGATGTGTAAAAATTAGATAAAATATATATAAAAAACTTATTTTACCATCAATAATGCCACTTGTCCTTCAACATGTCAAGATAAAAGGGAGTTTCAAGAAGCTAGTCAAGGTGTCAAGCAACCATTTCAACTCCCACACCACTTAGAGGGTTAAAGAATATAAAGAGGAGAAACACATGTCATCTATGACCTATTAAGATAGTTACCTAACTCCTCTTTTATTTTTAACTCACATGACACTTTTCTACCTTTTCTTTCCTACACTCTTCTTCTCTTCTCTCACACTTGTGCTATATATTAAGCCACTTTTGGCTAAGTTTGTACCCTCCACCTAGGTATGGTGAATTCATACCCATTTTAATGTCTTTTATCAATGATAATAAACTATTTTACCTTATTTTGTGACTTTACTTAGTTTGCATATGAGAATAGTTGATCTTGTCAAGTGAATTAACTTATCTTCCTTGGCATGTTATCTTTTTCTAACACCTACATGCAGTTTGAAAGCTTATTTTTCATCTCATGTGAAGTGTATGAGTAAGGTTAAAGATTTGAGTGAGTTTTTCTATCTTCTAGTGTCATTCAAGACCTCTTGGTTAGTCCTCCTAGCTTAAACAACCATCATAACCTTCACATTGAAACACTCATGTGAAAGATTTATATTAATAGTAGTGTTTGTAAGGTTAGTTTACTTGATTTGCATGTGCACATGCATCTATTTGGTAGTGGTCAAAATATATTTGGTGCATCACCTCATTAAAGAAGTTTCTCTCCCTTTTCTTATCAAGTGATAGATTAGTGTGTGAGCCTAAGTGACTCATCAAGGGGAGCTAACCCTTTAATCTAGGGGTTTACCCATATTATAGACATCTCAAAGGTCTAGGGGTAATCCCATGTTTCAAAAAAATTGGAAAAGTATGAATAATATTCTCTTAGGGTGCAAAATTTGGTCATAATAGTAGCCTCTAAGATTTTAGGATCGATGAAATGATTTCGCTCCAAGCACGACTTGTAGGGTATTCAGTTTTATAAGAACTTATTAGTGGAATAGTGGTGAGAAAATAATGTTATTAACCATGGATTAGTAGGTTATTAATTAACCTAGATCTACTTGATATAGGTGGAAGGATGATGGTTTTAACTAAGGTGGGTAAGAGTTCCAAAATAAACTCAAAAAAGAGGGAAAAGAATCACAAAAAAGGGGCTTGTGGACCACACAAGATGAAAAACCTTTCAATACCAACACTTGAGCTATCATAATATTGATATATATTGTATTTTTTTTGTATCCCACTAACAACAAAACATAGTAAAGATTCAAATGGAACCAAAACACAGTAAACTTGAATATGCAAAATTAAAGGTTACAACATTTGTCAAATTATTATTGCAAATCTACAAGGGGGATTATAGTTAGCATGAAAAAGGCATCCAAATTAGATACAACTTAAAATGAATAAATTTATTATAAATATAATTATATCCCTACATGTAAGGGAAATTCTAGATGAGATTAGGTCATTTTTAAAATTATGGATCAAAAAATCTCATAAATTAGCTAATTTTCAATTTCTACATAAGTATAGGGATTTGGAAATCATACCCAAATTCACTAATATTAAACACATGTTGAAATATTTCAATTTCAAGGTACTCAATTTATCTACCTTATTCATTATGTGTGTTGAACTAAAGTTTACAAAAAAGGCATTGCATGTTTTATCTGAGAAGTTATATAAGATGCATTTAAAATTATCCACCATCATTCAAAGTGATCTATGAAAAAAATTAGAATCAAATTCTAGTGGGTTAATGTTGAGATCACTAGATGGTACAAAGTCTGATCAATTAAAAAAGTTTGATGAACTGGATAAATCATAGAAACCTGATAAGTTGACAAAAATAAAGACTAGCATTTTGAATTTATCAAGTCATAACTTGGATGTTGCTTCTTCAAAAATTATTGAGTATGGTTTAAATTTTGCCATTTCACCAAAACACATTCTTTTTTATGAAATAATCTTCAAGATATAAGATTCAATAAAAACTCTTCATATTGAGATTCCTTATGATATCATTTAAAACTATGTAGTCTCTCTTAAAAAAACTAGACTGCCTAAACCAACCATCTCAAAGGATGAAGCAATTTCCTTAAAGAATTTGAGAGCTAATCATGAGATAGAAAAAAATTAGAGTCAATAAGGGCAATGCCACTATTAATATGGATTCTTCTAACCATGAAATAAAAATGTTAGAACAATTATCAATGTCAAAAAGCTATAGAAGGTTGGATAAAGATTCTAGTAATAAATTTATGGAGTTATAACATGCAATTAAGAAATCCTCTCTTGATAATGTAACTCAAAAAATACATATCCCTAAAACTTACCACTTTCACGTATCTATGGTCTTCTAAAAATCCATAAGGAATGGAATCCTTTAAGACCCATTGTTAATACGATAGGCTCACTGTCTTACAACCTCATAAAATTTCTCTTGGATAAATTTAAAAAATTATTAGTGGTATAGACTATTTTATCAAATATTCAACCCACCTGGTTATGGAAATGAGGAATTTTAAAGTTGACAGGAAAGACACATTAGTAAGATTTGACATTGTCTCATTCTTCACCAAAATCCCTATGAATGATGCAATAGAAATCATTAGAAACATTGTTGGTGATGAAATGGCATCTTTGGTCAAAATATATTTTAAATCAACTTGTTTTAGCTTTAGAGGTAGCATATATAAGTAGATTTAAGGTATTGTTATAGGGTCCCCACTCTCACCAGTGGTTGTAAATATATGCATGGAAAATTTTGAAAAAAATAGCCCTTAATTCTATCCCTTAAAACCTAAATGGTGGAATCGATATGTTGATGATACTAATGCTAATTGTTTTCATGGTAAGGATATCTTGGAGAGTTTTCTTGAGTATATAAATAATAGATTAAATCATATTAAATTCACTATGGAGGTTAAAATAAAATAATATAATGCCTTTTTTAGATTTTCTCATTAGTAAGGAGGATGGTTCCTTAGTCCACCAATTTTATAGAAAGAAAACTCATACGTATAAATATTTTAATGTTTATTATCATCACCATCCCATACAAAATATTGGTCTTATTTATACCTTGGTGAAATGCGCTAGGATAATCTCATATTCAGAGCATCTTGAACAAGAATTAGAACATCTATCTTAAACCTTTATAGAAAGTGGTTACAATGTTTGATAGGTCATAAATGTGATTCAAAAAATCCAAAAAGGTCCTTGCATAAGATGAGAGGAGAGTATTATAAAAGTTACTCTTATTTATATCAAAGTAACAACTGATACACTAGCTAAAATTCTTAAGAAAAAGAACATTAAGGTGTCGTTCTCACCTCTCATCACAATCAGGAACATGTTGGACAAGACAAAGGATGTATCTAATCCTATTTATCATAAGGGTATTTGTTTTATTCCTTGTAGTTTTAGAAAGTTTTATATTGATGAATATGGGTGTTCTGATCAAATTAGACTCAAAGAACATTATGTTGACATCGCACATAATTAGTTCTAAAACTTTTCCATTATGGAACATTCACATAACATAGGTCATCATATTTTCATGGATGAATCTAAGTTTATTACTAAATAAGACTATTACTTGAGAAGAAGGGTGTGAGAAGCTATTAAAATTGAGAAGAATCCTTTTAATTT
This sequence comes from Torreya grandis, assembly GCA_037957365.1. Classification (NCBI taxonomy): domain Eukaryota; kingdom Viridiplantae; phylum Streptophyta; class Pinopsida; order Cupressales; family Taxaceae; genus Torreya; species Torreya grandis. The sequence goes on along the minus strand of JARHVA010004826.1, from coordinate 758,645 downwards.
AAATAGGGATGATGGTTGGAGATTGAACATGAATTGGAAACCTATTACCCAAATTATAAAGAATAAATATAATATTACTCATCCTCTTTAGTTGACCCCTTATTTTGACCTTTAGACTTGTTGTACTTATAGAATATCACTCTTGTATTTTTATTCATCAAATCCTCCTGATGATAGGCCTAGCATAAGGCCTAAAACATTGAGGCATATAAATATCTAAATGTAATTCCACTTTTATCAGTTTATTGTATGTGTATTAAACATTAATTCTTTAAGATAACTCATGCACAATCAAATAAATAATATTCTAGAATGATCACGTCCCACACAATCCATATAATTGGAGAATAATCAATATTTGCACATAAAGACTAAGTTAAGTAGAAAGTATCATAATTTCTTATTAATCTTAATATCCAAAATCCTCTTCCCTTTGGGACTGGAAGGTCACAAGTATAAATAGGATTGGGATGGGGGATGCCTCACCTCTCAAGTTCCATCTAAATTTACAAGTCCAAAAATAGAACATTATGTCTAAAATCATGTAAAGGATGCATGTACAATTATAATATTCAAAATAGACTCTTTATAGATAAAAATACAACATATGCATGTAATGTATATATGGAACAAAAGTTTCCATTAAACCCAAAAACATGCAAGCACATAGTTATATTTAGATGGGTGTTGATGTAGCACTGATAGTTGAAGAATTCAGTGGAGTAACTATTCTTATAACTAAAGTAACCATTAGGGGGCCTGAGGTATCAAAATTGGGCCCATTAGAGTCTGCAAGACCATAAATCTTGAAAATTGGGCACCTTATGTTGTCATGGAAAAATTGATAGCTAACTAAGTATTGGGGCTTGATTCATAAGTTGCCTTTTTTACTTTGAGTTATTCAAATAATGTGTGTGTTGCATCAAACTCTTTATTTATGATGTCACAATTGAGCAGAGAAGGTTTGAAGTATTTGATGGATTCAACCATTAAACTTGATTTTTTGGCTTCTGAGCTCTTGAATTTTTCTCCTAGATCTTTATCTCATGCCACCATCTTTAGCAAAATTAACCAATTGTAAAACTTCATCATTGTTTCCATATATGGTACCTTTAACTTATCTTCTGGCCTATTGATTAATTTTTCTCTAGGATAAATCACATTAGTGACCCTCATGTCCCTTAAAATATCTAAGGCCTCAATTTCATAATTATAAAAATTTTATATAAAATTCTTCATCTAATTATGCCAATTAAAGGAAGCACCCCTTCTTTAAATTACATAGTTAGGGCACCGGGATGCATCAATGTTGGTCATCATGTTTAACTGGTTGAATGCACTAGTTCTAGAACATTCAAGCAATAAATTCAACCTCTATTATAAATATCTAATTTAATGCTAAAACTTGGTGACATTTTCCCTATTGGATTGGATTCTTATTTTTTAAACCCAAATGATATTCAAAATAGTGTACAAATTAGTATTTGTACTCTACACATCAATTATTTCTCGAACATGTGTAGTTTGTCTTTGTTGTAGTATTTTATATGATTCCTCTTTATTTTGATACATGTCCTTCATGGCCTCATCAATAGTATTCACAAAAGTAAATAAATTTTCATTATACTCAATGGGATAATTGGGATCTCTCTTGGTTTTCTTTAATAATGGAAATAGATTTTCCTTTTATTTAAATTCCATTTCCTCCCTGGTGTTCAAATTCAAAGCCTTCCTTTTCCTTTCCCTTTAGATGGCTCCACTTTTCTTGTCGAAATGGGTACATACTATAGGTAACTATGTGATGACCAAATTTTGTCTCTCATCCCTTACATTCTACATTTCCTTTACCCATTGGGTAATAATAAGTTCCTATGTTTCTTCATTTGGACCTTGGTCTTTAGATATAGAAGGTGGAGTCATAGGAGGGGGTATTATTATTGATGGTAACAATGATGCATTCATTTGAATTGGAAACTAGAAATGTGGGTAAATGATTCTCTCCCATGGTGATGGTTCCCTTATTAGAGTAACCTTAGCCATGAACCTGGTTAAGCCTAGGGTCCTCTCAATATTCATAGTAGTTGATGGCAACAGTGATGACTATGGTATTGGTAACTTTAGTTGAACTAATCATTTCTTGGGAACTAGTGGCATTTTGGGAATGGAAATGAAAATGGTAACTAGATTCTCAAAATGGAATACCTTCTTAGGAGTCTTTATTTGTTTAGAAGAATAAATAATAGATTAATATATAACTAGACACAAGAACTTTTGGAATAGATAAAGGTAAATATGCAGTTGGAATATCTACAATAATAACAAATGAAACAAGAAAATAAACCACCTCATTTATGTTCTACCTTTCTTATCATGTGAGGATTTGATTATCCAGAGTGTTAGCTAGGGTTTAATCCACATGTGGGCCTCCCAAACTCATGTCTTTAGCTTTATCCAACATTATCTCTTCATCATTTGGGTTTGGTTTTTCACTAAACTTAGGGCCAATCCCATAATTATTTCCACGTCTTCTTCCTCCTCATCAATTGAATACTCAACTAAATAAATTACCTACTTGTGATCCTCTTTCTCTGCTTCATCCTCTTCTTCATCCTCATTAAGGGACTCTTATACGGTGGGAAGACCAACTGATAGAATTTCTTCTAATTGCTCTCCCTTTGAGAAGGTGGGAAGATATTTGGGCTTCCAGTAGTAAGTGACTATGGATGGAATGGAATGTGAAGGTGATGTTGAAACAACTGAAATAACAATAGTGGTGGAAAGCACCACTACATGTGGTGGTGAAGGAATGGTTGGTGTGACAATAATGGTGGGGGAAAAGGTGATCAAATTTGGCATGGTAGGGAGAGTTTCAGGAGGTATCTTCATTAATGGTTGTGGATGTTGGTGAAATTACCCAAGGTTTCTTGGGAGAATTAGAAGTATTTGGAATATATAAGAAAGAAACCATAGAAAATTGTGGATACTAACCTGGGTAACTATTGTAAGAGGTGGTATAGGTGCCATAACAAAATTTCTCTTCTTTTATCCATTTGAAGGAGGTATAAACATCTCTTTTTTTATGGATATTCCCATCCTAAGTAGTGTCATTTAAAGATGTATAAGGAAATTAAGGACCTAGGAGGCCTTTTATAATTTCCCACCTTTTTAAGATATAGACTCCCTATAGTTGTTTGACTCCCCTTATTAAAATTCTATTTGTTCCGTTATAGGATAGGAGGGTTGATCTTGCACCTGTGAATCTTGTGACTGTACTAGAGGCTAATGATGGATCCATGCCCTTTGTGCCTTTTATTTTGTAATATTTGGATCATATTGAAGGGATTGAGTCCATATCATAAACATTATCTTATTCTTCTTCTTGATCCATACCTTTGTGTCTTTGATGCATTCAAAAATAAAGTATCATGATCATATTCTTGGTGACCATGGGAAATGTTCACCTTCCTCTTCTCCTTAATGTATTATAGGTATTCCCTTATCCTCTTCCTAGGATCCCATTCACTAAATAGTTATACCTTCAGATTGTAATAAGTCTTGGCCTTGCCAACTTGGATGAAATGTCAGCTAATCACATATTATAGTTGCCCAATGCTTAAAGGAGTTTTAAATAAAAAAAAACAAGTGTTTCTGGGCTAACTCTTCATCAATGCTATTGTAAATTTGATATGTTATTTCCTACTCTATAAATTTATCTGGGACATGGTGCAGTAGTAACAACAAATGTGTTTTATGTCTTCTATCCTGATGATAGTGACATTGAGGTAATACCAATAGTCCCCTATTTTTTTAAGGATCCTTGTTAGTTTCTCAAGTAACATAAGCATTAGAGTGCCATGAATTCATTGGAAAACTTGAGGATATACCTCATCACATATCCTTTGAATTTCATTTTTGAACCTCTATACTAACATAAAAGAGTAATCTTCACCAATTCTATTTCTTAGGTATTTCATAGAGGGTTACCATAATTTCCCATGGTTCTTATAAATTGTACCTAATACTACATCTAGTAAATAGGACATCATGTATAAATTACCATCAGTTTCCCTTTGATCAAGACAAAATGTTTGTGTCTTCATCTTATCAATTATGATCTCTACCAAGGTGACTATTCTTTTAGATGCTAAGATAATGTATAACAATGGGACCCTCTAGACATATACATATGTAGTGTTGGCAAAACCATATAATCAATTTAGGAGAGCCATAGCTATCCTAAATCTTAGTCTAAATTTGATAATATAATTGGATAAAATAGCTCCTTTTAAGTTCATCCTCTGGCCTTAAACCAACCATTATTTCAACTATCCCTCTATGGTATTTTGCTCAATCTAGACATTGGCTGAAACTTGGTTAGACATAGTCTCAAGGACCAAAAGTCTAAGATACCTCTCAAATGCCATACTATAAATATTAATAACTATGTTTTTTATTTTCCTCGTGTGGTGACAATCCCCAAAGAAATGCTCCATTTAGAAATAAAATTTTTAGTAGGTCTATCCAAGGCATTACCTCTAGTTTTGATGTTGTTTGGTGAAGGCCTTGTGCTTTAATGGGTATCATGTCATCAATATATTCATTCTAAACTAGAGAAATTTAATCTTATGTATAATATGATACCATATATTCCACTTCATCCCACATTGCCAAGAAGTGAAGGAATTTGAAGTCCAAGGCACTCTTCTCAAACATAGTATCCATAAATTCCTCACCTCCAATATAAGAATACATCAAATGAGCTTGAGGATGACCCTAATTTGAAGAGGAGGCCATATTTTGTCAATCTAAACTATAAAATTACTTTTTTAAATTGTCTAGTTGTTCTCTAAAATTTTAATAAGAAAATTAGGGCTTCTTAGATGCTCCAGGGATCAAAATTACAATGCTTGATCAATAAAGTAATGAAAAAATGACTTTCCTTCACATAATTTTTGCATAAATCACTTTAAATTTTGATTCTTGAATGTAATCATGTGTCATCAATGTAAATAGAAATTTTTTGATTTAATTAGCATTTTAATTTGAATGTGTTAATTAGCTTTGGTGTTTGGTGGGTTCACTTGCTTGCTAAATGGAAACATTTCATTAACTTTGCATGTCTAGTCATCCCCTTTTAGAAATCTATCACTTCTTCATTCACTAGCTCTTTTGTTTTATTGGCAACCTTCTTTATGTGTACCTTGGCCATACTCCCTTCAGATTATGAAACTTGTTTGATCTTTATTAATCCAACTCTTTAGATTTGTAATTTTATTTCATATGATTTGGAGTCACAAGTTAACATGATTGAGCCATATGGAACAATCTCATGCCTACATGAACTCAAAAGGTTAGAGCCATGACTACTTGTATATTAGAATAGAGTATGTGGAATAGGGCTCTAGGTAATGAAGTACTAACACATGGTGTGATCTCATAGACTTGGGGACTCAAAGACTCAGGACCATGGGACCATTAAACCTTTGACATTGATTTTATACTTTTGAAGTTGCAGTTTGAATGAAAAGGTGCCAAGTGTCACCTATTCGAAATGACAAAACATTTTCACCATTAGACTATGAATCATAAAACTATGTTAATCCTTATGGGGTTTTAGTCAATAAAAATAAGTTGAGTTTCAAATTATTATAACCATGGAAGCTAAAAACCATTAGAATCCAAGAGTTCAGACCTATTATCCAATTGATAATGTATAAATTTTCTGCAATCCCAAGTTCATAATAATACACCATGTGGCATGTTTTTGAAACTTAGGGACTCAGAACACTTAGAATTTCCTTTGAAATTTGAAGGCTTCATGTAACATCATACTGCCATGTGTCGACACCCAATAGCTCAAGACTTATTTGAAGACTTAGAAATATTTTAAGAAATTTGAAGGCTTCAGGTGATGTGATAGCACTACCTATCATAATCTTATGTCATAAAGATGAGGGTTGATCATGGGTGATTAACCAATCTTGATCAATAGTTTTATGATCATACACAACATGTATGAAAACTAGGATGAAAAATATATTATTACCATTAGTTGAATCAGAGCATTATTTTGAAAAGAACTTATGAAAATACAAGGTTCAAAATAACTTAATATTTCTTTCAAACTTTGATTTTCATGATTCAAGTTTTTGTAAATTTAGACTCATGGAAATAACCTTAGACTTTGTATGAATAACTTCATATTATGGACTTATAAGGTTTATAGGGCCCCCAAATAGAGTTTTCCAACAATTATGGGTCCCCTTTTGAAAATTTTAAATGGGGTGTGTGTGTGTGTTAGGGCAAAACACATCAGATAATTGATCTTTGATGAAGATTAATTACTTGTCTCTTATTTTCCTTCATAGGATGACCCTGCATAAGTTATAAAATAATTTATTGTGTGGGTGAAGGAGTAAATCTTTATAGACAATAAGGTACTGCTATGGAGTACCAAGAATTATAACTACTTATTTACTATAGATTAATTATAAGCATTGATGTATATTGGATGGGATTGTACATATCTTGTGTATGTATGGATGTTTTGATAACATTTTGAATGCAATAAATAAATGGAAAATATAAGAACCAAATAGATATGGTTTTAGTACCTACCATAAGTAGTAACATAATTCCCCTAAGAGGGTTTTATCATTTCCCATCGAATACGTTTAATGTAGTAATGTGTCAATAAATTCTTTGTGTGTGTACCCAAGACTAGTATGAAGTATCATAATGCATATGTTTTCACTTGGCCCATTATCCACCATAACATTATGTATATACATAAATCAATGAAGGCATGTATGAACAAAGGTGCATTGATAGATGTTAGATGTACAATCACTGAGAGGGGGGGAATCAGTGAGCCTGCATAATTTCAACTTCAATTTCAATTCCTTAAAACTCTTAATCATTCAATACATACATTCATGAAGAATACATCATTCATATAAATGAAAAAGATAGAAAATGAAATATTAAGCACATAACACATGTCATACATCAGAAACCCTCTTGGGGAATAAAACCCACTAGAACCTGTAATTGGATTACTATCCTATAATAACAAGATCAAATTTATACCTATAAGAAACTAATCAAGGAACTACCATTCCTAATTTTAGTGAGACTACAATCCCATAAGGAGATACCACACCTATCTAGATGAGTACCCACAATAACTAGACTTTTAACAAGTTTCAACATGCAAGTAGGAAATAACCCTCTTAGATGTTGAGCACCCACAACACCACCTATAAACACATCTCCTTGACACTAATTGCCTACCAATCTGATGGAGATATGAAGTATATCAAATCTCTTAAACTTTACACACTTAATGCATCTAAATCCACCTTTTGGACCGCTCTACGCTTCTCAGCAATAATTATGTCACCATAAAACTCCCTATTTATCAAAGCACATTACATACTTGAACCAACACATAAAGATCAATTAGGACACATTACATATCCTAACTATCCCCAATCTTCAACCCTTCACTCACACTCACTTCATCACACCTAAAACCACTTTGTCATAAATTTAACATCATGACTAGATGGTCATACACATAGTCCACACATTGATCTACCTCTCAGATCAACCACCAAGCTCACATAGTCTTCACCTTGCTTTCATTCACAATATAATCTCTCAAAAAACCTCTTCACTCATGCTCAACCTACAAGATCAATATTATGACCTCATAAACATGACCTATAGGTAATACACATAGTCCTTAATCTCCTCTTATTCTCAACCCATCTATTGGGTACACTTGGGCTCTGTACTTCTTTGCTTCAATGCTCACACCACATCAAAGTCTCACATAAAATCTAGAAAGCACTATCTTTGATTTTACTATATATAGAGCTATCACGAATTAACAAGGTCACACTATTTTTTTCAACCAATTTACATGACTTCACCCTTAAGGCATTCACATGGGTCACACTTAAGCAACTATACCTTTCAATAAGGCCCCTATAGCTCTTATAGGTCTCATGAAAACCTATTCACTCAAATAGCACTTCATCGATCAAAAAAAAAACACAAGACCACTTAAAAATACATAGGTCCACTCCTTATGTCCCCTAGGACACCCTTAAAATATCACAATCACCTTTTCTTACCTTTGCATATGCTCAAACAACTCAAATGAAGACCTTATATACAGGAACACCATTATTGAACACACAATCAAATTACTAAGCATTTTTCATACTCAATATAGATTGGTCACACCTCCAAAATGCTCATAGATCATCCTCATGGAGTCTACAACACTCCCCAATAGCCAATTCACCATGAAACATCAAAACAACATCTACATAAGCTCAAATACTCTTCTCAACTCACTTACAATCCATAAATGAACACATAGTAAACTTTGAACCTTCATAACTATAACTGTACATAGTTTCAAATCTTTAAATCCATATTTCCAAATACATCTTGGAGTCCTCTACCACTTTATTTTTTACTACATGGTCAAATTCACTCTGGATCAAAAGTTATGTCCCGAAAACTAGACACTAGTTTTTTTCCTTTATAAATTCAAATATTAAAATGCAAATAGTCAAAGTTAAAACTTAGACATTATAATTACATCTCATGTCCTCACATCTTTAGATTTATTGTGAACCATTGATATTGTTTGATATTTTATACAGAGGCACCAATGCTCAAGCATTAAACCTCTCTCACTTTGACCTCATCTCATGTACTCTAAAAACATTGACTTAATGTGTTCTATCATTCTTCATGGATTAGTCGGGTATTTATCATACAATGTGTATCATTCTATCAATCTATATGAACACCCACTCATCATTATAACCTTATCTTATACCTTTTCTCAATCATTAAAATTTGGACACTTGTCCTCATCATGCAACATCCTAACATCTTGGAACCAACATGCTCCTTTAATCTTTTGTAAGATGCTTGATCTTTACCTTTGTTAAAAAGTTATCATATTGACCCATTTGACTTGACATGCATCATTATATCTGAATTTATGAGCTCCTATGAGCTATTGGATCTCCACTAGGTCTAGATCTATAACATCATGCAAATTTATTATGGGGACTAATTACAATATACCTAAGGACTAATTGTAAATTTATGAGACAAGGAACCTATTCTTCAAGTTAGGAATCTTGAGAGGAGATGAGGGACAAAATATTCATGTAGAAGTTAACAATTTGAAGTTCAGTATCTTTTTATTCTTTATATAGAACCCCATCTTCTCCCTTTATTTTTGAAATTTTTTTATGCTGGTGATTTCTTGAAGCTGATTGATGGAAGTTCTTTGTGTTCTTATTAGATAATTTAATCCATAATTTTATAAATTTTTGATGCTAGAATATTTATTCCTTGGCTTATAAATTGTGAAATAAACTTAGGAGTTCCCTTTATTTAGCTTGAGAAGAAAGGGTGGAACTGAAATCATTGGTTTCCTCCTTAATTTTGTGTAACTCTTCCTCTACTTTAATCTTTTAGGTCAAAATATTCCCAAAAAATTCCTTGCTCAAGATCTTAAGTTTTTACTTGACATGTTTGAGTTTCATAGCTAGGATGAACATAGTTGATCCTTGAATTGGAAACTATATGCAATAAGAAATGCATTAGATCTACAAATCAATCCTAACTTGGAGAAGATAGATCCTACTTACACTTCTAATTGGGGATACATTAGATAATCAGGGTCATGATTAATATGAATTTGCTAGACCAAATTAGGGGATCTCTTATCACAAATAATATTACTAGGGAGGGTTCCAAAGCCTTTAGTTACGAAAAACTATGCAATAACCCTAACTAAGTCCTATGTTTTCATATTCACTATACTAATAACAAGTAAATTAAAATTATAATCTAGTGCTCACCAAATATTGTGGCACAAAGTTGGGGTAATAAAAAAAAAAATTAAACATGAATATAAGACATATACTCATTTCAATGTATATGTAATCCTAATGCATGGAAAAGAAGTGAAAATGTATATCTATCTACTCTTATAAAAGAGGAACAAATTTAAGATTACTTCTCTTTGAGTACAAACCCATTGAGCCTTAATTTATCCCTTAGATAAGGTGCTTCACAAAATTTTGTTGTGGTATGTAAGGATGAAGAGGATAAATTAGCTCTAGGATACACAATCTATCAATGCATCCAAAAGACTTCTCCACAAGACAAGATCCATATCTCCAAAGAAAGTATGAAACCCTTAGTTTGATCCTCAAGTAGAATGGTGGATAATTAGATGCATAATATATCTTAGTTCTTATTCTCTTCTCTTAAAAATGGTGAAATGGTTGTGTTTATATAGGTGTATCTAACCGTAAACCCTTCTAAATGTTTCATCCAACAAGGTTGACTCGGTTAACCTAGTATTGAAATTGATAAAAAAAAACATACTAGATAATAAACTATGTTGACGATGGCCAACTAGTTCATATTAATATTTATTACTAATAATACTAATTTGACATGGATAACATAGTCATGTAAACCACCAAGAAGGGGTTTACGTTATGGAAAAGGCTAATGAAGGTTGTAAATGACTAGAGGAGGGTGAAAAAGAGGATCCGAAGCTTAGGGAAATATTTTTTAGGAGACAAGTGTGTAGATATCAAGTGAAAAAAGGGGACAACACTCTTATGAAGCACCAATGGTCTTCCCACCCCTTTCCTAGTGTACCCCTTAAGGCATGCACTCAGAGAGATTGAGACTCAATGGGTTCTTGCAAGGTGTAAAGTGTTATTAAGTGGTAAAGTTTGAAAATATTATGTGTATGCATATGTTCCACTTGAATCTCAACATGTGTCACATGAGTGTAATAGGGGATGGTGCTTTGAGAAAGAACATAGAAACACACAAACATGATATAACTAAAAAATGACATACAGAAAGTAATACTAAAATGAAATGAGAGTAGCTGAAAATACCATATACATACCTTAACTTACCTTTATGCTAAATGGTTTTATGCAAACATCATAGTCTTGATCATGGAGGGTGTAGTACCTACATTTTAGAAACCCTAGGGATACAAGTCTAACAATAAAATCAATGTGTGTGTATGTATGATGGTTAAAGTAGCAACAAGGGATTTATAAAATTTGGCAAACTAGCATTGTTAAGGAAAGGTTAGAACTAAAATATTGATGGAAAATTAATGACATAGTGATGGCAAATGAATGTAGAACACACTAAATCATGTTGGAAATCATGTAAAATATAAATGGAAAAAAATAATGTAGAACATAGTAAATCACATTCGCAAGTATGTAAAACATGAATGACAAATGAAATATCAATGCAATAAAACTTTAATAAAGATATGTAAGCAAGTGAAAATTAACCCCATGTGAGATGAGCATGTCAAATCAAACATAAAGAAAAACATGAATAACTAAAAATTAAATGTAATTCAAGATAGAAAATAAACATGAAGAAGTCATACATAAATAAAAACATGTAAGAATTCCAAATGTCATATGTAAGATAAATGAAGTCCACAAAAATCAAATAAGAACATGATTGATTAATGAAAATCAAAATCTCTAAAGGATGAAAATTCAAACTTAGTGCTTATTATAAGGTGTAATGTAAGGAAACATAACCACCTAGTATGACATAATGAGTATGATAATGAGATGGTGTGGCAATAAAATGGTGTAAGGGTGTTTGTGAGGAAGTCCTAGTCCTATCCAAGGTCTTACAATGCAATTCATAGACTATAAACCAAGAAGCGTAAGTAGGTAGAGGTGATTAAGGATGTGATCAGCTAAAATCAATATCCAACAAGAGGAATATAAGGAAAATATGATGTAAATAAGGACTATAAGGTGCCACATGGGTGATGTGAACATCCTTAGCAAGAATGAGACACATTAGGCAAATGAGAAAGGCCAAGAACTATCAACACCAAGGACTTAGGAGATTTTGACTAATAAACACAAAGCTTTGGCTAACAAGTGAATTACATAGATCAACCCATGAAATATTATATCATGAAAATTAAAATGGACCTACCTTCCCACAATGTGTTCCCCTTTCTTTGGGACCCCTTACATAGCCATCGATCTATTGCGAAGATTGGGTACTTGCATGAAAAATTAGGTAACACTAGATAGTATACGATATAATGAGATCTCCTACCCTAGTCTACTAGCCTACTACACCCAAATAAACCTCAAATCTATCATAAGGATAAATATGGAGTTTTAGATTTAACTAAGATAGGATATGTGCCAAATAAAAATCACATCTTTTGGTGTGATCTAAATTTTAAGATTGTTTTTGTCTTTTAATCAGTGCCTTTTATTTATATTTTATAATTTAGCTTTTAAATTATTTTGGATTTTTATATTCCTCCTCCATAAAAATTCAGAGAACCAAAAATGAGTGAAATAGGTGACAAACACAAGAGACCTTACACTTAATCACTATATAAAAGGACCTAAAGACCAAGGTGTCTAAAGACTCCTAAACTTGCCCACAAGTAAGTGTGCAATCTCAAAACTGACCAATGAGCCTCAAATATAAGGAGATAAGGAAAATATGGGGATCATAAGATATACATCTATGTAATAATTGATAGAATGATGAATATGCTCATAACTAATCATAAGGAGGTAAAATAGTGTTATAAAAGGGACTAAGTTATGCTTATGATAGGCATGTCACTAGACAAGCCATGCTAACCTACAATGAATCTAGTACAAACACCAATAAAAGTAGTTGTCATCCCAAAAAGTGATTTAAAGATGTTTTAATGTGGTAATTTATGAGGAATATCATGTCCTATCCATGGTCTTACACTAAAATCATAAGGTGAACACTAATTAGGTGAATGCTAAATAATGGGGGAAAATAATCATAAAGCTACTAAGGAAAATAATGACATAAAAAGACAAAAATGAAAGAGATATATAAGAATAAAAATGAAAACAAATGCCAAATGTAATGTGTAATAAAACCAAATAATGTAAAGGAAAATAATTATGCTAGTAAATTGAAACTAAAAGAAGTGCACAAAAACAAAGAAACATAAGACAAAAAATAAAAATAAAGATCTATGCTAACACCTTTATCAAAGATGAGCATGTGAAATACAAGTCTATATATCTCAGAAGGTTTATTGAATTTGAATTTGTTTGTTATTATGCATTGTAGAATAAAATTGGAGATCGTAAGATTCCATAATGGGTAAGTGGATATAAGGATGGTCATCATAAGATGCCCCAAGGTCTGAAGGGACATGTGGATGGGCATCACAAGATGCCCCAACATGTGACATGGAGTGAGGTAACATTGAACTAATAAATTTATTTGCATTGGGTTGGTAAGAATATTTGGAGATAGGTAACTATGTTGGTTTGTTAGATTTTAGGGATGTTGAATTTGACATAGGATGTGTAGGAGAGGTATGAAGAGATAAAAGAGGTAAAGAAGGACCATGCATGATATACATTGGGGTATGAATATGAACTAGGTAGTCCTTTGGTTCATGTGACTTAAGAGGTTGAGGTTTAATAGATGAAATGGTATGTTTAAATTTGTTCATGTTAACTATCCTTTCCTTATTAGTGTAGGAAGAAGGATCCATTGTGGTTTGAACAACATTAGTGGATGAGGTGTAGGTATGGGATAATTTTTATTGATCATTAGGTAGTTTATTTTAATGTGATTATGGTTCTTTAGATTGAATTTATGATGCTTAAATATAGTCTTGATAATGTTGTTTTGTGAGAGTATCAAGATTAAAATGTGGACCAAGCAAGGAAATAATAAGAAATCAATGAAGATGATGACAAGACTCATAATAATGACCTATAGTAGCATGCCACCAGCAAAAATTATCAGGATTATACCATTTTTGAGGTGTGGAAGGATCAAATCTCATGGATTTAAAGGGTGGCATTTTCTTCTTAAGTTGTTCTAGACTTAAGGGAGGGAGCGTGGGTTTAAAATTGGTTGAATTGGATGATCTATTTTGAGTTTGGGGAGGCTTAGATAAATTGATGTTATGATAAAATGATTGGAAATGTTTTTTAGTAGTTTTTTTAGGTGTTTCAAATTGAGTCATAAGAAAGTCTTGCCTTTTTGCTTGGTTTAAGGATTCTTCTAGAATTCTAGGGAAAAAGATTCAAACTTTGTATTTAAGGGGAGCTTTAAGAACAGTAACAAATAGTTTTAAAAGACTATCATTATCAATATTATGGTCCACTTTGTGAGCTAGAGACTTCCATCATTTGATGAAATTGTGATCAGATTTATTAGGAAGTTGATTGGCATTGATGAAATGGCTAAAATAATTTTTTGTAAGGTTATCATGTTAGAATTCCTTCACTATAACATTGACTAAATCCTCTAGTTGTGAGATGGAATGTCTAGGAATTTGGTTGTACCATTCAATTGAATCACCAACAAAGTTTCTGGCTAAGAGCTTGGTGGTAGTAAAGGAGTTAGTTTGGACCCATTCCTTATAGAGATTACCAAAATACTTAAGAAATATATTAGGGACCTTAGTCCCATCATATGTGATTGTTGGAAAAGGTTTCCAATATCTATGGATGCAATGAATGGAACTAAAGGTTCATTTTGAAGATGTTGAAGCATTTTTTAATTCATTGGAGGTTGAGGGATGATATTCCCCTTGGCATATCTATGTGGAGGAGGGATAGAATTTTGATTTGGTTGAGACATGATGGATTGAGGTGGTTGACTTATCATGTTTAATAAATGTAGTTGAATTTTCATTATTTGGGAGTAATTAGTTATTGCATGATGTTCATTTATTAAACTATTTGTGAAATAATTTGAGTTGTGTCTATTTGTTCATTAGTATTTGAAGGTCAGGTACTAGTGTTGTTAGGAGGGGGATTATTAGTGTTGGTGGGAGGAAGGGTATTAGGTGTAGGATTCCCAACATTGTTATTGAGAGGAGGACTATGATTAAATAACTCAACTGCATTACATTGTGTAGTGATTGGTTTTGGACCAGGAAAAGATGAAGGTAGAAAGTGAATAGTTTCATTTGAAGTATTAAAATAAGTGAGGTTCTAATCTAAATCCTTAATTATGCAATGTTTTTGAATAAATACAGGAAGAAATATGAAATAATTATGAAATAAGACTAGATAACTACACAAAAATAGTATCAGGTAAGGTGTACAGAGTCAACTAGGTTGACTTAGTACTATTAGATTGAAGGTAAATAAGGATACAAAGTCAACTTAGTATTGTAACCTGAGTGAAAAAAGGGATACAATGTCAACTATGTTGACTTATTACTACAACTTGATTGGAAAAAGGGATACATAGTCGATTAGGTCAACTTAGTATTTTACCCTAATTGGCAAAAAAGAGTACAAGGTCAACTATGTTAACTTAGTACTACAAACATGGAAAAAGACTATTTGTAAAAGACTATGTTGAATAGAATGATAGTGTGATAAAAATAGGGAAAGTTTTGCAATGCAATTAGAATCAATAAATGGAATCAAACACACAAACATTTGGATCAATGAGAATGATCCAATTAGGGCACACAAAACAAAACCTTACACCAATGTTGTCCAATACAAGTTTTTGTAATACAACACACAATGACCAAAGAGCAAGTAATCAACTGAAAAGTAAGTACTAACTAAGTGGTCATCCTGAGTGTTGTTAGATTATTATAAAGTGATATTTTAAGTGTGATAGGCAAGTTGTCTGAAAATAGGAAATTAGAAATCAATCTATGGATGGTTTTAGGACATTTATGTTGAAAGGGATCTATATCAGCAATGGTATTGACTTGGCATTGGGGCCTACCCCCTCACTTCACAATTTCATGGTGATAAGGGTGCTAGGTGCTTTTCTAACATATACCATTAACCATGTGTTTATACTTGGCTAGAAAACCAAGTTAGTTTCCCCCTTGGTGATGAAATCCAAGTAGGTAGGCCTTGGGAAGACAAATGCTAAATGCATTTTGAATATTGTATGATTTGGTAGTGTGTGAAAAAAAAAGTAAAATAGTGAAACTAATCGGCAATTTAAAAACCACCTAATTAGACTATGTGAGATACTCTAAGTATGCAAACAACTAAAAATGAAAGTGTGAATTAATTACTAGAAAATAGTTATTAATTCCCAAATTAATAATGGTATAAATTCAGTTTAGATGACATTGTATTCAAATAATAAAAAATAGAGTCGACTGGGTTTATATTATTCTATATAAGTAAGAGTTTTTAAGAACTAAGTTGACCAGGTCAACTTAGTCTTTTAGACATAAGTTAGGCTACAAAACTAAGTCAACTTAGTTTGATGTAGGATTGTAGTTTTGAAAACTATAAAATTGCATAAAATAGAACTATAATGAAGTACTAAATTGATAGAGAGAGAAAGAGAGGAACCTTGGTGGGTTGGAGGATGATGAGGATTACAAATAATCTATTGTAGTGCCTCTTATGTTGTTTTCAAGTTTTTCCAAATAAATTAACTGGTTCAACCTACTTATATGAAACCATATTTACTAAAGTGAGATAATATTACTAACTCTACCTACATAACTTAGTTTATGGATCTAGATGTTTATTGAAAGATTAAGTCAACCTCCCTGACTTAGTTTGTTATCTAGGTGCTGACTGAAAGATAGTCAACCTGCTCGACTTAGTTTATTATCTAGGTGTTGACTAAAATACTAAGTTGACCTACATGACTTATTTTGTTATATGGATGCTAACTAAAATACTAATCCAACCTACTAGACTTAGTTTGTTATTTGGATGCTAATTGAAAGACTACGTTAACCAGCCTGACTTAGTTTGTTATCTACATGTTGATTGAAAGACTACATTACCCTATTTGACATAGTTTGTTATCTGAGACTGAATAAGATTACTATGATGATATTTCTAATCTAATAACTTGTATATGATGAAGACCTACATAGAAATAATATATTTGTTATGATACGACTATGTGTTAAAACTACACACAAAAGTTAGAACTATATTAGCTTGGTCGACAAAGTATTGCAAATATAGAAAAATAATAAAATGATAGAAATTCAAAATGTGAAACAAAACTTGCAAAGGTTAGATTCACCAAAATGTATGCATTAATAAATGCATCAGATCTATAAATCAATCCTAGTTTAGAGAAGATATATCCTACTTATACTTTCAATTGGGGATACATTATATAATCAAGATCATGACCAATATGGATCTACTAGATGGAATTAGGGGATATCTTATCATAAATAATATTACTAGGGAGGGTTTCAAAGCCTCCAATCAAGAAAAACTATGTAATAACCCTAACTGATTCCTAGGTTTTCATATTCACTATACTAATAACAAGTAAAGTAAATTTATAATATACTACTCACCAAAGCTTGTGACACTAAGTGGGGGTAATAAACAATAAAATTAAACATGCATAGAAGACTTATACTCGCATCAATGTATATGGAATCCTAATTCATGAAAGAGAAGTACAAATGCATATCTATCTACTCTTATGAATGAGGAACAAAGTTAGGAATACTTACCTTTGAAGACAAACCCGCCAAGCCTCAATCTCTCCCTTATTCAAGGTGATTTGTAATATGTTGTTATGGTATGTAAGGATGATAAGGATAAATCATATATATTCCAGAAAACCTATCAATACATCCAAAATACTTCTCCAAAAGATAAGATCCGTATCTCTAAAGAAAGTATGAAACCCTAAGATTGATCTTGAAGAAGAATGGTGGATAAGTAGATACGTAATATATCTTACTTCTTCTTATCTTCTCTTAGAAATAGAGAAATGGTTGGGTTTATATAGGTATATCTAACCCTAAACCCTTCCAAAAAATTTAGCCAATAACGTTGACCTAGTTGACCTAGTATTGAAATTGACAAAAAAAAATTACCAGATAATGAACTATGTCAGCCATGGATGACTTACTTCTTAGTAAGCTTTGTTAATAACAATACTAAGTTGACCTAGTTGACATAGTCATGTAAAATACCAAGAAGGGGTTTAGGTTAGGGAAAGGGCTAATGAAGGTCGTAAATGACTAAAGGAGGGTGAAAAAGAAGAGGCAAAGCTTTAGGGAATGGTTTTTAGGAGACAAGTGTGTAGATAACAAGTGGAAAAAGGGGATAACAATATTATGAAGCAAAAATGGTTAGCCCACCCCTTTCACAATGCACCCCTTAAGGCATGCACTCAAAGAGATTGAGACTTGATGGGTTCTTGAAAGATATCATTTTTTAGTAAGTGGTAAAGTTTGAAAATATTATGTGTATATAAAAACTTCGACCAATCCTTCAAATATTCAAGAAAAGTTAGATAGGTTAACCACATTTTTTCAAATTTTAACGGAGTGCTCTTAAGTTTAGACATCTTATCTTCAGTGAAAATTAGGGGGTTGTGGTTAGAACCAACCTTGGAAAGAGAGGATAAAGAGATGTTGATTTGTATATCTCATTTCATAGAGACCAAGAACCTATCTAAATGAACTTGAATAAGGTTTTTACCTAGTCTCCTATTTGACAAGGTAAAGTGATTGTCTTTCAATTCCACATCAATTAAACGTACCTCTACAATAAAGTCACTAAAATCCATCATGTTATAATTGAGTGAGCATATTTCCACTTTTTTTCTATTAGAGATAAAGGAAAATTAGAATCACTTGCCACTATCCAAATTATTTCTTTGAAACACTTCCTAATCTCAATTAGGTTTACCCAAAGATTTTTTCTATCATTTCTAGTGTTAGGTGCATAGATGTTTGTAAGAACCCACTCCACTTTATTGTGAATATATTTGAAATATAAAGTTATATGCGAGATGGATTTTAATATAATAATCCCCTCCAATACTAGGGGGTCCCAAAAAATAGTCATCCCATCAAAAGTACCTCTAGAACTACTACTAACACTTATAAATCTATCCCAAATTTTCTATTTGTTCTTAAAAATTTTATACTTAAAATATTGGTTTATAAGAGGATCAAAATATCGGTTTTGTGATTAAAAACCATGTTTCTTACCAATCTCTATTTCTCGAGGTTATTTAAACCCCTTAAATTCTAAGGTATAATCTTCATTTTTTGGTGCTTGGGAATTGTCTGAGGGTCATTTGGGTACCCTTTGAAACTTGTTTGTCTATTTCAAAATTTTTGACATTATGATTAGTTGATCTATCATCAGATATTGGATCATCTCCTATATCTTTTTTCTTGCCCTTTTTTGGTTGTACCTTCATTCATTGGTCCTCTACCTTTTCCTTATTTTTCTCACTATTCTCATTCTTTCATGTTGAAGAGCATTAGCCTAAAATCAGTGAAAAGGACTTATATAGCCCCTCATTATGAACTGGATTTAGTAAAAATTTTACAAGTGAACATTATTATAACTAGGTTGACTTAGTATTGTAACTTGACTGGTAAAAAAGAGTACAAGGTCAACTAGGTTAATTTAGTACTATAGACAGGGAAAAAGATTGTATGTGATAGACTGTGTTGAATAAAATGATAGTGTGATAAAAATAGGGAAATTTTTGCAATGTAATTGGAAACAAACACATAAACAATTGGATCAATGATAATGATCCAATTGGGGCACATAACACAAAACCTTTTACCAATGTTGTCCAATGGAAGTTTTTACAATACAACACACAATGATCAAAGAGCAATCAATCAATTGAAAACTAAGTCATAAATAAGTGGTCATCCTAAGTGTTTTTAGATTATTATAAAGTTTTATTTTAAGTGTGATAGGAAATTTGGTTGAAATAGGTAATTAGAAATCAATATATGGATGGTTTTAGGATGTTTAGGCTAAAAGGGATCTATATTAGCAATGATATTGGCTTGGTATTGGGGCATATCCCCTCGCATCAAAAATCTCATAGTGATAACGGTGTCAAGTTCTTGTCCAACATATACCATTAACCACATGTTTATACTTGGCCAAAAACCAAGTCAGCTTCCCCCTTGGTGATGAAATCTAAATAGATAAGCCTTAGGAAGATAAATGTTAAATGCATTTTGAATATTGTGTGATTTGGTAGTGTGTGAAAAAAGAGTAAAATAATACAACTAATTTTCAATTTAAAAAACAACCTAGTTAGACTATGTGAGCTACTCTAAGCATGAAAACAATAAAAAATGAAAGTGTGAATTAATTACTAGAAAATAGTTTTTAATTCCCAAATTAAGAATTGTATAAAGTCAGCTTAGATGACACTTTATACAAATA
This sequence comes from Torreya grandis, assembly GCA_037957365.1. Taxonomy (NCBI): domain Eukaryota; kingdom Viridiplantae; phylum Streptophyta; class Pinopsida; order Cupressales; family Taxaceae; genus Torreya; species Torreya grandis. Next base: position 738,369 of record JARHVA010004826.1, on the reverse strand, counting down.
GTATAGAATAGAGTTGACTAGGTAGAAACAAGAGTCTTTAAAAACTAATTTAATTAGGTGGACTTAGTATTTTAGACATAACATAGGATATAGAACTAATATGACTTAGTTTGAATTAGGATTGCAGTTTTGAAGACTAAAAACTTGCACAAAATAGAACTTTAATGAAGTATTGAATTGATAGAGAGAGAAAGAGAGGAACCTTGGTGTGTTGGAGGATGATGAGGATTGAAATTTTTTTGTTGTAGTTCTTGAATGTTGCTTTCAAGTTTTGCCAACTAAGTTAACTAGTTCGACCTTATTCTATGAACCCTATTTTCTGAAGTAATATAAGATGACTAAGTCAACTTGTATGACTTGGTTTATGGATCTAGATGCTAACTAAAATAAAAAGTCAACCTACCTAACTTAATTTGTTATCTAGGTGCTTACTAAAAGACTAAGTCAACCTGCTTGACTTAGTTTATTATTTGGGTGCTGACTAAAATACTAAGTTGACCTGCCTGACTTAGTTTGTTATATATGTGATTACTAAAAGACTAACCCAACCAGCTTGATGTAGTTTGTTATTTGGGTGTTGACTGAAAGACTAAGTCAACCTACTTGACTTAGTTTGTTATCTAGATGTTGATTGAAAGACTACATTAACATGTTTGACATAGTTTGTTATCTAGGATTAAATAAGATTACTATGTTGATATGTCTGATTAGGTAACCTATATATCATGAAGACCTACATAGAAAGAACATATTCATTATGATATGACTGTGTGTTAAAACTATGCACAAAGGTTAGAACTATATTGGCCTGGTCGACAAAGTATCATAAATATAGAAAAATAATAAAAATGATAGAAATGTAAAATGTAAAATAAAACCTACAAGGGTTAGATTCACATTAGGTACACCAAAATGTATGCAATAAGAAATACTTCAGATCTAGAAATCAATCCTAGCATAAAGAAGATAGATCCTACTTACACTTCCAATTGAAGATACATTATATAATCAAGATCATGACCAATATGGATATGCTAGACTGAATTAGGGGATATCTTATCATAAATAATATTACTAGGGAGGGTTCCAAAGCCTCTAGTCAAGAAAAACTATGTAATAACCCTAAGTCGTATGTTTTCATATTCACTATACTAATAACAAGTAAATTAAAATTATAATCTAGTGCTCAGCAAAGCTTGTGGAATAAAGTGGGGGTAATAAATAATAAAAGTAAACATGTATAGAATACATATACTCACATCAATGTATATGGAATCCCAATGCATTAAAGAGAAGTGCAAATGCATATTTATCTACTCTTATAAATGAGAAACAAAGGTAGGAATACTTACCTTTGAAGATGAACCCGCTAAGCCTTAATCTCTCCTGTAACCAAGGTGCTCCATAAGAGGTTATTGTGGTATGTAAGGATGACAAGGATAAATCATCTCTAGACAACACAACCTATCAATACATCTAAAAGAATTATCCAATTGAAGATACATTATATAATCAAGATCATGACCAATATGGATATGCTAGACTGAATTAGGGGATATCTTATCATAAATAATATTACTAGGGAGGGTTCCAAAGCCTCTAGTCAAGAAAAACTATGTAATAACCCTAAGTCGTATGTTTTCATATTCACTATACTAATAACAAGTAAATTAAAATTATAATCTAGTGCTCAGCAAAGCTTGTGGAATAAAGTGGGGGTAATAAATAATAAAAGTAAACATGTATAGAATACATATACTCACATCAATGTATATGGAATCCCAATGCATTAAAGAAAAGTGCAAATGCATATTTATCTACTCTTATAAATGAGAAACAAAGTTAGGAATACTTACCTTTGAAGATGAACCCGCTAAGCCTTAATCTCTCCTGTAACCAATGTGCTCCATAAGAGGTTATTGTGGTATGTAAGGATGACAAGGATAAATCATCTCTAGACAACACAACCTATCAATACATCTAAAAGAATTATCCACAAGACAAGATCCATATCTCTAAAGAAAGTATAAAACTCTAAGATTGATCCTCAAGTAGAATGGTGGATAATCAGATATGTAATATATCTTACTTCTTATTCTCTTCTCTTAGAAATGGAGAAATGGTTGGGTTTTTATAGGTAGATATAACCCTAAACCCTTCCAAAAGTTTCAACCAACAAGGTCGACCCAGTCATCTTAGTATTAAAATTGACAAAAACCCATACTAGATAATGAACTATGCCAACCATGGATGACTTAGTTCTTAGTAAGCTATATTAATAACAATACTAAGTTGACCTAGTCGACATAGTCATGTAAACTTCCAAGAAGGGTTTTAGGTTAGGGAACGGGATAATTAAGTTAGTAAATGACTAGTAGAGGGTGAAAAAGAGGATTCAAAGCTTAGGGGAATTGTTTTTAGGAGACAAGTGTGTAGATAACAAGTGGAAAAAGGGAATAAAAATCATGTGAAGCACTAATGGTATGCCCACACCTTTCTTGTAGCACCCCTTAAGGCATGTACTCAGAGAGATTGAGACTCAATAGGTTCCTGCAAAATAGAAAGTGTTAGTAAGTGGTAAATTTTGAAAATACTATGTGTATACAAAAACTTTGACCACTTCAAAGATTCAATCAAAGTTGGATAGGTTACCACATTTTTTCAAATCTTAATGGAGTGCTCTTAGGTTTGCACATCTTATCTCTAGTGAAAATTAGGGGGTTGTGGTCAGAACCTACCTTCAAAAGAGAGGATAAAGAGATGTTGAATTATATATCTCATTTTATAGAGACCAAGAACCTATCCAAATGAACTTGAATAAGGTTTTTGTCTAGTCTCTTATTTGACCAAGTAAAGGGATTGCCTTTTAATTCCACATCAATGAAACTTGCATCTACAATAAAGTAACTAAAATCCATTAAGCTATCATTGATCAAGCAGAGTTCCCCTTTTTCACTGGAGAAAGGAAAATTAAAATTGCCTGCCACTATCCAAATCATGTCTTTGAAACACTTCCTAATCTCAATTAGGTTTTACCAGAGATTTTTTCTATCATTTGTGTTAGGTGCATAGATGTTTGTAAGAACCCACTCCACTTTATTATGAAAATATTTGAAATATATAGTGATATGTGAGATAGATTTTAATAGAATCATCCCCTCCAAGACTAAGGGGTCCCAAAAACTAGTCATCTCATTAGAAGTACCTCTAGAACTACTATTAAGACTTATAGATCTATCCCAAATATTATCTTTGTTCATAAAATTTTTATACTCAAACATCTTGGTTTCTTCAAGGATCAAAATATCAATTTTGTGCTTAAAAACCATGTTTCTCACCAATCTCTATTTCTTGGGGTTATTTAAACCCCTTATATTCTAGGATATAATCTTTAGTTTTTTGTGTTTGGAAATTATCTGAGGGTCATTTGGGTACCCTTTGCAACTTGTTTGTCTATTTCAAATTTTTTTTATATTATGATTAGTTGGTAAATCATTAGATTTTTTATCATCTCCTACATTTTCATTTTTTCTACCCTTTTTTGGTTGTACCTTCATCCATTGGCCCTTTAACTTTTCATTATTTTTTTCACTATTCTCATTCTTTCTTGCTAAAGAGTGTTAGCCTAGAATCAGTGAAAAGGACTTATATAGCCCCTCATTATGAACTGGAGTTAGTATAACTTTTGTAGGCAAACATTATTGTAAAATCAGCTCCCCACCAAAGATTAAAGATTCAAAGTATAGGAGAGAATTCAAAGCCTCATGACTCTCTCCATGAGATTCCTTTTGGACTTGAGAAGAAAATGGAGTTGGATCAGGGGAAGTAAATTATAAATCATCCAAAATATCTATCAAAATGGGGTGAACTAGAAGGACCTTCTCCACAAGTGGTAAAAAGGGGATAGCTTCTTCAGATTCAATAGCTAAAATAAGACATAAAGGGTCAATAAAAGGGGAAAATTATTTGGGGTAATCTATAAATGGTTAGGAATCTTTGAGGGATTTGAAACCATAACTAAGGCAATAATTGAAAACCTCTCTCCCAAGCTAAGAGGAACAAGAGTAGGAAGGGGTGCTTAGGTGGAATGGGGAGGAAGGTTTGATGAAGTAGGATTATGAAGGGGTGTTAGGGGGTGTGGGGAAGGGTTTCAAAGGAGGTTTCTTCACCCATTAGGGAGTGGGGGGATAGAGAGGCCTCTTAGAGAAAAGGAATTATTTTAAGGAGTGGTTCAAGACATTATAGGTTTTATAGATCTCTAATTCTCTTTCAAACACAATCCTTTCATTCCAAACCCCATATTTAGTTCTAATCTTGATGGAATGAATAAGGGGTTTGTCAGTAGGGATGAAGATAAAATCTAGTGGCCAAAAGTCTATATTTAGACCAAGTAATGGGATATATGCATATTAGTTGACCAAGAGCTCTAGCAATCCCAAAAATAACCTCTAGAGCCCAAAATTCCAAAGGCAATTTTGTAAAGTTAACCCAGATAGGGATATCCCCCATTACTGCACTCTTAAGATTAAAACTGGCTTTTTCCTTATGGAGATAGACATTTGATTTACCCATAAACCATGGGCCCCTAGTAAGAATCCTAATCTAATCCTTAAAGTTTGAAATATTGATCAAGAAAAAAAAATTAGCATGGAAATGATGTCAATCTATCCCTTAGAATGCCATTTAAAGTTAGCCCATTTTCTGAAGGAATTAATATAAGGTCTAGAATCGCTAAATTTGGCCAAGAGATAATTTGATAGTAAAGAGTCAACTTTCTTAATGATAGAATTAGGGACATCAAGGCATACCTCATCACTTTCATTGGTGGGTACCAGTGTAGAGTCTTCAATGATTTTTATTTTTAACCACTCTTTAGACACCATGTCTGCCCATGAAATTGATTTCTTCCCACATGTTTGGTCAAGAAATTTACCTACAAAAGTGGTAGATGGACCCTATCCTAAAATAATCATGTGATTTGGTTCCTCCTTCAAAGTGGAAAATGGGCCATGTCTTGAGATAAGTGTGAAGTCCAATTCCTCCTTTATAGGATCATCCTTGATCTGTAATTTGCCCTCTTCTCACCCATTGCTAGAATTTAAAATTATGCCTTCAGACTTCCTACCCATCACTCAAAAAGGTTTCAGACTCAATAAAATTGGTGATTAAAGGATATATGCACTTTATTATTTTCTAATATAGTTTTTAGATTCCCCTTATTTTCTTCATAGGGTCTCATTCTATGGGGGTGCAAGATGTAAGTTATATTAGGTTCTAGACTTACTAGCTTGAATGAAATGTGACTTGGTTATATATTAATGTTGTCCAATGCTAAAAGGAGTCTTAAAATATTAAGCCAAATGTCTCTAACCTAAATCCTCATCAGTACTATTAAAGACTTGATATTTTATTTCATGTTCTGATATATGTTCTATAACATGATGTGGAAATAGTAGAAGAGTAATATTATTACCTTATACTTAGATGATGGTTACATCTGGATATAACCAGTAATCTCCCATTTTTATTAGGCTCCTTGTTATATTTTATGATAGTTTGGGCATCAAGGTACCCTGCATTACTTAGTATATATGTGGATATACCTCTTTTCTTATCCATCTAATTTCATTCATATACCTATGAATGAGCATTAAATAAAATTTCTCTAAGACATATTCCTTAAATATTCATATGAGGATTGAAAAACCTAAGTATAGGCCATATAAGTAGTGGCCATTACCATATCCAACAAGTAAGACATCATGTATAAATTGTCAACCTTAAGCTTCTGATTAGGGTAGAGTATCTATGACTTTAGTTGTGCACTTATAATCTCTTCAAGTACCACCAACTTGTTAGTTGTCAGGAGTATATCCAATAATGGAACCCATTCAACCTGAACATACATATTACTCAAGAAACCATATAACCTATTTAAAAGTGTCATTCTCATTGAAATTCCATATATAAATTTAATGATGTAATTGGAAGAGATTCCCCGATTTGGATTAAACCTCTAACCCTTTTGAAGCTATTGATTTAAATTTACATCTATGGTGTTATGCTCAATCTAAAAAATGGTCAAGACTTGATTATAGGTGGTCTCAGGATAGGGAAGCCTAAGGTATCTTTCAATTTCCCTACCCAAAATATAAGTAGAGGTAGTCTTGACTTTCCTTATATGCAAAATATCTTAAACAGTGGTTCCATTAACAAATAAAACTTTCAAGAGGTCAATACATGGCATTACTTCAATCTTAGCCATTATTTGGTGGAGACCTTGCTCTTTGATTGGTATCAAATCATCATGTATTTCTTGGCCTCTAGAGAGATTTCATCCTTAGCAGAATATGATTGGATTTATTCCATCTCTTCCCAAAGTGTCGAGTAATATGGAAATTTGAAGTTTAGGTCACTCTTTTCAAATACTGTATCTTTGTATTCTATCAATCCTGCAAATGAGTATGGGGAGGGGATTAAGGGATTACCTTATTTTGATGAAGAGGCCATTATTCTCCTTTGGTCACTATAATTCCTTTGATGTCCTAAACTAGTTTATTCTATGCTTTCTGGCTAAAGAAAATTAGGGCTTGTTTATAATTGGAGAAGCTTGAGAATGCATTTATTTAATTGAAATAGCAATAGCAAAGTGAATTCTTATTATCATAGATTTTGTATATATCATTCACAAACCTAAGTATTGAATGTATTTGTGCACCTTCAATGTAGATAATGAACTTTTTTAATGCATATTTCAATTTCAATGTGTCAGTCAACTTTGGTAGGTGCCCTTACTTTCTAAATGGCAATCATTTGTTAATTTTTTATGCTTAGTAATTACTTTCTAGATAGCTATCAATCATTCATTAAAGTACTTGTTTTACCTTGTTGTCTATCCTTCCCCTTTATGTTTTATCCATGTATTACCTGAATAGTGACACTTATCAAGTTCTCATTAACTCAGCCCTTTAAATCTCCTTGTTGTGTTGGGTATACCCCATATCGGTGAGTTAATGAAATCAAGACACATGGACTGATCTCAGAACATTGGAAGCATAAAATCTCAAAGCATTGTAATAGTATTCCTTTTGGTGAATAATTTTCTATGGACATGGGTCACCATGATTGAGACATGTAGAATTATATCAAAAAATAAGAGATTTAGGAGCTGAGAATCATTGGATTGTAAACCAAAAAAACCATTTCACCTTCTTGTGGATATGGATTACCATGATTGTGCCAAGTGTCAATTGCTCAAAACCTTAGAGGTTTAGAAGCTTAGAACCATAAGATTGTAGGCCAAAGAACTACTTAACCTTTTTATGGGCATGGATCATCGTTATTATTCCAAGTGGTGATGACTCAAAACCCCAGACTTTTTGAAGCTTGGAACCAATATATTTCAAACCAAAGAACCACTTAACCTTCCCATGGAGACAAATTTCCATGAATGTGCCGAGTGTCAATCTCTTAGAACCCTAGAAGTTTAGAAGCTTAGAACCATTGTTATAGACCAAAGAATTGATTAACCTTCCCATGGATGTAGATTACCATGAATATGCCAAGTGTCAATCACTCAAAACCTTGGAGGCTTAGAAGCTCAAGACCAATGGCACATGGGAATGCATAACTATTAAATTTTCTATTAAATAGATGAAGTTTCCATGTTTCCATTTTAACATGAATATGCCATGTGGTGAGTTTGTAGATCTTGGGAGACTAGAAGACTTAAACTTTTAACAATTTAGAAATCTTGTAAATGTCCATATACTCTGAAGACCTATAAATATTAAAATCATCCATAGCTATGAATGATGCAAGAGCAATGTGTGGCATAGCTGCATGGAATCTATAATGTGGGCCCAATTGAAGGAAATTAATGGTCATTAGCTATTAATCTTGGGAACCAAAATATATATTTATGACATATAAATATTAGTTTTTTTAGTTATCAAATCATAAAATCATATCAAAGTAAAATTCATGAAAATCTAAGGTTCAAAATGACTCAAAATACTAGTTTAAGCTTGGATTTTTACCATTTAAAATAGTGCAATGCTAGATTTTCTAGAAATAACCCTAGATGACAAATGCATAATATCCTAGTCATAGATATTTTAGGCTCATAGCTCACTAAATTAAGGTTTTATAATTATGGGTCCTTATTCTAAAATTTTGAAATGGGGTGTGTATTAGGGCATAATAAATGGTGACTCACAAGGGAAAATAATCTTGAGTATTTTAAGAACCCAAAATTTCAAAAATATATTATGATAAAACTTCAGTCTTAACAAAGAAAGAATAAGGAAACCATAATTTTGGAACAAACTCTTACTTACCAATACAACATACTAACCTTCCCATTCCTTGGATTAGTGTGTGATTTAGCCAAATTAATTTCTCTTGGTCATGAAGATTTTTATGAAGACTCTAATAAACATTGTAGGTTTCATTTTGAATTTTGACTTTATAACTAGTGAAAAATAACACCTAAAATTTGATTTACAATTAGTTAGGCATTCATATCCTTGATAGAGATACCTCTGGATCCATCCAAAGCCTTTCTCTACTAATAGCTAGGAATCCATAACACCAATAGAGTTTAATTGAATCACCTTTCCTCTATTAGTTTTATTTTTAAAAGCACATATAGAGAAAGGTTGGGAACAACCATTGGTTGGGTGTATGAATAAAAAAAATTATTGGTCAATATGTCCATATCAGTGTGTATTTGGTCCTATGTTTGTCATCTCTTACCCAAGTTTTAGCATATGATAGTGCGATATAGTCCATATATAATTCACTCTAATACATTTCTAGTTAGGGAAGCCATGAAGTAATGTTTCATAAACTATCCATTTATTGGAAATGTGAGGTCCTTGCCTTGAGGGTCTTTCAACTAAAAGGCATTATTTTCAAGAATTTTAGATACCTGATATGGTCCAATCCATAATAGAGTGAACTTATCATGTTTCCCTTTCTTCTCATGTGTTTTATCCTAGAGGATCACTAAGTTTGAAATCCTAAAAGCCTTGATTTTAGACCTCATATCAAACCAGTGTTTGATAATATCTTGATGTTTTTGAAGTTCTGTAGTGTTTCAATCCTTATGTCTTCTAATTGGACTATCTTGAGTAGTCTAAAAGTTACTTTATCATCTTCACCCATATACTCTTGCATGAATTGGTACATTGGTAACTTAAAAGTGATGGGGAAGATTGGTTATCATCTGTATACCATTAAAAAATATGAGAGCTTAAGATCTTGTTTATGATTACGTATTTCTACCTATAGTGTATATTTCAATAAGAGATGCCATTATCTTGGTTTATTCTATGAATAATTATTTATGGCATCTATTAGGTTCTTATTGGCTGACTCATCCACTCTATTTCCTTATGGGTAATGGTTTGAAGAGAAATGAAAGGTGATCTGATTATGGTAGGCTCATTCTATGAATTTAGTAGATTGGAATGTTAAACCATTATCACAAACTAATGAAATGGGTGTGTCAAATCTAGTGACTATATTTCCCTCTAAGAAATTGATGACATATATGGATTATTAATTCTTTATATCTATAATATTTATCTACCTGGTATAGTAATGAGTAGCTTTAAAGACAACCTTGTGTCCTACTGAATAGTTTACATTTATTACCCCAATAAAGTTTAGGCCCCATTGGTCGAAAGGGCATCCTTCAATAACTAGATATAAAGTCATAGTAGCATTCACCTCTCTCATCATAAACACCTAGAACTCATGGTATATTATGACATGGTTATGGATGTCCTTGAATATCTTAGGCCAGTAATAAGCCATCCTTAGAATTTTATGAGTTTTAGTTTTTTCAAATGGATGTCCACTACCAACCTTCTAATGTAGGTTATCTAGGATGTCCTTAACTTCCTCTTTAAAAAAACACTTGAGGTAGATGCCTTCATATTTATTTCTATAAAGGACCCATTTCTTGATCCTGAGGGCTTGCTTTTTCTCTCCATTCAACTCGGGAGTGCATGTCACTTTAAGCAAGTAATGGATGATATGTGAGTACCATTCCACTCTTTTTACCTAGGACTCATTGATTTGTTTAATGTGGAAGCATGGATTACTTTTATTTTTTAGTTGGATAAGGCCCTATCCTCTTACCATTTTATCTAGTCTAACCTCTAGGTCAAACTCCTAAAATTTATCCATCCATTTCCCTCTACTTTCTCCCAATTCATTATATCTAAGCATGAGTTTGATGGCTAGGTCAAGGATAATGGAATATGTATTATTTCACATAATATAATGTCTAAAAATTTTATGGCCTTTATCAAGGAATATATGTGCTTATCAATTATGACATACTTTAGCTCTACATCCTTAAGGTTGGTACTCATGAAGGCAATGGGATGCTCATTGTCTTCCACCCTTTGCATCAATATTGTAGCAATGATATGTTTTTAGGTGAATGAATAAAGATAAAAAAACTTTATTGAAATATGGGTTGATTAGGACTAGGGATTGAGTGATTGTTATTTTAATGTCCTAGAAATATTTCTTAGCTAATGTTTTCCACTCAATGTTGGCATCCTATTTCAGCATGGCATTCAATGGTTTGATAATTTCTATAAAACTTGAAATGAAATTTCTCATGAAGTTGATCTTACAAAAGAAAAACATTATCTCTTTCTTGTTATTGGGAAGAGTTAGCTAGATATGTCTTAGACATGGTTTGGTTCAATGGAGATACCTTATTTGTTGATAATGTGCCCAATAATTTTCCTTTAGTAACTCCAAAAATGCATTTTTGGGGGTTCAAATAAACCCCATACCTTCTGTAGCTATCTAAGACTTTCTATGGATGGCTTGCATGGTCATATATAATATTATAAAATAATATAAGATTATGTGTGTCGACAATAATAAAATTCCCCACAAGTACCTACAAGGCAAAATCCATCACTTTCTAGAAAGTGGATCCTACATTGGTTAGGCCAAATGGCATCCTTTTATATGTAAAGTTTCCCCATTTGGTGGTGAAGGTAGTCTTCATCCTACCTTATGATTTAACCAATACATGGTTGTATCTTGAGAATCAATCCAAGAAAGACATCATATCTAAGATGCTTATGATTTGCATTATCTCATCCAAAGAAGGTAAAGGATAATTATCCTTTTTCATGGCTCTACTTAAGTTCTTGAAATCAATGCATAGCCTAATTTATTCATTCTTTTTCCTGGCTGGTACCAGGTTAGATACCAAACTCAAGTGCCTAATTGAGAAAACAATTTTAGCATCTAAGAGCTTTTATACTTCAGTATCTATGAGTGGTTCTAGGACTAGGTTCATTGGTGTTTGTCTTTGCTTGAATGACTTGTGTTATAGCCTTAAAGGGATGGTGTGGGTAATGACCATTGGTTCAAATATATTCATGTCATCATATGTCTAAGAAATGACATCCTTATAATTTTTAAGCAACCCCTTCATCATCTGCTTTTCATTTTTAGTACAGCTTAGACCTATATTCACTAGTTGGGGAGTCTGGTCAGTCCCCAAGTTTTCTTTGGTGAAATCAGACTTAGTTGATTTCATTTTTTTCTACATCTTGGTCTAAGGGTCGATGTCAAAATATCATTCTAATGAAACCATACCCAGTGGGATTTGATTTTATTTTAGCTATAGAATGCCTTCTTTGCCCATATATTCACTCTGTATAGGTTTGATATTTACTCCATTTACTATCTAGGCCTCAAAAGCTCTTAAAATATTCAGTAACTATATAATTTGTTGATCATCATCAAACACATGGAGTTTATCCACATTTTTAGGAATAGAAGGGTATGGGACTAGTTTTATTGAAATTTTTTGCATTTTAAGTGGTGTTGGATTAGTAATGGAGAATACCAATGAATCAGTTGTCTAATTCTTTTCTCTTGGAATGGCCTTGAATTTAAATGCTTCAAAAGATTCAATCAAGTCCCAAGCTTAGTCTTTATAGTTCTTTAGGTATGCAATCCTACATTGGTACTTATTTCTAATTTGGTTTACTAGTTCAGAGTCACTGAACACTAGTAATTATTTGTTATTTTGCTTTAATATGAATTGTAGTCTTAAGATCAAGGCTTCATTTTTGGCCCTATTATTTGTGCAAGAGAACTAAAAACTATAATCAGCTAGGTATTATTTACCTTCTAGGTCTATCAGGGCAATGCCCATGCTAGAACCTTATTTAGAATTAGCACTATCAAAGTGCAAATTCTATAGTTTAGAAAGACCTTCAAATTCTTATTCATGCAAGTACTTTTTGGTGGTTAAATTATACACGCTTACATGTGTCGATATGAAGTTAAATTTCTCATTCTTGGTGTTATAATCAGTAGTCAAGTACTTCATTTTGGACTCTTTATATACCTTAATTTAGTTTGGTACCCCTTTCTAAGGTAGACACATGGGCGAAATCTATGGCCATGTACTTGTTTAATATTTTTGACTAATCTCAGCTTAGTAGCAAGCCATATGCCTCTAGAATGTCAATGACTAGGATGTCAATAGTTTACTACACATGTGGATCTAGTATCAGCTATATGCACATGTTTATCAAATTTTTAACACACTAGACTGAGGATTTATCCAATTATAGTACCACTCTTTTTTACTTGTCAATATTCAAACCTAACTTTTGGAAAATAGTTATAGACATCACATTAGCTAATGCCTTAAAATTAACCAGGTAGTTGTGTACATTTTTGTTGAACATTCAAATTATTAATAGGAATGGTGGTACCTTAGGTTGATATTTATAAATCATTACATTTTCATGATCAATCTTTGATTTTTTAGAAGTCCTTGTCAAGACCTTGAGTAGTAGCTCCCTTTATTCAGTGATGTAAGCTAGCTCATTAAGACAAATATTGGATTTAATGTTTTTCATGTCTTTAACAATATTTTATCCCTCCCTAATGTTTAAATCTTTGTGACTAATCATTTTGACTAGGAAGAGGATAATTATCCCTCCTAAGTGGAGGTGGATTATCTCTCCATAGCAGACGAAGATTGTTGTTAGCATTTAGATCAGGAGGAGGAGTAGCACTATTGTTGGAGGGTGTTGAAGAAGTCATAGTTTGCTTGATTGTTAGGTTGTAGTTGTTCCTAACTTGTTGATACTATTGGAAAGTATGAACCTCATTAGTGTTATCCTTAGGCTCATTATCATCTTCCCCTGGGAAGGGGAGGTCATAAGTGTCAAAGACCATAGTCGTGTTAGGGTTTCTTAAAGAATTTGATGAGGATGGTTCTTGCTAACAGGTAGAATATTCTTTCCTCTTTGCTTCTTGCTAGAATATTTCAAAAGAAATGTAAAACTCAATATAGTATAGTTCCCTATGTTTCATGGTTTTATGGACTCGGTACTAGTTTGGAAGAGTTACATCCATGATATTGATCTCTAGAATCCTATTAGATGAAACTTGATGTTCTTTATTATTTCTAGACCTATTGAAAGGCCTATTATATCTTTGAAACCCATAACCCTAATTATTCTCCTATTATATCTTTAATACCCATAACCCTAATTATTTTTATTAGAGTTCTATCCACCTATATTGACCATAAATTTTTTCATGTTAAGGAACTCATTACACACATTTTGTACCATCCTCTATATGGCTTCCATATCTATATTAATTGATTTGGGAGCATTATCCTCTGTGGAAGTGATTAACTAGTATAGAAGGCTGATTTTGACTCTAATGGTTAGAAGTAGAATTGTTCAAGAAACTAGGATGTTGATTCTAGGTAACATGGGTTAATGGTAATTGATTATTGACTAGGGTCTAGTGTTTTAATGCAACATTCTAGGTTACATTAGGTATTAGACTAAAAACTAGGTAGACATGTCCAAGACTAAGTGGAGGTAATGATTTCAACTAAGGTTACAATTGTTTGTCCACATTGATTACCTTTGTATAATCTAAGGGTAACATATTAATGCCAATATCCATATATACAAATATAAAAGTCATGGAATTTAGGGATTTTTTATACATTTTAAGGGTCAATGGCTCATTAGGATAATATGTAGACTCTAATTTGTTATACATATTTTTAAACTAAGCATTTAATGTTCATATTAACTCATTAGACTCTCATCTCATGTTGGCAAATTGTTGATAGATAACACTCACACTAGTAACTTGGCCAAATTTAGTTAAGAATGTATCTTGAAATTCTATCTAGGTTTTAATTGACCTGTATAAAATATATATAAACCAATCATAGGTAATTTCTTATAAATTGAAAGGAAATAGTCTGTAAGCCACATTCTCATGAGTTACTGTAGACACCAAAAAAGTGTCTACCCCTTGGTCAACTCCCCCTTGGTCCCCTTGGTTCACTTCCAAACATTCCTAACCCACACACTTATTAATTTAAAATAATTCACTATTTTAAATTAATAACACCCCCCTTGACACATCACCCATGACACCTAACCCCACCTTGGATACCTCTCCTTGGATGCCTTCCATCACCCTATGACCAATTTATGACCTATTTCAACCCTCTCACGCTTATTTAATCCACCTTCAACCATTTTCAAAACAACAATCAGACTTGGCAGTTGGAAGAACAGGTAAAAGGCTAATTTTAGCCTCTTTTCCCATTCTTCAACCACTGACATCGGTCAGTATCGACCGATGCCGGTGGTATCACCGATGCTGATTTCTTTAAAACTATAATCTGACCGCTACTTTGCCCTGGTGTGAACGTGAATTCTCCTACTCCAGGTTCCAAGCTCTCTCACTTCTCGACTTCTTATAGGTATCAGCATCTTAATAGCACTTTCCAGGCTCAGGGATTCTGCACCAGTCATTCCAAGCTGGATTGAAGGTTGTAAGACATCTCCCGAATTAGCTATAACAAAAATAGGCATCCTGCACTTCTGTCTCTCCACTCACAGCTAAGTATCTTTACTGATTTCCATTTCATTGTCCTCTTAATACACTAGCAATCAGTCCATTGTCCATTTCTAAGCTCTGTTGCCACAACCTGACCTGTTCTTCCTAGAAAGGCTGAAAAGCCCTCCCTCATCCTTTTCTCCTTTTTCACCCCTATCCTCTGTCTGGTCCCCTTTTCAGTCATACTCTCTGCTCTGCAAAATCTAGCACAAGCCATCAAATCCCCACAAACCTCCTAGACCATTCTGACTGACTACAGACAGACTTGAAGCTTGTCCAAAGTCCCGTTACCCTGACTGATGTCGGCCTCCAGGCCAATTGCCCCTACCAACGTTGGCAGACTAATCGACGTTGGCAACTTTAATCAACCGATGACGACAGACTAACTGGTGACTATGGAAGACAAATTGCAAGGAATCAGGTATGTATTATCTATTTCTATTTCTATAAGTCTTTCATTATTTCTCTTTATTCACCATTATTTTTATCAACTAGTGGACTGTCATCCCACAAGGAAGTTTTTGCACTTCTAAGACCGAGCTTTCACTTGGTAGTCCACCATCTATTTATCTAACAATCTCTTTGTTTAAGTCTCTTTCTTCTACAGGTGTCATCCTCCATAGCCAAAGAGGAGTCCCTACAATGTCTGGATAACGGTGCACAAACTTCATCTGGGTACGTACAAACCCCTGACCAGTTTATCTTAGTTTCTTGCTTCTTTTGAATGTGGAAAAGCGAAAAACTTGTAGAAACATTCTGGCACGCCCGGTGGGACCCTAGGACTTTTCTTTGGGTTCATACTTTTTCTTCTAAAAACAAACTTTTCATATAGGTGCATTAGGTCTCTTCTTGCATCCTTTTCCTCTATCTCTTCCAAAAGACACCATCAACAAAGTTAAAAAGAATCCTTCTTTTTCTTTCTTTCTTGCATCTTAGAGTAGTAAAAGTCATACTCTTAACCTCTTCTCACTTGTCTACATACAAACACACATTTCCATTTGGGCTTAAAATCTATTGCATTTCATTTCTGCTTGAATGCATGTTTAGTCCACTCATCTAGTAACTTAAAAATGCATTATGCATAAATCGTAGCACACTTATGTTACACGACCAGACCACTATCACAATCAAAACATCTAAACATACTTGAGACAAGGCCCGACTAGGATTTCATCACCTAGCGGATACCTTACCCTTCCTGGTAATCCCACTTGGACTTCACTACCAAGGGGAGAGCCCACTCTATTCTCTAGCAGAGTATAAACTCTAGGGGAAGTATATACTGGCTAAGCAACCCAACTTATCTCTGGACTCATGAAGTGAGGGGAGCTTTCTCCTTAGCACCAGGCCACGTACAAAACCTAACACAGACTCTTGAGCACCAAAACTAATCCAAAACCAACCTTAGACTACTTCTTCTAGGATCCGTTCTAAAAGCCAACCTCCCACACACTCTTTTAAGGCATAAGCCAACAAGACTTTAAAATTTATTCCTAAGAATTAACGTTTAGAGTCTGCTTGTCTTCATCCATTTTTCTGTCAGTATCTAATTTTTTGAGTTGGTGAGGTCGTATTCTGAGATCTAAAAACAACTTAGACCTTCTTATTTCTTCCAAAAACTTTTAGTTTCTGAGTTTTTGGAAACACACAGTCACCAACATCAATTTTTCCACTGACGTCGGCAACTTTTTTTCACCAGCATCAGTTTTTTTATTGACGTCAGTCACTGTCAACAACTTTTTTTCCAAAATAGCCTTAAAACCCGACCCTTTTTTTGCCAAAACACACCTTCTAGTTTTTTGGAGCTGAACAAACACAATTT
Organism: Torreya grandis; assembly: GCA_037957365.1. Classification (NCBI taxonomy): domain Eukaryota; kingdom Viridiplantae; phylum Streptophyta; class Pinopsida; order Cupressales; family Taxaceae; genus Torreya; species Torreya grandis. The sequence goes on along the minus strand of JARHVA010004826.1, from coordinate 721,604 downwards.
CTGAAAACTGACCATTTTTGCCTTGAATGGTTTTGACACGTAGTCAAACCAGAACTCTTGTTGACCACACAAGGCAACAACCACTTCCGCCTTCGCTTTCCATAACTAGTCCTCTAATGGAGTATCATTCAGAGACCGAACGAACTCTTACCCAACCAACCCTGACTTAGCCCCTTATTGTCCCCAAAGGGGACCAAGACTTTGAAAGGTTCCTTGACCTCAATGTCAAGGCCCTTCAACATTATCTCGTGAGAAGTCAAATGCGAGACTCTTTAGGCAACCCAATTTATGGGATGCCAACCTCCTTACTTGAGATGGCAGTCATATCAACATCATCTTTAATTCAACCCATAGACACCCAGGCCATTGCCTCAGTCAACAAACCGACCATGACTAACCTTCAAGGTGTGGCTTCTCCTTCTATTTTTGGAGCCACTTCCATTGGGGTTTCAGCCCCCCAGCAACCGCAGACTATTCAACAAAGTTCTACCCCTTTCCAAAATCTAGTTGTCTCCATCCCGCCTACTCTTGCACCCATCAACACCAGGGTGGCTACTCATCCTTTGGCTAGTATTGCCACCACCTAACCACCTTTGGCAACATCAAGCCTAGTCATGCCTTCTACCTTCATGACATAACCACCCTTGGCTTCCACTTCTGTCCCTATGACTAGTCATCAATATGTTGCGCCTATACAAGCACAAACAACTACGTCATACGCCCCTCCTAACACCTTCCAAGAACCTTATAATCTAGGGGGCACCCCATCTACAAATCTTTCAACTAACCTAATCAAAATGTTGATGGAAAAAATGTCTAATCTTGAGACATCCATTTTCGATTCAAGCAATGTCCTTTCATATGAACAAATTTACAATGAACCCATCCATCCCTCTATCCCAATCTGACCGTATCCCAGTCAGTGGGAGCTTCCTAAGTTTTCTCACTTCTAGAGTAAGGAAGACCCGTAGCAAAATTTATGAGCATTTAGACATGCTTGTTATCTTATAGCGCATGATGATGCGTTGTTGCTACACACATTTCCCATGTCGCTTTTTGGCCTTGCCCTCGATTGGTACAGCTCTCTCAATAGTCACTCTCTTTTCACATTCACCCAGCTAGCTCAACTTTTCCTTGACCACTTTTTGATCAATATCACCAAAAATGTTTCAATTACGGACCTATACTCCATCAGACAGTTTGACGATGAATCCATAGCCAATTTTGTTGCCCGTTGGAGAGGCCTAATCAACCAGCTCTCCTTTTCTTTGCCTCAACCTGAGCTCATCGAACTCTTTTCCCAGGCATGTGCCAAACATATTTCCTCTACCTTGTGGGTCCAAAAATTCCACACATTTGATGAAGCTTTCAGTATGGCTAAGAAGCTTGAACTAGTGCCATCGAGAAAAACAAAGTCAAACTATGGAGTAAAAACCCCAACACCAAGTCAAATGACCCTTCCTCTAAACCCTCTTCTTCTAATTCCAAATCTAAGGCCTCAGCAAATGCTGTAGTCATTAGACCATCATCTTCGATAGCAACAAACCAATATGAACTGTTTACATCTCAAAGCATCACCAAACAATTGCAACAATGGTATATACAGCATCAGTATACTCCTATAGGAGAATCATACACTTCCATTTGGGATAAACTTGTCAAATAGGGGGTCCTCAATCTCCCTCAAATTTAACCACCTCAATTTGACCCCTCAAAACCTATCCCTGCATGGTACAGGGAAAACAACTTTTGTCATTATCACCGTATCAAAGGCCATGACATAAACAACTACAAAACTTTTAAGAACATTGTCCAAGACATGATAGACAAGGGGGATCTTGTTTTGGATAACCCGAACGTGCCACCCAATCAAAACATAGACATCTTTAAACAACCTTTTCCTAACCATCCCCCTAGTCAAAATCACATTCAAACCATGGCAGAAGACCCCCAAGAGCATAATATACACAGTCAACACGGTCTCACCTCTTATGCCTAACCAACCTCTCTCACAGTCTGAGGAGGTTAGCCCACCCATTGGTCCATCGTAGGAAGAAGAGCCTTCTTCTCCCACTTCTCTTCCATAGGTGGATGAACCGTCTTCTCTTGTTAGTTCTCCATCAACCTCTCTTATATTAGAGGATGCCTTGACCATACCAGTGCTAGTAGCCTCGCCCTCATCCTTTCTATCATCAATGGGGGATCATACTTTCCCCGCTCCTCGACCACACGCCGAAGCCATCACTAACCCTACGCTCTGCCCTCTTAAAGAGCCAAACTCTCCAATCCCTTCTCCACCGAGAGAGGAACTCACCACCTCACCCACTTTGGTCAAAGAAGATTCAGTGAGAGTAGACTTAAACCTCGCCCCCCGTAATAACAATCCTTGCACTAAACTGAAGAAGGCTACTAAACCACATCGGAGAAATTTTCTCCCTCCATCACCATTGCCCTCCATTTTGGGCCCACACCCATCCACCTTAATAGGAGTGCTTCCTACTTTGACACCCAACAAAAACTTACCTCCTCCAAAACATCCAACACCTCACAAAAACAAATCACCTCCATTACGACCAACACCTAACAAAAACATACCTCCTTCAAAACATCCAATGCCCCCTACCATGAAAGTGTCATCTATGCTTCTGGCCACACTGCCAAACAAAAGGGTGGTACGAAACACTCCCTCAATAGATTCTAAATAGAAGTTGTCAACTTTTACTGCAACACAACGTGCAGACCCATTAGCAGGTTCTTACACCTTGTTGTTACACCAACTTTTGCAATCCTCTAACATCACTCTTCCACCTATTAAACCATTTCAACCTCTTGGACCAAAGCCATCTTGGTTCGATGACACTAAAATTTGCCAAGATCATCGCACACCTGGGCATGACACTGAGCATTGCTGCGCCCTTAAGGTTGCCATCCACCAATTCATCAATAAAGACACCCTTCTTGTTGGGGATATGGTCAACAAATCTCCAACACCATCCCATGTCTCCCAAACATTTTCACTATCACACTCATCAACTCTCAGATTAAGGCCATCTTGGTTTGATGACACTAAATTTTGTGCGTATCATCACACACCTAGACATGACACTGAGCATTGTTGTGCTCTTAAAGTGGTCATTCATCAACACTTCAAAAAGGACACCCTTCTCACCAAGGATCCTCTTGACCACCCTTTAACCAAACCATCGACACCATCCCTTACCTCTCAAACCTCATCACCTAAATCAGGATCTCAATGCAAGACTGTGGTTCCCCTATCACCTTCAACCCCATTATTTGAAATCAACACCATCAATGTGGCCAACAGGTCACAAATCATGCAAGATGAAGGGAAAGAGAAAGTTTCTCTCCCCCAAACATATCCATTTGTCAAGTCTCCTCAACCATCAAGACCCAAGATTTCAATTTTAGGCACATCCCAACCAACTTATTCAAACCCAATTAATGACCCCATGGTGAAATAACATTGCCAAACCTCTGTGAAGACATCTTTGTATGACCTCATACAAAACTCTCCGCAGCATTGTCTAACTTTGATCAAAGCCTTGCAAGTAGTGAAGGTCCAACCTAGAGATCCCCAACCACTAGCTGCTTTGGTCACATCATTACTTACCATTGCCTCCATCACTTTTAGTCATTCTGAGATTCCAACCTCCAACATAGAAGATCAGGATCTTGCCCTCTCAAACTAAGTCTGTCAGACATTCTCCCTGTCACATAAGTGACTGGGGGAATTTAACTTTATCCTGACTATCATGACCTCAACCAAGCATCGACCAAGCCTCGACCAAGCCTCAACCAAGCATCAACCAAGCCTTGACTAAGCATCGACCAAGCCTTGACCAACATCAACCAAACATCAACCAACCAAACAATGACCAAACATCATCCAACCAAACATGCCAACAACATATCAACCAACTTCATGTCCAACATCAACCAACATGTGACCAATATGGAACGAAGTAAATGAGGTAAGTTTTCTCCTAATTGGCTTGGACCTTACATCATAATGCATAAGTATGGATCAGGGACTTATCGTCTGTCTTCTCTTGAAGGTCGACCAGAACCTAAGCCTCTTAATGCCTTGCATCTATGACCATTCTACTGTTAGTCGAGTACTCATTCACTTGACATTTAACTTGAGCTCATCCCTTGAGCAATCCTTGTCATCTTAATCCTCATTCCTTTTAACCCTGTTTCCCTAAACAAACCCTATGTAACCCTTTTATAAAGTATGTATACTTTTTCCTAATAAAAGGGAGGCCTTAAGATTTTATAGTCTTGTCCATGACTCAAAATTCTGTCAAAAATAAATTGAGATGTCAAAATATCAAAAGGTCATAAAATCATAAATGTAGACTGCTCCCTCAAAGGACAACTACATAATTATTATAGCTAATAGACTGCTCCCTTAAAGGATAGCTATTTAAAGCCCTCAAACATATAAAGCAAAAATATAGACCACTCCCTCGAAGGATGGCTATGCCTAAACTCTTGCTACAAACAGCTCTCTCAGAAGCTTCTCACATCGATCAGCTTCATAAATGACCATGAAACAAAATGACATCCCTACATAGACTTCCCACCTTGATCAGTCTATCAAAAAAAAAAAGGTTATGGACTTGACTTATAGTCGTTCTCAGGGTCTCCTATAAAAGGGGGCAAAGTTATCCCTACTAAAAAGGGTTATCCTATCCTAACATATCACATCACCCACTCAAGGGATTTTAGGCTCATTTTAATGTCAAAGTGATTCGATTACTTCTCTAACACAACCACTGGTCCATGACATAATGCATGAATGGGGCTTTTGTTTCTAAAACCCCCCTACCTATGCTATCATTATGGTTGTTGTCAATGAAAGGGAAAAATGCCTTTCACTTCCTCCATACCTTTGGTCACATTCAACCAAATCATTTCTCAACCCAACCAAAACAACCAAACCTTTTTCAGACCACCAACATGACATAGTCCATTTCACATAGTTTCTATGGACAACAATACACATGGAAACTATCGACCATACAATTTATCTCAAGCATAAATCATTACTTGCTGAAGCATAAATAGACTCATTTCATTTTTAGCATACATCCATCACCGATATGGACACTTGCTAGGGATGAAAGACCACTTAACCAATGTTACAGAATACACCATCACACAATATGGAAAATGCTGTAACATCATCTTACCCTCATCATTCTTAATCGCGTCCAAACCAATCATCAACCAACTTTGCCTCTTAGTCTGAACTACATTAGTCTGAGGCCTTTCAAACAAAGGCTATGTAGGCAGCACTCAGATTACATGACATCTTCTGGGGTTAGCTCAGCCACATCTGTTTGTTCATCTATTTGATGGACAAACCATTTTTCCTTTAACCATGACTTAATCTAGTCCAAACCAATCATCAACCAACTTTGACTCCTCGCCTGAACTACATTGGTCTGAGGCCCTTCAAATAGGGGCTATGTAGGCAGCACTCAGATGACATGATGTCTTCTGGGGTTAGCTCAGCCACATCCATTTGTTCATCTACTTGATGGGCAAACCATTTCGACCTTTGACCATGACTTAACCTCGTCCAACCCACATCCACAACCGACCCTTTTTGTCCCTTTTAGGGAGAACTACATTGACCTGAGGCCCTAACGATCGGGGCTATGTAGGCAGCACTTAGTTGACATGGGGTCTTCTGAGGATAGCTCAGCCATTCCTTTGTCTGTCCATCTAATGGACCAACTATATCAACTCGACTCAACCAACAACCTTGGAGATCACGACTATCTCCTCAGACCACGACCACTTCGAAGACAACTTTGCCTTGGTTGTTTTTGCATGTATGCCACCTCACGAATAGTTAGCCAAATTGTCTGCACATCCACATCACGACCCTCACAAGTATTGGATCATGAGCAAGTTGATCCCCACTACTTGTGACATTTTTGTGTTTTCTAAGAGCACTTCCTGAGCTTGAGATACTTGGAACATGACGACCATTGGAGCTACAACTTGGATCAAATAACCCAATCAACTATGACTAAATTTTGGGGCCTGGTTATTTTGATTTTAGCAGTCCTCGACCTTTGACCATGACAATTTGACCTACCTATCACGTCTAGTGGTCTATGCGCAATCCCACCCTTTGTAGCATTCACACTCAAGCCTTCACCATTTCCATCCACTATTTATCAAATCAGCACCTGATTCCAGGTTCCCTTCCCTCGACTCCTGCTTTGAGGGGGAATACCTCATCCCATAATTGGGGCAATCAACTCCTATTTTTGTTTTGCAGTTCATCAAAACAACCAACAGGACAAAAATGACCTTATCCCATACCTAGGGCAATTTACTCTTGTTTTTGTCTTGCAGTTTGTCAGAACAACCAACAAGACAAAAAGGGGCAAATGTAGACACCGAAAAAGTGTCTACCCCTTGGTTGACTCCCCCTTGGTCCCCTTGGTTCACTTCCAAACATTCCTAACCCACACACTTATTAATTTAAAATAATTAACTATTTTAAATTAATAATACCCCCTTGACACATCACCCATGACACCTCACCCCACCTTGGATACCTCTCCTTGGATGCCTCCCATCACCCTATGACCAATTTATGACCTATTTCAACCCTCTCATGCTTATTTAATCCACCTTCGACCATTTTCCAAATGGCAATTAGACCTAGCAGTTGGAAGAACGGGTAAAAGGCTAATTTTAGCCTCTTTTCCCATTCTTTAGCCACCGACATCGGTCAGTATCGGCCGACGCCGGCGGTATCGCCAACACTGATTTCTTTAAAACTATAATCCGACCACTATTTTACCCCAGTGCGAACGTGAATTCTCCTACTCCAAGTTCCAAGCTCTCTCACTTCTTGACTTCTTGTAGGTATCAACGTCTCAACAACACTTTCTAGGCTCAGGGATTCTACACCAGTCATTCCAAGTTGGATTGAAGGTTGCAAGACATCTCTTGAATTAGCTATAACAGAAAGAGGCTTTTTACACTTCTATCTCTCCACTCACAACTAAGTATCTTTACTAATTTCCATTTCATTGTCCTCTTAATACACTAGCAATCAGTCCATTGTCCATTTCTAAGCTCTGTTGCCATAATCTGACCTGTTCTTCCTGGAAAGGTTGAAAAGCCCTCCCTCATCCTTTTTTGCTTTTTCACCCCTATCCTCTATCTGGTCCCCTTTTCAGTCATACTCTCTACTCTGCAAAATCTAGCACAAGCCATCAAATCCCCACAAACCTCCTAGACCATTCTGACTGACTACATACAGACCTGAAGCTCGTCCAAAGCCCCATTGCCCCAACTGACGTTGACCTCCAAGCCAATTGCCCCTACCGACATCGGTAGACTAACCAACGTCGGCAACTTTAATCAACTGATGATGACAAACTAACCGACGTCGGCAACTGTGGAAGACAAATTGCAAGGAATTAGGTATGCATTATCTATTTCTATTTCTTTAAGTCTTTCATTATTTCTCTTTATCTGACATTATTTTTATCAACTAGTGGACTGTCATCCCACAAGAAAGTCTTTGCACTTTTGGGACTAAGCTTTCGCTTGGCAGTCCACCATCTATCTATCTAACAATCTCTTTGTTTAAGTCTCTTTCTTCTACAGGTGTCATCTTCCACAGCCAAACAGGAGTCCCTACAACGTCTGGATAACGGTGCGCAAACTTCATCTGGGTACGTACAAACCCCTGACTATTTTATCTTAGTTTCTTACTTCTTTTGAATGTGGAAAAATGAAAAACTTGTAGAAATAGTTACATTAAGGATCCCTAAGGTAGATTTGAAATCTTTTACATGTTCTTTCACATTCCTTTTTTCTGAGGGAGAGAAAGAAGGAAGATGGTTCTCAAGGTTTCTAATAAAATCATGCACCACTCTTATGACATTGATATCTAATCTAGTTAACCAATTTGGGATTTGAGGTGGGAGATTAGCCAAAGGTGGAGGATTAGGAGGTGGATTTTGAAGATGGGCCATTTGGACTTTGGAAGACAAGACTATGTTTCTAGGGATGATGTTTCTTCCCTAGATCTTTCAAAAGTACATATATCATATACCTAACCTTTATATGGACCTCCAAAGGTGGTTATAATAGGTTATTTTCTAAATTTGACCTTGTTTTTCATTTGGGTGTATCTAGCGTAGCTCAAATGATCTTAATTCCTAAGATAGAGGTAGAAGATGGAGGCCCTCCTTCTCACATGAATTTAAAACTTATTTTGATGTGGGTTTTATATTCACCCCAAAAATTCCTACAAGGTTAGATCTAATATTTTATCATTGATGAATAGAATCACTCCAAGGCATGAGTTACTAAGTATTCAAATTTATAATAACCTGTTGGTGGAATAACAGTGAGCAACACAAATTGTTTACCATAGGTGTACTGGGTATGAGTGAACCTAGATATTCTTCGAGTGGGTGGAAGGATGATGATTCTAAATAAGGTGGGTACAATTTCATAATAAACTTCAAAAAAGAGGGAAAATTAAGTTAGAAAAGAGACCATGTGAAAACCCAGGGATAAGTCCTTTGAAGACTAGTACTTGAACTTAAATAGGATAAATAATCTAAACCAATACTTGTTTTAAGTTGTATCACACCAACAATTAAATATAGTGAAGATTCAAAGGAATCATAATGTAATCACCTAAAATTTGTACTTTAGTACTAATATTGGTACTTGAGACTACATGTCCCTAGATTAGTCCTAGACCTATCCTAGAGCCTATTTTCACACTTATCTAACCTTTGTATAGGCCACAGGCATCCCTAATCATTCTTAAAGCAGTCTTGGACCCTCATTCTTGCATCATATCCCTTTGTGTTTATTGTTCTACCACATGAACTGTAGAACCATAATAGGTAGCACCACATGGCACTAGTGTCCCAATAATGGAGCTATTATCCCTTCACTCCTATTTTCACAAAAGAATATCTTTTCAAATATTAGACCTCTTAGGGTCAACCTAGACCTCTTTTATCATACACACAAGCATTAGAGTAGTATAAATACATGAATTTTATCATTCTAACCACTAGATGGAAATTAAATTCACATTATATATGCAAACTTATAATAAGTTATGTACAATTAAGGTTATCAATCCCTATTCTACCCTACTTCTACATACTACCAACTACAACATTCTTAAGATAATATTACCTAGATTTATAGTCTCAACAACATTCAAATCACTCAAGTCAGCTATCATACTACCTTCACTTGCACTTTAACTAGCACTTAGGTGGGAAGAAATATATTGGGCTTGATCCCTCTTTAGAGTATTAGTATATAGGCAAATCTCATCACCACAGGGTGTTGAGGATGTCCAATCTATTCCACTAAAAACACACACTTTTTAGATTGTATCAACTAGATGCCCTAAAAACATGGAGAATCAGGGTTTTCTCACAAATTTAGTCAAAACAATCAATATACAAGGTTTTAAAACTCATGCACATAGGAACAAACCTCACAGATCCAAACACAAGTGCATCTAGAAGCTTGGGATAGTTCTACATAGAGGACACTACCACCAAAACAAGGACACTAACACCACATATCTAATTAGGGTGCTTCTATCTAATTAGGGTTCTACTATCCAAGAGGTGTTTTGACATTAGGATCATATTTTTGACACTTAGAATAACATTTAACTCAGTTTTTAGCCTCTAAATCATTTGTCTTAGTGATTTTATAGCTAAGTTCTTACTCGCATTATTTATTGTTATTTTTATAAAGGTAAAAGTTAGTCAATTCTACAAAAAATTAGTGGTTGTATTTATTGAATATTATTACCTTGATTTACTATTCTCATCTCTTTAACAAACATAAGATTTGCATACATGCTAAGTCTTAAAAGGTTAAAACATTTGGTGAACCCTACTTACTTTAAACACTACTCAAACCCTAATCCTAGGTAAACCTAGGGTTTATGTTTCTAGCCTTCTAAAACCCACACCCATATTTTAGATCCATAAATCTCATTTTTTTTGATATAATCATGATCATAATGATAGAAGAAGTTTATCACTTTTTGATGCAAATTCTAATACTTTCATTTTCATTCTTGTTTCCTTTAATTTGTAATGAACTCAAAAAATACATAAACACATATACACATGAGGATTTATATAAATTTAAATAAATGTCATATTTCATTCTATCTCTAGCATGTTATTGTTCTTTTATGCAAAATTTAATAAGAAACAAATCCTTGCATATATAAAGGATATATTAAATAAGCTAACAATTATGTTTAGAGTTTTAATGTAATATCTTATGCACAAGAAATAATATCCTTCTCTTCCTCATCTCCATGAGGGTGATAGTTACTTTCCCTCTAACTAGGTCCATGTTATCACTCCTCTATGAGATGAATTAGCCTATACTATTATTACTAATGATCATACTTAGCCTATACTATTATTACTAATCACCATAATCAGCCTATCTACACCTATCCCCTATAGGATGTGTGCCTACATGTTTAATTAGAAGCAACTAGGGTTTGTACTTGTGAGACTTTAAGGGATAAAATTATCAATATCAACAAGATAATATCAAATTTATAGAATCAAAACTAGTCATTGAGTGCACAGGTCGCATTATTGGAGAATTAAATTACATGCACGTAATCTTTAGAATATACTAGTGTTCATCATGTATATGCATCTATACATAGCAAAGTTGTGCCTAGAACTCTTCCATATCCAAATCATAAATATAGCACAACGTATCTATTATAAGTGATTCAAAAATCCTATAAGCTTCCAATAAGATTTCAAGTGAGATACTAAAAAGTTGATCAACCTACCTCCTCTACACCCAGTGAAGAGATCTAAATATTATTATGCATATCATAAAATGCATGCGTACCACACTGATTCATGTTTAGCATTGAAAAGGAAAATAAATAAAATAATGGATATAGATAAATCACATAGTGACACATCATTTAAACAACATACAAATTTACAAATGGTCAATTTTAGAAACATTATAAAAATGGTTACCAAAGCATAACTTAGAACAGTAAAAGGTTCACAAAGCACAATCAAAGTAATAAATAGTAAAATCATAGGTAAAGCAAGTAAAATATTGAAATCTACCTCTCCAAAATGAGGCTCAAATTTCAAAGTAGTATGGGTTTGGTTAAAAATATCTATAACAGTTTGATAATCATGGTCAAGTTTTGGGAAAGTAGGCCCAAGGCATCACTACTCCTACTCTAGCAATTGATAATGTTGGTCAACAAGGTTTGATATTTATTAAACATCATAAGGAAAAGCATTCATAGATATAGTTTACCAATGCAAAAAGTCTAGATATAAAGGAAATGTTACAAAAAGAGCAAGAACTTAAGTTGTAAATTTAAAAACATGATAAACCAATAAGCATTCTCAAAAAAGGATTTCTAGAAAAGGAGCCTCCATAGCACTATATGTCTACAATAAGGACAGTTTCAAAGGGAAAAATCACAATCAATATTCCAAAGCATAATTCATAAAAATCAACTCTATATTATAATTCAATTCCCTCTAGCATTACAAGTTATTATGATTATTATGATTTTGATAATGAACAATACTTAGATTCATACTGCAAAACCATTCAACTCCAGCATAGAAATCACACTTCATGAGAGGTTACCATTTCTATTTTTTACACAATCCACATTGATAATGACTCTCCCATGAGACTCATCAGTTAGTATTGTTCCTCCTTTCTTGTACATACTTTCTTTCTCTCTTTATCCTTGTATATGGTTTCATTTTCATGTGGCTTGTACATAGCTTATTTCCAAAAAATACAACAATTATAAAATATGTCAAGAACATAAAATCATTCAAATATTTACTTAAAAACATAAAATTATAGGTTGTGTGCATTTCCATGTTTACATTTGTTATATTTTCTAGACACTACATATGCTAGTTATCTTAGTATAGGTGGTTTTATCTTACATATATGCCTCACATGTTCTTGTTGAGTGCTTGCAGACTAATACAAGAGTCAAGTCCACTACATTGATCAAAGAAAATTATATCTACCCATTGGGGGAATTTAAATAGATACACAGGTTCTTCATGTGACATATTTTCCCATTTAGGGATACCCTATACATAGTTTTGATTCCCAGGTTAATTATTTATAAACTCTACATCATAGATTTAGCATTATTATATCTTGATATTGATCATGTTATACTTACTCAGATTTTATACTAGATATTAATAATTTAGACTTAGTATATGTACATATTTTCTCTTACATAGATTTATATTACATGTTCATGCATATTTTCATTTCTAGCTTTCATAGTTAAGATTTAATTACATCTCTATGTTACTTCTATTCAATGGCATTTAAATATGTCATTGTTATTTCTCTCTATGTCACTTATTTTCACAATATGTAATCTTTGGACATGTGCCCATGTCCTTGTGTGTGCCTTATTGATTGTGTATGTGGGCATTTAAACATGTTATTTTATGTGTCTATAAGCCATTTTTATTTTTGTTTGCATATGTGGATATTTGGACATGTCTTTGTATGTCTTGTTTTCTTAGATTTAGTGGCATGTGTCCATGCCCCTTGTATTGTGTCCCCTTGGCCTAATTTGTGTGCTTAATGTGTATTGTATGTATGATTTCTTGTATGCATCATGGCCATGACACTTTTTTCTTGATTGTTAGCTTTAGATGCCATGAAGAACCTCATGCATCTCCCCTTCCTACTTGGGTGTACATCATACCCCATCCCCCTAGTTAACTAATTAGTTTTACTTAGATTTATTATTAGATACGTTATTATATCTATTTTGACAGCCTTGTGAATGATAGAAATAACATACATCACTCATTACAAACTTATGCTTAGATTATCTTACATCTTGATGTTATGTATGCGCATTATATTGGATTATTATGTAGATATCATATATGCTTGGCTAATGCACATTTTGTATATATTTATATTTTGAGGATATTTTTTACACATATTCAATAACTCCCCTCAAAATAGGGGGAATTCATAGGGTTTATCATAGATATAGCCTCCTCTAGTGCATTCATAGCACATGTTTTTAGCACACATGCTTATATTACATAAATTGGACTTAGGTAAACATAGTGGTAAAGTAGTGACACAAATATCAGTACAGTTACATAAAAATTAGAGTAGATAGACATTAGCACCCAAATTGGGACCTTAGAACCACATCGAACTACTATCCAAGATTTGAAACTATTGTCCAGCAGCCTTAGTTTTAGAAAAATCTAAATTGGCTAGAAAACTGTAATAAGTATAGTCTAGTTTTACACATGTTTAGTATAGATTTACTAGTTTAACTCATATTCATACCAATTTAGCTTAGATTCATATCAGTTTGATCATATTATGGCATTATGCATAAATGACCATTACCATATTTAGTTTAGATACTCAGATATAGATTATTATAACTCAATCTAGAATCCATATGCTCATATATCAGATTTAGGGGCATGTGTGTGTCACATTATTTCCATATGCTCACACACTAGTTGATGATATGGAATGACAAATTTTGTCATTATCTATGTTATATACATCCAACATCATACTCTAGGTTATACACTAGTTTCATGCCTTACTCCATCTACAATGGTTGGCATTCTTGGGTGGTCACATAGCTGACATTACTAGTTAGAAATTTCTAGTTACATCACATAGTTTTACTTTTAGATGCATCTACTACATATGGGTAGGAAATGATGGAGTCTATTTTATTATCTTTGTGAAACTAGGGTCTAGTTCCTAAAAAATAAATGGGTTGGAGTAAGGGGGAAAATGTAGTTAAATATAGTAAAATACAAATTTATATTAATTTGGTTAAAATTAATTACATAGTGAAGAGAAGTAACTTATCTATAAAAATAGATTGAGATGACTATTTCAAAGCTTGAAAATTACTATGCAAGATTGAGAAGATAACATGAACCTAGATTTAGCTTTCATTTGGTGAAAGGATAGGAGCACCAAAAATAAGACACTTTAGGGTTTGGTGTTATTTTCCACTCCTACGATTGTCCAAACTAGTCATAGAGATCTGAGTTTTATGGGTTTTGTTCATTATATCTATGTGAGCCTATCTATGAAATTTTAGATGTTGAATGTCGATGAAGCTCATTGTAGATTTATTTCAATCTTGAGACCCTGGGTTTATCTACACATATAAAATAAATACATCAAAAATAAAAGGGGGAAAAACTAGGTTAGGGGAAGTATGATCGCATGATCTAGAACCCCTGTTATCCTAATCACTACCTACATTAACCCTCAAGCTAAGGTCTTAGATCAAACATAATTATCCCTTAGGAAATTTTCATAATAAATGCACATGATAGATGCAAGAATGAACTTTTTCCTAGGCCTTTCTTTGATCAAGCATGAAAATCTATGTGTGATGCAAAATGTTGAGCTATACTATTGACTAATTTTTAATTATGTATTGTGCCAAAGTAGTAAGTGCTAGATATAAAATGCCTTGTGAAGTATTTTATATAAGAGACTCTTCATTTTGAATTTAGGAGCTTTATTCTCATTAATCAACATCAAAAAGGATTAAAAAAAACTTAAGGGAGGGGTTAAGAAGGGTTTAAGACCTATTGAGCAAAGAGAAATGATTGTTGGGACTCAAAATACAAATGGATAGGAGTGCCAAAAATGGGACACCCTAGGGTCAAATGCTATAGTTTAATCCTAGTGCTCTTGTCCTATAGGTTTAGGACCTAGTGGGATAGGATTAACACAGAGAACACTACCTGGTTAAGGTGGAATGACTCGTCAAAATGTTCTAGATGACTAGCTATGGACAAAAAAGATGACTCAAGCATGAAACAAGACCAAGATAAGTAAAACAAAAGACATGGCTAATGTGAACAAAGCTCATATTCTCCAAGCAGAGTCTCTTATGAAGAAGACTATGAAAAGACATGACATGTGTGGTTGCTTGACTAGTTTAAGGTGTATACATTTGCCCCCCTTTTATTCTAGTGATGCAATGAAATGAAGTACTAGAGTAAAATAAAGAAGAAGAAAATGTGTACCTAAACCTACCTATTGGAGATAAATGTGTTGCAAGAGTCCATCTCAATTCTTGGCTAGGGAAGTGGGTGGAGAGTTAGATGGGGCCTAGAGAAAGAATCCCTGAAATAGATGCCCCCTATACTGAATTTGAAAGTGTAATCTGTGTAACATGGAAAAAGAGGGAAATTCTTGCCCCCTATGCTGAATCTGATTGAAAATGAGGAATGCTTGGAGGCCCAAAACCAATGTCTATCCTCTATTCCACATAAACTCATGTAATTTGGAATGTGTGTATACAAATTTTATGTTGTGAAGAGAAAAATTTGTCATGCCCCCACTCTGAATTTCTAAACTGAAATTGAGAAATACTCAGATGCCCAAAAATAATGTCTATCCTCTATCTCGCACAAAATCATGTAGTCTAAGTCTAGGTAATGTAATGGACCAACCTCTATAGATGATCATATGATCTAACTTGGTGATAACCTAGGTGCAATATAAAACTCTAGTAAATTTACAAAAAGAGAATGGTACGTCTTTCCATTCCATTTTTATAATCTTGAGTGATGAAGAACATGAACATCTGTGTCATGTCCCCAAATTTGGTATGCATTTGTATAATCTAGTAATCTATATAACCACATGTGAAATGACATATACTACCATGTCTTATATGTAAAACTAGAGACCAAAACATTGTGATCTACACTATGCTTTTAGTATGCTAACTGATTTTATAACTATGATATGTTATATGAATTTGTATGTGTGGGATGTGTAGTATGTACATGCCCCCAAATCTAATACCTAAGTTTGTATCTGTATCAAAGTCACTATTAATCCATATAATTTAAACCACTATATTTGAATAGTCTATGTACTTGTAAGCTAAAATCACTATGGATCCAAATGATCTGAACCATTATATCTGAATAGTCTTTATATCTATAAACTGAAGGTATATCCCTCTAAATGTCTTGAGTAATGTTGAGTGGCCCATATAATCTGAATCATTATATATTTTGACCAATCTAAGCTAAATTTGATAATCTGAATGCTAGATATATATGAACCATGGTGTATCCACCTATGAGAGTGGATAGGCATGTTGGGTAGTGTAGGAATAGGAATAGTAGGAATGATGCCCCCCTTTTGGGGAAAGGGACAAAATTTGTGATAGAGGAGGTTGACCCAAAAGTGATGACTAGTGGTGTAATAATAGAAACAAGGTTTGGTATGTTGTGAATAGCTTGAGAGGTTGTTTGATTGATTAGAATAAGTTGTTGAAAGTGGGATGAATATATATTGGTGATGACCAAGGTGTATGTCTAGGTATAGGATAAATATAGAGGTTCCCATGTTGTAGTAGACATATGAGGTAGTAAGAGAGTGAAATTTGAGTGATGTTGAAGGTATCTTTGTCATGATTCCATAGAATAAAATGGTTTGAAAAATGGGGTTATGGGGTTCAAGTTATGGGCAAAATGGTATTTTTCTTAATTGAAAGACTTGAGTAATATAGGAATTTGGATTGATTCTTGATTCATTTGCCCATTGACTAGGTTGAGATCTTGGGCTCTAGAGTGAGAGAGATGTCAAGGAGATGAGCACTTGTTGTGACCTAGTTCAAGTATTTGGCAGCCCAAGTTCAGGTTGGTGGTGATGTGACCCTAATAAGTAGCCCAAATGCTTGGTTTTTATCTATTTTTAGGCCTATTTTGGTTGTTTTGAGATCTTCAAAGTAGTTTAGGAAAAAAATTACTAGTTTTATCACTCTTGTCCTACATCCAACACTCCTACCTAGGTTCTAACACTCCTATCCAAGTTGTAGCACTGTTATATTGTACCAATCACTGTTGTCTTGTAGTCACAATTTTTTGAGATGCAGCTTTGTTAGTTATTGTTTTTTCTTTTAGATTTTGATTTAGCATGGTTAATAGATATAGGTGTTATTTCTAGTGTTTTTAGGGTGAGCTATAGATGAGAGATTTGCATAAGGGTCAAGTGATGGAGACATTAAGGTTGTTACCATAATCTACAGATGAGAGAGCTGTCATGGATATAACAAGGTTAGGTCATGTGTGTGACCTAGGCATAGTGCAATAGGATAGATATATGATTATCACCTTATGTGAGAGGTGGAATGCAAACACATGTACTTTTTAGCTTCCTACAAGGGAGATTATTGTAACTCTAGAGGATGTGTATCACATTTTGCATTTATTGGTTAGTGGATGATGTGTGACATTATAGGATGATATGGGTATTGATGTTATTGATTGTGCATCTTTGTATTTTATTGGTGTGCCCTTAAGTATACATCATAGATGGAGTGACAATTTTTTACTACTATCAATTATTATGTAGTCTAGTTTTCCATGCTTGTGGAAGTGGTTGGTTATTTTGTTGGTATCATTTGTTGTTATGGATGGGAGTGGAGTGTCTATTGCATATAAGATGCATAGGATTATGTGTGGTGTGGGAGGTATATGGCATTGTATTCTCATGGGGAAGGACTATGCTTTCCCACCTATACAAGGATCTCTATAGGTTTACACATGATGCATTTAGTGGTAGATTGAGTATAGCGACCTTATTGCATTGTTAGGCTTATGAGCACATAGCAGTTATGCAAGCGATTGGATTACCAAAGGAGAGGTGGGCACCTCTATAGCCATTCAAAGAGTAGTGGACAAGTATATTAGCTATTTGATCCCCTAGTATGGATCACTATAGGTGGGTTCTAGATAGAATCATGGCTAGTGACATCATATGGAGGCCTTATAGAGGATTTCCTAGGTGGATAGAGGATGGAGTATAGTTACAATATATGTGATTCAGCTATTGGATACATGACCACTGGGTATGAGCACTTTTAATATGAGTATATGAATGGATAGTTTGGGGTACTATAGGATGTGTCCCTAGAAGCATGGGTGTGGGTGAGCAGTGTACATGCATAAATGAGGGTAGGATCTTGTGCAAGGCTTATAGAGGCTAAGCTAAAACCATTACCTTTAGATGCACAAGATGTGGCTATATATATTCTTGATGTCAATGATATTGGATGTATAAATGCATATACTACCTATTAGATGAGGCATCAATGGCATTCACTATACCTTATTGATGAAGGGGAGCTCCAAAGTATGAGGATCCTAAGCTAATCAAGATGATGGGAGGTAAATAGAAATTTAATTTGGATTGCATACATATTTGTGCTTTTAGTTTGTTTTTTAAAGTATATAGCTAGCATAGTGTCATACTTTATGTGTAGGTGGAGTGGGAGGTGTGTAGGATGAGGCACATGCTGGGGTGTTAAGTGGAGATGATGATTATTATGAGACCATCATTGAGTTGACACTTTGAGAGCTCACATGGCATGTTCTTAATGATGCAGTGGAGAAGGGATTGATAGAGTGACTGATGATCACTACTAGTATTCATGCTAATCTATTTGATAGGGATGTTATAGCGATAGTTGAATATGTTAGGGCAATAATAGAGAGAGATGAGCTAAGAGCTGAGTTAGATAGGCATATGATGCCTCCACTTGATTTTGGTTTTATTAACACAAAGATTATGGGTGAGTATACAGACCTTCAAAGGTGATAGACAAACTTGTGTGAGGAACATGGTCAACTACTAGAGTGAGAGAGTCATCGCAAGAGGCATGTAGTAGCTCAAAGAGGTGCATGACCATTGAGTGCTAGATTGGATTATGGGACTAGTACTAGTGGGGAGAGTGAGACTGAGAGTGAGGTCATGATATGCATTCATAACTAATTGTTTTTGATATGATGTATATGATTTGAAACTATGTATATATATGGATAGTTATTTGATTTTGACTTAGGCGTATTATGTTATGGATTTTGGAATATATTGGTATATTTATTACAAATGGTTGAGTTAGAAATAGTTGAGTTGGTATTGATGTTGAGGTTGCATGTGTTTGGTAAAATGTTTTTTGGGATGTGATATGATTGTTCAAGTGTAATGCTATTTTTTATTTTGAATCATATGTAAGTAAAGAACTTTATTTATTTTTTAATTTGTAAATTACTTTGGTAAAGTGAATTAGTTTAAGATTGGTAAAATGAGATATCGATACGATCAATATTTGGTAATTTGGTTTGGATAGAGATGGTTACTTGGAACTAGTAATGTTAGTTGTTAGTAAAAGGAGATGTAAGAGAGTACTCTATGCTCAATTCCCTGAGAGTGGCTCAAGAATGCAAAGGTTTTCCCTTTGGTTCCATCACTACCCCCTAAGTGAATCTATGGAATCATGCATATATTAGTCAATGTTTAGACTATGTCCAATCCCTTTGAGTAGTGGCTCAAGAATACAAAGGCCATCTAGTAATTTAGCTCCATCATTGCCCCTTATGTGAAGCTATGAAATAATACTAGTATGAATGTATGTCATATGACTCTATGATATATCACTATCTGAAACCTGATGGCTAATTGAACAAGTGCCCATACTACTCATGCTATGTAGGAACATGTCTTGTATATGATGTTATCTATGATGCACTAATTTTAGCTATACATAGAGACTATGTAAGATACAATCTCAATGGATGTGTAACTAAAACTATGTGATGTGAAGGATGCCATCTAACCATAATAGTAGTGGATTGATATATGAAATAACACCTTATGGCCTCTATTATGATGCATATGACTAAACAATAGATTGAGATGGAATTGTAACCTATGATGGGGCCTCATCTAATCTCAATCGTAATAGGTTACTATATGAAATAGGTCCCTAAAAACTCAATTATAGTGAATATATATCTAAAGAAGTACTTTATAATATGGGTTCATCTAATTTTAATCATAGTGGGTTGCTACATGAGATAGGACCCTAAAAATTGGTTGTAGTGAATATATGTCGAGAGCCATACTCTGTTGAAGTACTTGTGACTATGTTGGATATGTATATGGAATTTAACTATATACTCCTTAGACTACACTACTATATGTAGGTTTATCTCATTTTATTGGTCTCCAAACCTTTTGAGTAGATGGGATAGGAGATCTCCTATGAGGCTTTATCCTAGAAACTGCATTACTCTCACAAAGAGTAACCAATGATTCAATTGAAGGAAAGTCCTAGGATGACTCAGTCATGGATGAATGAGGTCTATGGTTCCATGATTGAAGAGATCTTGGTACCCCCTGTGTCAATGTTATGATGCCATTATCAACACATCTATTAATGTAATCCCTAAGTCCGTAACAATCATTATCTCTATGTCCATAGATATGATGATAATTATAAAAGGGTCGACGTGGCTATGTAAGAGATGTGGATCTCATTGATGAGTAAAAGGTAATGTGATTAACCTCCTATCTAGTAGTGTTGATAATATCACATATGGGTTATCCTAGTCTAAATCAAACTGTAGTGATTCCCTACTGCTATTCTCTATAGTGCATATTGTAGGTCGTGCTCTAAAAAATGGTTCTCTATTCTTAACTAGTTACTTTTTTAGTTACGGTCTCCTATTTTGTTTAGGACATGGTGAATGTTGTGTGTTAGGAGCTATAGATGGAGGTAATACTATGAAATCCAAAGTAATTTGATCAACTAAATCTAACTCAATCAATCCCAATTCTCCAAGGCTATAACTATATACATAAGTGCCTAAAAGAGGACTCTGTCTAATATAATATATACTCTAGGAGTGGTTGATGAAGCCCCTTAATAAAGATATGTTGAATTTCTAATCTGTTAGTTTATAGATTAATCTTAGCATGTGAGTCTTGAATCATAAGATATAATCACTAACTAGCTCTGAAGTATCCTAATGTAATGTGGAAAGTTTCTCATATGTAACATGAGGGCCCGTGTTTTCTATGTAATATCTAAAAAATTCCTCCTCTAGGTCATCATATATATGCAAGGAACCAATAGGGAGTAGATGAAAGAACCAATTTTGTGTATTACCCACTAGTGTCACTAGAACAACTTGAGTAGAATCAAAGGACACACATGAGATGGTAAAGCCTTTCAAAATTATTGAAGGTGTATGAATGGATCTCTAGTTCCATCAAAGTGAGGCAATGATGGTATTTATAAATGCTTAGGTAATGAAGCTTTTACAAATGTCTTCAGAAGAGGGTTACCATGTAAGTCATTGACATCCATCTAAGACTTGTAAGCCTTGTTTTCCAAAGTAAGGAGATGTACTTAGTGTCATAATTCACCAACTCCATGCATCAAATAAATAATCTCTTAGAATGGTATATTATCTATAGTGATCTATTTTAATCTTTAGACCCTAGGTTTATCTACACACATAAAACAAAAAATACATTAAAATCAAAAGGGGGAAAAATTGGGTTAGAAGAAGTATGATCACATGATCTAAAAACCCTGTTGTCCTTATCATTTCCTACATTAACCCTCAAGCTAGGGTTTTAGATCAAATATAGTTCTCCCTTAGGGAACATGCATAATCAACATGCATGATAGATGAAAGAATGAAATTTCACCTAGGCCCTTCCTTGATCAAACATGTAAATCTATGTGTGATGTAGAATGTTGAGTTATACTATTGACTAATTTTTAATTATATATTGTGCCAAAGTAGTAAGTGCTAGGTATAAAATACCTTATGAAATACTTTATATAGGAGACTCTTCATTTTGAATTTGATAGCTTTATTCACATTAGCTGACATCAAAAAGGATAAACAAAACTTAAGGGAGGTGTTAAAAAGGGTTTAAAACCTCTCGAGAGTATAAACATTATTATTGAGACTCAAAATGCAAAAGGTTAGAAGCATAAAAAATGGTACATCCTAGGGTCCAGTGCTATAGTCCAATCCCAATGATCCTATCCTACAAGCTTTGGACTTGGGGAGATAGAATTATCACAGGGAACACTGCCTAGCTGAGGTGGATTAACTGGTCAAAAGGTTTAGATGACTAGTTATGGAAAAAAAAGGTGACTAAAGCATGAAACAAGACTAAGATAAGTAAACCAAAAGACATAGCTAATGTGAACAAGGCTTATATTTTCTAGTCAAAGTCTCTTGTGAAAAGGACAATGAAAAGACATAATATGTGTGGTTGTTTGACTAATTTAGGGTGTATATAGAGTCATAGTCTACTTGAGTTCTTGAGATGCTTACATAAGAGGGTTGGACGTGTGAACTAATAATTTGACTCAAAAGAGGTAATTAGTATTGTGTTAGTCCCAAAATGAAAAAAAATGGAAAAACACACTAACTAGCATATATCTCTAGGCCTAGTTACTAGGGTGAGCTTAATAAAAAAACAAATGAAGAGCACAAATAAAAAGCAAAGAAAAATAAGAATCTTTCACCTTATTTGGATGCTCTAAATTCTTGTTGTAGTGGTTTTCTTGGCTTGTGCTCATGAAGTCTTCATTAAAGGAGGCTTGGCTATCTCCTATTCTCCTTGGCACCTTGTGGCTTTGGCTTAGTTTGGCTTAAAATTTTGGAATCATAACTTTTGCATGTGAGAGATATTTGAATTAATTTGAAATGGTAAATTTTCAAAAATTAAGCTTAGAAATGATGTTCATGGCTTTGTATTTATAGATTTTGGAAAATGGCTAGAATCAACCTAAACCATCCATTTCAAGATTGAGATGTGTGGCTAAGGATTAATCTAATTATGTAGTTAAAAATCCATAAATAGGCTCATCAATATTTTGGATAGAGAGGCATTAAAGAGGCATGGGAGGCATTGATAAAGCATGAGATGGGTTAACCTTGATATTTTATGCATTTATGGCCTAGGGATATCTTTCCCAAAAAATGATGTCACCCAATGATGCAAATATTCAATATTCATTTCTAAAAATAAGTATTCAACAAGTTTCCAAGGAATTATTAATTAGGCTCTAATTTAGTTTAATTATTTCTTAAGCATGATTAAGCACTTTGTGTACAAATTACTCAAATTGATCATAATGCCTTGTTATTGGTCTAAAAATCAACTAGATTGGAATTAGAAGTCAATGTCAGATGCATTGGATCCATTATCCCATCTAGGATGTTGACAACACAAAATAATAAATACATGTGTCTAATATAATAAATTTGATAAAAAAGAGCAATCCAGAGCACCCAGGTGCAAAATTGGCATTTTGACTCGAAATGATCTAATCAAAGTTAGCTAGCCCATAAATTGCATTGCCCCATTTAATGATACTATAGCTAAAATCAGCACTTGAATATATCAATTTGAACTCATTTAATGCATTTTAGAGTTTTTAAGCCAAATTGATTACTTTGGTGTAAATTGTTCAAAAGCCTAGTTGGAGGTTATCGATGGCTAGTTTTAGATGTCTATAGTTTTCCCCTATTTGGGAAGGCATTGCAAGCTATAAGCATAGTAATGTCTTCTTAAATAATGAGAGATGCCCTTTATTCCAAAAAGAAGATGATGGTTGAAGAACAAAGCTCTAAATGGTTTTGGGAAGCCTATGATGATACCCCCTTGAGGGAGTGGTCATCACATTTATTGATGGGCAATCCCTCAAAAAGAAATAAGAAGAAAGGTGGAATTAACCCATGGTTGAGATTAATCCAAATAAGAAAATGCTTACATGCATTGATGTAAAAAGGATGTTAATTTTCCCAAAGGTGGTTATAAGTAAGAATAAAAGTCAAAATAATGATTTATCCATAGACGGTTATAATCATTAAGTAGACCTGGATTGGCTAAAATTGATGGTGCCTTAGTTAGGGATGATTAGCAAGAATAACTCAAGGATATAACTTGAAATATAGATTAAAGATGATCAAGTGCAAAGTGATGAAAGAGATGGATAGAGGAATAAGATTGATCATTATAAATTATTCAATTGTACCTAACAATGAGGAGATGTTCGTCTTTATTAGTAATGATACAACTAGAATGATGAATGGGTTAATTTGATCAAGGGTGGGATGAAAGGATTTGACAAAGTGTCAAGGATAAAATTATGTGGCTCCATTAATTTTAGACCTTCTTGAAGATAATTTTTGTTTTAACATGTGATGGTAGGCTTCATGATAGAACACCATGAAGATTATCCCAAAATATGCATAAGGACTGACTCTCGATCCAATAAACATTCAAAAATAATACACCAATGATAAAAACCATGGTGATAATATTGGCGTATGAATATGGGTAGAATCAAGAATAATGTGCTCAAAGAATCACTACAAATGCATATATACTAAGCCAAGGCAATAGTGTTGAAAGCAAACAAATAGGCAAGAAAATAAACAAATAAACAACTAAAATAAACAAATAAATAGAAATCCTGAAAACAAAAGCAAAAGGCATCCTAAAAATGATAATGCCCTAGTAAGGCAGATTGAGGATAATTGATTAGGCTTAGATAAGACAAATATTTTTACATTTTTAAAATGTTATGAATGTTTTTAGAATTTTGAGGTATCTTAACTCATTAGATAATGACAAGATACCTACTCATAAAATAGTGAGAACATTTGACCTAGGTTTCTCATAAAATAGAGAGAGCATATGGAAAGGGGGACTGAGGTGACCTCAACATTAATTGAGCATGACCCACATAGTCCTAAAATGATCTCAAGTCATGTTAATTACATCCACACAAAAGGTAAGGAAAAACTAACTAGGACCCAACAAGTTCTCAAATCCAGCAAATGGCCAGTCAAATGAAAATAGTAATGGCAAGGTGATGCGGAAATGCATGGTAAATAAGTTTTGCCCCTATTTTACCCATATGCAGTTATAACTAGGATACAATGCAATAGGTCAATGATACTAATTTTCCCATATGTAGTTATAATTAGTAGCAAGACTGGTGAAACATTGATTTGCCCATAGGTAGTTATATTCAGGCTCACATAAACAAACTTGATATAGGATGGAAAATGAAAGATATCTTGCCAGATCAATTATCACACTAATTTCATAGACTATCATTGTAAACATGGATTTGATTTATTATTGAAATTTGATCAAAATCCTCTCACAAAATGTGTGGGAAGAACCAAATGAACCAAAATCAAAACAAGATTGGGTAGAATGACTAAAAATAGGATTTGGTCTAGATAGGAATGTAATGATAAGATGGTATGGTCTTGCTAAAGATAATGATGGTTTTTGATAGATTGAAAAAAGTGGTAAGAGGGTTGCCCTCAAGTGAGAAGGTGATTGGTTGGGATATGCAATAATGGTAAAAGGATATGTAACAATGTCAATGGCATGGCAATGAAATGGTATGGTAAATGTTTTTGGCCTAGGTGTGGTTTTTTATTCTGTTGTTCCTATTGATGGGGAGATGCATGTCCTAATCAACAAATGATACAGACAAAATACTTGATTATGTTAATTGCTTGCCTATACCTCATCTAAATAACTACTCTATCAAAAATGGCCTATATATTTGGTTGTTGAGAATGCTTTTATGATCTTCATTGGTTGTTGATTATGATTCCTTCAAACATCGATACAAGGTATCTTTGTAGTCTCTACAAAGGAAAGTGTGACCATGAATGGTAAAAAGGGACAAGTAATGGATGGTAATTTTATTTTTGAAATGAAGTGGTAGATGATAATTGAATGTGGAATGGTTGGAAAATAAATGAAGATCAGGACATCCAGTACATCCAATGTTATTGATTCCAGATTCAACATAACTTTAGTTGTGGTGGGGCTAAAGACTTGTTATCTTGATAGGACCATCAATTTTTTTTTATTGTTTGGGCCTGAGAGTAGCTACCATCTTATTAGGCTATAAATAAGAAGCTATTTTGATTTGATCTTTGATTTTATCTTCATCAAGTAGTGAAGAACTTTTGTGCTCAACTATTAATTCCTTGATGAGGTTTTCACCAATGAAGTTATCTTGATTATTCCATAATGCCTTTGATAAGGTTTTACTAAGGAACGTTGAATTTTGACTTTAATTGTATTCTAGTGCTAATTTTCTTGTCTCGTAGCACCTTCAAAAAGGTTTCACTAGGAGAGTTTTCTTCTGCTATATGAATGTGGTCTTGGCCTCCTTGCTCTTCTTCAACTGTTATGTCATCATGGATGCATTTCAATAAAGTGTGATTCTATCGATCCCAATCAACACTTATGGGAGATAGAATGTTAATAATATGGCTATCTTGGTTGATGATAATGGCCTATAGAATGGTAATGGAATGGGGAGAGGCTATATAATCCTCATAGAAGATACTAGGATAACTTGTGTCAAAGCTAAATTACTCATCCTCAAAAAACATAGAAGGATCACAAATGTATTTGTATTGATCTGTAAGGTGTGCATAATCAATATTTTAATATCCATAAACATATTTTTCTTTTGAATCTGATTCTAAATCAAGGGAATTTGAATTTGATGTTGAGACTAATATTGATTTTGATTCTAATGCTAAATCTGATATCGATTTAGAAATAGAACCAGACTCTAATTCTGATTCTTCATCTAATAGGTACTCTATTATAATGATTTTTTGCTGAATATTTGGTTTTAGACAAGTAATGACTAGTGATGGCATAATGGGCTCCAAAAAAATTGGTTTATCAGAGTGGGACTCCTATAGGATGGGGAATAGGTTAAGAGACAACTTATCAAAGACTAGCTTGTCAATAAGAGGCTCTTGAAAAATAGGCACATGATCAAGGTAATGATTTACCTAAAAGCGGTTATAATTATTAAAAAGTGACTCAACAAATATTGGCTCATCATTGTGAGATTCCTTAATAACTAGTATAGGATCAATAGGTGATTCATCACAAGTTTACTTATCACAAATGGTTGATTCAACAAAAACACCTCAGATTGGTTGGTTCTCTTGGCCTTGTTTTCTAATGAGTTGGAAGATGAACATAGCTTGGTCTTCAAATGATTGGATTGGTTGAGGTTTGGATGGGATTGGTTCTAGATGAGGAATGGCCTATTTTTGGATAATGATAAGGCATTAGGGATCATGTTTACTTACGTGAGCTAAAAGACAAAGTCCTGGGATGGTAACGATAGGGCGGTGTGGATCTTGATTACTCACACAAGTCAAAGGACTAGGTCTTAGAATGGTAATGGTATTCCTTAGATATTATAGAGCTTGATATCTCGTATAAGCCAAACAAGGGTTAGGGGTAATCGATGATCAAATGACAAAAGGACATCATGAAACTTGATTGTTTGCATAAGCCAAAGCATCCAAGTCTTCCTCATAAACCATATCATCCCAGTCATGAGTTGGCTCATAAACTGGTTCTTGACTGTGTTCCATGTACTAATTATTGAAAAGAGGGTATGGATCTATATCCCAAACAGCATTATCTATAATTAGGCCTTAAAATTCCTCCTCACAAGCCTCGTTATACCAATCAAGGTCTCGAGTTGGATCATGAGCTGGTTTGTGACTTTGTTCCCATGAATGATTATTATGAGGTGGATAGAAATCTATCTCACAAACCATATTATCATCATTGGGGTCTTGACTAAAGTCATAAAATTCAATTTTTATGACTATTCTATCATAAGTTGGATTATACGTGACTCCACCATAGGTGTAGCTAGACATATCTACATAAATGATGAAAGCTCCAAAAACAAAAAGGCTTAGAGTTTTACAAACTCCAAAAAAACTATGTCCAAAGGACAAATGGTTTAAACTTGGTCTAACTTGGTCAAAAGTGGAGTTTTATCTTCAACATGGTTTGAAAATAGAGTTGTATCTCTAAAATGGTTTATGATAAGACTTGGCATAAAATAGTCTAACATCAAATGTCTAATGTCAAATGTCATAAGCACAAAAGGTCAGGCATCTGAATAAAAATTGGCATGTCAAAGGTCTAAGTCAGTGTTTTCCAAACAAGGTCTAAACTAAGAAAGGGAAAAGTTGAGTTACTAGGTCTTTTGTCCAAATGTTGAGTCAAAAGTTAGGCTCAAACAAATAGGCATATGCTAGGACTTTTAGCCAAATGGTGTCAAAATCTAGACTTCAAACAAAGGTATCATGTGATTTTATTTAATCTAACAAGTTTGGAAATAACTTTGACATAAACTTGGCATATAGAATCAAACATAAACATGATCAGTTAACATAAGACATAAGACAAAAGGCTCTTTGAAGAAAGACTGTGTTTTCCCAAATAAAGGCACAAATAATGATAAGGATAGGTACTAAACAAATAAACCATCAATAGTTTTCAAATTTGAGTAATCAATTAACCAAATTTATGCAACTAAAAAGAGAAAGATCTATGTATCAGCCTCACAAATTAAGGCCTAAACAAAAATCAATCAATGTTTGAATCCAAACTTGATAAGGCTAATTGAAAACTCAATGGTGAAAACTAAGATTTGACTAAACAAGCTAGACAAGATTAGACAGCATGACAGCACAAGACAAAGGTCTAAATGGTATACATAAAATGGTTTGAAACAATGGTTTTTGATACAAGCTAAACTAATCTTGAAATAAATTGAGTAGTTTAATGGCATAAGCATGCTCAAATGATGTGATCTATGTTATGTTTCAAAGACTCAAAAGGCTAAAAATGTTTTGACATGATTTGGGTAGCTTAAAACTACCCTCCTCAACTCAAATACATTGTTTTCACATGGCTTATGAACAAATAAACAAGTTTTAGTCTCAAAACATACCAAGAAAAAATGACCAAAATACACTAAGTATATCATCCAAATCCCACCAAGGGTATGGCAATGTGGGGTTGACTAAACTAGTAAGATTTTGAACATTTCTAGGGGAATCAATTTCATAATGACTTTCACATCAAATGATGCAAAAGACAATCACAAAAATTGGGTGACCATGGTATTGGTTATCTATAAAAAGGTCTAGTCCTTTTTACAACCACTACATCCTGATTTTTGCTCAGTGTATTGTGATGTCTAAATGCAGATATGTCGCATGTGCAACTTAAAAGGAGTAAGTGAAGTCAATGTCAGGAGATGAAACCCTAGGTCAAAGCTTCTGTAAAGAACTCATGGGAGGTAATGATGTCTCCCTCACAAGCCAAGTTTACATGAAATGAAGAAAGCATAAAATAGAAAGACTTTAGGGTCATTTTCAAGGTCACCCAAACTTTGATGAGTTTTCAGGGAGTGATTTAGATGACATTATTTATAAGCCTTGGACTAGGATTTGTGCAATAGAAATGACACTTTTGATTTCAAGGGTTCCCTAAAGGGGATAAATGGAAGAGCATACACGTAACACCCCTCTCTTTGCTAAATAACATATAACTAAACAACTATTGAATACAAAAAATTAGAAAAGTGAGTTCAATTTTAAGCACTAATTTGAAAAATTAGGTGTTCCTTTGACCCATTGGTCTTAATTTGTAACTTTTAAATCTAACTACAAGATTTAAGCAATAACACCCTAAATTATTTTCCTTTAAGCACTAAAATGAAAAGTTTGATTCATTTTAAAACACCCTAAAAGAAGTTTAAAAGGATCTATTTAAGAATGATTTGATGATTTTTCAAATAAAACCTACCAAAATAATGTTAGCAAGATGTATAGCTTATAATCACTTTTGAAGATGAAATAACCAACTTAGAAAAATGATCTCTTGGGTTTGTGTAAAAAAAAACACAGTGACCATCACTGGTTATACTAACCGGTGATGGTGACTTCTATGTAGACCGATGATGGTTTTGCTAATTGGTGATGGTTATGTAGACCAATGTCATTTTTACTAATGCTAACTGATGATGGTTTAAAATGATCATCAACGATTGACTCAAATGGCGATGATTACTATGTAAACTTGTGACAAACAATGGTTAAAAAATCACTTAGAAAGAGTTTTAAGCATCCAAATTAAAATTTTAAAGTTGCCTCATGCTCTTCTTCATATGTGGGATGCATTGGGTCCCATCGGGCATGCCATTATATGAACTAGGAATTTGACACAAGAGAGGTGATTAGTATTGTGTTAGTCCCAAAATAAAAACAAATTGATAAAAACACACTGACTAGCATACATCTCTAGACCTAGTTACTGAAGAGCACAACTAAAAATTAAATAAAAACAAGAATCCTTCACCTTCCTTGGATGATCCAAATTATTGTTGTAGTGGCTTGCTCGGCTTGTGCTCATGAAGTCTTTATCAAAGGAGGCTTGGCTATCTCCTCTTCTCATTGGCACCTTATGGCTTTGGCTTGGCTTGGCTCAAATATTTCAGCATCATAACTTTGGCATGTGAGAGATCTTGGAATCAATTTGACATGGTAAATTTTCACAAATTAAGCTTAGAAATGATGTTCATGGCCTCTTATTTATAGAATTTGGAAAATAGCCAGAATCAATCTACACCATCCATCTCAAGATTGAGATGTGTGGCTAAGGATTAATCCAATTATGTAATAAAAAATCTATAAATATGCTCATCAATATTTGGGATAGAGGGGCATTTAATAGGCATGGGAGGCATTGATGAGGCATGGGAGGGGTTAACCTTGATATTTTATGCATTTATGGCCTAGGGATGTCTTTCTCAAGAAATGATGTCACCTGATGATGTAGATATTTAATATTTATTTTGAAAAATAAGTATTCAACATGTTTCCATGGAATTCTAAATTAGGCTCTGATTTGGTTTAATTATCTCTTAAGCATGATTAAGTACTTTGTGCACAAATTACACAAATTAATCATAATGCCTTGTTATTGGTCTAAAATTCAAATGGATTGGAATTAGAAGTCAATGTTAGATGTGTTGGATCTGTTATCCCATTTAGGATGTTGTCAACACAAAATAACAAAGGCACATGTCTGGTACAATTAATTTTATAGAAAAGAGCAATTCAGAGCACCTAGGTGCAAAATTAGCATTTTTACTCAAAATGATCTGATCAAAGTTAGTTGGTATATAAATTTCATTGCCCCATTTAATGATACTCTAGCCAAAACCAGCACTTGAATATATCAATTTCAACTCATTTAATATATTTTAGTGTTTTTAACCCAAATTGTACACTTTGGTGGAAATTGGTCAAAAGCCTAATTGGAGTTTATCAATGGCTAGTTTTAAGTGTCTACAAGATACACCATTTGTCTAATCCAATCTATTCATAGGTCATGATCCACCAAGCACAGGTGGGAAATGATGGAGTCAAAATCAAATTTAGTTATTGAACCACCCACAAATGAGGATTTAGTAAGCCATCAGCTTGGTCCAAGTTATTCATTGATTAATCACTATATACATGCACAAACATAGGTTATCACTAAGTTTATTCATTGGTTTGCCTCCCCAGTAAGGTTTATTCATTATTTTCCTCTCTCTTATCTTGTTACTCAATTTTATCTCTTTACTCAGTTTATCTATTTATTCAATTTTGTCTTTGATTTTGATATCTCTTAATTAAGGACTAGTTTATGCGTGGTTCACTTGTTGTACATGTCATGAAGCATGCTTCATATACTCAAACCCAAATTCATGAGCTTCACCTCTAAGGTAAGTTTAGGTATGCTTATTTTTCCTTTATTTTAGTCATTTCTCTTTACCACATTTATAAAATAAATGGGGTGGGGTGAGGGGAATAATCACCTAAAATTAGTACTTGAGTGCTAAGAGTGCTACTTGAGACTACATAGCCCTAACTTATCCCTAGATCTATCTTAGAGCCTATTCTCACACTTATCCATCCATTGTGTGGGCCAAAATCATCCCTATTCATCCTTAAAGCAATCCTAGACCCTCATTCTTGCATATTGGCCCTTTGTGACTAGTGTTTTACCACTTGGACACTAGCACCATAATAGGGATAGTAGCGCCACATGGTGCTAGTGTCCCAATAATGGAACTACTATCCTTTCCCTCCTCTTTCACAAAGGGGTATATTTTCAAATCTTATAACTCATAGGGTTGTCCTAAACTTCTTTTATCACCTACACAAACATTATCTAATAGTATAAATACATGAATTTTATCCCTCTAACCACTATATGGAAATCAGATGAAAATTACATACGTAAACTTAGAATAAGTTATGCACAATTAAGGTTATCAATCCTTATTTTTCCATACTTATACATAATACCATCTACATCATTCTTAAGCTCAAACTGCTCATATTTCCAGTCTCTATAGACACCCAATTCTAGCCACAATTGGATTTTAATTGGACTTCAGACTGATTCCTACCAACCATTGTAAATTAAGCCTAAGAATCACTTAATATCCCAAATTTATTCATGCATAATTCATCAAAGATCAAAATCATGTTGAGGCATCCCTATTTGGGATACTATCCCATATGCAACAATAACCTCTCATAGATTCATCCCTAATCACCTTGTGGCATAACAACTATCAATTTTGGCCTATAGACCCATTAAACAAGGCACTTGATCAAATATTTAAAGAGCTAAAATGCTAATAAAAATCAATTAACAAATTAAACAAGATTAAATGCTTATTTGAATTATCCATTTTCAATTAATGAACATCTAAAAATAGAAATTCCAAAAATCAAAATATCAAGCCTTTTCATCATTGCCTTTATGAGTTGTCAAGCTCTTTGAAAATATCCCAAAAAATTTAATTTGAGAACCATACCTAATAATTCAAAATCATAATTGCATGACAACTCTTAGCTCAACTAGATTTATTCTCAACTAACCTAGGGTTAGTTTCAACCCATTCCATGTGTAAGCTCAACCTTAACTCACTTTGGGTGAGAGTTAATTTTTGAGGCTATAAATATAAGGCCATGCCTATTGAATTCTAAGAAATTTTGGTGTGAAGTTATTATGCACAAATGTATTCAATAAGCTTAGATATTACAGAGTTATTATGTAATATTTACTCCATAATCCTCATGTAAGTAATGTTACCATGCCCGAATCTTAAGCCATGTAATCAAATCCAAGGTGTCAAGGACAGAAGGAGCCAAGCAAGCTTCATTGCCAAAGACTTATTGATACACAAAATAACTAATCCATTTAAAAAACCATTTAAAGCTCCCAAGATGGTAAAAGAGTGTATTTTTTTATGTTTTTATTATTCTTTCATATGTTTACTTGTTACCTAAGCTCTCCCTAGTGTCTAGACTGGAGGTGTTAGGACTTTAGTGTGTTTATTTGAGTTTTGTTTCTTAGACTAACACAAGAATAACCTACCCTCTAAGTATTAATTGTCCACATGTTAGCATGCCTAGTGGGACCCACACCCCATGAAGTTTCTCTCAAGGCCTTTTAGAGCATTATCCAAATAATTTTCATTTAAAAATTCAATCTTGATGATCAAAAAAGTGAAAATTAAAGGCTCAAGGATGTTTTTTTGGAAGTGATGAAGTCACTCTATGTAGTCATGATTTTTATCTATGGAGTAATGATATTACACAATATTACTACTTATATAGTCACAATTTTGCAATATTTGTTGCATTTTTATGAATAACCATCAAAGTCTTTGCTAAACTATTTTATGCGTATAGGTAAATTGCAATATTACAATATCACGACTTCAAAAGTCACGTTATTGTGTTAAAAATCATGATATTACAATATCACAAATTTGTAGGTCATGATATCACCATAATTTATGTGATATTGTATTTAACTACCATGGTCTAGTTATAATTGTCTGGTTTTATATGAGAGTTGTGATATTGTCCTAAGATCTATGTTTTTGACATTATTTCTCTGATATTATCATAATAATAGAGATATTGTGTTAACTACTCTATTTTGTAGACAAGTTGTGGTATTGTCATAACTATTGTAATTTTATAAAGTAAGTCATGATATTACTCTGTGTTTCTATGGTTTTACACTCTATGTAAAATTTTAGAAACCTAAGAGCTAGATTTGGTAAGTCATTTATTCACTTATGATTTGCTTCTCAGTACAAGTACCCCCTAATGTGTTTTGCAAGATTGAAAGGCCAAGAGGAAGACATTTAAAACACTCTAAAAGTTACAAATTTCACATTTCAAATTGGTGGTTTAAAAAAAACTACTTAAGCTATTTTTGATTTTTATAAGTATTTAACAACAAATGCCAAGGGGCTCAAACTTCATCACATATTTTGTTTTGGTGTTATAGAACTGAACTCTCGCATTGGTTACATACTCATAAGAGTTTTCATTTTTATGCTTGTTTGTTAAAAGTGTTTGTTTAGCTAGATAAGTGACACATGTATGCTCTCCTCCCATCCCCTTTAAGGAACTCAGATGATAAAAAATTATCATTCTTTACATTTTTTGCTTTGGTCCAAAAGTGTGGAAGGAAAGTTACTAAGGCCCTCCCCAAATCCGTATGATGTGGCTATCCCCAAAATGACCCTAAATTCCTTACACTTGTCTTTATTTTTTATGCATTTTGTCTTGTAAGTAAGAATTCATCACCTCCTCATGGTTTCTCTAGGGAAGCGTTGACCTGAGAATTCATCTCTTGACATTGTTTCAACCCCACTCCATGCTAAGGTATATAAAATAAGGATGACCCACTAGGATACCTATTTTGATCGGTTAAAATAAGCTTTGTTAGTGGTACTTGGCCTTGAAACATATGGAAAACTTAGACATTGCACTACACTGAGTAATTGATAGATATATTGGTTGTGAAAAGAATAAGACCTTTTCACAACAAGCTAGTTGATACAGATCCAAATGATATGATTTTATCTCTAGTGTTAACCACTGTGGTCATATAAAATGCAAAATTTGGTAACTTGAGTGTGGCTAATGACACCCAAACCTTAGGTCCCTCTTTCTTACTCTCATGACCCTTCTAGACACCTTTTTGTTTATTCTTAGTCATCTATAAACATTTTCATCTAAAATTTTATAGAAAGGTTCACACAAGAACAACAAAAAAACCCAAAAAACTTAGGTCTTTATGAGTAGTTTGGACAATAGTGGCAAGACCAGGACTATAACATTGGATATTAGGGAATTCTTGTTCAAGTGCATTTTGGGCTCCAACGATTAGGTTCTACTGATCCTTATCCTTTTCTTTTTCAACCTATCATGAATCCATTCAACCCATGAGTAATAGTTTCCTATATAAACCCATTCAAAGCTTATTTAGAAGGGTTGGCACTCATGTACAAGATAGAAGTATGAATATAAGTAAGACTACTCAAGCACTTTTCCCTATTCTCTGCATGTAGCCATCCAATAGTATTTCAAGCCTATTTAAACCTTTACACTAGTCCCTAGTCATTCCAAGTACATCCAGTTTTTTATTTACTTGAATTTTCATCACACTATTACACCAAGCACTTCAATGGGAGAACTACATATAGCTTTATCCCTCCTCAGAGTATTGGTATGTAGATAACATGCCCACACATGGGGTGTGAAGTGCGTCCAATGTATCCTTACACACTAACCCCTTTTCCCTATTTTTTAAATTTCCATTTAATTACATAGAAAACATAAACACACAAAAAATTAGCTCTATAGAGAGATTCATTAATAGTGAGGATCTAAAATTTAGTACACATGCTCACATTGATCCTATGAACAAAACCCAAAAAATCATATCTTTGTGAGTAGTTTGGACAACAACAACAAGACCAACACTATAGCATCAGACAGTATAGTGTCCTATTTTTGGCGGTCCTATCCAATCAAGAAATGAACTCTAGATCTCAGTTTTTTATAGTGTCCCGCTCCTATTCCTCTAGTATTAGACTCTGTCTTAGTCATAACAACCCAAAATAAGTTAATTCATATTTTCTCTCACTCATTACTATTTTTAGAAAAGGCAAAAATACTATTTGTTTACATAAAATTAGTGGCTTAATTATTGCATATTATTTAGTGATTTTATCTACTCAGATTCATTTATTATTTAGGAATTAAACATCTAATTTCCTAAAAATAATAAAAAATTTGGTGAACCTAACTTACTTTGAATTTTGTATAAAAACCCTAGCAACCCTAGGGTAAATTCCTACCTAATTTTTCCAAATTAATTTTTGAATTTTTCTTTGAAAATTAAAATAAAAAATTCCTCTCAAATTTTTAAAATTTGTAGTAAATTTTAAAATAATTTTTTTTCCAAAACCCTAGTTGCATACACTAGGTCCCAGTAATTTTTAGTATTAATCCACTAATTTCTTGAATTTTTTTCAGTTGCATATATAAATTAAAAATTTAATTCAATTTCTCAAATTTAATAGTAAATTTTTAAAAATATTTTATTTCAAACCCTAGTTGCATCAACTAGCTCCCAATAATTTTTCAATCATTTTCTAAATTTTTTATTGCATATTAAAATCAAAAAATCACTTCAAATTTTAAAAATTCATAGTAATATCAAAAACTTACTTTTCTCAAAACCCTAGTTGCATCTACTAGGTCCCATAAAATCAAACACTTCCCCACAAATTTCTAAATTTTTTATTGAATACTTAACTTAGAAATTCAATTTCAATTTCAAAAATTCATAGTATTTTGCAAAAATATTTTTGAAAAATCTCTAGTTGCATATACTAGCACCTATTTACTTCTTGAGGTATCACCTTACATCCATAATCAAATTGCAAACATGATTCTCACTTATGTACAAACTTTTCTTACATTTCTTACAAATAACAAGGAAACCATCATGGACCTTATCATGTAAATAAATGATGAAGTCTATCATATGTTAGTGCAAAGCTTCATTCTTTGAATTTCATGCTTATGTTTTATTATATGGGATGATATTACAAAATTCATTGCCAAAAATGCACAAAATTTCAAAATTATTTTTGCATTTTCTCTTTTGCTCATATGAAATAATTACCAACTCCATTTTGCTAAACACATTTGAAATGCTACGTTACATGTCAAAAGTTTATATGACTTTATGCAAAAATTCATGATCTCCATCCTTTACTTTCTATACCTCATGTGGAAAAAATTTCAAGTCCATCATGCTAAACACATTAGCAATGTCATAGCACATGCCAAAGTTTTTTATGCATCCTTGCACAATTCCATGCTCTCTATCCCTAGTTTGTTATCTCTCATGTGGAATGTTATCTATAATCATATTGATATATAAATTATAACTCCACTTACATGTATATTATCCCATTTACATGGTTTCTACCTAGATTTATATGCCTCCTTGGCTACTCTTGTTTCAATGTCATATTTCATGCAGAGGAAATAAATCCCTTCTCCTCCTCTCCCTCAAGAGGGTGATAGCTACTTTCCCTCTAACTAGGGCCACGCTATCACCCCTCCAAAAGGTGAGGCAGCCTATACTATTATTCCTAATTCATACATTTAGCCTATATCTTCTGCAAACCATATTCAACATATGTGCTTCCATGTTCAATCAGAAGCAACTAGGGTTTGCACTTGTGAGACTCTAAGGGATCAAATCACTAGTATGAGCAAGTTACATTCAGATTTACACATGTAGAATCAGGTATTACATGAAAAGATCACAACATTGGAAAATAATATCATAATACAAAAGCCTCAAAGGCACCCTAGTACCAATCATGTCTATGTACCTTCACCTAGTCAATTGGTTGTAAGCAATGTTACATATCAAAACAAGAAATCACAATAAAGAACCTATACAACTAGTGATTCAAAAAACATTCAAAGATCAAATAAGAGATTAAGTGAGGTACTAAGGGAAATGATTAAATATAAGTTGATCAAACTACCTCCTCTACATCCAGTGAGAAAATCTAGATATTATTGTGCATATCATTGAATGCATGGGCATCACACATATTTATGTTTGACATTAAAAACACATACAATAAATAATTTTTAACAAGGACCCTATACAAGGTAAATCAGTCAAGCAATCCACAGTTACATAGGAACACATTCACAAAAATTCAAATTTATAAATAGTACAAAAGTGGTTACCAAATCATAAGTAAAATATAAAAAGGATCAAAAAGAAAAATTAGATCAAGAAATAGTACCAAAAGCATAGGTAAAACATGACAAAGATGCAAATATACCTCTCCAAAATGAGGCTTAACTTTCAAAGTAGTATAGGTTTGGTCAAAAATACCTACAACGGTTTGATTTTCAAGGCATGCTCAAGGCATCACTACTCCTATTGTAGCTATTGATAATGTTTGTCACCAAGGTTTAGGATTTATTGAACGTCACAAGGCAAATCATTCACAGACATAATTTATTTAAGAAAAAGATCCAGATATAACAAAAGTCAACACTAGCATTCCATTGGTTCAAGATCAAGATGATAATGATGAATGGAACAATACAGGTTATTATGATTTCCAACATATCGACAATGAATTGAAATATTCATAGTCATTCCCTTATGCTTCATAATCATGCACGATTCCTTTGTTTGGTATAAGCCACAATGATAGGGAGTCTCTCATGAGACTCATCAGTTAGTATCATCTCCTCTCAGCCTTGCTTGTACATAATTTTTCATAGTTAATTATATATAGCTTCTTTTTAGATTCTTGTACATAGTCTTCATATAACTTATTATACGTAGTTCAAATTTTCCAAAACTACCAAAAATAATAAAATATTTCAAAATATAAAAACAATTAAATCATTCAAAAACATTAAAAAATTTAGATTGTATGAATCATCCATGTTTTACATTACTACTACTATGCTAGGACTTACATTTACTATTTCATGTTATTGTATGTCGATTTATCTACATTACCATACTTCACTTGATCTTCTTTGAGTGTGTGTGGTGACATCCAGATCATTGATTGCTTCACTCTACACATAAAGGGGGAATCCTAATTCTACATGCCTACACCATCTAAGTTATGCCATTCCTACACTAAACACTCCAAGTTATCATGCTAATGTATATTACTTACTAGATTTCATAGATTACTATATCAACATTTCACTAGTATCTAGCACTTGTGTATCTTTTAGAAAATACCTAGTCTTGTACTAAACATGTCTTGCATACTTTCACTCTTTTTTTGATTAGTTTGATGTGATTCTATCTTTCCAATTATTACATGTTTTCTCTTGTTGATTAGCGTAGCTTTTTGGATTACATTTCTAATTCTTGCTTGCCTCCTGTATGTACCTTAAGACATTTTCTAATGTCCTTCTCTTCTATTCATGTGTGTGGCTTAGGACATTTTCCAATGTCCTTTGTCTATACTCTTCTATGTGATTGTGGCTTCTACACCAACTTGTTTGTTTCAATTATATGTGTATGTGGCATTTGAACATGCCTTGTGTGCTTATTTTCTAGTTTGAGTGACATGTGCCCATGTCCCTTGATTTTTTGGCCCCTATTCCACAACTATATGATTCTTATTCTTGCTTTGTGTTCTTATTTTTTGATTAATTTCACTTGCTTGTAATGCCATGATCCATATCATGCATTTTTCCTATTTTCTTGGATGCCATGATGGACATCAGACTCCATCCCTCCTTGATAAAAACTAACAACTAACACTTTCAATTCTAGTTCAGAACTTTGCACATGCTATTACATTATTAAATCTATCTAAGCATACCTATAGTGTTCTAACAATCTCTCAAATCTAACCATGCTATATCTTGAGATATTTTTTTGATTATCATTGCTATATCATGTATATTTATAACTTAACACACTTGTAAGGCTATTTCTTCTGACGATTTTGAGGGTAGTCATCGCAACATCATAATTCCTAATCTCAAAAGAGAGGAAAATAAACAAGGGTTTTGTCATAGAGATTAGAGCTCCTAATGGTAAAAAAACTAGTTTTTAGAACACTCAAAATAGAATCTAGACATCAAACTAGGTAGAATAGACCAAGAAGATAATAGAGAATCCATAACAACTATTATATTTAGCCCTAAAAAATAGTGCCAAAGTTGGAATACATCATCGAATAATAGGGTGTCTAGTTTTTTATGCTCCTATCTAGATAGCAAAAAAATCAATTTTTATAGAAATAAATAGGAAAGTGAGTTTAGTCATAGGTTTATCGGCTTAGTATTGTCCAAATTTAACATGTTTTAGTATACTTTTTACCTAGAGAATCTAGATATAGTGGGCATCATGCATGACATGATGGATCTCACTTTTATTTTCAGATTAGGCAGTTGATATAACGTCCAAATCAGAATCCATGTTCTAGACACCAGTGATTGGGGGCAATGTGCAAGGCACATTGATCCTCCCCTTTTTTTGAGTCCAATTTATTTTCTAGGAATTTCTTAGTAGTTGCAAGCCTTACTCTATCTGTAGGTGGTTGGCATCATTTTCAAGTTTGGATTTGATATAAAAGCTTAACTTCATGATTTCTTGAGTACCTGAGTTCTCGAGTTGGCTTCCACATAAGCCTATTACACCAGTTTCAAAGTGGCTTTCATACAAGCCTAATCTCCATTTTTCAAAATGGCCAAGAGTGGCCTAGTTTCTAGTATATAATTAGCTATCCACACTAATATTGTTAGATCATAGTACATTCAAGGGATTTAGGAGCCATTTCATATGACATTTATTATATACTGGTATCACTTCATATCTTCACTTCACAGGGAAATGAGAGAGCCAAAGGACTATCTATCCTTTGTATTCTTAAGCCACCTATTTAGAGGGATTGAACACTCAGTCTAAACTTTACTTAGCATGTGCATGATCAATTAGATTCACTTAGTTAGTGATGATGGAACCAAAGGGCTTGCCTTTGCATTCTTGAGCCATAATTTCTAAGGAATTGAGCATTCAACTTCATTCGTGATATTATTTTTGGTTTAGCACACATCCAACATTACTCAGAATCATAATAGGTTTTATATTGGTTTGCATATCTGATGAGGTGTATTCATTCCTTTCTCTTCCTCTCTCTCTTACCCAGCTTATGTATGTTTTTATTTTAGATATAGTGTATCTAGTAAGGACTGATCTACTCTATATTTTTCATTGGAAATTCACACTTTACACTTTGCTCTCTCTATGCACATCTACCATCACACAACTTCATGAGCTTCACCCTTATAGGTAAGTTTAGGTACACTTTCTAATTTCCTTTATCCTAGTATTTCACTTTGCTACATCACTAGAATAAAGGGGGGGTAAATGTAGTCATATAAATGCAAAATTTAGTAATTTGAGTGTGGCTAATGAAACCTAACCCTTAGGTCCCTCTTACTTTCTCTCATAACCCTTCTAGACACCTTTTTGCTTATTCTTAGTCATCTATAAACATCCAACATCTAAAATTTTATAGGAAGGTTCACATAGGGACAATAGACAAAACCCAAAAAACTCAAGTCTCTATGAATAGTTTGGAAAATAGCGGTAAGACTAGGACTATAACATCAGATAGTAAGGTGTCCTATTTTTGGTGGTCCTATCCAAGTGAATTTTGGGCTTTAATGGTCAGATTCTTTCAATCCTTATGATTTTCCTTTTTGGGTTATCATGAATTCATTTGACCCATAAGCAATAGTTTCCTATGTAAACCCATTTAAAACTCATTTAGAATGGTTGGCACTCATTTAAAAGAGAGAAACAAGAATACAAGAAAGAATACTCTAGCACTTTTCCCTATTCTTAGCATACAACCATCTAATATTATTTCAAGCCTATTCAAACTTTTACACCAGTCCCTAGTCATTCCAAGTACACCTAGTTTCGCATTTACTTACATTTTCATCACATTACTGCACCAAGCACTTCAATGTGAGAACTACATATACCTTGATCCCTCCTCAGAGTATTGGTATGTAGGATAATACCCACACATGGGGTGTGAAGTGCATTCAGTGTATCTTTTACACACTAACCCCTTTTCTATATTTTCCAAAGTTTCATTTAATTACATAAAATACACAAACACATGAAAAATCAAATATATAGAGAGTTCCATTAATAATGAGGATCTAAAATTTGGTAAACAAGCTCATATAGACACTATGAACAAAACCCAAAAAAATAATATCTTTGTAATTAGTTTAGATAACAACAAAAAGACCATACAACGCCAGATAATAGGGTGTCTAATTTTTGATAGTCCTATCCAATCAAGAAATGAACTCCAGATCTCAGTTTGTGATAATGTCGCAGTCCTATTTCTACAGTATCAAACACTATCTCAACCATAACAACCTGAAATATGCTTAGTCGTATTTTCTCTCACTCATTACTATTTTTAGAAAAAGGCAAAAATATTATTTGTTTATACCAAATCAATGGCTTAATTATTACATATTATTTATTGATTTTATCTACTCATACCCATTTATTATTTAGGAATTAAACATCTAATTTTCAAAAAATAATAAAACAACCACACTTGGGTCTACTTAGAAATGAGTGAAAACTGATAGTTTAGAACAACCCCACTTGCCACAAACATACTAGTGAGGCAGGGTGAGTAGACCAAAGTTCCATGTCATCGTACAAACTCTTGAAATAAGAGGGGGCCTAAAAACCCTAATTTTCATGTGCTTTTACTTTTTGGATTAATAATTTAAATCCTCTTAAGAGCAAGTATATAGACAAGATTTGACAGTGTGATGCAACCTTGTTATTTTTAGGATTTAGGATGTTACACTTAGGTGTTTGCATCATTTTATCCTTTTTTACATAATCTTGAGTCTAAACTATTTGTTTTTCATATCACATAAAAAATAAGTCTTGTTTACACATCACTTCTTTGTTTAAAGAAGTGTTATGCCATCCACTTGACACCACACCTTTGCCTTAGTCTTTTGTCAAATCTTTGTGTGTGTGTCATTTATTTGAAAAGGGTGTCATTACAATGCCTAATCCATTCCAAGTTTTGTGCCTCAAATTCTTGAAACATACCCTTTGGAATACCTTTAGAACATGATCATATCATTACACTACTCAAACTATTTCAAAGACTTGTTGTCTTGTGTCCAAAAGTTCAAATTTTGAAACCACGTGTGCCTTTTGGATATATGCCTAGTGTCATCATGCCATTCATTTTTGTCTATCTTGTTGTTTGCTTTGAAAAGCCTAGCCTTCTAAATTGAGTTTGAAATTAGCCTTTATGATTTCAAATCTAAACATTTATTTGTTTATGCCTATGCCTCATGTAACTTTGGCTTAGGTGTTCGCCCTTCACTTTTGGGATATGTAACTTAGGTTAATTCCTTTCTCCAATTTAAAGACTATTTTTGTACCTAGATTTGGGGAAGTGGTATATCTTCCATATGCCTAGAGTTTAATGTATTTTTCTAAATAATCAAGTGTGTTTTTAAAAACCAAATGCCTAGTTTGTGTCAAAGTGTTTCAAATTTGTTAGATTAACTATCTTGACTTTTAGACCTTATTTTATTTAAAGTCTATATTTTGTGCCTTTTCTAAAAGACCTGGCAATGCCTATTTTGAGCCTAGCTTTTGTGCCTTATTTTCTAAAATACTTAGTAACTTTTGTTTTCTTATCTTACTCTTATTTGAAACACTTTGTACCTAATTTTGGAATTCCAATTTTTATTTCATCCACTTGACATTTTTGTGTAATACATTTGACATTAGATTGTTTTAGACCAAGTTTTAGCATGGTCCATTTTAGAGATACAGCTCCATCTTTAGACCAAGTTAGACCAAGTTCAAACCATTTGTCCTTTTGGACCTTATTTTTATGAGTTTGTAGAACTCTAAGCCTTTTCATGAAATGTTAGACATTGATTTGGATATGTCTCATTACACTCATAGTGGAGCCATGCACAATCCATGTTATCATAACATGGTCGCACATGATGACTTTTTTCAAGACCCCTATGGTGATGATGTAGTTTATGATATGGATCTTTATCCTCCTTACAATACTCAATCTAGAGAAAAAATCCAAGATCCTCAATCAAAGTATTTGGTGATACCATCTTTGGGCTGATTAACGTACCAAGTTTTCCCTTTCAATGCTAACAGTTCTTGATCCCCTACTTATATCATTAATCCTCCTTCATATTTTACAAGCAA
Organism: Torreya grandis; assembly: GCA_037957365.1. NCBI lineage: Eukaryota > Viridiplantae > Streptophyta > Pinopsida > Cupressales > Taxaceae > Torreya > Torreya grandis. The sequence goes on along the minus strand of JARHVA010004826.1, from coordinate 677,567 downwards.
CCAAGATCCATAGTGTCTAAGGATTACTATTTTAGGCCCTCATCCTTTGGCTTGTGTAAATAACCAAGCTTCACAATACCCTACCATTATCATTCCAGAACCTCATCCTTTGGCTTGTATGAGCAACCAAGCTTCACAACACCCTACCATTACCATTCCAGGACCTCATCCTTTAGTTTGTACTAGCAACCAAACTTTGTAATGCCATACCATTACCATTATAGGCCCTTCCAAGTATGGTAGCTCATTATCTAAAAGAGTTTGTGCAATCACAACTCGATGGGTCACAATTATTATCCTGAGTCAATAATTAGTCTTTGTTAAACCCATCATAGATGATCTTAATTACAAGAGACCATTATCTAATGATCAATCATCCTTCATCCATTTTTAGCCATACCCCACTTCAGAAAACCCATGCCAATATTTGATCCATAATAGAACTAATCAATACCTCTCTAAGAGCCATTATTCAAAGACCAAGTTGTGTTCAAAATTGGTATTTTATAAATCCTTGTAAACCAAGGCCAAAAGAACCAACCAATCAATGATGTTTTTGTTGAAACACTTATTTTTGATGAGTCAACCTATGATGAATCACCTTTTGATACTATCCATATTATCGAGGAGTCTCACTTTGACAAGCCAGTCTTTTTTTAGTCACTTCCTAATGATTATAACCACCTTTGGTAAAATCATTATCTCAACCATTATCCTATTTTTAAAGAGCTTCCCTTTTAAAAGCTAGTCTCTATGGAGTTATCTCTTAACCTCTTTCCCCTTGTTGAGGAGTCTCACTTTGATAAACTAATATTTATGGAGCCCATTATGCCATCATAAGTCATTATTTATCTAATACCAAACATTGAACAAGATATCATTAAAGCAGTACTCATACCAAATGAAGAATTAACATTGAAGTTAGGTTCCATTATTGAACCAATATCAAATCTAGCATCAAAATAAGAATCAATGTTAGTTTCAAAATTGGATTCAAAGTCCCTTAAGTCAGAATCAACTTCAAAATTAGAATACATTCATGGATGTTACAACATTGGTTACACATGCCTTGTAGATCAATTTGAATGCATTTTTTATCCTTCCATAGTTTTTTAGGATGATTACTTTAGCATCAACACAAGTTCTCCTAGTATATTCTCTGAGAATTGTGTTGCCTCTTTTTATTCCATTACCATTCCACATGCCATTACCACCAACCAACCTAGCATTATATTTACACTCCACATCCCACAAGTGTTGATTGGGACTGACAGAATCATACCTTGTTGAACTGAATCAATGGCATCATATCAATTGAAAAATATTAGGGGAACCAAGACCACATTCATGTAGATAAAGAATAATCTCTTAGTGAAACCTTTTTGGAGGTGTTAGGGGGAAAATCAAAGTCTAAACTTAGCATCTTCTTGTGAAACCTTGTTTGAGGTGCTAAAAGCAATCAAATTCAAAAGTTAGTGTTCCTCAATGAAACATTCTCAGAGGTGTAATGGGACAATCAAGACAAATTTATTGGTAAAAAACTCTTTGAGGCACCAATAGCTAAGCACAATAGTTATTCAATGCTTGATGAAGACATTATTAAAGATAACATCAATACATCTTCCAATCTATAGCATAATCAGATGGTATCTACTCTCAGGCCCAAAAAATAAAAAAAATTGAGTGTCCTATTGAGATCATATTCATAAGTCTTTATCCCCATCATAACCAAAATTATGTCAAATCAAGAATCAACAACATTGTATGTGCTTAAAAATCATGATTTTCATTTGTTGCCTAACCATTATACATTTCATTACGTTCCATCTCTCCATTTCCAAATCAAACCTATCAACTAATATTTATATATATTTACCATCCTTGGCCACACTTTCCTTTATAATGGCTATGAGGATATCTTATCTCAAATTTTGGAGTAAATAGAATCAATGACCAACAAAGATCATAAAAACATTAATGGAATCTAGATCTGCAACAAGTTCTTGATAGAGCAATTATTCAGAAGAGATGTGGGATATAAATTTACATGATTTGACTATTATATTTGTATCATATTTTGATCAAGATGTGCATCTCTATATCATCGAGAATAATAGAATCATTTACTACACATTTACCTTACCTTGTTTTTACCTTGCCTTTTCCATTTAGCATTCACCATGTCATTATTTCATACCCTACCAATTACCTTATCTTATCACTTGAGGGCAACCCTATTATAATTATATCCAATTATCATAACATCACCATCCTTTCCATTTAACTTGCCATTTCTATTTACCATTCACCATGTCATTATTTCATACCCTACCATTTACCTTACCTTATCACTTGGGGGCAAACCTATTATCATTATAGCCAATTATCATAACATCACCATCCTTGCCCTTTGTCTCACCTTACCATTCTACCATACCTTCCCTATTTACCAAACTTGGTTTTACCCTCCCTACCCAACCCTTTTAATCTTGGTTCCATTGGTTCTTTTGATACCTTCCATGAGGAGATTCCAATCCAGTTTCATCAATTTGAGAATCATGTGTTCAAATGGTAGTATATGAAAGTAGTATGGCAGTAGACCTAGAAATTACATCTTTTATTTATGCTTGATTGGTGTTATTTATTATAACCACCTTGGGGAAAATTAGTATTCCACCTTGTGTTACTAATTATAAATACCTATGGGCAAATTAGTACCACTAACCTATGCCATTGTTTCTTAATTATAATCACCTATGCGTAAATTAGGAACAATACCTTTACCATACATTGTTGCATCACCTTACCCTTACTATTGTCATTTTCCTTGCCATTTGCCTAAGCTCATGAAATTATTTCTACCTGATTGTTTCTCATCACCTTTTGTATGGGTAGAACTACTATGACTTGAGGTCCTAATGGGACTATGTAGGCACCACTCGATTCACATTGAGGTCACCCCCCCAAGCCAACACTCTTGCCATTTTATAAGAAATCTAAGCCATGCTCTCACCATTTTTTGAGTTGGATCAAGTTGAGATACTTAAAATTTTCTAAAAACTTTTAGAAACATTTTGTTTTCCCAAAAAATAGAAAATTGGCTTACAAATCTCCTAGAGAGATACAAAGCCTCAAAATCCAAAAACATTTATCCTATTTAAACCTAATCATCCATCCTCTATCTACCCTATTTAGGCACATACATTATTAGTTCTAACCCTTTCCACTTCCATTGGGGGTGTGACCTTCCCTTTACATGTATCCTTCTTTGGGGGCACCACCTATTTATCATTCCATTGAGCCTTCATGCGTAGATGTTGACTTGGTTGATGACAAGATGTTTTATTTTGATTTTACATTCAATCCTTTTGTGTGTCTATTTACTCAGTTATTTATTTATTTGTTTGTTTTCCTAATTTTTTACTTTCATTATTGTGCCTTGACTCAGTATATGTGTTCATTAGGTGATTCCTTGCACACTCTACTTAAGTCCATCTATATTGACATGTTCACATTATCATCATAATTTTTATCATTGATGCATTATTTTTAATTATTTATTGGATCTCAGGTTAGTTCTTATGCATATTTAAGATATGTTATCATGGTGTTTTATATCATGATGCCTACTATCACATGCTATAGAAAAAATTAATTTAGGAAATCTTACAAGAAATGAGGCTATGATAATTCTCTGTGTCACCTGAAAACTTATTGATCTATCCAAATCATTTCCCACATACAAAGTAATTAAATCATGAAATAATTTTCCTTCTTACTAGTTAGGACGTGCATCTCCATACTAGCAGGTTGCCTAAAATCATCTTTCTCTTTTTTACCATCTTACTCTTATTTTGTGAGTGTAGACTCAGTTCATAATCCCCTATTCCACATTACCATGATTACTCCCATTATTTTTCTAATGATTATAACCACCTTTGGGTAAATCATTATGTCTCATCCCACTCGCAAAGCCAATGATTATAATCACCTATGGGCAAATCATTGTGTTTCAATATATTTAAGTGATAATGCTTATAACTACTGGTCAAATCATTATCTCTATCCACCCAATTGTGGCATGTTTTTATCCTACCAATGATTATAACCACCTATAGGAAAATATTTTTTTTCCCTTTAATGATAATAACCACCTTTGGGCAAATCATTCTGGTTAATTATTATAACCATCTTTGGGTAAATCATTATTTTTTTACCTATGTCATTGATTATAACCACTTTTGGGTAAATAATCATATTTATCTACCTTACAGGGGAAGTTCACCATGCCACCAATTATAACCACCTATGCGACAATTAGTTTTTTCTACCCCTTTTACCTTTTGGTCCCATCCTTTTCCTTTTTTTGAGGGACCAATCTCCAAACTTATTTGTCACTTACTCCCTTGAGGGAGCATCCAAAGCTCATCTATTTCCATTAAAGTAGTAGGCATACAATAAATTTTCATTCTTTAAAAGACATTATCATGCCTATAGCTTTTAATGTCTTCCCAAATAAGGTCAAACTATAGACACATAATTCTAGCCACAACAAGCTTTTGATTGGACTTCAGACCAATTCCTTCCAACCATTGCAAATTAAGCCTAAGAATCATTTAATGTCCCAAATTTATTCATGAATAATTCATCAAAGATCATGATCATGTTAAGGCATCCCTATTTGGAATACTAGCCCATATTCAATAATAACCTCTCACAGATTCATCCCTAATCACCTTGCGGCATAATAACTATTAGTTTAGCCTATGGACCCATTAAATTATTCACTTGATCAAATCTTGAAAGAGATAAAACTCTAATCAAAATTAATTAACAAATTAAACAATATTAAATGCTTACTTGAATTATATATTTGTAATTAATGAATATCTAAAAATGGAAACTCTAAAAATCAAAATATCAATCCTTTTCATCATTGCCTTTATGAGTTGTCAAGCTCTTTGAAAATATCCCAAAATATCTAATTTAAGAGCCATGCTTACTAATTGAAAATAATAATTACATGACAATGATTAACTCAAATAGAGTTAGTCTAAACTCACTTAGGGTTAGTTTAAATCCATTCCATGTTTAAAATCAACCTTAACTCACCTTAAGTGAGAGTTAATTCTTGAGACTATAAATACAAGGCCATACTTATTGAACTCTAAGTTATTTTTATGCAAATTATTATGCATAAATATCTTCAACATGTTTGGATATTTTAGAGTTATTATACATGATTTACTCCATAAGCCTCATGTAAGTAACATTACCATGCTTAAATATTAAGCCAATCAATCAAAGCCAAGGTGTCAAGGAGCGGAGGAGCCAAGCAAGCTTCATTTCCAAAGACTTCTTGATGCACAAGCTGAGCAAGCCATTTAAACAAGACATTTAGAGCTCCAAAGAAGGTAAAAAAGTGTGTTCTTTTATGTTTTTATTGTGTTTTCATATGTTTTCTTGTTACCTAAGCTCTCCCTAGTGTTTGGGCTATAGGTGTTAGGAATTTAGTGTATTCATTAGAGTTTTATTTCTTGGACTAACACAAGACTAATTTCCCCTTTACATATTCCCTATCCACAATCTCAATCACATTTAAATAAATCAAGTCAACTATCATAGCTTTATTTTCACTTACACTAGCACTTAGGTGGAGATAACTACATTAGGATTGATCCCTCTTTAGTGTACTAGTATGTAGGCAACTTTGATCATAGCACGGTGTTGAGGATGTCTAATCTATCCCACTAACAAACACATTTTTTAACTTGTATCAACCATATACCTTAGCAACATGGAGAATTAGGGTTTGATCACAAATTTAATCAAAATAAGCAATATACAAAGTTTTAGAACTCATGCACATAGAAATAGACCTCACAGATCTAGAAATAGGTGCACCCATAAGCTCGATATAGTCTTGTATAAAGGACACTACCACCAAAATAAGGACACTAATGCCACATCCAATTAGGGTACTATTTTCCAATTAGGGTGATACTATCCAGGAGGTTTTTTGACATTAGGATCCTATTTACAATAATTAGACTAGTTTTTGCATCAATTTTTAGCCCTCAGATCATCCATCTTAGTTATTTTTTAGCTAAGTTCTTGCATTATTTATTATTATTTTTAGAAAGGTCAAAGTTATTCAATTTTATAATAAATCGGTGGTTGTATTTATTGCATATTATTACCCTCATTTACTATACTCATCTCTTTAACAAACATAAGATTTACACTTGCTAAGTCTTAAAAGGTTAAAACACATAACACATTATACTTAAACATGCAAAAATCAAATGTTACCTAATTTTCGAATTGTTAGTTAACATTTACAAGAGGATTATGATAAGCATGCAAAAGATATTCAAATCAGCTATAGATAAAAATGAAATATTGTATTTTGAAATAGATACCTTATACATTGTCAAAGCACTAATATATCAGAATGATGGAACATCTCAAGTAATCCATATAATTAGAGAAGAATTGAGATTTGCATATAGAGATCAAGTCAAGTAGAACTTATTTAATTTTTTTATGAATCTTAATAAACAACATTCTCCTCCCTTTGATATTAGGAGGTTACATGTATTTATAAGCTTGGTATGGGAAAGCCCTCATCTCTTCAAGCTTCATCTAAAATTACAAGTTCAAAAATAGAACCTTTCATTCAAAATCATGTAAACTTGTATGTACAATGATAATACTTAGAATAGACTTCCCAACTAAAAATATAATATGCATGTACAATAAATATATTGGGATCTAAATTCCCACCTTGGTGATAACCATGTAGATATATAATCATTCTAAAATTAAAGTGTTGATACAACATCGTTAACTAGAAGAGATGATGGAGATACTGCAGTTACAACTGAGGCAAGGACTAAGATATTTTTGAAGAGGGGGAAGGCAAGGATAGCCAGTTGTGTGTATGGGACCAACCCAGAAGCTAATTTTTTATCTTTTATCTCTTCACCTAGTGTGTAAATTACATCAAATTCTTTATCTATGATTTCAAATTTTAGTAATGAAGGCTTGAAAATTTTGACTACCTCGGCCATTAATATTTATTGATCTACCTTTAAGCTCTTAAATTTGGCTATTAAATCCTCTACTCTTGTTACCTTGTCTTTAGTAAAACTAGCCAACTATAATACTTTTTCATTCATTTTATAAAATGTCCCTTCCAATTCTTTCTTGAAATTTTTATTCACTAAGTGGAGAAGGTTTTCAAATTTGGGTTTGTTGACCAACTCCCCTACTTGGGTGATTACCCTAGTGACTCTCATGTCTCTCAAAATTTATAGTGTTTCACTTTCATGACTAATAAAAATCTCCAGTAGCTTCTTCATTTATTTATTCCAATTTAGGGAGGCATCCCTCTTAGTGATCACATAGTTTAGACACTAAGAAATTATGTTGGTAATGAGATTCAGTTGATCAAAAGCACTAATCTTGGAATAGTAAACTAGGAAATTCAATCTTCTTTCTTTATCCTTCATATTATTCCACAATGTAATAATATCTACTATGTGAGCCTAATTGCCTAGCCTAGACATCTTGATATTGAATAAAATATTGTACATCTTTGTAGCTACACTCTGAATGTCAATAATTACATCCTGAGGAGCCTATGTAATTTACATTTTCTTCCATATTTTCAAGGCTTCCTCAATACTCTGGTACATTTATTTCATTGTCTCCCCAATGGAATCCACAAAACTGTTGAAATACTCAATATATTCAATAGGGTTATTGGGATTTCTTTTGATCTTCTTGGCTAAAGAGAATAAGTTTTATCTTTGTTTAAATTCTACCTCACCTTTTTTTCTTATGTTAACCGTCTTCCTCTTCCTCACTCTATGAATAGTCCCACTTTCCTTGTCAAACTGAGTGGAGAGTATGGGTAGCTCAATTAAAATAAAATTTTGTCTTTCATCTCTAACATTATGCATCTCCCTTACCAATTGGGAAACAATAAGTTATATTTCTTCTTCCCAATCAAGTTCTGAGGATGTAGAAGGTAGAAAGGTAAATGAAAGGGATGTAATCATAATGGTGTATAGAGAGGCACTTATTTGAATAGGTATTTATGGAAGTTTTTGGACTACCATTTCCCATAGGGATGTTTCTTTCATAGGTGTTACCTCTACCAAGAATCTAGTTAGACCTGGGGTTGTCTCCACACTCATTATTGCTTTTAGCATGGCTAATGGCTAGGGCATGTGAATCTCTATTTGGGTTAACCTTTTATTGGTGATGAGGGCTTATGGAACTAGAAAGTGTGATTAAATTCTCAAAATGGACTGGTCTAGGATTCCTTATTAGTTTGGGAGAATAAAAAATATACGAATCAACATTAGTACTGATGAAACTAGATGATACAATCCTAGGCATTATTGAAGATAAACTTATAGATGGAATATCTACATTAGGAACTGAAGAAATAATGGAAGAGACTACCTCATCAATTTTTTGATTTTTCTCTTTTGTGAGGTAGCTAAGGTGTATCTCCCTTCATGCTCACCCAAACTCAAAGGTTTGGCTTTTTCCATCTTAGCATCTTCATCATTTAGTTATGCCACACTCATTTCATATTCTTCTTCCTCTCCAATCTCCATTATAGTCTTTGCATCCTTTTCCTCCTCATCAATAACTTCTTCTATAATAGGGAGACCAATTGATGGCCTCTCTTCTAGTTTTTTATCTTGGGAAGGAGTAGGGGAGTCCTTGTGCTTCTTTTGATAGGTGAATATGGGTGGATTGGAAGGTGCATGAGATGGTAGATGGGTTATCAGGATAATTATGGTAGGAAGTAGAGCTGAATGTGATGAAGTGGAAGGAGTGGAAGGCACAAGGCTTTTCTGAGGTAATTTAGGAGATTACAAAGAGTTAGGGGCATTTAGAATTGAAGTAAAAGTTATTTTCAAGAATTCATGAAGACTTATTTGGATGACTATAATAAAGGGAGGTAAAGGAGTCTTCACAAAACTATTATTCCTTTGTTTAGCTAGGGAAACATCTAACCTTTACCTTATAGTCATTATGCCTAAGACATGTACATGTGAAGTTGTTTAAATAGAAGGAACTTAAAGACCAGTAAGTCCTCTCAAAATCTCCCTCCTTAGCTAAGGATTTAATTCCCTCTAACTACTAGATTCATCTAGTTACGCTTTTGTAGGCTCTATTGAAGGGGAAGGAGGTTGATCTGGTGGCTAAGAGTCATATGGTGGAGATAGAGGCCATTGCTATCTCCATACATTTTGGACCTCTTCTTATGTTTCCTCTGGCTTTTATTGTAGGGCTTGGTCAAGTATCATAGACATTAACTTGTCTTTCAACTTTATCCATACTTTTAAATAATCTGAGGCATTTAATAAAATATGATCATGATCATATGCCTAATGATTATAGGAGACATGCACTTTCTTATTTTATAGGATATTTTTGAGATACCTCATTATTTTATTCCTAGTGTCTCATTCTCTAAAGGGTGAAAGTTGTAGGTTATACTACATTCTAGCCTTACCAGCTTGAATAAAATGTGACCTAGTCACATATTGATGTTGTCTAATGTTAAAAAGAGTCTTGAAGTAGTAGGCAAAATGTCTCTAACCAAATTTCTCATCAATACTATTAAATACCTTATATGTTATTCCTATTTCACTATATGGTCTAGAACATGATGTGGTAATAGTAAAGGAGTAGTCTTTGTACCTTCTACTTGGATGATTATTACATCTTGATATAACCAGTAATCTCTCATTTTACTTAGGCTCCTAGTTATGTTTTTTGATAGTCTAGGCATCGGGGTACCTTTCATTGATTGGTATATATGAGGATATACCTCATTATTTATCCTTATCATTTCATTCTTATACCTATGAATGAACATGAAATAAAAATCCTCTCCAACCTTCTTCCCTAAATATTCATCCAAGGGCTACCATTCCTAACCATAGGGCTTGTAAATAGTGGCCATTACTATGTCCAACAAGTAAGACATCATGTAAAAATTTCCATCCTCTAATCAAGTAGAGTATTTGTGACTTTATTCATTCACTTATAATCTCTCCAAGGGCCACTAACTCATTAGTTATTACGAGTATATCTAATAATGGAACCCATTCAACCTGAACATATGTAATACTCAAGAAACCATATAACCTATTTAAAAGTTCCATTATTATTGCATCTCTAGGTCTAAATTTAATGATGTAATTGGAGGATATTTCCACCTTTGGATTTATCCTTTGACCTTTTTCAAGTCATTATTTTAACTCTCCATCTATGATGTTATGCTCAAGCCAAACATTGGTTGAGACTTGATTGTAGGCAATCTCAAGACAGGGAAACCTAAGATATCTTTCGAATGCCCTACCCAAAATATAAACAGAGGCAGTCTTGACTTTGCTTACATGCACAATATCTCTAACAATCATTTCATTAACAAATAAAACTTTCAATAGGTAATACATAACATTACCTTAGGTTTAGTCATCACTTGGTTGAGTCCTTACTCTTTGATTGGTAGTAAATCATCTATGTATTATTTGGCCTCTAAAGAGAGTTCATCTTTAGTAGAATATGATTGGCTTGATTCCACCTCTTCCTAGAGTGTTGAGTAATATGTAAATTTGAAGTTCATAGAACTCTTCTCGAATATTATATCTTTGTATTCTATTAATCCCATAAATGAGTATGGGGAGCGGATTGAGAACTTACCTTGTTTCAATGAAGAGGCCATTTTTCTCCTTTGGTTCCTATAATTACTTTGATGTCCTCGACCGGTTCATTTAGTGCTTGTTGGATGAATAAAATTAGGGCTCGTTTATCATTGGGGAAACTCGAGAATGCACTTGTTTAATTGAAAGATCAATAACAAAGTAAATTCTTCTTATCATAGATTTTTTATATATTATTCATAGACCTCAGTATTGAGTATATTCACATACCTTCAATGAAGATAATGAAATTTTGATTTTAATGTTCATCTTAATTTGAATTTAGTCGTCAGATTTGGTAAATACCCTTACTTTGCAAATGACAATTGTTTCTTAATTCTTTGTGCATATTCATTACTTTTTAGATAGTTGGCAATCATTCATTGACTTGTTTTTTTACCATGATGTCAATATTTACCCTTTATGTTTTGGCCATGTCTTCTCTAGATAGTGCCACTTTTCAGGTTATCATTAACCTAGTCATTTTAATATCTTTGTTATGTTGGGTAGGCCCTGTAGTGGAAAGTTAACATGATCAAGCCATGTGGCCTGATCTCCAAGCACAGAAGCTCAGAGCATTGGACTAGTATTCCTTTTAGTGAAGAATTTTTTGTGGTCATGGGTCACCATGATAAAGACATGTGGAATGATCCTGGAAGCTTGGAGACTTAGGAGCTTAGAATCATTAGATTATAGACAAAAAAAATATCTTAACCTTCTTGTGGACGTGGTTTACCATGAATCTTCCAAGTGTTGATCACTCAAATCCCTAGAGGTTTATAAACTCAAAACCATTGGGTTGTAAACTAAATAACCACTTAACCTCCTCATGGATGTAGATTACCATAATCATGCCAAGTTTCCATTGATCATAACCCTATAGTTTTGTAATCTTAAAACCATTAGATTATAGACCAAAGATATGGTTAACCTTCTCATAGATGTGGATTATCATGAATGTGCCAAGTGTTGATTGATCAGAACCCTAGAGGTTCAAAAGCTCAAAACGATTACATTGCAGACTAAAGAATGACTTAAAATTTTTATGGATGTAGATAACCATGAATGTGCCAACCATTAATCACTCAGAACTTGAGAGGCTAGGAAGCTCAGGACCATTGGCACATGGGAAATTAGAACTAATAAATTTTCCAATAAACATATGAAGTTTTCATGTTTCCATCTTAATGTGAATATGTCACATGGAAAATTTTCAAATCCCAAGAGACTGGAAGACTTCAAATTTTAACAATGTGTAAATCTTGAAAATTTCCATAGCTTTGAAGACTTAAAAATTTTGCAATCATCCATAGCTCCAAATGATGCAAGAGCGATGCATGCCAAAACTATGTGGAATATACAATATGGGCCTGATTATAATAAATTAATGATATTTAGTTCTTAATCCTATGATCCAAAATATATATACTAGGACATATAAAGATTAGTTATGTTAGTTCACAGATCAAAACATCATGTCGAAGTAAAATTCATGAAAACCCAAGGTTCAAAATGACTTAAGATACTAGTTTAAGCTTGTATTTTTACAAATTGAACTTGTGAAATGATATGTTTTATAAAAATATCCCTAGATGATAAATTCATGACATCCTTAGTATTCATAGATATTTTAGTCACATAACTCCCCAAATAAATATTTTATAATAATGGGTCCCTATTTTGAAATTTTAAAATGGGGTGTGTATGTTAGGGCACAATAATTACTATCATAGGTTTGTCAAAAATTATGAAAAATTATAGCCTCGCTCACATATTTTTTGAAGAAAGACTCCTTCCAATAGATTGAAATAGTTATAAATTCATTTGAATATATAAAAATGGCTATGTGCACCACTCCAATTTTGGCTACCCCTAATTTTTCTAAAATGATTATGTTTGAATATGATGCATCGGGATAAGGCATGGGGGTTTTACTCATGTAATAAGGCAGACCGCTTACATTCAACAGTTATAAATTGAATGGAAACAATAGGCTAAATCCAATATATGAGAAAGAGATGATGGTTATCATGCATGCAGTCAAAACAATGGAGATCTTATTTAATGGATTGACACTTTCAAGTAAAGATTAATCATGATAGCCTCAAATATTTTTTTGAACAATGATTTTGATCAGAATAACAACAAAAATGGGTGACTTAAATGTTAGGAAAATATTTTTAAATAGTATATAAGAAAGGAAATGAGAATGTGGTGGTAGATGCACTATCTAGGTAGGATGCATCAATTGAGGCATTATTATGCATAATGACTTTTTGGTAAGTAGATTGGCTAGAAGAAGTAAGATCAGAATGGGAGAAAGATAGGGATACCCAAGATTTCATTCAAAATATTCATCTTGGTTATGGGGGGTTTGAATAATTTACATGGAAGGGGAACACATTATGATATAAATATCAATTCTCTAAGCATTCTCTCCTCAAACATAAAATCCTTTAGGAACTTCATGTATCTCCAATAAGAGGTCATTTAAGATTTTTAAAAACATATCATAAAATAAAGAAATATTTATTTTATGAAGGAATCAAGGGGGATGTCCAAAAATATATGGTTTAATATAGGTATGTAAATAAAACAAAGATAAAATCATTAAGACCCCAAGTCTTTTAAAAATTGTATCCATCTCTATCTAGAGGTGGAAGGAGATTTCCATGGATTTAATTATTGGGTTACCATAGTCTAAGGGTAAAAATTTTATCTTGGTAATCGTGGATCAATTCACCATGTATGTTTATTTTAGTTCCTTATCATAACCATTTTTTTCTAGTATAATAACTTCTACTTTTATCAATATAATTTATAAATTGCATGGTACTCCAAAGATCATTGTAATTGATCAAGGTCCTAGTAATTTTTGGATTGATGTATTTGCATGTTTGGGCACCTAGTTGGATCATATGTCATCATATCATCCTCAATATGATAGACAAATAGAGATATTCAATAAATTTTGTGAAGGGTATCTTCATTATTTTGTTTTTGATAAACAAGATAAATGGGTTCATTGGCTACCACTCATTGAATGGTGGTAAGACTTCTTTTCACACTTCTCCAAAATGTCTCCCTTTGTGGAATTATATGGGTATAACCCCCCGCCCCTCCCCACCCCCCGCCCCCACATCCATCACTTTAGCCTTGAAGGTACATCTCAAGGTTTGGGTTATTGAGGAACACATTCAAGTCTATTATGGTCCTTATCAGATCTACGATCAAATGGAAGAATGTGAATTGATGGTGAATGTGTTCCTAAAAATCTTGAACCTTAGGATGCACCTTTAAGGCTAAAGTGATGGATTGGGGGTGATACCCATACAATGACACAAAATGAGACATTTTGGAAGAAGTGTTATACTACCATTCGATGAGTGGTACATAATGAACCCATTTGTCATATTTGTTAGAGATAAAATAACAAAGATACCGTTTAAGGCATTTTTTGACTACCTTTATTTATCCATAAAATTGAGGATGATAGAATGAGTTATGAGCCAATTGCGTGCCCAAACATGCAAATATTCCTATCTAAAAATTATTATAGATATGAGATCTCAGTCACTTACAATGATTTTTAGAGTACCATGAAATTTATGAACTATAATGAGAAAAGTAAGATCTACTGTATTCATGATAAATGGTTTTGATAAGGAAAAAAAAATATAGTTGGTGAGCTGATCCATAATTACCATGATAACATTTTTACCCTAAAACTATGGTAACCCAATAATAAAATCCATGGAAACCTTCTCCCACCTCTAGATAGGGATAGATAAAGACTATAAAAGTCCTAGATTCGTAATGGTTTCACCTTTGTTTTGTTGACATACCATGCATTCATCCACATATTTATGGTTATCCCTCTTGAGTCCTTTCCAAAATAAATATTACTTTATTTTATGATATGTCTTTAAAAATCATAAATGACCTATGGATATGCATGAATTTCATAAAGGATTTTAAGTTTGAGGAGAGTGTTGACATAGTGGATTACACCCTCTGAAGGAAGGCTCAACTCTCTTCCTCCATGCAGCACAATGGAGACATTCATCTTGCTGTGGGTTACAAATGTGAGGGATGAATCTCTAGATTAGGGGCTAGGTCCCCTTGATGCACCTTGAGTCCTTAGATTTCCTACTGCTAATAATGGGGGGAATGAAAAGGGAGAGAAATACTAAAATCAAAACCTAAACTAATGTGGTGATGCACCAAAATGGTTGGTCTACTCAGCTTTGACATACACTTTACACCAGAGATAAGCAATCATACACTTCATTCAAATGAGAAACTTTCCTGCATCAGTGTTTCAATAGGGGATCCTATGGAGATATAGAGAGGAAGAACTACCAGAGGTGTTCTAAGACACACTATGGATAGCCTATTCACATACACCTATACTCTAAGCTGGATACTTCGTGTTGACCTACAAGAGAAGAACTCACAATACACTAGATATATTGGCATAAACTTATGAAATCATGAAAAGGAAATGACTTAACATAAGATAAAACCATAGACATATGTAAAAGTGCAAGCTCAAATGGAGGTAAAAATGCTTCTTTGGATTCAAAGAAAATTTCTTTAGGGCTTTGCCATATAATGTTGAGATCATTTTTTCTCAAATGAGAAGTTACAAATACATAGATAACTTGGAAATAGATAGCTAAAAAATAAACGGATGGAAACTCATGCCGAGTTAAACACTCCTATAGAGACCACAAGCCCATGTTGTTGTCATATTCTTCCAATTACATATAGGAGATCCATGTTGGAGATGTCCAAGTCACTACCCTTGTTGTCCTAGACTTGTAAAAGCATGGGATACTCCTTCTAACAACTGACAAAGCCATCCCCAAGTTATGTTGACTGGACTATACTCTCTTTAATTTTGGGCAAAACTAGTTGTACATTAATGGTGAAGCATGAAAAGATAGGTTGCTCTCCTCTATAGTTCAAAAACCAATAAAGTTTATTAGTTTTTAGTAGATATATTTCACCAAATGTATTAATTCTCCTTGCTGAGTCATCCATGCCACTTGTCTTGGTCAGAGTGGTCATTGATTCTATCCTTTATCTTTGTTAGCAACTAAAATTATTCCTTATTTTTTATTTTTTGCTTTGTCTTTGCCCATGTTTTGTCTCCTTCCTTCAACTTCTCCTTTGCCTTAGCCTTTTCTTTGCTTGCTTTTTGACTTATCTCACCTTTTGCCATGTTTTTTTTAGACATTTTGTCCAAAGGAATTATTTCTATTGATTTGATTCTTTTCTTGAAGGGCATGTTCCCTTTGAGACTTTGTAATTTGTCTCCTTCAGTTGGTTTCCCTTCGCAAGGGTTTATTTCATCTAAAAGTGCCTTTTGGGCTTTCTAAAATGGTCTTCACCTTTCTCAAGGTTCCCTCGGCAAGGATACTTACCCTTTGGACTTTTTGCAAACATCCTTCAAGCCATCAAAATGCCCTCTGAAGGAAATATGTTGCCTTTTGTGAACTTCCTTAGACAATTTCAGGTAGTTTAATCACTTCTACTTATAAAAGTAGACAATTAATGCACCTACACAAACTTGATTTGTGCCACTAGACTAAGCAAAATGATAAAACACTTCAATTTTTCATTAGAAAGGTCTGGCAAAGAACATTTTTTACACAAGGCAGTAGAGGGATGATCTAGACAAACATGGATTGGATGACCTTTATAAAGAAAAGGAGGGGGTGCCAAATTTTAGTTTGTAGGACCAAAAAGTCATTAACATAATTGGTGACTCATAGGGGAAGCATGCCTATTATGCTTGGGAAGACTGGTAGCCATAAATTCCATTAGGCATGGAGTTAGGATGCATCTTGGAAAAGTCAACAATAGCTTTGTAAGGACCTATGAACCAATAAATACTTTACCTTAAGAAACAAGGAAAAAACACACACAAAGGCTAAAAACACTACACATGCATAACAACACTTAGGGAAAATGAGGAAAAAGAAGGAAAATATGTACATGACAAAAGAAACCTAGTAATAATGCTTAAGATATATCTCATTAATAGGGATATGTAGCTCTTCACCATCAAACTTGGAGAGTTAGAAAGCATTATGTTTCTTGTATTAGGTGATAACATATGGGCCACTCTACAAAGCATCAAACTTCACGTGCCTTCCAAGCTTGGCTCGGTCCTCATCCCACTTCAAGACAATGTCACCTTCTGAGAAGCTCCTTGGCATAGACCTTTTGTCAAAATGCTTCTTTGTTTGTTATTGGTAGCTGGTCATGGCATCCATGGCTTGGTCTCCCACTTATTGAAGCTTCATTATCTCATAATACCTAACTTCTAGGTTGTCACTCTCCACCAATTTTAGATGATGGGCAAGATCTAAGGTTGGTAACTCAATTGAGATAAGAAGTATATCTTCTCTTCCATACACAAGTGTGTATGGTGAATTCCTGATCACCCTCTTTGGAGTGATCTTATCTACCCAAAGAGCTATCTTCAACATAGCATGCCAAGTCCTTTGATTTTCCTCCATTGTCTTTTTTATTATCCTAATCAAATTCTTATTTGTGGACTTGACCAACCCATTTCCTTATGGATAGTAGTTGGAATAAGTGCTGAGATAGATGCCATACTTTGATGCCCACTCACTTGTCTTCATTCCCAAGAAATCCAATGCATTGTCTAAAATGATTATAGCTGGGACCCTAAATCTTGTCACTACACCTTCATAGATTTTTAGAACTGCACTCTCATTAGCCTCTTTCAAAGCTACATCCTCTACGCACCTTGTGAAATAATCCATGGTAGTCAAAACCCACTTGTGGCCATTACTAGAAGAAGCATTGATCAACTTTATGAAGTCCAACCCCTATTGCATGAATGGTTGTTCCACCTAAATATAATCAAGAGGCATGGTAGCCAATCATTACTTCCCATCAAATAAGGCACATTTTTGACATTTCATTACCCAAGCATGAGTGTCTTTACACAAACTGGGCCAAAAGTAACCATCCCTCATAATCCTTATAGTTATGGCCTTGGGAGTAAGTGGCCACCAATTGGGCCATCATGGAACTCAAACAATACCTTTTTGACTTGGTCTGAATCAATGCATCTCAAGATCACCCCTGAAAAGTCTTTCATAAATAACACTCCATCAACTAGGACATAAGGAAGATATTAGAGTCTAAAATAGCTCCTCTTAGTCTTATCAAGACCTTGCAGACACTCACCATTTTGAAAGAAATAAACCATGTCTTATGCCCAACTCTTTATGACTATAGGTATAACTATTGTAGGTTCATTATGGAGTACCAAAACATCCTCCTTCAACTCTTTCAAGTTTGTATTGAGGTGTTCACATATCCCTCTTCCTCTTACTAACTTGGTGGTCTTGATCTCTACATCATACTCCATTACTTTGGTGATCCAACCTACACTTTTCTCATTCAAGTATCGGTTACCAAGAAGTATTTTACATTAGGATTTAGCACCATGATGTACATTTTATTGTTAGACAACATATGTCTGAACTTCTTTAGACTTTGTATGACTGCAAGCACCTACTTCTCAACATACGTGTATCTAACCTCATAGCCTTCTAAACCTTGGATGAAAAAAGCAAGAGGTTGTTCTAAATTCTCACCATTTGCTTGAGTGAGCATAGTAGAGATTACCTCTTCATTCCCAAAGGTGTATAGATTGAATTCCTTGGAGAATTTTGGACTTGCCAAGGTAGGAGCTTGGGTGATAGCTTGATTGATGCCTTCAAAGCCTTCTCTTCTTCTTGCTATCCACGTAAATGTCTCATCCTTTCTTAGCATAGAAGTTAGTGGCTTGACAAGCTCATCAAAGTTAGGAATGAATCTCCTAATGAAATTTATTTTGATAAAGAAACTTTGTAAGCCCTTCTTGTGTTCAGACAGGAACAATGTTAAGATGGCATGCACCCTTTCTGGATCAATGGATAGGCTTTCCTTTAAAATGGCATGGCTCAAGATCTTGCCTTCATAGATAGCAGACACACATTTATTTAGGTTGAGAGAGATGCCAAATTCTCTACACCTTTCAAAGATTTGCCTCAGGTCCTTCAAATGTTCACTTGCCTCCTTGGAGAAGATTGTCACATCATCAAGATAAACTAGCATAATGTCATTGATAAAACCTTGGAAAGCCATATCCATATCATGTTGGAAGGTATATCTAGCATTTGACAATATAAATGGCATCTTCCTTTAGGCATATGTTCCCCACTTGGTGGTGAAGGCTATCTTGTATTGGTCACATTCTTATACCAGAATTTGATTGTACCCACAGTAGCCATCCAGGAGAGAGAATCTTTCACTACCTATCACCATCTAAAGAATTTGATTTATACTTGGAAGGGGATAGTGATCTCTCAGTGAGATTCTATTCAGGTCTCTAAAATCCACACATAATCTAACCTCTCTATTCTTCTTCCTAATAGGGACCAAATTGGCTAGCCAAGAAGAGTGTTTGATAGGGAAAATGATCCTGGACTTGATCAATTCAGTGAGTTCCTTCCTCATGAGAGGCTTGATATTTGGATTGATTGGCATTTTAGTTTGCTTGATGGGTTTGGCACATTCCTCTATCTCAATGGTGTGTTGGGCCAAGCTCAGATCAAAGCCCTTGAAATCACCATACTCCCAAATAAAGACATCAGCAAACTCGACATAACATACTAAAAGTTTATTTTTCCTCATTGGTACACACCTTCCCTAGTGCATGGTTGTCATTCTTGCTTTGTCTCTCTTGATTTGGTCATCATCATTCAAAATTTTCTCAAGAGTTACCAAACCTTTGGGAAGCCTGTTGGTCTTTAGTTGAACAATCTGCCCATCATATTGCTATTATAGCTTAGACTAATTTTTTGAAGCAAACTTAGCTTCTTCCTAAAATAAAAGTGCTATTTTTTGGTCCCTTTCAAACACCTACCAATTGGTAACATTATCTGGTATGGAGGGCCTCATAATCACCTTTAAATGATGTTGATTCTTGCTTTGTCTCATCCCCTTTGGGATATCAAATTGAGCACCAACTGTTGTTATTCTATTTGCATACATGTTATCCTCTCTTGGAATGGTAGTGATGTTGAAAGAAATGAATTTCTCTAAAAGGTCCCACACTCTATGCTTGTAATATTTCAGTAAGGAATTCTTGGTCAAGCTTTGACCTCTCACTTGGTTCACAATCAACTCACTGTCTCAAACACCTATAATTCTTTTATTCCTCTCTTCCTTGCCCATTCTAGGCCATGAATAAGGGCCTCATACTCTATTACATTATAGGTGTATGAGAATTCTAACCTAAAAGTTGAGAAGTATTTATCTTTTGAAGGTGAAACCAACATTACCCCACCACCAGCTCCCATCTTAATTCTATATCCATCAAAGAATAGCTACCATAAACCATATTCCTCTTGGTTTGTCTTCATCAATTTTGACATGAAAGCATCTTTCTAATGCATGCAGTAGACTCCAATACTATCTTCTTTAATGAATTTATAAGGATCATGCTCAAAGTTATCATTTCCCCATTCATCAAGGAGTAATTCAGCAACTCCTACAAGGGAAGATGATGGAGATTGGTCCACCTGGAGCTCTTCTTCATCAATGATCGTGTAGTTCACATTTGCCACTTTGAGTAAGTATGGATCCAGGTGATCCTTGTGGATGGGATCTAAATCAATCTTTACTTTAGTTCCATACTTTGTCTTTAAAACCATGTAAGATTAATTAGCTATCAAGTATCCACTAATCTTGGATGTGAAATCCCTTGTTAAGCAAAGAGTGAAGTAAGGAAGAACATTTTCCACTACCAAATCATGGGGAATTAAGAAGGTTGGATATGAATGGAGAGTCATATTCAATCCTCTTGCCACTCCCAAGGTCTTAGCTAGTGATTCATCCAATTGTAGAACTCCTTTGGTCATTTGCTCATACTTGAGGCCTAGTTTATCAACTATGCACTTGGGCATAACTAAGGTGCTTGATCTACTATCAATGATGCAATTATGGACCAATAAACAACCAATAATTAGGGAAAAATAAGAGGGAGAGACCTTCTCATCTTTCTTTGCTTGACCTCCCATGGGAGGAGCCCCATTTACTATCAACACATTATCATTTCTTGCTGGGACAGCTTGCTCACCTAGCCCATACAATTTATTTTGGAGTATATCCTATTGTCTTGGAAGTGCTAAATTATCCCATAATGAGATGTTCATGTGAAAAATTTTCATTTATTCCACTATATTTATTGAAGGATTGCCCCTTTTAAATTTCTCCTTGGGAACATTCGTAACCTATGGTGCAACCTGAGGAGCTCAAGCTATAACCACTAGCCTATAATTAGGAAACTTTTGATTTTTTTATGGTGAAGGAGACATTATAGGTGCTTGAGTGGCCACTTGATCTTCATCAATGGATCTCCTTTTGGACCTAGTGTTGGTTTCAACATCAACATTCTAATTACTTGTGCTCCCCACATAGTTGACTATGTAGAACTCTCCTTCCAAGTGATTCTTGCGAGTGAAATCAGATTGATCCTTCCTATTTTCATCCCAACTTGTGTTGACATATAAAAATTTGATAATTGGGCTACCTAATCACCTTATGTGATCATGTTTTGATTTGGTAACTCATTGGCATAAGCAACCTGTTCTTGGCCATGTTCCAAGGGAGAATAATTGGGTTGCTCTTACACCAAATTATTTTGAGTGGGGACAAGAGCCTTGGAAGATGGAGGGGCATTTGGATTATAGTTTTGATAAGGCTTGACATATGTAATTTGACCTTTCCCTTGATTATAATTTTAGAAGGGAGGCCTATTTGCTTGCTCAAACTACTGGTAGCCTTGATTTGGCCTATAACTCTAAGCTTGTTGTCTCTTAACGGAAACTAACTCATTGGTAACACTCTACAATAGGCTCTTAACTTCATAGATATCATTTATAGGGGTATCATATGGCTTCTCTTGATTAGGTAGAGGAGCTAGAGTGGGTATAGTAGGCTGGACTGAGGGCTGTAAATCAAGAAAGAGTGGTATATGAGGTTTAAGAGCTATCTTTCCTACTTGAACAAGATAATTTTTAGCAGTTATGGCTATTTCATAAGTAGCGGGTAGAGTGTTTCCACCCATGGACTATATCATGACAACAATGTCACTATTTAGGGCCTTCAAGTAGTAAAGGAAAGCATAGCTTGAGGTTGGCCTCACAAGAATTAGGATTCTATCCCAAGTCTTTTGGAACCTAGTGTTAAAATATTACATAAACTCATGTGGGGATCTATTCATGGTGGCTAACTACTCAACTAGAGACAAATGTTCACTTTTTTCACCAAACTTATTTTTCAATAGGGTCTTTAACTCATTCCATAAGCCAAATGAGTTCATAAGGAATGTCCCATACCAATTCAAAACTTTCCCTTTGAAGGACAAGGCTAGCAATCTAATAGCTACATTTTCTTTAGTGATATTATGGATGTTGCAGAGGTTAGATATGTTTCTAATCTGCTCAATAGCAATGATTGGGCCCTCTCCACTAAAGAGAGGAACGCTTTTGAGACCTATCCTTAGAGTTGGGTCATATTGATGAAGGTTCAAGGGACTTTTACCATTGAAGGCCACTAAAGGGAAATCCCTAAGGTATTCAACTGGGGTTTCCTTGAGTACGTATATTTTATGGTTGGTTTAGGAAAATGGCTTGTTATGTAAGGTGGGTATTTTCAAACCTTAGTGTTTTTATTGAGTTCAAAGGTAACTCAACAAATTCAAAAGGGACACCCCCAAAAGAAGATCTTGTAGTGACCTTTGGCATGGGATGTCAGGTTGATCATTAACTAGAGACTGAGTTCTTGAATGGAGTCACCAAGTATTGAATATAGCTCCTTCTTTTGGATTTCTTAACAATATCAAGACCATCACCAATCCTAAAACTTGTAGAACATAGAAATTTGTCCCACCAGACATGCCATAGAATATTGACATAGTGGATTACACCCTCTGAAGGGAGGCTCAGCTCTCTTCCTCCATGTAGCATAATGGAGACATTCCTCTTGTTGTGGGTTGAAAATGTGAGGGATGAATCTTTAGATTAGGGGCTAGCTCCCCTTGATACACCTTGAGGCCCTAGATTTCCTACTGATAACAATGGGGGGAATGAAAAGGGAGAGAAATACTAAAATCAAAACTTAAACTAATATGGTGATGCACCAAAAAGGTTGGTCTACTTAGCTTTGACATACACTTTACACCAGAGAGAAGCAAACATACACTTCATTCAAATTAGAACCTTTCCTACATCAGTGTTTCAATAGGGGAACTTATGGAGATATAGGGAGGAAGAACTACCAGAGGTGTTCTAAAATACACTATGAATATCCTATTCACATGCACCTATACACTGAGCTAGACACTTCTTGTTGACATACAAGAGAAGAACTCACAATACACTAGATATGTTGGTATAAACTTATGAAATCATGAAAAGAAAATGACTTAACATGAGATAAAACCATAGACATGCAAAAGTTCAAGCTCAAATGGAGGTAAAAATGCTTCTTTTGATTCAAGGTAAATTCCTTTAGGGCTTTGTCATACAATTTTGAGATCATTTTTTCTCAAATGAGAAGTTAAAAATATATAGAGAACTTAGAAATAGATAGCTAAAAAATCAAGGGATGGAAACCCATGCTGAGTTAAAAACTTTTGCAGAGACCACAAGCCCATGATGTTACCATATTCTTCTAATTGCATATGGGAGAGCCATGTTGTAGATATCCGAGTTGTTTCACTTGTCCTAGGCCTGTAAAAGCATGGGATACTCCTTCTAGCAACTGATAAATCCATCCCCAAGTTGTGTTTATTAGACCATGCTCTCTTCAATGTTAGGTACAATTGGTTGTGCATTAATGGTGAATCATGAAAACACGGGCTGCTCTCCTTTATAGTTTGAAAACCAATCTATTTTATTGGTTTTTGGTATATATATTTCACCAAATGTATTAATTCTCCTTGTTGAGTCATCCATGCCACTTGTCTTAGTCTGAGTATTCATTGATTTTATCCTTTGTCTTTGTCAGTATCCAAAACTATTCCTTATTTTGTCTTTTCCACTTTGTCTTTGTCTCCTTCCTTCAACTTCTCCTTTGCCTTGGCCTTTTCTTTGCTTTCTCTTTGACTTATCAGGCCTTTTGCCACACTTTCCTTTAGACATTTTGTTTGAAGGAATTATTTATTTTGATTTTCTTAATTTTCCTGAAGGGCACGTGCCCTTCGAGACTTTGTAATTTGACTCCTTTAGTTGGTTTCCTTCTGCAAGGGATTCTTTCATCCAAAAGTGCCCTTTGAGATTTTTGAAATGGTCTTCACCTTTCTCAAGGTGTCCTCTACAAGGGTACTTACCCCTCAAACTTTTTGCATACATGCTTCAAGCCATCAAAATTTCCTCCGAAGGAAATCCATTTCCTTTTGTGAACTACCTTAGACCATTTCAAGTCCTTCAATCTCTTCTACTTGTAAAAGTAGATAAGTAATGCACCTGAAAAAACTTGATTTGTACTAGACTAAGCAAAATGACAAAATACTTGGATTTTTCATTAGAAAGGTTTAGTAGAGAACATCTTTTGCACAAGGTAGCAGAGGGATGATCTAACCAAACATGGATTAGATGACCTTTGTAAATAAAAGGAGGGGGTGCTAAATTTTGGTTTGTAGGACCAAAAATTGGTCAACAGAGAGAATGCTTATAAAGGTATAATCGATATTTATATCATAATGTGTTCTCCTTCCATGTAAATTTAATGACCCCCCAGAACTAAGATAAATATTATGAATCAAACCCTATGTATCTCTATCATTCTCCCATTCTGATCTTTCTTCATCTAGCCAATCTGCCTACCAAATAATCATTACACATAACAATGCCTCAAATGATTGATCTCTCCTGTATAGTGCATCTACCACCACATTCTCTTTTCCTTTCTCATATACTATTTCAAAATTATATACTAACATTTTAGTCACCTATTTTTATTGTTTTTTTGATAATAATCATTGTTCTAAAAAATATTTGAGTCTATCATGATTAGTGTTTACCTGAAAGTGTTAACCCACTAAATAAGGTCTCTATTATTTGACTGCATGCAGAATAACCATCAAATATTTCCCATAGATTGGATTAAGCCTAGGTATTCCCTTAAGTTACAACTCTAAAATTCAAGTGGTATACCTTATTTCATGATTATAACCCCCATGTTGTATCATAATGGATCACATTCACAATTAAAAGTTTTAGAAAAATTAGAGGTACCCAAAATTAGAGTCATGCACATAGCCAAATTTAGTTGTTCTTATGGTCATATTTTATAATGAATGGAATGATATTGTATTTAATTTACAAATTTTTATTCCAAATTAATAAATTGTTTTAATAATAATAATAATGAGTTGATGGCACATACTAAGGGAAAAAAAAGTCTGACTAGATCTCAAGGTAGGATACCCATGGCCAACAATAATCATTGACCCATGGGAACAATTAACCATATTTATATACTTATTTGACACAATTCAAGAAAATGACAAGGAATTTATAATCCACTTCATCTTTTAATCTAATGCAACTTGCAATGAAGCAATAGTTTTTGTAAAAAGAGATAGAGAAAACCTTAATTTGTTTACAATTTTAGGATTGTAAACATCAAAGAATATTGGTGAATAGGAAAAGATGAAGAAATGAAAAAAATGATAAGCATAAGTATGCCTTCTTATAAATATTATTGGATATGTATAAACTTGTGACTTGAAAATTATTTTTGCACATTTCATGACCTATTTTTACTAGCGTTAAATTAATACCATTTACACGGGGATGTGCAAATACTTAAGTTGGGGAGTGTGATGAGGCCCATAAGTGGCCCTCATATTCATTCTTAGTATTTCATAAACAAATATTTATATTGCATCCACACTATTTTGTCCCATATGATGTTGATATATACACATATTAAATGAATGATGTATATGTATATTTTTTTGGTTTAAACTAGCTATCTCTACATAAATTGGTATGATTTAATTGCTTGAATATTTTTGGTATTACTAATGGTGAAATGAAAAATGTATGTGAAACCCACATCTATTAAGGAGAATAAATCCATTAAATTTTTTTAGCCTATAGCCAATGTCTATGGATACTTCTATCCACTATTGTATTTCTGGGCACCCATAATAACTGAATGTAATCCACCCATAATAATTATTTTAGGTGATTATTTACTATCTATGAATAGTTATGACTAACTGACACCATCCAACCACTTATAACTAACTCAAAGAATTACGGATGGTTTTTTTTATAGTTTGGGAAGCATTATAAATATTTTAACACCTTTGTTTTCATTTGACTATTTCATTTTTATTTCTTCCACATGGTTGCAATGTCTTATTTTATCATGATATATTATAATTTCCTTTTTGTTATCTTAACTTAGTTCAAGTTTTTAGTTATAACTCTTTGGACTATAAATCAACCATTAATACCCTGCTTCCTCTATATAAAGAGAAGATTTTCATGTTGTAGAAAATAATCAAGGGAGTAGACTAGAACAGAGTTAGATTAATCTTTGAGTAAGTTATAATTTAGATAGAGCCTAGTCAGACTTGTAGCAATTTATTTGATGCTAATTTTGAATTAATAAGAGTTATTTTTAATTTATTATTTCTCAATTAAAGAAGGGATTCAATCTCCAAACTAACCAAGGGAGGGACCAATCACAAGGATTCGATGGTCTAGTTTTCCATTTGTTAGTTTATTTTTATTATGTGCACATTTCATTTTTGTAAGTTTTTATACTTTCCATTTTATTGTTAATTTCATTTAAAAAAAATTAATTTAATGTGTACCTTTGAAATTTTTATTATGTGGGAATCTTCCAATATTATATTATCATTTCAATTCTAGCATTTACTTTCCTACAGTTGACTTTCCACAAGAGTGTTTCCCTTCAACAAGTGTGTTTACTTTCAATGTAAATGTGGGTTAGTTTAGTTTCAATTCCATGTACGTATTAGATTAGTAGTTATTTCACCCATTTTTCAAATTATTTTAGTGTTGCATATACATTTCATAATCCTTGTAAGGTTATACATCCCTGGGTTGACAATTAAGTGAAGGATCATACAATTTATATATTATGTGACTACCACTTGGGGTTTATCATCTCAGGTTGAAGGATATTTCCTTAAGCTAATAGATTAAATTAGATTGTGTGATCCCTAAAAATAAAATTTTTATGAGGTACATGTGTTTAAACAATTTCAAAGGAACATATATGCCCTTAGGAGTAATAACAAGATACCTCTCACCACTTTACAACCACCCAATAACAAAATGACCATGTTTGACCCAAAGTAAAATAATAATCTTCCATTACCAAAATGAAATGGTCCAATAATACCCCTAAGTACTTAACTCCTATCCCAAAAGGAGGGTATAACATAATTGAATATACTAAAACCATCAAAGTTAACATCTCCCTACATGAGTTAGCTTAGATTATTGTAAAATATATTTATTTTTTAAATTTCTCACTAAATATAATGACAAGGGAAAACATAAGGTAACACATAAAAACATGGGCATATAGAGACAAAATTAAAGATCCCCCTTTCTTTCTCATAGTTTTAATTTTTGATAAACATTCACACAACTACTTTGTAAATTTAGGTTCTTCAGTGAATGTCTACCTTCTGAGATTTACAACAAACTAGGATTATTCCCAATTAAGTGTAACTATATAAATAAGAGGTTAGTGTGGTAGGTGAACTGAAAAATATTCACATTCAATTTGTATTAAAATAACATGTATAAAAATTCACTGATATCTAGTTGGTGGATTTACTTGAAGTTTATGGTATGCTTCTTAGCTAAGATTTCTATAAAGCTTTAAATGGTTACATGGTTACCAACTTTTCATATTATTGATTGCCTTAGAAAGGGGTGGAAAACAAAATTAGAGTAAATAATGATGCCAAAGGTTGTTATCCATCAATAAACAAAACCAAAAAACTGAGAGTGTCCAAATATTTACCCATATAGGAGTGTACATGTTAACCACAAACCTAAAATGTAAACCAAAGGACTATAACACATACACATCTGACATAAGGACAATATAGTTTAACAAAGCTAATTCAATTTAAGCCTCTAGTGTAGGTGCAATACTCACTAAGCTAGTACGGAAGTGATACTTGGTTGTATATTAATGCAATTCCCATGCATAAACAATATTACAATGTATGAAGCCTTATTTTTGGGATTGGAGCTCACCCTAGATTATGGAGTCAAAATGATGTATGTCTTTGGTGACTAAAAAATTGTTATCAATTAGGTAAGATCAAAGTTCCAGTGTAACACATCATACCTTATAAGGTATAAAAATAGGGTATGGGACCTAATTAATGTTTTTTATGCCTTCAATATATACCCCATCCCATGAGGAAATAATCACATAATTGAATCATTGGCTTCGGTTATAGCCACCTTATCCCTACTAGAAGAATCCAAACTAGACACATTTTATATATAAATGGTACCATGTTGTTATTTATGTTTTCTATTTTTTAAATATATGCCCCATCCCATTAATAAAGAATCACTCAAATAAATCATTGGATTCTACTACAACTACCTTATCCCCACTAGAATAATCCCAACTTGACACATTGTTTATAGTAATGGTATCATGTCCCTTAGGCCCTTGATAAAATTCAAAGTTTCCAAGTGTTCTCTAACAATCAATAGATTCTAGGATTATGTGCACAGAGTTGGGGTATAATTATGTGGACATACCCAATAATATGTATGTGTTATTCATTCTATGCGTATGAATTATCTGAATAATGTGTACATGTTATTTGAAGCATGGCTCGATAATTAATTATCCATAATGTGTATCTATTATTATATAACATGTACGTATTATATAGTAATACATATGCATTACATTAATTCTTATGCAATATCTTAACACGTATGCATTATCATAATGTGTACATATTATTGTTGTGTGTTTTTTAAAACCCATAATCAAAGACCTCCCTAATTAGCAGTTTTTCAAGTGTTAAGTATAATTCCATGATCACATTTCTTCTCAACCAGGCCTTTATACTTGCCAAAGATATGCCACTAGTGTATGAAGCCTTTATAGTGGTTTAAAGGGGTTGGATGATATAACCTTGAGTGAAGAGTTTTTGGCATGCATATTTGGTGTGCAGTCATTAGCCACTACATGGATGTCGGTATAGTTTATATAAATGTCATGTCAAATTTAAGCTATAATTACAAATTTAAAATCTAACAATTAATTTACACATAAAATGAATAATATATATGTAATTTTTTATGTTTTAGGAGGAGACGCTACCTTCATTGTCACAATCCACATTTTCAAGATTTGATCTCACGTAGCCATTATTTACATATACAGAGCTAGCTACTGGCCCATCCACTACTACAACTACATGTTTCAGCATGACACCTTTTGCTTATACAGAAGTAAAATTTTGATTACATATTACACTCTTGGTTTAATAAAGGAGAAAAAATTGCCATATATCTTTGATACTTTATAGAAAACTAAGTGAGACCTTGTTTGTTTAGTTGATGACTCGAGTAGACACTCCTCCATCACTGTAAGTGGAGACATAGGCATTACTGCAGTGATGCCATCCACACAAGCCCTCATAGAGGTACATATTAACTTATGAGTTTTAAATGTAGAATAGATTTTTTTAAATAATTTTACTACTTACTTGCCTAGAAAATATAACTTATGTGAATGTATTATGTATGCAGGGTTATCCCATGACATCTGATAGCCCAATTCAGATGGTTAGTAGGGAAACATCTCATCTTTCATCCTCATTTTAGATGCATGTTCATGCAAGTCAACCTGTCATTAACCCAACTAAGTGTCAAAATTAGATTAAGAAAGACCATGAAATTGTAGTAAGTGCATGTTTAAATTATTTTTATTCTATTTTAAGATTAATTTCTTAATTTGGTTACATACATATTTTATGTTAAGTTTCTAATAATACTTGTATTTGAACAGGTTCAACTACAAGTGAACTATGATCGTAGGACCCACAGTCAGACCTTGGAGCAATCCAAGGCATTTGAGGGATCTCCATCTATCATCATGACATCCAAGGGAAGGTCTTATTTGAGGAAGGCAAAGAGAGGGAGGCTATTTGGTGATTAGCTCATGTCTGACATGATGTACTTTTTTATATGCCTATATGGCAATGTATGCATTTTTTATGTCTAGATGGAAATCTATGTATTATTGACATTGTACAAGTGCCTATATGGCATTAACTTGACATTCTATTACATTTTTATTTTGTAAGCCTTTATGGCTTATATTATTATATTGTAAAATTAATTTATGATAAATGAGGTTTTTTTTTACTTCTATTATCAATAATGAAGTGTAAATTTTTACCATTGATCTATATTGTTTAATATTTTTGAGTTTTTAGTCATTTTTAATTTTGTCATTGAAAATTGATTTTGTGTGTTTGTTAAATATGAACTTAGAAAAGAACAATGTCAAGATTATATAGACAACACTAGTCATTTTTAAGATTATATGGCTAGTCCTTGTCAAACTATAAGGTCAAGGTCATGACCTACAACCTAAGAAAAATGTCTTTACTCATGTTCACCTATTGTTTCCTCCCTAATTATGCACTTCATCTCATGTACTCATGGAATCAACAAATCCTATAAATCTCAAGTAGATAAGGGTTTAGTTTGGGGATATATGGATTAGTGTTGACCTTTTGCATTTTTTATTTTTCAAACCTCTTAAACATAAAAGAGATATTGTACATCAATAAATAAAATAAATAGCTACCATAAAATGCTCGTAAATACTCTTAATAAAATTATTGATAATTTCTTGATGATTAAATGAACGAAATCACTCATCTATTTGTCAATGAACTAAATTCAAAATTTAGTAAAATTGATGTGTATGATTGACTTCTAATGACTATAAATGGAAATTATGAATGATATAGACAAACCCATCCAATTTAAGAGGTGGCATAATAAATTGTGCCAAGAAAACATAAACAATCATACTATTGTGGCTATATGGTCACAAGGCTATTAATGTGAAAGGGGGAGGTGGACAAATGGGGTTGAACATGAATGTGTGAAAGGGGTTTAAAACTTCAGAAGTCACCATGATACTTCACTAACAACAAATTTGGACCAATCACCCATACATAGACAAATGTGGATAACATATAATGTGAAATGCATGCCAATATGTCATTTTTGAGTGTCTAAATTTTTCTTCACTTTGAGATGCATGATTACCTACTAAGAATGTGGTGTGAGTAAATGATTCAATGAATAACATATTAAAAATAGTTTCTAAGTACTAAAAACCCACATTTCCCTATGTCTATAAGTACTAAAAAAACCACATTTACCTTTATTGTACAAACATGGTGAGTGGAAAATAGTAAATATTATATGTTAAATGTATTGCTAATAGGATACCTCATTTGTTCCCAATATCCAATAGAAGTCCCAAGTGTTTATCATTCTGTTAGAGGAGACATAAAGTAGAATGATATTGAAACCTTATGTATCATCAAGTAATGGGTCTCCACATCTAAACATGAATTTGAGTCACTCATTAAATATGTCAATTGATGTTTGAACCCTATATATGTAAAGTGACATGGATTCAATTTCACAACACTTAATATGATGAATCACATGCATCTTTGTCACCAATATGCAGCATAAATCCCTTGGGTTCATTATGTCATCAAAGAAAGCACCACTTTGAAAAATATAGTGAGTATAATATGCCCCCATTTTGAAACTTATGGTGAGATTATGTAACTCATACCTTGATATAAATTAGATCATGTATCATTGAAATATATCAAGCATATAATTAAGTATCATGGCATGCAAAGATATAAAATTTAAGGAATATTTACAAAAAAAATAGTATGTCCCACGTTGCCTCAAGATTTATTTGAAAATGGAATGTGTTAATAAAATTAAGTATATTAGTGAATGATTCATATTGAATTAATGCATAGTAGTTAGGAGCATGAGCAAGGCAAGGATTTTTTCCCTTGGGTTGCCTTAGGACATGCACAATAAAGAACACAATAAAATAGTAAAATCATAGCCATAAACAATATTAGCATGTGTACATTATAATAATTATGTATCACATGAAAATATTATAGCATGTAAATTATTTTTATAACTAACATCTTATTAAAAAAATTATCATAACAAATATGTATATCAATTGTGTATCATAGAAAGACTGCATCACCAATAATACATAGATAATGCATTGAGTGTGTAAATCAAGCATCATAAATAATATATTATTTATAACATTATTAAAACATAATTTAAATAAATATAAATGAAATACTAAAATGAAAAATGGTAAATATTCTCCCTTGTGTTTCCCTACCATAACTACAAATAACATAACAACATAAAACATGTATAAAACCTACACGATGTTGAATGGATATTGTAAAGGATTACTTTCTAAAGTAGAAAGAATATATGCCCCCATATATGACATTGAATGTATATTTCAAAGGCTTTATTTCTTAGAGACCAATGAGACTATTCAGTAATGTTTAATATGGTATAAACACTATTGTTTAGGAGGGTGGAAACACTATTGTTCATGAGGATGAAAACACTGACAACATATGTTATCAAAGTTCTAGATGTTATTCTATAACTCCATTTCCAGTTATTCTTCACTAAAAGATATAATTTATAACCCATTTATATGGGTGGATAATATATAATCCCACAATCTTGGCCTCCTATCACACCTGGTCAACAAACCCACCACCCATTCTAGCTTCAAGAATGTCTTTCCCAATACAAGAAAAATGTAGAATTTTAGCCTAACTTCAGACATGCATAGATTAGAAACTATAATTCATTTATAAAAACCATAATATCCCTCGTCTTTATGTCTAAAATCTCTTATTTCAACCTAGATCACTTTGGTCAAACCTTCAAGAGTAATTTGTGGCATAAGTTACAGTGACATGTCCTTAAATGCCACTTTTTGGTAATAAAGAGACAACTTCTTGAGATCTAATAGGAATTTTTACCTCTGAGACCCCCAAGTGAAAATATATCACTTAAAACACATTGAGATAGGTTAATTACACATGTTTCCATGACCCTGACATCTAAGTCCACTCAAAAATACATTTTCACTACTATTTAGGAGAGCAAAAACACTAAAAATAAATGTTGTCAAAGCACAAGTTGTTATTCAAAAACTCTATTTCTGATGATTATTCATTGTAAAATTATACTACCAGCACATCCGTATGGGTGTATAATGTCTAGGAACATGTTATTGGCCTCCTATCATTCCCATTTGACAAACCCACCACCCATTTCGACCTCAAGAATGACCTTCCCAATACAATAAAAATGCATAATTTTAGCCTAACTTCATATGTGCATAGAACAAAATCTATAAGTCATTTTGATGAACCATAATATTCTTCCTCTATGTGTCTAAAAAATCTTCTTTCATATCAAATCAATTTGGACTAACCTTCGAGAATAAGTTACAATGATGGGTCCTAAAATGTAACGTTTTGGCAATGAAGAGACAATTTCTTGAGCTCCCACAAAAAATTTTACTTCGGGACCCCGGGTGAAAATATATATCTTGGATGAAATTTTAATAGGAAAATTACATTTTTTTCCATGACCCTGACATCCAATCCTAATCAAAAATGCATTTTCACTACTGTTAAGGAGGGTAGAAACACTGACAATAAATGTTGTCAAAGCTCAAATTGTTGTTCAAGAATTCCATTTTTGGTGCTTCTTCACTATAAAATAACACTACCAACACATCAAAATGGGTGGATAACATCTATTACCATGTCTTTATCTTCCCTTCAAGCCCTATGAATAAACCCACCACCCATTCCAACCTCAAGAATGATCTTCCCAATACAAAAAAAATGTAGAATTTTAGCTTAAATTCAGACGTGCATAGAACAAAAACTATAAGTCATTTAAATGAAATGTAAGATCCCTCCTCTACATTTTTTAAAATTCTTATTTCACCCTAGATCACTTTAGATGAACCTTTGAGAGCAATTTGTGGCATAAGTTGCAGTGACAAGTTCTAAAATGTAACTTTTTGGCAGTAAAGAGATAACCTCTCAAGCTCTAAAGGGATTTTTTACCTCTAATACCTTTAGGTGAAAATATATTTATTTTAAAACATATATATAGATTTATTACATGTGTTTTCATGACCATGACATCCAAGTCCACCCAAAAATACATTTTCACTATTATTCAGGAGGGTAAAAACATTGACAACAAATGTTGTCAAATCTCAAATTGTTATTTGAGAACTCCATTTTTAGTGATTATTCACTATAAAATGACACTTCCAAACATTTTTATGGGTTTATAACATCTAGGACCATTTTATTTCCTCCTATCACACCTGGTTGACAAACCCACACCCATTCTAGCCTCAAAAGTGACCTTCCAAATACAAGAAAAGTGCATAATTTTAGCCTAACTTCATACGTGCATAGAATGGAAAATATAAGTCATTTTAATGAACCATAAGATACCTCCTCTACATGTATAAAAAATATTATTTCACCTTGGAGCACTTTAGATGAACTTTTGAGATTAATTTGTGGCATAAGTTGCAATGAAGGGTCCTAAACTATAACTTTTTGGCAATGTAGAGAGAACTTCTCGATCTCTAGTAGTAATTTTTACCTCTGAGACCCCTAGGTGAAAATATATCACTTAAAACACACACACACACACACACACACACACACACACACACACACACACACACACACACACACACACACACACACACACACATGTGAATTACACATATTTTCATGACCTTGATGTCCATGTCCACCCGAAAATACATTTTCACTACTGTTCACGAGGGGAAAAACACTGACAACAAATGTTGTCAAAACTCAAACTGTTGTTTGAGAACATTTTTTATGCTTCTTCACTAAAAAATGGAAATTCCAACATATATGGATGGGTAGATAACATCTAAGACCAGTTTATTGGCCTCTCATCACACTCGGTTGACAAACCCACCACCCATTTTGACCTCAAGAATGACCTTCTAAATATAAGAAAAATGCAAAATTTTAGCCTAAATTCAGACATGCATAGAATAAAAACTAAAAGTCATTTACATGAATAATAAGATCCCTCCTCTATGTGTCTTAAAACTCTTCTTACATTCTATATCACTTTTTATGAACCTTCAAGAGTGATTTGTGACATAAGTTGCAGTGACGGGTCCTAAAATGTAACTTTTTGGTAGTGAAGAGACAACTTCTCAAGCTCCAATAGGAATTTTTATCTTCAAGACCCCCAGGTAAAAATATATCACTTGTAACACATTTTTATTTGAAAACAACATGTGTTTTCATGACCCTGACATCCAAGTCCATCCAAAAATACATTTTCACTACTATTCAAGAGGGCAAAAACATTGATAACAAATGTTGTCAAAGCTTGAGCTTGTGTTTGATAACTCCATTTCTAGTGTTTATTTAATAAAAAATGGCACTAAAACACATTTATATGGGTGTATAATTTCTAGGACCATTTTATTTTCCTCCCTTCATGCTCAGTCGATAAACCCACCACCTATTCTGGCCTCAAGAATGACCTTCCCAATACAAGAAGGGCCATAACTTGGGTTTTATAAATCTAAATGAATTTAAATTTGGATTAAAGGTCTACCTTGACATTTTAAAACTTTTTCAAGTTTTCTTATTTCCTTAATATACCTAAGGAGATATAAAATTCAAAAACATGAGCCTACACATGTAAAAATAAAGGAAAAATGGACCAAAAGTGTTATAAGTCAAGTTCTATTACTCCAAATGCTCTAAAATTTGATTTGAAAGTTTTCAAGATGTAGTGAATATGTTTCAAGTTTTTTATAGCCTCAAAATCCAATCAAAATGAAGTTATACATGATTGTTCAAAAACATGGCCTTGTTTTTAGGCCTAAATGAGTTAGGTTGAGTAGCGAGTAATCACCTTATTGAGGTATTAGATATTATAATGGACATGGAATATTTCAAAGAGTATCCAAATGTTTTTCATAGGTTTCAAGATTATTCTCATTTTATATATCCAATCTTACTCTTCATCCACCTCCAAATAGGCCTAGTAAGCTAGTGGCATAGGGAACTTTTTTACAAGCAAAGTGATAATGACCCAAGGTGATAGGTTGGCATGATTCAAGATATGAATTATCTATTTTTTTCATATGGAGGACCTCATTTTTATCATAATAAGTTTGATATATACACTAGCCACCTTGGCTACACTAATGAGGTGGATTGGTGTAGTCAAGAATCAAGAGGAGATAGTTTGCCTCTCCAAAGAAAGAGGTCTCTAATTTGAGGTTTTTTATTAGATTTTAAGATGTAATAAGAATTAAAAATATGCTTACACTTTATTTCCATGTTCAAGGTGGAGGAATGTCTATAAGCAAGGATTATACATTCAAAATCATGCAATATCATGATGATGCTAGTAAATGCAATAACAGAGTGGCAACTCGGGAGTTGACAATCAATTACATACATGTAAAAAAGAATAAATGCTAGATGGGGAGATAGTTATACCATGATCTTTGATGTATACTAAGTCAAGACTATTGAATAAACTCATCAAAAGTGTAGACTTATAAGGGTGTGTTTTTTGAAGTGAGTGTAATAGAGCTTTAAGGTCATCAATCTCCTTAGAAATAGGCTTTCAATAATGTCAAACATGTTACCCAACCACTTCATGGGATTTGAAAACAAGCTAGTTTAATAAGAAGTGAGCATTGAAGGCAAGGACATGGTGAGTTAATATCAAAATGGAATCAAGGAGACCACCATCCCCAAATATAGGTCAACTCATCAAGGCAATTGACCACATCAAACACTTCAAACAGCCATGATGCTCCTTCTACGCCTTCTTTCATTCAAGGCAACCTTATTTCAAGGATAAATGCTAAGTACTTTTAGCTTGAGCTTCTCTTATCTTTAATAATACGAAATTCTTTATTAACAATGCCAACTATGTGAAGGTGGAAGCTTATATGGCATCACTAACCTACAAAAAATTGTAAGTAATTAAAAATGAAATTTATATGTACTACCTATAAAATCAAAAACATTTGGTAAAATTGATAATATTTACATTTTAGAAGTCAACATACCTGCACATATCAATCCATCAAACCACTAGGATCTGCTCTAATATTGGTAGTAACAAGATAGCTTCATGGTCTAACTCATGAACTTTCCATATATTTTTATTTAATGTCCTCATGATATTTTTTCAGTTTAATATTCATTGTAAGAACCAAATTTGAATAGTGAAGTATCTTCTTATGTGTTTCAAAGTCTTCAAATAACCATATATCTAAATTTTTGATTGGATATCATCAAAGCCAAGTTATAGTGACTACCATAGAACTAGTAGTATACATAATGTTTTATCCATCTATGACTATGTAAGCCATTTTTCTTTTTCCTCTATACACTGACATAAGTATTAATATGTCCCCTCTTCATTGTTCTCATCTGCAATAATTGCAAATACATTCCCTATATCAAAAAAAACATTTTTTATGACACTATATGAAGATAGATAATGGGATTAAATAGTATACAATGAATAATATTATACATGTCTACACTAGATCAGATGGTCAAAATCATGTGATAATGTTGTATCTATAAAATATAATTCTAGTGGAACCTAATATGTGTTGATTGGAATTAGAGGTATGAAACTCAAGTCATCCACCCACTCTTGTGACTCACACTCATTCTAAATACAGTCCATGCATGTAGAATAAAAACATTCCAAGTGTCTCGTATGAGTAGTCCAAGAGCCTATATTTGAGCTACAAAGTGAGTTGAACTCACTTAAACATGTTACAATCATAGAATCCTCATACTTTGCTAAGTTTTCTTCCTCCATTAACCAAAAATGTCTACAAATAATAAAATTTGGTTGAGCACCATGGTACATGTTCTCATTACACCATTTAACCATGTTTTATGCATTAGTCAAATGAGCACCCTCATCAAATTTCAACTCCTTCCTTGTAATGGCTCTTTTTACACATGCTCCAGCACCGTCATGTTCCCCTTTTCCATGGCTAGCCTTAGTTAAACTCCAAATATGTTCTACACCAGGGGTAATGTGCATCTTTCTCAACCAATAAAATGTTTATTTATTCTTGAATTGCTATGTGCAATTATCTGACCAAATGTAATACTAATTGAAATGAATGTTTTTCTCAGTCAACTATCCATATAACTTTTCAAAATAGTTTTGCATGTACTCTATATAATGTGATCGGTCATAGTTGATATGAAAATGGTAATCCCTTAATATTTTTTATCTTACTTAGTACTATTAGGTATAACCATGAATGTTATATGCACAAATATGGCAACTTGTGATGAGTTATAATATTACAACTGAACTTCTATTTATGCTTTGAATGTGTAATTTTTAACAAAGTTGATTACTCAAATAATTGAACCAAGTTGGAATGCATTCTTGCTTATCTTGAATTGTTAATCCAACCATCTATCCCTATGTGTGTTCTTTACAAACTCATAAATAATTTTCTCCCTGAATTTGACCATAAATTTTGAAAAAAGTATTTGTTTTGTAATAAGCTCACACCTTTTAGAATATTTTCCATCTTTTACTTGATAAGTCACAGATTTCTATTTGCTCAAACCAACTAATTTCTATCCAATTGCACTTTTTTCATATTCATGGATATAATCTTTTAGTTTTGGCAATTCACCATAAATGATGCAATTTTCATACAAACATGTTTTGTTCTAAAAGAACTTTCCATCTAATCTTTCACAAAAAATGGTTGAAATAAATTCCCTGACTAGTTTTGGTAGAAATTCTAATCTATACTCCTATAAAATATTGTTAGTATGCAAATTAAAATTAATATGGAATAAAATATCATAGTGCATTGCAAATTCAACATGTTACCTATAACAAGTGGTGTGTGTCTAATTTATTTTATATAAAAAGGTTTGGCCATCTCAAAATATCTTTGACTAATATAAATTTTTAGATGTTTTTTCAAAACTTAGAGTACAATTATGTTTGAGTCATATCCAAGAAATATTTTAGATGTGGTTCATGGTTACAAGGACCAAATATTCTTTTGACTACATCTCTTGCATTGGGTGAAACTCTAGTATTGTCCTTCCAAAATTATACAAGTAACTCTTTTAGAACATCAGTTATAGCCTTGTCTTTTTGTGGAATTTGATTAGAGAATGCTCAAAGCTCATTAGTATTGGGTTCATTAAGTCTTTTTCATCTTGAAATTTACTTTATTAATATTTTTCTATTTATATCAAGTGTTTGGCTTGTTTTTGAAATCAATCATATTTTCCATGTTTGACTACTTACTACCCGAGTTATGATTATACATCAGGTAGCATTACAATATTTGTTGTGTGATTTAGGGCCTATAGTATGATATGCATCATGTAAGTTGTCAACAATTTTTATGTTTTCATCATCCATATTATATGTTCTTAGCCCTAATGTGTATAGTGTAGGTCTCATCTTAATCAATTTCATCAATGAAATAAATAATTGACATCTTTTACTATTATCAGTCAAATTATGAAAGAAACTATCCCAAATTTTTTGAACTAATCTTCTTGAATGACGGTCAGACATTTTTTTAGGCATTAGTTTCAAAATATTTTCATCGACTTGAATTAAGTACTTACCTTTTCTATGCATAATTATTGGAGGTGTTATTATTGGTGGAACTTGTTGAGAGGGTGTTTTAAAATCATCATACTTTCCTTGATTAGTGGTGGGATGACATTTTCTTCATTGTTTCTTTTCTCATTATATGCTTCCATGAAATTTTCATCTTTTCATCATTATTTCTTTCCATGAAAATTTCTTCATTATTGGGGAGTAAGGCATCATGCATGCAGTCATCATCAACAAAATAAAAAAGACTATACTTTGAATGTGAGCTTCTAACATTATCTAATTCATTATTATCAATTTCATCATTATGCAATTCATTATTGTCAATTCCATCATTGTTTTTATTGAAACACTACTTTTTACATAGATTAGGTGTATAGAATGCACTAATAATTTTATCATTATTGAATTGATTATTTTAAATTTCATCATTTTAAATTTATTATTGTCAATTGCATCATTGTCTATGACATTTGGCTCATTAGATATAGTTTATGTAGCTTATTTTAAATGAACTGTTTGCATTCATACCTTGTTTTTTTCTTTCACCTCTTGTATTTGATCAAGTGTTTTATTTTTCAACTTCTTTCTCTTTCTCAAACATGATCCATTAGACAATTGATAACATTTCAATGGTGGGGTCTAAAAAATCACTTGATAACTCTCATTCTCAACTTACAAGTACTATATAAGCGTGCAGAGAAAGTCTATGGGGATGGATTTATTAAATTGGGTAAAAAAATCCATTAAAAAGTAAATTTTTATCTATATTAGTATAATACATATACATTATAATATAACACGTACATGTTAGGTAATAATGTGTGTGTTAGGTAATAATACATACATATTATGTAATACATACATGGTACTATAATGTGTATGCATTATTACATAACGTGTATGTGTTATATATTTGAATTCAAAATCCAAGCCTTTTGAATCAAAAACAAGATGGATTACCAAACCAAATGCTTAGACCTATCAATCTATAGTTGAGTCTGAGAGCTTTGATAAAAAAACAATAAATTTCAACTTCCATCACCAAACAAACTAGGAATTTCAACAACAAAATTTGAAAAACTATTACCAAGACAATGAGCATGCTCTCCTCTTTTCAAATATATGATTTTTATAAATTTTAGACTAATTTAAGGTTACAAACTATGTTGATTTCTAACTATAGTTTCTTTAGGCTGCCACATACCACAAATATACATGTCTATACATGTTAATATTTTTTATTAAGCACAAAATATATCCTGAGAGGGGGGGTGAATCAGTATATTATATATCTTTTTACTTAATCAAATTCTTTTTATTTAACCACTTAACCACACATTCAAGATATGCAATAAAACTAAAAATATAATATGCACCACACAAGAGAGAGAGAGAGAGAGAGAGAGAGAGAGAGAGACCACATGTTTACATGAAAAATCAAAGTGGGAAAAACCATGGAGAACAATCTCAAGTATATGAATGAGCACCAACTAAAATTATAAATTTCAAAAGCACCAACTTGTAGAAGCACCAACCCACAGGAGCACCAACCCTTCTTATGTATAAAACACAACTATCTCTCAATATCACTTACTCAACAAATGATAGAACTCTATAATATCTCCTAGTTTTCTCTCTTTGAAAATAAATACAAACTATGCACTCTCTTACATATTACAAATGGCTTCTCAAGCCTTTATTTATAGATTTTGAAATGACCTTTGGCAATCACCCTTTGTGACCCTTCAATCCTCATGGAAAATGACACCAAACTTGCATGACCCTTCGTATCCTTGCATTTGAAAAGTCATATGGTGACTCTTCATAAGCAAATGTGTCATTTCCTCTTTTATCTTTATCTTGGTGACTTTTCATATTCCTCAAAGTGTTCCTTCATGGAAAAATGTTCCATACCCTCTTTTGTCTTCACATGGTGACTCTTGGAATTCCTCAAGATGACTCTTCATGAGAAAATGTGTCCCATTCCCCTTTTATCTTTACCCCGTGACTCTTTGACTTCTCCATGGACCCTCTTTTGACTTATATGCAACCAAAAATATATTCATTAATATTAAATAAATATTAGTGTATATTAGCCAAGATATGAACATTAAAAACATCATTAACTGTAATAGGGCCTTTATCACTAATAATGCTTGACCTTTGACATCAATGACAATATTTCCAATAATCGACCCCTTTGTCATTGATGACAACCTCAAATTGAAACTGCCACATCCTAAAACCTACATATACTGCCATCTAAAAAATATATAGTAACTCCTCCTTACTATAGCAACATGTACTTGTTTTTTGTACCTATTTCTACACCTGTACATGTAAATGTACCTATTTTTGTTCTTCTCCCCCTTTGACATCAATGGCAAAGGGCCTACCTAGAGCTAACACTTAACTCCCACTTAACTGATGTTAAACTTCAATGGTAGGAAGTAAAAGAAATTACTCCCAACTTCTATAGATACTCAAATGTGTCTTTTAGTAGTGCCTTTGTGAAAATATCTAGAATCTGCTTTGTATTACTGATATATTCCATCTTAACATGTTGATATACAACCTACTCTCTCAAGAAGTAATATCTAATGGTAATATGTTTTGTTCTTGAATGCATCACTAAATTCTTTAAAATATTAATAACACTTGTGTTTTCACAAAAAATACAAATAAGTTCATCATATTTTACATTGATATATTCCAGAGTTTTCTTCATCCAAAGCACTTGAGTACAACACAATACCACTACAATATATTCTACTTCAACTATAGAAAGTGATACTAAATTCTGCTTCTTACTTAGCCATGATACTAAGCTATCACCAAGGAAGAAAGCTCCTCCACTAGTACTCTTTCTATCATTCAAGCACCTTGCCCAATCTAAATCTGTATAAGCAACCAAAGTGAAATCTCTACCTATGAGATACGCTAATCCATAATTCAATGCCCCCTTGATATATCTAAATGTTATTTTCACCAATTGAATATGACTATCTTTTGGAGCTAACTGATATCTTGCAACCATACCTATTGTATGCATGATGTCTAGCATCGATGTTGTCAAATATAAAAGACTACTAATCATAGATCTATACAAAGAGTGATCTACAATAGGTGAATCTTCATCCTTGCTCACCTTATTTCTTGTACACATTAGTGTGCCAACTGGGGCACAATCCTAAAAACCAAATTTC
The DNA here is from genome assembly GCA_037957365.1 of Torreya grandis. Taxonomy (NCBI): domain Eukaryota; kingdom Viridiplantae; phylum Streptophyta; class Pinopsida; order Cupressales; family Taxaceae; genus Torreya; species Torreya grandis. The sequence continues at coordinate 634,691 of JARHVA010004826.1, read as the reverse complement.
ATCAATATTTCCTTAGCATATTTACTTTGAGATATAAAAATTTCTTTATTTGACTAAAATATTTGCAATCCTAAAAAAAATTACAATTCTCCAAGCATAGACATCTCAAATTCATTTTGCATATTATTAAAAAATTCTTTTGTCATCTTTTCAATGTTTCCTCTAAAAATGATGTCATCAACATATACCACAATAATCAATTGATGCTCACCTTCTATTTTGATGTAGATATTATTGTCAACAAATCCTCTCTTGAAACCTTGATCTTGTAGGTACTTATCAAGTCTTACATACCAAGCTCTGAGAGTTTGTTTCAATCTATATAGTGCTCTCTTCAATCTACATACATGGCTACTAATATTTGAGAGAATAAATCCCTCAAGCTACTCAATGTAGACCTCTTTTTCTAGAATCCTATTTAAGAAGGTATATTTGACATCCATCTAAAACACTTTAAAAATTTTAAACACTGCATATGCAAGAAACATTCTAATAGCCTCTAGCCTTGCTACTAGTGCAAAAGTTTCTTCAAAATCTATTCTCTCAATCTAAGCATATCGTTTACACACTAATCTTGCTTTATTCCTGGTCACTTCTCCATTTTCATTCAACATATTTTTGTAAACCCATTTTGTTCCTACCACATTGTGATCTTTTGGTCTAGGCACTAATTCCCAAGCATCATTATTTTCTACTTGATTTAATTCTTCATCCATTGCCTTCACCCAATGTTTATCATGTCTAGCTTCTGAAAAAGTTCTTGGCTAAATTTTGGATAACAAAGAAAAATTAACTTGCTCAGATTCATTTACCATCATTCTTCTAGTGTGAATTCCTTTATTTATGTCCTTGATGATGTCACTTTCATTATGATTTATTTGAATATATTTAGATGGAGTTTTGGTGTCCTTTTTCTCCTTCTTCTCATCTTCATCATATTCTTTAAAATCTTCCTCTTTAATGATTTTAGGAATGTCTACTGGATCACTAATTCTTTGTGTTTCATCTTCTTCTATCCTGACACTTGCACTTTCAACAATTTTCTTGGTTCTTTTGTTATTACATTTATAAGCTTTACTTTTGCAGGAATAACCAAGAAATATACTTTCATTTACTCTAGATTCAAACTTACCAAGTTTTTCATCAATTCTCTTTATGAAGCATTTGTTGTCAAAAACTTTAAAATAATCAATTATTATTGGTTTGTCTTTCCATAGCTCATAAAGAGTCTTGTCACTATTAACTCTCAATAATGCTCTATTCTAAATATGCACTGCTATAGTAACTACCTCTCTCCAATATTTATCTGATATCTTGGATTCATTTAGCATTATCCTCGCCATCTCTTAAACTATTTTGTTTCTCTGTTCAACTACTCTATTTTGTTGTAGAGTTATGGCTGTTGAATAATGTCTATTTATTTCATGGTCTTCACAAAACTCAATAAATTGATCTGACATAAATTCTCTTCTTCAATATGATCTTAGACACTTGATCTTCAAACTAGTTTCATGCTCAACTAATGCTTTGAATGCTTTGAAATGTCTAAAAGCTTCTAATTTTTTCTTTAAAAACATTACCCAAGTCATACGTGTTAAAACATCAATAAGCAACATGAAATATTTCTCACCTTTAGCAATTTGAGTTCTCATAGGTCCACATAGATTAGTGTGAATAAGCTCTAACATCTGAGTGGTCGAGTACTCTTTTATTTTGAACCATCTTCTGGCTTGCTTCCCATACTGACATGGTTCACAAAGTGTGTCATATGGATTTGTAATTTTTGGAAGATTTTTGACTGCTTGCTTCTTGCTAATGTTGACAAGATTGTCAAAAATTATGTGTTCCATTCTCTTATGTCATAGCCAACTTTCTTCAATCTAACTTAAACAATATCTTTGACCTTTGATGTCTGATAGCATATATAAATTATTCCCTATTCTCTGAGCATCTGTAACCAACACATCTAAATCTTTTCTCTTAATATCATAATCTTGTGCATGAAAATTTAGTGTGTGCCCCTGATCACATATTTTACTTACACTCAAAAGACTATGCTTAAGATCTTCTACAGACAAAATATTTTCAATTTTAGTTCTACCATTATCCAAACTTAGTGTACCTTTTTTGGTAATTATGGCAGTAGTATTGTCTCTAAATTTCACTGTGCCACCATTGATCTTCTTCAAGGTTATGAACTTTCTCTTATCTCCTATCATGTGCCTCTAACATCTACTATCAATGAACCATGGCTTTTCTTCATTTCTTGCATGCAAAGCTGTCTGTACCAACATAGATTTTTTAGGTTGTTTCTTCTACCATGAACCTGTCTAAACTTTTTTCTTGATGAATAAAGACTTGAAACTCTGGTCCTTCTTGATTAACTTGAACATGATTCTACAGTACTAGGCTATGTATCTAAAGTTGTCACTCTTGTAACATATTATGACCTCTTTACTAAAGCCTGAAAAAGGAGCAAAAGAGTTGTGGCTTCTATTTGACTCTACATGACTTTCCTTCTCCTTATTTCTAAAATTATTAACCCTTTTTTGACATTCTATTTTCTTATGATCATATTCATTACAATAAAAATAGGACCTATTTATGTATCTTTGACCTGATTGCCTTTTGTAGCTCTCTTGTTTCCAACCTTCTTTATTTGAGATGTCCTCTATATTCCTAACTTCTTCCTTTTTTGTTTCCTCTTTTGTAAGAGCTTCAGCATAGCTCTTTCCTTTTTCCTTGTTTGTAAAATTAGTATCCTCCCCTTTCTCTATTTCAAATGTGATACATGTCTTATCTTACATTGATCTTTGACTTTCTAATATCTTATTCAACATATTAGTTCTATTCTCAAATTTTGAATCATTGGCTGCTCTACCATTGATTTCTTTATTTATTTTCACAAGATCTATTTTTAAAGAAGCAATTTAAATAACATACCTTTCACATTCTTTACTTACTTTTTATAGCTGTGCCATTAGATCTTCATTTTTCTTGGCTTTTTCAAAGTGTGCTTGTAGATCTTCAATTATTTCCTTTGACTCCTTTTTATTTTTCTCGATCTGGAACTTTAATCTTTAATTCTTATTTTCAAGATCTTTTAACTCTTCTAAGGCACAAATGATTTCTCCTTCATGTATGGCTTCATCTTTTTCTTCTTCTTGATCATCTATACTTTTACTTACAGAGGCATCTTCATGTATAGCCATGAATAGAATCTCTTCTTCTTCTAAATCACTGACTCCACTATCTTCAGCTGAGCTAGGATCTTTAGAATACAAAATCTTATTCTCAAATCCCTTCTAGAATTTTCCTTTGAAATTTTTCTTGTATGTAGACTTTCCTTCTTCATTGTCACCATTACCCTTATCTGGGCACTTAGCTACAAAATATCTAATCTTTCCATAATTAAAACATTTAAAAAGTAATTTTTCTTAATATTTACCTATGCCTTTTTTTGGCTTGCAAATGAATAGAGCTCTATTGTCATCTTCATCATTGCTATAACTGTCACTTGATTTTTGAATTTTAGCCTTCTCTTTCTTTGATGTCTTAAAAGTAGCTTCTCTCTTTGAGGGTTTCTCTTGTTCAGTCTACATCTCATATGCAGTAAGAATACCATGTAGCTCATCCATCTTTAGCTTGGCTAAATTCTTCATCTCTTCAATTACCAAAACTTTTGCATCATATCTCAATGGTAGAGATCTCAAAATTTTTTGAACCACAATTTATTCTTCTAACTTTTTTCTAAGACCTTGAATCTGATTAACTATTTGATCAATCCACAAAAGATAACTTGATATATTTTTTTCCTCTTCCATCTTCAAACTCTCAAACTATCTTCTAAAAGTCTGAAGCTTAGCTTGTTGAACCTTTCCATCACCTTTGTGAATATTTTCAAGTTTTACCCAAGTTTCATGAGTAAATTTATATTGCATAACTTTAACAAATTCCAATTCACATAAACCATATAAAATAGCATTTAAATCTTTAGCATTATTTTCACTTGCCTTATTTTTTTTGAAGTAGTTACAATTGTCTATGGCTCTTTATATTCCCCCACCACTACTTACCAAATGTCAAATCCAAGGCCCATCAAATAAGTCTTCATCCTTATGCTCCAAAAAGCATAATTTGTCCCATCAAATAAAGGTGCCTTATTTGTAGAAAAACCTTCATGTGATCCAACTATCGTGCTTTCCCGATATACCTTCAAGCTGTAAATTTTTTTCCAAAGGAACCTGCTCTGATACAAATTTTTAAGCATGAAATATACTGAGGGGGGTGAATTATCATATTATATATATTATTACTTAATCAAATTCCTTTTCTTTAACCACTTAACCACACATTCAATATATACAATAAAATTGAAACAATAATATACACCACACGAGAGAGAGAGAGAGAGAGAGAGAGAGAGAGAGAGAGAGAGAGAGAGAGACTAGATTTTTACGTGGAAACCCAAAGTGGGAAAAATCATAGAGAACAATCTCAAGTATATGAATGAGCACCAACTCAAATTATAAAGTTTGTAAGTGTTGTCCCTGAAAAATGACTACTCATTTTTTGGGACAACCTACAAATCAAAATCCTCTCTTCCCCTTTGAAAAATTGTTCTGAGCAGTCAGGGTCAAAGGCTTCTACAGGTGGTTTCAGTCAAAAGAATCAGTTTTTCAACACTCAGTCATTTTTTGGGACTATTTCAGTGCCTTGGTTCAAATAGAAATCTCCATCAACAAACACCAACTGCAGGTTCAACGGGTTCATGGTTCAATGGCTTGATTCAACCAAGCAGTTCAACACTTTATTTCACTTGGGTGGTTCATTCCCTTTGTTTCAACATCTTGGTTCAATGAAAAGGTTCAAGGTTTGGTTCAAAGGTAAGTTCAAATGTTTGGTTCAATGCTTAGTTCATCGGCTCGGTTCATTTAAATTGAACCATCAGCTTGAACCATTTTTGGTTCAACAGAATGGTTCATTTCCAAAGTTCAAAGGGAAAATGCCCATGAGAGGAAGCGTAAGAAAATCCCAGGTGAATATCCGAAGGGTCATTTCTCAAGACTTGAAAGGACAGGTTCAATTTGGAAAAATACCAAACAACAAAGACAAAGGAATTGCCAAGGAAAGTGACGGGCCCACAGATGTTAAATTCGTGGCAAGGAAATAACTGTAGATCTTTGAAAGCTTGAGCGCAGACCCAAATGCATTTAAAAGCCAAAATGCGAAAGGGAAGAACCACTGAGAAGAGCATAAAAAGCTAGTAAAGCTGGGAACATATCTCGATAGCTCAAATTACAACAGGAAGAGGCAAAGCTAGAAAGTACAAAAGGCGGCCTCAGTCAAGGGAAAAACCAAGCCCAACTGAAGAGAAAAGCCTGCAAAAAAATGCACGATTGAGAAAGAAAAAGTGTAGCAGAATACGTCACGACTCAGTAGAATGTGACAAGTGTTTACATCTTCTATGCAAGAGCTGTAATTTTTGCTGGCCTTGCATCCTTCATGCAAGAGCGGTAATTTTTGCCACCCTTGCATCCTCGTTTCCTCTCCTCCAGGTGCGAGGGTGGTGATTTTTTCTGCCCATACACGTTCACCATCTTCTATGTAAGAGCAAAATTTTTTTCCACCCTTACATCCTTCATGCAAGAGCGGCAATTTTCGCCACCCTTACACGTTTGCCTACTCCTTGATGTGCACAAGCGGCAATTTTTGCCGCCTATGCACAATAACTTTTTCATTATGCAAGGGCGGCAATTTTTTCTGCCCGTACATTCCTTCTCTCTTCTTCTTCTCATGCACTTTTGTCATGTAAAAGTGCATGCAATTTTGTAATATGTAATTACATGTAAAAAATCTGGAAAAATATCTCAAAAGTCAAAGATGACTCATCTTTGACTTAGATATTTTTATTTTATAATCTTTTCTAATTTTGAAGGTTTCTCCCTATATATAGTGGAGACCCTTTTGTAAATGGATCTTTGATAATTAAGAGCAAAAACTCTGCTAAAATTGAGACACTTTTTGAGACTTTGTGCTCAACTTGTAAATCATATTTTGTTGAATGAATGAGAAGCAGGTTTATTTCAGACTTTGTGTTGAAGTGATCTATGTTATTTAGGAAATAGTTCTTATAAACTCTTTCTTGATAATATCTTATTTGTTTGATTTAATAATTAAAGTGTGTATGTTGATATTATTTGAGGACGTTTCTAAAAGATAGAAGAGAGACTTTGAGCTACTTTTATCTTTGTTATCCTTTTATCCTTTGTAGTTTTAGGTAAAGACTTTGTGCTTCGTTTCACTCTATGATTACACATATTCTAAATCAGTGGAGGCAAAAGAAGACTTTGTGCTTACGTGGGTTTCTTTGTGCACTTTGTTACACTTCAAGGGATTTTCTACTTTGTGCTAGATACCATTCCTGAAAGAAGAGGAATGTTCTTAGCCAACGACTAGGATTTCTCTCTCTTGTTCCTCGGACATCACCTCTAAAAAAAGAGAGGTGGATGTTGTTATACCACCCCAAGTAATATTTTTTGCTTAATTATATATACATATAACACATAAATATTCATAGGGAACCTCCCCTTGATGAGAAGAGAGATTTACCTCATCCAAATTTGGTAAACCCACACTTTTTATGGCATAAATCTCCCTGTGCTGTGGTTGATATACCCATTTTGTCATCAGTTAGTTGACAAAAAAATATTCACCTAACAATTTTTGGTGACTCTACTGATGAACGTGCAGTCTAAAACCTCAAGTTTTAGATTGAAGCAATCCTTACCCTTATCCATTACATAGTCTAGCGACTCTGTTCCATGTCTTATCCATTATCATTATAGCCTTACCATCTTCCTCCATCTCTATTATATTATCTAGTCTACAAAACTAGAGCTGCTGGAAAGAGCGCACAGTTTGAAGTCCCAAACTTCAAACTGAAGCAGATCCTACTTTTTTTCATTTTTGTTCTGTAATTTGGCAACTCCATGCTACACAAGAAGCCAAATATCTAAGGGTGTTTTTGACCCCATGTTTGAGTTGGCACAGTAGAGCAACTTTGATCTGTTCCCTCCACTGCCTTTCCTCCAACAATCTAGAAGTCTTCCTCCTGACCTTATCAGGTCACCAACACAAGGTAGATCTTCTTTTCTTGCTGTTAATAGTGACCTACCTATTAACACTCCACCCAGATTTATTGTCCCACCATTTAATCATCCTACCATAATGGCTCAAGGCTCGTGGGCCAATTCTTTTGGTCCTCTTAATTTGACCCCACCCTTGCATGAACTACCCCGTAGTTCTAGGAAAAAATTTTCCAAGTTTTTTGGGGATGGGAAAGTTCATCTCGGTGAGCACATTGTTGCCTTCTCTATAGCATGCAGTGTAATCAGTGTGGAATTGGAGGATGTAGCAGTGAGACTTTTTGTGGAAACCCTGCAAGGTGCTGTCATGGATTGGTTCTACCATCTGCAGGCCAGGTCAGTGATTGACTAAGACATGCTCAAAGCCAAATTCAAAGCTAGATTTAAACTTGCGAAAGATGCACATACCTTGTTAGTGTAGCTGACACAGATGAAAAAAGAATTCTAGCAACCCATGAGGGATTTCATAGCCAAATTCAACAAGTTAAGGAACCAGATTCCAATCATCGCTCAGCCCACACCAGAGAATCTTAAGTGCTTTTTTATTAACTCACAGCTTCCCAAAACAAGTTTCCTATTGAGGTGAGCTGGCCCTATGGATCTCGTATTGGCTCAAAATTTGGCCACTGAGATTGAGGATGATCTTATTCTGGCAAGTAAGATCAGAAAAGACCCAAGTAAAAATAGATTCTCTTCATTTACTAAAAGCTCTTCTACAGGTACTACAAATCCTATGGTGCAAAAATTGACAAATGAACTAATAGCTTTGAAAAGACAAATGGCCCAAGTTATGTCTGCTTCTCCTAATTAAGAGATGCCAAGGAGGACATTTTAGAATCAAGCGTACCAAGGCAATGCTGCTAGGAATCAAGGGCAGCCAAATCATCTTCCTCCCCCACAGAGGAACCTCACCCTTGAAGCACCTCCAACCAACTCAGCGATTGGATATTTGGAAATGGAACATGCTTCCCCTTTCCAACCTGAGTTAGACCAACATGATGATGCTAATCTCTTCAAAGATCAAGAAGAAGAATTAGTTGGTGACTCTGTCATTGGTTACCTAAATTATCAGGATGAACCCAAAAGCGAGGGGAATGCAGCTGAGGGATCATATGTCGTATTCACCTGATCCCAAAAATAGTCAGCCCAACAAGCTGATAAAGAGAAGATAGAGGAGCACCCTCATCTATTAGTTTCAATTTCCAAGCAGGGAACCACTTTGCCCTTCCAATTAAAGGACCTGGTGACTATTGAAAAGGTACGTATCCCAAATAGTTCTACAACTTCTACTTCAACTTCGCAAACCATCCCTCCCCCTCCCAAAAACCAAAAGAGTGAACTCCCATCCTCTGTGCCTAGTCCAATTCAGACATTTGACATAATTGAGCATATCAAAAAGACTAAAATTGAAATGTTTGAATTTGAATTTCTACAAGCCCATCCTGAACAATTAGATAGGTTGGTGGAATGTGTGAAAGGTACAGTTGTCCCTACAAGACAAATTTTTTTGAGGGTAACTCATGATCCCCCAAAGTTTAATGACATAAGGGTGATTTTGAGGGATGATATGTTGTGTTTTTGTTCCCCAAACACACCTATAGGTCCCCTTTTCATCATAAATGTGACCCTACAGGCTGGTTGTTGAGTTAGCACAAAGATTGAGTTAAATATCCTTGATGATGAACCTCAATCCAAGAATATAATGAATTATTTTATCCATATAATGGTTTGGATAACTTAAATGAGGCTCATTCAATGTTTTTAAAGTCAAAACTATGTAAGGTAACCTACAAGTGCCCCCTTCCAAAGCAAAAAACACAATCAACTATAACTGTGACAGACAATGAGCAAAATTGGGGATTTTGAGTGTGGGAAGTACATAAGGGTGAGAAAAGAGGTAAAAAACAATATAAAATTACCCTAAGGGCTTAATGGAAGCTCATTCACTATTTTTCCAAGCTCATACATGCATGATGACCTATAGGAATCACTGTTGAATAAAGAATGTAGGAAACACAATTTGTACCTTAAGCAACCAATGCAAAGGGTATGACTTGATGAGTTTTATAAATGGTTAAAAATCATAATAGGCACTTAAAATATGATAATGGATTTACCATGGTGCACCAATATCATGGAAATAACATAGAAATATGGGAAGAAATAAATCAAACTAAGCAATACATAGTTTGAAGGAACCCTGCACAGTCTGCCTCTTCTAGAAGTATGTCTTGGAGATATAAGGAGTTAGGAGGTCTATTAATAGGACCAAGAGTTGAAAATTGGTACATAACCTATTTAATACTTGAGGAATCTCATACAACATTCAATTTTTTTGAGTAAGTAGGGGAAGTACCCTTTATTTTATCTCAGATAGAGGGTACTTCCCCTTATGCATAAACTGGCAAGTTTGAGAAAGTGTGACAAAAGAATAAACCATGAGTTATTTGGACCTATAAATAAGGTGTGAGAAGTTTAAATACACCTGGAACAACATGAGGAATGAAGAAAATAAATGATAATCTCAACATAACGTCCTATAACTCTAAGGTTACAGTCATGCACAAAAAGGTAGGGTAGGCCTAGAGTCCAAATGGGGAGTCATTCACAATTATAACATTAGATATACATGTTAACATATTTAAGCATGTTTATGGGGTCAATATAGAGGTGATAAACCTTATGTAAGGTAAATAAGTTTTAGGGGAATCCATTTTTGGCTCAAAGGCAACATTAGGCTTATGTAGATGAAAGGAAGAACTCCATAGGCTAAACTTGAATGTTTACTTCTCCTATGAAGATTTGCATGGAGATATACAATGTTTGGAGGTGTTTAAAAGGGTCCTAAAATTTGTATTTGTGAAATTTTTTTGCAACTTCAATGCCCCATTTTTATGAACAAAGCCTAAGAGCCTAAAGCACTCAAAGCCTTTGCAAACCCTTGGATAAGGACCAGATTGGGAAGATGAGGTTGGAGAGATATCCAAGTTGGGTGAAATGACCATGAAATTTATTGAGCCTTGTATAAGACTCTCTCAGGATCCTCTCCATACTTTTGGACAATATGTAAATTGTATAGATGGAGTACAAAATAGGGTATTTTTGATTATTTTGTGTATTGTGCAAGTTCTAAGAGGTTCTATGAGATGAAATAAAGTTTGAGAGGAAAGATATGGAATGATTATTACTCCTTATGTCCATTTAATGTTCCATAAAAACTCTTAGGTGTGATTGAAAATAACTTCATCTCAACCAGTCAAAATTGGCATAGTGAACATGATGGTTAGAAGGGTGAAAAATCCAAGTGAGAGTATTTTTAAGGTGTGCCTAATGCCTCTAAGGCCATGAAGGGTATTTAAAAGTTTCATCCACTCCATTTTATAAATTTTCATGGAAAACTAATGCCAATTTTGAGGCCAAGTGTGAGGGGTGATAGAAAAGTGAGTTTTTTAGACTACAGATGGTGATGACTCACTTCCAGAGGTTTTTAAATGATCAAGACTACAAAAAATGGATGGAAAGGCATATATAAAATCATTCCATATCATTCCAATAATCAAACCTATCCCTAGTCAGTTTTGGGATGTTCAAACTGGGCTAAATCATGAAGGTAGTTTTTTGAGCCAGCAAAAGGAGTTTCATGCCACTTTTCATGAATTTCATGACTTGAAAAGCCACTTGTCTTTTCTAACCTTGCATGGTCTATTTCACATCCTCTTCTCATGCACAAGTAACTCATTTTCTCATCTTGACAAGTGTACTTGTGAAATTTGGACTTATCTCTTCTCCTATCTCTATCAAGTTCTATAAGAAGTATCCATTTTGGCCTTTGTAAATTATGTTCTAACTAAGTATGGTGAATCCATACTCATTTACATACCATGGATCAATAAATAATATTGATTTTTACCTCTTCCATGAGTGTTTATAGTGTGTTTACTTGGATGATTGATTTTTATTTGTGATGGATTTTTGTTTCTTTAACATTATTATTTCATTCTCTCACATATTTATAGTTAGAAAGCTTCTTCTTATAGGTCATGTGAAGTGTTATATTGATGTGTCATGGTTGGGTGAGTTAGTATATTTAAATGGTGTCATCCTAAGCCTCTTGTTTAGTCTTCATAGCCTAAACATTCATCACAACCTCATCATGAAATATTCATGTGAGAAGATGCAAATTGGGTAAGTGTATGTTTGGTTAGTCCCTTGTTCTCATGTGTAACATGTAGCTAGTTGGTAGTGATAAAATAATTTGGTGTATCACCTCTTTTATGATAGTTTAATTTTAGTTTTATCTCCCTTTTCCCTCACAAATTTTAGGTGTATTAATTATTTATAAGTGGTACATTAAGGGAGTTATCCCTATCTAGAGATTCACCTCATCCTTAGGCTCACTCATAGTCTATATGTGTTTCAATTATGCCACTTCGATGAGGAGAGCGGAGACATCTTCTCAAAAGGTGCAGATCTAAGTGATAATAGTTTTTGGCATTCTCAATGGGACTTGTTCAAGAAGTTGAAAGATTTTTGGTGTTGTCTTTCAATGCATCAGCCTCTAGAGGCATCTATGCAAGTATCAATGGCAAATCCAAAGTTATATCAAATAATAATGCATCCCATGTATTCCTTTTAAATATTTTTAATAATAATTCCTTGTGTTCTTGCTTCCCAATGAATTTTCATGGCTAATTTTGGCATTGAGTTTTGTTTTACACAAATTGGTGAGGTATCTCAAGCTTATGACACTCATTAGTAGCCTTGGTATGATCCTTACCAACCTAGTTATGAGGTTGATATAGCTCATGACAAGGATGATAAGGATCATATTGGAGATGGTAATAATCCTCTTCAAGAAGGCTATGATGCTAATAAAAAACAAGATGAAGACTTGTGGCAACAATTTGAAAACATTTATGAGTTTGAGACTCTCAAGGGGTCTACAACTTATTTTCAAGAAGCATATCCATTCCATGATGACATTTTTGAAATCATCAAAATGGGATATCATCCTCTCAACCAATTGGGAGAAATACATCAGCTCTTGAAAGATGGAACAAGCTTCTATTAGCCTCAATCTTCCAAGGAACAAGAAATTACTCCTCTTGAAGCCATGCCTACCAATAATATACAAGATGATCATAAGATGAAGAGTGGGAAACAACATGAGGTATTTATACAAATTAAAGAGGAATATATTTACATTGAAGACCTATTTGAGGATGATCTACTTGAGAGTAGATCAAGTAAAGTGCCAAAGAATGGGTCTGACCTATTAAGCATCCAATCTAAAGAGCAACATGCTTGGCACTATGATTCATCTCATAGAGAAAGAGATGCAAGGAAATTTCCTTTTGATCCTAAAAAAAGAAGTATGTTTAGTTGATATTTGTGCATAGTTGTTTGCTTTCCATTTTTACTAAGTACTTTGAGCACATGTGTGTCTTGTTAGTGTTTTTGTTTTGCTTTGTGTGTCCATTGTTTGGTGTGATTGAGGTAGGCAAGTGGTCTTGTCTTGATCAAAGATTGTGGCCATTTGTCAAAGGTATCCTTGTTTTGTTTCAAACTTTAGATGACTCCCTAAGCCTAATAGACTGATACGGCTATCAATATTTAATATAACAGACATACTACCCCTATGAGTCACCAATTTGTTGACTAAATTTGACCTTATAGGTCAAATTGGGACCCATATAAGTAAAAACTTGATCTTTAGAGGTTTATAGGGGGTTTAATATTTTTTCATAAGGTGTATTATAGGTTATTTGATGTCATTCTATATCATATTAGCCTTGGTCATTCTTCATTTTAATCTTTATGTCCTTTTGAGTCATTTTGGGGGTTAAAATAGAGCATTAAATGACTTGTATGACCTATTTGAGAAATGTGAATCTTTCAAAAGGTGATGTCACATCCCATGTTTCCTAAGAAGTCTTTAGTAATTATAACTAACTAAAAAGTGGTAGGTTCTTTATAAAAAGGGGAAGTTTTCTTGAAATAAATGAGTATTTAATTAGGTGTACATAATTATACAAACTCCTACAGCTAAATATATTTTAAGAGCATCCCTTGGTCTTACATACACTTACTTAAGTGATTATTTTGATAATAATCTTTAATAAATGAATATAACTACTTCTCTCTCCTTTCACTAGGCTTGGTAATCAAGAATGGACTTTAGGTTTGTACTTGGTACGACTAGCAAGAGAGGTTTTAGGAAAAATGATCCTGGAGGTATATTCTACACTTAATCAGCTTCTATTTGATATTTTGTTGTAGATGAATGGTGGTCTATGCTTTATGAATCATTCTTAATAAGTTAGACTATCTATTTTGCTTGCTAATCTGTGCACCCTATAGGTTTTGTCTTGGTTTGGATAAGTTCATACAATTCACTTACTGATGTTGTTTCTAGATGATTTTGACTCCCTCATAAAATGATCCTCATGCTTGGTTTAGTGTTTCAAGGTGTTTGGATATGTAAATCATCTCAAGTTGTAAGTGAATGCACCATTCTATGTTGCCAGTAGTTTTTCACCATTTGTAGGATCTTCTTGCTTTGATAGTGGTTTTTGAGGGTGAATATGGATTGGTTTACATGTTTCTATGTTTCTCTTTATCTCCTCCCATTTCAAGCTTAGTCTCTAAAGCAACACTCCATGAATTACAATCATATACCACACATACACATAGTCTGCCATGAAAGTACACCTATAGGGGCTTGGAAGAAGAAAACCACATGGAAAATAGGAACACAACTCTTTGAAGCCATTAAGGGATTTTTAACATCCATTTGGAGGTATTAGAATAGGCTTAAAACTCATTGAAGGCTAAATGCAATACACACTGTTCATACTTGTAACTACTACTTGCATACATGAAAATGTTCATGTACAAGTGGTATCTCATGAAGATAAATCATGTTGTACATATGTATTTGGGTTTAATAATATCTTTGAGAGTGCTAGGAGTGCATTTGATAACTTGGTAAGGGCCTAAAGTTGATCACAAGATCACACATCTTTCAAACTATCTAAAATTACACTTATTACTTGTGTATGAGAATAACCACCTTGTAGTCATATAAAATGTCAAAATTGGTAGCTTGAGTATGGATTATGACACCCAAACCATAGGTCCCTCTTGCATGCTCTCATGACCCTTATAGACACCTTTTTGCTTATTCCCAATCATCCATAAACTTCTGAGATCTGATTCTAGCTCAGCTAGGCTACTTTTCCCATGCTCATTCCATCCCCCTAGTCTCATACTTGTAGGATAATAACACCCAACCTAGACTATAGCACTAGACCTTAGGGTGTTGCATTTCTAGCACTCTTGTCCAATCACATTTTGAGCCCAAATGACAATTTCCTTCTAATTTCTCTTCCTCATTTTATTGGTCTAGTGCGAATACATTTAACCCATGACCAATAGATCTCTATAAAATCCCATTTAAAGTTCATTAGAAGAGGTTAACAAATATTACAAAAGCAAGCAAGAATACAAGCAAGACCACTAAGACAAACTTCCCTATTCTCTGCATATAACCATCTAATATAACTACCAATATATTCAAACCCTCACACCAGATTCTAGCCACCTTAAACACACCCATTTTAGCATTTGTATAACACTATTGCACAAAGCACATCAAGTGGGAGAACTACATATGGCTTGATCCCTCTTCAAAGTATTGATATCTAGGCAACATGCCCACACAAGGGGTGTAGATACACATTCAATGCATCTTACAGACACTAACCCCCCCTCTTTCTCAAGATTTATTCAAGAACTATGAAGATCTAGGGTTAGATATTAAATCAGATATATAAAGATCTCCATCAATATCTAGGATCTGAAATTTCATATGCAAGCTGACATAGGGACATCATATAAAACCCAAAAAATTCAAAATTTTGTGTCTAGTTTAGATAATAGCGACAGGACCTGGACTATAGCACCATACCCTGAAGTGTCTTATTTTCGGTGATCCTATCCTTTCATTGAATAAAATCCATATCCTTGTTCATGACACTATCCTAATCTTACACAATCGGTATCAGGCTTTATCTCAATTGTATTAACCCAATTTTAAGATAAGTTACATTTTTCCTCTTTCATTACTATTTTAAAAAAGCTACGAAGGTCAAATATATTATGCAAATCAGTGGTTAAATTATTGAAATATTATTTATTGATTTAGTTAACTAAGACCTTTAACTAAATTATAAATAAGACTCTAATATTCTCAAAACAATTAAATTATTTGGTGAACCTGACTAACTTCATTTGCACATAAAAACCCTAGAAACCCTAGGAAAAATTACTTCTCAATTTTCCAATAATTTTTTAATATTTTACCTACATATTTAAATCATAATTTCAAATTCATTTTTAAAATTCCATATTAATTTCAAAAATAATCATTTTTCAAAACCCTAGTTGCATTACTAGGTCCATTTTAATCATAAATTTTCCAATATTTTTCTAATTTTTTACCTGCATATTTAAATCAGAAATTCGCATTAAATTTTAAAATTCCTTAGCAATTTTTAAAAATATTATTTTTCAGAACCCTAGTTGCATATGCTAGGCCCCTTTATTTTCTTAAGGTATCACCTTACATCTAAAATTAGATTCCACATAAAAACAAAAATGGATCTCACTTATTTACACATATTTCTTGCATTTCTTGCAAACAATAAGGAGACCATACTTGGTCCTATGATGTACATGGATGATGAAGTTTACCATATGTTAGTACAAAGCTTCATTCTTTGTATTTCATGCTTAATTTTTATAATATGGGATGATATTAATAAAGTTATTGTTACACATAGTATGATCCATCTCCTTCAAAGCAATACTTACTTGCCTTTAATACAAGGTTTCATTACTTACTTTGTATCTCTCATATGTAAGATATTTCAAGTTTATCTTGATAATAATATTATAAATATCATATCACATATAAATGTTCTTTATGCATTATGGCACAATTTCATTCTCTCTATCCCTTGCTTTCTATCTCTCATTTGGAATGCTCTTTATAAACATTTTGCTATAAAATTTATAACTATAATTTCATGCATTTCCTTTCACATACATGATTTTTACCTAGATTCATATAACTCATTGGATAATATTGAGTATTCCCTATCACTACTAGACATAAGCTAACAACCACCTACAAAGTTTCAATGTCATATTTTATGCACTGGAAAGAATTTCCTTATCCTCCTCTCCCACAAGAGGGTGATCACTACTTTCCCTCTAACCAGGTCCATGATATCACCCCTCCAAAATGTGAGGTAGCCTCTACTATTTTTTCTAATGCATACATTCAACCTATAGTTTCTTCAAATCCTCTTTAACATATGTGCTTACATGTTCAATCAAAAGCAACTAGGGTTTGCACTTGTGAGACTCTAAGGGATCAAATCACCAGTATGAGAAAGTTAATTTTAGATTTACAAATGCATAATCAGATATTACATGAAAAAATCACAACATTGGAAAATTAAATTATAATACAAAAGCCTCAAAGGCATCCTAGTTTTAATCACGTATATGTAGATTCACCTAGTCAATTGGTTGCAAACAATGTTACATATAAAAACAAGAAATCATAGCAAAGTAACTCTACTAATAGTGATTCAAAAAGCATTCAAAGATCAAATAAGAGTTCAAGTGAGGTACTAAGAGAAATTATTAAATATAATTTGATCAAACTACCTCCTCTACATCCAAAGAGAAGATCTAGATATTTTTGTGTATATCATAGAATGCAAGGGCATCACACATAGTCATGTTTGGAATTAGAAAAACATATACAATAGATAATTACTAGTGAGGAACCTATACAAGGTAAACCAGTTAAGCATTCCATAGTGACATAGGAACACATTCACAAATGGTCAAATTCAGAAATAGTACAATAGTGGCTACCAAAGCATAACTCAGAACAATAAAATAATCAAAAAGGGAAATCAAAGCAAAAAAAAGTACCACAAGCAGAAGCAAAGCACAAAAAAGATGCAAATAAACCTCTCTGAAATGAGGCTAATCTTTCAAAGTAGTATGGGTTTGGTCAAAAATATCTACAACAATTTGATTATCAAGGTCAAGGCATCACTACTCCTATTCTAACAGTTGATAATGTTTGTCACCAAGGTTTGGGATTTATTGAACATCCTAAGGAAAATCATTCACAGACACAATTTATTAAAGGAAAAGATCTAGATGCAATAAAAGTCAACACTAACATTCCATTGGTTTAAAATCAAGATGATAATGATGAGTGGAACAATATAGGTTATTATGATTTCCAAGATACCGACAATGAATCCAAATATTTTGAGTCATATTCGCAACCATTCCTTCATGCTTCGTAATCATGCATGATTCCTTTGTTTGATAAAAGACACCATAATAGGGAGTCTCTCATGAGACTCATCAGTTATTATAATTTATCTTAGCATAATTGTACATAGCTTCTTTTTAGATTCTTGTACATAGCTTCTTTTCAATTTCTTGTACATAGTCTTCTTATGATTGATATTATATACTAATATGTCAAAATACTAAAAACAATATAACATGTCCAAATACAAAAACAATACAAAATTTTAAAATACAAAAAAATTTAAATATATCAAAAATCCAAAAACATTCAAATATATTAAAAATCCAAAAACATTCAAAAAATTTCAAAATACCAAAAAGAATACAAAATTTCAAAAACACCAAAAATATTTCAATTGTATGCATTATCCATGATTTACATTTATACTACCATGTTAGACTTACATTTGTTATTTTATGCTATTGTTTGTCTATTTATCTACATTACCATGCTTTACTTGATCTTCTTTGAGTGTGTGCAGTGACATGCAAATCTTTGATTGCTTCACTCTATCCAATGAGGGGGCATCCTACTTCTACATTCGAGACATACATCGATATATCTACCCACTAGGGGCATCTCCTACATGACTACACCATCCAGGTGATGTCATTCCTATACCACAAACTCTAGTTATCATGTTGATGTACATTATTTACTAGCTTACATAGATTATTCTATCGACACTCACTAGTATACAACACTTGTGTATTTCTTAGAATATACCTAGTCTTGTACTCTATGTATTGCATACTTTCACTTCTTGCTTTGATTAGTTAGATGAAATTGTGTTTCTAGTATATTACATGCCTTCCTTTCTTACTTTGCATAACTAGATGCGATTGCATTTCTCAGTTCCTATTTTGTCTCCTATATGTGCCTTAGGACATTTGCCAATGTCCTTTGCTTGTAATCTTCTATGTGCTTGTGGCCTTGTGCCAACCTTGTTTGTTTTCAATTGTATGTGTATGTGGCATTTGATCATGACTCGTATGCCTTCTTTCTAGTTTGAGTGACATGTGCCCATGTCCCTTGTTTGCTTGGGCCACTCTTGTATGCTTCTTGTTTATTGCCTTGTGTGTTTGTTGCTTAATTTCTTCTCAATTATTCGCAATGCCATGATCCACATCATGCATTATCTTGCTTTCTTGGATGCCATGATGGACATCATGTTCCATCCCTCTATGACAACTAACAACTAACATTTCTAGTTTCAATTCAATACATTGAACATGCTATTACATTATTATATCTATCTAGGCATACCCCTTTTGATCTAACAATATCCAATACAAACTATGCTATATCTTGAGATCTTTTTGATTATCATTGCTATATCATGTATTTAATAGAATAACACACTTGCAGGGATCTTTCTTTTGAGGGTAGTCATTGTAGGGTCTTCATTCCTACCCTCAAAATAAGGGGTACCAAATAAGGGTTTTGTCATAGAGATTAGAGCTCCTACCAGTCAAAAAATTAGTTTTTAGAACACTTAGAACAACAATCAGAGGTCAAAATAGGTAGAAGAAACTAGAAAAATAGTGAGAATTATAGAAGAGTCATCAGATTTAGCAAAGGACATCAATGCTAGACATAGACAACAATGTTGGACAATAGAGTGTCCTATTTTTAGTGCTCCTATCCAAACAACAAAAACCTAAATTTTCTAAAAATAGGTTTAAAGGTAAGCTCAACCACATATTTATCACATATAGATTAGTTCAAATTCAACAATTTTAGTACACTTTTTCTTAGAGAATCTAGATATAGGGGGCATCATGCATGACATGATGGCTCTTTCTTGCAATTTTAGATTAGGTAGTTTGTTTAAATTTTAGATCAAAATCGATGTTACAGACACTAGTGATTAGGGGCAATGTGCATGGCATGTTTGACTTATTTTCTTTTTGAATTCAATATATTACCTAGGAGTTCTTAGTAGTTGCATGCCTTACTCCATTTGTAGGTGGTTGGCATCACTTTAGAGTGGATTTCATATAGGCCTAACCTCCACATTCATGAGCGGCTTCCACATAAGCCTAGTTTCCAATTTTGGAATGGCTTCCACATAAGCTTAGTTTCCAATTTTGGAGTGGCTTCCATACAAGCCTAATCTCCTCCTTCCAGAGTTGGCCAAGATTGGCCTAGTTTCTAGTACACATTTGACTATCCATACCACATTGTCAGATTATAAATCATTCATGGGCTTTAGGAGCCATCTCATATGACACACATTCATACTGGTATCGGTTTATAGATTCTTTTTATGAGGCAAAAATGGATCCAAAGGACTAGATAACATTTGTATTCTTGAGCCACCTACTCAAAGGGCTTGGACTCATATTTCAAGCATCGATTAACACATGAATTATCACATAGCTTCACTTAGTGGGTGTTGATGGAATAAAAGGGCCAGCCATTGCATTATTGATCCACTATCAGGGAATTAAACACTCAACTCTGTTCATGGTATTACTCTTGGTACAACACATACCCAACATCATCCAACATCACTCAGCATCACAATAAGTTTTATATTGGTTCGCGTACTTGATGAGGTGTATTCATTCCTTTGTTTTCCTCTCTCTCTTACCCAACTTTTTACATTCTTATTTTAAATATAGTGTATCTAGAAAGAAATGATATACTCTTTGTTTTTTCTTGTAGATTTACACTTTCTAATGTGTTCTCTCTAGGCACACCCAACATCACACAACTTCATGGGATTTATCCTCGTAGGTAAGTTTAGATATGCATTCTAATTTTTCTTTATCCTAGTATTTCAATTTGATGCATCACTAGAATAAAGGGGTGGAAAATTTAGTCATATAAAATGTCAAAATTGGTAGCTTGAGTGTGGCTTGTGACACCCAACCCACAGGTCCCTGTTGCATGCTTTCATGACCCTTCTAAACACCTTTTTGCTTATTCCTAGTCATCCATATACTTTTGAGATATGATTCCACCTCTGCCAGGATGCTTTTCCCATGCTCATTCTATCCTCTTAGATCTCATACCTATAGGACAATAACACCCAACTTGGGCTATAGCACTAGACCCTAGAGTGTCCCATTTTCAATGCTCTTATCTAATCACATTTTTAGTCCAAATGACTGTTTCTTTTTTATTCCTATTCCTCATTATGTTAGCCTAGTGCAAATAAATTTAACCCATGACTAATAGATATCTATAAAATCATATTCAAAGTTTATTTAGAAGGGGTTGGTAAATATTACAAAAGCAAGCAAGAATACAAGCAAGGCCACTAAGGTAAATTCCCTATTCTCTACATACAACCATCCAACACAATTACCAACATATTCAAACCCTCATACCAGTCCCTAACCACCTAAAGCATACCTAGTTTAGCATTTTTTCATTTGCATAACACTATTACATTAATCACATCAAGTGGAAGAACTACATATGGTTTGATCCCTCTTTAGAGTATTGGTATGTAGGCAACATGCCGACATAAGTGGTGTGGATACATATTCAATGCATCTTACACACACTAACCTCCCCCCTCTTTCTTAAGTTTTATTCAAGAACCATGAATATCTAGGGTTAGAGATAAAATCAGCTCTATAAGGAACTTTGCCGACATTTAGGATCCAAAATTTCATAAACAGGCTCACACAGGGATAACAGACAAAACCCAAAAAACTCGGATCTCTATGACCAATTTGGAAAATAATGGTAGGACCTAAACTATAGTACCAGACCCTAAAGTGTTATATTTTTGGCACTCTTATCCTTTCACTTAATGAAAGCTAGATCCTAGATCACAACACTATCCCATCTTGCATAGCTGGTATCAACCTCTGTCTTAGTTGTATCAGTCTAGTTTTAAAATAAGTTATATTTCTCCTCTTTCATTACTATTTTTAAAAATCTATGAAGGTCAAATAAATTATACAAATTAATGGCTAAATTATTAAAATATTATTTATTGATTTAGTCAACTCAGACCTTTAACTAAATTAGGAATAAGACTCTAATATTCCCAAAATAGTTGAATCACACCTACAGGTGGCTTAACAAAGGACTGAAAGTACTTGTATGAAGAAGGATGGGGTAAGTGATTGAACTCTTTGAGGTCCTAGTGTGAATTAAACTTCATGATGAAACTAATTGAAAATATAGGTTGGAAAATATAAGTGAGAACCTCTCGAATATGATGATTGTGGAATTCAGGCCCCTTGTCCCTAAAACATGAAAACAAAGTTCTTTGATGTTTTGTTGATATTTTACAATAGGGGTATATGGACTTTTGATACATTATAATGGCTTTTTATTGTAGCCTCTATATAGGAGAAGGAATTTTCAAAGTTTGGAGGGTAGATGAATTAAGGAGGAAGGTTATTTAAAGGCCTTAATATGCACTTTTATGCACTAAATCTAGGGAATGACATCTATAGTTTGGAGCTCTAAAGAGACTTTCCACCTAATGGTTGTAATACAAACCATGTTTCATGATTGAATAAGTATTATATGGATTAGGAGAGATTTAATGACCTAAGGGTAATTTCAATGGATGATATGTTGTGTTTTGGTTCCCCAAACACACCTATAGGTCCCCTTTTCATCATAAATGTGACCCTACAGGCTGGCGATAGAGTTAGAATGAAGATAGAGTTAAATATCCTTGATTATGGAATTCAATACAAGCATATAATGAATGAGTGTAGCCATATAATGGTGTGGATAAATTAAAGGAGGATCATTCAATGTTTTAAAATTCCAAACTATGTAAATTAACTTATAGGTGCCCCCCTCTAAAATGAAAAACATAGTCGACTGTAATTATGACAGACAATGAGCAAATTTGGGGATTTTGAATGTGAGAAGTGCATAAGGGTGAGACAAGAGGTAAAAAATAGTTTAAAATTACCCTAAGAATTTAATGGAATCTAATTAAATGTTTTTCCAAACTTAAACACACATGATGACCTACAAGATTCACTATTGAAGAAGGAATGCAAGAAACACAGTTTGCACCTTAAGCAACCAATACAAAGGGTATGACTTAAGGAGTTTTGGAAATGGTTAAAAATCATTATAGTCACTTATAATATGATAATGGATTTACCATGGTGAAATAATATCATGGAAACAACATATAAATATGGGAAGAAAGAACTCAAACTAAGCAAACACAGTTTGAAAGAACCCTGCATAGTCTACCTCTTCTAGGAGTCTGTCTTAGAGATATAAGGAGTTAGGAGGTATTTTGATAAGACAAATCGTTTAAAATTGGTAAAAAAACTCTTTAAGACTTGAATTATCTCACACAACCTTCAAATTATCTAAGTAAATAGGGGAAGTATCCTCTATTTTGTCTCAGACAGAGGGTACTTCCACTTTTGCATAAGCTAGCAGGTTTGAGAAAGAGTGACAAAGGAATAAATAGGAAATATTTGGACCTATAAATAAGGTGTGAGAAGTTGAAATAAACTTGGAATAACATGAGGAATCAAGCACATAAGGGATAATCTTAGGGGAGTGTCCTAGAACTCCAAGGTTACAGTCATGCATAAAAAGGCAAGGTTTAGGCCTAGTGTCCAAATGGGGAGTCATTCACACTTATAGCCTTATATATGAATTTTAACATATTGGAGCATGTTTTTGAGGTTTATATAGAGGTGATAAATCTTTTGGAAGTTAGAAAAGTTTTAGGGGAATGCTTTTTTGGCTCAAATGCAACATTAAGCCTATGTAGATGAAAGGAAAGACTCGATAGGCTAAACTTGAATGTTTATATCACCAATGAAGCTTTGCATGGAGATATAAAAAGTTTGGAGGTGTTGAAAAGGGTCATAAAGTTTTTATTTATGAATTTTTTTTCAACTTCAATGTCTAATTTTTATGAATAAAGCCTAAGAGCCTATAGCACTCAAAACCCTTGCAAACCCTTGGATAAAGATCCGATTGGGAAGATGAGGTTAGAGGTATATCCAAGTGGGGTGAAATGAAAATTGAAGTTATTTAACCTTGTATAATATTCTCTTAGGATCCTCCCCATACTTTTGGACTGTACGTAATTATACAGATGGAGTACAAAACATGGTATTTTTGACTATTCTGTGCATTATGCAGGTTATAGGAGATGAAATCAAGTTTGGGAGGAAGATATGGACTTATTGTAACTCTTTATGGAAATTTAATGTTTCATAAAAAATCCTATGTGTGATTACAAATAGCTTCATCTCAACGAGTCAAAACTGGCATAGTGAACATGATGGTGAGAAGGGTGAAAAATCCAAGTGAGAGTCTTTTTAAGGTTTTCCTAATTCACTTAAGGCCATGGAGGCTCTTTAAAAGTTTCATCCATTACCTTGTATGAATTTTAATGGAAAATTGATACCAATTTTGAGGCCAAGTGTGAAGGGTGACAGAAAAGGGAGTTTCTTAGATTGTAAATGGTGATGGATCACTTCCAAAAGTTTCTAAACAATCAGGACTAAAAACAATGCATTGAGAGGCATGTCTGAAATCCTTCCCTTTCATTTCAATCATCAGACTTATCCCTAGTCAATTTTGGGATGTTCAAACAAGGCTAAATCATGAAGGCAGTTTTTTGAGCCAATAAAGGGAGTTTCATGCCACTTTTCATGAATTTCATGACTTGGGAAGCTACTTGTCTCTTCTAACCTTGCATGGTCCATTTCACATCCTCTTTTGATGCATAATTAACTCATTTTATCAGCTTTACAAGTTTCCTTGTGACCTTTAGACTTGTCTCTTCTCCTCTCTCTATCAAGTTCTATAATAACTAGCCATTTTGACCTTTGTAAATTATGTTCCACCTGAGTATGACAAAGTCATGCTCATTTTCATACCATGGATAAATAAATACTACTAATTTTTACCTCTTCCATGAGTGTGCATAGTGTGTTCACTTGGATGATTGATTTTTCTTAGTGATGACTTATTATTTTGTTAGCATTATTATTTCATTCTCTCACCTATTTACAGTTGGAAATCTTCTTATTGAAGGTCATGTGAAGTGTTGTGTCAAGTTTGAGTGAGTTAGTCTATTCAAGAGTGCAATCCTAGGCTTTTTAATTAGTCCTCCTAGACTACACATTCATCACAACCTCATAATGAAATATGGATGTGAGAAAATACAGATTGGAGAAGTGTATGTTTGGTTAGTCCCTTATTCTCATGTATAACATACAGTTGGTTGGTAGTCATCAACTCATTTGGTGTATCACCTCCTTTAGGATAGTTTACTTTTAGTTTTCTCTCCCTTTTCCCTCACAAAATTTAGGTGTAGTAGTGATTTACAAGTGGTACATCAAGGGAGCTAGTCCTATCTAGAAATTCACCTCATCTTTAGGTTCACCCACAAACTAGAGGTTTTTCAATTATGACACTCTGATGAGGAGAGCTGAGACATATCCTCAAAGGGTGAAAATCTAATTGACAACATACACAAGTCTAAAGTACCTAAGGATCAACCCAAGAGTTATATTTTACAAGTTATAAGCAAGGTCATTATTGTACATATTTATCACATATTACATGATTCACACTCAAGCCAACACATAAGAAAAACTACATAAGTTTAAGCCCCTTTTTAGAGTATTGGTTATGTAGGCAATGTTCATTGATAGAGGGGTCTTGGGGTAGCTTGACATTATGTGCCAACTAACCCCTCTTCCCCATAGCCACTATGAGGATTAAGAGTTATGGTTTTGCTATTAAAAAGGAACATCAATTCATGGTCAAGATCTGAATACACCAGAGTAAAGGTGAGGAAAAACCCAAAAGCTTCTAGGTGGTCACATCTTAATTCAACAAGTATTCCATATAAGACACCTACATCCAACCTAAACACTATCATTGATGCAACTATCCCAACCTAACACAAGTGTCTCCTACTACAGAGGCAGTTAATCCAAAATTTGGTGACTATTATAGAATAATCTTATAGTCTACTTCCTACTTGTTTGAGATCTAAATTTGTATTAACATCAGAACCAACTAAGTACTTGAACATGTATTTTCCATTTAATCATATCTCAGCATAATAAATTTAATATATGATTTATCTAAGTCTTAAAATTAATTGACCTACTATATAGATAATTTATCGTCCTTGTTCCTTAAGATATCTCTATCCACTTTAACCCAGAATTTCCTTATCTAGATTTTTATGGTTAAACACAAGGAATGAGTACACCTATACATAGGTGAAAATAAATTCCCTTGTAACTTGTAACTAATAATGGACAATTGTGCCTCCTTGTTAAATCACTTTGAGCATTTTATCCAATGGTTAATTGAGAGTGATCAAGTCTCAATTTAAAAAATTAATCAATTTCTTGACTTAAAAATATGTATTATTCTAACCCTCATGAGTAGGGAGTAGTACTCAATGTACAAATCTAAAAATGTGGAGCCATAATGGTTCATTAGAAGTGATGTAGAGGCCATTGTGACACATGAACATACATTACCCACATATATTATGGAAACACATAATGGGTTTGTTAGAAGTAATGCCATGGCCATTGAGCATCACTAAAACTTAATGTACATTACTACATAGATTGAATCACACCATTGTAGATGGATATAGATTATATCTGCATGATTGAAAGAGAACAAAAAATATTGATGCTTCCATCATAATCACATTTCTCATAGATTTAATTTAAAAACATTTTTGCCTTTGAAATTATAACTTTGAACTTTGAAAATGTGCATGAATAAGTATCATGCTTTTTGCCACATTGAAACTTTAAACTTTTGAACATGTGTATGAATAAGTATCATGCCTTTGAGATTTTTAAATTGATTTTTTTGGCTTTGAAAATTTAAACTTTTGATCTTTGAAAATGTGCATGTGAGCATGAACAAGTATCATTCCCGTTTAATTTGTGCTAAATGATGTAAAATGTTATGTACTTATATGCTCAATTTTAATTATATTTGCAACATATTACTTTGATTTAGTAACTATTTTGTGTATGTATGGCCATGGATATGCATTCAATGATTTTGTACTTTGAGTCTTTGAAAAGTGAGTGCATATGCATGTCATATGCCCCCATAGTTTGAAATCCATCGATATTTGTCATATGTTTGATTTATGAATTAATTTAAATCTTTGAAAGCTTATAATTTGTTATAAAATCTGATTTTTCATTACCGTGAGTCTTTGAAATGTGTACTTTTTACCAAATTTGATTTTTATTTATTCATGGAGGCTTAGAACTCTTTGAAAATCCCACTATACCCCTCAATTGAGATGATGGATGTAACTTTAAAGTCACTTATCTCAAAAGAAGAGTTAACTAAATCATGTGATAAAGATATGGTCATATAATATAATGTCATCATGTTGGAGAGTATGTGTTTAACACCGATTTTGGATAAAAAGTGCTTATCCTACCTTGGAACTATACTAGGGTTAATAATATATAAATGATAATGCACAAGGGTGATAATTTGATCTACAACAAGGTAATTAAATTCTAAACTCATATATAAGCATACACTAAATTTATTATGCTGAGTATAGGCTAAATATAAAAAGTAAAACTAAGCTATGCATGTAAATGATAATGAAGTAATGTACTTAGCTTGTTCTAATGCTAATGGAGTTTTAGATCTATAACAAGTGGGAAATAGGCTCTAAGATGATTTTGGAACAATCATCAGATTTTAGATCTAATGCTTTTAGAATTTTGGACACTAACATTAGCCTAAGATGGTTACATCAACATTATAGTCCAGGTTCGATGCAAGTGTCCTATATGGAATATCTACTAGAAAAGGATGTGATCACCTGGATGCTTATGGATTTGACTTCACCTTCATTCTAGTGTATTCAGATCTAGGTCATGGACTACTGCTCCTCATAAAATGTTAAAACCCTAGTTATTCATCTTCATTATAACCTTGGGAAAATGGGTTAGTGGGCACATAGTGTTGAGATGACCCCAAAAACATTACTATTAGTGGTCACTACTTACATAGCCAATACTCTAGAAGAAGACCTCAAATTCATGTAGTTTTCCCTTACGTGTTGGCTTTTGTGTGAGTCATGCAATATTGTGCAAAGCAAGTACAATAGTGACCTAGCTTGTAACTTGGAAAATTGGTCTCTTGGGATGCTCCTTAGTATTTCAGACATGTAGATGTGTTGTACCTATGACTAGTGTGTAAATAGGAAAGTTTTGTTCAATTGAATGCTTGATAAAGTGCTTTTGATATGTTACCTTTGTCTCTTTGGTCTTTTTCTAGGTTTTCCCCATGTGAGAAGTGAATGAGGGTTGTTATTATATTTATATCAATCTATTTGGATTAATAACTCACATTAAAGCACTTAGATCGACCATTAAGATACATTCCATATGTAAAATAGATTACTTTAGGGTACTAAACACTTACATCGAGTAAAGACACTAACTTTGACACTAGTGTATGTCCTGAACATTGGTGTCCAAAGAGGAGGAAAGTAGGTATAGTCTTTGAACTTTCAAAGATAGAAGATAAGTACATTTTAAGCATTTTGGCCAAGATAGAAGGCTTGGATTTTCAGCATAAGATTGGTTAGACTAAGAGATAGAGGCCAATGAAAACAAGATAAATAAAATTTGATACTTGCTAAAGCAGAAAAGGTCCAAAACTAAGAGGAAAAACCAAGGTCTGAGTTTTCCAAGTGTACAATATTAAGGTGCTATGTAATCCATAAATATCATCTACATTTTACCCCCCTTTAATCTAATAATGAAATTTCTAGTTTAAATAACAAGAATGTGTACCTGTGTGTGTATAAAACACTTTATCTTTGCATGTGCCCAAATTGAGTGCTTTGTTAGTGACTAACCTGAAAATAAGAGCATGTTACAATATATAATCATTGCATATAATATGGGTTGAAAGTACTTGAAACAGATTTAAATTAAAAGAGAAAGGTTTAGGAGTACACTTGTGTGTTGATGTAACTACCTTGCCCATTGGAAATTTGATTTGAAAAAGATGTATCATTGTAATGTTCTAAAATTTAGATTAGGATAAACATTGAAAGTGCATATATCCAAAGATATAGAGAGATAAAGATATATTGGAAGGCACACTCCCCCAACCTTGGAGTGAAAGTGAGTTGCCACATGGCAGTTGAGATTAGCTCAACCGTGTAATCCAATGATACTTATCACCTAGTGAAGTTGAATGACATTAAGTTCAAACCTAAAAACTTGGAAAGAATGAGTTATTTGATCACCTCAACCCTACCAAAAGGTGAACTAATTATTACAGTAGATTGGTTCAATAAAGGCAAAGAAGATTGCAAGGTATCAATAAAAAAAGTTATTGATGTAGTAACAGTACATAAAAAAGTTTTGGAATCTGAAAGGGTATCAATTAATTTATTTTTGTAATATTAGGCCCACATTGGATACAATATGCACCTTAGATATGTGTGATGTTGAAACTATGTTTAACAATGGTACAAATGTATATAATTTTGTCACAACTATGAATCTAAATCATATAACTGTGTGTTTTGGCCAATTCAAAAAAAGTGTGTAGGTGTGGAAAACATGGTTCTAAAGCATGCCACCAACATATATGGATAAATGTAAAAAATAATATAGGTATAAATGTGGATAACATGTTTCCAAAACATGCCCCCATTGTAATATGGAGATGTTGAATACTAATAAGTGTGGAGAAAATGCTTCCAAAGCATGCCCTCATTGAATATGAAAACTATGAATGTGTGGAATCCATGCCCATATGAACACGCCCCCACTAAATTTAAAAATTGATATAAGTACCACATATTGAATGAGTTTGGAGAACATACTTCCAAAGCATGCCCACACTAAATCTGAAAACTATGCCAAGTATGGAGAACATGCCTCTATGACATGCCCCCACTAACATGCCCCCTTTTTTAGTTGATATAAATATAAGAATTGGTAGTTGCCTCACCTTAAAAGGATAAGACAACTATATAATCTATGGATGCAACCATGTATCATTTAGAAGGAACATGTATAGGTAGATATAACATTGAAGCACATATAACCAATGTGATCACATGAAGGTCTAAGATGCATGATAAGGATCATGGTAACATCTAGATAATAATAGTGCAAACTCAACAAGAGAACAAGCACACACATAAGAGCACTCAAAATCAAGTCAAAAATCAATGGTCTAAGGAGATCACAAATAAGGGGCATGTTCAAATTCTGCACAATCAAAGGGACATGATTTAGTCAAATGTCCACAAATGCAAGGGTGACATATTTAAATGTCCATATAATAAAAAATGACATATAAAAATGTCAATGAAAGCAGATACATAGGCATATGGGATGAAATTAAAGGAGCATATTTAAATGCTCAAACAAGGCATACAATAGTAAAGGCAAGAATCTCAAGGAAGTGCATAAAGTAAAGCATAAGAAACCAACATAAACATGTCATAGTAGCCCATGGATCATAAAGGCTAAATATAAAAACAAATGTACAGTAATAGGTAAGAACTCTCTTAGTTTATCTATAATGTTGGTTTGAATTTTGATTATGTGAATGTTGTGTCTCAAGATTGTGTAAATTTTTTGTGTATGGTTCATTATTGCCTATTTTATCTTGGTATGTTCCATCTAATTAGGTCAATATCGATAGTTGATACTAAACCTATACATGATGAGTTTATATTTTCTTCTATAATAATGAACTTATGTTTATAATGTTTGTTTTTTACTTTTAAAACCTTCAAAATTAATTGGGTGCACTTGTATATTCAAACCCTAGTTCTATACAAACAATCTAACATCAATTGGGGGTGTTAAGCAAAAGCTTGAGTTGGAATGACCTTAATAAATACTTGTTTATGTAGACATTATTTCTAAATTATATTTCACCTTAGTGTTGTACACTTGGAAAACAAATATCATGGATGTACCTTCATCTTTTAGAGATTTTTTTGAATAAAGCCTCACATACACTCTCTATGTGCCTAAATTTTATCTCTTAGTCTAACTAATTTTATGATGACCCAAGCATTATATCTTACCTCAAATGTTTTAAATTGTTTATCTTCCATCTTTAAAATTTATAGACTTGCTTTTTTTTACAAATTCCTAGACACTTGCGTCCCAATCACATGCCTACCTCAATGCAAGTGTCCTATTCCAACATAAGTGTTTAGTACCCTAAAGTCATAGAATTTATAAATGAAATATATTCCTATGGTCAACCTAAGTGATTTAATATGATGCATTATTTTAATGGATTGGTATATATACAAGATCAACCCTCATTCATTCCTCACCTATAAACTTCTTACCTACTCACCAAGAAACTTATCAAAAGCATTCAATCAAGCACTTGAGTAAGCAAAGCTCCCCTAGTTTCTCTTATTTCCATATCAATCATAGGGAAAACACATATACAAGTCTAAAATATTAAATGAGTAGCCTTAGATCTATATTCTCCAAGTTAAAAGCTAGGTCATTGTTGTACTTGCTTATCACACATTTCTTGATTCACACACAAGCCAACACAAAGTGGAGGACTACATAAGTATGAGGCCATCTTCAGAGTATTGTCTATGTAGGTAACACTCATTTCTATAGGGGTATTTGGGGTAACTTGACACAATGTTATCTCTAACCCATTTTACCCACAACCAATATGAAGAAAAACTAGGATTTTACTATTTGATAAGGAGTGACAATCCATGACCTAGATATAAATGCACTAGAGTGAAGTTGATGAAAAAACCATAAGCATCTAGGTGGTTGTATATATTTTTAGTAGGTATTTTATATTGGACACCTATTTATAAGTGAAATATTAGTGTCGATGTAACCGCCCTAGGTCGATGCAAGTGTCTACAACTATAATGGTATAATTCCCATAATCAAAGGACTATTATAGAATCCAGATCCACTCTAATTTCTTATTATTCTATATCTAGATCAAAATTAGCATTATAACCAACTATGTATCTTATTTTCATTGTAATATCTAGCATAGCTATAATTTCTATCTTTAGCATCTTAGCATAATAAATTCAATATATGTTATATCTAAGTTTCACAAAATAATTGGCCTGCTCTAGAGATAGTCTACCATCCTTGTGCCCTAGGCTATCTATACCACTTTAACCTTAGATTCCCCAATTTATATTTTAGGGTTAAACATTTGGTGAAACCAATCTATATGAATGTAAAATCTTCTCGGGTGTTGTTTCCTAGGGTTTCCTATTTTATTCCTAATTTATATTTTTCCTTATTTTTCAAAAATTAAACTAAAAAATTCCTCCATGGACAAATCCACCCAACCAATGGATGAATTTGAAAGAGAAGAAATGAATATTTGTCAAGTTATAGCCCTCGATAACCAAAGATATCAAGCAATCCCAGATGATGACAAGTGGGCATATGTGAGGCTTGAACTTGAAAAACATATTCAAGGTACTTATATCTACCTCCTTAATGCACCATTCACCAATGATTTATATGTTAATATTTGGTCAATGGAAAAAACATGACAAACTATTGCTAAAAGTATTCCATATGGGCATTTCTAATGAGGTTACTAATTGGTTTTATAATCTACCAAAAGGTTCCTTACCACTTTTGCACAATTAGAATATGTGTTCTTCATGGATTTTAATATCCATAAGGTGCCAAAACTCACATTAGAACAATTTAATAATTTCAAACAATGTGATGATGAATCCATTCAATATTATATCATTCAATTTAAAAGTACATCATAGGAGCTGGCATTTAGACCGTCAGATTTGGAGTTACAATTATTTTTTAGTAAAAGTCTTCTTTATCCTTTGAAATAAATAACATTTCATAAACATATGATTAATTTACCCATTTATATGTGGATGTGCATAGTTATGCTTCATTCATACTTACTCATCCAAAGGAGCTTAACATATCCCCTTATAAATACCAAAGTTTTATTCCTCAAACAAAAGAGGGAGATGAATTACCAAATGAGCATTATGAACAAAAATGTGGTGTTCCTAACCTTTATATGGAATGTTTACAATATTTACTCAGTATGGGACCAATCCAAAGTCCACATCCTATGTAAACACCCCAAGGTGAACAACCCAAAAAGCATCCACGCTGAAAAGATTTGAAAATCGCATTATTCATGGGTGGTGTTTATTTTTTAAATAACCATATTGATCCTACACAAACAAAAATTACTTATAATATAAGACATTTATAACATATTGGCTTTGATTTAAAAGACTTACAAATCAAAGGAGGTTGAACAAACTACTTGGGCAACATAATAGTACCAACTAATTGTGGTCATAAAGTGATTTAAACATGGGTTTGGGTTATGCCAAAATCCTCTCCATATAATTTTACATTGGGCACTCTTTGGTTATATCAAATAGAATCCAAATTTGACCAAAATTGACAGGGTATTTCTTTTTCTCATGAAGGCAAATTGATCCATATTCTAAATGATAACATCAATTCTTCTACTACACATGAAAAATGTGAGGAAGAACATGATATATACCATTTTAAATTATACAACCATGATTACATTAATGTAACGGATACAAATTAAGTTTACAAGATCTTACATATTCTAAAAATACCCCCCAAAAAAAAAACTTTAAAAATACAAAAATATTTTTCAGCATTTACATGTTCTATTAGCTCCATAGCATATATATTATTGGTTCCATGTTGGTATATGGAATATCAATATCTCCTATATACACATGTGTTTCACATATATTTTGAGTGTGATTTTGAAATAAAAAGATACATGATATATGAACTTTTCGATGTTGGGTGTTCCCTTTACTCACGTCACTAAGACGTTGAGGGTATCAACCTCTATGATCATGATACATCCAACTATATCATTATAAGGTCAATTTATATTATCATGTTGATCTCATATATGTAATTACACATGTGTTTATCCATGTTTATATCTTTCATAATGTACTTGATATGATATGTACTTAATAGTTTTTTCTAGCACATATATCAAAAGACTAATATGATATGTTTGTGTTGGTTACTTATGCTTTCATTTATACACTTCCTTGAGTGTATTTATTTGTTATTATCTTTACTATTTGAGAATTTGAATGTGCTCCATTTTTTGTGGTCCTCGTGCCTTTATTTGACTCTTTGACATTTGAGTATGTCATTACTTATTGTATGTTGACATTTGAATATGTCATTTCTTACTTTATGTACATTTGACAAAGTCATGTCCCTTCAATCATACAGAGGTTAAACATGACTCTTATTTGTGGTCTCCTTTGACCTTTGTTTTTTGATTTGATTTTGAGTGCTTTTGTGTGTGTGTCTGATTGCTTGACGAGCTTAAACTATTACTATATAGATGTTTCCATGATTTACATCATGCATCTTAGGACTTGGTGTGATCACACTATTCATGCTTCAATGATATATCTACCTAGACATCTTCCCCCTATATGCTACATGGTACATTCATAGTTTACATGCTTAGATTATCATTTTGAGGTAAGGTAACTACTATTTGTTGATTTCCTTCACCTCAAAATGTAGGCATGTCAGTGGGGGCAAGCCATGGTGGCATGCATTACATATTGCTTCATAGAATAAGATTGTAGTGGGGGCATGTTCTAAAAACATGTTCTCCACATTTGTCACAGTTCCATATTTAGTAGGGGCATGTTTTCAAAACATGTTCTCTACACTTATATTAGTTTTAAATTATAAGTTATAGTGGGGGCATATTTTAGAAACATGTTCTACACACTTACACAGTTATAAATTGGCCAAATTCATAGTAATATGATTTATATACACATTTGTGGTAGAATTATATACATTGGTACAATTTTTATAGATAGTTTTAGTGGGAGACATATCTAAGGTGCATATGCAATGAAATGTGTACCTAATATTGTAAAATAAAATCATATTTACATACCAAAGACTTTCAGGGATTGTCATCACCCACCAAGTTGGACTTTTATGGACTATATTGAGCCAATATACTATAATAGTTGGTTTGATTTTATGGACTTTCAGGGACTATCAACACTTAATCTTTCCAAGTTTATAGGTTGGACTTGATTACATCATCCATCCTTACCATTTTTATAGTATGAGTTAACTTGGTTCACTCACACTCACCAAGTTATAACTATGATTGAGTTGCATGATTGAGCCAATCTCAATTGTCAAGTTCAAACTCATATTTTATCCAAGGTTGGGGGCATGTGTTTTCCAATCTCTCTCTATCTCTTTAGATATACACACTATATATTTTATAATTATCCTAATCTCAATTTTAGTGATTCATAATGATACATATTTCAAATCAAAATTTCAAAAGGTAAGACGATTGCATCGATACATAAATATACTCCTAAACCTTACTTTCTTTCAATTTCAATCATTTCAATACTTTTAATTTTAGATTATATGCATTGATTATATGTTGTAACATGCTATTGGTTATATGAAGTAGAGGCAAGGTGTGTTATACACACTTAGGTACATAATCATTTTCTCTTAAACTAGCACTTACATTACTAGTTAAATGGGGTAGAAAATGTAGACATTGTTTCTAAATTATATAGCTCTTAATTATTGTACACTTGGAAAATACATATCATGTATGTACCTTCAACTTATAAATTTTTTTTTTACCAAAAATCTCGCATACACTATCCCTTTGTGCCTAATTACTTATCTCTTAGTCTGACCAATGCTATTACGATGACACGAGCCTTTTATCTTACCTTGAATGTTTTAAACCTACTTATCTTCCATCTCTTAAATGTTTAGAACTCACCTATTTTCCAACTATCCAAACACTTACATCCCATTTAGATGCCTACATTGATGTAAGTGTCATATTCCAATATGAGTGTTCGATGTCATAAAGTCATCTAATTTACAAATGAAAAGTATTCCTATGGTTAGTCTACATGTTTTAATGTGATATACTCTCTAAAGGGATTGTTATGAATACACGATTAACCATCATTCATTCCTTACCTAGAAAATTTTTACCTACTCACTAGGAAACTTACCAAAAACATTCAATCAAGAAATCAAGTGAGTATAGCTTCCCTATTTTATCTTGCCATAAAGTCATCCAATTTACAAATGAAAAGTATTCCTATGGTTAGTCTAAGCGTTTTAATGTGATATATTCTCCAAAGGGATTGGTATGAATATAATATCAACCCTCATTCATTCTTCACTTAGAAAATTTTTACCTACTCACCAGGAAACATACCAAAAACATTCAATCAATCACTCAAGTGAGTAAACTTCCATATTTTATCTTATTTCCATATCAATCATAAG
Source organism: Torreya grandis (assembly GCA_037957365.1). NCBI lineage: Eukaryota > Viridiplantae > Streptophyta > Pinopsida > Cupressales > Taxaceae > Torreya > Torreya grandis. The sequence goes on along the minus strand of JARHVA010004826.1, from coordinate 598,782 downwards.
GATAACACATCTACAAGTTTGAATTACTGAAGGAATAACCCAAGAGCTATATTTTATAAGTTATAATCTAGGTCACTTTTGTACTTGCTTATCACACATTGCATGATTCACACATAAGCCAACATGTATGGGAGAATTTCATAATTATAATACCCTCTTAAGAGTATTGTCTATGTAGGCAATGTTCATTGACATAAGGGTATTTGGGGTAGCTTGACACCATGTGCCCACTAACCCATTTTTTTCCATAAAGAATATAAATATGAAGAGCTAGGGTTTTACTATTTGACAAGGAGTGACAGTCCATGACCCAAATATAAATGCATTAAAATGAATATGACATAAAACCTATAAGCATCCAAGTGGATGCATCTAGTTTTAATAGGTGTTTTATACCAGACACTTACATATAAGTCAAATAATAACATCAATACAACCATCCTAGGTTGATGCAAGTGTCTGTATCTAAAAAGGTACAATTCTTATAGTCAAATGACTATTTTATTATATAGATCTAGTCCACTTTTTAGATGTTCTAGATCCATATCAACATTAGTAATAAAACCAGTCAAGTATATTGTTTTCATTGCAATATCTAGCATAGATATACTTTCTATCTTTAACATCTCAATATAATAAATTAACTATATGTTCTATCTGAGTTTCAAAAATAATCGGCTTGCTCTATAAATAGTCTACCATCCTTATGCCCTAAGCTATCTCTATCCTTTTGAGACTAGATTTTCCAATCTAGATTTTCTATTCTAGATTTTCCAATCTAGATTTTAGGGTTAAACAATGTACTTACCAAACACTACACTATATTGCCAATACTCAGAGGATGACTGAATCTAGAATTTATTTCTCCCATTAATGTGTATGTGTGTAATTTTAGAGACAAGCCTAGATGATATTTATCCTATATTTACCTTGGTACAAACATGTAGAGGTAAAATAACCTTTGTAAACATGACATTTATCTCTAATAATTATGTAGGTGAAATTTGTAATCCCATATATCTCTTAATAATTAAATATGCTTGTCCTCAAATTAACTTACAATAGATTTGCATATATAGGATTATTTAAATTTAAATTTAGAACTAGTGGCATGCACTTTGACCAAAATAAGTTAAAATGTGCCAAACAATGCTCACAAAGTGAAATGGTCCAAAAATAAATTAAAAATATACTTGGGTCAGCTCCATCATCTTTAGTCAATATTGATAGTTGATACTAACCATAAATGGCACAACTGATCCATGTATTTAAAATACTCTAGTGTGAAATGGAGGGCCAAAGACCTTAGTATTATTGTAAGTATGGTTGAATATGGTAGGATAAAGTGTCATGAAACCAAATAGAATCATTAAGATAAACAAAAATCAAGAGACATACACTACTAAGTACATACTTTTTAGTTTGATATCTATACATACAAAGATGCCTAAAACTATTATGAAATAAGGCTTATACCAAATATGAGTATTTACAATCCACCCCTTTAATATAGCATTTTAGTGGAACTTGTTTTACCCTAAAAGGATTACTGATGAAGTTTAATATAATTAAGATAGAACTTTGAAATATAATTCAAATTAATGACATGACATTCAAGCATACATCTAAATTTAAAAATATTGATATTTATTCATCTAATTTGATATGGGCATATGTTAAATAAGGAAAGTACTAAAGAGATCATGATGTTTAACTTTTTTGGTCAGCTTTATGACCATGATTATATTCTAGAAGTGAAAATTAGGGATAAACATGCCTTAGTTCATTTGGTTCTAGAACTTATTTGTTGTCTAGATTGGGTTAGTTTTGTGGGGTTAGGTCAATATCCTTGATTTATAATGATCTATGTAGAAGTGCATCATAGTGACTATATGGTCACCTGATACTATATTTACTTTCTATGTAATTGTGATCTTGAACCTTGATGTCACACATAGATCCAAAAATCAAACTCTTTTGTCTTGAAACCCTATATGTGTTTGAGAGGACTAAGAACTTAAAAAAAATGTGGAAGTACAATGGGTTAAGTTAACCCCAATCACCCCACTTAATGATTGGCCACTACCTACATATCCAACACTTCAATGATGGAATTCAAGACACACATAGTTCTCCCATTTTTTGTGGTTATGAAGTTGTGTTCCTTGGATATGTATATGAAACTAATGTTGATATTGATACTTTAAAATTCCTAATTTGAACTGGCTTATGAATTCTTCAAACTTGGCTTTTGACTGCTCTTAATGATAGGTTTACAAATTAGGAATAATAGGGTAGATTTTCTTAGTGTGAAATAGTGTACATATGTATACAAAATAAGTGCCAAGTCCTCTTTTTGAAAGAGACCTTTATTTTTTATATATATTGATCCAGTTGAATAATACCTCATGCCACTAACATGTTCGGATTATGGGCTCACCTTAAGGGTGGGTTTAATTTTCTAAAATAGTCTTTTGGAGTGGGTCAATTTTGACCAGTGTAGGTTGTTATCAACATATGGTCATGATGATAATTGGTGGAAAATAGTGAGGTTATCATATGTGTATAATAATATAATGGAAGGTTTGGCTTATAAGATAACATGCAAGTGTGAGAGATGGAAAATTGGCACCTTGTTTGATTGCTCATGTCATACATGGAAAATGTGTGTTAATATTTTCATTGTTAAGCAATAAAGATAAAATTTTAGTAACTAAAAGTTCCCCCTTTTATTCTATTAATAGAATTTCTAGAGTAAAATTATAAAATATAATTGAGTGTGTACAACACACTTTTCCTTATGAAAGATGGCTCCAAAGTAAAAATTTGATCCATGAAAACCTAAAGTGAATGTGTATTCAATGTTAATATGTGATTTTTGAAATCTAATAATTGAAAATTAGAATGGTTAGAGTACACATGTGTGTTGGTGCAACTAATGTTTCCTCCATAACTAGATGGAGATGATGCTTCCTCATTGAAACATTGGAGAGTTGGGGTAATCATGTCCTAAACTTGTATAAATATGTAAGATCTTAAGTTTGGAATAAAATATGCCATAACCCCCATGAATGTGGGGAAAACTACTCAATGTAATAACCCAAATAACTATGATGGAAAAAGATAGAGAGAACCATGTATCTAGGTTCAACTCAATGAAATCACTATGTAGGTAAATGAGAGAACTAATCAGGTAAGGTTCACTTAATAGTGAATCAACCACTTCATATGGCTTGTAGATTCAAATTTAATGTTTCTCTCCAATTTTATCAAGTCTTATCCATGTATAAATAAAAAATTGTGATCACAAAGGAATGGATAATGTTCATGCCCCCATCATGTATGCAGGTTTTGACTATGTAGTTTCATTCAATGTAGAATATAATGCATGATTGAAAGATAATAGAAAATTTCCATTTCCCCATCATGATCGTAAATCTGATAAGTTTGAATTGGAATGATAACTTGTCAGGATCTTGCTCCACTAATAGAGCACATATGATTACTTCTTGTATTAGCAACTAAACACGAAATTTAACCATAATCAATAAGTAACTAGAAATATGAAACAACATAGGAATATGAGAGACAATACACAATTGTATTAATAATCACTCAGAAGAATATACAATAAAGAAGATGCCACTTCTTCTTCCACCTCAAAGGTTTGCCACACCTCAAGACCTTCTTCCCTCTCTCTCTCGGTCCCAAAAATCAACTCCAATATAGAATTGATGTTCACCTCTCCAACCAGTCAGTAACACACTGCTAGTACACCAAGTCCACAAACATACTCCAAGTGGATCTCCTGCTCTCTGCTGCTACCTGGAAATCACTAGACCTTACTCACCATTGTAGATCTCTAAAAGAAGCCATGCTCACCTGCTGACCAAGATCATACAAATATGAAGAACCCTTCTGATTCTCCAAACTAGTACCCACCTTGGTACTATGGCACTAGGAGGAACACTCCATTACTCTCTTCTCTCAGAAGGAGCTTGTTTAGCTCATTTACTCTCTAGCTAAAAGTTTACAATACAACCCATGAGTCCATATATAGATCTCATGCTTACAATAATTAGACTATCCTAATTACAATAATTAGACACTCAACTCAAGCCTATAACTAGCCTTTACATGAAAACTCTCAGTTCAACAAACTAATTGTCTGTGCAACGAATAGTTTTGGAACCGCCACAGGTGACCGACGTCGGTCCCTATCTACCTAGAAGTGACCGACGTTAGCTGACCTCCTGTCGACACCAATTGTCTTTAGCTCACACCTATCGATGTCAGTTTCCTTCTGCACTGCAATCCACCGACGCTAGTCTCCCTGGAACTCAGCAACCTCCTCCATGTTTGCACTAGTTGAAGCTTTTAGCTCCACAACCTAATAATCTCCCACTTGGAGATAAACAACTGCAACTGTACCTATACCTATACACCGTCTAATTTTATTCCCTGGCTTGTATCCCTCTTCAAGCTTAATCTTGAAGACCAACCACCACACACCCTGTGATGCTCTACCTATCATCCAAATCTCTTGCCACATCTGCATCTACAAACCCCTGTAGAAAAGAACTTGACCCTGCATAGCATGTGCACCTACTACTGGTCCCTTTAAGAATCCACTGAACTGCCCTCCAGTACTTCTTTCTCAAATTGGATCCAAACTTTCTGACAACTCCCACTGCTTGGGAAAACTCAGGTCTACATTAGACCTCATGTGATTTCGAACCTTGTTCTAAGCTAAGCTTGAACTGTCTAGCCCTTGGTGTGCTTTCTGATTCTGCATCCTGCATCTTGAACCCCACCAACACCATCTTCACATCAGCTCCCACTAGAGACAAAATCTCCATGTCTCTTATGCCAAAGAATTTCGCTACTCCAAATTCTTCATGACACACCTCTAACTAACCTTACCCTTAGCTCAGCAAATCCCTGTATGTACAAAACCTGCTAGCAAATCACCCACATACAGTAACTGGATAATGTCATGACTCATTATCCACCTGGTAAGACAAAACCACAATAGTTACACTGACATTGACTGAAGCCATGCTTAGTCATCCACCTGTCAAACCCTATACCACTGTCCTACAGCTACCTCAAGACCATATACCTTAGCCTTCTGTCTCACGTGTCCATCCACTCTCTTCTCTAATATGGGAATCCATCCCTCATCCAGTGCTTTCTTCCAGCTGAAAACTCTACCAACAAATACCTATTTGGTTCTTCTCCAAGGACTCACACTCCTCATCCATGCCAAGCTCCCACTATTTTTGGATTCTACCTGCATTGCTTCTTCACATCTTCCTAGGTTCTTGACCATCAATAAGCAATTTAAAGAAGGTGAACAATGAATATGAGGTTCACTTACCCTTTCTGACCTCCATATGAGCATTTGAGACTTGTTGATAGCTTGTTGTCCGCCCACCATCCATTCCAGTGACCGATCTCGGCCATCTCCCAGTCTGCAACTAACCGATGTCGATTCCCTGCGCTAACCCTGACTGCCAATGTTGGTTTCATGACCAACACTGGTATCCCTTCTACCAACATCGGTTCTTGCATGACTAATGTCGGTCTTCCTATTGCCGACATTGGTTACTATATGATCGATGCCAGTACCTGTGTTTACCTGTGAGTGATAATTTTTTACCTGCGAGCTCTCCATGGATCAAAACCCTATTCAAATAAACACAACTCTGCTCAAAATAATTCAATCCACTCCACTGATCTCTATTTGTCATCTCCTCCATGAACACCAAGGCTTTCCAGTTCTTAAGTTTATCAAAAACATCTATCTTCCACTTAAGAAGCTGTATTCCCCTCCTACATATGTGACCAAGCCTACAAAGCCACATCTCTGCAACAGAAGGTGAATCAGTAATATAAGTAGATAGATAAAGGATACCTTGTTGGAGGATCAAACCAATAATAGATTACACTTGTGAAAGCAATAAACGCAGAAATAAATCAGATAGATAAGTAACTAGAATGATAAATAGCACAGAACAAGATATACAAGAAAACACCCTGAAAACTTGTATTGAAACTCTTTACAATAGGAATACAATGAAGAAACTTCGTTCTTCCACACCTCTCTCAGATGCACACAAGATCTCTCACTAGATCTCTATTCCTCAAGAGCTCTCTCTCAAGTACACTCAAATCCAACAACCTGGATTGATGCAACTCTATACTGTCCTTCAAATATTCACAATGTTCTACTATTACAGTTCTACACTTCTCTTACATTTTACAATTCTAAGCTAAGAAGATCTTCCCTACATATAGAAATAGGAAACTTGAGCATGCTCATACAACAAACAGTTAAGCCTCTTCAACAAGGGCTCTAAAAATAATATTGCTAATAATAGAGACGCAAGCTTGAGTCCACGACTCAAACTTATCATGCAAACACTCGCTGCTGTCCACGGAAATAGCTTTTTGGACATGCAGGTAACCGACGTCGGTTCCTGCCTGTTCGCCTGTGACCGTCGTCGGCCGACCCTACTGCCGATGTCGGCACCTCTGCAACCGCTACTGACCGACGTCGGTCGCTCCTGACTGACGCCGACGTCTGTGTAGACCCGAACCTGTTTTAGTATGCTCCTTGGTGAAGCTTTTAGCTCCACACCCTAACAATCTCCCACTTGGAGATAAACCAGCTGCACCAACCTGTACAGCAACATCTTCTAGCTCCTCCATCTTCAACTCAATCATGAAGACCAATAGAAGTTGAATGCAAGTTCAACTTCTCCTTAGTAACTAGCTTTGTTAGCATATCAGCAGGATTCTTGTCTGTATGGATCTTCTCCAGCTTCAACTCACCATCTTCCAATACCTACCGTATGAAGTGGTACCTTAGTTATATGTGCTTGGTTCTTGAATGAAAAGCTGAGTTCTTAGCTAAATGGATTGCACTCTGACTGTCACTATGCAATTTGCAACTCCCATGCTCCCTTCCAAGCTCTTCCATGAACCGTGTCATCCATATCATCTCCTTGCTAGCTTTTGTAGCTGCAATATACTCTGCTTCTATAGTTGACAAGGCAACAACCTTCTGCAACTTAGATATCCAACTAACTGCCGTTCCACCTACAGTAAAAACATAACCTGTGGTGCTCCTCCTGCCATCCAAATCCCTTGCCATATCTGAATCTACATAACCATGTAGAGAAGTATCTGAACCTCCATAGCACAAATGCTTGTTGCTGGTTCCTCTCAGATATCTAAGGATCCATTGAACTGCCTTCCAATGTTCCTTACCTGGATTAGCCATATACTTGCTTACTACTCCCACTGCTTGGGCAATATCAGGTCTAGTACACACCATTGCATACATCAAACTCCCTACTGCAGAATAATATGGAACCTTACTCATGTACTCTACCTCATCATGTGAATTGGGACATTGTTCTTTACTTAACTTAAAATGTCCGGCCATAGGTGTACTTACCGGTTTTGCATCCTGCATATTAAACCTCTCCAACACCTTGTTCACATAATCTTCTTGAGATAATATCAACCTGTGATTTTTCCTGTCTCTCCTAATGCTCATGCCAAGGATCTTCTGCGCTGCTCCCAAATCCTTCATAGCAAATGTTTGAGCTAACTTCACCTTAAGCTCTGAGATATCCTGCATGTGAGACCCTGCAACTAGCATGTCATCTACATACAATAATAGAATAATATATCTACCGTTATCAAATCTCTTGAAATACACACAATGGTCCGATTGACACCTACTGTAGCCATGCTTAGTCATAAACCTGTCAAATTTCAAGTACCATTGCCTTGGAGCTTACTTGAGGCCATACAAGCTTTTCTTTAACCTGCACACAAACTTCTCCTTACCCTTGACCTCGAAACCTTATGGCTGTTCCATATAGATTTCCTCATCCAAATCTCCATGAAGAAATACTGTCTTAACATCTAGCTGCTCGAGATGCAAATCCTCAAAAGCAACCAAAGACAATACAACCCTTATAGAAGTCATCTTAACAACAGGAGAAAAAATCTCACCAAAGTCAATACCTGGCTTTTGTGCAAATCCTTTCACTACTAATCTGGCCTTATATTGCATCTGTCCATCCTCACTTTCCTTCAACCTATAGGTCCATCTGTTCTTCAGTGTTCTCTTACCAGCTGGCAACTCAACCAAATCCCATGTTTGGTTCTCTCTTAAGGACTCCATCTCCTCAACCATGCCACGCTCCCACTTACTCCTGGACTCCACCTGTATTGCTTCTTCAAAACTCTCTGGTTCTCCACCATCAGTTAGCAATAAATAATATAAGGAAGGAGAATATCTAATTGGAGGCTTACTTACCCTTTCAGACCTCCTGGTGGGTGTCTTGGACTTGTTCTCAACAATCTGTCCACCCAAATTTTCTGACAGTGACCAACCTCGGCCACCTGTAGACCTGTTATTGACCGACGTCGGTTCTGCCTGACCGACCTCGGTGCCTGGTCTGTCGACATCAGTCTCTGTATGACCGACATCGGTTTCTAAACTGTCGATGCCAGTTCCTACCCTGCCGACGTCGGTCTCTGTGTTTTCCTGCAAGTGATTATTTCTTTTTCTCGCGAGCTCATTTTTGACCATAACTTCATCCAATTCACTATTGCTCTGCCCAGTTTGATCCAGCTTCCTTATCTGATCACTGTACATCACTCTTTCATTGAAAACAACATCACGACTCCTGATTACCTTGTTAGTTCCTAGATTCCAAAATCTGAAACCAAAATCATCTGAGCCATAGCCTATAAACGTGCACCTCATAGACTTAGGATCAAGCTTCTTTCTATTTTCCTTATCTATGTGCACAAAGGCTTCACTACCAAAAACTTTGAGATATGAGAGATCTACCTTTTTACCTGTCCATGCCTCTTCTGGAATTCCACCATCCAGAGCTGTAGAGGGTCCTCTATTAATCAGGTACACTGTGGTGTCAACTGCTTCTGCCCAAAACTCTAAGGGCAACCCTACATGCAATCTCATACATCTTGCATGCTCCATGATAGTTCTGTTCATCCTTTCAGCAATACCATTCTGCTAAGGTGTCCTTGGAACCGTCCTTTGCCTATGGATTCCATGTGTATAACAATACAATTTGAACTTAAGACTGCAGAACTCACCACCATTATCAAATCTCAGGCACTTTAATTTTTTGCCTGTTTCATTCTCAACCATAGCCTTCCAAAACTTAAAAGTGTCAAAAACATTAGATTTATTTTTAATACAGTAGATCCATACCTTTCTTGTGGCGTCATATATGAATGTAACATAGTACCGTGATCTGCCAATAGAGGCTACCTGAGCCTGTCCCCACACGTCTGTGTGAACAAGCTGCAACTTCTGCCTTTTCTTAGTAGACCCAGTCTTGAGAAAACTAACCCTTTTCTATTTTCCAAATACACAATGCTGACAAAATTCTAGATCCATACTTTTCAAATCTAAAAGCATACCTTTAGACTTAAGAATTGACATCCCCTTCTCACTCATGTGGCCAAGCCTTGAGTGCCACAATTTACAATCCACACCTGAAGTAGATAAAACTGAAGGAGATTTGTTAGTAACACAATTACACAGATAGAGAGTACCTTCTCTCTTACCTCTGGCCATAACTAGTGCACCCTTGGTCACCTTCCAAGAATCTGCTGTGAGAGTTACAGTACAACCCTCATCACCTAGCTTACCTGCAGAAATCAAATTTCTCTTCAAACTAGGAACATGCATCACATCTCTCAACACCCATGTGTTGCCATTTTGCATCTTCAGCTACACTTTACCTTTGCCAGTAATCTTACAAGGCTCATCATCCCCTAAGTACACTATTCCAAAATCTCCATGGATATAGTCACTAAAATATTCTCTGTTAGGGGTAGCATGGAAAGATGCACTAGAATCTAATACCCAAGATTCTATGTTATTATGCAAAGAGAAAATTAAAGCATCTTGTGCAATACCTGCAACCTTGGCTTCTTCCTTGCCTTCGTGCTAGTTGTCCTCCTTAGGCTTTGACCAACAATCTCTGCTTATGTGCCCCATCTTTCCACAATTCCAGCATTGTGGCTTCCTGCCATTTCTGGATTTAGATCTTCCTCTCACCTTAGACTTAGATCTTGATCTCCTCTTGCTATTTTCTTTTTGCCTTCCCCTGCTCTCAAAATTTAAAGCGTTCCCAGATGTCTCTTCTATGCTTTTCCTGCGTATTTCCTCATTCAAGATAACACTAACAACATCCTCTACTTTCAAAATATTTGATGCAGATGCAGTATTAGAAACTGCCATTACTAAGCCATGCCAGCTTTCACGCAAAGAACATAATATCAAAAGAGCTTTTATTTCATCTTCAAATACAATATTGACAGAACTTAACTGATTCACAATTCCATTGAAATCATTCAGATGAGTAGAAACAGATCCACCTTCATTCATATGCAAATTAAATAACTGCTTCATAAGATATACCTTATTTGAAGCTGAGGGTTTTTCATACATATTTGCTAACGTAGTCATCAACTCTACCGTTATTTTTGCCTGTGACAAATTAGATATCACAGTGGAGGCCAGACTCAGTCTTATAGACCCAAGAGCCTTTCTGTCAAGAACTTCCCATTCTTCATCCTCCATGTCCTTGGGCTTCTTTGCTATCCCACCTAACGGTAAGTAGATATCCTTCTGATACAGATAGTCCTCTACCTACATTCTCCAATGTTGGTAGTTCTTGCCATTAAACTTTTCCATTCTCAACTTACTTTCTTCTGCCATTGCTTCTCCCACTCAAATAGAAATCCCTGTAGAAACCCCTGTGAGCAACCTGTAACCTGTAACCTGTAACATGTAACCAAGGCTCTGATACCACTTGTTGGGGGATCAAACCAATAATAGATTACACTTGTGAAAGCAATAAACGTAGAAATAAATCAGATAGATAAGTAACTAGAATGATAAATAGCACAGAACAAGATATACAAGAAAACACCCTGAAAACTTGTATTGAAACTCTTTACAATAGGAATACAATGAAGAAACTTCGTTCTTCCACACCTCTCTCAGATGCACACAAGATCTCTCACTAGATCTCTATTCCTCAAGAGCTCTCTCTCAAGTACACTCAAATCCAACAACCTAGATTGATGCAACTCTGTACTGTCCTTCAAACATTCACAATGTTCTACTATTACAGTTCTACACTTCTCTTACATTCTACAATTCTAAGCTAAGAAGATCTTCCCTACATATAGAAATAGGAAACTTGAGCATGCTCTTACAACAAACAGTTAAGCCTCTTCAACAAGGGCTCTAAAAATAATATTGCTAATAATAGAGACGCAAGCTTGAGTCCACGACTCAAACTTATCATGCAAACACTCGCTGCTGTCCACAGAAATAGCTTTCTAGACACACAGGTAACCGACGTCGGTTCCTACCTGTTCGCCTGTGACCGTCGTCGGCCGACCCTACTGCCGATGTCGGCACCTCTGCAACTGCTACTGACCGACGTCGGTCGCTCCTAACCGATGTCGGCGTCTGTGTAGACCCGAACCTGTTTTAGTATGCTCCTTGGTGAAGCTTTTAGCTCCACACCCTAACATACCTAATTTCTTACCACCATCTAATTCAAATATATCCACTGTGAGAGTTATAGTGCATCTCCCATCACCCAAATTTCTTGAAGAAATTAGACTCATCTCCAAGACTGGTACCTGCATGACTTCCTTCAACCACTGTGTGTCATCCGTCTGCAATTTCAGCTTCACTTCCCCTTTGTCAATAATCTGACAAGGCTCTCCAACCCCTAAATAAATCTCTCCAAAGTCTCCAAAGACATACCCTTGAAAAGATGCTCTATTTCGGGCTGCATGGAAAGAGGCAAAAGAATCTGTAAACAAAGATTCTACTTTATCCAAAGCAACCTGTGCAACATTACCTGCAACATCTACTTCTACACGCTGATGTTCTACTGACTAACAATCTCCCTTTACCTACTCCTTCTTTCCATCAATCAGACCATTCATGCTATTCAGTTTCTCCATTCGTAGCTTACTTTCTTCTGCCATTGCTATACTCCCACTCAATCTGAAACCCCTGAGAGTGACTTGTAATCAAAAACACTACTAGATCTGAAACCACCTATTAGTCAACCCAACTAAAAGCTCTGATACCAATTGATGGTATCATCTCTTGAACCTATAACCAGGCTCTGATACCAACTTGTCAGGATCTTGCTCCACCAATAGAGCACATATGATTACTTCTTGTATTAGCAACTAAACACGAAATTTAACCAGAATCAATAAATAACTAGAAATATGAAACAACATAGGAATATGAGAGATAATACACAATTATATTAATAATCACTTAGAAGAATATACAATAAAGAAGATGCCACTTCTTCCACCTCAAAGGTTTGCCACACCTCAAGACCTTCTTCCCTCTCTCTCTCGGTCCCAATAATCAACTCCAATATAGAATTGATGTTCACCTCTCTAACCAGTCAGTAACACGCTGCCAGTACACCAAGTACACAATCGTACTCCAAGTAGATCTCCTACTCTCTGCTGCTACCTACAAATCACTAGACCTTTTACTCACCATTGTAGATTTCCAAAAGAAGCCATGCTCACCTGCTGACCAAGATCATACAAATATGAAGAACCCTTCTGATTTTCCAAACCAGTACCCACCTTGGTACTGTGGCACTAGGAGGAACACTCCATTGCTCTCTTCTCTCAGAAGGAGCTTGTTTAGCTCTCTTACTCTCTAGCTACAAGTTTACAATACAGCCCATGAGTCCATATATAGATCTCATGCTTACAATAATTAGACTATCCTAATTACAATAATTAGACACGCAACTCAAGCCTATAATTAGCCTTTACATGCAAAATCTCAGTTTAACGAACTAACTATTTGTGCAATGAACAGTTCTAAAACTACCACAGGCGACCGATGTCAATCCCTGTCTGCCTGGAGGTGACCGACATCGGCTGACCTCCTACCGATGTTGGTTGTCTTTAGCTCACACCTACCGATGTCAGTTTCCTTCTGCATTGCAATCCACTGATGCCGGTCTCCCTGGAACTCAGCAACCTCCTCCATGTTTGCACCAGTTGAAGCTTTTAGCTCCACAACCTAACACAACTAATTTTGTATTCAACTATAATTATGTTATTAAGTATCTGTATATGAACTAGTATAATTCCTCCTAAATAGTATCATTGGTATAGAATGTTATGCATCTATATGATTAATTTTATAAAATTTATATCAAATTATGCATATATAAAAATTGTAATTATGTTATGATAAAGTGTTGTGCATATGCCCATACATATGGACCTAGTTGTGTATGAATTTATGATCAAGTGTTTGTGAATTGAATGCATATACATAGAATATGCCCATGTATTATGTATCAATGTGCCAATATTTGTCATGTATTTAAATCATATGAATCACTAAAATATGTGAAACCTAAACTCTATTCTATTTTTCTATTCATGGAGCCTATGTCTCTTTGACAAGCCCACTATAATGCCCCCATTTTTGAGATGAGGATGTATCCTATAAATCACTTATCTCAACATTATATTGATTTGTATCATGTAATTGTTGGTGTCCTAGATGGCACCCTAGCTGAGCTAGGGGATTGTTCAGGTCCTCCTACTCAAATCTAGTCCAACATGGGAATGACCCTAGGCTATGGGTCACTAATCTTGGGTCAGACCTCTGAAGAATGTTGGTTTCCTTCTAGATATATCACCTAAACTAGAGCTAAATTAATGCTTGCTTGGAAAATGGGAGAGAGATTAGCAATAATATATGAAATCATGTAAAATGAGGTGATATACCAGTAATTTGAACACTTACACTTTGCACAAGACACATTATAAGACACATTCAAAACTAAATAAGATCAGTCCTCACATAAGTATTTCATAAAAAGGCATTGATTAGCTATCAACTTAGCATGGGAGGGTAGTTGTTCACTTCTAAACTAATTAACAAACTATATATTGCACTTAGAATGACCTGTGAGAACTAAAAAACACTTCATTAAGGTAAGGAAAATTAGATAGAGGTAAGGAAGACATACATTCACTTAACCAAAACACATAGATTCATAGAACACACTTCAATTCAACACGTAAAAATGAAGGAATTTAGTCTTTATTGAATCAAATAGGTGTTAAAGTATAAATCTTGGCAAGCCTAAGCAAGCCAAAGGCATAAGAGTCTTTTCTCTAAAAATATCAGAGGTTTCTTTTCTAAAATTTATAGAGAGAGCCACAATGTGGAAGAAGATGGGACATATATAGAAAAAAAGGAGGAGAGAGAAAGAGTTTTGATGGTTTAGCATTAATTTGAGGATGATGAGTCATGATATTATCAAGAAGGAACCAACTTTTAAAAGCTCTGTATATGAATTCAATGCTTTATTGTCCTTATATAACCACCACATCTCCTTCTTGGGACTCTATGCCATTTTCTACCTAATCTACTGATGAGGGCAAACTTCTCATATCTTAGAACTGATAGAACCATGCCATATCTACATTGGGCAGCCATAGGTACTCGTTTGCAAAAAATGTGACCATATCAAAAGATGAGACACTTCTCCATAATAATCACATAGTCTGCCCCTACTTTTAAGCATGATCATTAGTCCATGATAGATGAAAACCAGTTTATTTATTCATTTTCATATATCAAGAATATCATTGAAAACCTATAGACTGCTTGATCTTATTACAACTGATAGTTTCCCATCTTTGATCCCTATTAGGCCTAGACGACTTATTTTAACTTTGAGCATTTATAAAAGTCAAGAACCTATTATATGCATGGAACTTCTTTAATAGATGGTGAACGCAATCACAAAATGATACTACAACTCTAGAGAATATACCCTATATGTTCTAGAACTTCAAACTAGAGCTTCATATTGAGCTTTAATGGTGATAGGGTTTTATCTTGACTATATGACTGTATCTCATTGCTTAGTAGTACTCATATAAACTCTAATTATGACATAAATCTTTTAAACACCTCCTCTAGTTTTAATTTGATCATATATTTGACCTATATATTGAATCCCCTTAGCTTTAAACTTTTAATCTTGCTCATAGATTTGCTTTGCGTGGAATGCACATGAGCCATTGATTTACCTGTCAGCTTAATGTGCTTATGGCACTTGGTAGTTTCTATCTCTTCCTTAGGATCTTCTAACTTGTTGACCTTGCTTGCACCATTGATCTTGATCTATATGAATGAATACATATTATTGATTTTCCTCTAGTTTAACGTACTTATGACACTTGGTAGCTTCTCATTAGCCTTTGAGATCTATTATATTTTTGACTTATCACTCACCATTAGATATTTGTGTATGATTGCATATGCACTATTGATATACCTAGACCTACTAACATCTTTTAGTTGATTCTCACTATTGGATCTCTACTCAGGTACTTGAGATCTTAACACTTGTTAGTTTGTCACTTACGCTGACCTTTTAACTTACTGCTCATTGTTGATCTTCAATATATGATTAAATACACTCCATTAGATCTTGGGACCCACTAACATCTATTAGATCACCACTCACCATTGTATGTTTGATACGATTTAATTCGAACCATTGATATTTCTCATTTGAAATCAAACAACTACTTTACGGAGCTTAAACTTGAAATTCATGTGCCTATTTCATTCTACAAGTCCAAATTTTAAGCTTTATATCTTGAGATAACAAGCTTATCAAGACATGAAAATTGTAGAGGATGATTTTGGCATTAAAAACATCATGTCCATGTAATTATTTTACTTTGAGAGGCTTTCTAAGTGAACTTATAGAATGCTCAAATAAGCTAACCAATCCATTCTTGCATGATGTTTGATGATGGTCTAGTTATTTAAGATCATCATATTTACACTTTAAGCCTACTTAAAATGTTTGAAAGGTTTCAAATGATATGTGATCTCCTCTTTAATTCCATATTCTCCTTGTGACATTGGATCATGCCTCAATCAAGACCCTTCTTAGCTTCTCATCAAAGGCTAGGCACATTTTGGTATGTAGGCCAAATTTGGCCAACATCTTTGGTGGGTCAGCTAGGTAACATGCCTGCTATGCTTTGGGAACTTGGACCATTTACATGAATTTTGGACTCATAATTTAATGACAAGTTTGAGTTTATGACTGCAATAAATATTTTTTACTTGCAAAGACAAAGAATTCCTCTAAATAGGGAAAAAAAAACTTTAAAGGTAAACTATCCTAAGAAAATAGATATGCAAACAAAACACTTATTTGGGATAAAACATAAATAAAATAATGTGTCAGAATAACACTTGGAGGAAAATATGACCAACTAACTATGTACAGGCAACGTAGCTTCTTCAATAGAAGTATTTTAGATGTATCCCATTGACTGGGGTAGGAAGCTCCTTGCCATCCATCTTTGTAAGTTAGAAGGCATTATGGGATTTGTAACTAGATATTGTGTATAGAACACTCCAAAGAGATTAAAACTTTGTGTGCCTTCTTCGCTTATCTCTATCCTCATCTCACTTGAGGACCAAATATCCTTCTTTGAAGTTTATTGAAGAAGCTCCTTTGTCAAAAGATCTCTTCACCTATGCTTGATGGGATTTCATGGCCAACATAGACTGGTGTCTTGTCTCTTCCAGCTCCATGAGCTCAACATATCTAATTTTCATTGGCTCATTCTCTAACAACTTAAGTTGATGCATCAGTTCTAAAGTAGGGAATTCAATATAAATAAGTATTCTTACTTCTTCACCATCTACCAATTTGTATGGAGAGTTGGAAACTAATATTTTATAGGTGATCCTATCATCCTATAGAGATGACTTCAACTTGAGATTCCATGACCTATGATTATATTCAATAGTCCTTATGATGATCTTTAACAGGTTCTTACTAGTGGACTCAACAAGGCCATTACTTTATGGATAGTAATTTGATGAAGTGCTAAGAAAGACACTACGTTGAACTACCCACTGGCTAATTATAGACCCCATAAAGGTCATATCATTATCAATAATAATGGTTGAAGGGACTTCAAATATAGTAAGCAAACCTTCATAGAAATCTAGAACATTAGACTTATTTACTTCTTTTAATGCCACTATTTCTGTCCATCTAGTAAAATAATCTATAGCAGTCAATATCCATTTATGTCTTGAGCTTGAAGGAGGGTTAATGAGACCAATAAATTCCAATCCCCATTTGACAAAGGGTTGATTCACTAAAATTGGTTAGAGAGGTATGACTGCAAGTTTCACATTTCCAATAAACATAACACACTATTTGCATTTTCTGACCCACACATGACAATCACCAAATATGTTTGGCCAATAATTCCCACCTCTCATGATCTTATGCACTATGGTCCTTGATGAGTAATTCACTCTGCCATGTCCATCATGTAACTATGTAAGCAACTTTTATTTTTGATGTTGTTCAATGCATCATAACAACATGCCATTGATATCTTATTTGAACAAAACACCATCAACAAGAATAAATGGAATGGATTGCAATATGAAATATCTTATATTTTAAGGATTTAGGTGAGGCATAAATACCATCTTGGATGTATCTTACCAAATCTTGGGACCAGTTAGAAGGTGAAGTATGATCAATTACAACTTCTTCACAATTTAACACCAAAACCATCTCATTTTCCTCTTACAAGTCTTGGGCTAGGTGTTCACAAATTGCTTTGCATATAATGAAATTTATGACCTTTATATCCAAATCATACTCCATTACCTTGGTTATCCAACCAACTCTCTTATCATTTATATCCTTGTTCAAGAAAAAATCCTTGACACTTAGATGTGCAACCATTAGGTGTATCTTATTGTTAGACAACAAGTAGTTAAACTTATTGAGAGATTTTATAATTGAAATTACATGCTTTTTAGCAAAAGAGTACCTTGTTTCATATTCTCCCAAGTCTTGAATAAATAAGTCTATTGGATGCTCTAAGGCTTCATGATTCTATTACATATGAATACTTGAAATAGTGTCAATGTTAACATAGGTGTACAATATAGAATCCTTTGTGAAATCATGGTTCAAGAGTGTAGGAACACTGGTTATGGCTTTCTTGATCTCTTTAAAGTTTCTTACTCCTTCCTTGGACCAACTTAGACTATAACCCTTCTTTAGCATGGTTGTAAGTGTCCTAGCTAAAGTCGTAAAATATGAAATGTACCTTCTTATAAAATTGATTTTGCCTAAGAATATTTACAAAGATTTCTTGTGTTTAGTAAAGGAAAGTGAAAGAATTAAATATACCCTATCAAGATCTATACTTGTACCATGTTTTGAAATCACATGTCTAAGAAGCTTACCTTCATGAACAGAGAAAACACACTTTTTGGGATTGAGACACCCTAAATTGCCTGTACCTTTCAAACACTTACTTAAGGTGAATCATTTGCTCACCTACATTCTTAGATAATATTGTTATGTCATCTGAGTAAACAAGTATAATCTTGTTGAGGAGACCTTGGAATGCCATAGCCATGGATTTTTGAAAAGTTGCTCCAACATTGGATAAACTAAACAACATCTTTCTATATTGAAAATGTCCCCCATTTTGTGGTGAAGGTTATTTTGAATTGGTCCTCTTCCTTGACCAAAATCTGATTGTAATCACTATAGCCATCTAATAAGGAGAACCTTTTTGAACCTACAAATAACTATAAAATTTGTTCCATAGATGGCAAAGGATAGTGGTATTTAAGGGAAGCCTTGTTCAAGTCATGAAAGTTAATACACAGTCTAATTTCACCATTCCTTTTTTATACTGGAACAAGGTTTACCACCCAAGTTGAGTTCTTAATTGGAAATATAATAGCTAACTTAATGAGCTTATGAAGCTTAGCTCTCATCAAAGGCTCAAGCTTTAAATTGATAGGCCTTTGTCTTTGTCCTACTAGCTTTGTTTCAGTTTCTAACTCAATGGTGTGTTGAGCTAGATTTGGATCAAATCTTTGACGTCACTATATTGTCATGCAAATACATCCATTAAACTTGAACATAACTTAATGAAAGTTTCCTTCTCTAAAGGAGTGCAAACCTTACCTAACTTCAATTTCTTACCAGTTGCAATCTCCACATTTGTATATTATTCCTCCTTTGTTATCAATGAAGATTTTTATTTTCTCAACTCATCATCTCTACTGAATATGTTCTCAAGGGTGACCAACCCTTTGGGCAACTTATTGGCTTTTAGCTACAAAAGCTAGTCACCATACTATTGCAGTAACATGTCTTGGTTCCTTGAGGAAAATTCAACCTCTTCTTGCAAGAACCTGACAATCTAATTATCATATGCAAACACCTGCCAATTGTCATGGTTGTCTATAATAGGTCTTACAACCACCTTAATATGTGATTGAACTTTTTCACTCTTTATATCAACTGAGATACTGAATTGTGACCTAATGGCAGCCAACTTATCTGTATGTTTGTTCTCATTTCTTAATATGGCATGAATATTGAAATATTTAAAGTCTTCAAATAAGTCCCATACTCTATGATTATAAGACCTAAGCAATGGATTATTGCATTTATTAAGACCTCTTACTTGGTGAACTACTAGTTCACTATCACCAAAGACTTGTAAGGTATTGACCTTCATCTTTCTTGCCCATTGCAAACCATGAACTAGTGCCTTAGATTCAACAATTTTTAAAAAAAAACCAAACTAAAACTTGAGAGAAGAGAAATACCTTTTATTTGATGGAGAAATAAATACCATTCTAGCCCCAGTGCCTTGTTTTTTCCTTAATCCATTAAAGTATAGTTGCCACAAGCTATCACTAGACTCATCATCCTTCATCAATGCTAGAATTGGTGTATCTTTTTCATAAAGGTAATAAAAACCAAATACATCTTCTTCAATTAACTTATAAGGATCATTTTTATGCAAATAAAAGTCCCATTCATCATGGAATAGATCTGGAACTCCATCTAGAGGTGACTTAGTTTCTACTTCACTATTTTCTAGTACCTTATCTTAGATAGTACAGTTAGGGTTCACCATACTTGGCATATATGGCTCCAAATGGAAATGTGAAATAGATTTATAATGTATTGTTACCTTAGTAACATACTTAGTATTGAACATTAAATATGTCTAATCAGTTGATAAATATCCTCTGATCTTTAAGGTAAAGTCCCTTGATAGACAGTAAAATAGGGAGGCAAGTCCACCACTACTATATCTTGTTGAATGGTAACATTGGGACAAGCATGTAGTGTCAAATTGAGATCTTTTATAATGCCTACTATCTTTTTTGGTGACCCATCTAGTTTCAATACTCCTTTAGTATTTGATTCATAGACAAGACCAAGCTTATCTTCAATTTACTTAGGCATGATAGTGCTACTAGATATACTATCTACCATATAATTATGAATTAAATAGTCACCAACTATCAAAGAGAGGTAAAAAAGGAGTTTTGTGTGATTTTACATTAGTTTTATCCACCTTTACCATTTTATGTGTCTACTGATCTTGTTGCTTGGTTGGCTAGTCTGAATTAGCCAAGACAACACTTTATTTCTCAACTGGTTCTTGAGATAATTTGAGGGATAAAAGTTCTTGGATGAACATGTTATTTTACCTTGGAATAACAAGGGAATCCCACATTATAATACTAACATTGGATTTCTTCATCTGATTTATTATGCTGAATGAGGCTCTACTAACCTTTGGTTGCACCTTGTGAACCACTGGTTATTCTCTAATCAAAGGTATTTGAGGGACCTTCTCAACCCTTGCATTTTGATTTTTTTATGTTATAGGGGCACCAAGTTGATCCTTGATACTCTTGGGAATAAAATTAGGAGTACTAGAAGCATTGATCACATCTTGAGTTTATTCAATGGCTTTTATTTTAGCTTTATTCATACATGTAACTTGATCACTTATGTTATTAGTCTCACCAATTTGATTGAATGCAACATTATCATCCATTTTTCAATTCACATTAATGGAATTAGGCATCCCTTGAACTTTTTGAGCATATCTTTGGGGTACCAAATTTGTTTCTTGATACTGATCCTCTTAAAGATAAAACTCTTCA
The DNA here is from genome assembly GCA_037957365.1 of Torreya grandis. Classification (NCBI taxonomy): domain Eukaryota; kingdom Viridiplantae; phylum Streptophyta; class Pinopsida; order Cupressales; family Taxaceae; genus Torreya; species Torreya grandis. The sequence goes on along the minus strand of JARHVA010004826.1, from coordinate 577,628 downwards.
TGTGTCATTTGTGGTATAGTAATATCTTGTGATACCAAGGCTTGGTATTGAGTATCATTTGGATTAAAATGTTACTAACCTAAATCTTGCATGAAGTTGTTTTGAGGAGGTGTAGGAATAATAACTCTTAAACTAGAGGGTAAATTATGGTCAAGGGATGCATATGGTTTAGCTTGAATTATGGCTCCTTGAGATTGGTAAGGTGGTCTATTTTATCTAAAACCTTGATAAGGTTGCCTTTGATCTCTAAAATTTTGATAAGAGGTTTGATTATATTTTTTATAAGGCCTACCTTGGTACTGTTGTCTCTTGAATTGAACTATTTCATTCCCAAAATCTTGTAACATTCTTTTCAAATCTCTAATTTCACTATCATGATTAGAAGGGGCCATGAATTGGGATTTAGGGGATGGAATAGGGGATATAGATGAAATTTTAGGAACTTGAGGGGGTGGGATAGGTTAAAACTTTTGGAATATAAGCAGTAGGGGCCCTAGAGAAAGCTTACCAACTTGTATCAAATTGTTTTCTGCTCTTATTGCAATCTCATAGGCATTTGGCAACATATTACCACCCATAGACTGTATCATAACACTAATATCAAAATTAAGGGCTTTTAGATAGTACAAGAAGGCATACTCTAGGGATGGTCTAATCAATGCAAGTATCTTAGTCTATGTCTTTTGGATTATGAGGTTAAAATCAAACATGAACTTATGGGGGTATCTTTTAATGGTAGTTGGTTGTTCAACTAAGGATAGGTGATCAGATTTGTCTTCAAATTATCTGACTAAAGCTACACCTAACTCATCCTAGGTAGAAATGGAGGTCAAAGGAAGATTTATATACCATTGCAATGTTTTTCCTTTGAAGGAAGCAACTAGCAGTTTTATAGCCACATTATCTTGAACAACATTGTGAACAGAACAAAGGTTGGAAACATCTTGGATATGCTCAATAGTTGTTATTTTATCCCTTTCTTAGAATAAAGGGATACTCTTAAGGGAAGACACAAGAATATCATCATACTAGGCTAAATTCAAGGGACTACCCCTATTGAATGCAACAAACACTTGATTCCTGATGAACATTTGCATAATGGGGATTTGGGTAATGGGGATAATAGGTTGGACTAAAACATTAGGATGACCTAGAGATGAATATTTATTTTAAGGATAAGGACTTGTCCTTTTGAATCTTTCTTTTTTATAAGAATTAGAAGGCAACTCAATGAATTCAAAAAGAATACCTTTACTTGTTGATGTTGTAGTAACCTTTGGCATGAAAACACTATCTAAACGATGCTATGAACTTACAACTTAAAGAATATTTATCTTCTAATTATGGTGAATGTCTCATAATACTACATATATTTATTCTCAATCCCAAACTTTAGCCTTTCCAAAGAAAATTGAGTTCCATTGAGTGTGTCATAACTATTGGAGTCTTAAATTTCACCCTAGCTGAGCTAGGGGATTGTTTAGGTCTTCATACTCAAATCTAGTCCAACATGGGAATGACCCTAGGATGTGGGTCAACTAATCTTGGGTTAGACCTCTTGAGAATGCCAATTTATTTCTGGATCTATCACCTAAACTAGACCTAAATTAACACTTGCTTTTAAAAGTGGAGACAAATTAACAACAATCATGAAAGCATGTAAAATAAGGTGATGCACCAGTAATTTGAACACTTATACTTTACACAAGACACAGTATAAAACACATTAAATACTAAAAAATATTAGTCTTCACATAATTATTTCATAAAAAGGCATTGATTATCTATCAAATTAACATGGGAGGGCAGTTGTCCACTTCCAAACTAATCGACAAACTATATATTGCACTTAAAATGACCTATGATAACTACAAAGCAATTCATGAATGTGAGGAAAATTAGATAGAGGTAAGGAAAGCATACATTCACTTAAACACACCACATATATTCATAGAACACACTTCAATTTAGCTTACAAAAATGAAGGAATTCAGTCTTCATTGTATCAAATACGTGTTATAGTACAAATCCTGCATTAGCTTGAGCAAGCTAAAGGCATTAGAGTATTTTCTCTAAAAATATCAGAGGTTTCTTTTCTAAATTTTTTTAGAGAGAGTCATAATGTTGAAGAAGATGGGACAAATATAGAAAAAAGGGAGGAGAGAGAGAGCCATGATGGATTATCATTAATCTAAAGATGCTGAGTCATGATATTATCAAGAAGGAACCAATGTTTAAAAGCTCTATAAAAGAATTCAATGATCTATTGTCCTTATCTAACCACCAAGTCTCCTTCTTTGGACTCTATGCCATTTTCTATCTGATCTAATGATGAGGACAAACTTCTCATATCTTTATATTGATAGAACCGTGCCATATCTACTTTGGGTGGCCATAAGTACTTGTTTGTAAAAAATGTGACCATATCAAAAGATAAGACACTTCTCCATAATAATCACATAGTCTACCCCAACTTTGAAACATGATCATAGGTCCATGATAGATGAAAACTAATTTATTTATTGATTTTCATATAGCAAGAATATCAATGAAAAATTATAGATTGCTTTATCTTATTACAATCGCTATCTACTTATCTTTGATCCCTATTAGGCTTAAAAAGACTTATTTTGCCTGTGAGAATTTATAGAAGCCGAGAACCTATTATATGCATAGAGCTTATTGAACTTATGACAAACACAATCATAAAACCATATTTCAACTCTAGAGAATAGACCCTATATGTTCTAAAACTTCAAACCAAAGTTTCATATTGAGCTTTATAATGATGACGAGGCTTCATCCTGATTGTATGACTACATCTCATTGCTAAACAATGCTCATTTAAACTCTAATGCCAACATATCTCTTTTAAAAACTTGCTCTGATTTGACCTTAACCATATGTTAAACCTCTATATTTAATCCCCTTAACTTTCAACTTTCAATCTCACTCATTTATTTTATTTGCATGGAATGCATACGAGGCATTAATTTACTTGACAGCTTAACACGCTCATGAAACTTGGTAATCTTTGACTCTTCCTCAAGATCCTTTGAATTATTGACCTTGCTCAAACCATAGATTTCAATCTATATGAATGAATGTGTATCATTAATATTCTACCAATTTAACATGCTTGTGACATTTGGTAACTTATCGTTAGCCTTTGAGATCCATTGACTTTTTGACTCATCTCTCACCATTAGATCTCTGTGTATAATTTCATATGCATTATTGATCTACCTAGATCCATTGACATTTATCAATTGATGCTTTTCATTTTATCTCTTCTCAGGTACTTGAGATCTTGACACTTATCATTTTCTCACTTACGCTGACCTTTTGACTTGCTTCTCACCATCAATCTTCAATGTATGATTAAATGCTCTTCATTAGATCTTGGGACCCATTGACATCTATTAGATCATCACTTTCCATTGGATATTTAGTATGATTAAATTCCAACCATTGATCTTTCTCAGTTTAAAGCAAATGGTTACTTCATGGAGCTTAAACTTGACATCCATGCGCCTATTTCATTTTGCAAGTCCAAATTTAAAGCTTTATATCTTGAGATAGCAAGCTCATCAAGACATGAAAATTAAAAAAGATTATCTTACCATGAAATACATCATGTCCATGAAATTATTTTACTTTTATAGTCTTTCTAAGTGAAATTATAGAATTCTCAAATAAGCTAACCAATCTATTCCTACATGATGTTTGATGATGGTTTGGTTCCTTAAGATCATCATATTTACACTTTAAGCCTATTGAAAATGTTTCAAAAGGTTGAAAATTCTATGTGATATCCTCTTTAATTCCGTATGCTCTATTTGACATTGGATCAATCCTCAATCAGGACATTGCTTAGCTTCTCATCAAAGGCTAGGCACATTTTGGTATGTAGGCCAAATTTGGTCAATAATAATATCATTTGATCATGTGGATAATATGTCATAAAATTTTTATATGTATTAATAAAGGAACATATGTAACATATGGAATGTAGGGCATGTAATTTCATGTATACATAAATTTATCAATAAAGACTGTAGTATAAGTGTAACTGAAGAATATTACACAGTAACAATGCATGATCTAAATCATGGCATCCCTTGATCTCAATAAGGGAAATAATTGAATTTTTTAGTGTCACACATAATTACAAGGTCCCCATTTAATAATTTCAAAACAAGCAAGGCCAAATAACCACATTTTAGAGGACAAAAAATGTTTCAAATAAGGGACATCAAGAATGCCACATCAAGCAAGCCAATGGGCACAAAAAATAGTCACACACACAATGTACTCTATCATGTAAAAGAGTCACATCATCAATGAAGCATTGAACAACAAACTAATCTACACCCTCTATGTGTATCGATGTAACATCACAATAAATTACATATCATGTATCACTATGTAATAAGTGCGTAACTAGCAAGTCATGTGTAAGTAATATAGATAACTTGACATGGGACAAAGGTCATACAAATATTTAACTTGTAATAATAAATAATATGGAACAAGATGCCTGTAGTATCGACATGACCACTAGGTAGAGCAAATACCAACTTTTTTATGTCCACATGTAACTTGTATGTCTTGTATAACACTAAGATATCATGACGTACATGTATGCATTTATAAAATATTCCATCTACCAAACATGTGATAAATAACATATGTAAATTATTAATTAGGTCATACTCAGGTCCTAATTTTAGATTTTTTGAAATATTTGAATGTATTTATATTTTATTATTATTTTAAAATTGAAAAAAGAGCCCAAGTGTAAATGGTTTCAAAAATATATGTAATGGAGAGTTCTGAACAATACACAATGTTGTCAAGGCATAATGGCCAATAAATGTGATAACATGGCTTATGTGAAGGACAAAGTGAAAGAAATAATTCTACCCCCCCACCCCCCTACTATATATTTATATCATAACAATGTATCTCAATATCACATGTGGAGATAAGGATATGCATGTTCCTAGTGGAAAGGAATCAATGTTATCATGTGATATGTAAATGTATATGTATATAGTCATGTAATTTCAATGGAGGCCATAAAAAATATGTACTATAATCACTGTAGGATAAGTCTCATGGATGTTCAAATCAAGGTAACATTCAATGAGCAAGGGCAAAGTGAAAAGAGAGCCAAGGACTAGAATAATGATCAATGCAAGAGCATATGAGCACATGTATGTGTAAATAGAAGATTATAATGGATGAGAAATCAAATCAGCATTTATAGAGTATGTACAATAGGATGTGTGGTGAATTAATCCAAGGAATCACTCCAACCATTTTAAAGTAATAAATGTGCCCAATATGTTTCCTTATGAGTAACTATATTTTGATCTTACACTTGTAATATTTTACTATTAAGAACACTGACACTAACATGATTTCTATTATGTCACATTTCAATTTCTCACTAAGATAATTTATTTGATTATTCATGGATTATTGTGGTTTTTAAAATGATTAATTACTATTTAATTAAGTAGTAAGTCATAGACTATTATGGGATAGTTGTATGTTGCTTAGATTACATGATTTTATTGTTATGAGTTAGATATATTTGTATATACTTTACATTGTGATCATGTTGATTAGTTTTTACAATAGTATTTTATGATATTTATCATGATGTTACGGGCTAACTAATTTCTTGTCATGAGTTTGATGTAGGAGAGATTCATCCCTCAGAGCATGATAGAGGGAGAGCATCATCAAAGAGGATGGTGTAGATGGAGGTGTTGGGGGGTGATAGAGGAACAAATATAATCCATGCACACACCATGATAGATAACATTCATAATATGCATTGTTTGAATTATTAGATTTAGTACATATTTGATGTTATTTGTGTTTAGATAATTAGTTATGTGTGTTAGTTGTGATTTAGTTTTAGTTTAATGCTTATGTAGATCTAACTTTGTGAGATTGCATTATGGTTGTAGTATATAGATTGATTGTATAATGTTTATGTATGATTACTATGTGTGTTAGTTGTGATTTAGTTTTAGTTTAATGCTTATGTAGATCTAACTTTGTGAGATTGCATTATGGTTGTAGTATATAGATTGATTGTATAATGTTGCTGTATGATTACATCATGTTATTGTATTCATAATTGTTAATACTTAATGAGCAAAGTAAATCTCATTAATTAGTGATTGTCTACTACTATCTATAGACTAACTAAAATGTCTTTTAAAGACTTAATGCATTGTTGGTTATAATGATATTCTAGAAATATAATTGTTTCCACTTAATGACCATCATATATAAAAGATATTTAGAAGACATCTGGTATAGTCTTATAAAGTGGTAATAACAAACGACTATGTTGATATCATACCATTATGTTTTGGTATGGCAGTTTGTTTGATTTACCATTATAGTTAAAATAATATCATTAAATTTATACTAGTCATGTTATTATTCAAAGTCATGATGTTGATTATATTTTTAAAGTTATTACCATAATTGCATTATTATCCTAAGTTATCCTATGAATTAAACCTAGTCAAATTTTTAATGCATAAACCAGGGTGACTTACGAAGTGTTAGTTATCATTAGGAATAATGTTAATAGTGGACTTTATAAAGTTGATATATAGGCATGTAAGTCAAAAAGATACCACAAAAAAATTATAAGATTAAAATAATGATGTTTTGGAGAACATTCAAGAATTTTAGGGTTTCTTGTTTATGTCAAATTAGGGCTAACCTAGAAAATCAAACAATATATATTGAGAATGGATTTTCTGCATGATAGAATTATGGGGAACTACAAGCTTTATGCTAATAGTTGCATGCATTTATTGCATGAGAGATATAGACAAAAAAATAAGGATAAGAGGAGACATGTAGAAGGGCATATAATGGCATGGAGAAGAGAAAAATAAGGAATAGAGAGAAGGAGAAAAGATTCATTCTAGTTCGAGAAGTATCAATTCAAAAGTCATTATAAGGTTGGTGATGTTATTTAATTATTATTTCAATAAAATATGTGCTTATAAATGTCTCTTAGGGGTTTGGGAAATGATTAGCATTTTATTATTGATATAAGTTTAACCCTGTGGATGGCTCGACCATCCATAAAACTAAACCTATATCCCTTAAACCCTTATGGAATGAAAACTAATTTTTTGCATGTGTAAACCATTAGGGTTAAATGGATTTATTTTGTTGTGATGGAAAAATGTCATATTTAAAGAACTATAGGACTTTGGTAGATGGTTTTAATAAATATGATGATTGAGTTTTGTTTTAGAAACCTGTATTATATATATTTACTCAGTTAGGTATATATCAAAAGTTTGAGCATATATATATATATATATATATATAATACAGAAGACTGTGTATATATTTGAATTATCAGGGGTATAAATATGAAGTCTAAGTTAATGTGATGAATGAACATATTGACATAGAACTTTAGTGTATTGCTTGTTATGAAGTTTGTTTAGGGTTTAACATATATATATGAACTGAGATCATTTGTCTTAGCAACTGTGAATATATAAATAAGGACTATATACATTAGTTTCTCAAAACTATGAACATATATATGAGGATTGTGTACATTTATTTTCAAACCATGATCATATGTATAAAAGGACTATGTGCATATCTTTATAAATCCTATTATGAAAAGTTATCTATGTAAAATATTTTGAACTATCCTAAAGCGGGTACAGGTAGTGCTTAAATCCTATCTCAACTATGAATTTTATATTTTAAATTTTTTTGTTGATGCAACTGATATAGCTATTTTGATGTTTAATAACATATACAAGTAGTGGATAATAGTGTTGATTTGGATAATAGTATAACTAGATTTTGTTAGGTTGTGGAGCTAAAAGCTTCAACCTTTGCAAACTGAGGAACAAATGGTTGCTGAGTTCTACAGGAACCGGCGTCGGCAGCAAGACCGACGTCGACAGAGTCCAGTGCAGAAGGCCACCGACGACGACAGGAAGTCGGCTGACATCGACAGAACCAGACAAGCAGGGACCGACGTCGGTCGCCTGTGTGTTCCAAAACTGCGCGTTTCACGGATAGTTAGTTAAGTGAACGAAGAGTTTGCATGTTGAGACCAGTTAGAGTCTTGTGCTGCGAGGACAATTGTCTAAATTAAGAGTCTAAGTTATTGTTTGAGTTAGGGATCTATTTATAGACCCATTGGCATGTATTGTATAAGGCATGAGATAGAAAGGAAGAGTTCCTTCTAGTTGTAAGATCTGTGAGTTGCAGGTTGTTGCAAGCTCATTGGGGATCTACATGTAAGTTTGGTCTTTGAATTGCAGGTTGCAGGTTCATGAGAGATCAGCTTGAAGTGCTATAGAGTGCTTGATGTACCGGCAGGGTTATTACTGACTGGTTGGTGAGGTGAACACCAATTCTGTGTGTGAGTTGGTTGTTGGGACCGTTTTTGTGTAGGAGAGTGTGTGTGAGAAGAATTACTGAACACTTGAGGTGTGGCGAATCTCTGTAAGGTGAAAGAGTGTGGCGGCTCTTTGTTGTATTCTTTTCTATTAATGTTAATACAAGATAGTGTATTGTCTCTCATATTCTGTGCTATTGGTAAATTCTAGTTACTTGTGTTTCTGGTTATTTCCGCATATTCAATTGCTTATATTTGGTAATCATACTGTGCTCTTTCTGAGGAGCAAGATCCTAGGAGGTGGAATTAGAACATGTGTGTTTGTTCTTGGATTTATCTTCCATCTCCCCTCCCAACAAGTGGTATCAGAGCATGTTTGTTGTTCTAGATTCCTGACAATTGGTATCAGAGCCTTGGTTGTAGGTTCTTAAGCTTGATACCAACAACTGGTATCAGAGCTTTTGGTTGGGATACTAACAGATTGGTGTAGATCTGGGTAGTGTGTTTTGATTACAGGTTACTCACAGGGTTTCTGTTTGAGTGGGAGTTGAGCAATGACAGAAAGCAGTCAACTACGAATGGAGAAGTTCAATGGCAAGAACTACCAATTATGGAGGATGCAGATTGAGGACTATCTGTATCAGAAAGATTTGTACTTACCGTTGGGTGGGGTTGCTAGCAAACCCTTGGATATGAAAGATGAAGAATGGGAAGTTCTTGATCGGAAGGCTCTGGGATCTGTTAGATTGAGTCTTGCATCATCTGTGATTTCCAGCTTATCACAGTGTAAGACAATGGTGGAGTTGATGGAATCTTTGGCAAATTTATATGAAAAACCCTCAGCTTCGAATAAGGTATTTCTTATGAAGCGTTTATTTAATTTGCAAATGTTGGAAGGTGGATCTGTTCATAGCCATCTTAGTGATTTCCATGGTTTAGTAAACCAGTTAAGTTCAGTCAATATTGTATTTGATGATGAAATAAGAGCTCTCTTAATCTTGTGTTCATTACCTGAAAGTTGGGAAGGTTTGGTAATGGCAGTTTCTAATACTGTGTCTCCTTCAAAAGTCTTAAAAGTAGATGATATTGTGAGTGTGATCTTGAATGAAGAGATACGCAGGAAAAGCACAGGTGAATCATTTAGAGATGCTTTGAGTGTTGAAGGAAGAGGAAGGCCAAGAGAGAAGATAGAGCGTGGGAGATCAAGGTCGAAGACGGGCAAGAGATCCAAGTCCAGGTATGGCAGAATAACCTGCTAGAAATGTGGAAAGCAAGGGCACTTAAAGAGAGATTGCAGATCGGGTACAGATCAGCATGAAGAACATGAAGAAGAAGCAGATGTTACAGGTTACATTGCACAGGATGCTCTGGTATGTTCTTTGGATAAAGTAGAATCTTGGGTATTAGATTCTGGTGCCTCTTTTCATGCATCCCCACATAGAGAATCTTTTCATGAGTATGTCCAGGGAGATTTTGGAGAAATTTGTGTAGGGGATGGTAAGCCTTGTCAGATTGTTGGCAAAGGCAAAGTGAAGCTGAAAGTACAGACAGGTAACACATGGGTGTTAAAGGAGGTCATGCACGTCCCAGTTCTGAAGCGGAATCTGATTTCTGTTAGAAGTTTGGGTGAAGAGGGTTGCACAGTAACTCTCACAGCGGACTCTTGGAAGGTTACCAAGGGTACACTTGTTGTAGCTAGAGGTAAGAAAGTAGGTACGCTTTATCTATCTACTTGTTTTACTGATTCTCTTTCTGGGTTATCTACTTCAGTTGTAGATTCGGAGATGTGGCTTAATAGGCTTGGTCACATAGATAAGAAGGAGATGTTGGTTCTTGAGTCAAAGGATATGCTTTCAGATTTGGAAGGCATGGATCGTGATTTCTGTATGCAGAAGAAGAAGGTGAGGTTTCTTGAGGAATCCGATGTTAGTGACAAGAACAGGAAAGCCTTGGTTTTCAAGGAGAAGGTGACGGACAGAATTCAGCACAAGGTGCAGAGGAATTCTGAGCAGAGCAAGGGTGATTTGGACAAGGGTTTGATCCAAAAGGAGCTCGCGGAAAAAAGTCAGGTCTCACAAGAAAAACACAGAGACTGACGTCGGCAGGAAAATCGGCGTCGGTGTCCAGACAGGACCGACGTCGGCTATGTGCAGCCTGACGTCGGTGACTCGGGGCAGACAGAGACCGGCGTCGGCCAGGGGAAACCGACGTCGGCGGAGAGGCAGTCACAGGGAACCGACATCGGTCGGCTGTAGACTGAGATGTGATCGGCATCGATCACTGAGATGAATTTTGGGTGGACAGCAAGCTGTCATGGAGTCTCAAGCGCCCATATGGAGGACTGAAGGTGTAAGTAAGTTCTTAAATTCATTATTTCCCTTCTTTACACTACTTGTTGCTCACTTATGGCATAGGACCAGGAAGTTATTGAAGAAGCAGAACAGGTAGATCCAGGAAACAGTGGGAGCTAGGCATGGATGAGGATGTGATTCCTTGGAGGAGAACCAAACAGGGGTTTTGGGTAGTGTTGCCAGCTGGAAGTAAGCACTGAGAGATGAATGGATGTTAAGGATGAAGAAGAGCGGAAATGGATACGTGAGATGGAAGATCAGGGTATTTGATCTTATACTAGCTGCAGGGCAATGGAGGTTTGTTCATTGTGTTTCTCTTTACCAGGTTGGATAGTATTAGCTACACTATCCTATTTTTTGTATGATGTACTTGTTGCAGGGTTACATATACAGGTATTGCTGAACTAAAGGTAAAGCTAGTTCAGGTGTTTGTCATGGAGAATCTGGGAGCAGCAAGATTCTTTGGCAAGAGTGTGTTCTAGAGACATGGAAGGTCATGTGTTGATTTTGTTTCAGGATGATCGTGTGAAACCGGTTAGCACGCCGATGGTTAGACAGTTCATAGAACAGGGGTCTTGATTCACATAATGAGGTTGAGTGCATGGTATGTACTAAACCTGAGTTTTCCCAAGCAGTGGGAGTTATCACAAGTTGGAGTCAATCCGGAAAAGTAATACTGAAGGGCAGTTCAGTGGGACCAGCAGCAGGTGCACATGCTATGCAGGGTCAAGTTCTTTTTCTACATGGTTGTAGATGCGGATGTGGCAGGTAATTTGGATGACAGGTTTTGCACCACGGATTTTGTGGTGGTTGGTCTTCAAGGATGATTTTGAAGATGGATACATAGCCAAGGTAACAAACTAGACGGTGTACAGGTACATGTACAGGTTGCAGCTGTTTATCTCCAAGTGGGAGATTGTTAGGTTGTGGAACTAAAAGCTTTAACCTTTGCGAACTGAGGAACAGATGGTTGCTGAGTTCTACAGGAACCGGCATCGGCAGCAGGACCGACGTCGGCAGAGTCCAATGCAGAAGGCCACCGGCGACGGCAGGAAGTCGGCCGATGTCGGCAGAACCAGACAAGCAGGGACCGACGTCGGTCGCCTGTGTGTTCCAGAACTGCGCGTTTCACGGATAGTTAGTTAAGTGAACAAAGAGTTTGCATGTTGAGACCAGTTAGAGTCTTGTGCTGCGAGGACAATTGTCTAAATTAAGAGTCTAAGTTATTGTTTGAGTTAGGGATCTATTTATAGACCCATTGGCATGTATTGTATAAGGCATGAGATAAAAAGGAAGAGTTCCTTCTAGTTGTAAGATCTGTGAGTTGCAGGTTGTTGCAAGCTCATTGGGGATCTACATGTAAGTTTGGTCTTTGAATTGTAGGTTACAGGTTCATGAGAGATCAGCTTGAAGTGCTATAGAGTGCTTGATGTACCGGCAGGGTTATTACTGACTGGTTGGTGAGGTGAACACCAATTCTATGTGTGAGTTGGTTGTTGGGACCGTTTTTGTGTAGGAGAGTGTGTGTGAGAAGAATTACTGAACACTTGAGGTGTGGCGAATCTCTGTAAGGTGAAAGAGTGTGGCGGCTCTTTGTTGTATTCTTTTCTGTTAATGTTAATACAAGATAGTGTATTGTCTCTCATATTCTGTGCTATTGGTAAATTCTAGTTACTTGTGTTTCTGGTTATTTCCACATATTCAATTGCTTATATTTGGTAATCATACTGTGCTCTTTCTGAGGAGCAAGATCCTAGGAGGTGGAATTAGAACATGTGTGTTTGTTCTTGGATTTATCTTCCATCTCCCCTCCCAACAAGTGGTATCAGAGCATGTTTGTTGTTCTAGATCCCTGACAGATTTCACATACATATATAAATATATAGTCATATGACTTGTATATCATTTATGTGAAAGGATATCAAGTGCAAGTTCTATTATGAAACCTATAACATGTTATGGAATCATTAAGCTTATGAGTTTATATATATAGAAAAGTCGACATAGTCTAACTTGGAATGATACATATGTTAATGTATTTGAACTAATGCATAGACTATTGTAAGGTTAAAATATGGTTGTTATTCAATTCACAATGAATTCAGTTAGATGTCAACTTGATGTATTTGATAATTGTGAAACTGGAAAAAGTATAAAAACTACAATAAGTAAAAAGAGTAGAATATAGATATGAATAGTCCATTTATTATAGTAATTTGAGAAAGTTATATAGTTTAAAAACCCGAGTTGGGGAAAAATAGGGTAATAGACTTTGAATAGTTTTCCATTATTAAATGGATTTTGACTTTTAAATTGAAATAAGTGAAAAAGAACAGGGGTTTTAGGAATGTTGAAATCCTATGTTTGATCTTGAATGCTATTTTGTGAATAGGTAAATTATAAACATTTTTTTAAGAATTGTATGAAGTTCTTATTAGAAAATATAAATTACTATTAGTATGACAAAACATTATTTGTATATGTGAACAAATATATTTATACGATACATATTATGCATGTATTTGATAAAGGTGCACATATATATGAAATATATATTTATGAGGAACTTAGGTCTTCATACACATATATAGCAAACATTTGTACATGGGGATGTGTGCTTATAATTATGGTTATTATTGACTATTAAATTAAGCCATAAAATCATGAGGGATAGGACACTATTATTGTATACATACAACATCCTAAAAGCACAATAAGTTGTATAAATGAAAGATTATGTTTCATGTGATATAAGACTTTGTTTATGAGATATTTGATCTCTAAAATTATTTTGATTGGCTTGATGTTGTTGGAGTAATGTGTACATAGAAAAAAAAAAAAAACTATGATATTTTAGTTTGTCATAGAATGTACTACATTTGAATTTACTTATGGGAATTAGAAACATATAGTCTAAGTATAAATTATACCCAATTGGTATATATTATACTTATTTATGTTTATTATTTATGTAATAAATAATATAAATGAAATTCATTGCATACATTTGATGGACTAAATGTATGTACTTTGATTATTTCTATATTTAGCATGTTTTATGCCTACTAATAAGAAGTAATATGTATGGATATATTGGTTATATTTTATATTAACCAAATATCACATTGCTAGTACTAAATAAGTAGTGAGACAGACTTCACTAGCTTACTTAGCATCATCAATGTCAAATGAGGGTAATCCGATCAAATGGTGTGTATGAATTTGAGTGATCTTAGAGATAATTAACTATTTGAGAACTCTAGCCAAAGTAATGTTTAGTTAAACATTGTCATTTTATATATATGATGTACATATTTGTGTGATATCATGTTAGAACATATTTATTTATAGTACACATCATGCATTAGATATCTTACAGCACAGAAGTACTTAATTATCTCTCTAGATTCTCCCACCATCACTATCTATCCATCCATCCATGAAGGGAGGGCCATTCCCTAATCTATATTGTAGGAGGGATTGATGGTCTATGGTTGGTGTGGAAAAGTGATCAAATAATGTTATTCCTCCCCACAATAGTACTTATTGGAGACTACACTTGAGATTTCCATAGATATTAGAGTCCTTGAGACTCATGCTCTATGGAGCCTTATATCTTGTATTGTTTTAATTTATTGAAACATTATTCTAGATGAAAATGTAATTATTTATTCATATGTACATTAACAATAGTGGCTATAATATTGTACCAGATATGGCTAGAATTTATGTAATTACTTTCTAGAATGAATGGAGTTAAGTTTTGCTTATTTATTTCATATGATGTTAGTGATTAGTAACTGATAGATGTTACATGTTTATTTTTGGTTAACATACTTGGTGTGTTTTACTTGGGTCACTAATTATATTCTCATTTTAAAATATATTGTAAGAATATATATAAATTATTTAAAAAAAATTGCATTATTCTAGTAAATCCCAATGGGGATGTTATGTTGTTTTATCAGAGCTACAACTTGAATTCTAAGACTTAATGAGTCCAATAACATTTTTGTATATTTTTGTTTACCAAAAAAGATAATGGTGTGAGCTAAAAAAATTGGTTAGGGTCCTTTAAATTTCAATTACAATAACTCTTTATTTAACTGTAACTAATTTACCACTGAGCAAGTAGTAAAGTTGGATCAGATTCTCACAACAATCAATGAAACTAGGGATCAAATTATAGCCCTAAAATAGAAAATTCATGGACATGAAAAGGAAGCCCATAAATATGTGCTTGGATATCATCTTATTGAGTAATAAATTCCTTAAGAACATAAACATGAGGAAGTGCCTCAGGACATGAGAGCACGTGTAGGTGCATAATTAGCTAGAGATATGAAAAAAGTGAATCCACCTAAGTTTGATGGAATAGTTATGGGAGGAAAAAATAAAGCATGGATGATTGAGATGGAAAAGTATTTTGATATTCAAAACTAATCTGAGGTCACTAAAGCAGTTTAGGAAGCTTACCAGTTGGTTGGTGAAGTAGCTACTTGGTGGGCCAACAAAAAATTGGAAATGAATTTTAACTTGACCACCACTACATGGGAGTAATTTATGACATTGTTTAGATCATGGTGGCTTTCACAATTATACTTTGACCAGAAGCTTATATATTTTTAGAATCTTAAGCAAGGAGACCTATCAATGAATGAGTACTAGAAATAGTTCACCAAACTTCTAAAGTATGTACCTTAGTATTGGGTTGATGAGAGGTTCATAGTTAGGAAGTTAATCATGGGATTAAAACCCCATATTGGTTGATAGGTGGATGTTCATGGGCCATCTACTATGGACTAGGTCTTCTAAAAGGTAGTCAAACAAGATCATAAGCTTAAATCTCTTGCTCAGGTCAAAGATAAGTTTAAAAAAAAATTTGGAAGTTCTAAACCAAATTTTAAAAATAAAAAATCAAAGCAGAGGAGTAGATACTCTAAGAGTCAGTTCAAGAATCAAAATTCTAGATTCAATAGTGGTTCATGTATCAAGAAACCAGGCAATGGTTTTAAGGGTAGTTTCAAGAGAAACCAATACTCTGATAGAAAAGGACCACTTGGAGGTTGCCTTATTTATGGAGGTGATAATTTTTTTCATGAGTGTACCTAGGATAAGTCAAGGAATAAAGGTTATAATTCTCATCAAGGAATGTTTTAGCTATGTATTCATGTGGTAGTTGATAATTGGTAAGTTAAATTCAAATCTTCACCCATAGAACTATCATGTATTTTGTTTGAACATTCAATTTCTATTTTGATATATATAGGGGCTATAAAATGTTTTATTGCTCCTAGAATACTAAATAAGTTATCTAGAAAAATTGGAATAATATAAAATACATGGTCGATACAATATGGGAATGAGTTAAAGGTCAATGTTAACAAGTGTTTAGTTAAAGCTGAGATTAAGTTGCCCAAATTCATATTAGTAGTGGATCTTTATGTAACACCACTAAGGTCATATGATGTGATCCTAAGAGTCAACTAGATTGCAAAATATAAGGCCAAAGTTGACTACTATTTGAAAAACGTTGATTGTCTAAAATATTTTAGAAATCAGACACAGATTTAGGGTGAGAAAAGAAAGTTGAGTCTTAGGCAAATTTATGCAATGCAACTCAAGAAGGCTCAAGAAAAAGGGTGCCGGGCATTTATCATTTATATAAATGAAATGGAGGAATCTAAGGAACCATCAATTGAAGATTATCCTTTCCTTTGAAAATTTTATGAGGTGTTTTTAGAGGAATTACCAAGATTGCCTCCTAAATGTGAGTTTGATTTCTCTATTGATATCATTATATAATGAAAACCACCTTATTGGTTGAATGAAGGCTCAACTCCAATAATTGTTGTTAAAAGGGTTGATTAGGACAAGTGTGTCACCATGGGGTGAACTAGTTGTATTTGTCAAAAATAAGGATGGTACTCTTCACCTTTATATTGATTATAGAATTTTGAATAAGGTGAATATAAAAAATAGGTACTGCTACCTCGTATAGATGATATTTTTGATCAAAGATGAGGGGAAACATTGATCTTAGAGTAGGTTATCATCAGCTTAGGATAAAAGATGAGGATATGCCAAATACATCTTTTAAAACTTGATATGGGCACTATGAGTTCACATTGTTACTATTTGGGTTGACAAATGATTTTGTAATATTTATGAATCTCATGAATAGTGTGTTCAGAGATGGTCTAGATCATTTTGCTTTAGTTTTACTAGATGACAGTCTTATATATTCTAAGGATGAAGAAGATCATCTTCAACATTTAGAATTGGTTTTGTAATTCATTTGAAAGCACAAGTTGTATGAAAAGTTATCCAAGTGTGCATTTTTTAAAAAGAAAGTGCAATATCTGAGACATATTATCTATGCAAATAATATTTTAGTAGATCCAGTAAAAGATAAGAGCTATTATAGAGTGGCCAACACCAAAAAATGTCCATGAGGTAAGAAGTTTTATGGGATTAGCGATCTATTACAAGAAATTCAGTTTAATTTTTTTAAAAATAGCTAATTTGATTACCTCTCTATAGCATAAGAATCAAGGTTTTTATAGTTAGATAAGTATGAATTAGATTTTTAAGAATTGAGAATGATGTTTATTTCAACACCAGTAATAAGAGTTCTTAGTCCCAAGGTTAATTTTTAGTGATCATAGATACATCTAGGGATGGACTTGAGGATTTATTATGTAGGATGGTGTAGTGGTAGCCTATGAATCAAGGAAATTGAAGCCTTATGAGGTGAACTATGCCCCTCATGAACTATAACTTACACAATTGTACATGCTTTAAAATTTTAGAGGCATTATTTTTTAGAAAAATTGTTTAATCTCAAAACTAAAAACTTGGGACTCAAATACATCTTCACCCAACCAAAGTTGAATGTTCATCAAAGGTGCTAGTTAGATTTCTTATTTGACTATGATTTTGATATCAACTATATCAAAGGCAAAGAGGATAGAGTAGTTGATTCCCTAAGCTATTGGAGGTGTATAATAGTCATGGCTACTAGTAGGAGTACTTTTAGGGATCAAGGGATTAAATTATCATTAGAAGATGAATTCTATGATCAAGTCAAGAAAGTGGTGTCAAAAAATGCTTAGAATCCTAGGTATAAAAAAATAAAAATAAAGAATGATGGTCTTTTACGATACAATGGAAGGATGTATATACTAGATAGGAAGAATTTGAAGAGCATAGAGCTACATGAATTGCATAATGTCCTATATTCAAGACATATAAGACTAACCAAGCTCATGGTAGAGCTTAGATCACTATATTTTTGGAAGGGAATCAAGAAAGATACAATGATATTTGTGTCACATTGTCTAACATGTCAGCATATGAAAGATAAACATGTGCATCCAACTAGATTGTTGTATCGATATGACATATTAGAATAGAAATGGTAGTTGATTAATATGGACTTTGTCCATTATTTATCATTGTAATTGAGTAGGCATGACATGATCTTGGTTTTAGTTGTTAAACTAACTAAGATAGCTCATTTTATACCATGAAACTTGATAAATGATGCACCTAATATTGATAAGAGATTCATAAATGAAGTGTATCAATTGCATGGATTTATAGATAAGATCATTTTGGATTGTAGTTCAAGGATGACTTATAGGTTTTGATTGACTCTAAATTTAGCTTTGGGTCTATAATTAAACTTCAGCATTGCATATCACCCACAGACTGCTGGTCAAATTGAGAAAGTTAATCAAGTGTTAGAGGATCTCATTCATATATATTATATGGATCAATAATATAAGTGGGAGGAGTACCTTTCATTGGTTGAATTTGCTTACAATAACTCATAGCAATTAGTTTTGAAAATGGCACCATTTGAAGTGCTGTATAGAAGAAGGTGCATGACACCAATTAGTTAGGACAAGTTGGAAGATAGAGTGGTATTTGGACCTGAGATGTTTTCAAAAATGGAGGATCAAGTTAGATAAATTAGGTAGAGGTTAGCTAAGGCCAATGATAAATAGAAGAGTTATGATGATCTAAAGAGAACAATCAGGTAGTTTTTAGTAGGCGATAAATTATTCTTGCAGGTTAAGCCATATAAAAGCTCTATTAAATTTGAGAAGTTAGCAAAACTTTCACCAAGATATGTGAGACCCTTTGAAGTTTTGAAAGTGGTCAATCCCATAGTGTATAAGTTTGCATTGCCACCAACCCTAGCTTTATTGCATAATGTCTTCTAGGTGTCTTATCATAAAAAGTTATATATATGATTCTTCACATGTATTGGATTGGATTGCTTTATAGGTTTTGGATCCTAGGGTGGTCATGGTATAACTAATTAGATTAATTGGTACTCATAAAATTTATTTACATAATAGAGAAGTGTCACAGTGTAAGGTCTTATTGGGCCAATACTCTTAGGATAGTGCCACTTAGGAGGACTATGATGAGTTCTATAGGCTATTTCCATATTTTTTTGCTTGATTTGATGATTGATACTATGTTATTTTTCCACTGAATAATATTTTTAATTCAAAACTAGTGTTTGAATAAGTGTCATTAGAATGATGACTAGCTTTAGGGGGAAGGATTTCAAATCCTGATTTCTTACCTAGCTAATTTATTTGATTATCTATGGATTATTATAGTTGTTAAAATGATTAATTACTATTTAATTAAGCAATAAGTCATAGACCGTTATGGGACAATTGTATGTTACTTATATTACATAATTTTATTGCTATGAGTTAGTTATATTTATATATAATTTACATTGTGATCATGTTGATTAGTTTTTATAGTAGTATTTTATGATATATATCATGATGTTACGGACTAACTACCTTCTTCTTGTGAGTTTGATGTAGGAGAGATTCATTCCTCAGAGCATAATGGAGGGGGAACATCATCAAAGAGGAAGGTGTAGATGGAGGTGTTGGGGGATGACAAAGGAATAACTAAAACCCATGCACATACCATGATAGATAGAACTCATAATATGCATTATTTGAATTATTAGCTTTAATACATCTTTGATGTTATCTATATTTAGATAATTGGTTATGTGTGTTAGTTGTGATTTAGTTTCAGTTTAATGCTTATGTGGATCTAACTTTGTGAGATTGCATTATGGATGTAGTATATAGATTGAGTGTATAATGATATTGTATGATTATATCATATTATTATATTCATGATTGTTAATACTTAATGATTAAAGTAAATTTGGTTGATTAGTAATTGTCTACTAATATCTATAAACTATCTGAAATATCTTTTAAAGTCCTAATGCATTGCTGGTTATAATGATATTCAAGAAATATCATTATTTCCACTTAATGACCATCATATATAAAAGATAGCTAGAAGACATTTGGTATAATCTTATAAAGTGGCAATAACAAATGGTTACATTGATATAATACCATTATGTTTTGGTATAGCAGCTTGTTTGATTTACCATTACAGTTAAAAGAATATCATTGAATTTATACTAGTCACTTTATTATTCAAAGTCATAATGTTGATTATATTTTTAAAGTTATTACCATAATTGCATTATTATCCTAAGCTATCCTATGAACTAAACCCAGTTAATATTCAAATTCATAGACTAGGGTGACTTATGAAGTGTTAGTTATCATTAACAATAATGTTAATCATGGACTTTATGAAGTTGATATACGGGCATGTAAGTCAAAAAGAGATCATGCAAAAATTAAAAGATTAAAAAAATGATGTTTTGGAGAACATTTGAGAATTTTAGGGTTTTTTGTTTGTGTTGAATTGGGGTTAATATATAAAAGTAAAAAATATTTATGAACAATCTCTTTTATGCATGATAGAATTATGGGTAACTAAGAACTTTATGCTAATAGTTGTATGCGTTTCCTACATGAGAAATATAGACAAAAAATAAGGATAATAAGAGACATGGAGAAGGGCATGGAATTACATGGAGAAGAAAAGAAGAGGGAACATAGAAAAGAAAAAAATATTCAACTTGGTTAAGAAGATCAATCTAGAAATCATTATAAGGTTGGTGATGTTATTTAATTATTATTTGAATATAGTAAAATATGTGTATATAAATGTCTCTTAGGGTTATAGAAAATGATTAGCATTTTATTATTAATATAGGGTTAGCCTTATGGATGGCTCAACCATCCATAGAACTAAACCTATATCCCCTAAACCCTTATGGAATGTGAACTAATTCTGTGCATGTGTAAACCATTAAGGTTAAATGGATTTGTTTTGTTGTGATGGAAAAATGTCCTAGTTAAAGAGCTATATGACTTTGGAAGATGGTTTAAATAAATATGATGACTGAGTTTTATTTTGGAAACCCATATTATATATATTTACTCAGTTACACATATATCAAAATTTTGAGCATATATATATATATATATATATATATGATACACAAAACTATGTGTATACTTTGAATTATCGAGGGTATAAATATGAAGTCTGTGTTAGTTTGATGAATGAATAGATTTATATAGAAATTTAATGTATTGCTTGTTATGAAGTTCATTAGGGTTTAGCATATATATATGAACTGAGATCATTTGTCTTAAAAACCATGAATATATAAATAAAGACTATATACATTAGTTTCTCATTATTGTAAACATATATATGAGGATTGTGTACATTTATTTTCAAACCATGATCATATGTATAAAAGGATTACATGCATATCCTTATAAATCCTATTATGAAAAGCTAAGTATATGTAAAATAGTTTGAACTATCCTAGAGGGTGTATGGGAAGTGATTAAATCCTATCTCAACTATGAGTTTTATATTTTAAATAAATCTGTTGAGGTGACTGTTATAGCTATTTTGATGTTTAATAACATATACAATAGTGGATAATAGTGTCAAATTGGTTAACATATACACACACACACACACACACACACACACACACACACACACACACACACACACACACACACACACACACACACACACACACACACACACACACAAGGTTGTATGACTTGTATATCATTTATGTGAAAGGATATTAGGTGCAGGTTCTATTATGAAACTTGTAGCATGTTATGGAATCATTAAGCATATGATTTTATACATATAAAAAAGTTGATAGAGTCAAACTTGGAATGATACATATGTTAATATATTTGAACTGATGCATAGAATATTGTAATGTTAAAATACGTATATAAACTGTGTAAAGGTTTGGTTGTTATTCAGTTGACAATGAATTGAGTTTTATATAAACTTGATTTATTTGATACTTGTGAAACTCAGAAAAGGATAAAACCTACAATAAGTAAAAAGAGCAGAATATAGATATGAATAGTCCATTGATTATAATATTCTATTTATAAACAATTTAGGAAAGTTAATGACCTGAGTTGGGGGAAAATAGGGTAATAGACTCTGAATAGTTTTCCATTATTAAATGGATCATGACTTTTAAATTGAAATAAGTGAACAAGAATAAGGGTTTTAGGAATGTTGAAATCTTATGTTTGATCTTGAATGCTATTTTGTGAATAGATAAATTATAAATGTTCTTTTATAATCATATGAAATTATTAAAAAATAGAAATTACTGTTAGTACGATAGAAGAATATTTGTATATGTGAATAAATATATTTATACGATACATATTATGCATGTATATGATATAGGTGCACATATATATGAAATATATATGTATAAGGAACCTAGTAACTCATACACACACAGATATATATATATATATATATATATATATATATATATATATATATATATATATATATATATATATATATATAATACATTTATACATGGGGATGTGTGCTTATAATTATGGTTATTATTGACTGTTAAATTAAGTCATAAAATCCTAAGATATAGGACACTATGATTGTATGCATATAACCTCCTATAAGCACAATAAGCTGTATAAATGAAAGATTATGTTTCATGTGATATAAGACTTTGTTTATGAGATATTTGATCTCTAAAATTATTATGATAGTCTTGATGTTGTTTGAGTAATGTGTACATAGAAAAAAATAAACTATGATATTGTTGTTTGTCATAGAATGTACTACATTTAAATTTACTTACGAAAATTAGAAACATGGAATCTAAGTATAAATTATACCTTGTTGGTATAGATTGTACTTGTTTATGTTTATTATTTATGTAATAAATAATATAGATGAGATTTATTGTATACATTTTATGGATTAAATGTATGTACTTTGATTATCTATGTATTTAGCATGATTTATGCCTACTAATAAGAAGTAATCTGTAGATGAGATTCATTGAAAATGTTTGACAAACTAATTATATGTACTTTGATTATTTATATATTTAACATGTTTTATGTTTACTGATAAGAAGTAATATGTATAAATATATTGGCTATATTTTATATTAATTAAATCTTGCATTGATAGTACTAAATAAGCAGTGAGATGGACTTCACTAGCTTACTTAGTATCATCAATGCTAGATGAGGGTAATCCGATCAAGTGGTGTGTATGGATTTGACTGATCTTATAGATCATTAACTATTTGAAAACTTTGAATGAAGTAATTTTTAGTTAAACATTATCATTTCATATGTATAATTTACATATTTGTGTTATATCATGTTAGAACATATTTCTTTATGGTACACATCATATATTAGATATCTTAAAACACACAGGTACTAGCTTGTCTCTCTAGATTCTCGCACCATCACTATCTACCCATCTGTGAAGGGATGGACATCCATTGATTGAGTAATTATGCAGGTGATCAATGATCTGTGAGTGGTGTGGAAAAGCACTTAGGTGATGTCATCCCTCCCCACAACAATATTTATTGGAGACTACACTTGAGATTATCATATATACTAGAGTCCGTGAGACTCATGCTCCATGGATCCTTGTATCTTGTATAGTTTTAATTTATTAAAACATTATTATTGATGAAAATGTAATTATTTAATTATATGTACATTAAAAATAGTGGCTATAATGTTGTACCAACCATGTCTGGAATTTATGTAATTATTTTTTGGAATGAATGTAGTTAAGTTTTGCTTATTTAATTCATATGATATTAGTGATTATTAACTGATAAATGCTACATGTTTATTTTTGGTTAACATACTTATCTCATTTTACTTGGGTCACTGATTAGATTCTCATGGTGAAATCCAATGTAAGAATACGTGAAAATTATTTTTAAAAAATTACATTATTCTAGTAAATCCTAATGGGGATGTTACACATTACTTTTGGTATTTTTTACAAACAATGTAAAAGCAACTATACTATTTATTAAAATTTGTTTATCAATTGTATCATCTTTCGAAGACATACTTTATAATTTTTTTGTTCTCTATAAAGAAGCTTCCTCTCATGAAATGGTAATAGTTACACACATGCTTAAATCTAACATAGTCATGATCTTTACCAAATGTTGCCCCCATAAATATCAGCTATGATCTTCCTAGTTTTTCATTGTTTTGATCCATGGTAGGTTCCATGTGAATTATAACATAACATGTTTTGAGCCCAAATGTTACAATAAACTCAATGGATCCAATATAACACTAAGTTATGATAATATTATCCAAGTGTTGGCTATCATAACCAAGGTAGAGAAAAGAAGTATCATGTTACATATATTGACTTCTTAAAAATATGTAATCTCAATATTAGTGCATTTATTTCCATCGATATGGGGACTAATAATTAAAGAAACTAAATATGAGGAATCTATTTTTAGTTCTCTCCTTTAGAACTATACTTGTGACATTATCCATTTTAATGGTATCTTTATTTTTAGTTTCCTTTGTGAGAAACCCTTTCTTAAGGATGTTTTCTTACTTATCTTGATTTTTCTCTTGCAACTTATATATTAGCGAGTGCTCTTTTAATAACTTATCATCATGTAATTTATCTTGATGCAACTTCTCTTGATGTAATTTGTCTTGTTCTATTTTTTCCTTTTGTAACTTTTCATTTTCAATTTGTTCCCTTTATATCCTTTGTTTGTCTAACTATTCATTTTATAGCATTTTTTGTTCTACTTGTTCCTTTTGTAACCTTTCTTGTTCTGATTGTTCCTTTTGTAACCTTTCTTGGTCTGATTTCACCTTTTTAAACCTTTCTTTCTCTATTTTTTTCTTTTTAAATATTTATTGCTCTAATTTTTTCCCTCCAGTTGTTCTTTTTGTTCTTTTTTCACTTGTTCCTTAGGAGATGCAATCATAGTGTGAGTAGGTTTATTTATTTTAGAAGTGGTTATTAAATGAAATGGTGGTTTGACAGATTTATGTAGTATGGGATCAACACTATGAATGATAATGTTTATTATTTTCTTAAAGTCCAACAATTTTCCATATGATGTCTATGGATTATATAATAGGTATAATAATAATATTTTAATTTCCTTAGAGGACGAATAGGAGATAATGTGATCAACTTGTTTTTGATGTATTTCCTTTAGAATTTCACTTGAAATCTTATTAGTTTTATGTAAATTATTTGAGTTACTATTTGTAGATTTATTTTGTTTTGTCTTCCATTATTGAGATGAAATTTTTTTAGGCACAAAAAATTGGGATAGAGATGTAGATATATGATTGAAATTGGTAGGCTCTAGATTTTTATAATATATGATATTATTTTCAAGTGATGTGATCCTTAAATTAAATTATTAATTTTTATTTTGTAACTCCTCTCTAGATGTTCTTATAGTGACTATTTGATCTTGAAGGACTTCATAAGCACAATCCTTAGGTTTTTCTGATTGAATATGCATACAAAGTCCATTAAGAGGGTTTGTGGGATGTGAACACTTGGATGACCTATATTTTTTACCATAGGAGGGGACACCTTAACTCTTGGAATAGTGAAACTATGGACCTTCTTATAGGGAAAGTAGTTATCAACACCTTGAGGATAGGTGGAAGGAAGAATAAAAGAATCCATAGTGGAAAATTAAGAACTGACCATTCCAAGTATATCATGTAGTATTTTTAAAATCTAAAAGAGATATTTGATTAAAAAATATGTAAATATACAAAACCTAGAAATTAATTTGAGAATAGGTACATAGTTCACCCTCAGCCAAATTTACTATTAATAATAAATTTTAAATATCAAAAAATCCCTATAGTATTGTGATGAACAAAAATAATTTTTTTATCCACATAATATGAATATAAAAAACTTTATAGTGTTTGAAACATAGAGATGTTTTGGTCTAAATATCAATCAGTAAAGGAATAACCCTAATAGAGGAAATCTTAATAGGATAATGAGTGTGAAATCCTAAGGCAAAAGATGAAATTTTCTAATTTGCACAAAGGGGAAGGTGAATTCAGTTTTTAGGAATGAGAATAAAAACCTAAGGCTGAAATCTAAAACCTTAAAGAAAACCCTAGGGGTTTACACTATTTGATATGTACGGCTTCACCAATATGATCTACCCTAATTTTAATTAATAATTAATATTTAATTTTGAATTATAATTTAGATCAATATATTGTTAGAACATTTATTGTCTAAGATGGCTAGTTTAGACCCTTAGCATACTTTGGTATATCATTAAATAATAATGATTTATTATTTATTAACATGAGGTGAAAACCTCATGAAAATAAATAATAAAATATTGTGGTTTTTTATTTACTAATTAAGTTAAATAATTATCAGGAAGGATGGACCCATTGGTTACAATAGTCACCTCCCCTCACATTTATTATAAATAGGGTTTTACCCCTATTGTATTATTCACTATGAACACGCTTGATAAATTTGATATTTACATTTGGCAAATATTTAAAAAAGTTCTATGAAGACTTATGTGAAGAAGTGAGAAAGGAAGACTTTGTATTGGGGTGATGAGTTTCTCAATTAATTGAATATCATCTTTATGAGTTTTTTACCTCTTGAAGTTTTCCCACATAAATTTTTGTGTCAGGTATCTAGTTATTATTCTTATACTTTGCTAATCATTTACATCCTAGATATCATGTGTGTACAATATATATATTGTACATAAAATTTATCATGGTTTCAGAGCTAATGGGGTGTATGTGATTAAACAGACCATATACATTATATATATATATATATATATATATATATATATATATATATATTCAATTTAAAATAATATTTTTTTAAGCTTGGTTCAACCTTGTATACAAGAATTTTTAAATCTTTGATGAGGCCTCTCTTTCAACATTGGAGCATCTCAACCTCGAATTAAACAGTTCATGTTACATCCCAATTTCTCACTAAACAAATTTACTTGATTATGCATAGACTTTTATGGTGGGTAATTTGACTTGACTATTATTTGACTAAGCTTTAAGTCATATGTTGTTATAGGATAGTCAAATGTTTCTTTAATTACATGGTTGCATTGCTATGAGTTTATCTAAATGGTATATTGTTTATATTATGATTATGATTATTATTACAATAGTATTTATGATATATATGTCACAATGCTACAAATTAACTACCTGCCTATCATAAGTTTGATGTAGGAGAGATTCATCCCTTAGATCATGATAGAGGGAGAGCATCATTAGAGAGGGTGACGTAGATGGAGGTGGCGGTGGATGACAGAGGAATGGATAGAACCCATGCACACACCAAATTAGATAGTACATGTTATATGTATTATTTGAATTGTTAGCATTAGTACACTCTTTATGTTATTTGCATTTAGATAATTATTTATGCATGATTGGTTATGTATTATCTCAATCTAATGCTTATATGTAATTAATATGTGTGATTGCATTATGGATATTATGTGTAGGTTTATATATATAATGTTGTGATATGATTATGTCATGTTATGAAATTCATGATTATTAATGTTTTTAAAAATATAAATTTGTGTGAATAGTGTCTAGTGCTACAATTGATAGAATAACCATCATTTCATTTGTAATGTTTAGAACATTGGTTAGCTATCTTTATGTCATCGAGAAATACCATTATGAGGATTAACGCCTTAATTTATATAGATGATAAAAGACAGATAATCTTTAGAACATAGTAATAACAATGATTACATTGTTATAATTTGGATTTGAATAATAATGCATGATTTACCATTTTTGATTAAAATAATATTATTAACTTCATATTAGTCATGTTCCTATTAAGTCATTATAATTATTTATTTATATTAAGATATATTATTATTAAATCATTTGAAAAATATAAAAATAGGAAAAACATCATGAAGGGAATAAAACAAAGATTTTTATTTTATTTTCTTTGGGGTGAATTAAAAAATGTTGGCAAATTATAAGTTTTTATAAAAATAAAAAAAACACAACAATAAAAAAAACATAAATAAAAGAAAGAGCAAAGTTTTTGTATGCTAAGCAAAAAGAGAAAGGAAACTACATGGCATAATAAGAAGGGAGCAAGAGAAGAAGAGAAGAAGTGAGAATTGTAGAAGAGAATAGGAATGTGAAGAGAAGAGAAGGAGTAGTGCAAGAGGAGAGAAAGAGAGAGCAGGGTGAAGGGAGGAGATATTCTGATTCATGACATTTGCAGATTGGGAGCTTTTACGAGGTATGATATGTTATCTTTGTGAAATCTAAAAAAAATATGTGGATATTAAGTCAAAACTGCTACATAGGATTGTATGTGTATATATGGTGATCTGAATGTATTTAATTTCCAATTATAGGAGAGTATATGCATTCAATACAAAAATCAACCCTGTATTTAATACAAGTAATCAATATAATGAAAATATTAAGATCTGTAAATATGTTTATATGTAGTGATCTATATAGATATGGCAATCTATAGGTGTATATATAGTAAAATAATGTATAATATATATAACGATTTTATGTAAAGAACATATAGTTGGTATATGGAAATAAGTAGTATATATGTGGACCTGTGTAAATAGGGAGATCTATATATTATACTATTAATAATAGCAAAATGCTTGTAAAAAAGTTAAAATAACATATAAAAAATCATATACCATGATGTAATATAGTGAACTCATGTATTATGACTATTAAGACAACAAACTAGGTAGCCTTGCATATATATGAATTGACTGTGTGTTTAATTCCCAAATACAGAGAGTGTATATATGTAATCTATGATTAGTCTATTATCCAAACCATAGGAGTATATATAATCTTATGAAGGTTATCATTTAAAAAATAGAGATGTGTATATTCTGTGTTTTGATCTTTACAAACAATGATCCAAGTAATTATATTTTTAGGATATTGAACTAATGGTAGCCTATACATATAAATCATTGAATGGTATATAGTGGGGATATCCATGGTAATCATAACTATATACACATATAGTGTATAGGATAATCTATAGATATATAATTCACCTCATATTAATATACTATATTAGTGATATTATCACTAATTAGATTCACCATAAAGGATACCGTTATAGATTACCCTACATAGTGATATATCACAATATCATCAGGTTACATAGTGATAAGCCTATCGGGATGTCACTTTAGTCATTATAGTGATATAGCTTATTGGGATATCACTACAAGAATTACTTTATTCTATATCTTTAACATGATGCTAATTTAGTTACCTATAGTGATAATCTAGCTAAAATAGTGATAGGTAGTGGATATATATTTGGGATTTATATATACAGTGATATATATAAAAACATCTAGAAATAATGAAGTGTGTATCATAGATCTTACATATCTTTTAGAGAATATTACTTGTAGTCAATTATTGGGTTGAGTAACTGGTGTTACACTTAAGATATAAAGTGAATTGAGTTTAGAAAGATTAAATATGTGTATAAACCTTATGAGTGTTTGATGTCGATTTGGCTTGCGAAGAACAGTCTATGTATATAGACAATCTATTGATTATAGTACCCAGTCGATTAACATGAATGTATAATTATAATGATTGTTAAAATCATATGAAGACATTGATTAAAATAACTGATGACATCTATATACATTATTTATATATTGTCTAAATACTTATATATGGTACATGTTATGAATATAATTAAGATGTATAGGTGCTCGTATATATGAAAAATATCAATATGAAGGCTTAAGTACTTATATATAACATATAAAGGTGTGCTTATATCTGTAGTATTATTAACTAATAAAAATAAGCTATAGAATCCTAAGGGCCAGGAATCTATAATTACATGAATGTAGTATACTAAAAAAATAACAAGTTGTTTAAATGAAAGATTATGTTTTTGTGAGAATGGTGACTTTCTGTATCACTACTGGATATTTTGAAATTGAGTAGTGTGAACATAAAATGGTGGACTGTGATATTAGTGCTTGTGATAGAATATACTACATTAGTATTTACTTACGAAATTAGAATATGCAATCTAAATACATACTACACCCAATTGGTATGAACTATATTTGTTATGTTTATTAATTATGTGACTAATAATATAGTGGAGATTTATGCATATGTTTGGTGGAATAAATATATGTATTTTGATTATTCATGTGTTTATCATGTTTTATGCCTGATAGTAGGAAGTAATCTATATGAATCTAGTGGTTATATTTATATTAATCAAATCTCATATTACTGATACTAAATAGTGAGACAGACTTCAATATCTTACTAGCATCACCAATGCTAGATGAAGGTAATCTGATCAAGTTGTATGTATGAATTTAACTGATCCTAAAGATCAATAACTATTGATAAATTTGGCCAAAGTAATGTTAGTTAGATATTGTCATTTAATATGTATGATTTACATGTTTGTGCAATATCATGTTAGAACATATTTATTTATGGTACACTTCATGTTCTTAGAAATCATACAACACATAGGTACTAACTATCTCTTTGAATTCCTGCAGTGTCATTATCAACTCATCTATGAAGTGGGGACATTCTATGATGAGGGATTGTGAGGGGGATTGATATATCATTGTTGATTTGAAAAATCACTTGGATGATGCTCTCCCTCCCCACATTAGTACTTATTTGGAGACCACACTTGAAATTACCTTAGATACTAAAGTTTGAGAACCCATACTCCATGGAGCCTTGTATCTTGTATCTTGTATTAGATTTATTATCATTTAGATATTTTTTTGATGTGATGTAATTATTTACTCATTATACCATGACAAAAGTGCTGCATGATTGCACTAGTCATGGCTTGAAATTAGTACTTACTTTCTATGTTTAGTTATGTTATGTTTCATATGAAGATAGTGTTTAGTGATGGATATATGTCACATGCTTATTTTATTGTTATCATACTAAAAGTGTTTTATCTAGATCATTATTTATATTGTCATGGTGAAATCTAATGAATGAATGTATTGATTAAATTAAAAAAAATCAGGTTCTTCTAGGTAGATCCCAATGGGGATGTTACATGTGGTATCAAAGGTGTGGCTCAAACTTTAGGACCTAATGAGTCCACTAACACTTTTATATCCTAATATTTACCATAAATAAAATGGTGAAAGCTAGAGTATCCAAAGAGGGTCATTCAAATGTCAATGCCATTAAACCTTCATTTAATCCTAATCGATTTGTTGTTGAGTAAGCAACAAAGTTAGATCAGATTCTTACAACCATGAATAAAATTAGGGACTAAATTTTAGCCCTAGAACGTGAAGTTCATGGCCATGAAGATTAAATAAATTAGGATGTATCTGAAGAGCATCCCATTGAGAAGGAAAAACCTTAGGATTTGAGAGCACAAATAGTCATATAGTTGGCTAGAGATATGAAAAAGGTGAATCTACCTAAGTTTGATGGAACTATACTAGGTGATGGAGTTGAAGCATGGTTGACTGAGATGGAGAAGTATTTTGATATTCAAAACTACTTTGAGGTCACCAAAGTAATTTGGGGAACATACTAGTTAGTTGGTGAATCAACTATGTGGTGGGCCAACAAAAAGTTAGAAATGAATCTCAACTCGACCACCACTACATGGGAGTAGTTTGTGAGATTGTTCAGATCATGGTGGATTCCATAGTTATACTTTTACTAGAAGCTTAAAAATTTATATAATTTAAAGCAAGGAGATTTATCAGTGAATGAGTAGTAGGATCAATTCACCAAACTTCTAAAGTATGTACCACAGTATGATGTAGATGAGAGGTTTAGAATTAGTAAGTTCATCATGGGATTGAAACCCTAGATTGGTGGTGATGTGGATGTTCATGGACCATCTACCATGGACCAGGTCTTTGAGAAGGAAATGAATCATGAACGAAAGTTGAAATCTCTTGCTTAGGCTAAGGACAAGTTCAAGAAAATTTTAGGAAGTTATAAACAAACTTATTTAGAAGTATTGTCATTGATGTCAAGGTTGATTTCATTAGTGTCAAGGTGTATCTAGTGAAGGTACATGGTGAGTCGTCATTGAGGTATGTGCATGATATGACAAGGTGAGATTATTGATAACTATATTCTCTATTGATTAGTGATCAAGATTGATATCAAGGAGCATCTTGTGAAGATGAATCTTGCATAAGGTGTATGTCAAAGGTGAATAGATATTGTTGTTAGAGTGCAATTAGTAGTGACTAGGTGCATAGAATAGTTGTCATGAGTAAGGTCATTCATGAAACAAAGAGTGTTACCATGAGAGAGAAGTGTGTGGTCATGAGAGAAAAGAGTGTTGTTATCAATGTGATAAAGCACATATTGATAGTATGTGATGTGACCAAGTCATTCTTGAAAGAGAGAATTTGAAGACAACTTATGTCTTATATCATTTGTATAGGTCAAGCATGGAAGCTATAGTGCATAACAAGCATAGTCATGTCATGAAGAGGCATGTGCATGGTGAGCATGAAGATGTATTTTTAGAGATATGAAATTGTTTTAGGATCATGTAAGGCATGTGATCAATGTGTAGAGGTATCAAGGTGAGCATACATGGGTAAGACCTTCAGTCCAAGTCTGCAACTAGACCATTCTTAGGACCCTACCTAGCCTAATGAGATATCATGATCTATTATCAAGGCATGTAAAGGATGTATGGAAGTGTTTAAGCATAAGAGAGGTTGTTTGAATATGTGAGTAAGGTGGAGAGTGAATAAAAATGAGCTTGAAGGTTAGTTTTAAGGTCTAATGTGGTTTGCAAGTTAAGGTCTAGAGAGCAAAGAGAGAGAAAGAGAGAGAGTGTGGACTAATGAAGAGTCATGATAAAATTTAAAGGTGTTTGAGCTCATGTAATAATTTTCATAGGTGAGTTATGTTATTTCAAGTTTGTTTATGCAATTTGAGGTCAAGGTTTGCAAGAAAAGGCATGAAAAGTGGTTTTTAGGTCTCTCGAGTGTACATAATAAAGGGTTCTCAAACCAATAAGGATTTTATTGTGATCATTAGATCTTAAAACCTTTACATGGGAACCTAATAAGTTCATGGTATATGGGGAAGGGTCCTATCTCAAAATTCTAGGAAGTAGTTTTTCGATTGAGGGGCTATGCTTTATGAATGATTATTAAGAGTGGAAACACATTTAAACCCTCTTAGAACCCTAGTAAAGACCCAATGTTGTAGATATTGCCCAAAAGTGATCATAATGGATTTAATTTCTTAGGTAATCTATTGGATATTTTATTTGACTCTCCCAAGTACCTCCAGGTGGTATTGGTTAGAGAGGAGAGAGAAAATATTGAGTTACAAGCTTATTTTTGAAGAAGTTATTGTAAAAGTCAAAAGTTACATTGGACATAGTAAGAAAATGGATGGAGGAAGAAGGTAGAGAATCATGTTTAATTTACACAAACGTTTATGTATAATTTATATCCCTCAAATATGCTAAACTGGTCATTCAAGTTAGCCAGTCACTAATAGGTCAGATGGTGCAAATAATGAAAAACCTAAACAAC
This sequence comes from Torreya grandis, assembly GCA_037957365.1. Taxonomy (NCBI): domain Eukaryota; kingdom Viridiplantae; phylum Streptophyta; class Pinopsida; order Cupressales; family Taxaceae; genus Torreya; species Torreya grandis. The sequence continues at coordinate 543,967 of JARHVA010004826.1, read as the reverse complement.
ATTGAGAAGATGAATTGGAATGTCTTTTAATTATAGAAAGATGAAAAAAGTACATGGAGTTGTTATTAATTAGTTTTAGGCCAATATAATGCTTTGGAAAATTTTTTGAGGTCATTTTAAGTGAATAAAATGTGTTCACAAATTGTCTTATCTGTTCAAGATTGGATTGTGAGACTTTAAGTCAAGGAATTAGTATATAAGGCCAATATTTGCCATTAGACCTTATGATTTTTTCACTTTAGGATGATATAAATATGTCATAAGATAATTTTCATGAATTTAGAGTCAAGAAAAGTGTCTACATAGGTGGTTTAAGTCTAATTCCTTATGACTATGTTTTTGAGTATTCTAGAAGTTCTGAGTGAGCAAGTTGTAGAGTTATTCTTGAGTCATTATTATCTGAGTGAAATTGTTACAAGTTGTTGGGGATATTAATTAGGTAATTTATTATATGTCTATATGTTTCATTTATCATGGTATATATGCTAAATGAGAGATTGAACTTCATTCTTGCAAGATAGTTTTTGAGGTGTACAGGTCTAATAGGGTAGTATGTCCAAAAAGGGCTTTAGGGTATGAACAAAGGATACAGATCTAACCAAACATATAATATGTCATAATAATTCATTTTAATGTGTTTGAGTGGTTTTTTATGGTTGGATAAGGCCATTTTTATCTAATAAGATCAAGTCTTAGCATCAAGAGAGTATATCTAATGAAGTAGGTCTTCATGAGACCTAAAGGGTGAGTAAGACCTATCTTGGTCATCAAGTCAGAGTGCTCTAAGTGAATGGAGATGAAATTAAGGTCATGTATATTATTTTAAACAATGTTTTATATGTTCTAGATACATGACATGTAGGTGATCAATCATGAGAGAGATCAAATAGTGTTTGAGTACACACATGCCTAATGAGAGAGTGAGTTGCAAGGAGTGTTTCATGAAGTAGTTAAATATATAATGTGTTATTCATATTATAATAAGTTAGTTGGAATATATTTAATTTTTTTTAAAAATAATATTAGTTTCTATATAAGTGTAAGGTGTTATAAGGGATCATATTCTACACGTTACAAGATAACCCTAATGCAATTAGGTCTCCATGTGTCATAAAGAGGAGTAAGGCATAATTGATCTATGGCTGAATAATGTGTGCTCAAATTATGATTGAAATGTGTTAATAAGAATTATTAAGACCTATTATATCACAAAAATAATAGGTTAAGTGTGTGTGGTCAACCAAGAGGTGTATGAACAAGAGGTTGGTATTTATATAAGGCAGTTATAGGCCTATTTAAGTAAGCCTAGAGGAAACAAAAGAGACAAAAGATCCTTGAGTGGAAGGAGGTATTATAGACCATTATAAGAGAGTACAAGGAATATCATGAATATATAATGGGAGGTCTGAGTATGAATATTAAGTCATATGACCTAATTAATCTTGAAGATACCTAGTTGAGTGAAGAGGCCTATAAGGCAGTTTGAGAGGGATAAGAGTGTTAAGAGCTAAAGAGGTGGTCATCATCAGTTGGTTGAGAAACATAGTTTTCTAAAGGTGATTGAATGAATTAGGTGGTTTAGTTGGTTTTGAGTCATCCAGGGGGTTGGTGCCTCCTTACAAGTGGGTGCTTACTAAAGCATAGTCAAGTGGGTGTTTGGCTAATTGGGGTTGGTACTCTATTTGGAGTTAGTGCTTCACTAAATTTGGTTTCTGTCTTATAATACTATAGTCCATTTATATAAGTTAGTGGTTTTTCTTCCCCTTGAGGGTTTCCCATTCAAATAAGTGTTCTACGTGTTATGATCTTATCTCATGCTCATATGAATGGTTCTTGTTGTGTTTCTATTTCACTATATTTGCTTTGTTGGTTCATGAATGATAAAGTAAAGTTTTAAAAGTTTTTGAAGATATATTCAACCCACTCTCTCAATCATTTTTATTATAACAATTGGTATTAGATCCTGGTCCTTTAAATTAGGCCTAACAGCCTAAAGGAGATCCTTGAAGCATGGATTATGATGATGACAATGTTTATCATGATAGCAATGAAGTTCAATTCATTTCACAAGATAAGTATGTAAGAGAGATTTTGAATAAGTGTGAAGGTAAAAAGTCATCTGAGGTAAGTGATATTAATGTTTTTGATGATGATGATGATGATGACTATATTGATCAAGTTAGCAATGGAGTTCTATTATTGGATAAAGAAATAGGTTATTCCAAGGAAGAAGACAACATGTATGATGAAGAAATCTACTATGATAGTAAAGAAATAGAAGCTGAAGTAGACCTTAAATCTAAGCTCATAATCACCCTAGATGATTTGAATTACCAAAAGAAGAGGAAGTATGAGTTGAGATCTATGGTCAAGGATCTTAAGGAAAAAATGTGTACCTTGAAGAGTGACAAGGTCAAAGAAGCCAAAAGGGATGAAAATATCATCAAGGATCTCAAGAATTGGTTAGAAAGTGTCAATATAAATTTTAGATCAAAATAATTTGAGTATGATTTGTTGAAGGAAAATCTAGATTCTTTGAAGTTTGAGCATGAAAAACTCATAGACTAGATGAGCAAGGTTGAGAAAGAATATGATAAGTTAAAACAAGTTAAGAGCACCAACATGAAAGTCAACATGAAGAGACAAATCAGGAATCCTAATGCAATGAGGTATTCCAATTATTTCAATGATTATTATTTTGCTTATCATAACTTTGGTCATAGAGCAAGTGATTGTAGAACAGTCTCAAAGGATGAGTTGTCATGGGACCATGGGAGAAGGAGTGATCAATCAAGAGGTAAGAACAATAATGTTTTTGATATAGTTGTCATAATTTGGGACACATTGAAATAATATATCCTAATAGATATAGAATGACCTCAAGACATAATAAGGTATATGGATCTCCTAGAATGCATGAGAAGGGTCAAACATTTGTATAGAAACCAAAGAAAGTCAAGGTAATTCATGATCAATATACTAGTTAAAATGGAGTATTTGCTAAGATAGAGTAAGGATAAAATGTGAAAGAATGTCAAACACATGTGTTATCTGCATATATTGACAAGGTGGTCAAAGAGAAGAAGTATGACAAGGTGGATGAGTCAAATGCTTCAATCAAGCCTAAGTGAATTCTAAATAAGGAATATTAGTCTCATGATTGCAAGATGGATAAGAAGAGTGGATTAGAGATCTGGGAATCTCCTAAGTTGATGGTGTTTTATTTCCTTATGAAAATGGGTGACTCCATTAATCTTCATGAGGACACTCATCTATTTGTAGAAGCATGAGGTTATAGTCAAAGAACGATTCACCTTGAGAAGATTCTAGGTTGTCTATGTTGTAAGTTTGAGAGTTTAGAGAGCTTAGTATCTATGAGGTTTGAATTTAGTAGGCATGATGGTTAGAGATATAAATTTGACATCAAGCTTCTAAGTTTAAAAAGTATTCAATTGAAATATGAAAGGTAAGCAAGTATATGTTTGTGATTGTATCAGTTGATAACTAAACTTGATTTGTGTTAAGAATTGTTATTGGTATCAAGATGTTTAAAAATTTGAGGATGGTTTGAGAGTCCTAATGACTCAAGTGATGAGAAAGAGATATAAGGACAAAGGGGGAGATAATCAAATGATTCATGAGTTTCAAGAGTAGGTGTGTAGTGTAGAGAAGGTATGTAGAGTCATGAAGACAAGTTGGAGATTATGGCTAGAGTTGAGAGCATGTTGGATGTTTATGAAGCTTGAACAAAAAAATGAAGATGGATATCATTCATCTTTGTGGAATCAAGGTGAATAAAGGAACGTAAGTGGTATTGTATATTTGAGTCTATTTGAAGAAGATCTATGTCAAATAAGAACAAGTGGGATAGCCTAGTGAGTTTGATCTATACCAATCATATCAAGGAAAAGGTGTGATCATGTTTAGAGCTAGTTTTGGGAGAATTAATATCAGAGGGAGATGTATCTTTTTGAGAGAATGATCAATTTGTGAAAGTGTTTATAATCTAGTGTCAGTGAGGTAGAATTCATAAGAATCATGTTTTCTTGAGGTCCAAAGATCAGATGGTAGTTTGTGGAAGACCCTTGCCATTAATGTCAAAGGGGGAGAAAAACTAGAATTAGGGAGATGAGAATGATCATGTTGTAGTGTGTTTACCATCAATGATGAAGGGGAAATTTATTGAAAAGTGTTATCATTGATGTCAAAGTTGATGTCATTGATGTCAAGGTGCATCTAGTGAAGGTGCATGGTGAGTGGTCATTGAGGTATGTGCATGATATGACAAGGTGAGATTATTGATCATTGTCTTCTCTATTGATTAGTGATCAAGATTGATATCAATGAGCATCTTGTGAGTATGCATATTAAATAAGGTGGATGTCAAAGGTGAAAATAGACAGTTGGAAGCATACAATTGGTAGTGACTAGGTACATGAAAGAGCTATCATGAGTGATGTCATTAATGAAAAAAAGAGTGTTGCCATGAGTGTTTCCATCAGAGAGAAATGTGTGGTCATAAGATAAAAGAGTGTTATTGGCAGTGTGAAATATGATAAGGTGATCAAGTACATATTGAAAATTTGTGATGTGACCAGGTCATTCTTAAAAGAGAGAATTTGAATACAACTAATGTCTCAGATCATTAGTATATCTCAAGCAAAAAGGTACAATGCATAACAAGCATAATCATGTCATGAAGAGACATGTGCATGGTGAGCATGAAGATGTATGTGTAGAGGTATGCCATTGTTTGAGGAGCATATAAAGCATGTGATCAAAGTGTAAATTCATCAAGGAGAGTTTCTAGGTGAGCCTATAGGGATAAGACCTTTGATCCAAGTCTACAATTAGACCAATCCTAGACCCTACCTAGCCTAATGAGATATCATGATATGTTATCAAGGAATGTGAAGGAGGTATGGTAGTTTTCAATCACGAGAGAGGTTTCTTGAGTATGTGAGTGAGGTGGAAAGTGCATGAAAAGGAGCTTGAAGGTTGATTTTAAGGTGTGATGTGGTTTGTTGAACAAGGTATAGAGAGTAAAAAGAGAGAATGTGGCCTAATGAAGGGTCATGATCAGATTTTAAGGTGTTTGAGATCATGTAAGAATTTTTCAAAGTGAGGTATGTTTTTTAAAGTTTGTTCATATAGTTTGAGGTCAAGGTTTGCAAGAAAAGCATTAAAAATGGTTTTTAGGTCCTTCAAGTACATAGAATGAAGGGTTCTCAACCTAAGAAGGATTTATTGTAGTCATTAGAATGTCAAAAATTTGAATGGGAACCTAATTATTTAATGATATATGGGTACGGTTCCTAGCTCAAAAGTTTAGGCATTAGTTTTTGGATTGAGGGGCTATGCTTTATGAATTATTGTTAAGAGTGGAAACAAGTTTAAACCCTCTTAGAACCCTAATAAAGACACACTATTGAATATGTTACTAAAAATTGCTCAGAATGGATTTAATTTTTTAGGTAATCTATTGTATCTTGTAGTGGAATCTCCCAAGTACCTCTAAGTGGTATTGGTTAGAGATAGGAGAGAGAAAATGTTGAGTTATAGGGTTGTTTATGAAGAAGTTGTTGTAGAAGTCAAAAGTTTCATTAGACATAGTAAGAAAAAGGATGGAGTAATAAGGTATAAAATCATGTTTCATGTCCATGAAGGTTTTTGGACATGTTATATCCCTCAAATGTGCTAAAATTTTAATCCAAATTAGCCAGTCACTAACAGGGCAAATGGTGCAAATAGTGAAAAACCCATACAATAGTGAGAAGATGAATTGGAATGTGTTTTCATTATATAAAGATGAAAAAAATTACATGGAGTTATTATTAATTAATTTTAAGTCATTATCATTCTTTTTATAATTTTTGGAGGTTAGTGTAAGTGAAGGTAATGTGTTCACAAAATGGCTTGTTTGTTCAGGATTGGATTGTGAGACTGTAAGTCAAGGAATTGGTCTATAAGACTAATATTTGCCATTATAAATTTTGACTTTTTCACTTGATTTTTTTCTAAATATGTCATAGGATAATTTTAATTCATTAATAATAAAGAAAAGTGTCTACATAGGTGGTTGAAGTCTAGTTCCTTATAACTATGTTTTTGAGTATTTTGGCAATTCTAAGTGAGCAAGTTGTAGAGTTGTTCTTGAGCCATTATTATATGAGTGAAGTTATTCCAATTATTTGGGGATGTTCATTAGGTCATATATATATATATATATATATATATATATGTTTTTTTTTCATGGGAGAGCTGATAAAGGAATGATTGAACTTCATTCTTGTAAGATAGTTTTTGAGGTGTACATGCCTAATACAATAGTCTATGCTAAAGAGGGCTTTATCGTATGAAAAAAGGATGCAGATCTAACCAATCATGAAAGAGGTCATAATAAGTAATTATAAAATTGTTTTAGTGGTTTTTTATGGTTGGATAAATCCATATAAATCCAAGAAGATCATGTTTCAGCATCAAGAGAGCATACCTAATGGAGTAGGTCTCCATGAGACCTAAAGGGTGAGTAAGACCAATGTTGGTCATTCAGTCAATGTTCTAAGTGAATGAATATGAAATTAAGTTCATATATATTTTGTAAACATGTTTTGTATGTTATAGATACATGAAATGTAGGTGATCAAGCATGAGAGAGAACAAATAGTGTTTGAGTACACATAGGCCTAATGAGACAATGAGCTGCAAGGAGTTTTTTATGAAGTAGTTGAATCTATAATGTGTTGTTTAGATTAGAAGAGGTTATTTGGGATATATGTAAATATTATTTTTAAGAATATTGGTATCTATTGAAGTGTAAGGTGTTCTAAGGGATTATGTTCTACATGTTACAAGACAAACCTAATGCAATTAGGTCTTTATGAGTCCTAAAGAGGAGTAAGGCATAATTGAGCTATGGATGACCAATGTGTGATTAAATTATGATTGAAACATGTTAATAATAAGTATTAAGACCTATTACATGGATTAATTAAGAGGAAGTGTGTGTGGTTGATCAAGAGGTGTATGAGCAAGACGTTGATATTTATACAAGGTAGTTTTAGGCCTATTTAAGTAAGCTTAGAGGAAGCAAATGAGATAGAAGATCCTTGAGTGCAAGGAGGTATTATATACCATTATAATAGAGTTTAGGTACTATCATGAATATATAATAGAAGGTGTGAGTATGAATATCAAGGTCGTATGATCTAATAAGTCTTGAAGAGACCTAGTTGAGTGAAGAGGCTTAGAAGTAGTTTGAGAGGGATAAGAATGTGAAGAGATAAAGAGGTGGTCATAATCAATTGGTTGAGAAACATAGTGTTATAAATATGATCAAAGCAATTATTTTTTTGGGTTGGTAATTATTCATTTAGGGGTTGGGGCCTCCTTGAAAGTGGGTGATTGCTAAAGCATAGTCAAGTGGGTGCTTGGCTAGTTGTGGTTAGTGCTCCATGTGGAGTTGGTGCTTCACTAAATTTTGTTTTTATATTATAGTAATATAGTTAATTTGTATATATAAGTGGTTTTTCTTCCCCTTGAGTGTTTTCCACTCAAATAAGTGTTCTATGTGTTATTCTTTTGTCTCATGCTCATATGAATGGTTCTTGATGTGTTGCTAGTTCACTATATTTGCTTTGATGGATCATGAATGATAAAGTAAAGTTGTAAAAGTTTTTAAAGACTGATTCATCCCCCCTCTCAGTCATTATGATTCCAACACAACTTTAGAAATAAAAAATTGGAATCAAAAGAATGGAAACTCTAGGAGTCAGTTCAAAAATCAGAATGCTAGATTCAATAATGGTTCAAGCAACAAGAAACTAGGTAATGGTTTCAAAAGAGATTTCAAGGGAAACTGATAGGATGACATGAAAGGAACACCTTGAGGTTAATTTATTTAAGGAGCACATTTCTAAAATAACTACACAATGCCCCATACTTAGGACATCTAGAAGTAACCAAGCTCATGATAGAGCTTAGACCATTTTATTTTTAGAAAAGAATCAAGAAAGATATAGTGGACTTTATGTCGCATTGTCTGGAATGTCAGTAAGTGAAAGATGAACATGTGCATCTAACCAGATTGTTATATACATATAATATAATATAATGGAATTAGTAGGTGATCAGTGTGGACTTTGTCGAAAGTTTATCATTGTCATGTAACAAACATGATATAATCTTGGTTGTAGTTGATAAACTAACCAAGGTGGCTCATTTTATACCAATAAATTTGACAGATGATGCACCTAATCTTAAAAATAAATTTGTAAAGGAATGTATCAATTTCATGGATTCTTAGAGAAGACCATTTCATATTATGATCTGAAGATGACTTCTCAATTTTAGGTAATTTTGAATCCAGTTTTGGGTATGTAACTAAACTTCAACATTACATATCACCCAGAGACTAATGGCCAGACTGAACGAGTTGATCAAGTGTTAGAGGATCTTCTTTATATGTATTACATGGATCAGAATTACAAATGGGAAAATTATCTTCCATTGGTTGAGTTTGCTTGTAATAAATCATACCAATCAACTTTGAATAGTACGCTATTTAATGCATTGTATGGAAGAAGGTGCAAGACACCAATCCATTGAGATATGTTGGAAGACATTGTATTCTTTAGACATGAGATGCTTTTTAAAATAGAAGATCAAGTTAGATTAATCAAGCAAAGATTGGCCAAAGGCTAATGATAGGTAGAAGAGTTATGCAAAGAGAATAGATAGGTAATTTTTAATAGGTGATAAAATGTTTTTATAGGTTAAGACACAAAAGAGATCGATTAAATTTGAGAAGTCAGTAAAACTTTGACCAAGATATGTTGGACCCTTCAAGGTATTAGAATTGGTAAATCCTATAGCATATAGTTTTACGTTGCCACTAGTCCTAGATCTATTAAATAATGTCTTATTTGTTTCTTATCTTAAAAAGTATATAGCTGATCTTTCACATGTATTAGATTGGAATGCTTTTTAGGTTCTGGATCCCAGGGTGCTCAAGGTAGAACCAATTAAAATAATTGATACTCACAAAATTCATTTTCATATTATAGAAATTCCATAGTGAAAGATCTTGTGGGACCAATAATATGAGGATATTGCTATTTGGGAGGACTATGATGAGTTCTATAGGTAATTTACACATTTATTTTCTTGATTTGTTACTTCACACTATGTTATTTTTCTATTGAATAATGTTTTTAATTCAAAACTTATGTTTGAATTAGTGTCATTGAGATGATGACCAATTTTAGGTGGGAATGATGTTACATCCTAATTTCTTACTAAGTAAATTTACTTGATTATCTGTGAACTTTTATGGTTGGTAATTTCATTTGACTATTACTTGACTAGGCTGTAAGTCATATGTTATTATGGGATAATCAAATGTTGATTTGATTACATGGTTGCATTACCATGATTTTAGCTGTATGGTATATTATTTACATTATGATTATTATTAATGTTACATTAGTATTTTATGATATATATGTCATAATGCTATGGACTAACTACCTGCATGTCATGAGTTTGACGTAGGAGAGATTTATCCCTCAAATCATGACAAAGGGAGAGCATCATTAGAGAGGGTGGTGTGGATGTAGGTGTTAGGATATGATAGAGGAACATTTATAATCCATGTAGACACCACATTAGATAGTACATGTTATATGCATTAATTGAATTATTATCATTATTACGTTTTTTATGTTATTTGTATTTAGATAATTGTTTATGCATGCTTAGTTGTGTGGTAGCTTAATTTAATGCTTATGTATAATTAATCAAGTGTGATTACATTGTGGATATTATTTGTAGGTTTAGATATATAATGTTACAATATGATTATGTCATTTTATGGAATTCATGATTATTAATGTTTTCAAAAATGTAAATTTGTATGAATAGTGTCTGGTACTACCATAGATAGACTAACCATCATATCATTGTAATGCTTATAAAATTAGCTAGCTATCTTTATGACACTGAGAAATACCATTATGAGGCTGAATGCCTTAATATACATAGATGACAAAAAACTTAGATAGTTTTTAGAACATAGTAATAATAATGATTATGTTGTTATGATTCAAATTTGAATAATAATGTGTAATTTACCAGTTTTGATTAAAATAATATTATTAACTTTATATTAGTCATGTTTCTACTAAGTCATTATGATTATTTATTTATATTAATATATGTTATTATTAAGTCATTTTAAAAATATAAAAATAGGAAAAGTGTCATGAAGGGAATAAAACAAAGATTTTTAATTTTATTTGCTTTGGGGTGAATTAGAAAAAGTTGGCGACTTAGAAGTTTTTATAAAAATAGAAAAACACAAAAAGAGAAAAAAACATAATAAAAATAAAGAGCAAAGCTTTTGTATACCAAGCAAAAATTTATAAAGGAAACCACGTAGCATAGGAAGAAGGGAGTAAGAGAATAAGTGTGAATTGCAAAAGAGAATAGGAACATAAAGAGAAGAGGAGTAGTGAAAGAGGAGAGAAAGAGAGAGTAGGGCGAAGGGAGGAGATATTCTGGTTTGTGGCATTTGCTAATTGGGAGCTTTTACCGGGTAGGTTATGTTATCTTTGTGAAATCTAAAAAAATTATATGTAGATTAAGTCAAAAACACTACATAGGATTGTATGTGTATATATGGTGATTTGAATGTGTTTAATTTACAAATCCAAGAGATTATATGCATTCAATATAAAAATCAACCTCATATTTAATACAAGTAATCAATACAATGTAAATATTAAGATCTATATATATGTGTGTGTGTGTGTGTGTGTTTATATGTAGTGATCTGTATAGATATGGTAATCTATAGGTGTATATATAGTAAAATAATATATATATATATATATATATATATATATATATATATATATATATATATAGTGATTTGTATAGATATGGTAATCTATAGGTGTATATATAGTAAAAGAGTACATACATACATACATACATACATACATACATACATACATACATACATATATATATATATATATATTTCATGTAAAGAATATATAGTTGGTATATGGAGATAATTAGTATATATGGTGACTTGTGTAAATAGGGTGATCTGTTTATTACACTATTTATAATAACAAACTACTTGTAAAAAGGTTAAAATAACATATAGAGAATCATATACCATGATGTAATATATCAAACTGGTGTATTATGGCTATTAAGACAATAAACTAGGTAAGCTACACGGCTATATGAATGGACTGTGTGTTTGATTCCCACATAGAGAGAGTATATATGTAATCTATGATTAGTATATTATCCAAACTGTAGGATTATATATAAGCTTGTGAAGGTTATCATTTAAAAAATAGTGATGTGTATATTCTATGTTTTGATCTTTTCAAACAACAATCTGATTAATTATATTTTTAAGGATAACAAACTAATGGTAGCCTATACATATGAACCATTGAATGGTATATAGTGGGGATGTCCATGGTAATCATTCCCACATACATATATAATGTATACGATAATCTATAGATACATAATTTACCTCAGATTAATATACTGTATTAGTGATATATTCACTAATTAGATTTACCATAAAGGATACCATTATAGATTACCCTATGTAGTGATATATCATGATATCATCAGGCTACGTAGTGATTAGCCTATCATGATATCGCTATAATCATTGTAGTGATATAGCCTATTGGGATACCACTATGAGAATACCTTTAATCTATATCTTTAACATGATGCTAATCTAGTTACTTATAATGATAATCTAGATAAAATAATGATAGGTAGTGGATATATATATATATATATATAGAAACAACAAAGTGTGTATTGTGTGCGTTGATATATTAAATCCATCACTATCTGTATGCATTACTAGTCTAAAAACCTATGTTACAAACATATGTGTATGAAATCTTAATGCAGAAAATCTGAATTCAACAAGTATTAATATTGAATTAATAACTATTTATTGGGATATTACATAGGTATCTTTTAGAGAATACAACTTGTAGTTAATTATTGGGTTGAGTAATTGGTTTTACACTTAAGATATAAAGTGAACTGAGTTTAGAAAGATTAAATATGTGTATAAACCATATGAGTGTTTGATGTCAATTTGGCTTGAGAAGAGCAATATATGTATATAAAAAATCTATTGATTAGAGTACTCAGTCTATTAACATGAATGTATAGCTATAATGATTGTTAAAATCATATGAAGACATTGATTAGAATGTTTGATGACATTTATATACAATTTTTATATATTGTTTAAGTACTTATATATGGTACATGTTATGAATATAATTAAGATGTACAGGTGCTCGTATATATGAAACATATCAATATGAAGACTTAGGCACTTATATATAACACATAGAGGTGTGCTTATATCTGTAGTATTATTAACTACTAAAAATAAGCTATAGAATCTCGAGGGTCATGAATCTATAATTACATGAACATAGCATACTAAAAATACACCAATTTATTTAAATGAAAGATTATATTTTCATGAGAATGATGACTTTATTTATCCTGACTGGCTATTTTGAAATTAAGTAGTGTGAATATAAAATGGTGGACTATGATATTAGTGCCTGTGATAGAATATAATGCATTAGTATTTACTAAAAAAAATTAGAATATACAGTTTAAATATAGACTATACTTAGTTTGTATGAATTGTACTTGCTATGCTTATTAATTATGTGACTAATAATATAGTGGAGATTCATTCATAAATTTGATGGACTAAATGTATGCATTTTGATTATTCATGTGTTTAACATGTTTTATGATTGCAAGTATGAAGTAATATGTATGAATCTATTGGTTATATTTATATTAACCAATTCTCATATTTTTGGTATTAAGTAGTGAGATAGACTTCATTAGCTTACTAGCATCATCAATGCCAGGTGAAGGTAAGCTGATCAAGTGGTGTGTATAAATTTGATTGATCTTGGAGATCAATAACTATTGAAAACTTTGGCCGAAGTAATGATAGTTAGATATTGTCATTTCATATGTATGATTTACATGTTTGTACAATATCATGTTAGAATGGATTTATTTATGGTACACTTCATGTTCTTAGATATATTACAATACACGGGTACTAGCTTGTCTCTTTAGATACCTGAACCATCACTATCTACTCATTCATGAAGGGAGGGCCATTCCCTGATGGGGTATTATCTCTCTTGTATCTTATATATTGTATTAGATTTATTATTATAGAGATTTTATTTTTGATAAGATGTAATTATTTACTCATTGTACCATGACAATAATGGTTGTATGATTGTATTAGCCATGGATGGAAATTAGTAAATACTTTCTATATTTAGTTGTGTTGTATTTCATTTGATGATAGTGTTTAGTGATGTATATATGTCACATGCTTATTTTAATGTTATCATACTTAAAGTGTTTTATCTGGATCATTAATTAGATTTTCATTGTGAAATCTAATGAAAGAATTTGTTAATTAAATTTAAAAACAATTCACATTATTCTAAGTAGATATCAGTGGAGATGTTATAGTTCAAATCATTTTAAAAAAACTCAATATTCAATTTGTTTAAGTTTTTATGAAATTGGCACTTATACGGCCTTTGGTATGACCTCTTACCTGAAGAAATCTAAAAAAATAGTTTCAAGTTGTTTTCTAGTGTTATTCTATTGTGCAGACCTATCAACAATCACTTCTAAGCCTCTTAGAGCTTCTGCAGAGCCTTTAAGGCATTTGTTTAATTATTCTATTTCTTTTCCAATAGTTTGAATGCCATTGTACGACCTTGAATTTCTTGGGAAAGAAGAAAATCCAAAAAAATTGTTTCAAGCATGTTTTGTGATCTCTCTCTAGTCAAGAAGGATTAAAATAGTTGTTTGAAGCATTCAAGATCAGTTGTAGAGCCTAAGAAGGATTGGTAAAGCCATTATGAATTTTTATCTCTCCTCCATGACACCACTGTACACCCTAGAAAATTACTATAACAAATTGTGAACCAAAAATGATTTTTTGAGGGTCTGGGTGGCTTTGTCATGCAAAAACAAGGAGGCTTGCAAAGTTTTAAGGCCTCTCTTGGATTATATCAGTGGATATCATCTCCTATGTTTCTCTAGGTGCTATTACTCTCCAAGCAACCTGCTACAGGTAAGTCACTTCATATAGTTAAAAAAATATTTAAAAAATATTATTTTTTATAAATCTTTAAATTCCACTTGGATTGGATCTTGTGCCCCCCACTCTTCTTTAATTTGTTTTTCACCTAAAGTTAAAAAAATCTAATTTATTTTTTATAAGTTAAAATTACATGCACTGTAAAAATATTTATTTATTTTAAAAAATAGATAAAAAGGTTTTAAATATTATATTTTGCATGGAAATTTTCAACTTGTCTCCTAAAAGGGTTGGAGGTTATCATTTTATCAAAAACTTGTAATTTGGGAGGCTGTGTGTTCAAAACCCCCCAAAATCAACTTTTTATTTTTTGAATTTGGTCAAATTTATATTAATTTGAATTTTTTTTTGGTTTGCATGCCAATTTTTTACGCATTAAAAACCCTAGTTGACTTGCCATAATTGTTTTGACTTTCGACCTATTGAATGTTTTATCAAACATAGTTGTGTAGCCAGTAAATACATATGTTTTATAATATTATTAACACATATACATGATCCATTTTATGTTTTGAAACCTCTTATCATTAATTTATAGCTTTTTTAATAATAATGTCTAGGTGGTTGTTCTGAGTGGAACTCTTTCAACACCTAAATTAGTACAACTTTATTTCATTTTTTTGTATTATTTGGCATCTAAATTGTGAAATTAATTATAGTTGCATTTATAATTCAATTTATTTGGGAAAATAGTTCAAAAAACTCATTAAAAAGGTTAATTTGTTAAATTGTTCTTACATTAGTGTATTTTTACGACACTTATGACACCTTATTTTGTCATAACATTTCATAATTTTTTAGATTTATTTAACATTAATTTGAATAATTATTTTGTATTTACACTTTAAATTTACTTTTTCCATCAAATAAAGTAAAAATTTCACACTAAAAATGATTCATTTTAAGTATTTGTTTATTGTCCTTCTTAAGTGGAAGCTATTGCTTTGCACACTTTTATTTTAGATAAATCACAAGGTTTTAATGTAAATAACTATAATATTTATAAAATATATATTCAATCATAATTCATGTCTTTAAAGTTAAGGAATATTGTTGTTGGGACTGAAAAAACCCCTTATGAATAACATGTGACTCCTAAGCTTACCAATACATTTCAACAGAATTCACTAGAAGGTATGTCCATTATCTTGTAGAGTGTTAAGGATGAATTTCTTCTCCACATTGGTAATCAGGTGTCTCCTAAAAATGTTTGAAAAATCCTTGAGTCCATGCTTGAGGGTACTCATCTTTCAAAAATTATTAAGCTAATCCCTGAACTACTAACTACACTGATGAAAGGTGATGAAAAGGTTGTAAGTTTTCTTGCTAAAATTAAGAACATTGAATCTCAGCTAGATGGTTGTAATTGTAATTTGATTCAAAATCAACTACTTTATTTTATCATTCAATTAAATATTCATAATTTTTTTATAAATTCCATTTCAATTTTAAATTTTGAATACCAAACTGAGTAAGATATCTCTGACCTTACCACTTTATCTGTTCTCCTGATTCAAAAAAATCAAGTTATGACTAATTTTAATTCTAAAGAGAATGTTAATCATGAAAATTTCACCTTAAATAATATTTTTTATAATAATAAGAACCAAAAATCTAACTCTAATTCTAATTTTAACTCAAATAAGAGTAATAAATATGGTAATAAGAATCATAAACCTAACTTTAATGAGAATTACACTCTATGTGGTAAATTTGGTCATATAATGGAAAATTATTATAAAAACAAAGATAGAGTTAACAATCAATATTATAAAAATAATAAAGGGAAGAAATCTAATCAAAACAAGTAGAAGAATCAAAACCCTAATCAAGTTAACAATCAGGATCAAAATGTTATTACTTTATAGCCTATTTTATTTGCTTCAAATGCAAATAGATGAATTTTAGATAGTAGTGCATTACACCATATGACTTACTTGCTTGATATTTTTTGTGATTCTATAGATATATTTGAAAGAATTTATTTAAGAGATAATTCTTTTTTAGAATCTACTAAACATGGAAAAACAAAGTTTTCAAATGTTGTTATTTGATGATATTTTCTATGTACTTAAACTTAAAAGGAATTTGTTATCTTGTTCTCAACTTTCAAATGATAATTTCATTGTAACATTGCTTAAATATAGTTGGTCCATTATAAATCAATTTGGTTCCTTGATTATTGAAGGTGTTCAAAAGAAGGGTTTATACAATTTATATATTTTACATTGAATTTATCATATGTATGCCATTCAATCATACATATAAATATAAAGTGATATTTATTCTTTTGATTTCATAAAGGCATATGTTAAATATGGAAAGTACTAAAGAGATCATGATACATAGTTTTTTTGGTTCATTGACTGATTCTAAATGTAGTTTGAAAGTAAAAACTTGGTTTAAGTATGCCTATGTTTCATTTAGTTGTGAAACTAATTTTTTATCTATCTTGGGTCAGTTCTATAAGATCTAGTTAGTATTAGTGGTTAATACAAATTTGTTAGTTGGTAATAAAATGTGGAGTGTAATAAAATGACTATATGATCACCTAATATGTTCTTTATTTGCTATTTTTGTGATCTCAAATCCTAATGGCACATGGAGATCCGTAAATTAGCCTCCTTTACCTTGAAACATTAGATGTGCATGTGAAAATTAGAAACCTACAAAGTTGGGGGAAGTTTAATGGGTTGAGCTAAACCAAATCACCCCTACCTAATGATTAGTTTTTACCTACATATCTACCATTCCAAGGAGGTAAATTAACCACACATATTTATCCCACCTAATATGACTGTGTAATTTTTCTCTTTGGCTATGTGTCTACAACTAATGATTAATCTTGATACTTGATAATGATTATTTTGACTTGGCTAATGAATTCTTCATAAATGATATATGACTACTCCTAGTGATAGGTTTGAAAATTAGGAATAATAAGGTATATTTATTTAGTGTGCAATAGTGTATAGCTGTATAATAGATAAGGGCCAATTTCCATATTTGAATGAGACCTTGGTTTTATATATATATATGGATCTAATTGAAGAATTCCTCACACCAATAAAACACTAAGCTTATGGGTCGAACGTAAGGATGGGTTTGATTTTAGGAAATAGTTGTTACTAGGTGTGGGTTAACTCTGACTAGTATAGGTCATTATAAACTAGTGATAATGATTATAACTAGTAGAACTAACCTATGTATAGGTGGATTAGACTGAGATTTTAAAGATGTTTGTGTAGGATATATAATAGGTTTAAAATAGATAGTGAGGTTCCTATGGGTTTAGAACATTGTACAATAAGGCTTGACTCATAAGATAACATAGAAGTGTGAGAGGATGGTGAATTAAGACCTTGTCTCAATGTTTAAGTCATATTGATCAAGTATCTACAAAACTATAATACTATATAAAATGGAAAAAGGGAATGAAAACCTACATTAGCAATTGTGAATCTATATTTTTTACTTGTTGTAATGATTTCAAAGTGTTGTTACAAGAGATTATATATGGGATTAGATAAATTTATGCTCAAATAAATAAGTATAGTTATAATGAGAACTATATTAAAAGAACAACTACACATTTATGTATGTTGTACGGTGTCACTAATGGAATGTGATCATGGAGTGTGCTCTTGTTGTGAAGAGTGGATATGCAAATGTTAGATAGTTGACCCGGTCACTATGGAGAAGGATAAGGGAATTGTAGTCTTGTTTGCTTCCTGGCTAAGGGAATGGACAAGCTTTTTGATGAGTATTTCCAAGATAAAAAGTGAAAAAATATATGTTGAGTTTAATAATAATGTGTTAAGTGTCATTGAACCTTAAAACATCACTTAAAAAAATTAATCAACCACTATATATGGTTTATATATTCAATCTATATAGTTTTAATCAAAGTTATCTCCATTCATGATTGAAAAGAAATGAATAGTGTTCATGCCCCCATCATTACTACAAGTTTGATGTAAAGTTTCACTTAGGTTATCTCAATTTAGAATAAATACATGATCAAAAAAGAATGAATAATGTTCATGCTCTCAATATGACTATATATTTGATAAGTGTGAAATGAAAAAATAACCATTATCCAATCAACTATAAAGTATGTTTTGTATATGTGCATGAATTAGTATCATGCCTCATACATCTAAAAATGTGTATATGTGTGTGAATCAACATCATGCCTCAAGAATCTAAAATTGTGTATATGTATATGAATTAGTATCATGACTATTATATATATAACAATTGATATATAAATCTATGTGTACACACACACACACGCAAATATGTGTGTGTGTGTGTGTGTGTGTGTGTGTGTGTTGAATTTAATAACATATATCTTAAATGTGTGTGTATGTAGAACCCTATAATTATTGTTCCTATAAAGTATGTGCATATGTTTGTGCATATTCATCCAAATTTATATGCATATGTATTCAAGTCTTTTTGAACTGAGTGTATATGCCCCCATAATTTTTTTTGATGTATAAATATATATCATGGAATTTAAGCATATGATATATAAACCATTATGAATCATGTGTAATGTGCCAAACTCAAATAATTTGTATGATGTGTAATGTGCATGACTCTAATAATCTATTTTTTTAAAATAATCCAATTGTATGATTTGCTTTCTATGTGAGGGATGTGATTGTAAAATAAATCATGTCAATATATACGTATAATATGATATTTATATGTAAATTTTTATGGATTTTATTTAAATTAGTTATTTGAAATATTTACTTTTTAAATTTTTACCATTTTAATTTTAATTTTGAATGACTTGACCTAAACAAATGCATAAAGAGAGTATATTGCAATAAATTTTCTTTTTGGATAATAAATAGTAATTTACAAAGGTAATGGTGTGTATATATAATCAAAGGTGCCCCCTTTTGTAACAATAGGGTAATTTTTTTTGTAGAAAGAGAGTATTCACAAAATTTTGGCATTTTTATATAGTCATTAGCAGCCATGTAAATATTATCATGTGTAAGAACAAATTGTGTGTGTTCTAATACAACTAATGAGGGGTGATTTTGATACATGATGTTCTAGTTATCATGTGTGAAAGGTTCTTAGGTATTAATTTGTAAATTGAACTAGTTATAGTTCATAGTTGAAAAGTTAAACCATATAAATAGGTTTAGTTTTTATAAATTTATGTAATTAATTTACATATTTGTTGATATCAATTTTTATCTCTAATTTTTAATATGTCAAAGTGGAAAGATGCACTAACTCACTATTTTTAACATTTTAAGATTTATTTAGAAACTCAAGAGGTCAAGGATCTAGCATGTAGAATTGTTTTTGCCTTTTTGATCCTTTTTTTTGACTTAATTTTTTTTTGGTAATTTAGGCATTTTTAGTTTTTTAGAGTGACAATAATGACCCTCAGAGGTCATTACTATCCAACCTATGATAGATCTATCTTATGTTCTAATAGTATTGACCCATGGAACAAACCACTTGTGATAGTAATGTTTGACGATAACAACTATGTCTAGCTATATATGACCTTATGGTTTTTTGTACTTTAACTTAATATGTTATTTCATTTTTTATATTTTTTATATCTGATTTTTTTTACTTGTGTGTGTCTTTAGAGGGATTTGCATGCTAGAGAGTTTTGATATGGACATCACATGGAGACTTTGAGTAAGCTTGGTTTTAGATGAATCTTATTAGTAGATTCTTGATAGATCTAGTCTTATATATGTATCTTATTTAGGTTTGATTTCATATAATATGCATATTATGATTGATTTAGTAGAGAGGTGAATGTTAATACTTGAAAATTTTATCTCCCTATAAGTTAAATTATTGTGGATTTGGAGGATGTGTGGTTTATTTTGAGATTGTCAATAGTTTGTGAGTGGGACATAGTGTGAGCCATAGTAGGATGATGAAATTTTATTTATGTGCATATATATGTTTCGTCAAGCATGTATTGATTGTTATCAATCAAATTTTAACCCTTTGGAAGGTAGTTCAAGTCTTCCAAATTTGATCTAACATGAAAACACCTCAAGGTTGTGGATACCCTATTGGAGAGGTGAATCTCTAGGTTAAAATACTAGCTTCCCTTGATGAATCACTTAGGCTCAAACACTAATCTACCACTTGATAGGAAAAGGGAGATAAACATATTCTAATAGAGGTTATGCACCAAATATGATTTTAAAACTACCACCAAATGAAAATTTACTTAAAACATGAGACTAACCTGCATATGACACTACTCCAAATCTGCCATTCTACATCAATGTTTCTCATGAAGGTTATGAAGAATGCTTTGGCTAGGAGGACTAGTCAAGAGGTCATAAATTGAAATTAATGAAAAGACAACTTACTCAACCTTTCACATTCCATTTGGACACTTCAAGAGAGCTACAAAAAATATTTCAAACTAAATCATGAATGTTAAATAAGGACAAGCATACCATGGAAGTAAGACTATCACTTAGAAAGATCAAATAGTCAAGCACGCATATTGAAACCAATCTATGGAGAAGTTAAAACTAGACTATTCTCATTTATCAAAGTTTGAAAATGGGTTGGGATTCTCCATACCTAGACAGAGGATACAACTTAGCCTTTAAAGGCTAAATATATAGAGAAATGCGAGAGAAGGGGAAGGGTGTAGGAGAGAGAGAGACATGTGTACAAAAGAGAATTACAAGAAGAAAGGAGTTTGAAACTACCCCATCAAGTCTTCAAGGATAAGTGTTGGTCTCTTGAATATGCTCTTCTATTCCAAGTGGTGTGGAAGTTTAAAACCTTACTTGACACCTTGTTTTGCTCTTCAAAACTACCCTTCATCATGGATTATGAGATGAAAAGTGGCACTCTTGACCATTAGGTCATGTTGAGTCACATCCTTGATCTGTTATTGACACCTTTCAACTGATCCTTGTAGGTTCTCTTTGACATATCACTTTATTCTCTTACTAGGTGTCTAGAAGTCTCTTTGTCTCACTAGGCCAATCTTGCTTACAAATGTGAAAAATTGAATTAATCTTCTACAATGCATTATATATCCATGGATGGTATATTAACACCATATTATACCTATAAAAAATCATTTGGAGGTCTCAAACTACTCCCAAGAACTCATTTTGCACAAAAATATCTTATTTGGCCTAATTCTTTATAGCCCTAAAAACCTATAAAAATAATTATGTATAATAATATATAGAGGTTATTAATAAAATGATAATGTATTTGAGGACTTGGTATGGATTTAGATCTCCATGCTAAATTTCAAGTCTTGATTATGAGTGGAAGTGTCCTTTTTAGCTCATTCTCTCTCCTCAATTAGGCCTTAATTAAACCTCCTTGCTTAGAATCTAAGTTTTATCTCATAGGATTAACACACATGTGAAAAATCTAAAAACATGTGATTTATTTTAAGGACATCTTAAGGATCCTCCATATTAAATTTGAGCACCTAACACCTTGTACAGACCCCCCAAGCATGTTTGTGACGACCTTCTCTAGCCTTTTTTTGTACACTATACCTGTACATGTGCCAAATAATGGAATTAAAAGGTGATCAAGGGATTTTTTAATGCCATACATATTGTTTCAAGGATTATTAAATTCATTTTGATGTATTAAAATCATCTTCTATCTCATCAGGTTAAAATTGGTCTATTTGGTAGCTTGTGAGTGCCTTGCACTCTTAAGGATGATTCATAAAGCTTGGGGCATCAATCAAATAATAAATTACATAAATTGAAAATAATTTTTTTTTATATAACTCTACTTAGGATCCCAAGGTCTCATGTATTCTATCTGTACTATACTGAGTAAGATAAGGTCTCTCGAGTTGGTAGACTGTATTTTGTGATGCCAAGAAGAGTTGAGGCCTGTAAGTGGTGATTTGAGTTTGGTTTTGAATTTATAATGACCTCGATAAGTATGTGAAATCCACCTTGGATTTTTACCATGATTATCTTGTCACATTTCTTCTCTAACCCTGATATATCTTTCATCAACTCATCCCATGGTTTAAGGACATACTCACTCCCCTGACACTAACTGCTATGTTTGGGACTTTTCTTCTAAGTTTCAGGATCTAGGATCTCATAAAATTATTGTCTAAGGTATTTATCACTTCCTTAATTCCCTAAAGGCTCTCATATCAACTCCAACTAACCACCCTTATCATGACTATCCTTATAGGTTTGTATATGTAGTTAGGCTTGTCTTACTAAGCCTGAATAGAGTTTATTTGCTTTTATTCATTTTATAATTGGGTATGAGGATATTGTGGAGTTATGATATAATAGTGAACCATTTAAAATTATTTACCTCTCCTCATGCCTCTTTAGTTTACTCTAGATAAATAACTTTCTCCTAACAAGTTAGGCAAGCATGTAGGTGATAAATAGGTTGTGTATGAAGAGTTGAAGTGAGTCTTATAGAGAACCAATCTTCTCCCTTATCTCTATTTTGGATATTTATCCTTAATAAATACATAAATATTATAAAACATCACCCAAAATACTATATCATTGGATATATGTGGCACTCTTCTCAAGTTTTGAGAATGACCCATTCTTTTTAGCAAACTATAGGTTGTTATTAGGTGCTTGAGTGCATTTTGAGTCTTAGGGTATTCAATATAAACCACTAAGTAATTTAAATACCTTTTCATAGTTTAAGGGTTTATAAAATTTCCTTTATACTCTCAATACATCATGCCTCCATAAACATACAATCAGTTTCTTTAATCTCCATAAGCTTGGCTGTAGGTGTCAGTCCTTGTAAGGTTAAAGTGTCAAGTCTTGCATATTAGATTTTATTGATATAGTTAATGGAATATTAAAAGTGTTTAAAAATTATTGGAAATTGTTTTTCAATCTAATAAAATCTACATTGGCCTTTCTTTATCACTTTATAAACCTCTACCTTTTGTTATCATACACAGGCATGTATGGATGAATCTTAAGGCTGTATGTTTAATCTTCTTGACCTTAATTTGAATCCAAATGGTTCAGGTGTGCATTGGTAGTATGTTTCCTATCTCATTATTGAATTGAAGTCATGTTCACATAACAAACCTCTTCCCTTCATAAAAATTAGCTCATTACCCAAAAGAGGACCTATAGGTCTATCTTTTGCTTGCACGAGATGCCAAGGACAAATTATTGAGTTTCAAAACTTAGAGATTGTGTTAACTCTTATAAATTACCATATCACCTATTTAAACAACTTTTGAACCTTTTGACTGAGCATTATGCCATCCTTAACTTGTGCCCATTCACTTGTATTTACTATGTATACAGTTAGTTTATATGCAAGGTATGTGTATGAGAGTTAAAGCCTCTTAATTCACTCATGGTTCTTAATGATGTTGTAATATTAGTTTAGTGTAATTGAGTATTTAAATGGGAATTATAGGTCCTCTCCATTTTTTTAATACTCTCAACATGAGACCTATATTTCATGATTGTCCACCTATAGGTCTGTAGACTTGTAGGTGACTAAACACATTTTAGCCCTTGTTAAGGGTACATGTTTAGATTTTGTTCTCACCACAACTTGGGATTATAATTTGATAAATTTAATCATCATATGATATCATTATTTTATTATTTTTATTTGAGCTAAACTAAACCTCTAACCTGTAGAAGGTTGCTTATGAACACAAACCATGCTTCCAAAGATCAAGACACAACATTTATTGAAGGATCATATACAAAACGCCATTTTCAGAGAGAAAGCACATGAAGTATTATATAATTAAGTGTATTATATGAATAATTAATTAATTGAAACCTCTGAAAGTGATAATCCTTCAAAACAACCAAAACACACTTGCAATAGGGTGATATGTCCACACACTTGAGGCACCTTTCCTCTTATTGAAGACACTTCATGGAGTTGAATTGGATGATGAAACTAAAATTTAAAGGAGATATTTTACCTATTAAAACATCACATAAAATAATTATCCTCCATCAAATTATGGCATGAATAAATAGGAGCAAAACTAGGCCCTGCTTGAATGAAGGCACAATGACCTGCTGTCACTCTTAGAGATTATTCATAAAGGAGGGGAAATGAATATAAAAACCAATTACACCAAATTAAATCTCATTATGACATATAATAATGTCCAAATTTTTATCCTCCAACTTTCTCTCTCCTAGTTGTACCATGCATTTGAAAATTGCCTTCATGAGCTTGTGAAGAGAGCGATGGGAGAGAGATAGAGTATTATAAAATTTTAAGACATGAAAATTCCTTCCATGAATTATTTTTACCTATATAATATGTGAGGACACTCATGAGCTATTTCTACCTGAAAGTGAGTTCTTGAAATTTGTACAAGTGCATCAAATTCCCTTCTAAGCATTGAATTTCAAGATTCTAACCATTTATGACATCATAAAATAAATGGAAGTTATATAACTAATAAAATGTCATTTTTAAGTTTATTTTATGTATTATTCATTTGGGTGGGCTTTGGCATTCATGAAAGTTTAAAAAAATCACCCTTTTCCTCATTTTATCATACCTTAAAGTCCATAAAAGAAGCTTAAACTTTCCAAATCATCATGAAATATTTAAACAAGGTGATTAATACATAAAATGAATTTAATATACACCTAATGTCATATTAAATCACTTTACCAAATGTCATTTCACCATGACATGACTAGGCTAGTATACACAAAGATAAAGTATTACCTTAATTTCTCCAAATAAACCTTAAACAACGATAATAAGGTTTTATAAAGATTATTTAAAGACACTAATGCATGAATATAATTTTAACTAGGTTATTAAGACATGACACTTAAGTTTTTGCCTATAGGGGTTGACATTTTGACCTTAAGGGTCAAAATTAGTCAACAAATTAGTGATTTACGAGGGTATCATCTTTGTTATGCTAAATAGACCAATAGCCTCATCCTTCCATTAGGAAATGGAGTCATTTTCACTCATATTCATACTTGACCAGACCTTGATCATGATAAAATAAATTGGTTTGAACTCCAAACACACAAAACAAGGATAACCCACACAAAACAAAAGAGACAAACACACACATGTGCTAGCTAGACACTTAAGGAACACAACAGACAACCTAAGCAAACTAATATATACAACTTACCCAAAATTTTATTCTTTCTCCTAGATCAAAGGGGAATATTTTACTATATCTTGCTCCATGAGATGAAGAATGGCATGAAGCAAGCTACCTTTTGAGCCTTAGTCTTGTTGACTTCATCCTTTACTTGCTTTCCATTCCTTTTAGCATGATCTCAAGTGAAGTGATAACTAAAAACTAATAAACTATGAAGGTGAAATCATCTTATAGTTCAATATCCCTTTCATGATGCTTCTTGACGTTTGTGTCAATCACAAACATGACTACTTCTTGGTTCATTGGAGCAGCCTCAAACTTGGTATCTTGGAGATTGTCACGTTATCATTAAGGGAGTAAGATAGCCTCAAAAACATCTTCAATTTGAATAGGAGGTGTAGGTACTTGAAGAGACTCAAATTCATTGCACACTTACCAATACTTCTGTCATAAGTCTTCTTGGTCCATGAAGGTATAAACAACCTTAGTCTCTATTGGTTGTTCCAATCCAATATATCACTTACCTTGAAGATTTTCCTCATCATAGATTGGTTCATCATGGTATTAAAAACATATTGGATCACTAAGAACCTTGAATTTTTCATCATTAACTTGAACTTGTTCTCCTAGAGGTGCCAACTTCTCAAAACCTTCATTTACTTTGAACATATGTAAATAGGCCTACCACATGTCCTTCAAATCTCCTTAGACCTACTCATTTGACTCGACAAAGTCAATCACCATGATGTCCTTCTCAAGAGAATTTTATGTCATATCTTCACCAACTTATTCATTGGCAAATGTAGTAATCTTAACATCCTTCTCATAGGCCACAACAACATCATCAAGATCATTCATTTCTTCATTTATGAAGACTGATTTGTGTTTATCTTCACCAAGTGGAGTACCAATGGTGAATTATTCATCATAAATTCTTGAATTTTCTTCTTCACACTCTTTTTGACATCCCATTATCACTGTAACTTCATCCTCATTTACTAACCATAGGATAGGTTCTTCTTTAATAAGGGAGATGGTGGGAGGGTGATGGTTATGTTCATGATTTTTAGAGGGGGTATGAGGTATGGTGGATGACTCATGAATGGGATTGGGAATGGAGGGAAAACTCTTAAAAATTGGGGTCTTGGATATGGTAGATTCTTGAAGGGAAATCAAGTTGAGTTGGGAAATGGACACCTCATTCTCTTCAACAAGCACCTCATCTTTCTCATGGCCTTCTTGAGGCTCTTAAACAACTACAAATTTATGTTCAACCTTCTCAATTAGAACCTCCTTATTATTTTGAAAACCTTATTGGATAAAACTCCAAAATGGAAAAGATAGAGGTTCTTAGGAAGAGGGAAATGGGGCTTGAATGGGCACAAGGATTTTTTTGACTTCAACCTCTTGATCTTGGATTGATTCAAGTCTCTTCCTTTTCAACTCCAATTCTTCAATTTGCTTATCTATACTCTCTTGGAAAATATTTTACTGAAGGTGGTTAGTGGCCTCATGAGCATAAGGAACACAAGAAGGTTGGTATGAGATACAAGAGGACCCTTAAGTAGGGATGGGAGAGACTTGCATAGGTTTAGATTCTTCTTTGATTTCAACTCCCTAATATATACTTGTCTCACCTTACTTACTCCATGATTTTACCACTTGATTCTAGCTTGGGTTCTTGAAATACCTCTTGGGGGGTTCTTGAGGAAGAGAAATAGAATTCTATTTTTCAATAATAGGCTACTCAATAACATTCTCCTCCTTTTTTGAAAGCTCTTTTGGATTGAATTCTGAGAAGGGAAGGTTTGAAGAACATGTGAATTATTTGAAACACTTTGAAGCTCATTTGGAAAGCTCTCTTGGGGAAGAATGGGTGGCATATATGAGGGATAAGGTGGTATGTATGAAGACACATAAGGATGATGGAGTTGGACCTACTATTCTTCATGAACTCATATCATATCATTTATGTTTTGCATGAGAACACTAAAATCCAACATCTCACTTAAGAGGCTTTGCCAATTTGCCCTCTCAGTAGGTACCCATTCTTCTATCATTGATTTCAATGAGTCTCTCATGTTATGAATGAGATGACTAGGGATATTTTGACCATATTCCCTTTGTGTGGTAAGACCTATCATGTACCTCTCATAGCATAGGAGAGTTTGCTTCAAACCTGAAATGGACTAATTTGTGAAGTGACTATGTTGGTTAGGAACATCTTGAACTTGAGAAGGCTGATCATAGGACTAATATGATTCATGACAAGGCTGATAGGGCTCATCATAGGACTGGTATGAGTTTTGTTGAGGCTGATAGGAAGTGTTAAGACTGATATACCTCATCCACTTACAAGAAACTAAAATTCGCATCAAACTTAACCATAACAACCTCATCAAGATAATAAATTGAAAGTACACTTATTTTAAACAAGTGGTTAGGCTTCTAGAAATAGCTAATCATACACAAAGTCACCATTAATGTTTTGAATGCCATAAAAGGTTGATATGTGAAATAACAACACCAATAATGCTTCCACTACTTTGGACATTTGTCTTATTAGGCATGCCAAAATTATTATCAATGAAATTTTCACCCTTTAAAATGTAGTTCAAGCTTTCTAAATTTGATGTAACATAGAAACACCTCAAGGTTTTGGTTACCCCACTAAAGAGGTGAATCTCTAGGTTAAAGAGCTAGCTCCCATTAATGAATTGCTTAGGCTCAAACACTAATCTACCACTTTCTAGGAATAGGGAGAAAAACCTATTCTAATAAAGGTGATGCACCAAAAATGATTTGACTACTACCAACTAGATACAAATGCACTTCAAACATGACACTAATCTACACATGACACTATTCCAAATTTACCTCTCTACATTAGTGTTTTTCATGAAGGTTATGAAGAATGTTTGGGCTAGGAGGACTAGTCAAGAGGTCATGAATTGATACTAATGAAAAAACAACTCACTCAACCTAACACACTCTATTTAGACACTTGAATAGACCTTTAAAAAGGATTCCAAAATGAATCATGAATGTTAAATAAGGACAAACATGCTAAGGAATCAAGACTATCACTTAACAAGATTAATTAGTCAAGCATGCATATTGAAACTAGTCCATGGAGAATGTAAAACCAAACTATTCTCATTGATTAAATGCTAAAAATGGATAGGTCTTATCCATACTGAGGTGGAGGATACAAACTTAGCCTATCAAGGCTAAATATATAGAGAAATGTGAGAGAAGAAGGAGAAGGGCATGGGAGAGAGAGAAACATGTGTCTAAAAGAGAGTTACAACAAGAAAGGAGCTAAAAACTATCCCATTAGGTTCGCAAAGATAAGTTTTGGTCTTTTTAAGATGTTATTTACTCCAAGTGGCATGGAAGTTTCAAACCTTACTTAACACCTTACTTTTCTTTTCAAAACTACCCTTTGACTTGGATTGTGAGAGGAAAAATGACACTCTTTATTGTTAGGTCATGTTGAGTTAAATCCTTTCTCCATTATTGACACCTTTCAACTTATCTCTACAAGTTCCCTTTGACACATCACCTTATTCTCTTGCTAGGTGTCTATAAGTCTCTTTGTCTCACTAGGCCAATCTTTTTTACAAGTATGAAAAATTTAATTCATCTTCTCTAATTTATTATATCTCCATGGATGGTTTATGCACATCATATTAGACCTTCAAAAAATCATTTAAACATCTCAAACTATCCCCAAGAACTCATTTTACACCAAAAGCTCTTATTTGGCCTCATTCCTTGTAGCCTTAAAAATATGTAAACCTCCTTGTGTAGTATAATGTATAAAGTATAATTATAAATTGAGAAAATATTTGAGGAACCAATATTATTTAAAAATCCATGCCAAATTTTAGTTCTTGACTCTAAGTGGAAGTGTCCCTTTTAGGCCATTCTCTCTCCTTAATTAAGCCTCCTTGCCTAGAAACTAATTTTTAGATCTACATGCTTCCCACATGTGTGGAACCTAAATAAAATGTTTGATTTAATTTAATGACCTCTTAAGGATACTCCATGTCAAATTTGAGATCCTTACACCTTGTATAGACCTCCCAAACATGCTTGTGACAACCTTCTCTAACCATTTTCCATACACTATACCTACACATGTACCAACTAATGGCATGGAAAGGTGATCAGGAGAGATATGAAGGTCATTAATTTTATTTCAAGTATTATTCAATTCATCTAGAGGCATTAAAATCATCTTCTCTCTCATCAGGTTCAAACTAGTCTATTTGGCAACTTGTGAGTGCCTTACACTCTTAAGGATGATTCATAAACCTTGGGACATAAATAAACTAATAAATTCCATAAATTTAAAGTACATAAGTTTAGCTAACTCTCTTTAGGATACCAAGGTCTCATGCACTCTATCCGTACTATAATGAGCAAGAGAAGGTGACCTCTTAGGTTTGTATAGTGCATTATGTGATGCCAAGAAGAGTTGAGGCTTGTAGGTGGTGATTTGAGTTTGGTTTTGAGTTTATAATGACTTAAATAGGTCTATTAAATACACTTTGGCTTGATCCCATTATTATATTGTCACATTTATTCTCTAACCCTACGATATCCTTCATCAACTCATGATAGGGTTTAAGGACATACTATCTCACCTGACCCTAACTATTGTGTTTGGGACTTTTCTTCTTTGTTTCAGGATTAGGATCTCATAGAATGATTTTATAAGGTATATATCACTTCCTTATAACCCTAAAATCTCTCATATCAACTCTAACTAATCACCCTTCTCATGATTGTCCTTATAGGTCTGAGTATGTAGTTAGGCTTATCTTACTAAGCTTGAACATAGTTTATTTACTTTTATTCATTTTATCATTTATTCTAAGGATATTATGGAGTTATGATATCAACATGAACCATTTAAAAATTATTTACCTCTCCTTAGACCTCTTTTCTTGACTCTAGATAATGGACTTTCTCCTAGCAAGATAGGCAAGCCTATAAGTGGTAAATTGGTTGTGTATAGAGAGTTGAAGCAAGTCTTATAGATAGTCAATCTTCTCACTAACATCTATTTTGGATATTTTACCTTAAATTGACTCTATAAATTTTCTAACACCTTACCCAAACTCCCATATCATTGGATGTATGTGGCACTCTTTTCAAGTTTGAGAATGACCTATTCTTTCTAGCAAACTGTAGGTGGTCATTAGGTGCTTGAGTGCATTTTGAGTCTCAAGGTCTTCAATAGAAACCACTAAGAAAATTCAAGACTTTTTCATAGTCTAAGGGCTTAAAATTTTTCCTTGAAACTCTCAATACATCATGCCTCCATAAACATTTAATTGTTTTCTTACACCTTTATTAACCTCATTGTAGGTGTTAGTCCTTAGAAGGTTAAAGTGTCAAGTCCTACATATTAGATTTTATTGAATTAGGTCATGGCATATTGAATGTGATTAAACCTTATTGGAAATTTTTTCTCATTGTCTAACAAAATACATTGGCCTTTCCTTAACACTTTACAAACTTTTTCCTTTTGTCATCATACACAGGCCTGTATGCATGAATATTAAGGTTGTATGCTCAATCTTCTTGACATTCATTTGACTCCAAATGGTTCAGGTGTGCATTGGTAGTCTGTGTCCTCTCTCATTATTGAATTGAATTAATATTTCCATACCAAACCTCTTCCCTTCATAATAATCAGATCATTGTCCAAAAGATGACCTACAGGTCTATCTTTTGCTTACATAGGATACCAAGGACAAATTCTTGAGTTTTGAAACTTAGAAATTGTATCAACTCTTCTCAATTCCCATATAAATTGATTAATTTTTTTTTAAACCTTTTGAATAAGAATTATACCATCCTCAACTTATGCCCATTCACCTATATAGACTATGTATACAATTAGTTTATATGCAAGATCTGTGTATGAGAGTTGGAGCCTCTTCATTCACTCATGCTTCTTGATGATGCCATAAGATCAATTTAGGAAAAATAAGTGTTTAAATAAGAATTATAATTCCTATCCATTATTTATACACTTTCAAAATGAGACATATATTCCATGATTGTCCTCCTACATATCTGTAGACTTGTAGGTGATTAAAACACATTTTAGCCCTTGTTAAACGTATATGTTTGGATTTTGTTCTCACCACCACTTGGGATTATAAATTTATCAATTCCATCCTCATATGATATAATTATTTTCTCATTGTTATTTGATCCAAACTAAACCTCTATCCTATAGAAGGTTGCTTCTGAACACAAACCATGCATCCAAAGATCAAGACACAACATTTCTTAAAGGATCATCTACAAAGGGAATTTTTTCAAAAGAGAACATGAATTATCTAATAATTAAGGATATTATATGAAAATTTAATTAATTTAAACCTATGAAAGTGATAATCCTTTAAAATAATGAAAACACACTTATAATAGGGTGATATGCTCACACACTTGAGTCACCTTTCATCTTGTTTAAGACACTTCATGGAGTTAAATTTTATGATTGAAATACCATTTAAAGGATTTATTTTACCTATAAAAACATCACACAAAACCATTCTCTTCCATCGAATTATGGCATGAATAAACATGAGCAAAACTAGGGCCTACTTGAATGGACAAGGCATAGTGACATGCTGCCACTCTTAGCAATTATTCATATTGGAGGGATCATGAATATGTTAACCAATTCCAATAAATTTAATCTCATTAGGACCCATAACTATGTTCAAAATTTTATCCTCCTACTTTCTCTCTCTTGGCCATACCATGCTTTTGAAAATTTCCTTCATGAGCTTGTGAAGAGAGAGATGGGAAAGAGAAAGAGTATTCTAAGATTTTGAGACTTTAAACTGCCTTCCATGCATGATTATGACATATATAATTTGAGAGGACATTCTTGATCTATTTACACTTGAAAGTGAGTTCTTTAAATCCATACAAGTGTATCAAAATCCCTTCTAAGGATTAAATTTCAAGATTTTAGCCATTTTATGACATCTTGACATAAAGGGAAGTTGTATAACTAATCTAGGTCCTTGTAAAGTATTTTTTATGTATTACATACATGAAAGTTAGCAAAAATCACCTTTTTACTTATTTTCTCACACATTAAAGTCCACAAGAGAAACTTAAACTTTCCTAATCATCATGAAATGTTTAAACAAGGTGATTAAGAGATAAAATTACTTGAATATACACCTAAGGGCCTATTACACCAGTTTAACAAGTCTCATTTGATGATGACATGACTAGGCTAGTACATGCAAAGACCTAGTATTACCTTAATTTCTCGAAATAAACCTTAAACAATGCTAATAAGATTTTATAAAGACTATTTGAAGACCACTAAGGCATGAATAAACTTTGAAATAAGTCATCAAGACACAACACTCAAGTTTTTTCTATAGGGGTTGACATTTTAACCTTGGGGGTCAAAATTAGTCAATAGTGGTTATTATAAAGGGAATGATTCTACAATGCTACTTGGAGAGATTGTCATCTTAGATGTTTTATGATTGTATAAATTCATATGTTTTTTAACTAATTATTTTTTGGTGTGAATGGTGTCATTATTTACATCTCTTATCAGATGCATGACTTTGTTAGTGTCATTGAGGAGAGGGGTATGCTATATTCATGGGGGCATACTGTGGTTTCCCACTTATACATATATTTATACAAATTTATTTTGGAGGGCCATTCTTGATGCCCTAGTGTTGTGACTTACTTCACATTTTGACATATGAACATATTATTATAGTTCAGTTGATGGGAGGTTCACATGGTGGTTGGGTCCACCTATATATTTTTATAGAGAAATGGGTGTTAGAGAGACATCAAGTATTGAACACTATGGAGTATCATGTGATCTTGGATAGGCTCACACTTATTGGGACAATGTGGAGGCTATAAAAATCATATGCTACCTGGGCCAAGGATGTGTTAGAGTTACACTATATTCATGTTAATGTGTGGCTCCATGAATAGTTTATTGGTGTTATGGAGAGGTTTTATTTTGATAGGGTTACATGATAGTTTGGAATGTAGTAGGATGTCCTTCCAACATCATACCCTTGGACATGGACCACAAGGTTTTCTTGTTGTGTGGGCAATAGGCTAAGGACTAATGGCCTAGATATAAAACTTTTATATATGCGGGATGTGGATCTTCCACTTATGATTATTAATATAGATGATGTGGATTATACTACATAGTACACTCAGTGGTGGACAAACACAAGATGTCTTATCCTATTTCTCACTATAGTGGATCTAGTTAGCATGCCCCTGACTTATGGAGGAGGAAATGGAGAAGAAGGTCAGGCTACCCAACATGTAACTTAAGTTGATGTTATATCTATTACTATAATCACATGTAAATTTATATGTATACTTGTGTTCCTATTTTCAATTTTTCAAATTTTACTTATAAATTGTTAATATCATGTGTATTTGTATTCCTTATAATATAGTCAATAATGGACTGATTGCTAAGGTAGATCACATTATAGGTATATATGTACCTATTTTTACCTAAATACTATTGATACCATAAATTTTAATGTAGTTTTTGGTGAGTGAGATGATCTATAGGTAGAGATAGATAGATGACTAGTGCCTACTCTTGAGAGAAAAAATCATATATTAATAAATATTATAGCTCACTATAGTGCTCTATAGGCGAATCATGCACATAATGTGGTGTATTTAGGAGTTTTTTAGGAGAATGTGATATTATATATATATATATATATATATATATATATATATATATATATATATATATATATATATATATATATATATATATATATATATATCTTGGTAGTGAGGCATATAACAAATAATGGATCCTCTATCTCTAGAACTAGAAGGCATAGTGACAGTGATGATTTGTATGCATCGGGGGATGTTGACCTAATTGTTGATTGGATTATATTATATTTTAAACTTGTGATGTGATTATTTATGATGAGTTCATTTATTTATATAAATTTAATTTTATTAGTGTGTCTCATATGGTTTTAGTTTTCACATTTACTTTCCAATTATTTGATATCACATGTTTGTATAAATGTAATGGTTAATAAATAACACATTATTTGAATTTATGTTGTGTGTTATCTTGTATTATATGTGGTTTATAAAATAATTTTATATTTGATGTGATTCATCCATAATATTATATGTTAGCTTTGATGGTTATTAATTTTTTCCCCACCCGCTGGGCAATAAGAAGCTATTATAATCATGTGAAGCTTGTTGATGATCATGTTGTGGAACAAATCAAATGAATTATTTTTCTTGATATTATTATGATATATTGTTAACTTTCACTTTCCCTTGATATGTAGGTTATTAATTCATTTTTTGTATTCATACTTATTGGGAAAGAGATGTAACCACACCCATATTATGTTGTGCCTTATCATTCACAACTTTTTCTTCTCTAGGTTATTTTCTATTTAGATCTCAAGTGACCATTTATTCTATAATTGGAATGCCTTGGGATATATTGGTTGTGGTATAATGTGAACTATAAAAAAATATTATCCTAGTAACATTATCCTTAAATGTTTGATAGGCCATTGGTTCCTTTACACGATGCCCTAAGATGTCTTGGTCTTCACCAAATGAGTAACAAAAGAAGGTGGAAAAGGGGACCTTGTTGATTGAATGTCAAATTTTTGAAATTTAATAACCCTTCTATCCACAATCTTTGTAATATTTTTCATAATGTGTAACAATTATTTTTTTCAATGTCCATCAATACCATGATAGCCGAAAATGGTCTAAATTTTACTTTTTCAAAATGGTGAGGAGGATGATACTAGTTAAGATGTATAGTTATTAGCTTATTATCCAATAATGTATGTAGAATATCATATGTAATATCTCTAAAGCTATCAAAATTGAGTGCTTTCTACTTATTTATGGCAGGTTTATTAACTTTTTAAGCTAATTATTTCACTTTATTTAAGACTTTAACTTGATTTTATTTGATCAACATATTTGTCTTAGAAAGTGTAATAGTGGTATTAGCTTTTTGGTGTGGAAATTCTTGTCGTATATTAATTTATTCATGAACCTTATTTGGATTTAGATTATGTGAAAATTATTCTTCTATTGTGATGGTATTATAACAAAGAGCTTGAAATAAATCACTAGTGCAATAAATAAACTTTACTTCAAGAGGATAGATGAGGCCCCTACAAAATATGTACAATGTATCCAAATCTATTGGTTGATATGTCAATTGGTGCATACATGTTCTAAATTTTATAATGTAATCACAAACCAACTCTAATTTTCCTTGATGAAAAGAAGTTAATCGTTCATATGTAAATATTGGTCCCTTATTCTAAATGTCTCATATTAAAAAAGTCTCTTCTAACTCAAGATAGAAGTGTAAGGACCCACTAGAAAAGAGTGAAACCAATCCAAATCAATTCCAATTAAACATTTTGGAATAATATTAATAAAGGTCTACTACCATTATATTTTTCCATAGAAGCTGTGAATTCTCTAAGATGTAGATAAGGATCACTAGTTCCATCAAACATATGTAATGTAGGCATGAGGAAGTTATAGGGTAATGGTGAATTTATAAAATTATGCACAATTGGGCTTCCATAGATAGCACTAAAATCAACCCATGCATTATATGCTTTGATTTATAATGTTATATGATGTATTTTGTGTTACAAATCACCCAAAACATGAATAAACAAGATGAATTCTTGAGAAGGCATATTAAGATCCTTAAGAGGTTTTTTTAGTGGTTGAATATTATTAATGTAAGTTTCCATAGGTACACTATTATGGATGGGTGAATAAGGTCTATGCCTAATATTTTTTATACTAGAAATAGGTTGAGAAGAGTCATCATACTCATGTGAAACATTAGCTTCCATAGATTCACATTATGAAGATGTGTCATTTGTATATAATTACATTGTCATTACATGGAGGTCCAACACATTTTGTTTTAATAGGAGACTCATTTGAGAAGATAGTTTACATTGTATTCCAAGAGAAGAGAAATAATCATGGCATGTGTTTGTATAATTTAGTGTTTCTAGAGGGATAGAAGGAATTTCATATTATTTTATGATTTATAGATATAGATAATTAATTTCATACTCTTTTTCCATTTCTAGAGAGATAATGAATTTCACACTCTTTTGCTATTTATAACAAGAGAAAGAATTTCACTTTATTTTTTCATTCCTAAGCAGGGATTTTTACTTTGTAGTTTATATGATTAATGAGATGAAATATAGTGGTAAATTTTAAGGATAATCATGGTAAATAATGTTCACTTTTTATCTCAAAGGGTATGTTGGGAATATAAATATATCCCTTACTATTTTGATCATCTTATTCTAGTGTATGATTTAAAAAAGAATGTAAGGAAGAAGTAGGAGAAGTAGGTTCTTCTATTTAAAAATTAGTGTATTCAATTTCTTCTTCACTATAACATTCACTATTATACCAACCCTCTTAATATTCATAGTCATAATCCATTCCTTCACTATTGTATTCATCATGTATATAACTAACATTATTAATCACACATGTTTGACTATTAGTCCATTCATTATCATATGTATAAGGCATGGAGGTGATAGATAATAAAAAATACACATGATGAGATTCATTAAATATTTTTGATTTATCTTCCATGTTTAATTTATGTGGTTTTAAACAAGATATTACAATATAGGCAAGGCCTAGTCCAAATAATTAAACAAACATGGAGAGACTAGGTCCAAAGATGAAAATATTTTTTTGTGAATGGAAATCATAAATCAAATCTAAAGCCCTAGGGGAAAAATATAAAATATTTTAAAGGTAAAAATATTTTTTGTGTATCAAAATTAAAAATGAAATTTAAAAGGAAAAAAAATATAAAACCTTAGAAGGATGGTTCGATCAATATTTAGGTTCACCAATATGTGTTACCTTGATTTGGTTTTATAAACCTTAATATGATAGAAAATTAATATAATAATAACTTATTTATAATTTTTAAAATGTATACAAGTGTGCAAAATTTGATCTTAACTATGATAAACATATAGGATAAATATAGTAATAAATATACAAAAAGACCTAAGAAGGCTCTTAGCTTGTTTTTTGTGCTAGTTTGAGTTCTAATTATCTAAATGTTGCATCTTAAGACTGTGAAAATGTTATGTGTATGGTTCATATTTACTTATTTTATCTGATTTGGTTCTCTCTAGTTAAGTCAATATTGACTATTGATACTGACCTGTAGTGGTCATTACTAACATTATACACAATAATATTTTGTTTTATTCTAGGATGATGTGCTTATGTCTGTAATGCCTATTTATAAATTTTAAAACCTTCAAAATCATGTGAATGCACCTATATTTTCAAAACTTAGTTCTAAAAAATAAATATGACATTAAATGGGGATGTTGAGTGAAAGTGTTGAGTTATATTGACCTTGGTCATTCCGCATTGACTATTGTACACTACATTTTTAATAATCTAAGTATGGATCAAACTTAAATTTTTTTCTCACACTAATGTGTATGCCTATAATTTTGGATGCAATCATAAATTTTCTATCTCCTATCTTTCCCTTGGTATAAATATGTGGATGTAAATTAAACCTTGTAAACTTGAAATTCATCTTTAATCAATCTATAGGTGCAATATGTAATCTTGTCTAGCTCTTGATATTTAAATGTTCTTATCCTAAAAATACCTTAAAGTAACTTTGTATGTATATGAGTCTCTAACTTTGAATTTAGGACCTAGTGGCATGAAAGTTGACCAAATTATGTTCAACTTGTCACAAAGTGAAATGTATCCAAAATAAATTAAAAAGGTACTTGGGTTAATTACATAATATTTTTTTATTATTGATAGTTGATACCAAGTGTAAATGGTGTAACTGACTTGTGGCCTAAAAATACTCTAGGGTGAATTGGAGGGACAAATATATCTTTAATATGGTAAATAATAGTGAATATGGTAGGATAAAGGTGTCATGAAACCAAATAGAATCAATAAGATAGTCAAATACCAAGAGAAATGCACCACTAAGTTAGTTTGCAGTTTGAGATGTATATATGCAAATTTTCCTAAAAGTATTATGAAACAACACTTGTACAAAATATTGGTACCTGTACATGTTGATTAGGCTCAAGTCATGGTCTTAAAGGATATTAATCCCAATTGAAAGAGTCTAATTAAATCCTATGGTTATAATAGTACCATATAATTATTATAAGAGACAATTCTTTACCAGGTTTAGTCTTGAACTCGAATGTACATTTTTCATAGACTAAACATGGATCATTATGTCCCAACCACCTACCTAAATTATTTCATAAATACCAAAGAGAATTCATCACAACATAAACTTAATACCACTTATTATTTTGTTACTATTAGTGAGGCATTTGTATAAGTAAAAACATTAATCCATAAATTTAGAATTTATATCCAACCTTACAAGTTATGATGGTCTAATAACCTATTAAAATATCCTTGTCTACAGAAGGGTTTGGAAATGGGTAACATGTGAACTTGTTTGATATAGGTCAATTACCATAACCTTACAGTCTAGTTATATTTTAATACATTAAATGAAAATGGAATTTGCTCTGAGATAGAGTTAGTCTCATTATTTATTAATCTTTAAAACACAAATGGTCTATCATCCTTATGACCATCTCTATGTTATTATCTAGTATTACCTAAAAATCAAGATTTGTTAATTTTGGTTTAAGCCTTACTCCATGGTGGTTCAAGGATTCACAACCAACCCTCATTATTTACATTACTTCATTTAATAATCTAATTCATTTAAGGATAAGGAATTAAAATGTAAATGTTGACAATATAAATTATAGTCGAAGATATATCAAATATAAAGTTTCATACCAAAAAATCAACCATCATACCAAGCTACCCAAGTTACTGTCATGTTCTGGTAAATCCATAGAAATTAGTACTTTACATTTTTCTATAATTAATCACCTGAATCCAATACTATAACATAATATTATATAATCCTTTCCAAAATAATATAGGGTTTCATTCCTTCCTTAGTAATCATTATGAACTTATTATTTAAAGGGTATATATGTAGCACTTTGGTGCAATAATTGATGGGTTCTATCACAAACAATGTAAAGTGAACATAATACAAATTAGGCTCATTAACTTATGTTTTAAGTCTAAAATAAAAGGTTCTAGGCCCATAAATTTAAGGAACAAAACACTATCAGAAGGCCTACCATATAGTCTGGTGGTAGCTAATCATACATCACTCAGGTTACAACTAGGTTTGATTTAGAACCCAAAGTATAGGGTTTATCATCCCTGCCTAGCGTATACTATGGTGGTAGCCAATCATACATCACACAAGTTTAAACTAGATTTGATTTGGAACCCAAAGTATGAGGTTTATCATTCCATTAAATTTTGGTTGACTTAATTTAAATTCATTATACATTTTTTTGTGATACAAATTCCAATGAAACAATGAACATATTCCTTCTTGGTTGTAATCAATGGTTATTATAGTTCATCCAAGGGTCATGTTATACATCAAAATCATGTAGTTGGAATATATCCATAAAATAAATAAGATGACTCAATAACTCAATTAGATTAATTCACTTTGTATAAATTAGGTTTGATTTATGGAATATACAATTTTTCAATGCCTTGATGTTAAGGTTCAGTTTTCCTCTCTTGACTTGATTAGTTATCAAAACATTAATAACTTATAACTCTCATATTTAGAGTAAATACAACTTAGGAATGAAATACCTAATATATATTGACACATTTTATTTATAAAATAATTATTTGTTACACTAATACTATTATTTTAAGTGTGCGTATATACTCAATGGCAACAAAAAATTTAGTGGTTAATATTGACCAAATTTAACCATATAGGTCAAATTGGGACCCCTATAGGTAAAACATTGTTTTTTAGGTGTTTAAGGGTATAATATAGTATTTATAAAGGTGTATTATAGGTTAATTGATGTCATTTAATGTTATATTGGCCTTGGTCCTTAGTCTTTTTAATCCTTTTAGTCTTAGGAGTCATTTTGAGGTTAAAAAGGGGCATTTAATGACTTGTAAAGACTTTTTGGGAAGTTTAAATTTTTTAAAATGTCATTTAACATCAAATGTGTCCTAATATGTCTTAATAAATTGTTGGTAACTAAAAGTGGTAGGTTATTTAGAAGAAAGGGTAGTTTTCTTGGGCAAAGAGAAGAGTTTGGCACTTGTACGACCCATGGGGAAGTGTGACACATGGAATAATATCATGGAATGTATATTAAGATTATTTAATATTAAATACATGCTTTAAATTCTTTGGAAGTTCCATTTTTGAGCTACAACCATTCTACTCCTTTTTCACCCTTTTTGGCGTGCAAAAGCAGTCTTCAAGTTTGTACTTGGTACAGTTAGTATGAGAGGTTTTAGGTCAAACACTTATAGGAGGTGAATTTAAAATTAGATATGTTAATTTATATATCAATAGTTTGAATAATTATGCCCTGTGTTTTATGAACCATCCTCATGAAGTTGACTATGTTTTTTTGCTTGCACATCTGTGCATCCTATGGGTTTTGCATTGGTTTGGAGAAGTACATATAAAATAGATGATAAGTTTGATTCCAAATCATTTTTGATTCATTATATAATTATACCTATGATTTTTTTCATGTTTCAAGTTGATTTAATGAGCGAATCATCTCAGGCTTGTAGATTGCTCTCATATGGGATGATAGAGAAGTTTCCACCATTTTATGGATTTTCATGTTTTATAAATGGTTCCAAGGGATTGTGATGGTTTAATTTAAATTTTTTAAAGGTTCTAATATTTATTTTTACCTTTAAACTTATTTTTAAAAATAAATACCATGAGCTTACAGTCATAACTGCCATATACAACCAGTTTGCTATATAATTGTCATACCAGTCAGCTAGGTACCTTCAAAAGGGGTTCAATATTGAAAATAAGGTTTAAAGACTTGTATTATTCCTTGAAAAAACTTTATGTATCATAAAATAATAATTTATAGTATAAAAAAAATCATTAAAAATCATAAAACATGTATATACCCATGCTTTCCCTTCACTACTAGGTTTGCAACATTACAAGTACACCTATAAGCACCATTTATGAGTAAGCACATGGGAAGAAGGTTTAGGACTGGGTTGAGGTATTTTAATTTTAAAAACATCCATTTTATAACTTGGTGAGGACCTATAATGGATCACAAGCACCTATGTTAGTCATACTATCCAAGTTTCCTTCATTACCTGTATGCATGATATTGTCCACCTACATGTGGCTTGACATAGATGTAAAGGTAATTATATTGAAAAATGGGAGCATGGTGAATCTTGTTTGGAGTTATAATATGTTTTATTGATTATATTAGACTCATTTGACGTGTCACATTGGTAATTTTAAGTGGAGAAACCTTCAAATCATGAGAAGATAGGTTCAGGTACACTTTCCCTAAACTATGAAAACAGAGGTCTAACCCCTTTTTGTCAAGATCATATAATACAATAATCAAAGGTTTGATACATCATATTATGATAAAATTTAATTATCTAGAAATTAAAATTATTTGTAAAAGTTTTGGGTTAGGAGGATTAGTGGAAGTTAACTATTATAAGGTCCAAAGATGCCCTTAGAACCACTAAATCCAGATAATTGTATCTACAAGCTTTGAAGATATAATTGGTCTTAACAATTTAAGGAGATATTAAGACATTTTATCATGAATTTAATGGATTTTTGAAGTGAAAATAACACCATGAACATAAATATCATTAAGAAAATGTTGATAGGTTATGTTTTGAGCCCCCATACACACCTATAGGTTCCCTTCACAAGGAGATACACACCTACAACTAATTGTAGGAATATAAAGTATAAGATGGAGGTTTGAGTATGAGAGAATCAATAATGGTCTGAAAAATATGTTTTAGATTTTCTCAATGGACTCCCAAACAACATGTAACATAAATTTTAAAGGGATAATACCAACCTGCAAGTTTTGCTTCAAGGAGCTCAACTATTATTGACTGTAGGTAGTAGTGGGCTTAAGAGAGAAGTGAGAAGGGTTAAAAATGAATATAAGGATTCAAAGTGAGTCCAAAAAACATAAAATGAATCTAAGGGAGGAAAATGAGTATGTGTACATTGTCTTGGAGGTTAAATCATGTAACTATACCTATAGATGCCTTTGTAAATATAAAACATAATCAACTGGAGGTGACTGAGATAGACAGTGGAATGAAGCATGCCAAGTGGTAGGAGGGATATTATTAAGGAAATTAATGAGTAAAAATTAGGTAGATGATAATTGATAGCTTTATGTAAGGTATAAACCATGAAATAAGGTCTAACTCATGAAAATAACACCTACAGGTGTTCCCTGTAAAAGCAAAACATAGTCAAGTAGGGTAACATAGTGTTCCCTGTATAAGGGACATTTGAGAGTTGGGAAGGATGAATATAAAAACCTGATAACACCATCATAATGAGTATATAACATAAAGAGGATTTCAATGATGCAAAAACATAATCTACATGTGAAATTCATGCACATAGTCCATTTTACATAGGTCTACCTTGAAATTTGATGAGGTTTGGGGGACTAATCACATGATCAAAGGATGATTTTTTTTGTGATAGGTCCTAAAAACTTGTATAATTCCCTAAAATATCCATTTTTTTGGGATAATATGGGAAGTACCCTTTATTTTATCTCAGAAAAGGGGTACTTCCCCTTGTGCATAGGTTGGTAGGTTTGAAGAAGGGAGGTGATAAGGTGAACTTGAAGTTGTTTAGAACTTGAGGAGAGGTATATATATTTTTAATACATACATACCAACATTATAGACCAATATTAAAATAGAGGAACTAAATGGGATGCTTAGAAACCCTAAGGTTGCAGTCAAGCCCATTGGGCAGGGTTTTGATCTAAAACCAAATGGAGAATCACTTTAATTTCTAGTATGGAGTGATAATTATAACCTATAAAGGAATGTTTATGGGGTAAATATAGATGTTTTTGAGCTATTAGGATGCAAGGAAAACCATCAAAAGTCATTTTGAGCTCTAAGGTGCAATCAGGCCTATTAGGCAAGGTTCATGCCTAAGGCCAAATGGGAAGTCACTTACATTTTAGCATGAGATATGATTTATATTCATTATATAATGTTTTTATGGCCATAATAGACATTTTAAAACTCTTTTCATGCATATAGGTCATAAGGAAATCCATTTTTGGCCCAAAGACAACTCAAACTTATGCAAAATGTGAAAACAAGCTCGATAGGAGAAGTTTGGAAGCTCACACCTCTTTTGATTCTATGCATGGGAATATAAGAAGTTTATGGATGTTTATGAGGGTCTTGAAATATGAATTTGTGACAATTTTTGGTAGTTTAAATGTCCCATATTTATGAACAAACCTTATGAGGTCAAAACAAGCCTAAAACTTCCAAAAACCTTTCTAGTGACTAGTTTGGGGAAATGGAGATAGAAAGGTAATATAATGGAATTTTTTGCCTAGGATGATGATTTAAACTTGTAGGATACTCCCTAAATCTACTCCCCATGATTTTTTACTATATGAAATTGTATGAATGGGGTATAAAATAGGGTACTTTTGACTATTTTGTGTGTTTTGTAGGCTAAAGAAAGTTTCAAGAGATGCAATAAATTTTGGGGGGAATATTATGATTTTTAATAAATAAATATTGAAATTTAATTTATTATAAAAATTTCTAAGTGTGCAAATAATAGCTCTCATCTCAGCCAGTCAAAACTTGCATAGTAGACAAGCTAATGAGAAGGGTAGAAAACTTCA
Organism: Torreya grandis; assembly: GCA_037957365.1. Lineage (NCBI taxonomy): Eukaryota > Viridiplantae > Streptophyta > Pinopsida > Cupressales > Taxaceae > Torreya > Torreya grandis. Next base: position 499,692 of record JARHVA010004826.1, on the reverse strand, counting down.
AGTGAGCTAATTTAAAGGTGTCCCTAATCTTGAAAATTTTCATCCACTCCCTTCCATGGATTTACATTGGAAAGTGAAGCCAAATTTGAGGCCAAGTGTGCAGGGTGTATGAAGGAGGAGTTTTTTAGACTAGATGATGATGGCTCATTCCCAGATGATTCTAGATGACTAGGCCTACAACCAATGCATGGAGAGGACTATATGATATCATTACTATTAATTAAAATAGTAATACCTATAAATAATTAGTTTTGGGATGTTCAAATAGGTCCAAATCATGAAGGCAGATTTTTGAGCCAGAATAAGAACTTTCATGCCACTTTGTAAGAGTTTCATGCTTGGAATTGACACTTGTGCTTCCTAACCTTGCATGGTTCTTCCCAAATCCTCTTATCATGCACAAGTAACTAATTTTATAAACTTTAAAAGTGTCCTTGTGAACCTTTTACTTCTCTCTTCTCCTCTTTCTCTCAAGTTCTATAAGAACTAACCATTTTGGTGATTGTAACTTATGCTCCACCAGAGTATGGTGAAGCCCTAATCATTTGCATACCATTTGATAATTAAGAATACTAATTTTTACCTCTTCATGACTATTCATAGTGTGTTCTATTTGAATGTTGGATCTTTCTTAGTGAAGAATATTGATTCCTTAGCATATTATTTCATTCTTTCATCTTATTTGTAGTTGGAAAGCTTCTTCTTGTAGGGCATGTGAAGTGTTCTAAGAAGTGTTAAGGTTGAGTGATTAATTATATTAAATAATGACATTCAAGGCCTTTTGTACAGTCCTCATAGCCTAAACATTCATTCATAACCTCATAATGTAATGTTGATGTGAGAAGATGCAGATTGAAGAAGTGTTTATTTGGTTAGTCTCTTGGTTCCATGTGTAACATACAACTAGTTGGAAGTCATCATTGAATTTGGTGTATCACCCCACTTATGATAGTTTGATTTTAGTTTTATCTCTCCCTTCCCCACCCAAAGTTCAGGTGTAGCTGTGATCCAAAGTGGTACATCAAGGGAGCTATCCCTATCTAGAGATTCACCTCATCCTTAGGCTACCCACAAGCCTAGAGGTGTTTCCATTGTGCCACTTAGATGAGGAGAGATTAGGCATCTAATCAAAGGGTGAAAATCCAAGTGACAATAGTTAATAATCTTGAATGATCATTCTCAATTCAAGCCCATAAGATCAGTCCAAAATAAGTTTTCAAACTAGAATAAAGTTATAGACTTAAAATAATCAAGGCAATCTATATAACATGAAGTGTATTCCATAATATCTTTATAGTTTATATCATCAATATTATATGTACTTATAACATGTAAAATTATTTCAAAGCTTTAATATATCCTCTAGAGTGACATTGGGTGGGAAATATACACCTAGAAGGGGAAATTGGTCATATTTACTCCAACTTACCTTAAACTTTGGATTTAATTTTTATGAATCTATTCAAATTAATTACATTAGTAATAATGCTCACATTTATCAATCTAAAAATACCCTTAATGATTTCCATATACATACATACATGTATGTATATGTGTGTGTGTATATATATATATATATATATATATATATATATATATGTATATATGTATGTATGTATGTATGTATGTATGTATGTATGTATGTATGTACGTACGTACACACACACACACACACACACACACACACACACACACACACACACACACACAAAAGAATAGATAACAAGGATTAATCATGGAATTAGATTTAGATGATGATGATAATAATAATAATAATAATAATAATAATAATAATAATAATAATAATAATAATAATAATAATAATAATAATAATAATAACACAAGATTACATTTGAGAATATGATTGATATTAATATATTTAATGATTAAATAACTTTTACATGATGCCTTTTGCCTAAGTAGGACTGATTATGACATGGATCTAGTTGTCATTAGTGCAATTGATTATAACTTCCTCAAATTTAACCATTTCAAAAAAAATATTCCATTGACTAACAAGTTTTAACCTTCTAACAAAAGATCATAAAATATATTCTAATAAATATTCCTTCAAATGTAGTATTTAGATCATTAATTCAATATATCCATAATTTATCACAATTACAAAAATGCACTAAATTTTTTAGATGAAAATAGAAGTGGAATTCATCCCTTTACAACAAGAACAATAACATTTAAAGGTACAAGTTATACATAATGCAATTTCATGTTAATCCAATAATGGATTCAATTCATACTTTATAATCATCCAAAACATTAAATACCATCCTTAACCTATAATTTGAGATGATATCATATTTTTTAGCACAAGGGTGGCATGCAATTCCATTTATAACAATAGAATATACAGGAGCATTAATCCCTTCTTTACAACCCTCATAAACAAATCCATCATAGATATAGTAGATATGATTGAAATGAGTATCAAATTATCATTTCATTTAATAATGAACTCCTTTAACATGACTAAGTAATAATATAGACATAAATAATTAGCCAAGAGAACAAAGATCACATTTCCAATAATGGATCTATATATAAAGGGAAATGTAACTGACTTATAAATCAATCCTAGCTTAAAGAAGATAAATCCTACTTACACTTTCAATTGTTGATACATTAGATATTTATGGTCATGACCAAGATGGATCCACTAAACCTAACCAAGGGATATTTTAACATAATAAAATCACTAGAAAGGTTTCCAAAGCCTCCAGTCAAGCAAAACTATGCAATAGCCCTAGCTAGTTCCTATGTTTTCATATTCACAAAAGTAAATGACAAGTATAATCTAGTGCTCACCATAGATTATTGCATAAAGTGAGGGCTAGTAAACATAAAAGTAAACATGCATAGGAGAATAATAATTAAGATATATATATAGGTAAAACCCTAGTGCATAAAGATAACAATATATTCATAATCCATTACTTATGCTACATCTATGTAATAAAATAGAGGAGTAAAGTTAGAGTTACTTACCTTGAGGATGAACCCATTGAGACTCAATCTTTCCTTTGGAAAAAGCTGGTTCATAAGAGGTTATTATGGTTTGTAAGGATCACTAAGAAAGGCGAAATCATCCAAGACTTTTCCATAAGACAAGATTATTCTCCAAGTGTAGACCCTAAGCTATAACTCCTCAAGTAGAATCACAGAAGAGCAGATTGTAAAGAAGTGCAAATGAATAATTAACTCTTCTTGTCTCTAAGAAATGGAAAAATGAATGTGTATATATAGATGAATCTAATCTTAAACCTTTCTAAAATTTAGATGATAGGGTTGTCCCAATTGACTCTGTATCATTATTGATAAAAAAATTAAGTCTTGGTCTAGGTTAGCCAGGGGTTGACCTATACCCTAAATGAGTTTTATTAATTAGAGTATAGGGTCGATGGCCTTGATATTTTAATGTAAACCATCAAAAAGGGTTTAAGGCTTAGGAAGGTGCTAATGAAATTGGAAAATGGTTGGATGAGTGTGTAAGAGAGGATATGAGGCTTATGGAAGTGTTTTAGGAGAAGTTTAGATTGATATCAAGTGGTGGTATAAGGGACAACAATCTTGTGAAGCACCAATGGTTGACCCACCCCTTTCTTGATGTACCCTTTAAAGTATGCACTTAGAGAGATTGAGACTCGATAGATTCTTTTAAGAGATAAAGCATCAATAACTGGTAAAAATTTGAAAAGATTATGTGTATATATATAAACCACTTGAATCTCATCACGTGTCATCAGGTGCAACAGGAGATGATGCTTCGAGAAAATAACATAGTAACACATAACATTGAAGCTAAAAAAATGCAATATTTTGAAACATAAAATAATTAAAAGTAAGTAACTAAAAATTAAAGTAATGCATGTATACCTTGACTTACTTTTATCATTGGATGGTTGTCTGTTATGTTTATAGTTTTGATCATGAAGGGTGAAGAGATTACTTTCGATAAACCCAAAGATACAAAACTAAAGAGCAAAAATAAACAAATACAAGAAAGCCAAGATGATTGATGCCGTGTAGATGAGATGTACTTGGAAATTTGGTAAGCTGGGGTGAAAAATGTTAAGTTAGGACAAAATGACCAAGTCAAAATTAGAGTAAATTGGGTAATTAAAAATCCAAGGCTAATAAAGATTGAAAAACTCAAAAAAATAAACCTTAAATAAAAAATGAAAACTAACCAAGTCAAAACAAGGATACATGTAAAAAAAAATGGTAATCAAACATCAATGTGAAAGTAGTAACAATCCTTACCTAAGCAAAGATGGTCAAATAAATGGTAAGACAATAGTGATGAGTGAGCAGTAATAATCTTTACTCAATTTGTTAGGGTGTGGAGCTAAAAGCTTCAACTATTTGTAGACACGAAGAAGAGGTTGCTGAGTTTTAGAAGTACCAGTGTCAGCAGCATGACCGATGTCAGTCAGATATAGTATAGAAGGCAATCGATGATGGCAGCTAGTCGACCGACGTCGGCAGCACCAAACAAGCAGGGACCGATGTCGGTCGCCTGTGTATTCTAGAACTACTGTTGACGAACAGTCAGTTAAGTGAAGCGAGTGTTTGCATGTCAAATGACTAATTATAGTCACTAGCTGCGTGTCTAATTATTGTAGTTAGATTTCTATTTAAAGACCCATGAGGCATGTATTGTAATTACCAAGAAGGCAAGTAAAAGCATTGAAGCAAGCAAGGTCAAGGAGATCTACAGGGGTAAGGTCAAGGAGATCAGCTGAAGCATTTAAGGAGGGATAGCAACTCAGGTTGTAGAGTTGGTTTTGTGTTGAGCAAGAGAGAGAGGGAAGAAGGTCTTGAGGTGTGGCAAGCCTTTGAGGTGGAGGAAGAAGTGGCATCTTCCTTATTGTATTTTATTCTAGTATATCTAATACAAGAGTGTGTATTGTCTCTCAAATTCTTTGTTGTCTCAAGTTTCTAGTTACTTTATCATTCTGGTATAATTCTGTGTTTAATTGATTATAAGAAAGTAATCAATTGTGCTTCTATTGGATAAGGGGTCACCTAACAGTTGGTATCAGAGCTACGGTTTGCAGGAAGTAGGTTAATTTTTTGATTATAGGTCATTCATAGGGTTTTCTGATTGAGTGGGAGTTTAACAATGGCAGAAGAAAGTAAGCTACGAATGGAGAAGTTTAACGGCAAGAATTATCAACACTGGAGGATGCAGATTGAGGATTATCTGTATCAGAAGGATATGTACTTACCGTTGGGTGGGGTTGCATGCAAGCCCACAAATATGAAGGATGAAGAATGGAGTGTTCTTGATCAAAAGGCTCTTGGTTCCATAAGGTTGAGCCTTGGATCATCTGTGATTTCTAGCTTATCACAGTGCAAGACAATGGAAGAGTTGATAAAGCCCTTGGCAAATTTATACGAAAAGCCCTCGGCTTCTAATAAGGTATATCTTATGAAGCAGCTATTTACTTTGCAAATGCAGGAAGGTGGATCGGTACATACTCATCTCAGTGATTTCCATGGTTTGGTAAACCAATTAGCTTCAGTCAATATTGTTTTTGATGATGAGGTAAAGGCTCTCTTGATTTTATGTTCTTTGCCTGAAAATTGGGATAGTTTGGTTATGGCAGTAAGTAATTTTGCATCTGCTTCTAAAATCTTGAAAGTTGATGATGTTGTGAGTGTGATCTTGAATGAGGAAATATGCAGGAGAAGCACAGGTGAATCATCAGGGAATGCTCTAAGTGCAGAAAGCAGGGGAAGGCAAAAGGAGAATATTGAGCAAGGGAAATCAAGGTTGGGAAGGAGATCCGAATCCAAAGGTGTTATCTACTGGTTTTGTGGAAAGAAAGGACATACAAAGAAGGAGTGTTGGTTGAGAGATAAAGAGAATCAACATGCAGGTATTGAAGAAGCAAAGGATGCAAATATTGTGGTACAAGATGCTCTCATACTTTCTTTGGATAGTCAGGTAGGATCATGGATTTTAGATTTTGGTTCATCTTTTCATGCATCCCCAAATAGAGATTTGTTCCATGAGTATGAACAGGGAGACTTTGGAGTGCCTTATTTAGGGGATGGTATGGCTTGTCAGATAGTTGGAAAAGGGAAAGTGCAGTTGAGATTGCAGATTGACAACACATGGGTGTTGAAGGAGGTCATGCATGTTCCAATTCTGAAGCAGAGTTTGATTTCTGTAGGATGGTTGGGTGATGAGGGATGCACAATAACCCTCATAGCAGATTCTTGGAAGGTTACCAAGGGTGCACTTGTTCTAGCAAGAGGTAAGAAAGTAGATACTCTTTATCTGTCTACTTGTATTGTTGATTCTACTTCTAGTTTATCTATTTCAACTGTAGATTCAAAGATGTGGCTTAATAGGCTTGGTCACATGAATAAGAAGGGAATGGAAATTATTGATTCAAAAGGTATGTGTTCAGATTCAAAAATCATAGATAGAGTTCACTACAAAAAAAGGAAATTTGATGCTTTTGGCAGGAACAAAGAAGCCTTGGTGTTTATGGAGGAGATGAAGGATAGAGATTAGTCACAGGGGTTGAATAAATCTGAGTAGGGCAGCATGAATAGAGGTTTGATCCAAGATGAGCTCACGGATGAAGATTTCATCACTTACAGGAACACAAACACCGATGTCGATCACTTGGGACCGACGTCGGTCAGCCAGATACTGACATCGGTCATGTGCAGACCAGCAGGGTCGGTAGGTTGGGCAGGAGAATTCCAACGTCGGTCATCAAGACTGACATCGACAGGAGGGACACTGGCATCAACCAGGGAAATGACGTCAGTAGTCAGGATCAGTGCAGGGAACCGACATCGGTCGGGAGCAGACTAGGAGATGGCCGAGATCGGTCACTAGAACAGATGTTGGGTGGATCAATGAGTCTCAAACACCCATATGGAGGTCAGAAAAGGTATGTGAACCTCATATTCATTGTTCACCTTCTTTATATTGCTTACTGATAGTCAAGAACTAGGAAGACAGAAGAAGCAATGCAGGTAGAATCCAGAAATAGTGGGAGCTTAGCATAGATGAGGAGTGTGAGTCCTTGGAGAAGAACCAAATAGGTATTTGTTGGTAGAGTTGTCAGCTAGAAGGAAGCACTGGATAGAGGGATGGATTCCCATATTAGAGAAGAGAGTGGATGGACACGTGAGACAGAAGGCTATGGTATACGGTCTTGATTAGGCTACAGATAAAGGAGGTTTGACCATTGTATTTTATCTTTACCAGGTTGGATAATATTAGCTACATTATCCTATTACTGTATTGTGTTACTTGTTGCAGGGTTTCATATACAGGGAGTTTTCTGAGCTAAGGGTAGAGTTGGTTCAGAAGTATGTCATGAAGAATTTGGGAGTAGCAAAATTCTTGTGGCATAAGTGACAGGTTTAGCATAACAGGTTTGCATGGTGGTTGGTCTTCAAGAGTGACTTTGAAGAGGGATACAGAGCCAAAGGAACAAAATAGATGGTGTACAGGTATAGGTACAATAGCAACTGTTTATCTCCAAGTGGGAGATTGTTAGGGTGTGAAGCTAAAAGCTTCAACTGTTTGCAGACACAAAGAAGAGGTTGCTGAGTTTCAAAAGTACTAGCATCGGTAGCATGACCGACGTCAGTCAGATACTGTGCAGAAGGCAACCGGTGATGGTAGCTAGTCGGCTGACGTCGACAGCACCAGACAAGCAAGGACCGGTGTCAGTCGCATGTGTATTCCAGAACTACTGTTGACGAATAGTCAGTTAAGTGAAGCGAGTGTTTGCATGTCAAATGACTAATTATAGTCATGAGCTACATGTCTAATTATTGTAGTTAGATTTCTATTTTTGTAACCATGGGATTCTATTTAAAGACCCATGAGGCATGTATTGTCATTACCAAGAAGGCAAGTAAAAGCATTGAAGCAAGCAAGGTCAAGGAGATCTACAGGTGTAAGGTCAAGGAGATCAGCTGAAGCATTCAAGGAGGGATAGCAACTCAGGTTGTAGAGTTGGTTTTGTGTTGAACAAGAGAGAGGGAAGAAGGTCTTGAGGTGTGGCAAGCCTTTGAGGTGGAGGAAGAAGTGACATCTTCCTTATTGTATTTTATTCTAGTAATATCTAATACAAGAGTGTGTATTGTCTCTCAAATTCTTTGTTGTCTCAAGTTTCTAGTTAATTTATCATTCTGGTATAATTCCATGTTTAATTGCTTATAAGAAAGTAATCAATTGTGCTTCCGTTGGATAAGGGGTCACCTAACACAATCATCAGTGGAAAAAGTGCATGAAATGGAAAATAACATTGGTGAGTGTGAAGTAACAATCCAACCTCACTCAATAATGGAAAAAGTACTAAAAATAGAAATAGACTCAAATGTCAAAAAAAAAAGGATACAACAATTTAAAATGGTAAAAAAAACAAGAAAAGTCTAGAAATGTAAATCCATAGTATAAATAAAGTAATCCATAGTTACTCAAGCATATTGTTTTGTTCTAAGGGTAATAAAAATAAAATAAAGTAGTGTTATCATGATTTTAAGAGATGAGGAAGAGGAAATATAGAAGAAATGGGAAAACAAATTTAGAATCACACTTACGGGTCAAGTGGGGAAACAAAATGGGTGGAGGGGAAAATGAAGGAAAAAGTAAGGTAGAGAAACTCTTTATCGAATTCAAGACCCTCAAATCAGGTTTGTCAAAACAAGAGGAATTTTGAAATTTAAGGATCTTAATAACCTCTAGACACAAAAATATTAGGTAAATGAAGTATGAATATCATCCCATGAATGTTATATGTAAAAAATGGACTTACCTTCCCACAACATGTTTCTTGTTCCTTAGGACCCCTTACAGAGCCATCAATCTACTACGAATATTGGGTATTTGTATGAGAAATTAGGTAAGACCATAGATTTTTTTAAATTATCTTATTCCAATCTACTATCCTATCACACCCTAATGAACCTCGACTCTATCATGAGGCCAATTGTGGAGTTTGAACTTTGATTATAAATAGGAGATGTGCTATTAATCACATCTTTTGGTGTGATTTTAACTTTTGACTTTGTATGTTTCCTTTTGTATTATTGATTTTTATTTCAAATGATTTGGATTTAAATTTTTTTGAAGGATTCTCCTATTCCTCCTTCATATGGATTCAGATAAATGAACATGGGTGCTAAAGATGACTATCATTTGAAAACTCTAGATTTGGTTGCTAAAAAAGAGAACTTCGAGAGCATGGTGTTTAAGAGTCTTATTAATTTAGGTGAAATAAAAGTGTTATCTTAACTTCAACATTGGTTTATATAGAGTGGAATGAAAGGAAATTAAATCAAGAATAATGGACATGAAATAATTTGAATTACTTCAAATTGCAAAAAATGCAATGAAGGTGAAAAAGGGACACAATGACAGTGAAGTGTGATTCCTTTTCATAAGAATGAGGGAAGTGTAGGAAAACATGCTAACACTTTATTGTTGTCCAAATTTTAGCTACAAAAAAATCAAAATATAAAACTGAGAACAAGGGATCATAAACTTATAACCATTGTGAACACATTCTATAAAAAGAAAAATTAAATTAAAAATGGTGATTTTTTGAGAAAGCCCTGGTCCTATCCATGGTCTTACACTAAAACTCATAAAAGGGAAACCCAAGAGGGTGCACAAAGTATGTGAAAAATAAATGAGAAAGATGGTATTTATGAGGAAGGCCTGGTGTTATCCATGGTCTTACACTACAACTCATAAAATAAAAACCCAAGGGGTGTAAAAAACATTATAAAGTAAAAAACAAAAATAAAATCATGATGAAAACTAGGTCCTATCCACAATTTTACAATGCAACTCATGAGAAAAGAGAAACCAAAGGACCAAAATAAGGAACTAAGGTTTTTGGAAAAATAAACTACCATAGGGAGTGCGACCCATGTAGATATCTTGAAAAAAGTGTTAGAAGGATAGAATATAGGAAGCATGACACGAAAGGAAAGATATAAGAAAAATACTTCTTTAAAAATTGCACATTAGTGGGCTCTTTAAAAATATGGCCTTCATTATTTTGAAGGCAATAGGTGTTAGGACTAAGGATGTCTTTGACTAAATAAGGGCCCCACCATTTTTGGGCATATTTGCCTTCTTTGTCATATGTGTAGTCTAGGTTAAGGACAAGATCATCACCAACATTGAAATTACATAATTTAACCCTTTTGTTATGTTTTTTGGTGATGTGAGACTTGTATTGGCACTTGTGTTATAAATCAAAAAGAAGGTGATCATCAAGAATATCAAGAGCATAAAGGTGATCTTCACTTAATTATTCATCAGGTATAATACCATGAAGAGAGATATAGAGAGATAGAAGATCAAGTTATAATGGGAGGATAAATTTAAAACCATAGACTAGTGAGAATAAGATTTCCTTAGTGGTAGTGTGTTATGTAATGTGATAGATCCAAAGAGTGGGATATAAATGAAGATGGCAATCCATGCCGGTTTCACAAATTTTATTTTGGATAATTTTATTAAGTATTTTATTAATGGCCTCAGCTTGGCCATTGCATTATGGATGGTAGGGTGTGGAAAATTTGTGATTGATTTTGAATTTAGTACATAGTTGTTTGACATCTTTATTTTTTAAGTTAACACTATTATCGAAAATGATAGTATGGGGAGATCCAAAACAACAAATGTCTTTATTGTGGATGAATTTAGAAATGGTGGTTCTAGTAACATTGACTATAGAGAAAGATTATAAATTAGGTTAGTTCATGCATTAGTAAGGAAAACCAATAATAATCATAAAGAACCTAGCATGCTAAGCCTGATCCCTCGAGGGGCGGTGTCAATGAAATCAAGAAACTAATTAGGAAATCAAGACAAGTAATACCCTCCCATAGTGGCTCTCCTTCAAAGATGGTCAATAAACATGCTTATGCTTAGATTTGGTGCTTCAAGTCTTTGTCAATGTAGTTGGATAATTGCCTCTATCATCTCTTCTAACACCAATGGATTTGGCTCCTTGATTAATCAATTTTGGGGTTTTGGTGAAGTTTATATAACACTATTTTTGCATAATAACATTGCACAATTGAAGCTTAAAATTTATAGCCATGGCTCATGTATTTATAGCTCTCCATAAATGTTGAGAATCAACTGTGACCATCCAACATGAGATCAAGATGAGTGGCCAAGGATTGATTCAATTTTAAAGAATAAAGCCATTAATATTTTGGAATAAGGGAGCATTAATAAGGCATGGGTGGTCTTAAACTTAATATTTATCTCCATTAATGCTTGGTGCTTGACACCCCTTTGATGATGTCATGGGTGATGTCATGGCCTAGATATTTTAAATTATGAATTTATAATAATAGATATTTAATAACTTTCCATGGATTTTACACTTAATCTCTTAATATGATTTGATTTGCTTAACTTATTTACTTAGTATTTTTGTAATTCTTGAAAATTGGCCACATGTTTAATCAAAATGGTTGAAAATGTCAATTTACGTAGTCATAATTTGAATGAAGTTGAATTAGAAGAAAGTGACGATTTCTTATAGGGTATTATCCTAATTAGGACAATATAGATGTGAATCGACACATGCACATGACATGTGCTAATGAGTCAAAAGATTTTAATGGTCTAAGATGCCATTTTTATTGGTCACAATTTAAATCAAAGTGAATTAGGAAAAGATAATTATTCTATAAAATATATTGCCCCAATCAGGGATCAATGGACAAAAATTGACACCTGTACATGATGTGTGTGGACAAATTAGAGCATTTCACTGATTTTGGTCCATATTGTGCATTGTTCTAGAATGCCATTTAGATATGTAATTTTAGCACAATAATGATAAGAATTGGATGTATATATTTTGCCCCTATTTGAGAAGGCATGGAGAGACATTCATTGAAGGCAATGGATTTTTAAATAATAGAAAGGTCTCTTCAAATAATTATAATTAGAATAAATAAATTCATTCCCACTTTTCACTAAATTTTCCATGATTCATGGAGAAATAGGGTTATAAAAATTCCCCAAATAGTGTTTGGGAGGCTCATGATGCCCCCTCGAGTGGAGGATGGAAAAATTGAATTTTTGATGGGTTGGCCCTTGATCATAAGAAAAATAATCATGTAATTCAGCAAAGGAGGCTAAAAAATGGAGCAATTAGAAGAAATTGATTTAAAAAATGAATAAACAGGGTGAAAAAGAGTCCTTTAAGAAGATAAATGGGGTCAAAATAGGCCTAAGAGGTGAAAATATTACTATAAGTTTACCCTTTGGGGGTAAAAATTAGTCATTTTCACCCTCCATTATTGTAATCTAGAGCTTTGATATTTACACATTAGGAATCTAATGAAAATGGCCAATATCATGTACCATCGACACCTTGGGGAGCACATCTGAGATTACCAATGACCATTGAGGAGTGGGGCATCAATAGGTACCTTTTTAAGTTTTTAATTTCTACACTTAATGCATTTATGACTAGGTAGAAGTAGGAAATTAGGCAATCCCATTGTTTGTAAATTTTTGCAAATGATGAGGTCACCATAAAAAATAATGAGTTTACCATAAACAATGATGAGGTTGCAGACTCTTTAGTGGGGCCGTGGACCAAAATAGCGAGTTCACCACTTAATCAGTGACCTCACTAATTTTGATAGAAATCATTGGTTAAATGATGGGAACACTAAGTCAAATAATAATATCACTAAAAATAGTGAGGTTACTCTAACAAATGGTGATAATGTCTTACGGATCGATGAGTTTACAAACCTATGAAGGAAAATAGTGGGGTCAATCTGTGGAAGGGTGAGATCACCCTACTAAATGCTTATATCATTGAGAAAATGGCAAGGTATCTAGAAGGATTTTAAATGAAGTAGAAAAAGAGAAAATGGGGCCAAATAGAATATTAGTCTAGGCCCAAAATTTGAAGAATCTAGGTAAACTTGATGAATTTGATGAAAAATGAAGGAATGACTAACTTGGTTCCTTATGTTTTGACTTGAAAGAGTGAGTCAGGGTCATTACAGTGCATGAGTGATGATGTCAATTGATATGATGATAGGGCATATGGATTTATGAGCTTTTGGGCATACTAAAAGCAATAGAGTTATATCATTTGGCTCAACTACTAGTAATTCATGTAGATCGATCCTATCTATTGGCACTTATAGAGATATTTCACTCTAATATTTTGACCTTCCATTTTCCAACTGAGGAGGCTATATTGACCCTACAGGATGTTCATAGGATACTATGAGTGCCTATGTAAGGCTAGAGGATCACTTGGATATGAGTAGGCTGACTAGTTGTGCTAGAGGATTTGATTGGTGTGACTGACCTGGAGGTTTTCTAGGGGACCATAGATATAAATGAATTAGAGGACTTGGATTGGACTCCATACTTTGGAGTAGGAGCAGAAATGATAGGGGATCTAATAGTGGCACCAACACTAGCATAGGGAATAGTTCCCCTAGAGGTGGTTATTTTGATAGCTCTTGTTAGCGGCCTTATATTGATAGACAAGAGTGGATAGTTCTTCCCAATTAACTTGATTAGAGTGGTATAGGAGATGTTTTATCACTTCACATGATTTACATGGTGCCCCATCATTATAACCCAAATTTATTAGGACTTTTATATGATAACATACTATAAAGGATGGATAATCGACCATACTACACTACTCTAGGTCTAGCCTTATGATCACATAGTGATTGAGTAGCTAGTGGGATTGAGATATCAGTGGGGACATAAGGATCCAATGGGATTTGGGTTATATCTCATAGGGCCAAGTTTATGAGGCCACCTTAGGGAACTATATTTTTATACCTGGGTCATAGATGGGATGGTCTATGGAGACTTTATTTGGTAGCTGTACTTGATGACACTATTCTACTAAATTGAGGAATTTTTTATCATTGGGATCATGATTACACCTTGCTATATCATAGGCAACCATGAATTTGTGGTAGAGCAATATGCACCAGATCGAGTGTAGATATAGTTTGGTCTATAGAAGGATATTCTTGAGGGTCCACATTACTTTGCTCATGTGACCCAAGAGATTAAAGAATGGGGGATACCAGTACCTCAAGACCAAGTAGTGATAAATTATGGTGAATTATAGCATATACTATGAGATTATGTAGGTGGGATGGTAGATTTTGGTGTGATAGATGCCTATGCAACATGGTGGGCTAGTGCCTTACCCATTTGATTGACTAGATTATGGCCTCAACAGTCAATCCTACATCAGAGATGGGTGAGACTAATAAGAGATAGGGGTCAAGATCCAGTACAAGGATGGGTTTAGGTGCTAGTTTAACTAACCATACCATATACCATCCCACTATATGTCATTCATACCTAGGTGCAACAAGAACCCCTAGGGGATACAAATATGGATGAGGCAATAGATGGGTATGATATAGATATGGGAGAGGCACTAGGTGCTGATGAAGGCTATAGGATAGGGATAGGGGAGGAAGGGACCTCAAATATAGGTACAGGGGAGGCAAGGACCTCTAATACAAGTATAGGGGAGGTAAGGCCCTCTACCACAAGTATGTCTATAGAGGACCAAGATTTGATTGATAGGCTACAACATGAGATAACTACATAATTATTAGAGATTTTAGGCTTATAAAGTGATATAGTTAGATTAAGTACAGAGTTAGCCACTACACAGGGTGAGACTACCTAGCTATAAGGGTTTGCCATAACTAGGGATGTAAAGATTATGACACTAAGGGGATAGGTGGCATGGCTGATAGGGGTATAAGCCTAGCTGATTACTCAAGATTCAAAGTTTTTGATAGTGACTGTCAAGCATGATAAAGTTTGGGGTGATCAAGATTAGTTGATATCATAGGTATAAAGGTTTATTGAGGAGTAGGATGAGGCTCGATGAGCTAGTATAGATGGTGGATTAGCTAGAGTCTTGGCTAACATGATTATGGCCAAGGATGCTGCCTTATGTATGAAGGATAATGCCATACTCACTAAGGATGAGATAGCCTAGTACCTCAGGTTGTATGAGACAATAGTCTTGGAAGCAAGGATACCTCCCTCATATAGAGAATAATCAAGATCCCAATAGACTATTAGGACCTCTAGGTCTAGGAAGATGACATATTTGGAGTAGTTAGTTGAACATCTAGCCTCACAATGGGTAGTGATGGGTCCACCACCATCACCAGCATCAGGGATGGGCTAGAGTTTTTAGTAGATTCCCTCAAGGGATGACCAAGATTAGAGATAATTTTGTATCTCTATATTATATATGAAATGTATAGATATTCTTTCAATCTATAAAACATTATTTTGAGATATATATATATATATATATGTATGTATGTATGTATATATATATACATATACATATACATATACATATATATATATATGTATATATGTATATATTATATACATATATACATACATATATATATGTGTGTGTGTGTATATGTATGTATGTATATATATATATACATATATATACATTATATGTATGTATGTATATATATACATATACATATACATACATACATATATATATATATATATATATATATATATATATATATATATATGTATGTATATATATGTGTGTGTGTGTCTATATATATATATATACATATACACATATATACATATATACATATGAAATTCATTTTTTGGGTCATAGCTACTTGTACATAGACTGCCAATATTCTTCATGTCTCATGATGTTTACATTCATTTTTATCTTGTTATGATAAGATGGTATATGATAGTTTTTTGAGATGAGATCCTTAGTTAGCATGTGGATGTTGACTTATTTATTGCTTTGTATGATGTATAACTAGATGCTAGAGGATAGTTTAGGAGATGCACATCTTAAACCAATCATTTAAATGGCTAGTATGACTCAATGTGTATGTTAGGGGATGCACATCCTACATAGAGAGTATTGTTTATTTACAATGTTGTGGCCTCTATTGTGTGTATGATATCCTGAATAGGTAGTAGATATGTAGGATAGTGGTTTTAGAGATGTTCTTTGGTACCACATTGACTGTTGGACTTTGGAACACTTGGTGTTTACTTTAATAAATGAAATTATGCATCATAAGTATGAAAACCTAAAATAACATTGTATTTTCATTTGTGAATGGATCAGTTCAAATGTGAATATTTATAACTAAAGATAATGATAAAAAATACCAAAAACCAAAGTTGCAAGCATTTATGTTTGAACAAAAAATCAAAGAAAAGAAAAAGATAAAATGATGTAATAAATACAAAATGCAACCAACTTAAAATCAAGATATAAATCATCAGAACTTAAGCAGGTACAATAATGTACTAAAACACAAACAAACAATAAAATAATTTCAATATAAATGTAAATAATTTAAGCCCAAGTTAAGGCTAGACTCAAAAGGTTTAAATAGATGTATTCAAATGCAACACACTAAAAATAAACAAAATGGCCCAATAAAAAAAACGTACAAAAACACAAATTGGTAAGACAAAGACAAGAATAAATACATGTTAAAACACCAATAAAGACAAAACATAACACTAATAAATAAACAAAACAATAAAAAATAGCTAAACAATCCAAATCAAATAAAAGTGTAGTAAGCAAACTATTCTAAACAGATAAAGGCAAGAGAGCAATAATGGTTAATCACAATATTAGTATAAACAAAAAATAAATTGTTCATGTATGTGTACTATAGGTGTTATGCTTGGTGACAAGGTGAACCCTAAGAGAGATAAATATGACATTGATACAACAACACAAGGACAATGAGTAGAAGGTTACCCCTAGGCTATAAGGAAATAATGACACAAACAAGACAATAAAATTTCCCCCAAAATATAGGTGGAAATGACACATAAATAAGATGGCAACCATTACCCCTAGGCTATAAGAGAAAATAACAAAAAACAAAAAAGATGGTGGGAATAGAATAAAGTGAAGGGGTAATTGAGCTAACTCCAAATGCACAAGGCAAGTGGACATTGCCTACATAGATCCATGGATGTAAGGTCTAACATGAACTTTAGGCCAAATGTAGTTCTACCAAGATATGGGATAGGATAAAATTAATGATAAGGAAATATGATTTTGGTGTAGAAGAATATGGAAATGGTCTCATAAAAGGGTGAGAGCGTAAGAAAAGCCAAGGATATAGTAATGCATCTACTTCAAATTAAAAATACACATAATGGTGACTCATAAAATGCTGAGAGCATAAAAATAAGGCCAATAAGGATGAGGAAACTAAAGGACAAGTGGTCACTTATGAAATAATATATGAGTCCTAAGATCCTTAAGCCAAATAAGTGGTTGAAAAATAAGAGAATGCGTAGTCGAGCTAACTCGAGATACCCCATATATCCAAGTACTACCTACATAGTCTATGTGAACATCAAGCTGATTCATTTCTCTTAGAAATAGGGGGGAAAATACCAAGGTGGTATATAAATAAACTAAATATATAAATTAGTCCAACCCAAAAATTTTGATGGATTTATATCTCGCATGGATATTCTAAGCCAATTTTCATGATTATGTGATTTTTAGGAGTTTCTAGATCTTTTCAAATGTTGTAATTTTCTAAGTGTCTCAAATTGATTTAGAATTATGAAATACTAAATGGTCCAACTTATAAAATGGTGACAATATGGCTTAAGTTACTCACAAAAATGGTGAGAGCGTTCAGGGTCAACATGACCCACATTGAAGGAACAAAATAAAAATGAAACCCAATCTATAAGGTGACATGAATTTATAACTCCCATAGAGATTTTAAGCCTATCTTCATAATTGGAAATGTTTTTGGTCTTTTATTTTATCATTTTCTAATGTTTTTGTGTTTTTGGGATAAGCAAGAGGAATATAATATGAACAAAGATAAAGGGAACCATTTAGCTGAGGAGATGCAATTCAATAAGTAAAAGT
This sequence comes from Torreya grandis, assembly GCA_037957365.1. NCBI lineage: Eukaryota > Viridiplantae > Streptophyta > Pinopsida > Cupressales > Taxaceae > Torreya > Torreya grandis. The sequence continues at coordinate 481,705 of JARHVA010004826.1, read as the reverse complement.
TCAAATAATAGCTAAACCAATTACAATAGTGATGCAAAAATCATATGAAGGGAATGGTAAATACCAAGTAGAAGAAAAATAAGAATAAAATAATATGTAATGGTGAATAAATCCCAAGGTATATGTAGATTCTATCCCTTTTCTCACAATACTTTTGAGATAAAGAAGAGCTAGCTTCTTTAAAATTTGGAGGTTGTTTCAGGTCGCAAGTCCCACATTCCTGAAACTTCCCATTAGTGGTGTTGGAAACAATGCAATTCTAAGCATCAACAGTATAATCTAGTAGGCAAAAACTATGTGCTAACATACCCTAGTACACATGTCTACAAAAGAAGCTATAGATATTGATCAAGCAAGATTACCTCATAAAATGGCCACTAAATATATACAGAATGTCAATGAATCATAATTAGTTAGGGGCAAAAAATTAGAACAATCCCAATGAAATTAAGTTTTGTCTAGTTATAGTGGAATAGAAACAGTTCAAGGTATAATGGTCTAGGTTACAATCGTCCAGGTGACAACATTCTAGGTTATAATGGTCCAGTTTGCAATAGTCTAGGTTACAATGTATGATGTAAAATAAGTAATTTTAGTACAGAATACCCCCAAGTAAGGTCTTTTATATACAATGGGTCAAAAGGTTATCAAGCATAGAAATCTTTGAGATGTATAATGTTCATTGGTTCTGGGAAATATTTACCTACTGGAGTAGCCAATCTTTATGACCCTGAACCATAGTTTGTTGTAACCATGTATGAGCCCAACTAATTATGCTGAAACCTACCCTTTTTACATTCAACATTGGTGTTCTTTTTATTCTCTTTTAATACCAAGTCACTAACTTCAAAATACTAAGGGAGAATGCATTTATTATAGCAGAAATGAAACCTATTTTGATATGCTCTTAAATTGTCTATGGTAGTTGAATGCTTGCCACCAAGAAGTTTTAGCTCTTGAAACCTATAAATTCTATAGTCTTCATCATCAATAATGTGATATAAAGATACCTGTAAGGAAGGTAATTTGATCTTGACCTAGATAATAACCTTTATGCCAAACACTCGGGAATATGGAGTGGCTCCTATAGGGTTACAATGACTAGTATGATAGGCCTAAATGGCGAGAAATATTTTCAAGTGCTAATTAAGGTCAACATCATTTAAAATATTATTAAGTATTACAACAATGGTTTTGTTAGATGCCTTAGCTTGACTATTTCCTTACTTGTTGTATGGTATGGATTTCTTGTGTTTGATTTTGAATAGGGTATAAAGGGATTTAACGTATTTATTCATAAAATAACTACCATTATCATATATGATTCAGGTAGGGATACCATAATGATAGATGATATGGTAATGGATAAACTTGGTGATTTGCTTCCTGATTATGCAAGTGAGAGGAATGGCCTCAATCCACTTAGTAAAATACTCCATAGTAGTAAGAATATGCTTGTGACCATCAGAGGATGTTGGGTTTATTTTCTTGACAAGATAGAGACCCCATGTATTAAATGGACATGGTGTAGTAATCAACTATAGTGGTAATGAATGTGTGTGTATCAAATTACCATGTCATTGGTAAGCAACACACTTCTTGACATAATTAAAAGCATTTGTCTCCATCTTAGGCCAATAATATCCTATTTTTAGGAGTTTCTTGGTGAAGACTATGCCTTTATTGTGGGATCCACACATTCCTTCATGGACCTCTTTAAGCACTAATGTTGATTCTCCCAAAGATAGACAATGAAGAAGCATTCCATCATAACCCCTATGATAAACTGTACTTCTAAGGAGGGTATAATGGGCTAGGTGACGAAGGAAATTTTTTTGGTGATTACATGAAAGATTAGGAGGAATAACTTGGTCATGAAAATAATTATAAATATCTTGGTACCAAGGAGGTTTAGTTAGGAGATTGGGACCAACAATAGTAAAAACCTGCTCTGAATCTAGTAAGACATGAGTAGGTTTTAAAAGGATCTCAATGAGAAATTGATACTCTTTAACATTGTTGGAATCTTGTACCATGGACCCAATTATTTCCATTACATCAGCTGATCATTTATTGACCTATGGTATCTGTTTAAATTTTAGTGACCTAAAATGTGACTTGAGATTATCCATAATATGTTTGTAGGGCATAAGATTTTCATCTCTAGTTTTATACCAATTTGTGGTCTAATTAATGATTAACTAAGAAACCCCATAAACCATTAACTATTGGATATCCCATTGTATTACAAGATAAAGTCCTATAATAAGGGCTTCATACTTAGCCATGTTTTTGTTGTAGTTGAAGCTGATATGAAATGCCCTGGGGATGAGGTCCTTGTTATCAGTCTAAATTACGCCCTTAAGGCAAAGATGTTTTAGACTTGATTCATCCACTTGATACAATGGAATCACCTCTAGGTGTGGGAAGCCTATTGGGTGAGGTGAATATCTAGTTTTAGGTCTAGCTCCCCTAATGCATCATATAGAATCAAATCCTAACCCTACTTTATTGTAAATGAAAAGGGATAAAAAGATGCATGAAACAAACCTAAGCTATGGGAGGTGATGCACCAATATGTTTATCTCCTCTACTTGATCCTTAAAAAACTTATGGATAAAACAATATTGATTACTAACACACACTCTCTCTAAACACTCCTACACATCAATGCTTCACATAGAGGTTGTGATAAATGACTATGACCCAAGGATGATGAATGAGAGGTCTAGTTCAGGACACTATCAATTAATTTTCACTCTGATCATAAACATAAACATCTTTACACACCATGTAACTTACATAAGGTAATCTTACTAGTACCTAGGTGAAAAGAAGGACCTAAAAAGGGAGAAGAATCAACCACTTGTGCAAATCAAACAAGCATAACACACTATAATACCAACATAGAAGGAGGTTGAATCAAAATTTGTATTAGCTCAAATGATGCAAGATATAATTTGGGCAGAAATTTATCATACCCAATAGAGGGATACATATAATTGATTTTTATGTCTAATTTATAGAACAAGATCAGAGAGAGAGAGGGAAAATAAAGTACTAAATCTCATCAATGCTTCAATACCCCTCCATTTTTAGTTTCAAATATGAAAGATGATCTATGAAACACCACCTTCTAGCTCTCTCTAACACATGAAGCATGTTGGGTTGATGATATTTATGGAAGTATGACATATAATAGGTGTAGTGGGAGCTAATAAAACCTTGGTTAACCTCATTCAAGGTATGATCATGCCAACTTGGTCAACCACCCCTTCTCTTGATAGTTACAATGGTAGAATGTTGTCTATCTTGGCCTTAATAAAGCCTCAACTAGCTAACCTCTCTTTTACATGTCAGTAAGGCTTAAAAACTGCCCTATTCTCCATGATTATAATTAAACGTGCATGAATACCTCAATGCATCAGCTACAATATCATTTATGATCTTTAATTCACCATCTTAACAACCCTTTATGCCAAGAGACCCCCTTTTTAGTTGGCCAAATAGGCCTACTAGGTAACTAGGCCTAGTCACTCGGTATTAACCACTTAGATGGTCATGGAACTTGTATATAACCTTGAGAATAAGTTAGTGAGTTTGATATAGTTCAGAACAAGCATATTATACCATGATTTATGCCTTTTAGGCAAGTACACCTATTATTCTTTCTCATCTAGATGACTAGGTCATATTTCATTAGCACTTTTAGACTACCTCTTTAGTCCAGGATTGTAAAAGAATTTACATGGGGAATTGGGTGTAGTTTTTGGTATGATATGGTAGGATACACTTCACATCATCTTCCTAAATGATCTACAATTGTTCAGCTAGCTCTTCACCTTGAATTTATGATGAAACCTTATAAAAATAGGTTACTTGGTGCATTTGTATAGGTGCTCATACAATCCATTCACATGAATATAACCTCCTCATAGTTTAAAATGTATTTTAGGTGTTTTCCAAGCCATTATAATGAATTTGGATTCATTTCCCTCAATTTTTCCTCCATTAGGTTCTTACAAAGGTTTAAGAAGGGTTTTAGATGCCTTTATCTCTTAAGGATTATTCATAGAGAATATATCCTGTCCCTCCTTCCTAATACCATAATATGGGAGTGGATATACCCATACAACTCATTAAAACAAATTTTACCACCATGAAAACTTTTAATAAAAATATGATCTAAAGTTGATGACCTTTAAACTCTTTATCAAGGCAAAAACAGGGTTTGATGAGACCTCCAGTCTTAGTGATGGTTCATAGAGTTGGGAGGTCAATTGAGGGAAAAAATGATAGGATTATAAGTTCAAAAACACTATCCACCTTCTAAAAAGTCCTTGGGATCCCTTGCAAAACCTTAATGAATTTTTGAGTAAAATTTGGTGGCCTCTTGGGCTCATTGCATTATATGACTGCCCTGCATTCTTAGCATTTGTTTATAACCTATATGTCTTTTCAATAAAAAATATTAATATTAAAATTGAGTATGCATACCTCCCAATAATCTCTCATTATCATTCCCTTCCATACATCATCTTGGTGGAGTTATGAGCTTCACAAAAGGCCTTTTTGGGTGTGGAGGACTATGTAAATAGGTTAAGAGAGAAGTTTTAGGATTAAAGGCCTCCCATAGGTTCATCAATGATTGAAATTACCTATAAAAATTTTGAGAAAACTTTTAACATGCTTCCAAATGTTTTTTAAATGGGCAATGGCCTTCAAAAGGCTTTGCAACCTACTAGTTCACTATGAGGGATTGTTGGCTAGCTAAGCTTCTTGACCCTAGAGGCCTATGTCTACTATTTTATCCATTGTTGGAGGGTTTAGATATTCATATGATGCCCATTGAGATATATAAACATCTATTTATACCTTTTATACTATTCTTTCATCTTCCACAAACAACTCTCCACAATTTAGCTTACACAAGCTTAACTATAATTTCAACTAGGCTACTTGATTGAGCATATGAGACTCCATTATTTGAAATGGTTTTAGTTTTATAAAAAATTTGTTTACATATATAAAATCTATTGATTCATCATGAAGTATCATTTTATTTTATAAACCACACTCATTCATTCATTTCTTACAAAAAATAACACTTCTTGCCATAGATTGAATACACAAGCTCTAAGTCAATTAGACTAATCTCCCTGTAGGTCTTCAAGTAGTTATTAACTCAATTAGGAGATTTTGAGTTTAAATATAAATGGAAAGGAATCCCCTATTTATCTCTTCTTATAATTATAACTTCAAATAATCTGATTTTGACCTAAGATCTCATGTTGCTCATGGTTTGAACATTCTGTCTATAGGTATCCATATGAGGTGAGGTGCTCTCTTGACTGTTAGAAGAGTCCAAGATCTCATATAAGTAATAATTTAATTCTTAATGAACTTATTAGGACTTATATACTTATATATTACCTTCCTCAACAACTTTCCTCCATCATTCTATACACAACATTGTATGTGACAGGTTTAAGTCTTCTAGGCTTAAGTAGGATGTTGTCTTTAGTTACCAATCTAGATTTTAGGCTCCTCAAGACGATTTAAGTTTAAAATGGTTATAACTAGTTTTCCTATCATCCCAATACTATCCTACCTATATGAATCTCATGAAGCCTTAATCACCAAGGATTATAACCATATTTCCACCACAATCTAGAGTTAGCATGGCCCTCAATAAGATTGGTGGGTCCTATAACTTTTGTCATGGGATCTCATTGAGAGTACTTAGAGAACTTCCTAACCTTATATTACCCTCTAAACCATGTCTCAATAAATAATATTCTTTTATAAGCATGGAGATGCAAGGTAAACCTTCTGGGATCTATCTTTTCTTTATAGACATGTGCATACTTCATTTCTCTCTCTTTTGACATGGAACTCAGATTGACAATGTTTGGGTGTATAAATTATCTCATAACTAATTTTCCATTTCAATATATCATGGATCACTTATATACAAGCTCACACTTTCCAAAAACTTGTTAAGTCATTTTTCCCAGTTCAAACCCTTTAAGGATCCTTGAAAAGTTTGAGAGTTCATATTGGGCTTGTGTTGGTAGGTCTACAAGTGTCTTTAGTAGATTTGGGGGGATCTATGGATTGAGATTATACCTTAATGCCCATTTTTGACTATCTTAAAGATCAAAATAACCACTTCTAATATTTTTCATTCTTTATCTTTTGAACCTTACAATCCTATAATAACTTTATGGAGTATGAGACTTAAATTGCTCTCCAACTCAACCTTGAATACCTGATGGGATATCTAAGATTCATCCCTTCTTAGACTCTACCAAGTGATTTATTATGAACATTAAATTATTTATTGTAGTTGTTATATTTGGAGTTTGGAGAGACAAGCACTAGGCCTGGTCAAGATCTTTTCCATAATGAAGAATACCTTAAGAGCATAGAAACCTGTAACCTACCAACCATGGAAGATATCTTGACCATTGCATACATGTTTTAGATTATGGTGGATAATGATGTATGAGGGTTATGTGTACCTTTGAGTAACTTATTTAGTGTTCATATTGCATTAACTAACTCAAAATTGCATGTATACTACCCAAAATTGAGATAATGGGGTTTGGTACCCCTTTTAGCACCCTACATCTTTAGTGATTATTCATAAAGCTGAAGAGATTAATCACACAACCAATGCTATTAATTTCAATCCCACTAGGGACTCTATCTATAACTGATAGCTTGGGCCTTGACTCTCCCTATACAGATCATAACATCCACTTCAAACTAGCCTTTGTGAGCTTGCTAAGGGCTTGATGGAGATCTTGCTGCCATTTATAAATTTATCTCCACATTTGAGACATGGATTTTATTCTCTAATGAATACAAGGATTATCCATGAGATATTTACCTTATCTGACCCTACCCTGATCGTACAATTCTATACAAGATTTGGAACACCTGTAAAACCTCATTTTTATACATTTTTTCTTGATTGAGATCTTGGGAAACCATTGGGGTCCATAAGGAGGGAAATGAGAAGTCAAATTCAAACTAGGTGGTATGGATGGAAAGAAGTTGAAATGTCACTTTTCAAGTGTGTGGGACCTTTTATGGTGAATAAATGATATTTGACCCCTAAAAAAACCCCTTTTTCATATAAGACCACTTTATTATGACTTGAAATGGTTATGATACCTTTAAAAACTCCTAATTTTAATTTGACACCTTATTCAAAAGATTATAATATGAAGGTGATCTATATGGCATGTTTGAAGGGCATTTGATGATTTTGGGGGCTCATTGGAGCTTGAAACATGCTGGGCCAATAGACCATAAAAGACAAACCTGGATACATCACTATACCTATTTCCAAGAATCAAAGTGGCCTGGATTTCCCCTTCATAATGATAACAAGGTCCCCTATCAATAAGTGGCTAAAATAAGTAGAAATATAATAAGAACAAGAAACCTTAATCTCTCCAAATACTTTAATTTCTACTTAAGTACCTTAACTTTATCAAACAAGATATAGAACATTATTTAGGCTTCAAAGATACTTGACACCTTTCCACTCACCTAAGGACAACCTATGAACACTTAATACATCACCTAATGACTCGCAAAATACTATCAGATGATGATCCCTCAAGTAATGCCTGGCACATACTATGAAACCTTAAACAATGCTGATAAAGTTTTCAAGAAGCATTTAAAAGACCATGACAAGCTCTATACCACCATATACAAGCTTGAAGGGGTCCAATGAGAAATTTTTGAATTATAGAGGTTGATATTTTTCCTTGGAGGCCAAATTATCAATGTTATCCTTGGGGTGTAACCAATATAATGTCAATTCCATATCCATGGGATGTGAATGAGCCATCAAAATATAATGTCTAACATTTAGATTCATGAGCCACTTTCTCTATTATCATGATAGAGACATCTGGAAAATCAAATGTGAGTTGTTGAGTATCTATAATAGGAGATTTAATAAGTTTATCTAAAATAAATTGCCCCTTAATATATTTCTAATTATTTTACTCAACATAAAATTCAATTAATAGCATAACCCATTTATTCATATGACATGTAAGATTTGATTTAGACAATACGTACTTAAGAGGGTCCACCTTAGCAATGACAATAGTTTTATTATTCAACATGTAGTTATATAAATTTTGGGAAGTGAACACCATTACCTAAAAAGCTTTATCCATAGGTGAATAATTATGTTCATATTTTATGAGTGTCCAACTTAGATAGTAGACTGTGTGTTATTTACCTTGTTCATCATGCTATGCCAAGAGTGCCCCTAGTGCATGTTCTGGTGCTGATATATAAATAAGTAATGGTTGGCTAGGTGTTAGTGATATCAATACTAGTGGGTTGGCTAGGTATGCCTTTAATTTTGTAAATGTTTTTTGACATTCAATACCCAACTAAAATGTGACACCTATCTTCAAGAGGTGCATAAAAGGATGTCACTTGTTTGCTAGCTATGATATGAACCTACAAATAGATTGAATTTCACCCTATAGGATGTAGATCTATTTTAGATTGAAATGTGGAAGGATCCACTTCAATCCCTTTTGGTGATATAATAAATCCTAACAATTTTCTTGAAGTAATGCCAAAGATGCATTTCTTAGGATTAAGATGAACCTTGTATTCGTGCAGTCTCTCAAAGATTTATCGTAATACATCAAGATGTCCAACATAAGTTCTTGATTTTTCTAGGATATAATCAACATAATCCTCAAATATATCATGCATCTTGTTATGGAAGATGACAATCATGGCATGTTGATAGGTGGCACCCACATTTTTCAAGCCAAAAGGCATGACATGGTAACATAATGTTCCCCATGGAGTGGTGAATGCAGTATTGTGCTAGTCTTCTAGGGATATCTTGATCCATTTATACCTATAGAATCCATCCATGAGGGACATCTCATTCCCTAAAGTTAAGTCAACAATCATGCCTATGTTTTGTAGAGGGAAATCATCCTTAGGGCATGCTTTTTTGATGGCTCTAAAATCAATACAAATGCATATGCCCTATGGATTTTTTCTAAATGGGATTATATTTGATATAAATTTAGAGTAGTCCAATGGTCTTATGAATATATCTCCCAATAATTTATCTATCTCCTTTTTCACTAATATAGAAATGCATGAGTGTATGTTTTACAATTTTTGTTTCGCCAACTTAACATTTGGATGTATCACAAGTTGATGCATGACCAAGGTAGGGTCTATGATTGGCATATTTAAGTAAGCCCATGCAAATATATCAATAAAATCCCTCAGAATAGTGGCAATATAATCATGTTATTCATTAGTGAGGGATGCACATAGATAAATGATCTTAAGATCTTCATGGGTTCTAAGGTTTACCTTAGTTATATTCTTTACAAGGAGTGTGGAACCATCTTCTAGAATAGTAGGCACTGTTTTATAGTGACCGTCTATTTCATATATTAATTATTACTCCTAAGGCTCGTCCATAGGATAGTGAGAGGAATATGAGTCTATTTATTCTGGTAATGTCCAATTGATAATTTTTATGAAAGTTGAGAGGAAGATGTTTAAAGGCTTTATGATGTTCAAAAGTAATGTTGAATGTGGATGTAAAGCCTAGACTTGGTGGACACTGGACTTCTAGGGGAGGTGAGAAAACTTACCTATCCAAGAGTATCTAAAATAGGTTTTCACTCAAGGATTTGTCTTTATATTTACTAGTTTCCTGATTGACGAGCACCTAAACGAGGTTTTCACCTAAAGATATTGATGTTTTATCTTTTGTATGACCAAGAAAGTTTGCCTGCTCTCTAAAGTAGGTGGCAGTGTCCAATGAGAAGTCAAAGCCTTATTTATGATCACTAAATGTCAAACCATCTTTAAGTCCCATATAATCTATAATGGATTCCTCGTTTTGAAACTCATCTAGAGGTATCATATAATTTTATTGGTCCCAATTGATGAGGTTAGGATGGTAAAGGGTAAGTGGATAATGAGTTGTGATGATCATAATGGAATTATAATCAAATAGGTTGATATCAATTAGCTCATCATAGGCACTATAATTTGACATTATGTCACTATCAAGAGTTTCTTCATCAGTCAAAAAAGAGGAATCACTTTCAAAATACATGGGGTCACCTCCAAGTGGTATAAATCTAAGACCTTGGTCATAATAGGTTTTCCAGTAGATAGAGGTTAAAAAATACCTTACTCATGTGGCCCCAAGCCTTTACTTTTATATTTTAAACTATCCATAATTTGATTATGGATAGGGTATTTAGGATTCTAAAATTAATTGGCAAGGCCATCAATGTACAACTAATTTCCTTCTATAATGGCCTCCTAATCCTAATTTGGAGAAGTGGATGGTACAAACACCATAGGCTACTTCTATGTGTTTTTATTTTTCCAAATCATGTTGGGATTGTAGGGATTTTAGGAAGGTTTTGGTCTTCCATAAGACTTGGGAGATTTGGGAAATTTTCTTATATGAAATGCATCTTTCACATGGTATGTGGAAATTTTGGTGTCCTCAACAGTAAGCTAGTTTGCAAAGGCTATAGGAAATAGATTGGCTAAAGTGGAAGCAATATTACTAGGGTTAATATAATTAGATTAAGGTGGTTTAGAAACTATTGCTTTGTTCTTCTTGGCTATAAATTTATAATCAGGGTAATAGTTATAATTCTTGTAGTCAGCCTCTAGGTGTTTACAATTTTGGTATGGCTGAAGATCAACATAAATAGTGACCTCAATTTTAGAATGGGGGAGCTTGAGGTATTGATAAAAGTGATATATTTTAATTCATGGATCCAAGGATGCTAAGAAGTACATTATAAGGAAATTCAATATCTATGACATGGCATAAGGTATCATCGGTTATAGGCCCAATAATAATTTGTAAGCAAATGGTCCTTAAAGACTCTCTTTCAATATAATCATATGCTTTGATTGTGATTTTTTTAGGCTGCATGTCCTTGGTGGTATATGCCAACCATTGTATCAATTTCAATGACACTATATTTAACACTAAACCATTGTCTATAATAACCTATTTGATCTTGTGATGAGAAATAACGACCTCGATATATAAGGGATTATTATGGCTAGGACCAAGGGAAGACACATCTCATTGATCAAAGGTAAGTTATTGGGTTGGATATGGATGTCCCATGAGTGTTTGGAATTGGCTAAGGTTAATACCCTCAAGAATAGTAGACTATTGGAGAAAGTCATTTAGTATGGTCTTGTGAACTTTTGATGTATGCAAAATATCTAGAATATAAATTTGTGTAGATGTTTTTCTTAATTGGTCACAAATACTATATGGTTTCTCCAAAGTAGGATGAGAAGGTTTGGCTTTAGTTGATATAGTCTTTGGTTTAGGATTGGAATGTACAAGGTTCAAATTTGGTTCAACATTGGAAGAAGTCAAAGGGCCTTGAAGGGTAACTCATGAGCATCTAGTTGTGACTACATAATTTTGAGTCGATAGGGAGTTATCATAATTAGAAGAATTGGATGATGGTCCAAAAATAGTAACTTATAGAAACCAAAGCACAATATAATTACTTGAACTTGGTGTGGATTGACATGAAGAAGAGGATGACAAACCTAAAATAGAAGGATTGATGCTTTGAGAAGATTCAAATGGTAGATGGGTTTTGAGTGTAATGTTGGAAATGTGATTACTAGAAATACGCCCCATGGTATTATTATAATCATATGGCATGGTATTTTATCCCAAGTTATTAGCTTGTGTATCATGATCCTAATTATGATTATGCTGATTTTATTTTTGATCTTGTCCTTACTAAAGTTAACCCTATCTTTTTTTTAGATTATTTTATTATTATTTTTGATATATGCTCAGGAAAAGGGTCTTTGTAAATGCCCATATCTTGATTGGTGTTCTGTGCTACTTGTTTTACTTTAATTTCCATAGTCTTAATCAGTTCTTTAATGATATGCCTCAATTATACACATTGATAAATGACATGGCCAATAACATGATGAAAATTAAAGAACTTATCTTCATGATACCAGTTAGGTTTGGGTTGATCTTCAATAAATGGTTTTAGCATAGGCCATATGATTAAATTGGTTTCTACTAGCTTCTATAATATTGTCTCAATAGGTTCTCCTATCTTACTAAATGGTCTATATTTTTTAAATCCTCTACATGGAAAAGACCTTTATAAAGTGGGTGGTGGATTAGGTTGTGCACTTTGAACTGGTAGAGCTTGCACTATTTTCACATGTTGTGACTCTGTTACTTTATTAACCATGCTATTTTTATTATTAAAGGCTTCAAGTTTCTCCATAGTAATGGCTCAAATAGGTGTTTGAATTTGATTGGATGTTTGAGATAGTGAGTATATTTTCACTAGGCCTTTGGTGATAAGTACTTTCTCAATCTACAAACCCTTCTCAATGATTTATTCGAATGTGTTGGTACATGTGAGTCTCAGATTATGGGCCACCTCAGAGTGCAAGTTCTATGCAAAGATGCAAACTAACTTCCTATCTAGAAAATTGTGTTGAAAGTGACCAACTAGTGCTCTCCACCATTAAGGATATGCCACAAAGCTTTATCCATCTCTTTATCTCACTTTGTATAAGTCAACTATCATCAACTCATGCTAAATGTTATAATATAAGTGGTTAACAATTTTTTTGATAAGTCATTGATATTTTTCACCAATCCTTTAGGTAATTTGAGGAGCCAATATAATGCTTGTCTAGCCAAGCTTTATGGAAACAAGTGTATAAAATAAATGGTTTTGTAGGCTACCTCTTGGGATAACACGAAGAAGGATTGAATATGTTCTCTAGGGTCACCCTTCCCTTTATATTTATGAAACTTTGGTTCCTCAAAATGAGGTAGAAATGATACTTAAAGAATGATCAAGTCAAGTGGATAAGGACATATCTCATCGAAATTGTATTTTTTGATTCAATTACCTATTTTAATCCTCATGAATAATTATTTCATTTAATTCCACTCTTTCATATTTGGTGCATTTGCTGGTATAGTGTAGTTTTATTGGGTAGTAATATACGTGTGGTCCTATTAGGAATATGAACCCTTTGCCCAGAATTTGATTTTGAATCATCCTTGGATGTGAATAAGTTTGATGTTATTGGTTCATAGGATCTTTTTGTTGATTCCTAGATGCTTTATATTGATTTTCAATAATATTTTATTATGAACTATAAGAAATTTACTAGTTTTGTGGTGATTGTTATCAATTTACTAGAGGGCATTACCATTGCTAGTTTATAAGAGGATCTTTTTTTATTTGAGAAGAACTCACTAAGATGTTGTGTAAAACACCCCCAACTTACGATGAGTCTTTATAAATTTACTATTGTGATTGGGGAAGAGTCTCCTGATGGTTAAATAAATTATGCTCCATATCAAGTGGAACTTGTTGTGAAGTATCTATGGGTTTATTCTATTCAGGATAAGCCACAAGGTCCACATCAGATGTAGGTTTGGTTAGGTCTTGTTGAATTTATTTTAATGTTTTTTATTTATCCATGAGAGTGGTATTATTGATTGAAGTCATAACTAAAGAATTTTTTAACTCTATAATGAGTTGATAAATATACTATTGACTAATTTGTTGTATTTTGCTTGCAAGATCTTGATCAGTTAGGGAGGATTCCACAAAAGGTTCTTTCCCTTTACTAGCATAAGAAAAATTTAGTTTTGTGATATGAGTAAGAGGTTCTTATAATACTTCCTAATGTACTCAAACAAGTGTATGAAATTTCTCTATTGGGAAATTAGGCAGAAGTCTAGCTTTGATGCTATTAACCTTAGGAGAGATTTGTCTTTATCATCTATAGGTTAGTGTTTAAAGTAACCTTGATTAGATCCTACCATAGTTTGGATGTCATCAAACACAATAGAGTGTTATTCCCCATCATAAAAATTCTTTTCCTGATGACTAGGGCCATAAGAGACCCCACTACAAGTATACCTTTGCATGTTTGAAAATGATTTTCTATGTTTATGAAATATTTCAAATTTTTGTTTACAAATGTCAAAAGGTGTTTGGATTCTAAGATCAAAAACTTACAAGGTGGATTTGGCTCTATAATCAGTAAGGAATGGTGTGATGCCACATAATTGAAAGAAATAACTCCTGAGAATACTCAACCTTCAGTTGGTTAAAATTGGTAATTTAAAAGAAGGTAAAACAACCTTGGAGCTTAGGGTGGAAGCTAACATAATAAAACCTAAGATTGAAGAATGATAATACTATAAATATATGAGCATGACCATGGTGTGCCATGACAAGAGAAATTAGAATAAGACTCAAGTTATCAAGAAGTTTAGGATGTGAATTAACATAAGAAATCCTAAGTATAAAACCAAAAATAAATGGGTAGCACAATGGTGCCCTATAGAAAATAAAGTCTAATGGTCAAAGAACTTAGAGTGTAAATGAATGCAAGATAGCCTAAGTTCAAACAATAATAGAATGAGAAGCATCTATACAAAGGTTTTTAAACCAAATATAAAATTTAACCCAAATTACTCAACCCAAGCATAAAAAGTAAACCACCTAAGCCCAAGTTGTAGGAAAGACTCTGATGTAGACCAATTATGTTTTGGGTTATAATTTAGAAAGGTAAAATTTCAAATTTGGACTAAAAAACCTTTATATTTTAAAGTGATAATAGTCTAGACCCAAATGAACAACATAATGAAACTTTTTGGAAACACAAGCACAAATAATTTAATTCATTTTTTAACAAGGTTAAAATGTTTTGAATTAATTTGACCAACATAATACCTCTTTGTTCAAAACATGGTGTCTAACATATGTGTTTTTTGGAAATGTTTTGGCACACACATGCGAATAAATTTTAGACTCAATAATAGTGCAAGTAAACAAGAATAAGAAAACACTGAAGTGTACATCTTATCCTAAAAATTGACAAGGTTGCTTTGTACCATTAGATTTCGATGATATACTCCTTGAGAAGAAATAAATTGTTAATCTAATTAATTTATAGGCACATGAAAAGTAGGGTTTTTATACCCCCTCTTCTCTTAATAAATCATATGGTGACATGGAACTTTGGGTTACTCACCTTGCACCAATAGTAATATGTGGCAAATGGGGTTTATCTAAAAACTATAAGTTCTAGTTGATCTAGATAATCCCATATATGTGATTAACACTAGGTCACAACATGTCATTTTGATCCAAACTAATTATCTTGTTGTAAAAAGGTCTTATCATTTTTATAATGACTACATCTATCAGATTGCACAATATAGTGTGATGTCTAGATTATGCCATTATTTTGAGGGCAATAGTTACTAACAGAGTTAGTTTAACCACTCAAACTAACATTCCAATGATTAACTAGATAAATTTGTATACCCCACCATGGAATGGGGTTGAAACGATGTCTAGATATGAATTTTTGGGTTAATGCTTCCCTAAAGAACTCATGGGGAGGTGATGAACTCTTATCTATAAGCCAAGATGCAAGAAATAAATATAGGACTTTAAAGGTCATTTTGAGATCACCTAAGTCACTCATATCTTGGGGAGTGCCTTTGTGGCATTCCCTTTATGCTTGGACTAAGTGAAAAAATCAATAAGTGAAGCACTTTTGGTCACCCAAGTTTCCTAAAGGGGATGGGGGGAGAGCATATGTGCTAAGCTTGGTTTACAAGAAAACAAACAAAATAAATAACAAATAATAAAATAAAAACAAAATATATTAAGAACACTTATTCTAGAATTTATGTTTGTTTTAAAGCACTAAGTGAAGTGTGAAATGAAGTTTACCTTTGTTTTTGTAGAAAGCAAACCATTAAAGTGTCTTAATCCTATAAAATAGACTGTTAATATTCAAGTAAGGGTGTAGGATATCAAAAGGAAAACTAAAGCTTGTTATTTTAACTCTATATTTTTGACACAGGGCAACCTCACTATTCTACATACTGATCTCACTATTCCAAAGTGTGACCTCACTATTTGATAGAGTAATCCTGCCATTCACATGGTGATATCACCATTCCATAGATTGATTCTACTACAATTTTAGTTTAGGACAATCTCATTGATGATTAGATGACCTCACTATTCCACAGGTTGACATCACTAATACATAGGTCAATCTCACCAATCTATAAAAACACACAGTGATCATAAAATCATAACAATCAATTTGCTATTTGTGCATGTGATCTCATTATTACCTAGGATGACCTCACCATTCCATATGATAATATAGATGATGTTCAGGATGAACTCACCATTTATAGGTGGCCTCATCATTTATTCCAAGGATAAAAACATGAAAATTAGAATAAAAATAACAAAATGACTTCAAAATATGGTTTGGATGCATAATTAAAAGGATAAAATGGTACATGATATGTATGTACGATCCCACCAGGTGTGCCAAAATGTAGATCAGGATTATAAAGTAGGTTAGTTCATGTGTTAGTAAGGAAAAATAATAATAAGCATAAATAACCTAACATGCTAAGTCTATTCCCTCAAAGTGCAATGCTAATTAAATCAAGAAACTAATTAGGAAATCAAGATAAGCAATACCCTCCCATAGTGGCTCTCCTTCAAATATGGTCAATAAACATGCTTATGCCTAGATTTTGTGCTTCAAGTCTTTGTCAATGTGATTGGATGATTTCCTTTATCATCTATTGTAGAAAAAATGGCTTTGGGTCCTTGATTGATCAATTTGGTGGTTTTGGTGAAGTTTCTCTATCATTATTTCTACGTAATAACATTGCACAATTGAAGCTTAAATGTTATGGCCATGGCTCATGTATTTATATCTCTTCATAAACATTGAAAATCAAATGTGGCCATTCATCTGAAGATCAATATGTTTGGCCAATGATTGATTCAATTTTGGAGGACAAAGCCATTAATATTTTGGAATAAGGGAGCATTAATAAGGCGTGAGTGGTCTTAAACTTGATATTTATCTCCATTAATGCCTAGTACTTAACACCCTTTTTGTAATGTCTAGGGTGATGTCATGGAACATATATTTTGAATTGTGAATTTAAAATAATATATATTTAATAAATTTCCATGTATTTTCCACTTAAGCTTTTAATCTAATTTAATTTGCTTAATGGATTTACTTAGTATTTTTGCAATTCTTAAAAATTAGTCACACGAATAATCAAAATGGTCAAAAATGTCAATTTACTTACTCATAATTTGATTGGAGTTGAATTAGAAGAAGGTGATGATTACATATAGGGTATTATCCTAATTAATATAATATTGATGTGAATTGACACATGCACGTGATGTGTGCTAATGAATTATAGGATTTTAATGGTTTATGACATCATTTTTCTTGGTCATAATTTGAATCAAAGTGAATTAGGAAAATATAATGATTATGTAAAATTCATTAACAAAATTAGGTATCAATGGACAAGAATCAATACCTAAACATGACGTGTGCATACCAATTAGATCATTTTGGTGATTTGGGTCTAGATTGTGAATTTTTGTAGAATGTCATTTATATTTACAATTTTAACATAAAAATTATAATAATTGGATGTCTACCTTGATGAGAGACATGGATTTGACCCATTTTGTAAAATACCCAGTAACTGTGATGATAAAGGCATGCACATCTTATGATCTAGGTAGTTTACCTATTAGATCTAATCCCCACATTGAGAATGACCAAGGAGATTCCACAAATTGGAGCTTGACTAGAGGTGAATGGATTAGATCATCATGAAGTTGGTAGGGACTACATTTTAAATAAAAATTATTGGCATCCTTTCAAGATTAGGCCAAACTTAACCCATGTATAAGTATTTATTATTTTTAACATGTCTATTATAGTGATCACTATAAATTCCCCCATGTGCTTGTTCAAGGAGAGGAAGAACCTCTTCTTTCATAACAAAACAAAGTAGGGTACCTTCAATGTTATGGTAATAAAGGATGTTATAGTGAAAGATATATTTTAAATATTGTTTGTGAATTTGAGTCATTTTAAGAGAATCCATGTTCAAAGGATAGGTTTGATGCTCAAGGAATTGAATGATGTTTTTCTAGCATGAGATTTTTTGAATGGTGATAGCCTCAATAAGGCATATGAGTGTATCTTATGATTGAATGGAAGATGGAAAATTTATTATTTGAATAAGATAGGTAGAATCAATAATAACTTGGTGTGGATGAAAAAGAGATGCTGAAGAAGTAAGTGAATTAGCAATGGAATTTTTATCTCTAGGGATGTGCTTGATGGTAAAAGAAGCAAATTATTTGGCAAGGGTAGTGGATATTTGATGATAAGTAATAAGATTTTCACTTTTTCATTGATAATCACCAGTAACCTATTGATATATGAGTTGGGAGTTAACCAAGACATGTAGATATGTAATTTCTAAATCAAGTGCCACTTTCATGCTTATGATTAATGCTTCATATTTTGCCATATTGTTAATGACATCAAATATAAGTCAAAATGCCAAAGGAATAATTTTACCAAGAGGAATAGTGAGTATACAACCTACCTCATCTCCTTAAAGGCATTTGGTGCCATCAAAATCAAGGGTCCAAGTATATTCATGTAAATCAACATTGATTTTAGGTAGTTCTTTGATGACTACTTTAGATTTAGTAGTATCTAGAAGGATAGAATAATATTATAGATTACTTGACTCAAGATCAATAATGAAATTATAGAAGTAATCTTTGAGAGATATATATTTATTAAGATCTTTAATATAGAGGATATTATTGTTAGGAAGGCTATATTGAAAGTGGTCAGTAGCAAGTAGGGGAGCAGCTACGAGTTGGTTAATAATGATTTATCCTTTGACAGCTTTTTGTGTGATAATGCAAAGATCAAATTCCATTAGAAGGACCATCCACTTGCCAATTCTATCTCCAAGAATAAAGTATTTAGAGAATAAGTGGTATATTGAATCATAATGAATGATAATGTAAGTTGTTTGATAAACCTTTTCAGCTACAAAATATATAGCAAGGAAATCACATTCTAATTTTATATAACATTTTCATAGTCAATGAGACTGTTGGTGGTCTAGATTTCACCCTAGTTAGGCAAGGGATTGTTCATGTCCTCTACCTAAATCTAGCTCAACATTCGACTAACCCCAATCTATGGGTATCCTATAATGGGGTCAGACCTCTAGGATTTTTAATGAGGCTAGCTCCTCAGATGCATCATTTTAGCTCATTCCACTACTAAAACCTACTAATGACCAGAAGAAAGGGAGAGAAAGATAACTTGAAAGGGAAACCTAAGATAACAATGGTGATGCACCTAAAATATGGTTGATCCACTCTATTTGAGCTGTTATTAAACACTAATGAGATAAGCAAAAGACTAGATCTAAGACTCCAAGTATCTGTCATGCATCAGTATTTCATGTAAAGGTTCACCAAATGATCAAAAGTTGAGGGAAGTGATGGAGAGGTCTAATGCAAGACACTAACTAGTCAATGTATCCACATGTGACCCTCAATCAAAATATATTTTAACACTAAACATGACCTACATAACAAGATCAACTAGTAACTAGGTGAGATCAGGACTTGAAAATGGAGAGATTTCTACCACATATGTAAATCAAACTGACAATGAAAACTAAAAATAGAACAATGAAAACTAAAAATAGTCTTTTATTCATCTCAAGAGGTTACAAGCTCAATCTTGGTAGAGTCTAGTCATGCCCAAAAGACGGAATAAAGGGATCATTTTTAGGCTCTAAAGCCTCTATTTATAATAGAAAAGGATAAAAAGAGAGGTGGGAACCTCTGTAGGAGAGTGGAGAAAGAGTCATCATGATCAAGAAGTGGGGTGGTAGTTTATATGGAGGATCAGAGAAATATTCCTACATTTATGGTTGATATAGGTCCTCATATTACTAGTGAGGATCATAGTGTGGTTGATCATGATAATCACAAGGTTGAAAAAATCCTGGTAGGAGTGATAAGGGTCATATAGATCATGAGGATCATATTGGGACTACTGATAAGGAGGTGGATAATAGGGGTATTCACCATAGTTGTCCATATTAACCTCATATGTCAAATGAGATGTAAAAAGCTGACTAAAAATTCATTGAGACATACCTAGTTTGCTCATAATCAGAAGCTTTGATTTAGAGTCACCATTGGTGCTAACTTGCTTGCTTCTAAAATCTGATTAGAGGAAAGACACACCAAGATCTTCCCACTCTTTTGGACCTTTGTCCCATAAGTCATGCCAGAACTATTGGTGGTCTAGATTACACCCTAGCTGGGTAAGGGATTGTTCATGTCCTCTTACCAAATTTAGCTCAACATGGGATGCACCCTAGGTTGTGGATATCCTATAATGGGGTCATACCTCTAGGATTTTTAATGAGGTTAGCTCCTCGGATGCATCATTTTAGCTCATTTCCACTACTAAAACCTACTAATGACTAGGAAAAATGGAGAGAGAGATAACTTGAAAGGGAAACCTGATATAATAATGGTGATGCACCTAAAAGATGGTTGATCCACTCCATTTGAACTCATATTAAACACTAATGAGATAAGAAATAGACTAGATCTAAGACTCCAAGTATCTATCATGCATCATTATTTCATGTAGAAGTTCACCAAATGATCAAAAGGTAAGGGAAGTGATGGAGAGGTCTAATTTAAGACACTAACCAGTCAATGTATCCACATTTGATCGTCAATCAAAAGATATTTGAACACTAAACATGACCTGCATAACAAGATCAACTAGTAACTAGGTGAGATTAGGACTTGACAAGGGAGATATTTATACCACATATGTAAATAAAAATGACATGTACACATTATAATAGAATAATAAAAACTAAAAATAGTCTTGTTTTCATCTCAAGTGGTTACAAACTCAATCTTGGCAGAGTCTAGTCATGCCCAAAAGAAGGAATAGAGGGATCATTTTTTAGGATCTAAAGCCTCTATATATAGTAGAAAAGGAGAAAGAGAGAGAGGGGAACATCCGTAGGAGAGTGGATAAAGAGTCATCATAATCAAGAAGTGAGGTAGCAGTTCATTAATTCTTTTCCTTTATGCATGCCTTGCTCCAATCAAGATTAATTTTTATCAACAAACTAACCTTATTTTATTCTAATAGTCTTCTAAGCTCTCCTTATTGATTGAGAGATCTAATAAAAGATAAGGGATTTTTTATTATGATTACAAGTCTATTTGAATAGAATCAATGCCGTTAATTTTACCTCTAACTACTAGTTCACCACCTTGGGACCTTAAGCCCACTTGACTTGTTCATGAGGATCAAATCCTCAAATATTCAAATTGATAGAGCCATGTCATTAATGACAGTTATTTCTTGATTTTTTGATGATGGAGCCACATGAACAGATGATACCCTTTACATTAATCACATATCTACTCCATCTCCATATCTAGATCATAGGTCAATTCTATAAAAAAACCAATCTAAGATTATTGGTTTTCCTATAGTTATTATGTTGATATAGACCTATATACTACATAACCTCATTTTGGATCCTATTAGGTCTAAAAAGACCCATTATATCTTTACAAGAACCAAGATCTCATTGTATACATAGGTATTCCTTTAAAATATGGCGAACATAGTCATAGAATGAACCCTGCACACCATAAATCTATGAACTAGAGGTCTATATTTAACCTCAATGGAGATCCATTTATGTTATTTATACCCAAATACATGGCTATGTCCTCTCCTTGGCATTTGATTGAGCTCTAATGGTGAAATGATGACCCTATAAGACTATGTTTGATTTGGTCAATAAATTACCCTTTGGTTTGATTTTGTCCATTAAATACTGACTCTGACCAATCAAAATTCTCTTAGTTGTCTTTATTCCCATTAGCCTTGTAGATCCTTGTTGTCAGATGTTGACCTTTTAACCTCTTATGCACTGTAAGATCAAGCTATGCCATGTAATGCAAGCTCTCAATATCCTACCACCGTATATATTTTAACATGTTGACTCAAGCTCACACCATTGGATCATGATGTATGAAAGAATGTAGATCATTGAATTTGCCTGAACCCTCCATTTGAGCTCAAACTACTAGTTCACAAGATTAAAATTGACATCTTCATGCTTATATTTTATGTTTGCATGAATGTATTTAATGTCTATACAATCATCTTAGGATTTGTGAACCCCAATAGTTATTTATCATGTCTTAAACTTGACATCCACGTGTTTATCATTTGACATATGTATAACCATTATTGATGTTCATGTGACTATCATTAACATCCATGCAATCATCAATCCTTAAACCCCAGTAGATAAATGCTAATCTTTAATTTGACATTAGCACAAATGTTTCACTCTAAGATTGTCAATATTTGAACCCCAGTAGATAAATGTTGATCTTTGATTTGACATTAGCACGAATGTTTCACTCTGCAAGTCTAGCTTTGAATATTTATAACCTGAGCTAGAAATCTCACACAGGCATGAAATTTTTAAGATATGATCTAAGCATAAATATCTTCCTGACAATACAATACTTTGTCTCATGGAGGCTTCCTGAGTGAATATTAAAAATGCTCAAATAAGCTGGTCTACTCATTTTTGCATGACATTCTAGTGATGGTCTAGTCCTTAAACTTGCACAATTCATATTTTGATCATTCTATCAAGGTTCTGATGGATTTTTAATAGTTTTACAACATATTTCATGATCTTGAATGCTTTAAATCATTATGAAAACCTACTATGCTTTAAATTTTACAACTGTAGACCCCTTTGCTAACCCCTTTGATCCATTGCTTCATTAAGAACTTTGCTCATCTTATTTGTCTAGGAAAAAGAATAGTATGTGGGCCAAAATGGCCAACAAAGACCTTGAATTATATAATAGATGGCATATTCTCTTTTGATGTCATCTTATTGGGAAAGTATATCCCTGACTGATACAGGTGTGGTAGAAGTATATAAGATTAAAAGATGGTCATTAGAAGGTGGATGAAAGGTAGGTGGATGAATCAAGAATTCATTCATATTTTCAAATGATTTATGATAAGGATCTATCCATTTAAGAGCATTACCTTTCTTTAAAATGGAATTAACAAAATATATGTGATAAACCATTTTAGGGATAAACCATCTTATTTCCCCAAGCTTTCCAAGGTAAGTGCAAATATCTGGAATGGAATGAGGGATAGGCATGCTGACAATAACATTGATATTAGTATGATCGACATCAATACCACAAAGAGAGACTAAGAACCTAAGAAATTTTCTAGATATGACACAAAAGAGACATTTTTAGGGGTTTAATATCAATTTATATTTGATGAGATGATCAAAGATGATAATAATATCAAAAAGATGCATTTTGAAACTTTTAGAATTGGCAATGATGTCATCAACATAGGTTTTCACAATCTTATGGATAAGGTCATGGAAAATGTGGGTCATAGTCCATTGATAGGTAGCTCTGATGTTTTTAAGTTCAAAGGGAATTTTAACATAATAATAGGTGCCCCATTCCATGGTGAAATTTGTCTTATGTTAATTTTCAGTAGCAATGTGAATTTGATTATAACCCAAAAAACCATCCATAAGGGACAACATTTCATATCCAGTAGTGGAATCAATGATGACATCTATGAAAGGTAAATGGAAGTTATCCTTAAGAAAAGTAAGATTGAGGTTATAGAAATCAACACAAATACAAATGACCATGATGATGTTTTTATGAATAGGGATAATATTTGAGACCCATTATAAATAGTCCATAGGCTCAATAAATTTAGCATCAAGAAGTTTATTGATTTCTTTATGGCATAGATTTTAGACATCAGGGGACAATATATGTTTTTTTGTTGCATAGGTTTGGTGTTAATATAGGCGATGATATTAACCACCATAATACTAGGATCAATATCAGGCATGCCTTCATAGGACCAAGTAAAATTCTCATGATATTTATCAAAGAATAAACTGAAGTTATCATGTTCGGTTGGTGTAAGTTCTCTAGAGACTATTATAGGTTGAGGGCATAATGGGGTGCCATATTTGATTATTTTAGTTTCCTCAATAAGCATACCATTTTCATCTTGGAAATTATATGGTGAATTAGGTAGAGAAGAAATTGAATTTGTTTTAGGATCAATGCTAGAGATGAAGTTGTTAAAATGAGGGGCTTTTTATTTGAAATTCCCAAGTTTATGATGTTGTCGAGGAAGATGAGGTTCTCAGGCATGGAATAATTCAAGAATGGATTCATCGCTAGGAAAAGTGGGAAGAGGGCCATAATACTCCACATATACTTTGATATCAATAATTTCATTATCATGGTGGTCATATTCAAAATGTAGCTAGTGTACATCTATGGCTTTGGAATCAAGGGTGATCTTCAAAGTAGGTGGAATAGGAGAAGAAGGTTGATCTAATTCGATTGGTTTATCATTAACATTATTGATAGGGAGAGGATTAGAGAGAATTATTGGTTAGGTAAGAGGTATATAAGATGATATAAGTTTTGAAGGTGTGAGGGGTAAGATTTGTTCCACAACCCAAGGGATATCGATAAGTGGAGAGTTAGTAGGAGGTACATGACCTTCAGGTGATAACTTCAAATCTATTTAAATGGTATGAACATCTTGATTGGAAGCATGTATTTGAGCTATATTTTTTTGATAATGCTAAACATCCAAATCTCAAGATTGAGCTTGGGCTGTGATTTAGTTATCATCATAAGTTGAAGAAATTGTACATGTTTGTGATTTAGGAGGAACTTTAGAAGGTAAGATGATTAAATAACTAAATATATCTGGAGACATGATTAAAATATCTTGGAATAATTTATCCACTCCATAAACATTACACATGAACTCATCTTATGTGTAAAATACTTCCTAAGCATTGCATGGATGGGAAAATCAATGATCCCATCGATGAGAGGGATGGTGCAATCATGAAGTAATAAAGAGGGAGGTAGATTTTCCAAGATGTAAGAAGGTATCTTGGTAGTGTTTTAGGTATTTTTCAAGTCATTTGGTTCATTGTCATTAGAATCAATAATAATGACATGTAAATTTAGATTCATGTTTATAAAGTTGGGTAATGGAGCACTATTAATATTTGAAATGGTGAGAATCCTATATTGAGATTTGGTATTTGGATGCCAAATAATCCATGGGTTAGGATTGGCTTCTTATACCTTTTGCCACTATGATAGAACTTGATACATTGGCTACTAGAAGAGGCAATAACCCTCATTCTATGAGGCCATGGGCATCTTAGGAGTATGTTGTAATATAAAGGTAAATTGAGGACCATGAGATGTTTTCATATAATATTAGGTCTAATAGTAAGAGGGAGACAAATAAAACCAAGTGGATTTTGATTAGTTTTGTTAAATCCATGACATGTCAAGTGATTTTTTTTGAGATGATCTTTGTTATATCCAAGTTGTTGGATGAGCTAAAGATATGTCACGTTAATACCAGACCCTTTATCTACTAGTAATTTGTGAATAAGGGTGGTATTAATGGATATTTTAATAAAGAGGTGTGGATCATGGGCTCAAAAGAGGATCTCATCATTGATCATGACTTCTTCAAGGAACTCTATGGAAGGTTTCAAAAAAGGACAAATGTATTCAATTGTATGCACTTTGGTTGGTTGAGTCTCATGATAATATGGTTCTTATTCTAAAGGAGATGGATCTTCAATTTCTTGAATTTTTTGCATGAGGAACTTATGATGATAAAGAGAGGTCTGAACTAACTCCATAAGTGTAATTTTTCAAGGCATAGAGTTGAGTTCTTCTAAGAAGTTCTAATGGGTTTTGGAAGAAGAAATGGCATGAGGCTTAGAAGGTAAAATAGGTTTAAGAGGAATATAAGTGGTTGGAGTTTTAGGAGGAGATAGTTCCTCATTAGTTTCCAAAGCTAAATGAGTAGTTATAGTATCTTTTAGAAGTTTTTCTTCCAAATACAGTTTTTTAGGTTTAGTGATGGGATCTTTATGGGCTGGTTTACATCGATAATTGACCTTAGCTATGATGACATATTAGGAATTAGTGTAATATTGGCCATAGTCAATGTCAATTACAAAAATATACTTCTTGGCTTATTGAGCATTAGACGTGGAAAAATATTTTATGTTATTAGAAGAAGAAGCTATAGAAGCTCATTTCTTTTGGGAAGTGTGAATGTAATCTTGATGATGGAGTTGAATCATGGCTTCATGATTGAATGAATAACCAAACATATAGGAGACATTAAATTTTTTAATCCCTCTACATGTTTCATAGGAATGACCTATATCGGTGTGGAACCAACAAAATTGATTAGGGTCATACCATTTAGGAGGGTAATTAGGGTAAGTAAATGGTTTAGAGGGAACAAAAAATTATTTCATTTGTTGCATTGTTAATGGCATATTAGAAGGTTTGGGATTGTTTTCTTTGGAAACTCATGGTTTGGGTTGAGAAGGATTTTTGGTTATCACATTAGTTGAATGTTGAAAAGATCCTTTAATGATTTTGGTATTAGGTTCAAATTGTTTCATTAAGAAGTCTTGACACTTAGCTTAGTTTAGAGCTTCATTGAGTGTTTGAGGAGCAAAAGTTTGAACCTTATATTGAAGTGAAGGAGTTAATTCTCTTATAAATATTTTAAATAGATTGTCATTAGTCATGTTATGATCGACCTTGTGAGCCAAAAATTTCCATCATTTGATAAAATAATGAGCTGATTCAATGGGAAATTTCTTAACATCAATGAAATGGCTAAGGCAAATCTTGGGAAGATAATTATGTTGAAAATATTTAACTAGAGGATTGACTAAATCCTCTACTTTCCATATGGAATGTTGGGGAAGTTTATTGTACCATATCATCGGTGAAATTTTTAATTAAAGGTTTAGATGTGGTGAAAGTATTAGTTTGGATCCACTATATATAAATATTTCCAAATTTCTTAAGAAAAGATGTAGGGTATTTAATCCCATCATATTTAATAGTTGGAGATATGTTACCAATATCGATATAAATAATAAAAGGGGCTAAAAACTCATTTTGGATAGGTTGAAGCATCTTGTTATACATGATAGGTTGGGGGATGACATTACCCATGACATCTCTAAGAGGTGGAGGAATAAAATTTTGATTGTTTTGAGGAAGAAGAATGGGAGGTTGATTAGCCATGTTAATCAAATGATGTTGTAGTTACATCATTTAGGAGGTGTTGTATGCTTGCATTATCTTCATTTTTTATACTATCTATGCAATAATCTAAGTAGTATCAATTGGTGGATTGGTGTTTGTAGGAGGATTATTTGAATTGGTATTAAGGGGAGGGTTGTTAGGTGGTGGATTCCCTATGGGGTTATTGGATATACTTGTGTCAATTTACCCCACATTGTGGTGAGATTTTTGAAGATGGGAACTATATTGATAGGTATGAAAAGGATCTAATCCACCAATTGCATCTTTTGGAGTGATTTGAACCATGTTACAATCTAAAGATGAGGGAGGGGAAGAGGTAATCTAGGAGTGAGGATCCTCTTGGGAAGTAAAGAGAGGAATAAAAGATAACCCCATATAGTGTCTAAATGGATTCAGGTTGTCCAAGAAGATTATGATAGGGGATTTCATGATGCTTGATGAAAAAATATGAGATTAGGAAATAAGGGTGAAAAATGAATAAATTTAGCCAGATAGAGAATAATGTTAAACAATAGGTACAGAGTCGATTGGGTCAATAGAGTATGTGAAAAAAATTCATAAAATAGAAAGATAAGAGGACACAATCGAGTTGGTCTACTGTGTGTTGTAAAGGATGAAATTGAAAATAGGCTAAAGAGAATACACAGTCGTATGGGTCAATAGTGTATTGCTAAATAGAAAACATGCCAAGAAAATAAGAAGACATAGTTGAATAGGTTGACTATGTATTACTTAGACAATGGCTAAACAAGAAGATAAGGAGACATAGTCAAACATATCAACTGTGTACTATTGGAACAAAGGCTAAATAATATGTGAGAAACTATGTTAACTAAAATGATAGTGTTCTAAAACAAAGGGAAAATTTTGCAAGATAATTTTTAATAAAAATTAAATTAATCACATTGGATCAATGTGACTGACCCAATTGGAACACACATTACAAACCTTTCACTAACGTTAGCCAATTCAATTTTTGTAATACAACATATAATAATCAAAGAGTAAGCAAAAATTAAAAATTAAATGCTAACTAGTTGGTCATCCTAACTATTATTAATTTATAATGAATTATAATTGTAATGTGATGGGAAGTTGGCTAAGATGAGGAACTAGAAAGCAATCTAAGTTTGGTTTTAGGATGTTTAGGCTAAAAGGGATCTATATTGGTGATGGTACTAGATTAGTATTGGGGTCTGCCCCCTCACTTCACAATATTGTAATGATAAAGGTATCAAGTGATTTGATAATATATACCATCAACCATGTATTTATACTTAGCCAAAACACCAAGTCAGCTTCCCCTTTGGTGATGAAATCCAAGCAGGTATACCTTGGGAACACAAATGTTTAGTGATTTTTGAATGTAAAGTGATTTGGTAGTGTCTAAAAAAGAGAAAAATAGTGGGAATAAAATGGTAATTTGAAAACCAACTATATAATCTATATTAATTACTCTAAGCATGCAAACAACTAAAAAGGAAAGGTGAATTAATTAATAGCAAATAGAGGTTAATTCCTTGATTGAGAAGCGTATAGAGTCTGTTTAGGTGACATTGTATGCTAACAATGTAGAACATAGCCAACTAGGTTGATTTTATTCTGTATAAGAAAGATATATAATAACACAATTGAACAAGTTGGCTATGTATTTTATATGGAAGATAGAGTATAGAACTGTGTCAAATAGGTCAACCTAGTTGACTGTAGGGCTATAGTTTTATAGACTATAAACTTGTGAAAAATAAGACTAAAAAGGAAAATTGAAATGACAAAGAGAGAAAGAAATGGAATTTGATGGTCTTGAATATGTTTTATATTGAATTTTTTAATTTTATGATGTTCAAGTGTTGTTTTAAACTTATGCTAACTGAATCGACTGGATCGATGAAGTTTGTAAAACTGTGTATGTTGAAAGATAAGTCATGAACATATTTGAATAGTTTGACTATGTTTATAGACTTATATGTTTATAGAATATAATTGAAACAATAGTCAATTGGTTTGACTATGTATACAAATTTGAAGCTAAAAAATAATACTATGCTTAAATAATCGATCCAATAATCTATATTTGGCAAGACCTACACAGATATAATAGAGTTATTTTGGAGCTACTCTGTTAAACTTATGCATATAATATTATAACTATACTGACTGGTTTGATATAGTAATGTAAATATATAAAATATAATATAATGAAAAAATTATGGCATGAAAGAAATCTTACAAGGATTTGATTCACATCGAGTACACTAGAATGCATACAAATGGAAATGCAACCAATCTATAAATCAATCCTAGCTCAGAGAAGATAAATCCTGCTTACACTTTTGATTATTGATAATTAGATATCCAGGGTCATGACCAAGATGGATCCACTAGACCTAACCAAGGGATACCTTACCATAATAAAATCTCTGAGGGTTCCAAAGCCTCTGATTAATAAAAACTATGCAATAACCCTATCTAGGTCCTATGTTTTCATATTCACAAAAGTAAATGAAAAGTAATATAAATTCTAATTTAGTGTTCACCAAATATTTTGGCACAAAGTGGGGGTTAGTAAACATAAAATCAAACATGCATATGATAAACCTAATTAAGCTATGTATAGGTAAAACCCTAATGTATAAAGAGAGCAACATATTCAAAATCCATTACTTATGCTACTTCTATCTACTAAAATAAAGGAGAAAAGTTAGTCTACTTACATTGAAGATGAACCCATCGAGATTCAATCTCTCCCTTAGCCAAAGGTGACTCATAAGAAGTTGTTGTTAGGTTGTGGAGCTAAAAGCTTCACTGATGCAGACATGGAGGAGGTTGCTGAGGTTGCAGAGGATTGCTGAGTTGTAGGGCAACCGACGTCAGTCTGATCAATCGACGTCGGTCATATAATAGTGCAAAAGCAATCGACATCGGTTATGAGCCAGCCGACATCGGTTAGGAAGGAGCCGATGTTAGCAACCTATGTGTGCATGCAGTTTGCATGCGGGTTCTAGACAGGTCTATTTTTAGACTGTCAGTTTGCATGTTAAAGGCTAATTATAGTCTTGGAGTTACGTGTCTAATTATTGTAATTAAGAAAGTCTAATTATTGTATGCATGAGATATATATAATAGACTCATGGGCTGTATTGTAAAAGTGTGCTAGAGAGTAAGAGAGCAAAAATTAGCTCCTTCAAAGAGAAGAGAACATGGTGTGTTCCTCCTGGTTCCAAAGGGGTGCTGAGTGTGTATGATCTTGGAGAGTTGCAAGTGTGCAAGTTATGGTAGAAGATCCACCAGGGTACTGGTTGAAGAATCATAAGGACTTGGTGAGGCAAGGACAAGGGTTCTTCAAGGTGTAGAGATATCTATAGGGTAAGTAAGGTCTGTTGATTTGCAGGTGGCAGCAAGGAAAGGGAGATCTACTTGGAGTACGATTGTGTGCTTGGTGTACTGGCAGCATTGTTACTGACTATTGGAGGTGAACAACAACTCTGTGTGTGATTTGTTTGTTGTGACCTGTACTGAGAGAGGAAAGTGTTGGAGGAGAATTATAGGTGAACCCTAGAAGTGTGGGAGCTCTAGAGGTGTGGGAAGAAGTGTGGCATCTTCTTTATTGTATTTCCTTCTGGATGAATATTAATACAATTGTGTATTGTCTCTCATATCTTGTGTTGTTTCATATTTCTAGTTACTTATTCATTCTAGTTAAATTCTGTGTTTAGTTGCTTACACAGAGGTAATCATATTGTGCTCTAATTGAGGAGCAAGATCCTAACAAATTGGCACCAACGTTGTTTGTTATTCTGGGTGCTTGACAAGTGGTATCAAAGATTTTGGTTGGGTTACTAACAAATGGTTTAGATCTAGTTAGTGTTTGTTGATTACAGGTTACTCACAGGGGTTTTTGATTGAGTGGGAGTATAGCAATGGTAGAAGAAAGTAAGCTACAAATGGAGAAACTGAATAGCACGAATGGTCTGATTGATGGAAAGAAAGAGTAGGTAAAGGAAGATTGTTGGTCGATGGAAGATTAGCATGTAGAATCAGATGTTGTAGGTGATGTTGCATAGGTTGCTCTAGATAAAGTAGAATCTTGGTTTACAGATTCTATTGCCTCTTTCCATGCAGCTCGAAATAGAGCATCTTTTCATGGGTATGTCTTTGGAGACTTTGGAGAGATTTGTTTAGGGGTTGGTGAGCCTTGTTAGATTATTGATGAAGGGGAAGTGAAGCTAAAATTGTAGATGGGTAACACACAGGTGTTGAAGAAGGTCATGCAGGTTCCAGTCTTGGAGATGAGTCTAATTTCTTTAGGAAAGTTAGGTGATGAGAGATGCACAGTAACTCTCATAGTGGATGCACTTGAATTATATGGTGGTAAGAAAGTAGGTATCCTTTATCTATCTACATATATTACTGATTCACCTTCTATTGCAGAGATGTGGCTTTGTAGGCTTGGTCACATGTGTAAAAAGGGAATGTATGTTCTTAAGCAGAAGATAGATGTTTTTGACAAACTTAAGAACTGGAAAGCCTTGGTGTTCATGGAGGAGATGACGCACAGAGATCAGTTGTGGAGACTAAATTATTTTGAGTAGGGTTGTGTTAATTTGAACAGGGTTTTGACCCAAAAGGAGCTCACTAGTAAAAAGTCATCACTCACAGGCAAACACAGGTACTGGCATTGATCAGGAGGAACCGACGTCAAACAGATAGGCACCGACGTCAGTCATGTGTAGATCAGCAGAGTCAGTGGTGTCAGGTAGCAGGAATTGACATTGGTCATACAAGAACCGACGTCGATAGAAGGTACACCAGTGTCGGTTAGGGAATTGACATCGGCAGACAGGGTCAGTTGTAGGGAATTGACGTCGATCAGGTGCAGATTGGGAGATGGCTGAGATCGATCACTAGAACGGATGTTGGGTAGACAACAAGCTATCAAGGAGTCTCAAATGCCCATATGGAGGACTGAAAGGGTATGTGGACCTCATATTCATTGTTCACCTTCTTACTAGTTGCTTACTGATGGTCGAGAACCAGGAAGATGTGAAGAGGCAATGTAGGTAAAATCCAAAAATAGTGGGAGCTTGGCATGGATGAGGAGTGTGAGTCCTTAGAGAAGAACCAAACAGGAGTTTGTTGGTGGAGTTGTCAACTAAAAGAAAGCACTGAAAGACAGATGGATTTCCAAGTTAAATAAGAGAGTGGATGGATACGTGAGACGAAAGGCCAAGGTATATGGTCTTGAGGAAGCTGCAGGACAGTGGTACAGGTTTTGACAGGTGGATGACAAAGCAGGGCTTTAGTCAATGTCAGTGTAACTATTGTGTTTGTCTTATCAGGTGGATGATGGTCGCAACATTATCCTTTTACTGTATGTGGATGGTATGCTTGGTGCAGGGTCAAACATATAGGGTTTTGCTGAGCTAAAGGTAAGGTTAGTTCAGAGGTATGTCATGAAGAATTTGGGACAACAAAATTCTTTAGCATAAGAGACATGGAAGATCACAAGTTGATCTCCAGTGGGAGCTGATGTGAAGAAGGTGTTGGCGAGGTTCAAGATGCAGGATGTAGAATTAGTAAGCACACCAAGGGCTGGATAGTTCAAGCTGAGCTTAGAACAGGGTTTGAAATCACATAAGATCTGGTGTAGACCTGAGTTTTCCCAAGCAGTGGGAGTTATCAGAGAGTTTGGAGCCAATTCAGGGAAGGTAAATTCTCAGGTATCTGAGAGGGACTAGCAGTAGGGATTCATGTTATGCAGGGTCAAGGTCTTCACTACATGGAGTTGTAAGTTCAGATGTGGCAGGTTACTTGGATGACAGTAGGTGCACCATAGGGTGTGTGGTGGTTGGTCTTCAGAATTGAGCTTGAAGAGGGATACAAGATAGGAAACAAATTAGATGGTGTACAGGTATAGGTATAGTGCAGCTATCCAAGTGGGAGATTGTTAGGTTGTGGAGCTAAAATCTTCACTGATACAGACATGGAGGAGGTTGTTGAGGTTGCAGAGGATTGCTGAGTTGCAGGGCAACCGACGTCAGTCTGATCAATCGACGTCAATCATATAACAGTGCAGAAGCAATCAACATCAGTTATGAGTTGGCCGACATCGGTTAGGAAGGAGCCGATGTCAGCAACCTGTGTGTGCATGCAGTTTGCATGCGGGTTTTGGACAGGTCTATTTTTGGACTGTCAGTTTGCATGTTAAAGGCTAATTATAGTCTTGGAGTTTCGTGTCTAATTATTGTAATTAAGAAAGTCTAATTATTGTATGCATGAGATATATATAATAGACTCATGATCTGTATTGTAAAAGTGTGCTAGAGAGTAAGAGAGCAGAATTTAGCTCCTTCTGAGAGAAGAGAGCATGGTGTGTTCCTTCTAGTTCTAAAGGGGTGTTGAGTGTGTATGATTTTGGAGAGTTGCAAGTGTGCAAGTTTTGGTAGAAGATCCACCAGGGTACTGGTTGAAGAATCATAAGGACTTGGTGAGGCAAGGACAAGGGTTCTTCAGGTGTAGAGATATCTACAGGGTAAGTAAGGTCTGTTGATTTATAGGTGGCAGCAAGGAAAGTGAGATCGACTTGGAGTATGGTTATGTGCTTGGTGTACTGGTAGCGTTGTTACTGACTGGTGGAGGTGAACAAAAACTCTGTGTGTGAGTTGTTTGTTGTGACCTGTATTGAGAGAGGAAAGTGTTGGAGGAGAATTACAGGTGAACCCTAGAAGTGTGGGAGCTCTAGAGGTGTGGGAAGAAGAAGTGTGGCATCTTCTTTATTGTATTTCCTTCTGGATGAATATTAATACAATTGTGTATTGTCTCTCATATCCTATGTTGTTTCATATTTCTAGTTACTTATTCATTTTGGTTAAATTCCATGTTTAGTTGCTTACACAGAGGTAATCATATTGTGCTCTAATTGAGGAACAAGATCCTGACAAATTGGCACCAGAGCTGCTTGTTGTCTGGGTGCCTGGCAGTTATGGTTTGTAAGGATCACTAAGAAAGGCCAAAGCATCTAAGACTTTTCCACAAACCAAGATTCTTCTCCAGCTACAGACCCTAAGCTATAACTCTTCAAGTAGAATGTCAAAAGAGTAAATTTTAAAGAAGTACAAATGAATAATTAACTCTCATTATCTATAAGAAATGGAAAAATGAATGTGTATATATATCTAAATCTAACACTAAAACTTTTTAAAAGTTTAGCCAACAAGGTCGGCCCAATCAACTCTAAATCATTATCAATAAAAAAAAATTAGGTCTTGGTCTAGGTCGGCTAGGGGATGACCTAGACCCTAAATGAGTTTTATAAATTAGAGTATAGGGTTTATGGGGCTGACAATGTAAAATAAAATATTAAAAAGGGTTTTAAGCTTAAGAAAGGGATAATGAAGACAAAAAATGGTTGGAGGGTACCAGAGAGGAGATAAGGCTTAGGGAACTATTTTAGGATAAGATTGGATTGATAACAAGTGGTGTTACAGGGGACAATAGTACTATGAAGCACCAATGTTTTTTCCACCCCTTTCTTAGTACACCCTTTATGGCATTCACTCAAAGGAATTGAGACTTGACGTGTTCTTACAAGAGAGAAAGCATTAATAATTGATAAAAGTTTGAAAATATTATGTGGATATAGAATCAACCAAAGTCCATAAAATATTATATATCTTATTAAACCAAATAAAACAACCAATATTTTTCATATATCCACTCCTAGACTATTCAAATTCTAATTAACACATCACAAATCAATATAAAAAATGCATCTATAAAATTTTATCCATATGCCAATAATTTTCATGATAATTCATATGTGCATGAGCTAAACCATATGCGGTTAAATATAATTCATTTACCCAAGACCATAATAGGGTTAAGAGGGAGAAACCATAAGAACCAATGCCAGTGTTCTAAGTAAAAGAAGTAAATACATGTATGTAATAGTAATGGTGATGCCTCAAACCCTATATTACAATACCTTACTAATTAATCTAGATTACTCCTTTATCATTCATACACATACATACATACATACAAATAATTAACCAAATTAAATTCTAAGATTTCCACTACCCCAACCATTATGGCTTTATATGCAATCAAAAACAAAGGCAAAAACTTAGAACAAATTTTTACCTTATTAATATTTTTAAGGAAATTTACCAAGCTCTACTTAATGTGGCATTTTCCTAAAGGCCACCATTATTCAAGATTGTTCTCATGCCATAAAACTTGATTCATGATTTAATGCACATATCAAAGTGGTTGAGTCATTTTTTAACCTTAAATTGGTTATGGATCCTAATATGGGTATATAGGGTTAAGAATATATACATTCATATACACAAGGGTGATAAATAGATCTATAGCAAACTAATTAATTGTAAAACTTAGATAGAACATATACTTAATTTATTATGTTGAGATATGCTAAAAATGGAGAGTATAGTTATGATAGATATTAAAATGATAATAAGAACAAGATATTTAGTTGGTTCTAATGCTAATATAGATATAGATCCAAAATAGGCAAGAATCGGACTAGATGGATATTCTATAACAGTTGCTAAATTCTATATTAAGTGCCTATGTAGCCATATACACTTATGTTAGCCTAAAATGGTTGCATTAATGTTAGTATTTAGATCAGACATAGGTGTCCAGTATATAATAACTATTGAAATAGGATGTGACCACCTAGATGATTTTGGGTTCATCGTTGCATTTTTTTTATGCATTCAGATCTGGGTCATGGACTATCACTCCTTGTTAAATGATCAAAATCCTAGTTATTCATATTCATATTGGATATGGGAAAAATGGGTTAGTGGGAACACAATTTAGAGTTAACCAAAATATCCCTTTATCAATGAGAGATACCTACATATCCAATACTTTGAAGATGGCCTCATACTTATGTAATTATCCACTTTATGTTGGCTTGTATGTGAATCATGTAATATGTGATAAGCAAGTAAAATAGTGACCTAGATTATAACTTGGAAAATATTGATCTTGGGCTTCTCATTCACTACTTTAGACCTATAGATGTGTTTTACATATGACTGATATTAAAATAGGAGAAAATAGGGAAGCTTTGCTCAATTGAATACTCTTTAATATAAATCTATATTTGTGATAAGTGATGAATGAATGAGGGTTGATATTATATTTATATCAATCCTATTAGATAATATCTCACATTAAATCACTTAGGTTGACCATGAGGATATGTTTCATTTGCTAATTAGATGACTTTATGGCATTGACCACTTGCATCATAACATGACACCTATGTCGATGCAAGTGTCTAGGGAGCAAGAAAATAGGTATAGGTTTAGAAATTGTAAAGGCATAATATAAGTAGGTTTTAAGCATTCTAGGCAAGCTATAAGGATTAGGTCATCAACATAATACTGGTTAAACTAAGAGATAGGTAAAGGGGCATTAAAGGGAGAAAATATGATACTTGTGAAAGAGAGAAAGATCTATAAATGAGAGAAACAACCAAAGTCTAAGTTTTTCAAGTGTACAATACTGATGTGCTATATAGTTCATAAATACATTTTACATCCCCCCCCCTTTAATCTAGTAATGAGATTTCTATTTTAAAGGAAAAGAATGCATAAATGTGTATGTACATCACACCTTGCCTTTACTTAAGTCAAATTTGAGTGTTTTGTCGGTGATTGACTTACAACCAAGATCATGTTACAATATATAATCAATGCATATAATCTATAATTAAAAGCATTGAAATGATTTAAATTGAAAGAGAACAAGGTTTAGGAGTATACCTATGTATCAATATAACCATATTACCTTTTAGATATTTCATTTGAAATATGTATCATTATAAATCTCATAAATTGAGATTAGGATAAATATAAATCTATAAAGTGTATACATGTAATGATATATGTATAGAGAGATAGGAAGGCCCATACCCTAACCTTGGAGAAAAATGTGGATTTCCACCTGAAAGTTGAGATTAGATCAACTGTGAAACCTAATCACACTTATAATATGGTGAGTATGAGTGAAATAAGTCAACTCACACTATCAAATTGGTGAGGTTGGATGATACAATCAAGTCCAACCTATAAACTAGGCAAGATTGAGTGATTTTATCACCTCAACCATACCAAAAAGTGAACCAACTACTAAAATAAATTGGCTCAATATAGTTTGTAAAATTCCAACTTGGTGGGTGGTGATAGTCCCTAAAAGTGTTTGGAATCTAACACTAATTTGATTTTTAAATATTAGGCACACATTACATAACATATGTATCATAGATATGTCTTATGTTGAAACTATGTATAACAATGGTACCAATATACATAATTCTACCAACAATGTGTATCTAAATCATAACTATTTAATTTGGCCAATTTTAAACTATGAAAGTGTGGATGACATGATTCCAAAGAATACCACCACTATAATTTGGAAATGTTGAATACTGAGTAAGTGTGGAGAACATGTTTCTAAAACATGCCCCCACTAAATCTAAGACTATGAACATGTGGAAGCCATGCCTATATGACTTGCCCCCATTGATTTTAAAAATGTGGATGTATGGAATCCATGACTCTATGACATTCTCACACTAATATCTCCCCTTCCCCCCCTCACCCCCCCCCCCCCCCCCCACCATTTTGAGGTGAGGGAAGATAAAAGTTGGTAGTTATCTCACCTCAAAAGGATAATATAACCATATAACTACGAATGAACCATGTAGCATATATGATAACATATATGGGTAAAAGTAACATTTAAGCACATAAAATGTGATCACATTAAGGCTTAAGCTACATGATAAATATCATGGCAAGATCTAGATAGTAACAGTACAATTTTAATGAGAAATCAAACACACACATAAGAGCACTCCAAATCAATTAAATAAATAATGATCCAAGGAGACTAAAAATAAGGGGCATGTTCAAATACCACACAATCAAATGTACATGACTTAGTTAAATGTCTAGAAAATAAATAATTACATATTCATATTTCCATGCAAAAATTAATGACACATGTGAATTTCAAAGAGGAAAATAAAGGCACATGGGCCACAAATAATGGATCATATTAAAATGCTCAACAAATAAGACAATAACAAGGCAAGACACTCAATGAGGTGCATAAATGAAAACATAAGAAACCAACATAAACATATCATAGTAGGCCATGAATCACATGTGCTAGAAAAAATTTCATGTACATAGCATATCAAATACACTATGAAAGATAATAACATGGATAAAGACATGTGTAAGTACATATATGAGCTCAAACATGATAATATAAAGTGGCCATAGAATGATATAACCTATATCTATTATGATCAAATAAGGTGGATGCCCCTAACATACTAGTGATGTGAGTAGAGGGAAATCCCAACATCCAAAAATTCATATATCATGTATTTGTGTATGTTTGTATCATACTCAAATAAAATCATGAAACACATGTACGTAGAAGTAATTAATATGCTATCCATCAACATGGAACTAACACATAGATGCCAAGGAGTCAATATAATATGTAGATGTAGAAAATATTTTTGTATTTATTATTTTTGGAATAATTGGAATACTTCTAATCAAGGAAGTGCTTATCATCACAAGGTGCAGGGCCACATGGAAAAAATTTCAAAATTTATTTATATTGTTGTACCACCACTTCTTTAATGTTCATGTCTAATGGTTTACCTGAATCCAATGTTATAGGCAAATAACCATGCCCATCATGTTGTATGAAAATCTCAATATATATCAAAAAAAGTAATACATATATTTGTAGTATCCAACATGGCATTCTAATCAACTAACTAATGTTGTCCAAATTTTTATTCTAAATGTGGTTTGTGGTCTAATTCCATATGGTAGAAGTTACCACATGTGGACCACAAGTGATAGGTAATAAAATGTATCATAGAGATTCTAGCATCAATTGAGAGTATATTAGTTCATATGTAGTATATCCTAATTGTTCAAGAATTACAGTGCCACAAGTTGTGTCCCACTTGTTTTTATTAAACTAGAGATGGTGGAAACATAACTCATCAATATTAGAAGTAATAATCAACTCTTCATACCTTGGTCACTTAGAAAGATGGTTCTCTTCTAAAAGATAGGAGATATTTTGCCTTTTGGTGTTTTAAACACAATTTATATGCATCCTTCATTAATATATTTCTGAATTAGGTTATTCAATACCTCACATTGATTGGTATTATGGCCAATGATCCAATGATAATTATAATATGGTACTCCCTCTACAAGTATAAGTCTAATGCCTAATATGTGTATGGTAGAAGGCAAATAAATCACTCTATGTCCAAGTAACATAGATAATATGGTATTTGTAGTATCTTGTTGTATTGTGATCTATAAAGTTTGATGTGAAACCTTTTTAGAAGACTCCACATTATTAGCATGATGTACTTGCATTTGAACCTTGTAAGGTTGACTCAATGTTTTTAACAAAGAGGGATGTATTGAGTAACAAAAATTTACATTCTTATTTTCTTATTTTGTTTTTCCCTTATTTGGATTTAGCTATGTATCTTATGCAAATTGATTTAGCTTATATATACCAGGACATGTAGGTTTCAATAGGTTATGCAAAAGGTGATCAATTGGATCAAATTTTAGTTTTCACATTTTCTCATATATCATATAATAAGAGTTATCATCTTAAATTTCAATTAATCTAAAAAATGGCTATATTTTTGCTCAGTATTGACCAGTAAAGGAAGCTCAAATGTTGGGGTATCTTATGGTTTGATTGTGATGCAGAGCATCACAAGGCAACATAAGGTTTAATGTGTTTAAGAGTTTCATGTTAGATATTTCTAGTTTTATATGAGTGTGAGGGGTATTTTATGGTCCCCTAGGGTGTGTTTTATTATTTTATGGTCCTTGGGTTGTGTGTTTGCAGTCTATTTATAATTTCTCATCAAAATGGGAATTTGAAATTTTGAATTTTGTAATTATGCTTTAGAGTGATATTTTGGGTTGTGTGTAAAATGTGATGTTCAGGCATGTTTTTTATGGGTCATAGTAGTCATAAGAATGTGTGTTATATGTTTTTCAATGTGCATATCATGGAAAATAATAATGTAAATCTAAGAAGGGTAAATATAACTACCACCCTATATGGAGTTGGTCTTGCAAAAGAGTTTTCTTGCATGTTTCGCATCATAAGAGGGTGGAAATACATATAGGTGGGGATAGAGAGTATTATTATGTAGGTAAGATAGGATATGTTTTAAGGAGGATGGAAAAATATCAATAAAATATAAAAAGACTAAGAAATATGGTACGTGTTTATAGTTATGTTTAAGGATTGTGCACGTATTTTTGAGACAAATGAATATAAAGATGGTGTTGAAGAATCCCTATGGAATATTAGTGAATCATGTGAAAGTAAGTGATTTTTTTTTAATGATTATATTAGGTTCATATGATCATATCTCAGATATCAAAGTGATAATCTAAAGCATAGTTAAATTGGAAGCATCTTTGTTTTACACAATCAAGTTGGTAAGGCTTCTTGAGATAGTTTTAAGTGTTTTGGTGAATGTTTATGAGTTATTTGGTATCAGATCAATCCTCATTATTTATTTATTTCTTGATATGGATTCTTTTGGTTTAATAATATATTGAGGTTACTTGATACACTTTTGAAAAGCCCTATCAATTAATGTAGTCAAGAAGAACACCCATAATTCTGTAAATGCGTATGTGGGACGATGGTATTGATTGTTCAAGACCAAATAATCATTAGAGAAGTTAAAAAAATGTTTATAATACCTTTTCCATGTCCTATTAGTGTTTTAAGTAGTCAAAAACTCATTTTATCCCATTTTTTAGGCTTTCAACCTTATAGAGGCCTGTGTGAACCTAAACCTAGGGTTTGTGATTTATAACTCAAATAAATTATGTTTCCACATACAAAAATTGATGAAACATTATATTCCTATATTATTTTAAATTATATATAATATTTTTATGGTTTTGGGTTGGT
This sequence comes from Torreya grandis, assembly GCA_037957365.1. NCBI lineage: Eukaryota > Viridiplantae > Streptophyta > Pinopsida > Cupressales > Taxaceae > Torreya > Torreya grandis. Next base: position 440,402 of record JARHVA010004826.1, on the reverse strand, counting down.
AATTGATCATACATTATGGTATCTAGAACTATGTATTTGAATTAGGCCTAAAGAAACCTAATTGCTAAGAAGGTTGTGTAAAATGAAGGACTTACCTTGAGATTTTGGGCCTAAAAATTTACGTGAATATATAATGGGATAAATTTTACCTAAAAGTGTCTTTAATTTGTCTTTAAATTTTTTATATTGTTCACACTTGCTAGATTTATGCTAAAATAGGGCTACAAGAAACCAAGCCTTAAGGAGGAAAGAGTGGATTGGTTGAGAGTTAAATCTTGGAAATTAATTATTTATGATTAAATGTGTAGGGGAGATAAAATACATCATGAGTATGGACATATTATCCATAATATAGATATAATAACCTTAATTAGGCTTTTAGGTCTATGAACCATATGAGGATGAGCAAGCTTAGTCTCATATGAAAGATTGAAGTCTTGAAATTTTTGGATGAGAAGATGGTGTTTGTAATAAGGGGAGATAATTCAGAGGATGATGAACTAGTTATATATATTCAAGAGATAATATAACTATGTACTCAAATAATCTTAGGTTCCTATAAAATCTAAGAGTGGTTAAGGTTTCAAGTGAGGAATATAATACCTATCACAAACAAGCAAATCTGAGATCATATAAGGGATAAAAAGAAAGAAATTAGAGCAAGGTAAAGGTATGAGGTAACTATATGAATCCAATTATATTAGGTGGTATCATATCTTGTATTAAGAGGTATTAGATCAAATAAGCTCTTGGAAAAGTTTATGACTTTGAGTATTAAAGATTGCTAATTGAGGTTGAAAGAATAAAGTAAGAGAGGTAGAAAGGTTTTGAAAACCTATAATGTAAGAGTTAATGGTAGAATATCAGCCCTAATAAGAGAGAATAAAGCCTCCAAGAATATAATTATTTCTAATGTGGAAATTACTTTGAAAAGAGTGTCAATAAACCAGGTATAGGAGAGAATCTAGGGTGAGACACCATGGCAAGGTGAAAAAAATTGATTGAGAGAAGATGAAGATAGAGAAGACAAAAAGTGTGGAATGGATTAGTTGAGTTATATTAACAAAATTAGATAAATAGGAAGGAATACCCAAAGAGAAAAGGGTTAGTTTTTGAAGAGGAGATAAGTGAGATAAATAAAAGGATAGAGAGGATAATGCTTGGTGGATCTTAAGCAAGAAGAAGAAAGCCAATGGTATGTCTAGGTAATGAGGAAGAAAAGAGTTAAGTGGCCTATAAGGTTACTCATGGAGAAAATAATAAATATTGTCATGAGAGATAATGAGAAGCAAAAGAGGTTGTTATGTAGGCAACTCAAAGAGGAGATGAAGTTCATGATGAATGAACAAGTTGTTAGACAAGAGGAAGGTGAGCAGAACCTTGATGAGAATGAGATAGTCATGGATGATGATGAGAGGAAATAACTAAGGAAATTATCAAAGTATCCTAAAAGAGAAAATAATAATAAATCAATCCTAAAAAGTTTATATTTGATAATTTCTTGTCATGTGTGTATGTAGGTACCAAAGTGAAGAAATAAGAAGTCCATTTTGAGGACATAAAACTTGAAATCATGAAGAATAAAAATCAAAAGTGAAGAAATAATAATTCAATTTTGAGGACATAAAACTTGAAGGCATGAAGGATAAAAATCTTGAACAACATGATTATGTTAAAGAAGAAGTTGACTGGGCAACAATGTATAGAGATACAGTGATTTGTTACCTTAAAATAGGAGATATTCTTGGAGAGTTATAAATTCAAGAAGAAAGATGCCTCATTAAAGGCATAAAAGAAATATAATTGAATCAAGAAGATGGAGTCATGAGGTATGAAGATCATAAATCATAATTTGTATTGCATGAATTGATCAAAGATCTTAAACAAGAGATTGCAAGTGATGAAGAGTTGCTGATGAGAAATACGACCAACTATTTTTATATGAAAAATGGGATCAATTGCAAGTAGAGCTGACATATTTGGAGCATGCCATAAATAATGGATAAAAAGATAAAGTCAGTCCTAGAACAAAATTTGAAGAGATGAGCACTTGGCATGAGTCAATGGAGTCTCAAGGGAGAGAAATAATGATGGCTATACAAACTGATTTAGAATATGGAGTGTCTATATTGACACATGATGGAGATGGAACCCCAAGTATAAGTTATGGTAAAAGCTATGAAAGAGAATAATGAGGAATTAGAGATGATGTGGAGATAATTGATGCAATAGGCTGGAGTTGACATATTATAATTCCTAAATTAAAGTAAAAAGAAGGTGGGAGCTATCATAAAAGAGCTAGAGATAGAATTACAAGATGGAAAAAAAAAAATTCAAAGATAAGGAGAATGTTGCCCATTGGAACATTTAAAGAAGATGAAGTTTTAGGTCATACAAGGGCAGAAAATTAGAAACAAACAATTATTTGCAAGAAAGAATATGGACAAGTGTTGGTAAAAGGTGAATCAAACCAATTTGTAAGCCAAAGTAAGCCTAAAACTATGAATAAGTTGAGCATAGAATCATGTGAGTTGATCAAGGAACCAATATTATAAACTAATTTTAAAAATAAAGAGTGGAGGTAAAAATTACATGATAAATAACTTATGAAGATGAAAGGGATGCCTATAGAGGCTTGGAAGAAGAATACAAGAGCAAGAAAGGATGGAAAGGACCACAATATCCTTGAAGAGTTATAAAGTCTCATGAATGTAATTTGATATGTACTAAAAATTATGGTGTAGGTATGTAAATTCAAGATTTATGGATTAAATCCATGATTAAATGGAGAAAAGAGGCAATGATGCATAAGAGCTCATGATAGAGCCAAGGAAAGAGGAGGACAACCATGTTCCTCACAAAAGAGATGATTAGATGAAGAATTCATGTTTGAAGGAGGGAAAGATTAGTCCAAAGTGATCCAAGGAAAGATTAAGAGTAAGTTATAATTGAGATAAAAAAGAGAGGACAATCTTATCCTAAGAACCATTCCAATTAGTATGCTAAAAGATGAATATCAAAGACTCATGGAAGGGGAGCTACAAGCAGGTGAGTAAGAGAACAAGAAAATGAAGTAAATTAAGTTAATAAATCAATCTTTTAAATTGGTAATTTTGTAAATAAGTTGGTTTTAGATATACATGATAATAGTAAGGGAAAATTTTCCATGAAATGTTGTGTTATGATGAACTTTAATTGGTCAATGATATGTAATTACAAGATGAGAAAGGGGGATATGAGAAGACTCGCCATGAGAACGTGGAGTATCATGAAGATTCATCCAAATAAGATATAAGTGAGATTATGATAAAGGTAAAGTAAGAAAAAAATCATAATAAACTATTAGAGCATGAGGAAAAAGTAGAAATCATTGCAAAGAAGATAAACCAACAAGGAGTGATTGAACAAACCATGATAAATGTAAAAATAAGCTATGAAGTAAGAGTAGGAGTGAAGAATAAGAACAAAAAATTTGAGGTAGAGTATGATTAATAAAAATCATATATGGAGAAGATGGAATATGAAGAGGATAAATATTTTTATCAGATCATGTACTTCATGAAGATAGAGGATGAATTGGCAAAGAGGCAAGACAAGGCAAGGAGACAAAGATAAAAAAAACTAGTTGAGAAGAGATAAGATAAGATGAGAAGTAGTAAGGTAATTTCATAAAATTATATGAGGAATAATTTGAAATCAAGGATGAATTTTGAGAAAGTTCATTTGAGCAAGATCTCAAATTTTCCCACTTAGGGAGCTTGATGCAGAGCATCACAAGGTATTAATGTGTTTAAGAGTTTCATTTTAGATATATTTAGTTTGGAATGAGTGTGAGGGGTATTTTAGGTTCCCTAATTGTGTGTTTGTAGTCTATTTAGAATTTCCTACCAAAAAGAGAATTTGAAAATTTAAATTTTATAACTATGCTTTAGAGTGATATTTTGGGTTGTGTGTGAAATGAAATATTCATGAATGTTTTTTATCAAGAATATTATGTCCTATTAAATTGTTTTATATGTGTTTAAATTTGCATATAATGTAAAAAAATAATGTAAATCCAAGAAGGGCAAATATAATTGCCACCCTACGTGGAGTTAGTTTTGAGAAGGAGTTTTCTTGCATGTTAGGCATCATACGAGGGTGGAAATTCTTGTATGTGGGGATAAAAAGTTATTAGGTATATATCATAGGATAGGTTATAATTATGATGGAAAAATATCATTAAAATATCAAAAACTAAGAAATATGGTATGTGTTTATAGTTATGTCCAAGGACTGTGCATGTGTTTTTGAGACAAATGAACAAAAAGATGGTTTTGAAGAATACTTATTGAATATAAATGACTAATATGAATTTAAGTGATTTTATTTTTTATTTTTGAATTATTATATTGGTTTATTATTATCATTTATCAATATCAAAGTCACAATCTAAAGCATGGTCAAATTAGAAGCATCCCTATTTTGCATAATTAAGTTGGTAAGGCCTCTTGAGACAATTTTAAGTGTTTTGGTGAATGTTTATGAGTTATTTGGTATGGGATGATTATTAATTTATTTATCTATTTATTTATATGGATTATTTTGTCTCAATAACATATTGAGGTTACTTTATACACTCTTGAAAAGCTCAATTAACTAATGCAATCAAGAAGAGCACCCATAATTCTATAAATACGTATGTGGGAGGTTGGTATTGATTGTTCAAGACCAAATAATAATTTTAAAAGTTAAAATAAGGCTTTTTAGACATTTTAAAGGTATTATTAGTGTTTTAAGTGGTCAAAAACTTATTTTATCCCATTTTGTAGGCTCCCGGCCTTAGACATGCTTGTGTAAACCTAGACCTAGGGTTTGTGATTTACAGCTCAAATAAATTGTATTTATAGATACAAAAATTGATGAAAATTAAAATTTATATGATATTATACATGTTTTATATTATATTTTATGGTTTTTGGTTGGTACCTAACCGTATAATATGGTATCTATAATTGTGTGCTTGAACTAGGCCCAAAGAGACCTAATTATTAATAAGGTGTAAGAATAAGGACTTACCTTAAGAGTATTGGATTGAAACTTTAATTTAAGTTTTAAGGGGATAAAGGGTACATAAAATTTATTTATTTTGTTTGGAAACTTTGTATATTATTCACACCTACTAGATATATGCGAAAATAGGGCTACAAGAAACTAGGCCTTAAGGAGGAAGGAGTGGATTAGTTGAGAGTTAAATCTTAGAAATTGATTATTTATGATTGAATTTTTAAGGGAGATAAAAATTCATTAAGAGGATGGACATATGATCCATAGTGTAGAGACAAGAACCTTGGAATCATGAATTAGGCTTTTAGGTCTATGAACCATATGAAGATGAGCAAGCTTAGTCCCAGATCAAAGAGTGAAGTCTTAAAATTTGTGGATGAGAGGATGGTGTTTTTAATAATTAGAGATAATGTATATTATGATGAAGTGGCAATATTTATTCAAGAGAGATAAGATAAATATTTATGGAAATAGGTTTAGGTGCCTATAAAAACTAAGAGTGGTTAAGGGTGTCAAGTGAGGAATAGAGTACCTATCAAAAGCAAGCAAATATGAGATTAGATAAGGTATACAAAGAAATAAATTAGATACAAGTAAAGGTATGAGGTAAGTGTATTCATTGCCATGCATCAGGTTGTATTAGATCCTATATCATATTGGGTCCTTTGGTAATAGTTCTTGCTCTTGATGTGCATCCATGTGTAACTCGGTATTGAGTGCCTTATTTGCATATAGAGATGAAGAATCCATTTTACTTGACTCACATATTTAATATGTGTGTATATGCTCAAGAGTAATGTAGTTTTTAGGTGGTACCACTATAGGAATGCCTTCAATTTTGAAATTTATCATTTTACAAAATTTGAAAGGTTCATCATCAACATACATGGTTAATAATGTCCCATCATGTATAAATTTTACACATCGATGAAGTGTATATGGGAAAAATTATATTGAATGTATCCAAGGTCTACCCAAAAGTAAATTATAATGTAATGATTGAGATATTATTTTAAAATTAGTTGAAACCATTTTTTTTCTAATGTCACATCCAATGTGATTTGACCAATCGATGGGCTATATGAATTATCAAACCCTTTTATATGCATAACCATTTTTTTAAGAAGATTTGTGCTAATATCCATGGTGGTTAAGAAGTTAATGCTACAAATATTTAGGCCCGATCCATTATCAACAAGCACTTTTTGATCCCCTTATTTTGTATGGTCACTTGTTTGGACAAATGCAAATCTTGGTCAATAATTTATTTGGATGGTAAATATGTTGGATCAAAGGTAATGAGCTTTAAATTTTTCTTGAAATGTTTCAAAATGTCTAAAAAATAAGTGGGTTCAATATCAAACAAAATAAGTGGGTTCAATATCAAGCAAAACTTGGGTCTCATGCAATGCCTCATATAGGATATCTTTGTAAATAGTATATTAATTTAGGAGCTCAAGGATTGAATTTTTGGCATGTGTATTTTTCAATAGGTCAACAAGGTCATATCACTTAGATTTCAGCACAAAATTAGCCTTAAGAGGAGCTTATTATATATAAACTAATGGTGGATTAGGTTGAAAAACCTTACCTCTTTGATAAATAATAACATGGACCACATATTCTAGTATAATCCATAGGTGAATAATGGGTACGAGATGGTAGCTATTGTTTGAGTAAGACTTAGGTATAACAAATGGTTGTGAGCATATGTTGGCATATAGATATCAAATCTATAATATTACAAAAGGAATACTGAAGATATATGAATCATTGTCTCCATTTTAAAACCCTCTCATGGTGTTTATAAAATTTCTTAACAGATATGACAAGGTAGGTGATGTAGCAGACTGTAATTAAAACCCAAAATGGGTAATAAATGCACCCATATTATACATAATTTATATAAAATATCAAAAAAACCTAATCAACCAAGGGTTTTGAACTCAAAAATTGGGTTCACCAAATATTTAATGCTAAATTGGATATGGATCCTAATATGGGTAGATAGGGTTAAGAATATATAAATGCATAAGCACAAGGGTGATAAACATATCTATAGTTGGCTAATTAATTTTAAAACTCAAATAGAACATGTATTGAATTTATTGTGTTGAGATATGATAAAAATGGAAAGTTCAAATATGATATATATTATAATGATAATGAAAAAAATATACTTAGTTGGCTCTGATGCTAATAAATATCTAGATTTGGAACAAGCAAGAAGTAAACTAGAATAATATTCTTTAACATACACCAAAATCTCGATTAAGTGCTTATATATTCATGGACACTTGCATCAACCTGGGATGGTTGTGTTGATGCTAGTGTCTAGATTAAATGAAAGTTTCTAGTATGAAATAACTGCTGAAACGTTATGTAACCACTTGTATGCTTCTATGTTTACCTTCAACTTCACTCTGGTGCATTCAAATTTGGATCATGGATTGTCACTCATTAAAAGATTAAAACCTAGTTCATCTTCATATTGGTTGTGGGAAAAATGGGTTAGTGAGCACATAGTGTTAAGCTACCTTAAATACCCCTCTATCAATGAGCATTGCCTACATAGCCAATACTTATAAGAGGGCCTTGGACTTATGTAGTTCTCCCCTACATGTTGGATTATGTGTGAATCATGAAATATGTGATAATCAAGTACAAAAATGACCTATCTTGTAATTTGGAAAATATATGTATTAGGATACTCCATTAATTTAGACTTATAGACTGATATGGAAATAGGAGAAAATAGGGAGTATTTGATCAATTGAATGTTCTTTGAATGCTCTTTGGTATGAATCTAGGTATATGATAGGTACATAATGAATAAGTGTTAATATTATATTTATACTAATCCTCTTATAAAATATCTCTCATTAAATCACTTAGGTCCACCATTAGGATATGTTTCATTTTCAAAATATGACTTTAGGGCATTGGACAATTACATTGGAACAAGACACCTACATTGACAAACGTGTCTATCTGAGATGCAAATGCCTAGGGAGAAAGAAAATAGGTACATGTTTAGAACTTTTAGAGGCATAATATAAATAGCTTTTAAGCATTTTGGGAAAGATAAAAGGCATGGGTCATCAACATAATACTAGTTGGACTAAGAGATAGACTAAGGGGCATAATAGAGAGAATATGTGAGACTTGAAAAAGTGGGAAAGGTCTAAAATTGAGAAGAATACCCAAGGTTTGAGTTTTAAAAGTGTACAAGACAAAGGTGCTATATATTTCATAAATATCATATATAGTAATAGGGTTTCATGACCTAGTTTCATGTACATTCCTCATTCTTAAAGTTGGTTCAAACCCTAGAGGTATCAAGGAGATATGATGCAATGTTTTATCCAATTTCCTTTTGAATTTATTAAACAATAAAAAATAATTATCAATATAAATGGTAATATATAATAATTATATAAAAAAAATTCAATACTAAGGGTTAAAAACAATTTTGGCATCCTACATTCCCTCTTCTTCAACTTTTTCAAAACAAACCCATTTACATTTCGTTTACCAAAACCATGCCTATGGTCTTACAGCTCAAACAATAATATTTTCCTTTCCTTATTTCCATTGTTTACTTATGATCTCTAGTTTAAACCTTATATTCTATTAATTCTACTTTACACCCTTAAACTCTTAATGTTAATATTTTTATAGCGACTTCAACTTATACCTTAGGTACCCAATATAAACAAAAAAGACTTAAAATACTTTAATGGTTATGTGCACATTTAGATATTCTATGGAAAAAAATCATGTTTATGTTGATAACTTAAAACATATAATTGTAGCACAAGGATTACCACATGGTCAAGGTCTTTAATTAACCTATTTATGGATAACACATATCTCTTATGTCATTAGGAATAACCTCAAAACATGTGCCCTACTAATTCATGTACTTACCATATAGACACAATAAAATCATTAATAACTTTAAAAAATGCCCATAACTAACAAAGATTGAGATTTTAACCTATAAATCATGTCTTTATAACATCAAATTCATATTGCAAGTAGGGACCATAGGGTCAAAATATGTGGATGCTACAAAATCTTGATAAGATTCATTTAGAAGAAAACATTGATCTATATGGATTCATAGGCATTTAAATGGAAATTGTAACATTAAATAATATAAGAAGTAAAAAAGTTAGCAACACTAAATATTAAACTCATCTACACTTACATTTGTGATTGAAGATGACCTTGGTATTGGTGTAATCCCCACATTATTTATCCATGAGTCCAAACATGAAGCATCATTATGTAAGGATTGTACAGTATCAATATATATATATATATATATATATATATATATATATATATATATATATATATATATATATATATATATATTGATACTGTACAATCCTTACATAATGATGCTTCATGTTTGGACTCATGGATAAATAATGTGGGGATTACACCAATACCAAGGTCATATATATATATATATATATATATATATATATATATATATATATATAGAAACTACTTTTTTTTAAGTGAACAACCTTCAACACTTGTGTCAAATGATAACATACATTGTGAAACATAATGTGATCCTCTATTTCCTTCATAATATAATTTGTTATGTTATATGATAAATTTGGAATCTCTTAATATGATTAAAATAATTACATGTATAACTCAAAATAATAAAGTTTTTAATATCGGTTAGTGAATTAAAATCTATTAGCTAAAGACATCTTTGTCCTTGTTGTCAATTTATTCCCATTTTTTTTAGGTAGTGGGAATGGATTGTATTCTTCTAATTTTTCATTCATATTTTATTTTATTAGCACACATTTTTTGACATCTTATTGAACATAAAGCTAAACCATTGTTTATTTCATATGAGTGAATTATCTCCTGCACTTGGATCATGAATGAAATTAAACCCAAGACAAATTATTCTCGATAATCTAATTTGTAATTTTTTTGATACATCTACAAATTATATAATAGATTTTATAGTTTTTTAGGGGTTATCAATCAATGATATCAATAAATTAATGGCACCTTCACTTCCTTACAAGGCCTCTATGTTGAAACTGAAAGATTCTAGACCTTTTACACTATCAATAAACTCACCTATATCGAACTCATCATAATCACAAACATCAACACTTAAATCTAAATTCAATCTGCCATGATAATTTACTAAGATACCACCCTCACTAAAAGAATAAAATTAAATAACATTGACTACACCAGTATCCTCAATATCTAGCTCCATAACACCCCCATCAACATTGACACCATCCACATATCCATTGGCATGTTTTTGTGCATTAAGATCAATATGGATGCCTAAATTCATACCTCATGTTGCCAGGAATTGATTTATTTCATCCCTTACTGTAAATAATTTTTCAAACTTTAACACATGCTTGAAAGTGTTGGATTTCCTCAACCATGGATAAATACATTGCTAAAATCCATTAAATATAGTCTTTTACACCTTGTATGTTGCATTACCACAACTTCCTCTAATGGCCCAAAATCTCAATTTTTCATCCTTATCCACCATATAGTTCTCATTTGGAATCTTCAATTCATTCTCCATTACATTTTTCAAATATGTATATTTCTTATTTTTTGTGAAGAAACCAAAATACTTAAATTTATTCATGTACTTGTAGTGAGTCTCCACCCTCTTCCAAAAATTCCAAATTTCTTCACCCGGTCTTCTCTTTGTTCTCAATTTGATATCAAAAAATAACCTTGTTTTGATGAGGGCTATATGACTCAATTTTAGAAATTATTTCTTCAGTAGCATGGGAAATAAATGAAATGCTTTAGCCTACATATCTGAATTTAAAACACAATATAGTTATCAACCTTGCATACAATTAGAGAGTTAAATCATTTTTAAAAATTAATTAATAATTAGTGTGTTGGTTATGAAATAAAAACTCGCATAGTCTTCCATTATCACATAGATGAATCCTATTGAATTACTCCATGAATTTTTCCTCATTCCATAAATCCTCGTGGAGTGAAGCAATACAAAATATTATGACATCCTCATCTTCAATGTTTGCATACAAAATCTTGCCCAGTTAGTCAATATTTTCATTAAAAATAATTTTTATTAATTATTAATTTGTGTAAAATATTTAACCATTCCATATGAACATGCCAAATATATATATCAAAACCTGGCAACCAAAAACACTCCTACATAGAGAATAGAGTACAATTTAGAAAATGCAAATAACAATTATTGAAACACTTAAGAAATATGTAAACAAATTAATAATTTACTTAAATATAATGGCCTTACCTTATAGATTACATCTCCAGACTAGTGTCATTTGACATAAATTAATTTATTTTACATTCCACACATTTTTAGCAGAAGTTCCTAGAAAACTCCAAAACATGCTAATTATAGGGATAGCTTGTGTAATTATTAACAAAAAGGAATAGTTATGGGTAATTTAGACTAAATGATGCCATTAAAGACTAAGTAAAGATCATTATATGAAGACATGAAAAATTAGTGTATACATAAAAATCAACATAAAATATATGAATAATATATTAAACATCCATAATACTCACTTGACACAGGTCATAAGTAAAACATATATAGGAAAACCATTCATAACATTGTACTAGTCTCTATCACACATACAAAACCATCCTCAATTACAACTGGGCACTATTTATAAAGATTTTACAAAGCATTATATCTTCATATTATAACCTTTTATTATGCAAAAAAGAAAGGACTCTTCACATTCTAAGATCAACTACTATTCTATCAATGGTTGAATACATACAAAAAGATAATACAAAAGTCAAAATAGATCAATTTGCACACGTGTTTATCAACTATACTTTCCAATTTTAGTCAACCCTATTATTCATCCAACACTTTCATAGACTTAATTTGTTGTATCATCTTGAGACAAGGTCACAACAAAATACTCTAATCTATAGCTGAAGGAATGAACCAAAAATAAGAGTCATAGTTATTACTCCAAGTTTCATTTACCAGTTTTCATTCTTTGTACACTACTTAGCCACCCTTTCAGGTTTTTAAATAAGTAGCATACTATCCTACCACCCTTTTAGGTTTTCAATAGATTAGCATTACCAAGTAGCCACCCTTTATGAGTTTCCAACCATCTTATCCCCACTCCTAATGTTTAAGGATATCCTAAAAAATTGTGCAAAACTTATGAAAAATGCAAAATTAGATTACACAGTACCTACTAGATAGATGGTGGCATTCTTTGAAGTGGATGTGCAATAGGTTGTTGTTATGCTAGTTATATTTGTGTTACAGGTGAATCACTTTGTCATGTAAAATCTATTATTGGAGTCATTATTAATGGGTGTTTTTTATTTTGGATTCACATCTATCTACAACTATTGTAGGATCTACTAGATTTGCTATAGTGGAATGAATTGAGGCTCATTCACAATTTAGCAATGGAAGGATAAATCTATGATAGATCTTGCTTAAGCATCTTAGAGTTTAATATCATTTATTACACCATAGTAAGTATTATGCATAGTGGGATTTGGATTACCATAAATTTCTACATATATTCATCTTCCATGATAGTAATGAGTGATTTAGAATTGGACATCTTGAGCTAGATATCCATATCTAACTCATCAAATCGATCTACATGCTTTTGAGCTTGTCAGCTAGCAAATGTAGTGTGTAAAGTCTCATTATGCCTAACCTAAAGTTTTTTCATGGTGGTATCCATTAAATCCATCAATTAATTAAGGTAATTTATCATCACATTAAAATTAATTGTTTGATCATCCATTACAACTTTAGCTTTAACTACTATTATGAACTCTAGTTGAGTGACAAATAATGAATTGTTAAGCTGCTACCTTGAATTCAACATCCCTTGTGCTATATATTTTGTTTACTACACAACGATGTCTAAAACTTGTTCATATTCCTCAAATAATTAAAAAATTACCATCATCTCTGATTTGATATTCTACCCATGTTCTCTCAATACTTGCAATTTTTGCACAATCATCCAGTCCTTTATTAGTTGATTTAATAAATCTAAGTTATTTTTCTTCTGACATCACTTAATCATCTAGGACTTGTGTAACTAGCATTGGGAAGCTATTATTAATTATCTGGTGCACTTTTTTAAGTTTAAAAATCCATTATGTATTATCACCTCATAGCTAAAATATTTCTTATTCCAAGGTCAAAGCCTTTTATGATATAGACTCTTGAAACATAGTTACACCATCAATTGGTTTGGATGATAGTAATTAGGCCACATCAAGATATGTTTCAAGTGTAGTGGTAGTAAATGCCATGGATGTGGTTGGAATCATAATATGAGCTGGTGTGAATTAGACAAAAAGAAGATATAAGGTGGTGCATTAGGTGGATGGTGTGGGAACATCTGACAACCACTAGTTATGGATTTGATGTTTTGGCTGTAAAGCCTCCTCTTGTGCACCTCCATATGTCACTAGTTTGTGTTGTTATGTGTGCTCTACTTCTTCCTTGGATTTAGCCTCTTTTTATTTTTTGGTTTGAGCCTTAACTTTAACCTTATCCTTAGCTTTAGCTTCTACATTGGCATTAGCGTTAGTCTTAGCTTCATCTTTGGCTTTGTCCTTGGTTACTTGTTCTTCAAATACATGCTTGGATTTTTATATTTAATGCATTTCTCTTCTATGGAATTTTTATCCTCTTGAAACTTTGCTTATGTTGATTCTTCCTCCTACTTCTATTACATAGCTTGAATTTTTTGATGTTTTTGCACTGCCTCTTCTTTTTCCTTTTCTTTTCCTTCACTTCTTCAGCTTGTTTATTGTGAGCCTATGATTCCTTGAATTGCTTATTTTTAGCTTCTACTTCAATTTTATTATTTTTAGCCTCTACTTAGTCATCTTGTTTCTAGCGTGTTTCCTATGTAGCTTGTTGGTAGTGTTGTTCTTTTTACACAGCTACCTTTTAATTGCATTATTCTTCCTCCATCATTACTTTTCTCTTTACTTATTTCTTAAATATGTTTTTATATTCCTTTTTTTTCTTCTATTTATCCTTATTAAACTCCTCTTATGGATCCTATGGCTCCTGTATAACTTTTGTTTGTGGCTCTATATGTGGAAAACTAGTCTCTTCTGGTTCTTCCCTAGGAGTTGACGAGTCTAGTATTATCATTAATTATGAATATTGTAAAATGGAGTATTCAACCATAGTACTCTTCCTAACATCCATATTATTTCTATATGTAGGAGGGGAAGTGAGGCTCTTCTTTTGTTTTTTTATAGCCTGGCCTTGGGATTATGGCTCTGCTTTTGGTGCTTGTTATTCTCCTATCTCTTTTGATTATTCTCCAAAAGATACCATTCTCTCTTTTATTATTTGGGATGGCCTTGATGAAGGATGAGCCCTTGGTGCATAGTAGAAGATCCTGTAGTTAGATCTATGTGGAATGTTTTAGCCTTCAACTTTTGTCAAATTGCTTCTTGCCCTATACTTATAACGTTATCGATGGTGGAATTGAGTGTGTCAAACCAAAGGTCTTGAATTACCTAATTTAACACTTAGCAAGTGTGCACTACTTTATAGAAGGAAATTTTGTTTTCTTCTTCATACTCATAATGATCATCATCGACATCTTCTAGTATGGACTCAAGAACCTCCTTTTCTTCAACTCCCAACTCTTCTAGGTCATACTAACCTAATATCTTTAGGACATTTGGATTGTCCAACTAGAAATTTTATTGATGATTTCTCTTTTCTGGCTTTGGTGGTGAGGATTTTTGTGTTGGTGAGGCTTTATGTGTTGGTGCCTTTCTTTTGCCTTTATCATGTTATAATGGAGCTGTTGAGGGTTATAGTGGGACTTATGTTTGTGCTTATGATTATGTTTATGGTTTTTGAGGCATGGTTTGTTCTCTTCTTATAAGAATTGAATTTTAAGGTTACACTAACCTCATAGCTAGGGATTTATGGTACCAAACTTCTCCCTATGCATCCAACATAGTAATGAAGAATGGTAATGAATTAGTAGTTGGATTAGGCAATTTGTGCACTTTAATTTGGACCCCATTTTTCAACTTAGTATCCAATACATGTTGCCCTAGATATTTCATGACATCATAGGGTATTTGACGATGTGAATTGATCAAGGTGAGGGACTCAATCCACCATGTGTTGAATCTCCCCAGTTATTCATAGTATTGTCATGTTTTGGTCCATGCAATGTCTGTAAATGTGGTAGTACAAAAAAAATCTATAATTGGTTTGATTGGTCCATCTAATAATTTCCATTATGTAAAGCAGAGAATCATTACCAAAAATTGATATTAGAATACCTGTGAGGTTCTTACAATTATATTTATAATATTGGTGGTTAGCTTTGAGGCTATAAATCTAGGTTATTTGAAATCTTTACACGGGTGTATCATGTGATACACAATATATATAACCCCTTTCATTCTCTTCTTATCTTGTTTTATAGTTTTTCAAAACTTTTTGGTAATATATTCAAACAAAATGTGCTTCGAAGCATCATCTATCAAGTCAATTAATATCCCTTTGTCTTCCCTTTTTGTATACTTCTCCCTAGTGTTTGAATGAATTGGAGTAGTGGAATTATAAGGAAGAAGGGATTTTATATGAGTTGTGAGGCTTATTACTCATGTAATATTTCAAGGATTTATATATATTGTAACATATTGAGATAAGTGAATAGCGCCTTTATTAGACCTACTCAGAAGAGTGAGCATTACTTCATCTAGTTATCCAAATTTAGATAGTTTGATCATTTTTTTTACATCTGAGCCTTATAGTGGGTGTTGGAGCATTAGGGATCCTTTTTATGTAGCTTCTTGTGGTTCAAAGGCAAACATAGTAGCTTCTACTTGATTAATAAATTTGAAGGAGTTGGTTTTTGTTGATGTCAAAATATGTACCACAGGGTGCTTTTAGTGTTTGAGGAACAATTATAATTTTAGAATTCAAATGATTTAGAGCATGAGTAGAAAGTTTTGTAATTTAGCTACCTATGATGAAATAGAAGTAGAACAAGCAAATTATTCCATAATATTTATATTGGTTTGATGGTTGGGATCCACCTTGGCCCTATCTTTGCAAAGTGGAGCAATATGTGCTAGTATTAGTGAATTGTGAACAAATTCTAATCTACAGATTAATCTATGTGAATATTTACAATGATATTTAAGCTAAAGTGATCTAGTCAAAAAAGAAGTAAAAATGTAGGTTAATGTAGAGAAGAAAAGTGTTGTTGATATTTATTTCAGACATCATGATAAGTTCAAGTGTTTTCTAGGCATTCACTTAAAACTAATTTATGCAGTAGAACAACTTAAGCTCAAATCACAACATATATCAGGAAAACATCTAAGGAAGATAAGAAACAATAAATAAGAACTATGTTTCTTTTAAAGTTTTAATCCTTTAAGTAGATATATTATGCACATCTATAAATTTATATAAAATAAAATGAAGAAAATAAAGGAACCTTAAATTAATGTAGCATATGTGCAAGTTAACAATTTTGCATTCAAAAGGTACATGCCAAGAATTCAAAATAACTATTCAAATATAAGATTCAGAACAAACAATTGAGAGAGAAACCATATAGAAAATGGTGTAGACATATTTGGAAAATATTTTTAGAATTCCTTGCTATCATTAATAGCTTAAAAGTATACAAGTTTTGGATCAAAAACACCCTCCTTTTATACCATGGACAATACTCCTTTTATAGAAACAAGGAAGTATGTCTGTCAGTTGTATTAACCTACAAGTGTACAAATGTAAAGGACAACTATCCTTTTTATAAAGTTTATAGAATACACTAAAATTTCCAAAATGAACTAACCTATATGAAAATGTGCTAAAAGAATGCACATTCCTTTACAAAAGAATATCCCATTTTCAAAATTTACAATGTTTTAAAATAGAGAATATTCCTAACTAACTGGTTGATCCTGTGCTGATGAAGTCCCTTGGTTATATTGAATTAGCCTTATCAAATTTTGATGTTGCTCATCAATGAGTCTAAAATTAACTATGGGTTCAAGGAAGATCTCATCATCTTGATCCACTAAATCTTCAAGGTCTCTGTTATTTCTCTCCAAGGCTTCTTTAATTCTCCTCACCTCAAAAATCTTCTCTTCAATTGTTAGGACCATATCCATGACCCTATTGTTGTCAGTCCTTGACCTACCTTAGTTATTTCTCTTTATCTCTTACATAACCAAGGTGGTCCTATGCTTGAATTCATCATCAATAATTATGCCCATGGAGCTAAGTGTTGTAGGTTGGGAAATTATGGTCTTAAAGAACTATTATATCCTATCCATCAACACTTTATCATCCCTAAGTAGTTTTTACAAGATCTTGGATCACATGTTCAATCCCTAAATTTTATCTATAATTATTCCCATTATTGTGTTGAGATGGGCTAGGTTGATAGTCTTTAAACTTTGGATTTTATCCCCTATCAAGATGCTAATTAAATATTTCATCTTATCTTTTAAACTATGCCATTGAGTAATCAAACCCCTGGCTATTGCATCTTATTGGCCTAATACACCTTATCTTACTTTTGTTATCTTTAAAAAATTGAACATGTCATAAAAGGATGCCTAAAACATCTATATCATAACATTTGGGATAGATAAAATGGCTTGTCTCTTTAGATTATCCTTTTGCTTCTTTAGGTTCTTTATTTGTTGTTTCATGTCCTTGATACCAATCTACAATTGGGCTAATTAAGATTGGGCCAATCTAAGTATATATCATTCAAATATGGGGTCTTCACCTAGAATATGGCCTTATACTGGAGTTAAACCAACAAATGGTTCTATATTTTAAAAAATGAATTCCTCACCAGAAACCATGGCTCTCTTTTCAGTCACCCTCTCAAAACCTATAGTTTTTGGAATGAAATGGACTCCAACTAATGATTGAGTTATTGGAGGAGGATCTGGAGTCTCTATTTTGGTGCCACTTGACTCCTCAAGGGTTTCCATCTTTCTTTCCTTCTCCTCCTTTTTCAAGGTAATTATCTATGGTTGGAGCTCATTATGGACAGTTATGTTTACTGACTTTGTCAAGGCCCAAGAGTGTTGCAGAGTAAGAATATTTTCCAGCTTGTCGTAGATGAACCATTTAGGGATGGTTGGTCCTTGTAGCACATTTTATTCACTAAAGACATTGAACTCACTCAAAGGGTGAGTGAATTTTAATTTGGGTCTCTTTGTTCCTACTAAAACTAATGCAAGTTTAGCCTTTCTCTTTTGTGGGGAACAACTAAAACTATAATCAAAGCTAATTCCTTCCCTTTCTCCTTATCTACATCCTCAACCTAGGGTTTCTCCATCTATATTTCCTCTTCATCATATTAGTAAGTAGTGGACAAAATTTGCAATGCATCTTACACTATCTTACCTAGGTCCAATGCCACCACATCAATGTACTCAATTGGAGATCCTAGTTCATTGGGCTAGGCTAAATATTATTTCCCATTCATAGGTCTCCTTTATTTAGGCCTTTGTTCACTCTATACTTAAATATTTTGGACTTCCACTTGTTATTGTGGTTGCATGGGAGGAGGTTGAAAGGATTGACCTCCTAGCAAGTGGTACTACCTTGGACCAAGTTGCCAAATGTCATCACTTCCTTTTTGGTCCCTCATCAATCTAGCTTTTGGATTGATGCCATGTTTATTCAACCTATCCAATACCACTGTGAAGGATGAAAACTTGGTATATATTGAGTCATAGACTTCTAGATAATGTTCATAAGTCAAACTTATTTTTTTGGCCTTCAAATGTTTCCCAACTCTATCATTGGGGTCCCACTCTCTTAATTCATCATGTTGTAATTTGAAATATTCTCTATGCCTAGTAGCATATTCAATGCTATCCCAATACTAGAAGATGGGTCTACCAATAGTCAAGGGTGGAGATGTAGCAGTCCTTTCCTTTTGCTTCTACACAACCCATCTATACTATTACATATTTGAAATGCAACTTCCTACTCAGCCAATTTGTTTGGAACATGGGTTGGCAGTCTAAGTGGAGTGCATTATGTTCCCTCAATCTTGATGAGTGTATAGTCCAGATAAAACCAAATGTCTTAAATATACTTAATGGAATTCTTTATCAATCGTATAACTCTTGGCATTAGGTAGCCTGCTATAGCCTCATTCAAGGCAAGATAGATACAATCATAGATAAATTGAATATGGTCTCTATAATTGAAGATATGAATTTTTGAAAAGAAATGGGACACTATATGTGTCCTTTTAGGTGACCATCCCCTAAATTTAGGAATCTCAATTATGGCAAGTAGGGCATCCAAGAGATAAGACATCATATAGAAGTTTATCTTGGACCCTTTCTTGATTGTGAAGAATTGTTTACTTAAACTTGAGTTGATAACTTCACCAATGGGAGAGGTGATCTCCTTATCAATAAAAAAGTATACCAAGAGTACCCAAATTATATCAACATAAGTTATAGAGAGTTTTCCACACTACCTATTCAGCAAGTTCATTATCATCCTAATTCTAGGTCAAAATTAGCTGATGGAAATATTTCCACTAAGGTCAGAAAGCACATGGTTTTTAAAATATAACCATGGGACTAGGATGGATTTGAGGTCACTTTTATTATCACATTCATTAATTATGGGTATATCTACTCAGGGCTTAGGTAACTTATAATACTTCTAAAAATCAATGGGAGACACATAGGCAAGGTACTTACAAGTATGTTTATCGATCAACATATCCTTTTCAATTTTACAATGTTTAAAAATAGTTAGGAGGACATCTATATAATGAAGTACCTCTATTTTTGTGGTTGTATGGTGAAGGCTTACCATTTGTACTGTAACCAGGTCATAATATCTTATCTTGAATGATGCAATCTTCTCATCTTCCTTTATTATGGGCTAAAATTCCTCAATTATCCAAAAGAGATTGGACTAATTATTGTTTCCAATGTTTAATACCACAACATTAAATACTATGTCCTTAAAGACCCTTTTAAATTTGTGGTAAATTAGAGTTCTGTGTCATCTCTATGTTGCTTCCATGCCACCATGACTATGAGTTTTATAAATTGTTCACTAGTGGTCTATATTTTGCCTCTAGATTAGTTTGCACTTGCTCAAATAACAATTAAACTCTCTTGGGCTTGGTTATGATCAATTTATGATTGAATTAGGGATATTTAAATGCTTAGGGTTTTTTTATAGGTCACTTTGAGCTTCAATGGTGATGGATTTTTCACTCGAGTGAATTCGTGTCGTGGATTTGATTTGAACCTTAGCATTTATACCTTTACTTTTATGTGCCCAAAAAATCTCTATTTTTTCACTTTATACCCATATGACATCACTGTGGCATCTACATGGCACTTTTTATGGCATTTTATCCATTAATATTCAAAATGACCATTACTCTTTGAAAATCTTGCTTGATCTCACTCCATTGGATCTTCTTACATAGATCAATGTGAGCTATTGATCTCGATCTTATAAGTTTCATGCTATTGGTCATTATTTGTCCTAAGCCCTATGGTTATGCAAATTGGTAGTCATGTGGGGCTTCTCAAGCTATGCATATGTTTAGTTTCGTCAGTTGATACATGTTCACCACATGGTGGTACTACGAGCCTTCAGAGGTTCAATTGAATAGTCCACATATATCTTACTCCATTTGATCATCTAACTTTGATCTTACATGATCCATCGATCCTGCAAGGGTGCACAATGTTTAAGTTAGCATTGAGACATACAAGAACTTAAGTTAAAGTCTTTAGACTATGGTTTATTTCATGTTAATAAACACAATATAAACCATATACTAAAGTATTTAAGCTAAGTCTAATCATGATAAAAGGGGGACCCTTAATAATAAATGATTGAGTATGATGTATTTTAACCTAATTTTTTACCATATTAATAAATACAATAAAACTTTAGGATAAATTTTTTTAAGCTAACTTTTTAATAATGGGACCTTGCATTTGTTAGGCTAAGTCGATAGGCTAGACCTAAATAAGATGATAGGACATATGAGGACCAACCATGATATTTTAGATCAAAGTTTAGTCAAATATTTAGAAACATGACCACACTTTAGGATAAAATTTGAGCTAGCTTCATGGTGTTTATAATCAATCCCATGCAAATTTGAACTTGGTATATGATGGGATAAAAGCTAAATGAAAGGTTAATTTTATCATTAAAGCACTAAACTTTAAATATATTTATTCTCCAAATGGATCTCCATTGATCCTACAACATGAAGACAAACATGTTCAGTTATCCAAATGAGATTGGTTCCTAAGCTTCAATTTTATGACCTCATGGATGCCAATGATAGACTCATGGATGTCAACTGATGGTTTTGAGAATGTGAAATTTAGGCTTGTATAATTATTTATAGGGGCCAAAACTTGATGGTATTGTGGACATCAATGATGACCTCACAGATGTCAATTGATGATCGTGAGAATGTTATTTTTAAGCTCACATAATTAATTATAGGGATTAATATTTGATGGCCTCATAGACATCAATGACGTCCTCATAAATTTCAATTGATGATCGTGAGAATGTCAAATTTAAGTCCCATGATTATTAGGTCCCATAGGAACTTTGAATTGACACACATCATTAAATTAATTTTGTATGATGAACCATGGATCATTGATTATGATCTATCTAATCGAGTCAGATTGGATCCATGGATCAAAGTATTTGATTTATCGGGACCACCTCATTCTATTTTATCAATGTTACCTGATTGAAAGTGAGTTGTTGATCCTATGAAGATGAACATGACTTAAATTAGGCCCCATAAATGTATAAGACTTAGGATAAATTTTTAAGACTAAGGTCTTGTTTATGTTAACAAACACAAATAGGGCCTTAAGACTAAGACATTTATCTAAGTCAATAACATAGGAAAAGGACCTTGTTAATAATAAATTTGAACCAAGCTAGGAACATGATAAACAGACCCAACAAACCTTTAGACCATGTTAAAATAAAAGGGAATAAAGGCGAGGGGGGGCATAAATGAGACCAAGCTTATAATTTTTAGACTAAGGTTTGGTCATGTTGAAAAACATGATGAATTTTTGTATAAAAATTAACTTTAAGTCCTTAGCATTTTAAAAATGTTCCTACCAATTTTGATCCTACAAAATTTTGAATTTAAATCAAAGGGTCTATGTTAGGGTTTATGAATGAGGGTTATAGGGAGCTTGAACATAGATTTAATCTTGGAATTCCACAAACCAAAGTCTAGTAAAGCTCAATAGGTCTATTTAATGAGGGTTCCATTAAACTTACAACTTGAAACATGAAGATCAAGGTTAGTAATATTAGGCAAAGTTGAAGTAGAACTATGAACAAATAAGCTAACAAGAACATGGTGTGGATGTTCTTCAAATATGAATAATGTGAAAATAGATTAATAACACTCTAATCAAGTGAATTCTTAGTTTTAAGGTACAATTTGCACAATTTAACACATGGGTCCCCAATTTTCAAAAATAGTGGGTATGTTGACCTCAAAAAATGGTGACTCCTGAGGGAAAAAAAAAATATGTTAGAATTCAGAGTCTCTAGTCTAAACAAAGAATTAGAATAATTATTATACTTGATTAGCAACATTATTAAGACCAATCCATGGTTAAGACAAACCTTACTTCTACAAAATTATGATCAAACATCAAAACATAGCTATGTTGTGTGTGTGCTTTGATTCCCCTTACTATTTGCCATGGGATTCAGAGGAAAACTTTCAATATTCATGTCTTTAACCATTAACATTGACTTGAAACATATTTGGATATTCATTCAGAACCATGCTTTAGTTTAGGGTAAGGTTTGGGCATTGCTCTACTACCAACCAGGCATCCATAGCCCTGACATAAATACCTCTGGCTCAACTCAGGGCTTTGCTCCACTACTATCTAGATGTCTATAGCCCTGATGGAGATTACCATAATCACCTTTGCTTGAATTTTTTTTTTTTTTTTTGTAATAGGCTCTTAATTTTTAATTTTTTAGATCTTTTAGGATTTTTAACAAAGGTTGGGAAACAAGTTAGCTAGATTTAGGGATTTGGTTAAATGTTTGATCCTCAGACAATCACCTATGGTTGTAAATTTATCCCAACAATGGATAGTTGTTAAGTGCAAACATGTATGTGCCTTAATAATTAAAGCTTTCATCTTACATGTGAAATTATCCTCAAAACCAAATTTAGATCAAAATATTTAAATTCTCATAGAATAGTTGACCTATCTACCAGTCCTTATTAGTTTCTTTAAACTATAACATAAGCCTACATTTTAAACCCATGATAAAAAAATACTTGAGATTCATACTTGCATTTTTGAATTCTGGAGTTCTTGAGTACTTAAGATGAACTTTGAGTTGAGGGTTGTCCAAAGGACTTATTAGAAGCAAGGAACCAAGTAGAATAAGCAAACACATAAAATATAAAGCAAAGACAACAAGAAATCAAAGCAGGGAAAACAAATATATAAAAGCATATATACAAATAAGGGATAGGAAGGAAAGAGCAAAAAGAAACTAAACTAGATTACCTAATCTAAATCTAACTATTCTTATAGTTTACACCATGAAGACCTTAGGGGAATAACATAAAATTAATGCTTAAGGTATTGCCCATTGGTGGGTAAAGTGAATTCAACTCTTTATAGGTCTTTCAATTTGAAGGTGTTTTTTCCAAGTGTCTCAGCAATCTAATAGGGACCTATCCACAAAGGTGTGAACTTCCCATATTTACCCTTAGGTTTAGATGCTTTTTACCAGAGAAGAACTAGGTCTCCTTGCTTGAATACCTTTATCTTTGATCACTTATCAAACCACCTTTTCACTGTGGTTTGGTGCCTACTAAAGTTGGAAAAAGCCTCTTCTTTGGCATCTTCTATTTAAAAAATGTCCAACAATCTTGAATTTTTGAGTTCTTTATTTTCCTCCATTTATTCCTAAATGAACTTGTATTTAGGTAACTTGAGGGTGATAGGGAAGATGGGTTCTTGGCTATATACTAGCAAGAAGGGAATTGCCTTGATAGCCTGCTTGATTCTTGTTCTATCAACCCATAGGGCATATTTGATAAGATTTTTCCATGTTATGGGTTTGTCTATACTAGACTTCTTTATTTATTTCATCAAGTTCTTATTATTTGATTCGAATACTCCATTACCTTGAGGGTAATGGTTGGATAAGAACTTGAGAATAATACTATTATCATATGCCCAATCTATCATTTCAATGGATGTAAATGCAGATCCATTGTCACATGCTAGGGAGACTAGAGTTCCAAATCTGGTGCATATGTTTTCTTCTAAAAAGGTGATCACTTCTTTAGTTATACATTGCTTAGTGGCCACTACCTCAGTCCTCCTAGTGCAATAGTCATTAGTTATCAAAACATACTTATGACCTTCTAATTAATTAGGGTTGATCACTCTCACAAAATCTAGTCCCCATTAGGTGAATGGCTTGTAAATCATCACTGGTTGTTGTGGCATGGCTGCCTTGGGCTCCTTTTTGCTAAAGACTTGGAATGAATGGCATTCTCTCACATGCTTATGAGCATTCTTAAAGATGGTGGGACAATAATATCTATCTCTCATTTTTTTTTAGTTGTTTTTCTTCCAAACAAATGTCCACTTCTAGCTTCTCATGAAAAGTGCTCATTATCGCAGCAACTTCTTTTTAAATTCATCTTAGGTAGACACCTTCATATTTATTCTAGTATATCACTCCATTATTGATTAGGTAATGGGTTCCTTTGAGTCTTAGATCTCTCTTCTAATCCATGGTTATTCTTGTAGGACAAGTATTATTAATTAGCAAATAAATGATAGGATCATACCAATCATTAGTATAAAATATTTGTTGATCAACTTACATGACATTTAACTTGGGGTTAGCATTGGCAATGATTTGAATCAAACCTTGGCACCTTACCAATTTTTTATTCTTCATCTCAATGCCATATTCCTAGAGGATAGGCATCCAGTTACCTCTTCACTCTCCAAGTTCATTTTGGATCAACATGAGCTTTGTATTAGGGTCGGGTAAGATGGCATGCACTTTATTCCTAAGAATGTAGTGCCTAAATTTCTTTACTAATTTAACTAATTCACATGCTTGCTTATCAATCAAAGAATAATTTAACTCAATGTTCTTAAAATGGGTGATCATGAAAGCAATTGGTGGTCACATCCATCAATTTTGTGAAATAAAACTCCAACAATAGTATGATCAGAAGCAAAGGAGTAAAGGTAAAAATTCTTGGAGAGATTTGGACTTATCAGGAATGGAGTTTAACCAATTACCTCCTTGATATCCTTAAAATCCTTCTTAGTTTGCTTTTTCCAAGATATTTTCATATCCTTTTTTAGCATATCATTAAATGGTTTGATAATTTTTGTAAAACTAGAAATAAACTTCCTTACAAAGTTAATTTTTCCAAAGAATGATTTTAGTTATTTCTTATTGTTAGGAGGCTCCATCTTTGATATAAATTTTACTCTATCTAGATCTATAGAGATTCCCTCCTTAGTAATGACATGGCCTAACAACTTTCCCTTAGTAACATATAAAATACTTTTCTTTAGATTGAGGAAATACCATACCTTCTACACCTTTCAAATACCTGCTATAAATCATGATGTGGTCTTCCCTACTTTTAGAAAAAATAGTCAGATCATCATTGTATATAATGATGCATTTACCTACCAAACTTTGTAAAACATGATCCATGGCCCTTTATAATGTTGCTCCTATGTTGATTAGTCGAATGTCATCCTCTTGTATGCAAACCTACCCCATTTGGTAGTAAAAATAGTCTTCATCCTGTATTCTTGATTAACTAATACCTGGTTATACCCTAAAAATCCATCAAGAAAAGACATCATGATAGAACCAAAAATGCTTTTTATAACTTGGTCCATATAAGGTAAAGGACAATTATCCTATTTAAATGACTTATTTATATTCCTAAAATCAATACATATTCTTATTTCACCATTATTTTTCCTAGCTTGTACCAAATTGGCAACCCAGGTAAAGTGCCTAATGTGAAATATAATCTTGGTATCCAACAAATTTTTAACCTCTTTGAAAATCATAGGATCTAAAATAGGGTTGATAGGCATCTACTTTTATTTGCAAGGTTTACAGTCTTTCTTCAAGGGTATGGTATGAGTGATGACTTTTGAATAAAAAATCTTCAAGTCATCATAGGACCATGCTATTATGTCCTTATAGCTGGTTAACAAGTCTTTGGCTCTTTTATTTTCAATGCTAGTACATGTTGTCCCAATGTTAACTAGTTGAGGTTGATCTTTAGGTCCAAGATCAACTACCTTGAAATCCTTCCCACTTACTTTGGGAATCCTAGTATTCTTAGCCAGCTTATCTTGGTCAAATAACCTCTCTAAGGAAATCATGCCTTTTGGAATTTTGTTTTCAAATATACTATCCTCTTCAAGAGTATTCTCATTGGCCTCACCTATGACATGTGCCTCAAATATTCCTGAGTTGGTCATGAAATCCATGATTTTTTGGTCATAACTAAAAAAATATAGATGGTTTATGTTATATTAGACATAAGGGCAAGGAACTAGCTTAATGATAAAGTTATGAGAGTCATGATTTGGCATAAGGTTGGATACAGCTTAGGCAAGCTCATCAGTAGCCTTTTCTCTTCCCTACAGATGGAAACAATGTTGAATGCATTAAACTATTCTAGAAAATCCTAGACTCTAAACTTGTATCTCTTTAGATATGAAGATTTACACTGGTACCTACTCCTCACCTAGTTGACTATAAGTTATAAATCACTATGAACCAAGAGT
The DNA here is from genome assembly GCA_037957365.1 of Torreya grandis. NCBI lineage: Eukaryota > Viridiplantae > Streptophyta > Pinopsida > Cupressales > Taxaceae > Torreya > Torreya grandis. The sequence goes on along the minus strand of JARHVA010004826.1, from coordinate 413,414 downwards.
TACTTAAACTTATGTCTAATGTCAAATTGCAATCCTATAATCAAAGCTTCATAATCTACAAGATTATTAGTACAAAAAAATGAAGTCTATAAGCATATTTTAGTTCTTTCCCAATAGGATTGATAAGAACCAATCCTACTCCAGATCCAGACTTACACTTAACATTATCAAAATGCAATTTTCAAATTTTAGGAAAAGCATGAGAAGATTTATAATTACATACCTTAGAAGTTTTGAGAGTATACACTCATAATTTAGAATCCATCATGTTTATCTCATCAAAATCTAGCATGTTAACCCTTTCATTCACAAAATTATATTGTATGATCATGTGATTCATCCAAGGCTCTCTTTCCACTCTGATCTAGTCTGGGACTCCCTTCCATGGTAGCCACAAATGAGAATAGTCAACATACATATATCCATTTAGGGCCTTTGTCTATTCCCTACTTAAAAATAACCCATAAGCATCAAGAATGTCTACCACCTAGATGTCAATAAATTATTGCACGTTAGGTTTGGAGGCAAGTTTCATATGAACATTTAGTAATTCCCCAATCACCTTGACTCTAGACTTATCATCTTACTGAGTGAAAACTCTATCAGATTTGATAGGAGAGAAGCCAAGTTGTTTACAAATACATGTTGGCATAATGTTTGTGGATGCACTAGAATCTATAAAATAATTATGTAGATTCTTACAAACATTCTGACAGTAAGTAGAAAAGGTGGGGATTCTATTTTAGCTTTATACATAGTAACATTGGCATTATCAATTTTGGGTGGCTTACTAGGCTTTTTAGATAAGGAATCCAACAATGGATCTCTTTGCTCAGTGATCTATGTCAACTCATGTAATGTGATGTTAGAATTTATTTTCTTCATGTCCTCCACAATATTGTACCCAATTTTATTAGAAGAATTAAATCCATCAGTATTATGTTTAGAAGTACTTCCCTTTGGAGGCTCTGGGTTATTATTTGAAGTAGTATTCAAAGGAGTACCAAAGTTGTTTAGAGGTGTTGAAGTAGTCAAGGGATAATTATACTATTTGTTCCTTAGAGGGTAGGTCTTCTTGAGGAACAAATAGAAAGCATGAACTTCTTCAAGAATATAATCAAGTTCATTATCTTCTTGGAAAGGGAAGTCAAACATCTCCACCATGAAGGCTTGGTCAATAGATTTAGATCCTAATGTACCTACACCATTATCTTTTTTAGGAACTACTTCAAATGTATCCAACTCCTCTTGAAAGGCTTCAAAATATTTATAGAATTTAATGTAGTCAATCTCACTATCCCTAGTAGTGTAATGTACCCTATAATAATTAGGCAAAGAAATATCAATAAGATTAATGTCCATGGTATTATTAGCAGTAGATGATTCATTGTTATTATTGTTGTGAAAAATGCCATTGTGGAATCTATTATTGGGTCTATTGAATATTTGAAATGAAAAGTTCTTACCTGAGCTTTCTCCTATATGGCTAACTTGATTTTGCAACTAAACAAAATCCATGCTAATATTTTAGACCATCCTTAAATAGAGTCATTTTCACTCTTGGGAGCTTCTGAATTATGAACCAAATTATTATTAGCACGATTGGTTGGTATCAAATCCTTTTGATCGTTTGGATTAAATCCAATTATAGTATGGTTAAAAAATCCTAAGTTCTAATTAGGAGCAACATGGCTCAAGGGTAATTGGTTCAAAGTTGGGATTTGATTCAGAGCTGGCATATTCTAATTGTTATTAGGAAAGATATTCAAGGTGGGCATATGTTGGTTTACATTGGGAATCGAGTAAGCCATCTAAATTTGGGGATACATTTGATCATTAATGATTACTAATTCAAAATAAGCTAAGGCTAGAGTATTCATAGGTCCAACAACCCTCTTTATAAACACAGAGGTCATAGGATCTAAATCATCCTTATATATTTTTAGAGCTAAAATCATCAGGCTTGTAGGGATTTTTGTTTTGGATATACATATTTTGGAACCTAGGATTAAATGCTTTTATAGGTTTATTTTCATCCCTCTTGATCATGGTGAATTGTTGGTATAATACATGAGCACTAATAATTTTGCCAAATTGGTTGATGAAAACATTGTTAAAGTGGTCTCAACGATTAATGTAATTCTTAAATAAATTAAGAAACCATTCATATGCAACATCTTTAAAGGTAAAAGGAAATATTATAGAGGCTACATCCTCATGGACTATATTTAATAATCTTAATGCAGCTTTGAATGACTTAATATGTTCTTCTGTAGTCTCAATACTAATTAGACTAAATATTGGAAAATATTTCTCAAGGTTACAGGGAATGTCATGTACCACACCTAACACATTGATAAAAGAGCCACCCAACCAAGGAATATCTTGATTGGGATTGAATGTGTGAGCACCTTGAATTGGTGAAGTTGGCAGAGACTTAGAAATCTTACACTTACCTTTATCCTACCTAGCTCTTATACGGACTTCTAACTCGAGCAGGGATTCCTTGGTCTCTAAATGTGACCTTGTTCTGATTCATGGTAATTCTAGCTTGATAATTTTGAATCTTGTTTGAAATATGATGTGTCAAATCAATATTTACAAATAAAAATGATTAGACTTGCGCATTAAGCAAATTTTTCAAAGATTCATGTAAAGAATAATAAATGATGATAATGTTATTAGCTCAAAGAAGTGTCCAAATACATAAGTATGAATGATCTATGTGTGTTTAAGTCTAAATGAGCTAAAAATTGCAAAGTATTCATGAATCTTTGATCAAAATAGATATTACTAACCTCAAACCTATTGAATTCACAATTCTAAAGTTATCTTTACCAAAATCTAACATATGTCCTCAAAGAATATCAATATTTGTCTAAATGAGCACAAAGACTGGTCTAAAACCATGAAGATTACCAACCTTTACACAATTTTTCTAAAACAAACACAAATATGCAAAGGTTAAAGTGAGCTTTGAGCAAAATTCTTAAAAACTAGAAAAGATACAACAAATCTATAGAGAATATGGCCCTCCTTCTAGTGCCAATAGAGATTATACCTATTTATGCTTAAATATTTACCATAGGGTGTTCTTAGTGTTTAAATAACACTTCTAATTTTATAATTTAAATAATTCAGAGTATGAGTAGAAGGTTTTGGTAATCTAGTTACCTATGATGAAATAACGAAAGAGCAAGCAAACTGTTTTATAATATTTATATTAGTTTGGTGGTTGGGAGCCACCTTGGCCCTATCCTTGCAAAGTGGAGTAATTTATGCTAGTATTAGTGAATTGTGAATAAATTCTAATCTAAATGTTGATCTAAGTAAATATTTAATATGATATTCAAAATAAAGTGATATGGTCAAAAAAGAAGTAAAAAGGTAAGGAAAAGAAGAAAAGTGTTGTTGATCTTCATCTCAGACATCATGACAAAGTTCAAGTGTTTTCCAAGTATTCACTTAAAACCAATATGTGCATTAGAATAGCTTAAGCTTAAATCACAACATATATAGGGCAAACTGCTAAGGAAAATAAGAAACACTACAAATAAGAACCATGTTTACTTTAAAGTTTTACTCCTTTAAATAGATAGTTGATGCACATCTACAAATGCAAAGAAAATAAAATGAATCTAATGAAGGAACCTTCAATTAACCTAGCATATACACAAGTTAACAATTATGCATTCAAAAGGTATGCACCAAGATTTCAAAATAACTATTTAAATCTAAGATTATAAACAAATAATTGAGAGAGAAACCATATAGCAAATGATGTAGATAAATTTGGACAATCTTTTTAGAATTATTTGCTAGCATTAATAGCTCAAAAGTATACAAGTTTTGGCTCAAAAACTCCCTCCTTTTTTACCATGAATAATACTCCTTTTATAAAAATAAGGAAGTATGTCAGTCAGTTGTATTAACCTATAAGTGTACAAATGAAAAGGACAACTATAATTTCTATAAATTTTCTAGAATACACTAAACTTTCCAAAATGCATTGACCTATAGGAAAATGTGCTAACAAAATGTATATGTGTTTACAAAATTAATATCCCATTTTTAAAATTTATAATGTTTCAAAAAGAAGAATATTCCTAACTAATTGGTGGACCCTATGCTGATGAAGTCCCTTGGTTCTACTAAAGTATCCTTACCGTATTTTGATGTTTCTCATCAATAAGTCTCAAATAACTTCAGGTTCAATGAAGAGCTCATCCTCTTGATCTACTAGGTCTTCAAGATCTTTGTTGGTTCTCTCCAAAGATTCTTTAATGCTCCTTACCTCAACAATCTTCTCTTCAACTATTAGGATCATAACCATAACCCTATTTTTGTCAGTCTCAGACCTACCTTGGCTCTTGATCTTTACCTTTTGTATGACCAAAGTGGTCCTATGCTTAAACTCATCATAAATAATGATGGCCATGGAGCTAAATGTTGTAGTTTGGGAAATCATGGTCTTAAAGAACTGTTCAATCCAATCTAGTAACTCTTTATCATCCCTAAGGAGTCTTTCCAAGCTCTTAGACCACATGTTCAATCCTTGAATTTGTTCTATAATCAATCCCATGACTATGTTGAGATGGGCTAGGCTAATAGTCTTGAAACCTAGGATTTTACCCCCTATGAAGATGCTAATTAAATCCTTCATCTTATCTTTTGAACTCTACCATTGAGTAATCAAACCCTGGTGGTTGTATCTTGATGGCCTAATACACCTTGTATTACTTTTTTTATCTTAAGAGAATTGAACATTTCATAAAAGGATGCCTCAAACATATTTTTCATAATATTTGGGACAAATAAAACACCTTGTCTCTCTAGATTCTCCTTTTGCTTCTTTAGGTTCTCTATTTTCTATTTCATGCCCTTGATGTCAGTCTACAGCTGGAATGATTGATATTGGGCCAATCTAAGTATATCTTCTTCAAAGATGGGGTATTCACCTGGCTTCTAGACTTCCACTGGAGTTAAACTAACAAATGGTTCCACCTTTTGAAAAATTAATTCCTCATTAGCAACCATGGCTTTCTTTTTAGTCACCCTCTCCAAACCTATAGTTTCTAGATTGAGCTAGACTCTAACTGATGATTAATTTATTGGAGGAGGCTCTAGAGTCTCTATTTGGGTGCCACTTTAATCCCTAAGGGAATCCATATTTATTTCCTTCTACTCCTTCTACAAGGCAATTATCCATGGTTTGAGCTCATCATGGATAGTTATGTTGACTAACTTGGTCAAGGCCTAAGAGTGTTGCAGAGTAGGAATGTTTTGTAGCTTGTTATAGATGAACCATTCAGGGATGGTTGGTCCTTGTAGCACATTTTATTCACTAAAGACATTGACCTCACTTAAAAGGTGAGTGAAGGTTAGTTTGGGTCTCTTTGTTCCTACTAAAACCAAAGCAAGTTTAGCCTTTCTCTTTTATGAGGAATAACTAGAACTATATTCAAAGCTAATTCCTTCCATTTCTTCTTCTCTGCCTCCTTAGCTTGGGGTTTCTCCACCTTCATTTCCTCTTCTTTAGATTGGTAAGCAATGGAAAAAATTTGAAATGCATCTTCCACTATCTCACTTGGGTCCAATGCCACCATATCAATGTACTCAATTAGACATCTTAGTTCATCAGCCTAGGCTGAAGATGATGTCCCCTCCCTAGGTCTCCTTTATTCAAGCCTTTGTTCACTTTATACTTTAGGATTTGGGACTTTCACTTACTATTGTGACTGCATGGGAAGAGGTTGAGAGGGTTGACCTCCTAGCAAGTAAAATTGCTTTGGACCAAGTTGCCAAATGTCATCACTTCATTTTTGGTCCCCCTTCAATTTTGATTCTATATTGATGCTACATTTCTTCAACCTATCCAATACAACTATGAAGGATACAACCTTGGTATGTATTGATTCATAGACTCCTAGCTGATGTTCATAGGTAAAACTTATTTATTTGGCCTTCAAATGTTTCCCAACTCTATCATTAGGGTCCCAATCTCTCAATTCACCATGTTGTAACTTGAAAGATGCTCTATGCCTAGAAACATATTCAATGTTATCCCAATGTTAGAAGATGGTTATACCAATAGATAAGGTTGGAGGATGTAGTATTCCTTTCCTTTTTCTTCTACACAACCCATCTATACCATTGTATATTTGAAATGCAACTTCCTACTTGACCAATTTATTTGGAACATGGACTAGTAGTCTAAGTGGAGTGAACTATGTTCCCTCAATCCTGATAATTGTGCAATCTAGATCAAACCATATTTCCCCAATGGACTTAATGGAATTATTTTCTAATGGGTTGACTCTTGGCATTAGGTAGCCTACTATAGCTTCATTCAAGGTAGGATAGATGCAATCACAGATAAATTGAATATGGTCTCTATACTTGAAGATATGAAATTTTGAATAGAATTGGAACACTATTTATGTCCTTTTAGGTGACCATCCCCTAAATTTGAGGATCTTAATTGTGGCAAGTAGGGCATCTAGGAGATAAGACATCATATAAATTTTTTTCCTAGACCCTTTCTCGACTGTGAAGATTTTTTTACATAAACATCAGTTAATAACTTCACCAATGAGAGGGGTGAGCTCCTTCTCAATCATGAAGTATATTAGGGGTACCCAAAGGCTATCAATATAAGTTTTAGTGGGGTTTATACATAACATGTTCATCAAGGTCGTTATCATCCTAATTCTAGGTCAGAATTGGCTAATGCAAATATTTACACTAAGGTCAAAAAATACATGGTTTCTAGAACAAAACCATGGGACTAGGATGGCGTTGAGGTCATTTTTATTAGCCCATCCATTAAGTGTGAGAATATATAATCAGGGCTTAGGTGATTTATAATAATTTTCAAAGGTAATGGGAGACACCTAGGCAAGGTACATACGAGTATGTTCATTGATTAGCACACTCTTTTCAATTTTACATTATTTGAAAATAGGAAGGGAATTTATACAATGAATTACCTCTAGTTTTGTTGTTGCATGGTAAAGGCTCACCATCTATACTAAAACTAGATCATAATATCTTGTCTTGAAGGATCAAATCTTCTCATCCTCCCTTGTTATGAGATATAATTCCTCAATTGTCCAAAAGAGCTTAGACCAATTATTGTATCTAGTGTTTAATACCATAGCATCAAATACTTTATCCTTAAAGACATTTCCTTCTGAATCTATGGTTAAGTAGAGCTCTGTGTCATTTCTATGTCACTTCCATTCCACCAAAATTATGAGTTTTATAAATTACTCTCTTGTGTTCTATATTTTGCCTCTGGATTAGTTTACACTTGCTCAGATAGAAATTAGACTCTCTCAGGCTTGGTTATGATTAATTTGTGATTGAATTAGGGCTTTATAGATGTTTAGGGTTTTTATATAGGTCACTTGAAGATTTAATGGTGATGGCTTTTACACTTGAGTGAATTCATGTCTTGGATTTGATTTTAACCTTGAAATTTATACCTTTGCTTTTATGCACCCACAAAATGTCTAATTTTATCATTTTCTACCCATGTGGCATCTCCATGGCATTTTTCATGGCATTTTATCCATTAATATAAAAAAATTGATCAATTCTCTTTTAAAATCTTACTTTTTCTCACTCCATTGGATCTTCTTACATATATCAATGTGAGCTATTGATATCGATCCTACGAGTTCAATGTTATTGTTTATTTTTTATCCTAGGCCCCATAGTTACACCACTTGGTAGTTCCATGAGGCTTCTTGAGTTCTACACCTTGTTAGTTTCATCAGTTAACATATGTTCACCATGTGGTCATCTCATGGTATTTTTAATGTTTGTTTGAATAGTCCATAGAGATCTCACTCCATTCGATCATCTCCCTTCGATCTCATATGAGCCATCGATCCTGCAAGGGTGCATGATGTTTAAGTTAACATCAGGATATATAAGAACTTATGTTAAAGACTTTCGATTATGGTTTATTTCATTTTAATATACATGATATAAACCATAGGCTAAATTATTTAAGCTAAGTCTAATCGTGATAAAAAGGGGACCCTTAATAATAAAGGATTGAGTATAATGTTTTTAAACCTAAGTTTTTACCATATTAATATATATGATAAAACTTTAGGGTAAAAAGTTCTAAGCTAAACTTTTAATAATGGGATCTTGTGTATGTTAGGTTAAGTTGATAGGCTAGACCTAAATAAGATCATAGGACATATGGGGACCAAGCATGATATTTTAGACCAAAGTTTAGTCAAATATCTAGAAACACAACCACACTTTAGGATAAAATTTGAGCTAGGTTCATGGTGTTTATAACTAATTCCATTCAAATTTGAACTTGGTCTATGATGAGGTAAAGGATAAATAAAAGGCCAATTTTATCATTGAAGCACCAAACTTTAAACATGTTTATTCTCTAAATGGGTCTCCATTAATCTTGCAACATGAAGGCAAACATGTTCAGTTATCCAAATGAGATTGGTCCCTAAGCTTCAATTTAATAGCCTCATAGATGTTAATGTATGGTCACAAGAACATAAAATTTACTCTCATATAATTATTATTAGCGGATAAAACTTGATGGTCTCATAGACATCAATGACAACCTCACAAACATAAATTGATGGTCATGAGAAAATCAATTTTACGCTCGTATAATTAACTATAGGGACTAAAATTTGATGGCCTCATAGAAGTCAATTGATAATCGTGAAAACATCAAATTTAAGTCCCATGATCAATAGGTCCTATAGGAAATTTGAATTGACATAGATCATTTGATTGATTTTGTATAAGTAGCCTCAGATCATTGATTATGATCCATTTGATCAAGAAAGATTGGCTCTATGGATCAAAGTCTTTGTTTCATCAAGTTTACCTCACTTCATTCAATCAATGTTACCCGATTAAATGAAAGCCATCGATCCTGTGAAGAAGCACATGACTTAAATTAAGACCCAAAAATATATGACTTAGGATAAATTCTTAAGACTAAGGTCTTATTTGTGGTAACAAACATGAATGGGGCCTTAGGACTAAGACATTTATCTAAGTCAATAACATAAAAAAAAAGATCTTGTGATAATAAATTTGAACCAAGCTAGGACCATTATAAAAGGACCCAACAAACCTTTAGACCATGTTAAAATAAAAGGGAACAAAATAGGGGGGGATGTAAAGGGGACCAAGCTTATAATTTTTAGGCCAAGGTTTGGTCGTGTTAAGAAACACGATGAAGCCTTAGTATAAAAATTAACCTCAAGTCCTTAGCATTTTAAAAGTGTTCCTACCAATTTTTCTCTTGTTAAATTTTAAATTTAAATCAAAGGGTCTGTGTTAGGGTTTTTGAATGAGGGTTTCAAGGAGGCTAAACACAAATTTAATCTTAGATTTCCACAAACCAAAGGCTAGTAAAATCCCAACTAGTTTATTTAATGAGGGTTCCATTAAACCTATAAATTGAAACATGAAGATGAAAGTTAGAAATATTAAGCAAAAATGAAGTAGAAATATGAACAGATAAACTAACCAAGACATGGTGTGGATGATCTTCAAATATGAATAATGTGAAAACATATTAATAACACTTTAATCAAGTGAATTTTTAGTTTTAAGGTATAATTTGCACAATTTAACACATGGGTCCCTAATTTTTAGAAATAGGGGGTATGTTGACCTCAACAGATTCATTATATTTATTTTGGATTAGGCCTAAGCCAATCCCCATTTCTTATTTTTGTGATCCAATCAATGGGATCAATAATTGAGATCAATCCATAGTTGTTGGTGTGGGATAGTTCAAACACTTCCTTTGCTTGGTTTGGTTGGGTTGAAGACTAATTACATAGATAGTTTTTCCAAATTTAGATCACAAGATTTACTTGTTAATATAAGTGTGTAATGTTTGTGTGTTTTTTATTCCCTTTGAATATATTTCAGTGCCCCAATCCATATATCTAACTAGTTTAAATGAGTTAAATTGATTGTGCATGATTTTACCTCCTCAATTAATATCAATCAGCTATTATTTGATGTGATGACTGCCCTTTTCCTTATAGGTTATTTGATACATGCCTTATTTGTATCTGATGTGACTTAGCATCCTTTTATCTATATCATTTATTTTATGACCCCACCTATCATTCTACCACATAATCTATGTCAAAAAATATGTAATGCTCAAGTGTCTTGTCATTAATTGTCTTGAATAATCATTATCCATCCTTTTGTTGGATGGTGGATACTAATCTTATTAGAATGCCTAGTTATCGACAAGGGGGGTATGGGGGACAATGCCCCCCGCCCCACCCCCACCCCCACCCCCACTATTATTACCATTGTAAAATATTATAATTTCATAGTAAATCTAGATTGTTCACTATTAGGTCACAGATCTAATGATAAAAATTATGTGGGTACATTTTTCTCTAATATGTAACTCTCATTTGATATGAGGGCATTTTTTAATCATGATGACACACTTTGTATGGGTGAAGAAGAGATTACAGTGGATATATTATAAGTTTATCCATTCATTTTTTGGCTTGAATAAGAGAACTAGTTGTTTTTATGTGGATGTATCCTATATTGGGTGAACCATGTTAAATTCATGTCTCTCTTGTATTGTGTTTTTTTCATTTTATTTGCATCTTTAATTCATTAATATTGATTTGAATTTTATATTCCTAATAAATGGTATCAGATTCAAATGTTTATTTGGCAGATAAACTCATAGGAAAAGAGGGTTTCTAGTTTGAGAGGGAGCAATGGTATAAGAATGCAAGTTTAAGGTCAAGAAGTTCAATGGCCAAAAATATTAGCTATTAAAGATGAAAATGGAGGAATATTTATATCATAAGGATATTTTCCTACCATTAAGCATAATAGTAAAGAATTTTTTGACTATGAAGGATGAAGAATGGGAGTTTCTTGACAGGAAGGCACTAGGAATAGTACAATTGTGCCTCAAAGCATCGATGGCCTTCAATATTTCAAAAAAATACAATTGAGGATGTGATAAAGGCATTGGATAGAGTGTACAAAAAACCCTCAGCCTCCAACAATGTTTTTTTTTTTGAAGTGTTTGATGTTAAAAGGTGGGTCTTTTTGTTTATCATTTCAATGAATTTAACATGGTAAAAAATTAGTTAAGTTTTATAGGAGTAAACTTTGATGATGAGGTTATAATTTTTTGATTTTATGCTCATTTCCATAAAGATAAAATAGCTTGGTCATGGTTGTGAGTGATTCTATCTCTGGTTTAAACACTTTAAAGTTTGATGATGTTATTGGTGTTATTCTTAGCTAGGAAATGTGATGAAAAAGCATAAGTGAGACGTTAGGTAATGTTTTAATTATGGAGAATAGGGGAGGACAAAAGTATAGAGGAAAGGGCCCAAGAAATCATGGGAAGTCTAAGAAGGGTAGATCTAGATCTAGAAGAACATTGGTATACTAGATTTGTGGGAAAAAGGACACTTGAAGAAAGATTGTTGGTTTTGAAAAGGAAAACAAGGATATGGACAAAAAGATAAAAATTAAGAAGAAAATGTAGTAGGTGACATGTTGCAAGATGATTTAATCTTTTTATTAGATAATATTAATGATTCCTAGGTGTTAAATTTAGGGGCTTCATTTCATACTACACCCCATAGGAAATATTTTCAAGACTATGTTCAAATTGAGTTTGGATAGGTTTATTTGGGTGATGGTGAACCTTATAAAATTATTGAAAAGGGTAAGATACAGATAAAATTATAAAATGGAAACAAATGGTTGTTGAAAGAGGTAAGGCATGTTCTTAAGTTGAGTATAAATCTAGTTTCAATAGGGCAGTTGGAAAGTGAGGGATTCATAGTTACATTTGTAAAAAAATCATAGAAGGTCACTTAAGGATCACTATTAATAGGAAAATGAGAGAATATAGGTACATTATATTTATCTACTGGTAATGTTGACTCTTATATTGATTTAGATTATACAGAAGTAGATATAAAATTATGGCACTATGAACTTGGGCACATGAGTTAGAAGGGGATGCAAGTTCTCCACTCAAAGAATTTGTTACCATATTTGAAGAAGGTGGATTTGGATTTATATGAGCACTGTGTGTATGGGAAGTGAAAGAGAGTAATATTTCTCAGAGTTGGGAAGATAAAGAAGGATTGAAATTTAGAGATTGTGCATATAGATGTATGGGGACTAGCTCAAGTATATCCCTTGGTGGCTCTTCATATTATATTTCTTTTATTGATGATGCAACTCGAAAAACTTGAGTTTATTTCACACCAAAAAAATATAATGTTTTGGATATTTTTAAGAAATGGAAAGATTTGGTTGAGAATGAAATAGGAAATAAGTTTAAGTGCGTCAAATTAGACAATGGAGGTGAATACTATAGCAAGGAGATTGATAATTATTGTTCATCCCATGTGATTCATAAAGAGAAGACAATTCCAAGGACACCACAATAAAATGGTGTGTCAAAAAGGATAAATAGGGAAATCATGAAGCATGAAAGGAACATGAGATTACATGAAAGATTGCCCTTATAGTTTTGGGCATATACTATGGATATTTATATTTAATTAATACATAGAGGGCTTTCAAGTCCTTTGGATGGTGGCATTTGAGAGGAAGCATGGATAGGTAAAAAGTTAGACTATTCCTTTTTAAAGACTTTTGATTGTGAAGAATTTGCCCATATTAATAAATAAAATATAACCAATATTGAAGCAAAATCCAAGAAATTTACTTTTATTATATATGAATTTAATGAATTTGGTTACCATTTATGGGATTTTGAAAATCACAAAATCATTAGAAGTAGAGATGTGATCTTTAATGAGAAGGTTATGTATAGAGATTAGTTGTAGGGAAAGAAACAAAAAAAAGGAAAATATAGATATGCATTACTTGATGAAATCATTGAAAATGAGATTCCAAAAGTGATAAAAAAATCAAAATGTGTAACAACTATAACAACAATGAAAAGTACCTCAAACTCTTGAAAGTGTAGTTAGAAGATCTACTAGAGTAAGTAGATTCCCTAAACGATACTCTCCTTCACTTTAGTATTTATTATTGAATGATGGTGGTGAGCCAAAAATATATGAATCAATGTATATAGAAACCATAAAAAAGTGGGAACAAGGCATGAAAGAGGAGATGGATTCCTTGGTACATAACCAAACTTGGGATTTGGTTTAGTTACCTACAAGTAAAAGATCATTGTAGAATAAATGAGTTTATAGGTTAAAGGAAGAATATTTAGGCAAAATAGGTACAAGGCTAGACTTTTAAAAGGGTTTACATAAAATAAATGTATATATTTTGATGAAATATTTTTTCTAGATGTTAAAATGACTTCCATAAGAACTGTTTTAAATTTGGTAGCAGTATAAGATTTTCACCTTGAATAATTAGATGTGAATACTAATTTCCTTCATGGTGACTTGGAGGAGGAAATATATATGGAGTAACCACAAGGATACAAATTCAAAGGTAAGGAAAAAATGGTGTCCAGGCTGAAGAAGAGTTTGTATGGCCTAAAAAAAGCTCCAAGGTAGTGGTACTTAAAATTTGACATGTTTATGATAGAACAAGGTTATAGTAGATTCCATTATAACCATTATGTTTATTTTAAGAGATTAGATGATGAAATATATATTATCTTGTTATTTTATGCAGATGGCATTCTTGTTTTAGGGTCTAACATGTAGGATATAAATTAGCTCAAAAAAAACCTAGCAAATTCATTTGTAATGAAGGATTTGGGTAATGCAAAGCAAATACTTGGTATGAGAATAATAAGAGACAAAACAAAATGACACTATCTTAAGAAGAATACATCAATAAGTTGTTAGTGAGGTTCAATATGTAAGATGTGAAACCGGTGAGTATACCTTTGGGAGGTCACTTCAAATTAAGCAAAGAATAGTGTCCTAAAATGTAAGAAGAAATTAATTACATGTCCAAAGTTCCCTATGATTAAATAGTTAGAAGTTTAATATATTATATGGTGTGCACGAGACCAAAAATTAATCATATAGTGGGTGTTGTCAGTAGGTTTATGAATAATCTAGGAAAAGAGCATTGAGATGCAATCAAGTGGATTCTTAGGTACTTGAGAGGGACCACGGATAGATAATTGTGCTATAAAGGGTCATATGTTACCTTACAAGGATATGTTGATGCAAACATGGCTAGAGATTTAGATGGAAGGAGGAGCACCATAGTTTATGTATTTACTATTGTTGACATAACAATTAGTTGGATTCAAAATTATAGAAGATAATTGTTTTGGCAACTACAGAGGCAAAGTATGTTGCAATTACATAAGTAAGCAAGGAGATGATATGGATGCAATGGTTCATGTAATAGTTGAGGCAAAAGAAGGAATATTTTAAGTTGTATATTGATATCCAGAGTGTAATTAATTTAGTAAATAAATCAACATTCCACTCAAGAACCAATAATATACAACTTAGGTATCACTTCATTTGTTCAGTTTTGGAGGATAGTCAACTGAAGTTGGAAAAGATCCATACAAGTCAAAATCTTGTAGATATGTTAACGAATGTAGTCACAAAGGAGAATATGGAGAGTTTTTAAGCTTCAATAGGTATTCAAGGATAAAAAATAATATGAGAAATATGTCAGGGTCAAAGTTCAAATAAAAGTCCAAGGAAGAGTTGTAGCAGTGGAGTTGCAGTAATTAGTCTCTAAGTGGGAGATTATTAGATGGTGGACCCTGATCTTATTAGAATGCCCAATTATTGATAGGGGGTGTGCGTGGGGGTAACACCCCCCAACTATGGTCACCATAGGGGTCTATGGGGGGCAATGACCATACATGGATCCCCCTATTAGGAGTTTGGGGGTAACACCCTCGAAGCACTGTTTTTGTGAAAATGCATTGTAAAATATTATAATTTTATAGTAAATCTAGTCCATTCACTATCAGGTCACAAATAATGATATAAATTATGTTGGTGAATTTTTTCCCTAATATGAAACCCTCCTTTGATATGAAGGCATTCTATAATCATGGTGGCACACTGTGTGTGAGTGAAGAGGAAATTATAGTGGATGTATTGCAAGTTTATCCCTTCATTTATTGGATTGAATAAGAGAAGAACTAGCTATTTCTATGTGGATGTAGCCCATATTGAGTGAACCACATTAAATTTATGTCTCTCTTGTATTATTTTTTTTTCATTTTATTTTTATCTTTATTTCATTAATATAACTCTACGTTCTATATTCCTAACACCTTTCACCATACTTGTCTTGTCAATATCATCTTCCTAGACTTATTTTATGATATGGTGTAGTTGTTGCTAGTTTTCCTTCCTTCAAGTTGTCTTTGCCAATTGGTCACAGTCTACAATGATCAATCCTTGAGTTATGTTCTAATGTGTTGAAACTTTAATATCACATTATACAAACATTGTAATCCTAAAAAAACAAACAAAATCACAAAACATCATTAAATAAAAATCCAAATCTACATGGTGATACTTGGCACCCTCTCTTTTTAGCAACATGAATGATAGAGACTAACGATAGTAAGGCTTAATCCTATAACCATTAACACATTCTAGCAATATGGTTCCCTATAGATCTTTTAACACAATGGTACCTTGTTTTGAGAATTCATGAATAACATAGGGTCTCTTCCATCTAATGCATAGTTTTATCAAGAATGCCTTAAATCTACTCTCTTACAACAGTACCACTTGTTCTATATGGAATTGCTTATAAAATAAGTTGTGATCATACCATGATTTGTGGCTTAACTTGTGGATCTATTGTGTCCATTGTGCCCTTTGTCAAATTTAATCTATTATAACTAAGTCCATTAATATTTTCTTCAAGGAATCTTTCTCACCTATCCTCATAACCATTACAATGCAGACTTGGAATAATGTACTCCATAAGGATTACTGCTTTAAGACCATAGACAAGTTGAAAGGGAGTGAAACTTAAAGAACATTTTTAGTTTGTTTTATATTCCTAAAGAATCACAAGAATGCAATCCTCCAAATCATCCCTTTGCACATTAAATATTTTTGTAAACATTTTTCCCAATACTTTATTTCATGATTCAATTTGTCCATTTGCTTGAGGGTGATAAGTTGTGCCCTTGTGATGCAAGATCATAAATTCCTTAGTGAGATTCTTGATAGTGTTATTAAGGAAATGAATTCCTCTATCACTGACCAAATCTTTTAATAATGTTTTCATTTAATAATTTGGTAGCATCTTTTACACCGTAATCTTTGGTTTCAATATCCTCTACCCACTTGGTGAAGTAATTTATCAAAATAATGTATTGTGCATGATATTATTTGCTTGGATGACTTGTAGGTCTAAAAAAATAAATTCTCCATTATTCAAATGGTTTTTTTGTGAGCATTGGAACCAAAAGCATCTCATCATGATGATTTGGATTTCTTGTTTTCTAACACACATAATAATGCTTGGCTACCCTGTGCGCATCCTAAAAAAAATTGACTGCCAAATACCACTGTATAAAATTTTCTTATAGTGGCTTCATCTATGAATTTACCCCCTATAATTATGATGTGCTTCTTGAATAACCTATGGTCATTCATGTTCTAATGCGACTCTATGCAACACATTATCTTTCCCATTATTATATATATATATATATATATTAATGAGACTGTATGGGATAGCTCAGGTGACCACTTGATTTTTATCCTTTTCCATATAATGCACAAGAAAATTTCCTTACTCCAATAAGTTTTTGATATCCTCCATACTATATTAGATTTCAATAGACTTGAATAAGTGCACATATTGGGACTCATCCTCTATTTCATTTGGTTCTTCACCATTTTGTAGCCTACTTAAATGAATTGGTCTAACATTTTATCGACCTAGATTTACATTGATTCAAAATTTAAACTCTTTAAATATCATAAGATAACTAGAGATATATCCTCCCAACATTGGCTTATTAACCAATATCACAATGCCTAGTGGTTAGTAAAAAACTCAAACAATGTGGCTAATAGATAGTGTCAAAATTTTTGCAATGCAAATACCATAGTTAAGGCCTCTCTTTCTATAGTTTTATAGTTATTATCTACTATTGATAGATTCTTTCAATCAAAATGTATGGGGTGATCCAACCCACCATCCACTAGATACACTAAGACAACCCCTAATGAAATACCAAAAGCATCCACATGTACATGGAATGGCTTCTTCCAATTAAGAAAAACTAAAATAGATTATGTTACCAACCTTTGTTTAAATTCGATAAATGTTTATTGGAATTTTGAAGTCCACTTAAACTTTTTATCCTTTCACAACATTTTTTCCATTAGCATAGATATGGCCACGTATACTTTGATTAAAAAATTATAGTATCCTTTATGACCCAAAAAGGTAAGTACTCCTATAGAGTTGGTTGGGGGTGGTATACACTGTTACAATAATCTTTGACTAGTCAACCAAAATTCCATCACTACATACAACATGGCCCATAAGAACACCAAAATGTGTGAAAAATAAGCACTTCTTTAAATTCAGAGCAATGCATAGAACTTGACACCATTCTAACATTATTCATAGTTTTGATAGATGCTCTTTAAATAGATAAAATACAAACAAGTCATCCAAATATACTTACAAAAAATCATGAATGAAGTCTTTATATATAGTTACTAAATCTATAGAGAAAACTACTAGTGCATTATTCAAACTAAAATACATTACTTATATGTGAATGACCTCCATTCAGTTTCAAAAGTTATCTTAGCTTGGTCCTATTATACGATCAAAATATGATGTTACCTACTAAATCTATATGTGAATGAGTACACTTCATAACCTATTACTAAATTGAGTACTGCATCTGTGAAAAGTGTTGGAAAAGGATCATTGATGTAGACATAATTGAGTGTGTGGTAGTCTCCACGAACCCATATCTCCCTAAACTTATTTGGTTGTATCACTATGGGACTCACCCAATCTACTTTTTCAACTAAAAATGATTCTGGATTTTTACATTTAATCTAGTTTAGACTTTAATTTTATTTCCATGTTGGGGTTTATCTTGTATGAGAAATTTTTAATGGGTCGAGTGCATTCTTTCAAATATATGTGCATCTCCCCCAATAATAGATGTACACCTTTTCTATAAGAGAATTTGGTCTAGAAAACATCTTGATAGTATCATAGCAGTTGTAATGCCTCTGATATTTATTCTAATGTTTTCTTTAATATTTTTCAAAGGTTCTTGATATACTTTGTTTGATACATTGGGTAGAGCCTTTCGTAGATTGATTTCCCCTTCCCATTCTATAACTTTTATATTACATAGTTTTTCCTCTTCAACTTGTTTTAAGCTCTAGGCTAGTGTTGTTTTAAATCCATATCTCTGTCACCATCAATATATTCCATCAAATTGTTTTTTATTCTATTACAAGGATTAATAATAGCTTATTCCTATTAACTTTCCTTGTAATTTTGAAGTTCCATATTCAAATCATGAGTTGTTTCCTACTGTGATGATGACTATCTTATAGCTCCCAAATATTTTGCTTGCCCATGACATAAAAATATTTTAAGCTTATACGATGAATTTTGTACCAAATTTTTATCATCCTAAAACATAAATTTTTAAATTAAAAATTATTGCACTTGTTCCCAATGTTTGGTCTCTCTCTTGCACTCTTGATGCATGTACTAGGACATTAGTAGTGGTGCTAGTTTGTGGATAAAAATGTGTACCCAATACCTCAGCTCTAGTCCTTTCATAGACAATATATCTACACATTGATGAATGTGCATCTCAAGACATTGTTCTTCTTGAAATAAAGGCCATTTCACCATAGGTAGTAATTAAAACCATGCATGTAAAAACTCACATGCATTTTCCTAATGTATCTTCAAATCTCTATGCACTACCCAAAAATTCATAGAACCTTTAATTAAATATCTAAGTACACTAACTCTTTGATCCACCTATCACATGATGTTCTAACCTTGAGATGAATATATTAAGGTCCTATGTCACAATTTATTGATGTAACTGATAGTCAGTGGTGAATACCATGTGTAGAGGCCATATCTCATGATCTCCCCTCACCCAGTTCAACATGTGAGTGTTTAAATCACCATTTATGGAAGATGTTGTTTTCCAAGGTAAAACACCATATAAAGTAAGTTCTTTATAATCCATCATTGTTACACCTATATTATACATTATATCCACCTCTAACCTAATAGTATATTTCACTGATAGAGATGTATAACCTTCAAGTTGAAACTATGGTGATATAGATTTTGTTATTAGTAGCTAGTAAGATGGATACTTTGTTGTCTATGATTTCTCCATTTATGAGTTCAAAAATTGATACTCAGTAGCTCACATTACACTCCTTTATGTATCTATGCCAACCTTAAACTAATTATTATCACTGTAAGCATATGGTCACTCTAGTTCCTTTGAAATTATGTAAGGCTTTTGTTATGATTTATTCAAAGGGATGACAACTATCTTGCTTCCTTGATGAGACTCTAATTGGTTGTGCACTGTGTTAATATTCATTTTACCATCATAAGACCATTTATTAGTAATTAAGGTAGGGTAATGCATATGGTAGTATTCATATCAATGACTTCAAAATCACCACATAGACTTAGCTAGACCACTCTAATCTCCACATCCTTGAGGAAACCAATTGGTTTTAGTTGCATATAATCTAAGAGGCTAAGGGTGATAGGATTTTAGCTCAAGTGTGGCCTACTAATAGCTTCCAATATTGATATTGGGATTGCATTCATAATACTTCTAAATTCAAATACTACGTTAAGAATTTAGTAACCTATAAGCTCAATATCCATGTGAGAGTCAACATCCCAAGGCTTCTTAGTTTTCATAAAATAGACAACCTTATCTATATGTTATTGACCTTGATGCACAAAATCCAAAAAATTATGCAAGTGGTTATTAATATTATACGATACATCCTCATCACATATCATAGTGATTAACTTTAGTAAGTCTTTCAAAGAAATTACAACTCCTTCCTACTTCATTATGCACATAATTTGTCTATACATATAGACATCAATTGTTATTATATCTCCTTCTAAAGCATTATATTATTGTATATTTTATATAACTTAATCTACTTGATACATAAAAACATTTTCCGTTATAAAATCAAGATATTGATTAGGTTGAACTTTTCTAATTCCTTGATCTACTAACATTTCAAAAGGTGGAAATCCTTGTTGTACATGTTGTTTTTTGGTAACTACCTAGATGAATGCATTCTCCTTAGGTTGCGCATTTGATCAAGATCACATTACTCACTAAATTATCCTTATTTTACTTCTTAATCATTAGACAAGATTTATTTGATGTTGGCCTTCAACTCTGTAATACACACAATAGGTTTATCTCTATAGGTTGGTAATGCAATTCTTTGTATAGTGATTGTATTCTCCACACAAATAAAATTGCATAGGTGGTTGGGCTTGTTGATTGTCATTTTTATGGCCTCTTTGATACCCTCCTTGATATCCTATCCTATATAATCCTATGTAGCCACCTCTATTTTTTTGGTATCCTCATCCTTGTGATTATTTTCTAGTGTATCCTTCTTGTTAGTTTTGATGTGTATTGTATCCCCCATATTGGTGTTGAGGTGAACATGGAGTCTAATTAGATTGATGTTTATATGTACTCATATTATTATATGAATATTTATTAGGGTGTTATGGAGAATATTGTGTATAACCAATTAGACCTTTGGGTTGGTATTGTGGTGACAAAATTATCCACTAGGGACTACCTTGTGTCTCATTTGTCATGTCTACATCTAGGCCTAGGATACCCTACTTCATAGTTAGTAGCTACTACATATAAACTATAAATACATTCTTTGTAATATCTTATTTTATCTCTTGTAGAGCTCTACAACTCCTCTCATCATGATTTGTCAAATTTTAAAAGTTCTAGTACATACTCTTTGATTTTTAGATATATTACTATAAAAGATAGCACTTTGAAGTATCATGTCCAACTACTCTAAAAATATCACAAAAATCTTTTCTAAGTTTTGGAGAGTCAATCATGTGGTGTCCTTCTCAACCACATTCTATACACCATAAGCCTAATTTAGGCTTATCATTCTCATGCATCTCATCCATTATTCTCATAAAAGCATCTAATTTTGGTTTTACCTTGGAATGCACTACTAAAAGGTCATGATAATTCTCAATTTTATCCACTCATAGAGAAGTATATCATGCATCAACCTTAGTCAAGAATTGATATTGCACAATAAAAAATCTAATTCTTGGTCGTAGCCCTTCTACAAACTAGGCATCCTTATCCTTGTCTTTTAAGATGAAATCAATATTATTCATGACATTAGAAAATATATGATCATACTCTCTAGCTGATTCTCCCAATTTTTGTTGAATCTCTTTTATGTCTTGAATAGTCTAGATTGTACATTTATTCACCTTAAACTCTAATATTAATAGATATGTAACTTGTGCAAGATTGAGAGTATTAACATTCTTTTAAATCATCAAGATGTTACCCCCTATGATTTCAAATTTATTTAAATCATCAAATGTTACCCCCTTAACATTATATTTCATATCATAAGTTACCAAGTATTGCTCAAGATCTATAGACCCATCACATTACATCAAATAAATAAATATGCCTACCTTGAGTGACATAGTTGTCACACTTGAAGTTGATAACACTAGTTTTTACACACTAGGGATTATGACTGTAGGATTTTTCATGCTAGTGATTTTGACTATATGCGTCTACATACATATAACTGTGACTAGGGAATTATATGCACTAGTCTTTTTAGGTGTCATAAAAAGTAATCCTAACTCTTATGTCCTCTTCAAATCTATTTCATACATTTGATTTACACTTAGATTACCAAACTTATATGTAAATGAATAAAACCAACTTTTATCTGCCCCTTCTCCTGCACTTATTCTTATCCCAAATGATAAATAGGGCTAGGGGGATGTGTACTCTTAAAGTGAATGATCTATATTTTGCACTTATTCCAAATTTAAACTTGAACTTGTGATAGTTATAAATTCTAACCTAACTTATTCTCAAGAATATTCCTTCCTAGGTCCACACAACATCCCTTTCATTAATAGTTATCTAGTCCTATCTTCTAGTTATTATATTATTAACCTACTTTCTTCTTCCTACTCCATGAGCTTCATATCTGCACTATTTCTATGTTTTTATTCCTCTTCATAGGGACATTCTACATACTTTCCACATTGTTTTCTTCCAGCATTTTTCATAGCCTCTCCCTACACTTTTCCATATCTAGCATCTTCTACTCTGCTCCTACTCTTATTCATAGTTAATTTTAGATTACTCATTTTGTTCCATCTTCTTTGTTGTTGTAGTTCTCTTTCTAATCCTAGAATTTTATTATCACTCTGGCTCTTTTCATCCTCCATATTCTGGGTTCATGTTCAAATTTATCTACTCAACTCCACATCATTCACTTCTATCATAAACATACCCCATAGCACCCAAAGTGACTACTCCATGTTGGTAGGAGTAGGCACCATGGCCTTTTCCACAAGCAATGGTTTGATCAATGTAGGTATTCATTGAATAAACTTACCATGGATTCCTATTAAAAATAGGTCTTGTGAAGCTTCAAAGGCCAAATAACCTTACATAACAAATTCTACGATATAGACATCAATTATAGTCTAGGTCTAGCAATACATGGCATAGGTCTAATCAATATCTAGACTTGGTAGTCTGTCTAAATTTTCTTCTATCAAGACTATACAATCTATCTTTTTTAGCTAAAAATAATAATACTCTGGTCTTAATAGCCATATAGTTAACAATCTAGGTAATTTGCACTAGAAGATTTCATAAATCTCTCTGTATACATGCTCTTGAATTATCTCCTTCATAATCACTTCAAATCTTCTCACTTCTTCCTCTACAAAGTTTTATATTATCTCATCCAACCATATTTATAAATGTCTTTATCCTAGAAACCATCTCACCATATTTTAAAAATTTCCATGCTTATTATACCATTATTAGCAAATGTTCCTAGAAAACTCCAAAAGATGTTAATTATAAAGATAACTTATGTAGTTATTAATAAAAGGAAATAGTTATAGACGATCAAGTAGTTTTGCATGTTTTAGCTCTACATATTTTCCTACTTGTGTGAATTTTGAATTTGGCCATGGTTGCAGGGGACCCAGGGGGACACCCTGACCCCTCTTCCCTCTCCCCCTTGGTATGGGTTAGCCCTGGGAATACCTCTAGCTACCATTCTAAATCCATGACCCAAGGTGATGTGTCAGTTCCCAAAGTGTGGAATAATTTCCTTTTGGGGGACAAGAACTATGAGAAATAGAGGGATATCCCACTGATCTTATAATTAGAAGATGGTTTAGCTCTCAAACTCCCTGATCTTATGGTGGAGAGAATAGCTTCATCAATGGAATGGGCTCTTATTGGTAAATTTTTCAACTTCAGGACTGAATATTGATTTGGTGAGGAGATGGGTTACTACTAAATAAAATGTGAAATGTAGCATTTTAGTTAAAGCCATGGCTGGGGGGATGTTACTCTTTAATTGTATGGATAGAGAAGATCTCACCCAGGTCCTTGTAGGGTGACTGTGGGTGTATGAAAATTACAACCTCTCTCTTCTCAAATGGAAACCAAGGTTCGATGTTGCTAATGATTTGAATAGAATGGACCCAATTTGGGTGAGACTTCTAGGTCTCCCTTTGGAGTATTGGTATGAGTAAGTGATCATCTAGATAATGAATACTTTTAGTCACTTCATTGCTTTAGACAATTCAGTCACTTCATTGCTTTACACAATACTACCAAGAATAATTCTAGGTTAGTATTTATCTAATTTTGTGTTGGTGTAGATATTAATAAATATATACCAAACTCCATTAATCTTGAGTCTAAATTTGGTCAATGGACTCAGCCTATTTAGTATGAGAATGCTAGAGTATTTTCTTAGAATTGTAATAGAAAAAGGTACCTCATAACTCAATGTAAAGTAAATAAAAAGAGCTTCAATGTTTTAGAAAGCTAAACTAATGGAGTTGAGGAAGACTATCCTTTCAAGGAGGATATCCTAAATATCATTAGTACTACCCAGAAGGAGAATAATGAAGATAAGGTAAGGGAAGAAGAGAAAGGCTTGTCTAGTGACATAGTGAAAGATCTTAGGATCTCCACCTCTCAGGGAGAGGCTCTGAATACTCTTATCATGGAGCTTGATATGAAGGAAAAAATGACTAGACAATATAGTGTGATGTCCCTACCCTTACAAAGCTTAGATGAAAGGGAGATACACCACGAGGCCAAGGTTAGTGTTGACCTAGATTTAGGGAGTTTTGAGCTATATAATATGGACAATGGTAGTGAATCTATCCTTAAAAGGATTGAAATCCTAGTCAAAGGGGAAGCTACTAGTAGTAAACTAAAAGGTTTCACTTCAATAGCAGATGAAGATCCTTCCATGGAATATTAGAGGGGTCAATAGCCCTCAAAAGTAGTTCCTTGTTAAGAATTGCATTTATGATAATAAAGTTGATATAATCTTATTACAAGAAGTTAAGATGAAAGTTAAAGGATTTTAGCTTATTGTGAAATAAATATGGCCTAATGTTCATTATTGTATAAGTGATGCCTCATGATCTTCAAGAGGTATCATCACTGTGTAGAATAGAAATGTGGTGAAAGGGAGTATCATTTCTAGATGTAATAATAGTTTATGTGTTAAGATGGTTACCCATAATAAATCTTAGAATTTAGTCAATATTTATGCCCCTAATCAAATAAATACTAGAAATTAGTTGTGGGATCTCCTTTCCACTCTGATAGGGAGAAGCAAAGAGGATTGTTGGATGCTTTCTGGTGAATTCAACTACACACTCTATCCTTTAGAAAATATTGGTGGTATTTTAGACTACACTAATAGCATAGCTGACCTAGCTGAGTTTCTTAATAACATGGGTCTTATGGACCTAGATCTTCAAGGACAATGTTTTACTTGCTCTAATAGAAGTAAAGGTGAGAAATTAATTCAATTTAGATTGGATAGGGTGTTGGTCACCTCTAATAAGGATTACACCAGTGCCTATCTTCTCAAATCCCTCCCTAAGATGACCTCTGATCACACCCTCTCCTTTTATCTTGGAAAGACAGAGAGAAAAAGGGCCCTTTCCCCTTTAGGTTTGCGTTAATGTGGACTCAAAATCCAAGCTTTAGAGATTAGTTGGCTAGTTTGTGTAATATCACTATCCAAGGATCTCCCATGTTTAGTTTGGCACATAAGCTAAATATTGTGAAATTCAAGGCCAAAGGTTGGAATAGGTATACCTTTGGAAACATATTTGAGAAAAAGAGAAGGATATCTACCAAACTTAATAAAATTCAGATGTTGATAGCCAATGGAGACATCACTGATGACATGTTACTACAAGAGGATTCCCTGATAAAAGAATGGAGTGAACTATTGAAAAAGGAGGAAATCTTCTAGAAGCAGAAATATAGAGTGCAATGGCTTTGGGAGGGGGATATAAATACTACCTTCTTCCATCAATCCACCATGAGGCATAGGAAGAGAAACATCATAATTAAGTTAATGGATGATAATGGATCTCTGGTCCAATTGGATATTTAAGTGGGGTAGGTGGTTGTCACCTATTTTTAAAAATTCCTTATTGTTCAAGATAGAATGAAGAAATAAGAGCATCTTGACATTATCCCTACTCAACTTAATGTTGAAGATAATAATCTCCTTATAAAACCTATTTTTGACATTGTGGATTCCACCCTTGAGAGAAGGTTGGGCTTCTCTCTTCCACATGGCACAATGGAGACTCCTCTCTTGCCTGTGGATCTAACAAAATTGAGAGGAGAATCTCTAGATAGGGGCTAGCTCCCTTTGATGCATCTCTAATTTGTTCCAGTACAATTGCTAATATATATATATATATATATATATATATATATATATATATATATATACATATATATATATACATATATATATATACATATATATATATACATATATATATATATACATATATATATATACACATATATATATATACACATATATATATATATATATATATATATATATATAATGGGGGGGTTGAAAAGAGAGAAGGATTGCTGAAGTAGAACCTAAGCTAAGATGGTGATGCACCAAAAGAGTTTGATCTACTCATTTGCTCACACTTCAAACCATAAGAGCACATACATACACTTTATCTGATAAAAAGACCAGACTATAGAGAACTTAACAGAAAGGCTTAATGAAAACACACAGGAGATGAACTTACCACAGGTGCTATAGGAAGACACACTGTCTGACAACCCTCTCTTCTCTCTATGCTCCAGGTACAACACTTTTGCTACCTATAAGAATGGTGCTTTGTCTATACTAGGTGTGTTGGTATCAAGCCTATAAAATCATCATGGAACAATGACTGGACACAAGGTTAATACTTAGGCACACTTAGAGATATATTCAACCAGATAGAGGTAAAATGCTTTTTATTGATTCATGGTGAAATTTGGCAGGGCTGCACCATACAAAAATGAGAGAACTGATCCTTTCTCAAATGAGAGTTTACAATATTTAAAGAAGAGAAAGCAATGCAACCCTTTTTCACAAGTGGCCCATCTTATGTTGAATACATTGGGAAGAGGAAGTCACTGAAAGAACCATGTTGTGGTAGTTACCAGTCTTGACTTTAGCATTTAAATTATATTAAACATCATAGTGAAAGCATGGGTCGCACCTTACCATTTGAAAACAAGACCACTCCTTAAAGAGGTTCATGGGGTTATCTATTCATTAATGCAAAATGAGGAAAAATAGGTTGTGCCATTCACTATTTGCACTCCTTGATGACCATCTCATAAAGACTATTCCAACCACTAGCATAAATCCTCTATCGACATCTCTCCTACCACTTGGGCCATTCTATCTATGTCTGTGCTTGGCTCTTCAAGCTCCTTTCTCGACAGGTCATTGAGTTTCCACCTAGCGTTTGTCTTTTCTTGGCTTTGTCTTTTCTTGGTTTTTATCTTTTGTCATCTCTTGGCCCTTTCTGGCAATCTGAGCTCTCGAGGCTATCTTC
Organism: Torreya grandis; assembly: GCA_037957365.1. Classification (NCBI taxonomy): domain Eukaryota; kingdom Viridiplantae; phylum Streptophyta; class Pinopsida; order Cupressales; family Taxaceae; genus Torreya; species Torreya grandis. The sequence continues at coordinate 386,201 of JARHVA010004826.1, read as the reverse complement.
TCAGTCGGTCACTGAGTTTTCATGCACGGGCCCATCCTTAAGCATTTCAAGATCAATGGATATCTTATCACCATAAATTTGATGTTTGCATGCCCATCACCATTTGAAAGCCAATGGCTATTCCATTGTCCTAAATTTGACATCCACAGGGACATCACTGGATGTTTGAATTCTAACAGCTAGTTTATGATGTTGAATTTGACATCTTTAGGCATGTCACCCCTTTTGGAAATTTCTTAAACTTTCCATAATCCCATCAACCTTTTGTATTCATTCAACTCTTTGCAATTGAACCCTCTCGAAGGGAAGGTGTCCCTTCGAGACTTTGAAAAGGTCTCCTTCTTGGCAGCCAAAAGTCCCCCGTAAGGGCACCTACCCTTCGGGCTCCTTTGGGCTACCTTGGCTTCTCAATTCCTTTGGAAAAAATGTCTGAAGGAATTCCCTTGGACATTTTGTCTGAAGAAAATCTTTCTTCAAAAGTCCCAGCCCTTTCTTTCTTTCAAGAAATTCCTCCAACAAATGCCTTCGGACAAAAATATTCGAAGGAATTCCTTCAGGCATTTTGTCTGAAGGAATTCATCCTTTAGATTTCCTTGTCTTTTCCTTTGAACAAAATGTCTGAAGGAATTCCTTCAGATATTTTGTCTGAAGGAATTGAGAAGCCAAGGCAGCCCAAAGGAGCCCGAAGGGCAGGTGCCCTTACGGGGGACTCTCAACTGCTAAGAAGGAGACCATTTCAAAGCCCTGAAGGGACACCTTCCCTTCGAGAGGGTTTAATTGCAAAGAGATGAATGAATATAAAAGGCTAATGGGATTATAGAAAGTTGAAAAAATTTCCAAAAGGGGTGATAGGCTCGAAGATGTCAAATTAAACATCACAAACTAGCCGTTGGAATTCAAATGTCTAGTGACGTCCCCGTGGATGTCAAATTTAGGACAATGGAATAGCCGTTGGCTTTCAAATGGTGATGGGTGTGCAAATGTCAACTTTATAGTGATAAGATAGCTGTTGATCTTGAAATGCTTAAGGATGGGCCCATGTGTGGAAACTCAGTGACCCACTAAGAAGATAGCCCCAAAATCTTAGATTGCCAAAAAGGGCCAAGAGATGACAAAAGACAAAAGCCAAGAAAAGACAAAAGCCAAGTGGAAACTCAGCGACCCATCGAGAGAGGAGCTCAAAGAGCCAAACATAGACATGGATAGAGTGGCCTAGGTGGCAGGAGAGATGTCAGTAGAGGAGCTATGTCAGTGGTTAGAACAATCTTTATGAGATGGTCATCAAGGAGTGCAAACAGTGAATGGTGCAGCCTATTTTTCCTCATTTTGCATTAATGAGTAGACAACAGTGTCAACCTCTTTAAGGAGTGGTCTTGTTTTCAAATGGTAAGGAACAACCCATGCTTTCACTATGATGTTTAATATAATTTAAATGCCAAAGTCAAGACTAGTAACTACCACAAGATGGTTCCTTCAGTGACTTCTTCTTCCCAATGTATTCAACACAGCATGGGACACTTGTGAAAAAGGGTACCATTGCTTTCTCTTCTCTATGTATTGTAAACTCTCATTTGAGAAAGGATCAGATCTCTCATTTTTGTATGGTGTAGCCCTGCCAAATTTCACATTGAATCAATAAAAAGCATTTTACCTCTATCTGGTTAAATATATCTCTGAGTGTGCCTGAGTATTAACCTTGTGTCCAATCATTTTTCCATGATGCTTTCATAGGCTTGATACTAGCACACCTGGTATAGACAAAGCGCATTCTTTTAGGTAGCAAAAGTTTTGTACCTAGAGCACAGAGATAGGAGAGGGTTATCAGACAGTGTGTCTTCCTACAACACCTATGGTAAGTTCATCTCCTGTGTGTTTTCATTAAGCCTTTCTGTTAAGTTCTCTATAGTCTGGTCCTTTTATCAAATAAAGTGTATGTATGTGCTCTTATAGTTTGAAGTGTGAGCAAATGAGTAGATCAAACTTTTTTGGTGCATCACCGTCTTAGCTTAAGTTCTACTTTAGCAATCCTTCTCTCTTTTCAACCCCCCCATTATATATATATATATATATATTAGCAAGTGTACTAGAATAAATCAAAGATGCATCAAAGGGAGCTAGCCCTTATCTAGAGATTCTCCTCTCAGTTTTTCCAGACCCACAGGCAAGAGAGGAGTCTCCATTATGTTATGTGGAAGAGAGAAGCCCAACCTTCTCTCAAGGGTACAATCTACAGCATCAATAGTTTTTGGCACACCTGGTGGGACCCATTTTAATGCTCAAAAAAGTTCTAGGATTGGTGTTGGTCCTGTTACAGTAGGAATGAACCACTAATCTAGCATCTGACTTTTAATTAGGGGATTGTGGGATTAGTTTTTATCCAAAAAGTTTAAGAATTTTGGTGTGTTCTTTAACCAACTAGCCTTTGGAGGCTTTTCATCAACACCAATGGCGACTCTGAGTTGAATCAGCTAGTTAAGCAGTCTTAGTACCATCAAGAAATCACATTTTTGGTATGTATAATTCCATTGCTTAGCATTATGGACCTTGTGTTCCTTCATATAACTTTGATCAAGCTCAAGTTGTTCATGGAATCACCTCAAGCAGCTCTCCTAGTTTCCCTTCAACAGTAAGGGAAGTAACACTAGAATTTGAGAAGCAAGTGATGGAGATAGATAGATTGGATGAGTAGTATAGATATCAGCAAGAGATTTTTTACAAAGAGGAGTGTTTGTTTAGGCAAACTTAGGCCTTGTAATCCATGAAGGAGGAGGTAGAAAAATGGAAGAGTCCTTTCATTCAAGGTAATCAGCCTTGTGTGCCTTATCCCATTCTAAAACAACCCCCTCCTATTCTAAATAAATCCCCCTTTTGTGCACCAAATCCTTTCTTCCAAATAGCACTTGCTCACTCTAGCTCATGTGATGCAATAACCACTCCTGCTCTTAATCCCTTGCACCTAGCTTTCCAACATCAAAGGGCATTAGAGTAACCTCTCATGGAGACTAACCTTCTTAATTCTTTTGAATGTGGACCCTATTTTGATGGGAATCACCGTATATCTTTTGGAAAGAAACACATCTCTCTTAAAGCAGCTCTTCTTGTGCATCAACAGTCTCTTCCTAGTCTTCCTCAACCTCCTCAAGTCTTTGAACATTATGTCAAGATTCCAAGTTGGAGGAGAGAATACCATGGACAAGCTCAGAGCCTTGGAAATGATGAAGCTACTCTTGCTCATGGTGATCCTCATTATCTCCAAGAAAGGCTCTTCCAAGAGAATATAGCTAGGCAAATTATAGAGTTAGAGTCCAGAATGAGGTTCCTCAGCCAAGGTGTGATGGATGGTTTAGACCAAACAATAGATTCCATGTCTAAACACACCCCATCTACACTCCTTCAAGAGAGCTATCAAGCCACCCCTGATATAGATGAGGTGTTGGCCAAATGGAGGGAAGAGAATCATTCAATCCTAGCTCAAGGATTGCCTCCTCTTCCACATGAGTCTATCCATCAACCCTCCACTCCATTCTTTCTCAAGGAGGAACCTATTTTGAAAGAGGCAATTAAAGAAGAGAGGATCCAATTTACAACTTCCCACGAGGCTATCATGAGTGATAATGAGGATGAGATCATCATGGATGTTCCCTTTGAAGACATCATCAACAATGGAGAAGACACAAGTCATGCATACATGCGGATGTTCCAACAATATGAAGAAAAGGTGGACAAACTTTATTTGTCAACAACGGATGATGAGGAATGTAAGCATGGTAAGCTCTATCCTCCCTTGTTTGATAAAATTCTTTGTTGATTTGATGAGGAGAATGACCATGCCATGGAACTTGAGTTGGAGGGGAATCAGGAGGATGTCTTCGAATGACTAGAGACTTTGGTCTTTGAGCAAGGAAAGGAGAGGCATGTTCATCTTGAGGAAAGCTTTGAAGAAGAGATCCTTGAGCAAGAAGGTGATGTTCTATGGGATGAGCAAGTAGTTTGTGATCCCATTTCAGACATCACAATAGTCGCCCTTTTTCAAGAAAGCCATGATGAAGTAGAATATCAGTTTGACAGGGTTTTCAATGAAGTAGAAGGGGACAAGTCAATCCATGATGCATATCAAGGGGCTTATGGTGATAAGCTAATAGCCATTTATTTCTTGGTGAGATATAAGAGCCAGCATGAGGCAAGCTTCCAAGAACAAGATGAATACATATATGTTGGAAGTATGTTTGACCTTGATTCATTTGGATACAAGCCAATCAAGGTGACAGACAAGAAGAGCAAGTCACCAAATCTCCATTCCATTCAGCCACTTGTTTGGCACCACAAGTTTTATTGCCATGAAGGAGACTTAAAAAGTTTTCCCTTTGAACCAAGAGGGAGGAAAATGTATTTATTTAGTTGTAGATAGTAGATGATTTCAATTGTGTGTTTTTTATTTTCCCTAAGTGTTGTTGCATGCATGTGTGTAGTTATTTTTAGCCTTTGTTGTGTGTTTTTTCCTTTATGTTTGAGGTAAAATATTTTTTGGTTCATAGGTCCTTACAAGGTTGTTGTTAACTTCTCCAAGCTATGTTTTGACTCGATGCCCAATAGACTTCGAGGCTACCGGTCTTCTTTAGCATAGCAGGCATGCTTCCCTTGGGAATCACCAATTTGTTGACCATTTTGGTCCTGTAGGCCAAAAGTTAGTCTCCTTCTTTCCATACTATTTTAAACCATCAGTTTAGTCATGTACCCACTTTTTTGTGAATGCCCTTTTCTTTGCAATAAGTCATGTTCCTTTAAAACATTAAAATATCTAAAGACCTACAGGTTTTGGTTTGGTATAAGACCTTTTTCTCTTTGGGCAGTCAATTGCACAAGCCTTTTTCAGCAAAGGAAATTGCTCATTTTCAAAGGGATATAAGTCTTTCAATAGGCCCCAAAGGTCAAGTTCCCTTACAAGAGGTAGGAAAATGACCAATTGGGCCTTTCATCAGGTTCTGAAGGGTAACTTGGGGCCTAAATACCCTTGCAGAGGGCAAAAAACACTTGTAGAGGAACCAAAGAAGAGGGCCAAAAGGTAAGTTTTATTTAGAGAATAGACTAAGGCAAAAGGAAGGATTTCCTTTAGACTTTTGTCTAAGGAATAAATCTAAAGGAAACCTAATGGAAGTCAATGTGAATTATTTCGAACAAAGTGCTTGAAGGAATTCCTTCGGATATTTTGTTCGAAGAAATTCACAAGGCAAGGAGCTAAATAGAAAATTACCCTTCGAAAAGGAATCCAAGGCAAAGGTCAAAGGTCCTTCAGACATTTTGTCTGAAGGAAAAGACAAGGAAATCCAAAGGATGAATTCCTTCAGACAAAATGCATGAAGGAATTCCTTCAGACATTTTTGTCTGAAGGCATTTGTCAGAGGAATTTCTTGAAAGAAAGAAAGAAAGGGCCAGGACTTTTGAAGAAAGATTTCCTTCAGACAAAATGTCTGAAGGAATTCCTTTAGACATTTTTTCTGAAGGAATTGAGAAGCCAAGGCAGCCCAAAGGAGCCTAAAGGGTAGGTGCCCTTACGGGGGACTCTCGACTGCTAAGAAGAAGACCTTTTCAAAGCCTTGAAGGGACACCTTACCTTTAGGAGGGTTCAATTGCAAAGAGCTGAATGAATACAAAAGGCCGATGGGATTATAGAAAGTTGAAGAATTTTCCAAAATGGTTGACAGGCTCGAAGATGTCAAATTCAACATTGCAAACTAGCTGTTAGAATTCAAACATCCAATGATGTCCCCATGGACGTAAAATTTAGGGAAATGGAATAGCCGTTAGCTTTTAAATGGTGATGGGAATGCAAATGTCAAATTTATGGTGATAAGATAGCCATTGATCTTGAAATGCTTAAGGATGGGCCCATGCATGGAAACTCAATGACCCACTGAGAAGATAGCCCTAAGAGCTCAAATTGTCAGAAAGGGCCAAGAGATGACAAAATACAAAAGCCAGGAAAAGACAAAGCCAAAAAAAGACAAAAGCCAGGTGGAAACTCAGTGACTTATCGAGAAAGGAGCTCAAAGATCAAAGCATAGACATGGATAGAATGGCCCAGGTGGTAGGAGAGACATCGGTAGAGGAGTTATGCCAATGGTTGGAATAGTCTTTATGAGATGGTCATCAAAGAGTGCAAATAGTGAATGGCATAGCCTATTTTTCCTCATTTTGCATTAATGAGCAGACAACTGCTTAAACCTCTTTAAGGAACAATCTTATTTTCAAATGGTAAGGCACAACCCATTCTTTCACTATGATGTTTAATATAATTTAAATGCCAAAGTCAAGATTGGTAACTGCCACAACATGGTTCCTTCAATGACTTCCTCTTCCCAATGTATTCAACACAGCATGGGCCACTTGTGAAAAAGGGCACCATTCCTTTCTCTTCTCTATATATTGTAAACTCTCATTTGAGAAATGATCAAATCTCTCATTTTTGTATGGCACAGCCCTGCCAAATTTCACCTTGAATCAATAAAAAGCATTTTACCTCTATTTGGTTGAATATATCTCTGAGTGTGCCTGAGTATTAACCTTGTGTCTAGTCATTATTTCATGATGCTTTCATAGACTTGATACCATCACACCTGGTATAGACAAATCACCATTCTTGCAGGTAGAAAAAGTGTTGTACCTAGTGTAGACACCGAAATTGTGTCTAACCCTTGACTCCCCCCTTGGTCCCCTTGGTCCACTTCCTAGCATTCCTAACACACACTTATTAATTTAGAATAATCATCTATTTTAAATTAATAACAAACCCCCCTTTTCCACCTCTCCTCTCCTTGGATTCCTTTCCCTTGGATACCCTCATTTATCACCCTATGACCTATTCTAACTTCCCCTCCACTAATCCTCACGTTTACTTAATCCAACTTCGACTGTTTTCCCACAACCAATTGACCCGAGCAGTTGGAAGAATGGGAAAAGGCTATTTTTATCCCTTTTTCCTATTCTTTTGCAATCGATGTCGGTTACCTGTCGGCTGATGCCGGCAGGATCACTGACGTCAGTTTCTTAAGACAGGCCCGAAGGCAAATTCCTCTCTCTCACATCCTCTCTTCCCGAATGCAAAAATCATCTGGCACCTAGACTTTGACCTCTCTCTCTCTCCCTCTCCTGTATGTACAGCAAGCACCATAGGCTATAGGTACATTGCAAGAAGTCTTCTACACCAGCAGCATCAGCAACAAGTCCTCTACACCAGTAGCATCAGCAACCAATCTTCCACACTCCTCCTTCAATAAGCAACAGGTAAGTATTCCTCTTTTGTTCCATTTCTATATTTTAGAGTGCTTCTGTAATTAGTTTTTTGTTTATTGCTTCTAAGCCATATTGTCCAGACAAGACCTGACTTTCAACCAGAGCACCCTGGACTCTCTTCCCGAAAAGGCTGAGAGGCCTTTCCCATATCTTTCCCTCTTTTGACACCCTGTCCTCAACTTGACTCCCTCCTAAGACCCTGTCCATCGACCAGCAACCCTGCATAGACTCTCTGACTGCCAGAGACCCCTTCTAGACCACAGAGCTTCTCTAAGACCTAACTAAAGACCACTGCCCTCATTGACGTCGATAGACTAACCGATGCCGACAGCCTAACTGACGTCAGCGACTGTGGAAGACCGACAGCAGCATACAAGTATGCATATCTTTGTTTCCTTTGCTTAGTCTTCCATTTATTTCTTTTTATCAGACATTCTCTTTTATCAACAAGTGGACTGACATCCCTTAAGGAAGTCTTTGCACTTCTGAGACTAAGCATATCACTTGGCAGTCCACCTTACATCCTATCTAACAATTTTCTTGTTCTAGTCTCTTTCTTCTGCAGGTGTCATCCTCCACAACCAAAGAGGAGTTCTCACAACGTTTGAATTTGGTGCACAAGACTTCATCTAGGTACGTACAAGACCTTGACCACTTATCTTAGTTTCTCATTTCCTTTTGAATGTGAAAGCGAAAATCATATAGAAACATTCTGGCACACCCGGTGGGACCCTAGGAATTCTCCTTGGGTTCATACTTTTCTCTTCTTTTCTTACTTTTCATATAGGTGCATTAGGCCTCTCCTTACATCTCTTTCTTGTATCTCTTCCAAAATACACTATAAGCAAAGTTAAAAAGAACCCTTCTTTCTTTCTTGCATCTTAGACTAGTCAACTCATACTCTTCAACCCTTTCTCAACTTGTTTTCATCCGAACTCACATTTCATTTTGGGCTTAAAATCTTTGGCATTTCATTTCTACTTGCTTGCATTTTTAGTCCACACATCTAGTAATTAAAAACCACATCATGAATTAATCATAGTCCACTTATGTTACACAACCAAATCACTTGCACAAATCAAACATCAAAACTTCCCTGAGATAAGGCCCAACTGGGATTTCATCACCCAGCAGATACCTTACCCATCCTGACAATTCCACTTGGACTTCACTACCAAGGGGAAAGCCCACTCTGTGCTCTGGTAGAGGATAATCTCTAAGGGAAGTATATACTAGTTAAGTGAGACCAGCTTACCATTGGGCTGATGAAGTGAGGGGAGCTTGCTCCTTAGCACCAGGCCAAGTACGAAACCTAACACAGACTCTTGAGCGTCTAAACTGACCCAAAACCAACTTTAGACTACCTCTTCTAGGACCCGTTCTACAAGCCAACCTCCCAAACACATTCTAAGGCATAAGCTAACATGATTCTAAAAGTTGATTCTTAGGATTTAATGCTTAGGGTCTGCCTGTCTCCATCTGTTTTTCTGTTCCTATCTAGTTTTTTGAGCTAGTGACATTTTTCTTCTTTCCAAAAACTTTCTAAGTTTTTGGAAAACACAGTAATTGACATCAGTTTTATCACCGATGTCGGTAACCTTTCTTCGTCATCATCGTTTATCTGACCGACGTTAGCCATTTGTTCTCACCGACGTCAGTTTTTCAACCAACGTTGGTCACTATCACAGTCTTTTTTTCAAAACAATAGCCTTAAAACCTGACTCTTTTTCTGCCAAAACCACATTCTAAATTTATAAAACTAAAAAAACACAGTCTCTAAAACTTGACCCCTCTTTCCTTGAATGGTTTTGACATACAGTCGAACCAAGACTTTTTTTAACCATGCAAGGCAACAACCGCTTCCACCTTCACCATCCATAACCAGTCCTCTAATGGAGTTTCATTCAGAGACTGAACTCACTCCTCGACCAACCCTGACTCAACCTTCAATTGTCCCCGAAGGGGACCCAAACTTTGAGAGACTCCTTGACCACAATGTCAAGGCTCTCCAACACTATCTCGCAAGAAACCAAACGTGAGACCTTTCAAGTGAAGCGGCGATGACATCAACATCATCCATTACCCAGCCTTTTGTGACTCAGACTATTGCCTTAACCATTAACCTGACCATGGCCAATATGCAAAGTTTGGCCTCCCCATCTATTTTTAGACTGACCTCCATCAGGGTTTCATTACCCCCTCAACCACACACAATTCAACCAAGTTCTACATCATACCAGAACCTGATTGTCTCGACTCCACACACACTTTCACCTATAAATGTAGGAGTGTCTACCTCCCCTTTTTCCATTGCCACCATGCAACCACATTTGGTGGTATCTAGTCAGCTTATGCCTTCTACCTTCATGACACAACCACCCCTGGCTTCCACATTCACCCTGATGACTAGTTACCCATATGTTGTGCCTATACAAGTGCAACCGACTACATCATACGCCTCTTCTAATACCTTCCAAGTGCCTTATAACCTAGGGGGCACTCCACCTGCCAATCCATCCGCTGATATAATCAAAATGCTGATGGAAAAAATGTCTAATCTCGAGACCTCTATTTTTGGTTCAAGCAATGCTCTTTCATATGACCAAATTTGCAACGAACCCATCCATCCCTCCATCCCAATCCGATTGTATCCCAATCAGTGGGAGCTTCCTAAGTTTACTCACTTCCAGAGTAAGGAAGACCCAAAAAAACATCTGCGAGCATTCAAACATGCTTGTTATCTTATAGCCCATGACGATGCATTATTGTTATGCACGTTCTCCATGTCACTTTCTGGTGCTGCTCTTGATTGGTACAGGTCTCTCACCAGTCATTCTATCTTTTCACTCACCCAGCTAGCCCAACTCTTCCTTGACCACTTCTCTATCAATATCACCAACAAAGTCTCAATTATAGACCTCTACTCCATCAAACAATTTGACAACGAATCAATAGCCGATTTTGTCGCCTGTTGGAGAGGCTTGATCAACCAGCTCTCCTTCTCGTTACCTCAACCTGAGCTCATCAAGCTCTTTTCTCAATCATGTGCCATGCACATCTCATCCACCTTATGGGTTCAAACATTCTGCACTTTTGATAAAGCTTTCACCATGGCCCAAAATCTTGAACTCCGTGCTATTGAAGAGAATAAGGTCAGATTGCATAATACCAACGCAAGAGCCGATAACCCTTCTTCTTCCAGACCTTCTTCTTCTACCAACTCCAAGTCTAAAGGAGTGGCCAACACCATGGTCGTTAGATCACCATCTTCAACAACAACTAATCAATCTCAACCTTCAACATCACAAAGCATCACCAAACAATTCCAACAACGGTACATCCAGCGTTCATACACTCCACTTGGAGAATCATACGTTTCCGTTTTGGAAAAACTCATCAAGCAGGGGGTCCTCAATCTCCCTCCAATCCAACCACTTCAATTTGACCCCTCAAAACCTATCCCTGCATGGTATAGGGAAAATGACTTCTGTCACTATCACTGTGTCCAAGGCCATGACATCGACAATTGCCGAACCTTCAAAAACATCATTCAAGACATGCTAGCTAAGGGTGACCTCATTTTAGACAACCCAAACACACCACCCAATCAAAACATTGACATCTTTAGACAACCCTTTCCTAACCATCCTCCTAATCAAAATAATGTCCAGGCCATGACCAATGACCCCCAAGACCATAATATTCACACAGTCAACATGGTCTCGCCTCTTGTCCCTAACCAACCTCCTCCACAGGTAGAAGAACTTTCTTCTCCTATTCATCCATCACATGTAGAAGAACCATCTTCTCCTATTAGTTCTCCATCGACCTCTCTTATATTGGAGGATGCCTTGACCATACCTGTGCTATTAGCTCCACCTTCATCTTTCCTCCTACCAATGGAAGACCCTACCTTGCTTACTCCTTTACCATAAGTCAAAGGCACAATCATCCCTGCCCTCTACCCTCTTGAGGAGCCGCACTCTCCTATTTCTTCTCCACCAAGAGAAGAACCAGTCTCTTCACCCATTTTGATTGAGGAAGACCCAGTCACAGTTTCCTCTTGCCTTTTGCCTGAGATTGCTACATCTCACTCACCTCCATCCACATTCAAACCCAAACCCATATCTAACCTCGCCTCGCACAATGGTGGCCCTCAACCCAAACCAAAGAAGGCCACTAAACCACACTAGAGGACTCCTCCCCCACCTTCATCATTACCTTCAATTTTGGGCCTGCATCCGTCCACTTTAATAGGAGTGCTTCCTACTCCCATACTTCACAGAGGCAAGTTGCCTCCATTATCTCCTCAACCCATCAGACATATATTTCCTCCAAAACATCCAACACCTATCACCACCAAAGTGCCATTTACATGTGTGGCTACACCACCCACAAAAATGATGGTACAACCAATGCCTCTTATGCCTCTCAAACCAAAGTCATCAACCCCCACTGCAATAAGATGCACGGACCCATTAGTAGGTTCTTATGCCTTGCTATTATGGCAATTATTTTAGTCTTCTTGCATCAACCTCCCACCTCTTAAACCATATCAATCTCTCAGACCAAAACTGCCCTGGTTCAACGACACTCAGATTTGTGTGTATCATCACATGCTGAGACATGACACCGAGCATTGTTGTGCCCTCAAGGTTGTCATTCACCAATGCCTGGAGAAAGACACCCTTCTTCTTGACCATATTATCAACAAACCTTCAACACCGCCCCACTCATCAACTCTCGGATCAAGACCATCTTGGTTCGACAACTCTAAATTTTGTCACTATCATCACAAACCAGGACATGACACTGAGCGTTGTTGCGCTCTCAAATCTGTCATTCGTCAACACCAAAAAAGGGATACCCTTCTCATCAAGGATCCTCTTCACCAACACTTTGAAAAATCATCAACACCAACCCATGCTTCTCAAACCTCATCACCTAAATCAGGATCTCCATGCCAGACTATGGTCCCTTTGCTACCTTTAACCCCCTTATTCGACATCAACATAGTCAATCTGACCACCAACCCTCAATCAACCTTGACCAATCTGCCAAACATTCTCCCTAGCCACTGGGGGAATTCAACGTTCATCCAAGCCTTGACCAACCTTTCAACCCAGCCTCGACCAAATATCAATCACTCTTTTAATCTTAAACCTTGACTAGGCCTCAACCAAGCCTCATCCAAACAAAAATTGACCTGACCTCAACCAAACATTCAACCTATCTATGACCAAACATTCAACCCAACCTCAACCAAACATCAACCAAGCTTTTCATCAAAACATTCAACCCGACCTCAACCAAACATCAACCAACCTTGTTAATCATGACCTCAACCAGTCTCGACCAAACATCAACCAACCTTTTCATCAAAACATTCAACCTAACCTCGGCCAGACCATCGACCAGACATCAACCACACAATGACCAAACATCGACTAGACATTGACCAAGTCTTGACCAAGCATCAATCAACCAGACATCAACCAGACAATGACCAAGCATCAATCATCCAAACATTCAACCAAACCTCGATCAAACATTCAATCAACCATTGACCAAGCATTGACCAACCTTTTAATCATCAACCAACTTCATGACCAATCATCGACCAAATATCCATCGACCCGACCCTCGACCAAACATTTAGCCAGTCTCGACCAATCGACAACCAAGCATCAACCAACTTCATGTCTAACATCAATCAGCATGTGACTAATATGGAGCGAAGTAAATGAGGCAAATTCACCCCTAATTAGCTCAAACCTTTCATCATCACGTGCAAGTATGGGTCAGGGACTTATCGTCTGTCCTCTCTCGATGGACGGTCAGAACTTGAGCCTCATAATGCCTTGCATCTATGACCATTATACTATTAGTCGAGTACTCATTCACTTGACATTTAACTTGAGCTCGTCCCTTGAGCAATCCCTGTCCTCTTAATCCTCATTCCTTTCAACCCTATTCCCCTTAACAAATCCTCTATAACCCTTTTATAAAGTATGGATGCTTTGTCCTAATAAAAGGGAGCCATTGAACTTCTATAATCTTGTCCATGACTCAAAATTTTGTCAAAAATAAATCAAGATGTCAAAATATCAAAAGGTCACAAAAATCAAAAAGACAGACTACTCCCTCAAAGGAAAGTTGTGCTATCATTACTGTAGCTAATAGACTGCTCCCTCGAAGGACAAATATTCAAAGCCCTCATATATATATATATATATATATAAAGCAAAAATATAGACCACTCCCTCGAAGGATGGCTATGACTAGACTCTTGCTACAAACAACACTTTTTTAGAAGCTTCTCGCATCAATCAGCTTCACAAATGACCACAAAACAAAATGACATCTCTATGTAGACTTCCTGCATTGATCAGTCTGCTCAAAAAAAAAAAAGGTCATGGACTTGGCTTGTAGTCATCTCAGGGTCTCCTATAAAAAGGGGCAAGGTTCTCTCTACTCTAAAACAGGTTACCCTCTCCTATCACATCACCTACTCAAGGGACTTTGAGCTCACTTTAATGTCAAAGCGATTCGATTACTTCTCTAACACAACCAATGGTCAACGACGTAATGCATGGGGCTCTTGGTTCTAACAACCCCTATCGATGCTATCATTCTGGTCTGTGTCAATGAAAGAGCAATATGACTTTCACTTTTTTTTTCACATTTTGGTCACATTCAACCATATCATTTGTCAAACCAACTCAACCCAACCCTTTTCAGACCACTCACATAGTCCATTTCACATAGTTTCTATGGACACCATACACATGGAAACTATCAACCACACAATTTATGTCAAGCATAAACCATTACTTGTTGAAGCATAAATAGACTCATTTCATTTTTAGCGTATATCCATCACCTAACATGGATAATTGCTAGGGATGAAAAACCTCGACCAATGTTACAAAATACACCATCACCTCATATGGAAAAGGTTGTAACATCATCTTATCCTCCTCATTTCAACACATGACCAAAACCAATCATCAACCATTTTGCCTCTTAGCCTGAACTACATTGGTCTGAGGCCCTAAGACCGGGGCTATGTAGGTAGCACTCAGATGACATGACATCTTCTGGGGTTAGCTCGACCACCCTCATTTATTCGTCTACCTGATGGATAGACCATATCTTCCTTTGACCATGACTTGACCTCGACCAACCTCATCCATAATCGACCCTCTTCCTCCCTTTTAGGGAGAACTACATAGGCCTGAGGCCCTAATGATAGGGGCTATGTAGGCAGCACTCAGTTGACATGGGGTCTTCTGAGGTTAGCTCAGCCATTCCTTCATCCATCCATCTAATGGACCATTCACCTCGACCAATGACCATGGAGATCGCATCTATCTCCTTCTACTACAACCACTTCCAAGACAACATTGCCTTGGTTGTTTTTGCATGTATGCTACCTCATGAATGGTTAGCAAAATTGTTCACAACCCATATTTTGACCCTCACAAGTATAGGATCGCAAGTCAGTTGATCCCCACTACTTATGACTTTTTCATGTTTCTAGGAGCACTTCCTGAGCCCGAGATACCTGAAACACGATGACCATTGGAGCTTCAACTTAGATTGAATAACCCGATCAGCTATGACCAAATGCTGGGGACCAGTTATTTCAATTTTGGCACTCCTCGACCTTTGACCTGTGATAATTTGACCTGACCATCTCGTGAAGTGGTATGCATGCAATCACAACTATTGCAGCATTTACACTCACCATTTTCATCCACTTTTTGTCAAATCAGCACCCGACATCAGGTTCCCTTCCCTCGACTCCCACTTTGAGGGGGAATACCTGATCCCACACCTGGTGCATTCAACTCTTATTTTTGTCTTGCAGTTCATTCAAACAACCAACAGGACAAAATTAACCTTATCCCACACCTGGGGCAACTTACTCCTATTTTTGTCTTGCAGTTCGTCAAGAATAACCAACAAGACAAAAAGGGGCAAATGTAGACACTGAAATTGTGTCTAACCCTTGACTCCCCCCTTGGTCCCCTTGGTCCACTTCCTAGCAATCCTAACACACACTTATTAATTTAGAATAATCATCTATTTTAAATTAATAACAAACCCCCCTTTGCCACCTCTCCTCTCCTTGGATTCCTTTCCCTTGGATACCCTCATTTATCACCCTATGACCTATTCCAACTTCCCCTCCACTAATCCTCATGTTTACTTAATCCACCTTTGATCATTTTCCCACAACCAATTGACCCGGGCAGTTGGAAGAACAGAAAAAGGCTAATTTTAGCCCTTTTTCCTATTCTTTTGCTACCAACATCAGTTACCTATCGGTCGACACCGGTGGGATCACCGACGTCAGTTTCTTAAGACAGGCTCGAAGGCAAATTCCTCTCTCTTGCATCCTCTCCTCCCGAATGCAAAAATCATCTGGCACCCAGACTTCGACCTCTCTCTCTCTCCCTCTCCTGGATGTACAACAAGCACCACAGGCTACAGGTACATTGCAGGAAGTCTTCTACACCAACAACATCAGCAACAAGTCTTCTACACCAGCAGCATCAGCAACCAATCTTCCACACTCCTTTAGCAAACAACAGGTAAGTATTCCTCTTTTGTTCCATTTTTGTATTTCAGAGTGCTTCTGTAATCAGTTTTTTGTTTATTGCTTCTAAGCCATATTATCCAGACAAGACCTGACTTTCAACCAGAGCACCCTGGACTCTCTTCCCAGAAAGGTTGAGAGGCCTTTCCCATATCTTTCCCTCTTTTGACTCCTTGTCCTCAACCTGACTCCCTCCTAAGACCCTATCCATTGACCAGCAACCCTGCACAGACTCTCTGACTACTAGAGACCCCTTCTAGACCACAGAGCTTCTCTGAGACCCAACCAAAGACCACTGCCCCCACTGACATCGGCAAACTAACCGATGTCAGTAGACTTGACCAACTGACGTCGACAGCCTAACCGACGTCGGTGACTATGGAAGATCGACAACAGCATATAGGTACGCATATCTTTGTTTCCTTTGCTTAGTCTTCCATTTATTTCTTTTTATCAGACATTCTCTTTTATCGACAAGTGGACTGACATCCCTTAAGGAAGTCTTTGCACTTCTGGGACCAAGCATATCACTTGGCAGTCCACCTTACATCTTATCTGACAATTTTCTTGTTCTAGTCTCTTTCTTCTGCAGGTGTCATCCTCCACAACCAAAGAGGAGTTCTCACAACATTTGAATTTGGTGCGCAAGACTTCATCTGGGTACGTACAAGCCCTTGACCACTTATCTTAGTTTCTCATTTCCTTTTGAATGTGAAAGCAAAAATCATATAGAAACACCTAGAGTGTAGAGATAGGAGAGGGTTATCAGACAGTGTGTCTTCCTATAGCACCTGTGGTAAGTTCATCTCCTATGTGTTTTCATTAAGCCTTTATGTTAAGTTCTCTATAGTCTAGTCCTTTTATCAGATAAAGTGTATGTATGTGCTCTTATGGTTTGAAGTGTGATCAAATGAGTAGATCAAACTTTTTTGGTGCATCACTGTCTTAGCTTAGGTTCTGCTTCAACAATCCTTATCTCTTTTCAACCCCCCCATTATATATATATATATATATATATATATTGAAGGGCAGGTGCCCTTACAGGGGACTCTTGACTGCTAAAAAGGAGACCTTTTCAAAGCCCCGAAGGGACACCTTACCTTCAAGAGGGTTCAATTGCAAAGAGCTAAATGAATACAAAAGGCCGATGGTATTACAGAAAGTTGAAGAAATTGCCAAAATGAGTGACAAGCTTGAAGATGTCAAATTCAACATTGCAAACTAGCTGTTAGAATTCAAACGTCTAATGACATCCCCATGGACGTCAAATTTAGGGAAATGGAATAGACATTGGCTTTTAAATGGCGATGGGCGTGTAAATGTCAAATTTATGGTGATAAGACAACCATTGATCTTGAAATGCTTAAGGACAAGCCCGTGCATGGAAACTCAAAGACCCACCGAGAAGATAGCCCTAAGAGCTTAGATTTTCAGAAAGGGCCAAGAGATGACAAAAGACAAAAGCTAGGAAAAGACAGCCAAAAAAGGACAAAAGCCAAGTGGAAACTTAGTGACCTGTCGAGAAAGGAGCTCAAAGATCCAAGCACAGACATGGATAGAATGGCCCAAGTTGTAGGAGAGACATCAGTAGAGGAGTTATGCTAATAGTTGGAATAGTCTTTATGAGATGGTCATCAAGAAGCGCAAATAGTGAATGGCGTAGCTTATTTTTCCTCATTTTGCATTAATGAGTAGACAACTACATGAACCTCTTTAAGGAACAGTCTTATTTTCAAATGGTAAGGCATGACCCATTCTTTCACTATGACATTTAATATAATTTAAATGCCAAAGTCAAGACTGGTAACTACCACAACATTGTTCCTTCAGTGACTTCCTCTTCCCAATGTATTCAACACAGCATGGGCCACTTGTGAAAAAGGGTGCCATTCCTTTCTCTTCTCTATATATTGTAAACTCTCATTTGAGAAAGGATCAGATCTCTCATTTTTGTATGGCACAGCCTTGCCAAATTTCACCTTGAATCAATAAAAAGCATTTTACCTCTATCTAGTTGAATATATCTCTGAGTGTGCCTAAGTATTAACCTTGTGTCCAGTCATTGTTCCATGATGCTTTCATAGGCTTGATACTAGCACACCTGGTATAGACAAATCACCATTCTTGCAGGTAGCAAAAGTGTTATACCTGGAACACAGAGATAGGAGAGGGTTATCAGACAGTGTGTCTTCCTACAGCACCTATGGTAAGTTCATCTCCTATGTGTTTTCATTAAGCATTTCTTTTAAGTTCTCTACAGTCTAGTCCTTTTATCAGATAAAGTGTAAGTATGTGCTCTTATGGTTTGAAGTGTGAGCAAATGAGTAGATCAAACTTTTTTGGTGCATTACTGTCTTAGCTTAGGTTTTGCTTCAACAATCCTTCTCTCTTTTCAACCTCCCCATTATACATATATAAGCAAGTGTACTATAATAAATTAGAGATGCATCAAAGGGAGCTAGCCCTTATCTAGAGATTCTTCTGTCAATTTTGCCAGACCCACAGGCTAGAGAGGAGTCTCCATTATGCCGCATGGAAGAGAGAAGCCTAGCCTTCTCTCAAGGGTGCAATCCATAGCATCAACACGTATGATGGAAGAGGATTTACATGTTTGCCTCTCTTTGATGGGTACTTTCAAGGCCCCAAGACCTGATGGTTTTCCTCTGGCCTTTTTCCAAGCATTCTAAGAGATAGTGGGTTAGGATGTTATTGAGGCAACTTCAGACTTCTTCAAGACTAAAAAAATTATTGAAATAGCTTAATCACACCTTCATAGCACTTGTTCCTAAGATACTAGTTCCTATTTGTATGAGGGACTTCAGGCCCATTAGCCTTTGTAATATAGACTACAAGATATTCTCTAAGATCTTGGTATGCAAATTACAGCCTATCTTGGACCATCTGATCAGTAATAGTCAGAAGGAAGTTGTCTTTGGCAGATAAATTTTGGATGCTTCCATAGCCACTCATGAATTTATTCATTCCATGGAGAGAAATAATTTTCCTAAGATGGTCTTCAAACTGGACATTTCTAAGGCTTATGACAGAGTGTCTTGGGACTTTATATTCAAAGTCCTTAAGAAAATGGGGTTCTAGGATAGAATAATATAGCTCATCAAAACCTATGTAACCATTGTCAAATACTTTGTCCTTGTCAATGGAGTCTTTAGGGATTTTTTCAATATTGGTAGGGGTCTTAGGCAAGGTGACCCCTTTTATCCTTACCTCTTCATTCTTATGGTTGAGGCTCTAAGAAGGATTTTTATGAAGCTGTTCAAATCTTAGGAGATTAAAGGTATTAAACTTGCCTCAACAGCTGATGTTGTTGCCATTCAATAGTTTGTGGATGACATTATCCACTTTGGAGCTACCTTAGTGGTAGAAGCTAGGAAATGGAAGAATATTATCAAAGACTATGTGGATACATCTGGCTAATGCATCAACTATGAGAAGAGCTTGATCAACTATGAGAAGAGCTTGGTTTACATTTTTAACACTCTTATGAACCTTCCACAAAAAATCATGGGGATTCTTCATTATTCAAGTGGTGAGCTTCTAGTTACTTACCTCAGCCTTCTTTTAGTTTTTAAAGATGCTCCTCCCATATATTAGAATTCAATTCTTGAAAGAAATTATAAGAAGTTGGTTGGGTTGAAAGGTAAGTTGTTGAGTCAAGCTAGAAAGTACCAACTTCTGAAGGCCTCCCTTCTGGGAATTCCCATTTATTTCCTTTCCCTCTTCAAAAACACTAAATAAATTATGGATAAGTTTGAGACAATTAAAATTAATTTCCTATGGTCAGGGGTGGAAGAGAAAAAGGGGATTGCCATGGTCAGCTGGGATAAAATCTTTAGACCTAAACCACAAGGAAGTCTTGGGATTAGAAAAATTCAACAAAGCCCTCCTGGCTAAGATTGGGTGGAATTTCTTGAGTATCAAAAGGTATTGGGGGATCATTATGAGATCAAATTACCTCTCTAATCATAACCATGATGATTTCCTTCACACCATTGGTGTCCCCATAGGTTTGGTGAGTTGGAATAATGTGTTAAAAAGCATAACCTTACTACTATAGGGTATTAAGTGAAAGGTAGGGGATGGTAGATATATCAAATTCTAGGAAGATAATTGGTTAAATGGCACACCTCTCTATAAGATCCAAATCTTCCAAATACTTATTGAAATGGCCCTTGCTTACTTTGGGAGGTTGGTTGTTGATTATCTTCTTCCTAGAAATGGTGGCTGGAAATAGCTATCAGACTGCTATCAGGACTAGAATGGCATTCTTTCAATTACTAAAAAGTTTTAGCTCTCTCTCTGAGGATGCAAGGTTCCTATATTCCCCTTAAAGGATAAATTGTTGTGGGATAAAGACAAAATATGTGTTTTTATAGTTAGATTTGCTTATAATATGCTCCTAGAGTCTAATGAGGACTCTAACTTATGGAGAAGGGTTTGGAATCATAACCTTATTCCCAAGATCAATATTTTTTGGTGGCTTTCCACACATAAAAATATCCTTACTATGGATAATATCTACATTAGAGGATTTTAAACCCCTAACCATTGTGCACTCTGCACAAAGGAGGAAGAATCAATTTCCCACCTTTTGTTGCATTGTGAGTTATTGTGGGAGGTTTGGAGAATTGATATGCAGAGTCTTGGAGTATCCTAGAGCATTAATCATGATATCTTAGTTGTCATAAGTTGTTATTTTCCCCCCTTTATTCATCCTATATGTAAAGAGATATGGGCTCAGATCCTCCCTATATTGACTTGGGGACTCTGTAAGGAAAAGAACAATAGGTTAATTAGAGACAAAGTAAAATCTCTTGAGGTATTTTGTATGTTTGTTAAAATGATATAGGAAAATATCTCTAACATCACTTTGAAATATGTTGAATTTCTTGCCAATCAGCTTGAAGCTAGTATTATCAATTAGTGGAGTGTCTCGACTCACATCTGTAAAACTAATAACTCTAAGAGGATTACTCTTACTTATACCAAGTGGCCCCCCTACTATTGGTTAGATCAAGATCAATTTTGATGAAGCTACCAAAGGTAACCTAGGTCAAGTAAGTGGGGTTGGATTCTTGAGATCTAATAAGGGGGAGCTTGTAGCTGCCAATGCTAGAGAGCTGGGGGAAAATTCTAATAACATTGTTGAGGCTATGGCCCTCCTCTGGGGTCATAAGGTGGCTCTTGTTATTGGAATTAAAAACCTCCTAATGGAAGGTGATTCCAAGCTTATCATTGATGTTTTTAAGGATAAATCTAGGGTGGTCTAGTATATTACTAACATCATACAAGATATAAAGAAACTCCTCTTTGGCTTTGAAGGATTTGAGGTTAAGCATATCTATAGGGAGGTCAACTAAGTGGTGAATGCTATGGCTAATATGGGAATCAACCTCTTACCTAAAAGGTGATAGATAAATCTCAAAAATATACCTATAAATATTAGAGATCACCTTCAAATGGAAGCCCAACCTTATTCAGGCCAATGACCCCCTTAAATTAATATTTTTTAGAATATATTTGCATATATGTTATAATAGGTGGATCCTTGATAGAAATTTTCCATCAAAAGGGGTGAAAAGAGGTTTCCATTAGTATGGCTAAGATGACATATGAGTAAACTTTAGATGATGAAAACTACCCCATCAGAAAAAGTCAGATCACCAAAAGTTTGAGGTAAGTTCTAGTTATCCCACAAAGTTGTATCAAATCTTGGTAGTGCATCTTCCAATCGATAGCCTGTACAAGATTCATTACGTTTGAAATTATTACTTGATTAATGTGAATGATTTGAAGGATGAGCTTGGGTGTTCAATAGGTATTAAGATCTATTTTAATGATGATATCCACATCATTTTTTCTAGACATTTTTGTATCAAGTTGCATTATCCCTAGGTGTTGGGGTTTACCCTATACAATATTTTTGCCAAAATTGTGAAGAATTTAACTATGGGTGGTGACAAAGTCTGAATCAAGCCCTTGTCTTATGCACAATTTAAGGCTGACACCATGCTGTGGAGTATTTTCTATGAGGGAGGTGTCACTTCACTCCTAGAATGCCTCGATGACTTTAATGGAAATCTATCTATTTAGTTTACTGTCTTGGGATGAGGATTGTGAAGTATATATTGGTAGAATTAATTTTGAAGTAAGTGAAGATACCATAGATAAGGTCATGGGTTTGAGATGTGAAGGGAAAAGGTTGAAGAAACAAACTAAAGTCCAAGACCCTGAAGACAAGAAGAGATTTTTTAAAGAGGGTGAGTCGACGATTTGACTACATGGTAATTTTGATAGGGAAAGCCTCATTAACCCATGAGATAAGGTTTGCTTTGTTTTTATGAAATAATTTATCTTAGAGGGTAGGTTCGAGTTTTTATATGACTATCATTTTGCTTTACTGAACCATTTTTATCATAAGGTGCTTGTCAATTTCCTGTTTTATCTCATCTCTGGAGTCTTCTTTGAAGATTGCTAAGAATGAATTTGAAAGTAAACCTATTATTTTAGATATCCCACTTCACCAAGGTCTAATTTTCCATTTTTACCATTTCCACCTAGCACTCTATCCACTTAATCCCATTAAATCCATTCTAGTGGATGAGGTTAATGGCAATGAGTTAGATGATAACATCCCTTTAAGCATTAAGTATGGAAGCCCTCATAGTATCAAGACCACTAGGCCTATTGTGAAATATTCCTGAGGACCTGTCAGTACTTCCCAAAACCTTAAGGATATGGTTAAGAAGAAAGGTTCTAAGTCCCTTCTTGTTTCCCAAAATATTAACCCTTTTTTGTAGGGCCCCTTTCTTTTGGCCCCTATGGGTGGTGAAATTGGGTCCCTAGGCCAATTGCAAAATGTGGTGGCTAAGGGTTTATGTGATCTAAAAAATAGCCCTTCCCATTTGGGAATAAACAATATAAAAGGACATACCGGTATACACTCTATGCTCAAGAAGTCAGGTGAGAAAAATTTCAAAAAATCATTTGGTGTTGAGAGGTAGGCAAAGTCAACTATGGATAAGGGGTACTCTAAGCTCTAGAAGCAAGGGGATGATGTTGTTGAGAAGGAAAAATATAAATAATTCTATGGGAGTACTATGAGGAATCCAAGTATTCATAGGTCAAGCAGATTGGTTGATGGAAAAAATGTAGTGTTGAAGATTATAGACTATTCTTTAACCTCGGATCCAAATAATGAGGTGGAGATCACGGAGGTCAAATTGACTCCTAATCAACTAGGGGAACAAGAGGGTGAAAAATATTTTGAGGAATTAAATAACTCATTTTATGTCTCTGATAAGGAGGACATCAAGTCCTTGGAAACCCCTAGGAAAGAATATGCCAATGAAAACATATGCGATAATTACATTCAGCTCAAGGACTTAGAGGATATAAAGAGTGGGATGTTCTCTCTAGAGAACAAAATGAAGGTTCTTGCTACCATGTGCTCCAAATAAATTCACTGGGGTGCTACTTCACTAGTTTTCCTATAGGATGCTTAGGATGAGAAGGTGGAGAAAAATGGCAAGGCCACTAGTAAGGATGAACTTCTGGGTTTCCTCAAGGATGATTGGAAGGCTATGCTTAATTAGTTCTATTTTCTTGTATTATTTTGGGTTTTGAGTTTTTTAATGCTTTTATGTTCTATTGTTTATTTTTTGTTGCTTTTTTATTTATGGCTACTGACCTATTTTTCTTCCATTGGGGTATTTTGTAAGAGGTATCTACACCCTTGTTTACAGCTTACCAATATAAAAAATAAAATGGAACAATTGTCAGAAATTCAAACTATATTATGCCATTAAAGACTAAGTCAATCTCATTATATGAAGACATGAAAAATTAATGTATATATAATAATTAGAATAAAATATATGAATAAAAGATTAAAACATACATAATACTCACTGCCACATAAATCATAAGTAAAAGATATATAGGAAAACCTTTCAAAACATTTTATTAATCTCTATCACACATACAAAACATCCTCAATTACAACTGGACATTATTTATAAATATTTTATAAAGTGTTGTCTCTTCATCTTCCAACATTTTACTATGCCTAAAATAAAGGACTTTTTTCATTCTAAGATAAACTACTATTCTATCAAAGTTCAAATACATACAAAAGATAAAACAAAAGAAAAAATAGATCAATTCACACATCTGTTTATTAACTATACTTTGTGATTTTAGACAACCTTGTTCTTCATACATAACACACATCCTTTCCATGATGATGCATCATAAAAATACATTCATGGATGTCTGAGGCAAATTTATGTGATGAGATAGCCCTAACGGCAAGGATTCCAACTTGTTTCTCATTAAAAACAAACATGGTGAAAAGTTGATATTTTCAACATAATACCATAGAAATTAAAAATATATATATCATTTATATTTATCTTTATATAAGTTTACATTTAAGAATTTATAAGAAATAAAAGAGTACCACGTATATAAATGTCAACAATATGTAGTCTAGGGAAAATTACACCATATTTATTGGTTACCAAGGTTGAGTCTATGACAATGGTTAGGTTATGTGAGTACTCTACCATCATTTGGCTTTGAAATTCTATTTTCATACTGATAAATAATGGGATATTCTACCCCTACAACCTTTTAAAAATAAACAATTTTGGCTTCTCATTTATGTTCCAACATCAAACACTTACAAAACCTTTAAGTGTTCTTTTATAAATTGAACCACACACTCTATTGAATGCATTGACTTCATCCTTTCATAGTAAATAAGAATCCTTTGGGCATGCATGATCTCATAATGACCCTTTGTCTCATTTGATATTTTATAAACATGCACAACTTTTATTTCTCTAAAATTATCATTAATACCATGGTAATACTATGTTTATGCTCATCTTGGTATTTAAAATAATAATAATAAAAATGTAATTAAATATATCTAAACATTAAATACTAAAATATAGAATTAAGACCTACTAATATTGGATACATGTTTAAACAATCCAAAGTATCATAAACATAAACTAAAATAATGCAAATAATTGACAAAGAGGATAAGAAACACATGAAACTTGACTATTTTATAAATTTGAGAGTGTATTTTGACTGTATTTGACTTGATCCCAAATTTATAGACCTGTCCTATAATCTAAGATGAACCTATAATTGTACATGATATCATGTACATGCTCATCCATAGTAAGCATGAAGCATCAATACTTTCTATGTGGTCTTGATCTTGTCTTTGTGTCAGTAGGTCTATTTTTGTAGGGTTTCACAATCATATTTTTCTAGTGCCTATGTCTTATGTCCTATTGATTATGACTACATCTTCACTTAAAAAATATGTATGGAAAAATATATTGTATGATTGAATCTTTACTTTTACCTAGATTGCACACTTCAAAATAAAACAATAATAATATAGCTAAGAAAACCACTAAATCAACATTTCAACTACATATCTTGCATGCTTGGAATCATAGTTCCATGCAGTTATATGGTGTGTGGATAGAATTTCTCAAGTAAGGGTTTCAACATCATCTTCCCTATAAGTGATCAATGTAAATAATAAATAGTAATTACCCTCCTTTTGCATAAGGGATTGTATAGAGAGACCAAGATGGATAAGTGTCACAAGTGTGTAGTATTATGAAGCACGACTTGAATGAAGAATTTTGGATATATGTTTGGGCCTTAGTGCAATGGATGATCTCTACAAATATGTTCCTTCTTCTCTTCCTCTCTCTAGATTGATCTCCCAAATGGTTTGGTAAGACAGTATTTATAATATGTTCAAGATGATTTGAGGGTACTAGCTTGAATTTTTAAAATACAAATGGGAATGGTTAAGATGTAAGTTCATGTAAAATAAGAAAAAGGACCCAAAAAGATAAAATTGGCAAGCCTATAAGTCTACATTCTTGTACAAATTTAGCTCATATAACTATGGGTTCGTCTATGAGACAAGTAAGTATAAGTTTTTGAGATAGGGTTGAATAATAGGTGATAAGTGGTTCAAATATACTAATAGATACCTTATAGATAATTATTGCAACTATTTTTATGCTTAATGACAAATTATAGACTTATATGGGATTATGTCCATTGTATAAATGGATTAAAATGTATAAGTTTTATAAATAAGCCAAAATGGGAATACAACATGGGAATAAGAGTTTTGTGCCAAACTTGGGTGTCTACGTAATGCCCCCACTTTGATGTGGGTATGTGAATGAAATTCACAAACACATCAAAGTATATATTTAAATAAATTAAAACACACACCTTTACTTACTTAAGGAAAAATGAAGGATTTGAACTTGCACTCTCCATGTTTCCATCCACACTTGATTAGCTAATTTACCTGAAACAAGTGCTAATTTATACAAGTAATTAAATTTCTCATGATATATTATTTAACCCTTTTTGGAAATTAAGGGTTTGGGTAAATACGCTACTCAATATTGAGATAACTGATTCCTAAAATAATACCAATTAAATAATTTAGTTTATGATATTCAATTTCAGTGTTAAATTATGAAAATACTAAATATAGAAAGTATAATGCTAAATAGTATTTTGATTGCATAATCACAAAGAAGAAACAATACTTAGATTATGAAATGATGTGTATACATATCTAAGACTTACATGTTTAGAAACAAGTTTTCTAATGTTTAGTTAATAGTTATTATATTCTGGAAATATTATTTATGGCTACTTGGATACTTGTATCACCCTATGGACATTTACATCAATATTACTATCTAAATCCTGATGTAATTATCATGTACAAAATATTTATTATATAAAGATGTAATTTATTAGGTATTTATAGGTTTTGCATCATCATTCATCTAATTTATACAGATCTTTTACATAATTTGTTGATGATTTTTTATATATCAAACATTAGATCTCCACCTTAGGTTAGATTACCTTGCCAAATATGGGTTAGTGGGCTCACAATGTTGAGCTAACCCCAAAGAGCCCTCTATCAATGAACATTGTCTACATATCCAGAACTCAAAAGAGGGCCTTAGCTTATGTAGTTCTCCCTTATGTGTGTGAATGTGTGTGCACAAGGGTTTAATATACCATATGACAATGCATGTAGTGATATAAATCATAACTTGGAAAATATGGTTTATGGATTGTATTTTCAGTGATGTAGACCTATAGTATGACTAATCCTATGCTTTATATGTAAATATGGATGAATAGGGGAGAATAGCTGAGCTTTGAAATTGCTTGATTGAGCTTGAAGATGTGATTTCTTGGTAATTTCTAGATGTCTAAATGAATTGGATTTGACTTTTAATTATAATAGCTCTTTTAAAATAATCCTCATGTGAGGGTTAACGACATTTTTAGGTTGACCCATACACTTTTAAAGGTTTGAAATTTTGAGTGTTTGTAAGGTAAGGACACTTGTGTTGGAGTAGGTATAGTAGCATCAATGTTACTATCTTGCCCTAAAAAAATTGTGTAGGATGAATGAAAGTTGTTGAGGTTCTACAACTGACTATGAAGGATATATTAAGTTTTAGGTTTTATGTGGTTATAGGTAATATATATAATTATAATAATTGATATTGGACTAAGAAGGAAGTAATTAGACCCAATGAGGTGGTGAATGCAATTTTTTGGCTACAATGAAGGTCAAACTAAAGGCTAGATCCCTGATATATATATGTCAAGTGTATAAGACTAGTTTAACATATAAATCCATATTTAAACATATACATTCCCCTCACCACCCCTTTAATATATTAATTCATAATGATGAAATTACTATGTTAAATGAAATAAAGCATACTATGGTGTGTACAATATGTTGTTCCCAAAATCAGCTGTGCTTATTTTTAGAACAACCCCTACGAAACTTGTTCGTTTCATTTTTCATCTCTCTAAGCCCATTTTTGAGGTAGGTTTTTCTCATTCTCGTGCCTGCTCAACTAACATGTTTCTAAGTTTTTGACGTCTTTTCTTTACGTTTTTCCCAAAAGGGTGAAAGTTGTTATGGTCCCGGTGCGAGTAGGGGACCAATTTTTGGCTTTTTCAGAGTTAGTTTTTTTATCCTTCTTTTTTTCCTGCAAAAGTGGGGAATTTCCCCGCCATTGCATATTTTTATGCAGAGGTGGGGAATTTCCCCGCCATTGCATATTTTTATGCAGAGGTGGGGAATTTCCCCGCCATTGCATATTTTTATGCAGAGGTGGGGAATTTCCCCGCCATTGCATATTTTTATGCAGAGGTGGGGAATTTCCCCGCCATTGCATATTTTTATGCAGAGGTGGGGAATTTCCCCGCCATTGCATATTTTTATGCAGAGGTGGGGAATTTCCCCGCCATTGCATATTTTTATGCAGAGGTGGGGAATTTCCCCGCCATTGCATATTTTTATGCAGAGGTGGGGAATTTCCCCGCCATTGCATATTTTTATGCAGAGGTGGGAAATTTCCCCACCATTGCATATTTTTATGCAGAGGTGGGAAATTTTCCCACCATTGCATATTTTTATGCAGAGGTGGCAAATTTTCCCACCATTGCATACATTTCCCTCATTTTTTATGCTGTCTTTGGAAAATTTTCATTTTCCATGCCCACTCCCCTTTTTTCACTTTTGGACCTGCTCACGTCTCATCCCTTTCAAGTGCATTTCCCTGATCATGACCAGCAAATGTGCAGTTCTCCCAGATCGCTACTTTCTTCTCCTGATTGCATAATCATGGTTCCTGTTGTAGTTTCTGTGAAGGATCCCTCTTCATCGACGTCTTTTCAACAAAAGTGCTTCCAGATCACTGAAGTTTCTCTGAAGAAGTCGAAGACCATGAAATTGAAGTTGTTCTTCCGTGCTTTATTCAAAATGCACTTTGTAATTGTCTTGGGACATTTTTACATGCAATTTTGTAATATGTAATTACATGTAAATATTTCGGAAAAATATCTAAAAGTCAAAGATGAGTCATCTTTGACCAAGATATTTTATATATTTTATTATTTTATATTTTTGAGGATTTTCTCCCTATATATAGTGGAGACCTCATTTGTAAAAGGATCTTGGAAAATTCAATAGCAAACACTCTGCTGAAATTGAAGCAACTTTTGAGACTTTGTGCTCAAATTTGTAAATCATATTCTATTGAATGAATGAGAAGCAGGTTATTTCAGACTTTGTATTGAGATTGTCTGTGTTATTTAGGAAATAGTTCTTATGTCTTTTTCCTGGTAACATCTTGTTTATCTGATTTAATAAGCAAGTAGGTGTGTTATTATTATCTGAGGGTGCTTCTAGAGGGTAGAAGATAGACTTTGTGCTGCTTTTACCTTTGAGATTCTTTTATCTTTTGTAGTTTCAGGTGAAAACTTTGTGCTTCACTTTATTCTACGGTTATACTTGTTCTGAATCCGTGGAGAAGCTACGGAAGACTTTGTGCTTGCGTGAGCGTTCTTGTGCCTTTGTTACTTCAGGTGATTTCTCGCTCTCTGTTTAATACCGTTCCTGAAAGAAGAGGAATGTTGTTAGCATTAGACCAAGATTTTCTCCCTTTTGTTCTTTATACATTACTTCTAAAAAAAGAGAAGTAGATGCTGTTATACCACCCCCATGTGTTATTTTTTGCTTAATTATATACATACTTATAGCACGCAAATACTGATAGGGAACCTCCCCTTGATGAGAGGAGAGATTTACCTCGTCTAGATCTGGTAAAGCCACCCTCTTCATGGTGTAAATCTCCCTTATGATGTGGCTGATATCCCCATTTTGCCATTAGTTAGTTGATGACAAAATATTCACCCAACAGTTTTTTGGCGACTCCACTGGGGAATCGAATGTGCAGTCTGAAACCTCAAGTTTCAGATTGAAGCAGTCCCTACCCTTCTCCATTACGTAATCTGGCGACTCCGTTTCATGTCTTACCCATTATCATTTTAGCTTTACCAGCCGCCTCCATTATATTATCTGGTCTGCAAAACCAGAGCTGCTGGGAAGAACGCACATCTTGGAGCCTCAAGCTTCAACTTGAAGTAGTTTCGGTCCCATTTTTGTTTTAAAAATCTGGCAACCCCACACTATACCAGAAGTCAGAGATCTGAGGGTGTTTCGACCCTGTGTTTGAATTAGCACAACAGAGTAATTTTGATCTATTTCCTCCATCAGCTTCTCTTCAACGGTCCAAGAGTTTTCCTTCCAGCGTTGTCAGGTCACCAACACAAGGTAGAACTCTTTTTTCCACTGTCAATCGCCGCCTACCTATAAACACTCCACCAAGGTTTGTTATCCCACCTTTTCATCCTCTTATCATAATGGCTCAAGGCCCGTGGGGTAATTCCTTTGGCCCTCTTAATTTAACCCCACCTCTACATGAACTACCTCGTAGTTCTAGGAAAAATTTTCCTAAGTTCTTTGGAGATGGAAAGGTTCATCCCAATGAGCATATTGCTGCTTTCTCCATAGCATGTGGTGTAATTGGTGTAGAATTTGAGGACGTGGCAGTAAGACTTTTTGTGGAGACTTTGCAAGGTGCTGCTGCGGATTGGTTCTATCACTTGCAGGCTGGGTCAGTGACTGACTGGAATACACTAAAGTCCATATTTGAAGCTAGATTTAAACCCGTTGAAGATGCACATGCTTTGTTAGCTCAGCTAACACAGATGAAAAAACAATCTCAGGAACCCATGAGGGATTTCATAGCTAAATTCAACAAGTTGAGAAACCAGATTCCAACTGTGGCTCAGCCTACTCTAGAAAATCTCAAGTGCTTTTTTATCAACTCGCAGCTCCCTGAAGTAAGTTTTCTGTTGAGGTGAGCTGGTGCTATGGATCTAGCATTGGCTCAAAATTTGGCTACTGAGATTGAGGATGATCTTATCCTGGCAGGTAAGATCAAAAAAGACCCAAGTAAAAATAGATTCTCTTCATCTGCTAAAAGCTCTTCTACAGCTACTACAGATCCTATGGTACAAAAGTTAGCGAATGAAATGCTAGCTCTCAGAAGACAGATGGCCCAAGTTATGTCTACTTCTCCTGATCAGGATATGCCAAGGAGGACATTTCAGAATCAAGTGTACCAAGGCAATGCTGCTAGGAATCAAGGGCAGCCAAATCGTCTTCCTCCCCCACAAAGGAACCTCGCCCTTGAAGCCCCTCCAACTAACTCAGTGGTTGGATATCTGGAAACAGAACACGCTTCCCCTTTCCAACCTGAGTTGGACCAACAATATGATGCTAATCTCTTTGAAGAGCAAGAAGAAGAATTAGCTGGCGACTCCGTCATTGGCTACCTAAATTATCAAGATGAACCCATAAGTGAAGGGAATGCAACTGAGGGATCATATGCCGTATTCACCCAGTCCCAGAAACAGTCAGCCCAACAAGCTGATAAAGAGAAGACAGAGGAGCAACCTCGACCAATAGTTTCAATTGCCAAGCGGGGAACCACTCTACCCTTCCAACCAAAGGACCCGGTGACTATTGAAAAGGTACGTACCCCAAGCATCCCTGCATCCTCTACTTCAACTTCGCAAACCAGCCCTCCCCATCCCAAAAACCAAAAAAGTGAACTCCCATCCTCTGTCCCTAGTCTAATTCAGACATTTGACATAATTGAGCATGCCAAAAAGACTAAAATTCAAATGTCTAAATTTGAATTTCTACAAGCCCATCCTGAATAGTTGGACATGTTGGCAGAATATGTGAAAGGTATAGCCATCCCTGTAAGACAAGAAATTTTGAGGGTAACTCATGATCCCCCAAAGAATGTATCCACCCAGAATAATCTTACCGTGACTCCTCCAGTTGCTCCTGGGAAAATAGAACCTTTCTATGTTTCCCTGTTAATAAATGGTTGCAAGTTGAGCAATTGTGTCATCGATTTTGGTGCATCTGACAACGTCATGCCTGCTAAAGTGGCAAAATCTCTTGGTCTCACATTGACTAAAACTTTTGGGAGATGTTTCTCTATGGAGAACAAACAAGTACCACTATTGGGGCAAATCAAAGATGCTCAATTTGCATTTGTAGCATTCCCTGACAAGAGGATCAAGATGACAGTACTAGTGGCTAACGTCCCAGCTTCATATGGCATTCTACTTGGATGAAACTTTTGCAAGGATGTCGGAGGAGAATTGAGCATGGACTTATCCCAGGCAAAGATTCCTGTGAAAGGTGTGATGTAAAGGTTGCTTCCTGAGAGAGAGGCAAAGTACGTGGTCACCCAAACGTCATCTCCTATGGCTCAGATTCTGTTTGAGTCCTCAGGCAAGGGTAATTTTTTTTTGACCACAGAAGAGGTTTGTGAAGAGCCTATTAAAGCCCTTGAGAATGCCAACCAAAAAATTGGTTCAACTGAAATAATGACAAGTGGGCCTGATAGTGCCAATCAGTGGCGGGTGTCAAATGAGGACAATCAAATCAGATGCTGGATAGAACCAAAAGAGCAACCAATTATGGTAGTTGACCATGTTGCTACACGTCATGATCAGAAAAAAGAACTCTTCACCAAGAAAACAAAGATTCATGGTTTTCAGGTCAAAAGACAGATCTTGCTGTGGAGCAAGAGGAGAAAACCAAAGGGAAGGCACAGGAACTTGGTTTTTTGGTGGAGGTTTCCATTCACACATCATCAATTCTGGGGAGAAAATGGCCTCTTGCTAGTTTATCAGGATAGAACACCATTGTCACTGCCTCTTGAGGGGCAGCATTCAAAGTACTTCAATTCTTGAAGTACCAAATAAATTCACCTGTATATTTGTATAGTCTTTTTGCTTTGTTTTGTTTTCATTTTTGGAGCCTTTCTTTTTGAGTAGCTTGACTCCGTGGCCCAATGGCACGCTTCTAAGGCACTAGAGATTTTGGATTCTACTCCCTTCAATTACTTTTTGCAATAGAAGGCAGTTCCCCAACAGGAGCCAGCTGTTGTTCCCAAAATCAGCTGCGCTTATTTTTAGAACAACCCCTACGAAACTTGTTTGTTTCATTTTTCGTCTCTCTAAGCCCATTTTTGAGGTAGGTTTTTCTCATTCTCATGCCTGCTCAACTAACATGTTTCTAAGTTTGTGACGTCTTTTCTTTACGTTTTTCCCAAAAGGGTGAAAGTTGTTATGGTTCCGGTGCGAGTAGGGGACCAATTTTTGGCTTTTTCAGAGTTAGTTTTTTTATCCTTCTTTTTTTCCTGCAAAAGTGGTAAATTTCCCCGCCATTGCATATTTTTATGCAGAGGTGGGGAATTTCCCCGCCATTGCATATTTTTATGCAGAGGTGGGGAATTTCCCCGCCATTGCATATTTTTATGCAGAGGTGGGGAATTTCCCCGCCATTGCATATTTTTATGCAGAGGTGGGGAATTTCCCCGCCATTGCATATTTTTATGCAGAGGTGGGGAATTTCCCCACCATTGCATATTTTTATGCAGAGGTGGGAAATTTTCCCACCATTGCATATTTTTATGCAGAGGTGGCAAATTTTCCCACCATTGCATACATTTCCCTCATTTTTTTGTTATCTTTGGAAAATTTTCATTTTCCATGCCCGCTCCCCTTTTTTCACTTTTGGACCTGCTCACGTCTCATCCCTTTCAAGCGCATTTCCCTGATCATGACCAGCAAATGTGCAGTTCTCCCAGATCGCTACTTTCTTCTCCTGATTGCATAATCATGGTTCCTGTTGTAGTTTCTGTGAAGGATCCCTCTTCATCGACGTCTTTTCAACAAAAGTGCTTCCAGATCACTGAAGTTTCTCTGAAGAAGTTGAAGACCATGAAATTGAAGTTGTTCTTCCGTGCTTTATTCAAAATGCACTTTGTAATTGTCTTGGGACATTTTTACATGCAATTTTGTAATATGTAATTACATGTAAATATTTTAAAAAAATATCTAAAAGTCAAAGATGAGTCATCTTTGACCAAGATATTTTATATATTTTATTATTTTATATTTTTGAGGATTTTCTCCCTATATATAATGGAGACCTCATTTGTAAAAGGATCTTGGAAAATTCAATAGCAAACACTCTGCTGAAATTGAAGCAACTTTTGAGACTTTGTGCTCAAATTTGTAAATCATATTCTGTTGAATGAATGAGAAGCAGGTTATTTCAGACTTTGTATTGAGATTGTCTGTGTTATTTAGGAAATAGTTCTTATGTCTTTTTCCTGGTAACATCTTGTTTATCTGATTTAATAAGCAAGTGGGTGTGTTATTATTATCTGAGGGTGCTTCTAGAGGGTAGAAGATAGACTTTGTGCTGCTTTTACCTTTGAGATTCTTTTATCTTTTGTAGTTTCAGGTGAAGACTTTGTGCTTCACTTTATTCTACGGTTATACTTGTTCTGAATCCGTGGAGAAGCTACGGAAGACTTTGTGCTTGCGTGAGCGTTCTTGTGCCTTTGTTACTTCAGGTGATTTCTCGCTCTCTGTTTAATACCGTTCCTAAAAGAAGAGGAATGTTGTTAGCATTAGACCAAGATTTTCTCCCTTTTGTTCTTTATACATTACTTCTGAAAAAAGAGAAGTAGATGCTGTTATACCACCCCCATGTGTTATTTTCTGCTTAATTATATACATACTTATAGCATGCAAATACTGATAGGGAACCTCCCCTTGATGAGAGGAGAGATTTACCTCGTCTAGATCTGGTAAAGCCACCCTCTTCGTGGTGTAAATCTCCCTTATGCTGTGGCTGATATCCCCATTTTGCCATTAGTTAGTTGATGACAAAATATTCACCCAACACAATACATCTTATTTTTGATTTGAGCCCACTTGAGTTTTATGTATGTGAATGACCTATAACCAATAACATGTTACAAGTGTAATTAGTGAATATAATCTAAAATTAAATAAGTTGAAAATAATTGAAAGAAAGATAACAAGGAAGGAGTACACCTATGTGTTGATGCAACCATGATGCCCCTTGGTAGTTTGTCTTGGTAAATATGCTTCCTAAATAAATCATTGGAGAGAGGTTCATAATTGAACCTTAGAGATGTGAAGAGTAAAATTTTAGGGTGATCATACCCCCAATTTGGTAGAAGGATGAATTATTCCAAGTCCATCAAGATCAAATAATCTTAATTTCACAACTCAAGTGTAACCAATCTAAACAATTTAACCAATCTCACTCAAGTCAAATGGTGTAATAATATCAACCCAAAATGGTAAAATCATAGTGATAATTCCATCGAGGCTGAAAATATTTATCACAATAATAAAAAAGAGCCAACTACTGCATTAGATATAATCCTAAATGTTATATCTTGGTAAATACATCATGTTAGCAAGATGTCATGTAGAATAACATATCAAAGACATTGTGTAGGATAACAGCATGATTATAGACATGTGTAATATATATAAGCTCTATAATATAATGAAAAATTATCATAAAAAATATATCCTATGTCAATCATGATCATTTAGAAGCAAGATTCCCCCAATAAAGTATATCACGCTCGAAGAGTAAAGGGTCAAAATTTGCATCATTGAGATATCATGGATCTAATGCATGTTTATATCAAACTCAAGTATATGTGAAACATATGTGTGTATATAAATGATATTATATCTACTAACATAAATTAAATATCATATGAAAAAGATAGTAAACATGTGTAATGTTTTATAGTTTTGGTATTTTTGAAATTATTTGAATGTTTTTGTATTTTCTTGAATATTTGATTTTTTTTGAAAATTTTGACTTTTTTTTTTTTTTTTGAATTTTTTTAAATTGTTTTAAAGAGAGTGTTATCTAATGATACCATCTAATGGATTCTCATATGATGATCTATAATCTAAATGTGGTATAATAAACTAGTCGTGCTACCAAGGATCATGTATATGTGTTAAATCTAAAATTGGAGAATTTGTAATACTTTGTGTATGTCATAGAGGAATGTGTATTGGTGAAGTAATAATATAAGGTGTAGGATTTCATGAAACACACTATTTTTTTCTTTTTAATTTTCTTAGTATAATATTGGGTCTTGCTACACATTTTGAAACATGGTGCTCTATTGTAGGTAAATGGCTAGTCCATGGAGGTGTGAATGAGGATCTCTAAGAGTCCATTATAGCTTGCTGATGTAAATTCCCCTTAATTATGGGGAACCTATGAAATAATATTTTTATTTACTTACCCTTTTGTGCATGATTAACCTTGATAGTTTGTATAATCAACTATCATAGAACAAACTTTTCCTGTTGCAAAGGATGTTCATATGGAATCCCAGAAACTATAATTACACTATAGGCATGAATATAATTAAGACAACCATGCATGGTGGAAGTTACTTCAAAATTATAATGTATTCAAGGATATCCCAATAACATATCAAATACCCATGTATGTGGTACAAATTAAAATATAGTGGTCATATGTATTGGACCAACCAGAAGAGGTAAATCAATCTCACCAAAAACTTGTTTTAATTTTCCATCAAATGATTTTATAATTTTAATTGAATGGAATAATTCATCATGTTTGTATAAAAAATATGTGAGTAATTTCATGGTATATACATTATCACTAGCACCATTATCAATCATAACACTATGTATAAGTTGATGATCAATATATGCCCTGATAAATAAAGAATAAAGATCTGAGTCTTCATCCACAATCTCACCATAATCAAATGAAATATAAGGTATTATAACCATAGGAGGTATCTCATGTATAAATTTACCAATAATCCCATCTAATGGGTGCCCATAATGAGATGGAGGATGATGTGCATGATATGCCATTTTCACTTCCAGATTTATCTTAGAATGATCTTTTAATTGTTTGTTAAATATATTTTGGTTTTGATGATCATTTGGTTGTGATCTTGAATATGTATGATAATTCTTAAAGGTAAGTTGATCACTATAAATAAGGTCATGTATCTTGCATTTTATTTTATAACATCTATTTTTAAAATGCCCTGCACATTGCTGGTAGTCACAATAGGCATTATTATCATATCATTTTGGTAAATGTTGACTCATATCAACCACCGTAGGAGGAGGGATAGATATTATATGAAACTCTAATGGATTCAAAATTAATTAATATAAATACTCATTTAATCATGTAAATTATCTCTTAGGTACATTGGATTAGATGAGCCTATTAGGTTGTTATGACAATATATTAACTGTGGTAGTTATGTCCTTTTTAACCTCAATAGATTTTAAATTATAAATTGGTTTGATATGAAAATTTTTAGTGGATTTAGTTGGTGTGTTAGCTACATACTTGATCTTATTTAACACAATAAGTTTTATTTCTTTGTCTCGAACTTTATAGCATAAATAATCAAAAGATTTGAATTTCTTGGAAAAAATAGACTCATGTAAATGATTAAATAAGCTTTTCTTGAATATATCTTGGATTTATTTATCTACCATTGGATGTAATTTTTACCACCATTGTATTATATCTTAATACATATTCATTAATTAGTTCATAGGTTCCTTTTTTGATCTTGGAAATTTGTGCTTATGACATATTTTAGTAATTTTGATTGAAAAATGTGTTAAAAATTGATCAACTAGGGATTTCAATTATTTTATTGATTATATTAGTAAATCATAGAACCATATCAAAGCATATTCCTTTAAGATTATTGGAAATGATTTGGTCAAAATTTTATCATTAGAAGCATAATCAAGGCATGCCACAAAAAATGATCAAAGAAGTTGCTCACGATAACCTTTGCCATCATAAAGTGTGAACTTGGGTGAAACAAAACCAATTGAAAAAGGGTACAAATAGATCTCAAGTGCAAGAGGGTTATTCAAAACATCTTGAGAATCAATAACATGAAGTGATTTCAAATAGTTTTGCTTAATTTTGGTAACCTTAACTTGTAATTTTTTTATAGTTTATATAATATCATTTTGATCACTAAGGTTTGAATTTTGAGAAGCCACAAAAGGGGATGCAAAAATTTGTGTTGAAATAGGCATTTAAACTAGTAATTGGGTTGAAGTACTAATGGTTCCCATGAAATTTTTAGCAATAGTTATATTTGTTTCAAATAACAATAGTTTAGAAACATAACCCATGTTGCCACTATATGTAGTATGTAATGTTGTATTCAAGGGATGAGAAATGAGAATATGGGGATGTCCCATAGCTCTAATAGCATGATCAATATATGCACATGGTTGTTCATCTATGATTTTTATTATTTTAGTGTCTAACATAGTATGAAATATATTATGAATATCTTCAGGATTTTCTTGAATACACTCATGAAATAATGCAATCGCATTAACTTGTTCAGTTTCACTATCCTTATGTGTTATATTATCCTCATTATTAGATATATCTGCTACAATAAATTTTTCAATATGTGGCTCATTATCATTATTTGCACCCTCATTATCAGGAGAATTTGACTTGGTATTAGCTTGAGACATTTTAAATGGTCCAAGGGGTAACTCGAGATATTGAATAAGAACACCACTTAATTTAGGGATACACCTAGGTTTCATGTAAATAATAGAATATATTTGAATAAAAAACAGCAAGTAAATACTTTATAAGGCCAAAAACCCTATAACAATTTAAGATTTGCATGAAAGACTCAGATGTCAGATTCACCAAATATTTAACCCTTTTTGAGAAATAAGGTTTAGGGGGAATAGGCTATTCAAGAGTGAGATAACATATTCATAAAAACGTTAAACTAAATAATTATGTTTATGATATTCAATTTTAGTGTTGATTTATGTAAAAATTAAATATAAAAAGTAAAATGCTAGACAATATTTTGATTACACAATCACAAAGAAGAAACAATACTTAGCTTATGCAATTATGCACAGATAGATCTAAGATGTATATGTTTAGAAACATGTTTGATGTGTAGGAAATAGTTGTCAGATTATGGAGATATTATTTTTGGCTACCTGGATATTTTGTCACCATGTGGACACTACCATTGATGTTATTATTTGAATCTTGATGTAACTGTCATAAACAAAATAATTATTGTATTAATATGAAAATATCTAGGTATTTTTATATTTTCTATCACCTTTTATTTGATTATCTACATCTCATGCATAGGTTGATAATGACTATTTGTAGCTCAAACCCTAGCCCTCCACCTTAGGTTAGGTTGCCTTGCCAAAAATGGGTTCCTAAGCTCACAGTGTCATGTTGACCCAAAATACCCCTTTATCAATGAGCATTAACAACATATCCAATACTCTAAATAGGGCCTCAAACTTATGTAATTCTCCCTTATGTGTGGGAATGTGTGTGCACAAGGGTACAATATACTATATAAAAATGCATGTAGTGATTTAGATCGTAACTTGAAAAATATGGATCATGGGGTGTATTTTGAGTGATTTAGACCTGTAGCATGATTTCACCTATGATTGATATTAAAATAGAGATGAATAGGGTAGACTATATTCATTATGTAATTGATTGATTGAGCTTGAAGGTTTGACTACTTGGTGATTTTTAGATGTCTAAATAAATTAGATTTGACTTATATTTATAGTATATATTTTGAAATAATATTCATGGAAGGGTTAATGACATTATTATTCCAACTCATACACTTTGAAATATTTGAAAATTTTAGTGTTTTTAAGGTAAGGACACTTGCATTAGAGCAGGACAGTAGCATCAACATTATTGTCCTACCCTAAACACAATTATCTAGGATGAATGAAAGTTGTTGAGGTTATATAACTGACTGTGAAGGATAAATATTATATTTTAGGCATCTTATAGATACAATTGATCTAGATAATCATAATAATTAGGATTATACTAGGAATTAAGTAATTAGACCTAGTGAGGTGGCGAGTGTAAGACTTTTGGATGTGAGAAAGGTCAAACTGAACGGTATAACCTTGAGATATATTTTTCAAGTGTACAAGACTAGTTTAACATATAAATATATATATATAATCATATACATATACATGTGATTTTTAAAAAAAATGAAAATTAACTCTTGAAATTAAAATTGAAAGGAAGCATAGGAAAAAATACATTGGTTTGGTATTGCCCCCAAATACCACCATAATTTTATCTATCACAAGAAGATTTTGAAAACATAACCCAAAAAAATTTCATAGGAGTCACCATGACTATATACCCATATCGTATAATTTCAAAAAATGCTTAAATCATAGCTAAGACCCTTTTTAAGGAATCACCAGAACCTCATCCACTTACAGACCAAGGAACTAGATAATTTACCCCATCTTTGATCATAATGGACACATCCTTAATTTTGAAGATTACCTCTATAATGCTTCCATTTTGATGTGAGGGATGAATACATTTTTGTTTCAATCATTATCTCAAAATAAAGTATTAAAAACACCATATACAAGGAAAACAATTTAATCGTCACGTGTTATTATCTAAAACATATGTAATTTTAAAACTAGCCATCATATAGTAGAAAATAATGTAGCATGTTATTTTATACAAATATGAAAATCATTGAATTTGTATTTGAATTTTTTATTTTGAATTCTTTAAATTTTTGTGTTTTGAATTAGCATTTAATCATGTTACAACAAATCATAAGAAGTAAAATTGGCTAATGGAAGCAACTAGTATACCCATACAACAAACATTCCCCAAGGTGGGCCTAGATAAATCAATGAAAACATGATCAAACAATATGCCTCCATAGATGCATGATAACCCCTATGGAAACATAGGCACCAAATAAATACCACACAATGTTAGTGAATACACCCAAGTTAGTGACTTAACTCATGATACGACTCACAAAACAATATGACAAGAGTTTACTCTAAGGATGAGGATGTGCATATAAGAAAACACATGCACACACAAACAAACATTCAAGCACAAACAATCAATGTAATAATTTAAAAATTTTAATTTAAAAAATTCCATGTAATAAGAGATATATAAGATACTAGTAGACAATGTAATGACCAATGTAATTAGCTAAATGTGATAATGAAAAAGAAAGGATAAATATCACCATCCAAAAATACTTTGAAATGGCCATCCCCCTAAACTAGGAAATGTTATATTTGAAATTAACCCATCCAAGATGTGAGTGCACCATGTGAGATTATGTAACCTACAAACCTGCACAAAACTTACTCAACAAAAACACCATGAAAATCCTATGTAAATCATGGATAATTAAAACTTCTAGAATATTTAAATATGTAACATGTACAAAATACTATTTTTGGATTCTTGAATTTTTTTCAAATATTTTTGAATTTCTAAAAAATTTCCAATGTTTTTGAATTTTAAGCCATGCAATTTGAATTTTAAACATTTGAAACCTTTGCTCTTGTGATTTTGTAAATTGACTATAATTTGGCCTTTAGGGATATGCAATGTAATTTTAAATTTTTGAAATAATTGAAATTTTTACACATTTTAGATTTTGACAAAATGACTTGAAATGTTCATAATTTTTTGAATGTATAAAGATTTGTGATTTTAGGCCCATGTGGGCATAAGTGGTGGCATTTATTGTTTGCAACAAATAAGTTTTGTTATAAAGAGTTATGCACTATTAACTGTTAGTGTAGTTTATTTCCTTGCTAGGGAAATTTACAAAACTTTCCACATCGAATGTCTTAGCAACATAATTGTTTCAATGATTCAAAATGCCCCCCTGGGGTTTTAATTATCTTGAATAGGTCTGTTTTAAATTTGAATGTAGAATATTAGATTTACAAGAAGTCATTTTTGAACTATAGTAATTTTAATTGTGATTGACCACTATTATTTTCACTTTTATATTTTTTTAATCAGATTATTATTGGTCTTAGTATTTTATTATAATGGCTCCTAGGAGAGATATTTCACCTAGCTAACTACATTATGTATACACTTGCATTTTTGTTGGCCAACTCATGAATGGGGTACTTTGATTGTACATTTTCATATCTCTTTTTTTTCTTAGTTATTTTTTGGGTTCTATCTGTAATCATATAAAATACAAAAATTGGTAACTTGAGCATGGTTAATGACACCCAACCCATAGGTCCTCTTACTTACTCTCTTAATCCTATTAGGCTTATTTTCACTGATTCTTAGGCATCTATAGCCTTCCAAACTTAGTCCCAGTTCACCCAAACTTCTCTTTCCAAGATAAATCAATTCCCTTAGGTCCCATCTACTCAAGATAGTAGTACCACACTTGGACTATAACATCGGTGCCACTCCTATCCACTTTTGATGCTCTTGTCCAAGTGTAATTTTAGCCCCAATGATCAATTCCTTCTAGTTCCCCATCCTTATCCTTGTCGACCTAACATGAGCACATTCAACCCATGACCAATAGATCCTTATAAAATCCCATTCAAAGATCATTTGGAAAGGGTTAAAAAATATCACTAAGCAAGTAAGAATACAAGCAAGACCACTCGAGTAATTTTCCCTATTCTCTGCATACAACCAACCAATATACTTAAAAGCTTATCTGAATCTTTACATCAATCCCTAGCCATCTCAAGCACATTTAGTTTAGCATTTTAAATATTCATACACACTATTGCACAAAACACATCAAGTGGGAGAACTACATATGGCTTGATCCCTCTTCAGAGTATTGGTATGTAGGCAGCATGCCCACACAAGGGATGTGGATCCACATCTAGTGAATCTTACACACACTAACACATTTATTTATATAAATTGGTCAAATAATAATGGAAATATAGGGTTTGAAGAGAAAATATACTCTATAAGGAGCTCTACAGACTTTCAACTATTGAAACTTCATGGACAGGGTCACACAGACTTGGCAAACAAAACCTAGAAAGTTCAGATCCTTAGGACAATAATGGTATAGGTGGAATACAGTTCCAATGCCACTCCTATATACTTTCATCATTCCTATATAATCATAAAATGAAGGCCAAATCTTAGTTTGTGATAGTGTCCTAGTCCTGCATAGTAAATTTTAACCTCTGTCTCAATCAAATCAGCAAGTTTCTAGCTAAGTCTTATTTTCTCCCTCTTATTACTATTTTTAGAAAGTTCAAATTCAAAATATAGTTTACACAAATTAGTGGCTTAATTATTGCATATTATTTACTAATTTTACTACTCAGACCCTTTAACTAAATTATGAATAATATACCAATATTCCCAAAATTGTTAAATCATTTGGTGAACCTGACTTACTTCGTTTGCGTATAAAACCCCTAGAAACCCTAGGGTAAATTTCCTACTAAATTTTTATAATTGTTTACCTGCATAATAAAATCATACATTAGCTTTAAATTTTAAATTTTCATACTAATTTTAAAATAATTTTCTTTCAAACCCTAGTTGCCCATACTAGTTTTTGTTATTTTTCCAATAATTTTCAAATAATTTCTTAATTTTTTACTAGCATATTAAAATCAAAAATTCATTTCAAATTTCAAAATTCAATAATAATTCTAAAAAATATTTATTTTTCTCAAAATCCAAGTTTCACATACTAGGTCCTATTCAGTCAAGCACTTTCTAATGATTTTTTAGATACATATTTCACTCAAAAATTCACTTCAAATTTCAAAATTCAATAGTAATTTTCAAAAATATATATTTTTCAAAACCCTAGTTGTATCTTCTAGGTCTTGTTAAATTACAAATTTCCTAATAATTTTTTTATTTTTTACTTGCATATCTAACTTAGAAATTCACTTTAAATTTCAAAATTTCATATTAAATCTCAAAATAATCATCTTTCAAACCCTAGCTACATATACTAGGTCCTACTGCCTCTTGAGATATCACCTTACATGTGTGTGAGCTTTGTATCTATTTTATGCATATTTTAGTTCCTTGTTTAGATTATTTCTATTTAATCTTTTCTATTATTTTCCAAGATATTTTTCTTATGCCACCTAAGCTCTTTGCATCTCTTCCTTTGAGATAAAGTGCAAGACTTAGTGAAAACCCTTTTAAATTCACCTAGATTCCTTCAACTCGACCATATATTATGGATAAACAACCAACTCAAGTTCTTATTATAGATTCTGCATATCTTGATTACACCAATTTCAATAAGGATAATTTTAAAAATGAGCAAATGAGTATAACAATGATGATACAAACACTGATGTTCATAACCCACCACATCAAATTCATGATATACTTCCACCTATTATTGACAATGAAGTTGTCCTCAACAAATTTTTGATCCTACAAATTTTTTGAGAAAGACTCAGGGACCAGCCTTGAGATCATACTCTTATTCTACAATCTATCATAGAAATAAAAAAGGCTAAACAAGTTAAATATTTTATTCCCATAGAGAAACCAGTTATAAATGATACTAATGGGGTAACTATGTCTCAACAACCCCTATAATAGCCCAACCTACCTCTATGCCACCAGTTACAACTAGTACATCTTTATCTCCTGATGTGACAGCCCTTGGGTAAGAGATTAGATCTCTTCAATCTAAGGTACTACATCTTGAGCAATGTGCCTCTAGACCTACGCAAGCTTTGGATTCTTTTGATCTATTACATACACCATTGGCATGCCACATTCCTTCTACACCCTTGCCACAAGGTTTTGTTCAACCCAAGCTTACTCTATATGATGGCAAGGGTGATCCAGAGATACATTTAAATACCTTTCATACAACATGCTTGGACTATGTACCAAATGACTAACTAATTACCAAGTTATTTCCATGGAGCCTAAAGAATTATCTACAGTCTACCAAATCAATTGATCAATTCATTCAATCCTTTAGCCAACATGTTCTTAGCTCATTTAAGCATTAACATTAGCGATAAGGTTTCATATGCCCAAATTGCACAACAAAAACAAAGGTCAAATGAGCATCTCACAATTTATGTTCTCTGATATAAGACTATTTTGGCTAAGATGACTAGCCCCATGGCCATTCAAGAGTTCCAAGATCTCTTCAAATAGAGTCTTCTACCAGATTTACATAAATCAATCATATTTAAAATATTTTCTTCCTTCACTAAATTGTGTCACA
Source organism: Torreya grandis (assembly GCA_037957365.1). Classification (NCBI taxonomy): domain Eukaryota; kingdom Viridiplantae; phylum Streptophyta; class Pinopsida; order Cupressales; family Taxaceae; genus Torreya; species Torreya grandis. The sequence continues at coordinate 341,312 of JARHVA010004826.1, read as the reverse complement.
CACTAAAATAAAGAGAAGTCAAACTAATTTCAATGGGAAAACTCAGGTACACAAGTATCTCAGAAATAAAAAATAAGAGTAAAAAAAAGTTCTATACAAAGTCAAGGTCAATGATAACAAAATTCAAAATCAATTGATAGTTAATATGGTTTTTGAGCCCCCTCAATGAGTGGTTTTATCAACACCTCCTTGACGAACCTTTACCAATCTACTAGTTTCTCCAACCAGAGTTTTACAATAGCTATTGGAATGTAACATCATATATGTCCCTCCTATTTGGTAAGTTGACCTAACAAAGCCTCTTCCACGGGGATATGATCAGCATATATCTTGTGAGTTTAAAAAGGCACCAGACCATACAATAAATAGATTCATCAATTGTAGACACAAGATACATGATTTGATAGATGATAATCATATTGATCTTGGCACTTTAGTTGAGCCTCCTCAGGCAAAGCAAACATTGGATAAAGATTTGAAAATATTTTTAGATCCCTTTTTATAAAATTATAAATAAGAGACAAGGGACACATCAGGGGTTCACCATGCATATCATGCACATCTACCACCAAATACATGCAGGGCACCTTCAATTAAGATACATCCTTTGAGCAACATGATTGGTGTATACATTTTTAGAGTTCCAGCTAGAATTTCCATCTATTTCTTAGATCAAGAGATCATTGAGGATGATTTAGATTATCATGCACTCTTTATTAGAGTTTACATCCATAATCATCCTATTCATATTGTTTTTATAGACAATGGATCTAGCATGAACATGTACACTATAAAATTATTACAACATTTGGAATATTTAGAGCAGGATATTACCCTTGTGGACATATTTATCAATGGATTTAGTGGGTACATACAAATTTCATTATGTGATATTTTAATTCCTCTACAGGTTGGCCCAATACACGTGGCCACACCATTCATTATAGTTCCTAGTACAAAAGTTTTTGATATGTTACTTGGTCAACCATGGATCCAAAAACTTTGAGTAGTACCTTCTACAGTTCATAGATGCATGAAATTCATTCATGGTAATTATGATGTTATAATTGGTGGAGTTCTATATGAATTACAACTCCCCACTTCAGAGCCATCTTCTACTTTATAATCACTAGTTTTAGTTCAGCCTCTAGTTTCAGTTTTGCCACAAGTTTTAGTTTTTTCACTAGTTTCAATTTTACCACTATTTTTAGTTTTTCCACCAGTTTTAGTTTTGCCACCAGTTATAGTTCCTCCTCTAATTATGCTTCAAACATAATTGAGACATCCATCACTAGAATAGAGAGTTCATATACCTCCATAACTTTAAGATTCTAAATAGCTTCCAACTACAGTGTTCACACCCAAGGTAGTATCATTGAGATCTCATGCATCTATTCATAGAGCATATGTTTAGAAAGCTTCTCCTACTACCAGATGGGTCCCTAAGATCCCTATAGTTGCATCCATTTCTTAAATTTATAGGGGGACCCCACACTTAGTTTTTACTTTAGATATTTTAGAACATTTACAGTATATACATCTTTTAGAGCCATAGTCTCAGCATTTCCATCATGCTTCATGATCATGCATGATTCCTCTCCTTGATATAGGACACCATGATAGGGAGTCTCCTATGAGACTAATCGGTTAGTATCATCCTTTCCAAATTTACTTGTACATAGTCCTTTCCATTTCTTTTACATATCTCAAATCTAAAAAAATATATTAAAAAACATTCAAATATTTCAAAATATAAAAACATGCAAATAACTCAAAAACACCAAAAATATTTTGATTGTATGCGTTATCCATGATTTACATTTCTACTATCATGCTAGACTTACATCTATTTTTATATTCTATTGTTTGTCAATTTGTCTACATTACCAAGCTTTACTTGATCTATCTTGGGTGCGTGTAGTGGCATCCAACTCTTTGTTTGCTTCAGTCTACCCATTGAAGGGGCATCCTACTTCTAAATTGAGATATACATCAATATACATACCCACTGGGGGCATCTTCTACATGACTACACCATCTAGGTTATGTCATTCCTATACCAGACACTCTAGTTATTATGTTGATGTATATTACTTACTAGCTTACATAGATTACTCTATCAACACTCACTAGTTTATAGCACATGCATTTGTTAGCATATACCTAGTCTTTTACTAAAATGTCTTGCATACTTTCCCTCTTGATTTGATTAGTTAGATATGATTGTATTTCTAGTTATTACATGCTTTCATTTCTTGCTTTGCATAGCTAGATATGATTGCATTTCTCAGTACCTGATTGTCTCCTATATGTGCTTTAGGCCATTTTCCAATGTCCTTTACTTTTATGTCTTGTGCGTGCCTTAGGACATTTGCTAATGTCCTTTGTCTATACTCTTCTATGTTATTATGGATTCCATGTCAAGCTTGCTTATTTCAATTGTATGTGTATGTGGCATTTGAATATGCCTTGTATGCTTGCCTTCTAGTATGAGTGAAATTGCCCATGTCCCTTATTTGTGTGGCCCCTTGGCCACCCTTGTATGCTTCTTGCTTATTTCCTTGTGTGTTTTTTTCTTGTTTGCTTCTCATTGTTTGTAATTCCATGATCCACATCATGCATTTATCTTTTTTTTTCGATGCCATGATAGACATCATGCTCCATCCCTCCAACTAACAACTAACCAAACTTTCATTTCTAGTTTAGTACATTGAACATGTTATTACATTGTTATATCCATCTAGGCATACCCTTGTTGATCTAACAATCTCTCAATACAAATCATGCTATATCTTGAGATATCTTGTTGATTATCATTGCTATATCATGTATCTTTACAACATAACACACTTATAGGGCTCTTTTTTCTAAGGTTAGTCATTGCATGATCATCATTCCTACCCTTAAAAGAGGGGACAATCAATAAGGATTTTGTCATAGATATCAGAGCTCTTACTGATCAAAAAAATAGAATTCAGAACACCCAGAATAGTAACCAAACATCAAAACCATCAGAATAGAGCAGATAGATAGTGAGAATATCATAATAGTTACCAGATTTGGCCCAAGACAATAGCACCCAACTTGGACTATAGTGTCATTGACATTAATTTCAAATATTTATTCTCATATCCAAATAGCAATAAAACCAAATTTTCCAAAAGCAGGTAGAAAAGTAGGTTCAACTATAGTTTTGCACTTTTAGACCAGTTTAGAATCAATAATTTTCAGTATACTTTTGCTCAAAGAATATAGATATAGGGGGCATCATGAATGGCATGATGGATCTCACTTTTAGTTTTAGATATGACATTTGGTATAACTTCTAGATTAGAATCCATGTTTTAGACACCAGTGATTGGGGCCAATGTGCATGACACATTTCTTTTCTTTTCTTTATGAGTTAAGCATTACCCAGGCATTCTTAGCAATTGTATGCCTTATTCCATCTGTAGGTGGTTATCATCATTTTGGAATGTATTTCATACAATCTCGACTTCCACATTTCCAAGTTCTTGAGTTCTTGAGTGGCTTTTATAAAAGCTTGGTGCACCAGTTTTAGATTATCTTTCATACAAGCCTAATCTCTATCTTTCAGAGTGGCCTAGAATGGCCTAGTTTCTAGAATACATTTGGATATCTATGCCATCATTTTTAGATCATAATACATTCATGGGATTTAGGATCCATCTCATATGACACACATAGCTTCACATGAACTTTAGTATTCATGGGCTTTAGTATCAGTTCATAGCTTCACTTAAGGGGCAATGATGGAGCCAAAGGACTAACTAGCCTTTGTATTGTTGAGCCACCTATTCAAATGGATTGGACATAATCCAAAAGTATATTAGTACACACATGATCACTTATCTTCACTTAGTGGGTGATGATGGAGCCAAAGTGCCAGCCTTTACATTCTCGATCCACTCTCAAGGAATTGAGCACTCAACTCTGTTCATGATAATACTATTGGTACAACATCATCCAGCATTACTCAGCATTACTTAGCATCACTAAACATCACAATCATTTTTGTAATGTCTACATATCTGGTGAGGTGTATTTGTTCCTTTCTCTTCCTCTCTCTCTTACCCAGCTTTATACATTCTTATTTTAGATATAGCGTATCTAGTAAGAATTGATCTACTCTTTGTTTTCTTTTGTAGTTTTATACTTCATATTATACTCTCTCTATGTAGACCCCACATCAAATAGCTTCATGAGCTTCACCCTTTTAGGTAAGTTTACGTATGCTTTTTTATTTTTCCTTTATCTTAGTATTTCACTTTATTGCATCACTATAATAAAGGGGGGGATTTAATCATATAAAATGCAAAAATAGGTAACTTAAGCATGCCTAATGACACCCAACCCATAGGTCCCTCTTTCTTTCTCTCTTAACCCTCTTAGAATTATTTTCAATGATTCTCAGTCATCCATAACCTTCCAGACTTAGTCCCAGCTTACCTAGATTGCTCTTTCCAAGACAAATTAATCGCCCCAAGTCCCATTTACTTAGGATAGTAGCACCACACTTGGACTATAGTATTGGTACCACTCCTGTCTACTTTCAATGTTCCTATCCAAGTGTAATTTTGGCCCCAACATTCAATTCCTTCTAGTTCCCATCCTTATCCTTGTCGATCTAATGTGAGCACATTCAACCCATGACCAATAGATCCATATAAAATCCCATTCAAAGATCATTTGGAAAGGGTTGACAAATATCACTAAGCAAGCGAGAATACAAGCAAGACCACTCAAGAAATCTTCCCTATTCTCTGCATATAGCCATTCAATATACTTACGAGCTTATCCAAATTATTACACAAGTCCTCGGCCATCTCAAACACATCGAGTTTAGTATTTTGCATCTTCATACACACTATTTCACAAAGCACATCAAGTGGGAGAACTACATATGGATTGATACATCTTTGGAGTATTGGTATATAGGTTGCATGCCCACACAAGGGGTATGAATCCACTTTCATTGAATCTTACACACACTAACCCCCCTTCTTTCTAGAAATTTGTCAAAGCACAATCAAAGTATAGGGTTTGAAGAGAAAATCTACTCTATAGGGAGCTCTATATACTTCTAGCTATCGAAACTTTATGAACAAGGTCATACAGACTTGGTGATCAAAACCCAAAAATTTTAGATCCTCAAGACAAAAGTAGTAGAGGTGGATTACAGTGTTGGTGCCACTCCTATCCACTTTCAACACTCCTATCCAATCATAAAATGAAGGTTAGATCTCAATTTGTGATAGTCTCCTAGTCTTGCACAGTGAATTCTAACCTCTATCTCAATCAGATTAGCTAATTTCTAATGAAGTCTTATTTTCTCCCTATAATTAATATTTTTAGAAAGGTCAAATTTGCAGTCTATTTTACACAAATTAGTAACTTAATTATTATGTATTATTTACTTATTTTAATATTTAGACCCTTTAACTAAATTAAGAATAATATACCAATATTCCCAAAATTGTTAAATCACTATCCATGTTGTGGTTGATCATGTCTCTTGATCATCGAGCATGTTTTATTTTTTTGGATATTGTCATGGCCCACCACGGGCATGCCCTCATAGCATCAAGAATACCCTGCATAATTTTGGATTGTTTACATAGCACTAGGATCGCTTGACAATATCAACATTTTAAGTGGTGATTATGTCGTATTCATATTATTACCAAATTTTTATTTCATTCATTCTTTTATTTTTTATTTATGTTTTTATGGTTTGTGTTTACATAATTTGTTCATGTGTGAGAGTTTCAAAAGAGTAGATAGTGGATATTTATATCTAAGTAGGGCCTAAACCCTGATGATCAAGAAGTGATAAAGGTTTTCAACCTAGGGCATGTTATATTTCTAGTGATTATGGTAACTAATTTGGTTTTATTGGCTTCCCCAACCCCATATGAGTTTTTATTTTATTCTTTAAGCGTAAAAATGATCCTAATACTTATCCAAAAGGTATTTGTTAGTAAATTTGAGCCACTTATCACCTATTACTTTTCCCTATCTTGAGAACTGAGTCTTACTTGTCTCCTCAACAAACTTGTAGTTGTATGATCCCATCTTGGACAATCCCATAGCTATATGATATTGTCCTTTTAATTCTTTACGTCCTTCTACCCATTGTCCTTTAACTTACACCTTAACCCTTCCCATTTAATTTGAAATGAGCATGTAGTTATGTATCCCTATCTTGTACACACTCATTCATAGTAAACCCAACTTTTTGATCTTGTATTAATGTCCTTGATCATGTCTTTATGGTGCCAATATTATCTTTGTGTTGTTGGGATTGTCTCTACAGGGTTTTACAATCTAGTTTTTCGGGTACATGTGTCTAGCATCTTCTTGATTATGATTGTACCTTCATTTTTTAGATGTGCAAAGCATAATATAATATATTATTGAATCTTCATTGTGACCTAGCTTGCACACTCAAAAAAAAATGTTGTCAGGCAAAATTCCAAAGTAAAATTACAATTATGTATCATGCACCCTTGAAATCTAACCTCCACATAGTTTTGTGTTGTGTGGATCATATAGCTTGAGTAAGAGTTAAACCTCCTCTTTCCTATAAGTGTTCAATGCAATTATTGAATTCTAATTACCCTCCTTTGGTGTAAGTGATTGTGAAAAGAGACCAAGATGTATAGATGTGACAAGTGTGTAATATTTTGAAGCATGACTAAAATGGATATTTTTGGATCTAGGCTTATCCCTTGGTGCAATGGATGTTATTTGTAAATAGACTCCTTTTTTTCTTCCTCTCTCTAGATTGATCTCCAAATGGATTGGTAAGAACTTATATTTATATAAATTTATAGGATGACTTTTGTGCACTATCTGACTTTAAAAAATGTAAATGATATGATTTAAGACATAATTTATAGGGATTGTAGGCATAATGACCCAAAAAGATAAAAGGGACAATCTGGTAGGGCTACTAGCTTGTTCAAGACTGGCCCATAAAGCTACAAGTTTGTCCAAGAGATAAGTAAGGATTAGTTTTTGAGATAATAATGAATAATTGATGATAAGTGGTCCAAATGTACTAACATATACATTATTTATAAATATTGGGATGTTTCTTAGTCTTAGTGGATGAAATAAGGACTCGTATGGGGTTGGGGCCATCCTTGAAATGGGTTAAAATGTATAGGTTTTCCAAATAAGCCAAATTAGGAATAAAATATGGGAATATGGTAGATTAAAGATAGTAAAGGACAAAAGGAGGGCTTAAAGTGACACTTGTTTTTATAAAAATAATAATAGTTGAATTTGGAGATAGTTTTAGAGAAACTTGGAAAAAGAAATTTAAAATAACGTAAGAATATGAATTATGGAATTTTGAATGTAGTTTTTAAATATATAATTTTTTTCAATACCCAGATGATAAAAATATGTGAAATTTATGCATTTATGATAATGGATTGAAACTTTTTTGTGAAAAGATAAGGAGGCCACATGTGTATAGACACTTTTTTTGAGTGAATAAATGAATTATTGTGTGAAATTTCATATATGGATAGATGAAATGTCAAATATTGGTTAAGATATATATATATATATATATATATATATATATATATATATATATATATATATATATATATATATATATATATATATACAAGTCAAGAAAACTAAAAAAATTGAATTGCAAGTGTACAAACATAGCTTTTTAATTTTAACTTCATGAATATCATTTTTTTTAAAGCATAGACAATGATGTGTAGATTGGGCAGATATAAGTTTTATAAACTTTTGATTAATGTTCATAAAGTTATAAAGGTATTTGTAATGATATGTATATAGTCTATAATGAGATATGTTGTGTATAAATTAAGCAATAATTAAAAATAATAGTTTAAGACTGAAAATAATTATATATTCAAAAACTACGCTTTCCCCTCTATAAACTCATAATTTTTTTTAATAATAAAATCTTCCTGATTAGATATGTCGGTAAAGATTAAAAAAACACATAAATTTCCAAAAAATCATATGGGATGGTCCATGATAGGGTTTAGGCTAGGTTCAGACCCCCCAAGCATAAAACCAAGCCAAATTTAGAGGGAAAATAGAAAAGTGAAATCTTAAAAATATTAAAAGGGTATACACCCTTTGAAATTCCTTATTTTATAGGGAAGAGGAAACTTTTTAATTTGTTGAGGCAAAGGGCCTATGCCCTTTGGACTACAAAGGGCCTATGCCCTTTGGACTACAAAGGGCATATGCCCTTTGAGTTCAAATAGGTTTTTTTAATATTTGGTCAATTAGAGTTGTATATATTCTAGGTAAATATTTAGTAAAATAAATGTAATTATAAAATTACATTTAATTTTATATTCTTATATAAAAAATTAGGGCCACTCTACATCTTTTGAAATTGATTACAGAGTTACAGGGGTTACCTTTTAGAAGTTAGATTTTCAAAATCTATTTTGGTCAATACTTAGTTTTTAAAATTTTAGGATTGGAAGATAGAATGAGAAACAAAAGTTTGAATCATCTTATATATGTAATATATATATACCATTGAGGATGATCTACCTACTTTACCTACTTGAGTATTCCCTACCTACTTTGGCTACTTGAGTATACCCTACCCGATTGAATAATCGAGCCATATCTTGATATTGAGTATGCCTTACCTAAATACTTGAGCCATATCTTGATCTTGATTATTCTCTACCTATCTTATTGTACTTGATTCTATCCTACTTTCTTTTCCTACTTGAGTACATGCCATACCTGATTGAATACTTGGTCCATATCTTGATCTTGACTATTCCCTACTTACCCTCTTGTACTTTAGTATGCCCTACCTAATTTAACTACTTTAGTATGACCTACCTACCTATCCTTCTTTCCATACTTACTTGAGTTACCTAATTGAGTATGCCCTACCTAATTGAGCATTCCCTACCTAATTGAATACTTGAGCCATATATTGATCTTGACTACCCATATCTAATCATTACTTTATCTATCTTACCTAAGCCATATATTTAATACTTGATACTTAATTGAATACCCAACTCATATATTGAAATGAGTGGGGGAATTATCATGATTGAAAATCAATATAGGGGGCATTATCGAATCAAGGGATAAATGAGATGGGTCATTATTAAGGGATGCTTGAAAAGTAGGAGAGAGGGAATTATCAAATTTATTTCTCTTGTGGCATGCTAAGTTTACTTGAGAATCTTTGTCTCTATATTTTTACTACTATAAAATTCTACCCTGGTAATCGTATTCAAAATTTAATATATTTATTAACAAGATTTTCTTATTTTTATACTTGAATTTTTATGTTCCTTTTTATTTGCTTTTGCATTTGGGGTTGACATGAAGAATGAAGATACAAGCAATAATTTTTTACCTTTCATGGTTTGCACTCAACATTGTTATAAAATTCATGGAAAATACATATAGATAGGATGCTCTAATGGGTCTCTTAACTTATTTAAAGTAATTATTGAACATTTTTCAAAAATATTGGTAACTTTGATACTCAATTATTCTTCTTCATTCTTTTGATTTAGGTGTATTTTTAAAATTGGCTAAAAATCATTTGGAATTATTCTATTTTTAGCATATTCCTTATATAATTATTCCAAAATTCATAAATTGAACTTATGAAAATATGGTTCTACAAGGCCCAATTGGGTAGGAGTGGATTGTAAAATTACAGGGTATGTTCTACTCAACTCAAATTTATACAGGGTGGGGAAGAATTTGTGCATCATTACACATTAGATTTTAGATATTTTTTTGTTTTCAATTATATCTTTAGGTCCTATTTCAATTTTTTCATATTTTTAAGAAGTGTATTTGAGAAACACATTACTACTTTTGATTCTAATAAGAAAAAGTATGACTTAGGGAAGAGATGTCGTACTACTAGGTTGAAGGGTTTTAATCCACTAATGAAAAGTAAGTTTATCATTGATTTGGTTTCTGAAGATGAAGATAATGATTAATATGTAGCATTGGGAGAAAATATATGGAATAAACACAAACCCTCTACCCATAGTAACTAAAAACTTTTCCCTCTATAATATTATATACATCTTCTAAGTTTGCAGGTTTGGTTTCATTTATCAGAATATTATGTTTACTATAATTGTGGGTCTCACATATACTAATTACACTATAAGCCAACCATCTCTTGTGAAGACTAATAATGAAAAAATGATTTGTAAAAACCTTACGATATTTCTTCTAGTCTTCCTATTACCAAAGTAGAAAGAGATAAGGCATAGACTGATTAATGATGATAAGGGACAATGAGGGCTAATGGGGGTGTGACTAGGGATGGTAAGGGATGATGAGAGATGATGATGGAGTGATTAGGGATGTTGAGATATGATGAGGATTGATGAGGGATAATGAGGGATGATGAGGGAGTGATTAAAGATTATTAGGGATGATGAGGGTATGATTAGGCACAACGAGGGCTGATGAGTGAGTGATTAAGGATTATAAGGGATGGTGAGTGAAAATGAAGGATGATGGAGTGACTATGGAAAATTATTGATGATGAGGATTAATGAGGGAGTGATTAGGGATAATGAGGGATAATGAAGGATGATGAGGTTTGATGAGGGCATGATTAGGGATAATGAGGGATAATGAGTGCTAATGAGGAAGTGACTATGGATGATAAGAGATGATAAGGGCTGATGAGGAAGTGATTAGGGTCATGTTGGCTCAAAAATTTACTAGGGGTACAAATTGGTGACTTTGGGTCAACAGTGTGGGAACTGAATCCTTGCATTAGTCATCAATGCATAGACAAAGTCCCTCTCCTATTAGAAAGTGTCTACCTTTATTAAAAGCCAAATATAGTAAATTAGGGGAAAATCTATTTATACTATTTACAACAAAAATGTTTTCTATTGTAGGTTTCATACTTTTAACCACAAAGCATGGAAAGGAGTTAGAAAATAAAATGAGAGGAATGATAACAAAAGAGGGGGGAAATGAGAAATGAAAGGAGGAAGGGAGAACAAGAATATTATATCTTGTTAAACATAGATGCTACCATGATAATCTTGGAAAAAATTAAAGATGACTATAGGCAACTAAATACATAAACTTACCAAAATAGCTCAAGAAGGGGAAAACACTATATTAATGAAAACCTCTTTGAATCAATGGGTGGTAAATACATAATGCACTCTTAGGTGTACAAAGCATACATATGACTATCTACTATTGGTAATATAATGAAATACAACTATCTCATATTTACCCATAAAAAGCAATTAAAATATTTCTTAAACCCCACAAGATTTCACATTCATAGAAATAACACAAAAAAAATCTAAAAGAAATACTTAATGTTAAATTCCAATTGTATGACAATTTGGTATTGATTATGAAAACAATTTGAAAGTAAAGATATAGATACAGATGAATCATACACAAATTTATAACTCACGAATAAATCCTAAACATAAAGTCTACAAAATCTCCCTTTTCTAATTTATATTGAGTCAAAAATACAATATCTTCCTTCAAAATGTTTCTGCAAAGTCTCACTACCAAAAGTCTACTTTATAATGTGCCTAACACTCATATTTATAATGTGAAAAGGTGGTTATGGTGCGTAACCACATTTTTTACATTATAGATGGTGCAAAAATGAGTTTACAAAATTGCACTACTTAAGTGGTGTAAAAGTGAGTTCGTGTAATTACACTGCATGCAAATGTGAAATTACAACATTACACCACTTAAGTGATATAAATATGCATTGGTGAAATTTTACTTAGTGCAAATTTAAATTATGAAATTGTGCCATTTGAATGGTGCAAAAATTATTTGGTGCATTTACACCACTTGAAATGTGTAAATCAAAATTACACAGTTCAAGACTTACAAATTGACATAGTGCATTTGCACAAATTGCATTTACAAGGTTATAATTACACAAAATTTGTAACTAGAAATTAAAAAACGAGATCCAAAATTAGAAATGAAACTACGTGAAGTTTGATGAAGAATTCATTTACTTTCTCCTTTTTTGAAGACAATCTCGGTCATTGATTTTCACTTGTCAAGTAATTTCATCCTGCATATGCTTGTCTCTTAAATTGGCATCTATCTAATTAATCTCAAATTCACTTGACCAAGAATTTTTAATGACCACTAATGTTTTCTAGTCATCCTTTCTATTCACCATAAAAATGTTTTCCTCATAAGAGCATAATATTCATGTTAATTTTTTTGTGAAACCTGACATAAAAATCTTTAACCTTGTCAATTCACTGACATGATTCAAGGGATGAGAGAATGCTTGAAATGGTAAATAAATTTTAATTTACACTTTCCACATGCATTTTCCCTCTAAAATTTTAGATTGGAAACTTATGCCCATAGCTAGAAACCCAACAATAAATACTAGTCAGCACATGCAAACATATATCCATATGACACTTGAATTAATGTTGGAGATGCCCATGCAAAATAACTTTGTCTCATTAAAATTGTCTTCTACTAGTGAAACTAAAAAATTTTAGCCAATATCATTCTTTTTTAATGAATACCATGGGTTTTGAGACAAAAATAACCTTTTAAACACTCAAACCCATGGGTTTTATTGATAAAACCACTTCATTTTCAAAATACCACAAATTTATTCTTGAATCCACCATCGTTCTCCATTTACCATGAATTTGGGGGAAAACCACAAATTAAAAAGTGAAACCAACATTTTCAAAAGGTGATACCATGCAAAAGTGCATTGACATTTTTGCATGACTTGAAATTTATAAAAATAAATTTACATGACTTGTAAAAATGCATTGGTTTTTTTGCACCACTTGAAATTTGCAAAAACAAATTTGCACTTGTAAAAGTGTGTTGGTGTTTTTACACCAATTTAAATTTTTAAAAATAAATTTGCATGACTTTTCAAAGTGCATTGGTGTTTTTGTAGCACTTGAAATTCGTAAAAACAAATTTGCATGACTTTTAAAAGTGCGTTGGTGTTTTTGCACCACTTGAAATTTACAAAAATAAATCTACATGACTTGTAAAAGTGCATTGGTGTTTTTATACCACTTGAAATTTGCATGACTTGTAAAAGTGAATTGGAGTTTTTGCACCACTTGAAATTTATAACTATGATTCTCTCCCTTGATTTTTGAAGTTCAAGATGAAATTTTTATACCAAGTATTTATAATCAAAATTCATCTCCCAGATCTAGTCTCCGCATTGGGACAAAAATCAAGAACTTTCAGATAAATTTGATTTTACATTAAATTTTCACTCTAGTGTTGATAAGATCAAATAAATTCATGAATTCTCTCTTCTATTTATCATAGTATGCTTTACATGATGGCAATAATCTTATTGCATCAAAAGAGAAATTATCGAGATATCTTCAACACATTATTTGGAAGCTTGAAAGATAGTTAGATTCTATTATTATACATAAGCCTCATCCATTTGGATACAGAGTCGATGTCTCAATCTAAATTTTTTTTACCATCCATGTCTTTAAAACACCTCTAATTTCTTATATGAGTGAAATTGGGGGTGTTGATATGAAATGTAAAATTTTAAGACAATAATTGGCTCCAACTGTGGGACCACATTTCCAAAGGGAATGCAGGAGAACTCCAAAATCTTACATGACTGGTGCCTCATTACTGTATATTTTTGAAGACTTGTATGTATCTCACATTTACACATCATGATCTAACCAATTGAAAACTATTTTACCTATCTCAATCATATGAAAAATGAACACACACTACCAAGTCGGATCCTCTAATTTGGTCAGATCCTCTAATCTAAAGATTTAAATATTTTGATCCAACCAACTAATAGATAGCTATCCTATCTCAATCATATGAGAAATTAACATGCACTGTCAGGTCAGATCACCTATTATTGAAATTTTTCCTGTTCACCACCTATTCACTTGAAGAGATCCATGATAAACATGTTTATTTTGTTGCTTGAGATACAAGCATCCATATCACCATTTTCATAACTACAACAACTATTTTTTGGATAAATTGTTAAATGTCTATTTTTTAAACTCACTTGACCAAAATACTTCATGGCCCATTTTTGCATGTCATCCAAGAACTAAAGAATCTTTACACTTAAGAACTCACATGAGGATATGAGATGTCTAACTTATTGGGATTCAATGCATGAATAGATCATGGTTACAAACATGTGCAATAAAAAGGACCAAAATAAGGAGAGAAAAGAACAACAAATAACCTATTGTATTTATTGAAATCAATACACACAAACCAAAAAAATAGGAAAAGGAAACAAGCCAAAATAGGGAAAGCAAAACTATTTACATAGGGTAGAAGAAAACAAGAATACTATACAAAATCATTCATTAGCTGGGATAATTACCCACCATTTTGAAACAACATATTTGAATTATAAACTCTAAACACATTTAGCAACAGTGACCGAGTAGGTGGGAAGAGCAACATATAGTTATCATTCACACAGGGATGATTATGAATGAAAAAATTAGCAATGTTTTCCTATTTTAAAATGAAATCATTATGAACTCTCCAATATTTTGTGAGCACTCTTGAGCAATACTAGACTTGTCCAATGTCTTCTTGGGTGACTTCAAATGCATTTGTGCTAGATATAATATTTGAATTGAAGAGAAGTGTGTTACATATCTATTTTTGAGCTAGAACTATAATATTATTATCTTCTAAAATGAATGGAGTGTTGATATTCATTTCCAAGTTTCTTCCCATAGCAGAGACAAATTCATCTTTGATTGAATCATTGTCATTATCTTCATCAATCTCTTCTACCTTGATAGTTTCCATTTCACTTGTGATGAATATCGAGCACCATTCATATTGTTTTAGCTTCATGTATTTATTTATTTCAGATTTTTCCTACATAAGATTTTTAATTTGTGTGGGGTTGATTTCTTCATATTCATGTTCTATGGAGAACTCATTTTGGTAGAACCTAAAAAAAAAATATCTGAGGAATATTCATTTTTGACTATTGAGTCTTCCTTTTTGATATAAGAAAAATGTTTTACTTTACTGAAAACTGGTTCCATACTATCTTCATCTTCAAAAGGTAAAAGATCATATATTTCACTATTCCTCATTTCTATTTTTGATTCAATCAGTTGTTCTTCAAACAACTCATTTTCTCCTAGAATTGCAAGAGTCAAGCAATCATGTGAAAAATGCAATTTTTTCTCTTTTTTTCCAAGGGGGAATCCAAATTCTTCATCTATTCTCTAATCAATCACTATTTCTTCCAACTGTTCACCTTATTCTACAATTGTGAAACTAAAATAATCATATGTGATAGGAATCACTTTCTATTTCTCCCTACTAGACTTCCAGCGTGTTTGATTAGGAACTTGTCTTCAAAGTCTCTATTCTGAATATTGTAGACTATTGATTGTATCAAGTTTCATTAATTATTCATCATCATTTTCAATAGTTGTATCACCTTTTGAAAACTCTTTTTTTAACATTCCAAATATGATCAAATCATCTTCAATCTCAATGGCTTCTTGTTGTGTAACCTCTAAGTCTTTTACCTTATTTATTATCAAGATGAACTTTATCTCTGGGTGAAGAGAACCAATGAAGATGTAGAGTTGATTATTGAGACTTGGTTTTTTTTTTTAGGGATCAGTCTCAATTTTTTTTTTGAAACATGTTATGAACTCTCTAATCTACTCATCATCTCACTTTTGAATCTGGAAGAAACCCGATAATAATGCACATATATCCATAGTTGATTTGAATATGTTCAGGAAATTATTCTTCAAAGAGTCCCAATTCACAATGCATCCATATTTTAGATGCTTAAACCACTCGATAGGAGGTCCTATGAGAATCTCAACAAAAATCCTAACAATGACATCTTCATGCATAACTCCCAAGATGTTACAGAACATTGTGAAGGCCAAGATATTGTTATCTGCATCTTGACCATTTTCTCCAATTTTTTTCTAAATTTCTTCCTTAATCCTAATGGTAACTCATTGTACAGGTCCAAATTGAATGGACCAAAATGTTTTCTCCATGACAAATGAGGAACATTGAGGTTGGGGTTAACCAATGCCATTTATTCAATTATAAAGATGTAGGCACTAGGTAATTCATCTCAATAGACTTGCAAACCTTCATTCTAGGTGTGTTTCCTTGAAATGTCTGATGATATTATGCATAAAGCACCTTGATCCCTATTGGAGTTGCAAAAAAAATTTGGCTCAAAAATTTGTCAGGGGACAAATTGGTGACTTTAGATCAACAATGTGGGAACTGAGTCTTTACATAAGTTGGCAATGTAAGGACAAAATCCCTCTCCTATTTGTAGGTCGAGATACTTTTATTAAAATCCAAAGATGGAAAAATAGGGGAAAATATATTCACAGCTATTTACAACAAAAATATTTTCTATTGGGGGTTTCATACTTTTAACTTGAAAGCATAGAAAATAGTTAGAAAAGACAATAAGAGGAATGATAGAAAAGAGGGATGAAATGAGAAATGAAAGGAGGAAGGGCGAACAAGATCATTATATCCATTTAAACATAGAATCTACCATGATAATCCAGGAAAGATGAAAGACAACTTTGGGCATCTAAATAAAGAAACTTATCAAAATAGCCCAAAAATGGGAAAACATTGTGTTCATGGAAACCTATTTGATTCAATGAGTGGTAAAGACATAATGCACTCATATGAGTATAAAACATACATTGAGATAATTATCTACTACTGGTAACATAATCAAAGACAACTATCTCATATTTATTTTTAATAGACAATTAAAATATTGCTTAAACCCCATGAGATTTCACATTCATAGATATAACACAAAAATATTCTAAAATAAATAATGTGAAATTTTAATTTTCTAAAAATTTGGTAGTGATTATGAAAACAATTCGAAATTAAAGATACATATATAGATACAAATGAATCATACACAAAGTTATAACTCACAAATAAATCTTGAACACAAAGTCTACAAAATCTCCCTATTCTAATCTTTATTGAGTTGAAAATACAATATTGTCCTTCAAAATGTTTCTACAGAGTCTCACTGCCAAAAGTCTCTTTTATAAAGAGCATAACACTCATATGTATAATGCATGAAGGTGGTTACATTATGTAACCACATTTTTTGTGTTATATAAAGTGAAAAATTGAGTTTACAAAAATTCACTACTTAAGTGGTGTAAAAGTGAGTTGGTGTAATTACACTGTTGCAATTATCAAATTACAACATTATACCACTTAAGTGATATAAAGATGCATTGGTACAATTACACTTCATGCAAAATTGAAATTATAAAATCTCGCCACTTGAATGGTGCAAAAATGCTTTGGTGTTTTTACACCACTTGAAATATGTAAATCAAAATTACATAATTTGAGACTTACAAAGTGACATAGTGCATTTGCACAAATTGCATTTACAAGGTCAAAATTACACAAAATTTGCAACTAGAAATTAAAAAAAGATATCGAACATTAACATGAAACGGCCAAAATATTGAAGACTAATTCATTCACTTTCTCCTTTGCAGAAGACAATCTTGGCTACTGCTTTGCATTTTTCAGGTAATTTCATCTTGCATATGCTTGTCTTTTATATCAGCATATGTCTGAGTAATCTCAAATTTACTCGATCAAGAATTTTCAATGACCACTAATGTTTTCTAGTCATCCTTTTTGTTTACAATAGAAATGTTTTATTTATAAGAGCATAATATTCATGTTAATATTTTTGTGAAACCTACCTTAGCAATATTTAACCTTATCAAGTCACAAGCATGATTCAAGGGTTGCAAGGGTACTTGCAATGGTAAATAAATTTTAATTTACACCTACAATTTGAATTTGACCTCCAAAATTTTAGATTTGAAACTTAATCCCACATCCAAAAACCCAACACTAAGTAATACTCATCACATGCAAACATATACCCATATGACACTTGAAATAATGTTGGAGATGCACATGAAAAACAACTTTGTCTCATTAAAATTACTTTCTACTAGAAAAAACTACAAACTTCCAGCCAATACCATGCTTTTGTAGTGAATACCACAGTTTTTGGGACCAAAACAACCTTTTAAACAATCCAACCCATGGGTTTTATTGATAAAATCACTTCATTTTCAAAGTACAACAAATTTATTCTTGAAACCACCATCATTCTCCATTTACCATGAATTTGGGGAAAAACCACAAATTAAAAAGTGAAACCAACATTTTCAAAATGCAATACCACATGCAAAAGTGCATTGATATTTTTGCATGACTTGAAATTTGTAAAAACAAAATTGTTGCACTTGTAAAAGTGCATTGGTGTTTTTTGCACCACTTGAAATTTGTAAAAATAAATTTGCACGACTTGTAAAAGTGCATTGGTGTTTTTTCAGCACTTGAAATTTGTAGAAACAAATTTGCCCAACTTGTAAAAGTGTGTTGGCATTTTTGCACCACTCAAAATTTGCAAAAATAAATTTACATGACTTGTAAAGGGCATTGGTGTTTTTGCACCACTTGAAAATTACAAAAACAAATTTGCACTTGTAAAAGTGCATTGGTGTTTTTTCATGACTTGAAATTTTCAAAAACAAATTTGCATGACTTAGAAAAGTGCATTGGTGTTTTTGCATGACTTTAAATTTACCAAAAAAAAATTGCACGACTTGTAAAAGTGCATTGGTGTTTTGGTATGACTTTAAATTTAAAAAAACAAATTTGCACGACTTGTAAAAGTGTGTTGGTGTTTTTGCACGACTTGAAATTTACAACTATGATTCTCTCCCTTGATTTTTGAAGTTCAAGATGAAATTTTTATATCAAGTGTTTATAGTCAAAATTCATCTCTCGGATCTAGTCTCAGCATCGGGACAAAAATTAGGGCTTTTAGAGAAGTTTGATTTTATCTTAAATTTTCACTCTTGTACTGATAAAATCAATTGAATTCATGACTTCTCACTTCTTTCTATCATAGTACGCTTTCCATGATGACAAGATTATTTTTGCACTGAAAGAGAAATTGTCGAGATATATTCAACACACTATTTGGAAGCTTGAAAGATAGTAAGACTAAATTATTCTACCAAAACCTTATCCATTGGGCTATAGAGTAAATGTCTCATTCTATAAAAATTTTACCATCCATGTCTTTAAAACACCTTTAATTGCTTATATGAGCGCAATTGGGGGTATTGTCATGAAATATAAAATTTCAAGACAAGTTAACGAGGGATTATGAGGGTCAATAAGGGAGTGATTAAGTATGATGAGGGGTGATGAGGTATAATGAGGGAGTGATTTTGAATGATTAGGGATGATGAGGGATGATGATGGTGTGATTGGGGACAATGAAGGCTATTAAGGGAGTGATTAGGGATGATAAGGGATAAAGAGATGGTGACTAGGGAAAATAAGGGATAATGAGGTTCGATGAGGAAGTGATTAGGGATGATGAGGGATGATGATGGACAATGGGCACTGATGAGGGAGTAGCTAGAGATGATGAGGGATGGTGAGGACCAATGATAGTGTCATTAATGCTGATGAGGGATAATTATGGTCAATGAGAGAGGGATGAGGGATGATGATGAATTATGAGGATGTGATTTCAATGACAAATGATGATAAATGATAATTTATACACTTAACCCCCTCTTTTTATATGGTTTAGGGAAAAGGAGATAGAGATATGAGTGATTTTTATATGAGACTGATAATTTATAGGGTTTGAAAGCACTCCCTTCCATCCCAAATAGTAGTGGTAGTGTCCTATGTAAGTTTGGAATGCTATAAGATGACTATATTTTATGTGTGTCTGGAATAAATCAATTAGGTCATGCATGTGTGAGATTGGAATTTAATCATGCATGGATTGACCCATATATCTAACATTTGTTTTAGAGTGATTGATATCTTTTTATGATGACTCATGAATGGTGTTTTGACTCCTTCTATTCTACATAAGGATTTAGGGTATAGGGTTTGAGGTTTGAGGTTCAATGTTTAGATTTTAGTGTTTTAAATTTAGTGTTTAGGGTTTAGATTTGAGTGTTTAGGGTTTAGGTTTGAGGGTTTATATTTTAGGGTTCAATATTTAAGATTTAGAGTTTAGGGTTTCTATTTTAAGGCTTGGGGTTTTGAGTTTTGGGTTTTAGGTTTTGGGATATAGGGTTTAAGGTTCATGGGTTAAGGTTTAGGGTTTAGGTTTTTAAGGTTTAGTGCTTAGGGATTAGGGTTTTGGGTTTAAGGTTTGGAGTTTAGGGTTTATGGTTATAAGTTTAGGGTTTAGGGATTAAATAATATGGTTTAATGCTTAGGGTTTAGGTTTTCTATTGAGAATTAGGGTTTAGAGTCTAAAGTTTAGAGTTTTAATTTAGAGTTTGGGGTTTAAAGTTTATGTTAGGGTTTAAGCTCTGGGGTTTAAATATTAAGGTTTTGGATATTGGATTTAGGGTTTGAGTTGAGGGTTCATGGTTTAGGTTTAAGGGTGTAGGGTTCAAGTTCTGGGGTTTAGGGTTTAGTGTTTACCATTTAAGGTTTAGGGTTTAGAGTTTACGTTCTAGTGTTTAGGGTTAAGAGTTAAAAGTTTAGGATTTATGGTTCAAGGTTTAGTGTTTAGGTTTTATGATTTTGGGATTTGGGGTTTAGTGTTTAGGGCTTATAATTTAGGGTTATGGGTTAGTGCTTATAATTTATGATTTAAACTTTAATATTTAGGGTTTAGGGTTCATGCTTTAGGACTTAGGGTTTAGGGTTTGGAATTTAAGGCTTAGGTTTTAAGGTTTAAGGTTTATGGTTTGGTGTTTAGGATTTATGGATTTGGGTTTAGGGTTTATGTGTTAGAGGTTAGGATTTAAAATTTAAAATTTGGTTTTAGGGTGGAGGGTTTAGGGATTAGGGATTAGGGTTTTGCATTTACAATTTGGGGCTTTGGGTTTAGGATTTTTAATTTAGGGTTTGGGTTTTAGGATTTAGGGTTCTTATTTTTGTGTTTGTGTTTGGGGTTTAGTGCTTATATGCTAAGTTTTAGGGTTTAACATTTAGGTTTTAAGGATTGGGGTTTTAGGGTTTAGGGTTTATGGTTAGGGGTTTAGTGTTTGGGGTTTAGCATTTGGGGTTCAAGGTTTAGGGTTTAACATTTAGGGTTCAAGGTTTGGGGTTCTTGGTTTAACATTTAGGTTTTTGGGTTTAGGTTGAGGGTTTAGAGTGTAGGTTTTATGGTTTAGTCTTCAAGGTTTAGGATTTTGAGTTTAGGTGTGAGGGTTTAGTGTTTAAGATTTAGGATTTAGGTTTTAGGATTGATGGTTCAAGGCTCACAATTTAGGGTTTAGGGTTTAGAAATTAGGGTCTAGGGTTCAAGTTTTAGTGTTATGGCTTAGGGATTATAATTTAGATTTTATGTTTTAAGGTTTAGGATATGGGGTTTGGGGTTGGGGATTACATGGATATGTTTTAGTTTTAAAGTTTTGGGGTCATATTTTAGGGTTTGGGGTTAGGGTTTTGGGTTTCTAGTTTCAAAATTAAGGTTTAGGGTTTAAGGTTTTGGTATTGGGGGCTATGGTTGAGGTTTTGGGGTTTGGAACTTAGGGTTTAGTATTTAGGGTTTGGGATTTAGTATTTGGGGCTTAGGGCTTAGGATTTGGGGTTTAATGTTTATGGTTTAGAGTTTAAGTTGGGGTTTTTGGTTTAGTTTTTAAGGTTTTGGGTTTAGGTTTTAATTTTTAAGGTTTAGGGTTTTAGGGTATATGTTTTAGTGTTCATGGTTTAGGGTTTATGGCTTAGGGTGTGGGGTTTAGGGTAGCGTTCAATGTTCATGGTTTAAGGTTTAGTGTTTAGAGTTTGGGGTTTGGGGTTTAGGGTTAATGTTTTAGGTGGAAATGAAGTGTACTAGGGAAATCATCTACATTCGTGTTTAGTATGAGTGACTTTATCATGACTATAGGTAGATGGCATGTATGAGTGATCGCATACCTACATGTAGTACTAGGTATGTGGTAGATATAATGTATGAATGGTTTTAGCATTACTATATATGTTATACTAGGTATGTGGTAGATGTATTGTATGAATGACTGCATCATTACTATATATCTTATAGGTTGCATGTTACAGGCTATTCATTTATGCATATCGATAGACCCATTGATTAAAAAACCCACAAATTATTTAGGAATCCAGTTTGATTCCACCTTCATGCCTTTTACACCATTGTCCCTAGTCACTCCTTTCTCTATATAGGTAAGAATGCCCCCTCTCCTTTCAAGATATGGCTCAGTCAATGTTCCCTCTCCTTTCTCTATGTAGGTGATAATGCCTTTCTCCAAATTTTCAATCATACCTTGATAATGAACCCTCTCATTTATCCCTTGATCCAATAATGCCCCCACTCCTTTCAAGATATGGATCTGATATTCAATTGGGTATCAAGTATTCAAGGTATAGTTTAGGTAAGATAGATATTGTAAAGATTAGATATGGGTATTCAAGATCAATAGATGGTTCGTGTATTCAATTGGGTATGGCATACTCAATTAGGTGGGGCATACTCAAGTAAGTAGGGCAATAAAGATAGTTAGGTAGGGCATACACAAGTAGACAAAGTAGGTAAAGTATACTCATGTATAAGAAGGTAAGTAGGGCATAGTTAAGACCATGATATGGCTCAAGTATTTAGGTAGGGCATATTCAAGATCAAGATATGGCTCTAGTATTCAATTAAGTATGGCATGTACTCAAGTAGGTAAAGTATGTAGGGCATACTCAAGTAGTTAAAGTAGGTAGGGCATACTTAAGTATAATAAGGTAGGTAGGAAATAGTCAAGATCAAGATATGGCTTAGGATTTAGGTAGGGCATACTCATTGAGATCAAGATATGGCTCAGTTATTTAATTAGGTAAGGCATACTCAAGTAGTCAAAGTAGGTAGGACATACTCAAGTAGGTAAAGTAGGCATGTAATCATCAATGGTATAGATCTATTAAATACGTAACATGATTTGAAACTTCGTTTATCATTTTATCTTCCAATCCTAAAATTATGAAAACTAAGTGTTAACCGGAATGGATTTTGAAAAACTAACTTCTAAATGATAACTCTTATAGCTATGGATCAATTTCAAAATATGCAAAGTGGCCCTAATTTGTTATATTTGGTAAAATAGATTCAAAGTATGTAAACTTATTACTTCAAATTTATTTTACTAAATATATATATCTCTAACTGACCAAACACAACAACAACCTATTTGAACTCAAAGGACGTACACCCTTTCCACTTCAAAGGATGTACATTCTTTGTAAAGGGTGTACGCCCTTTAGGCTCGAGACCAACCTGAATCATATTTGCTATGGTTTTTCCAAAAAAAGGGTGTGCGCCCTTTGCAAAAAACAATATTATCCCCATGAATGTCACCTTTTTCATCCCCCAACTTTGTGCATCGACCCAATAATGGGTTTGTGCCAAATTTGGGTGGCTACATACACATCATTTTCATCTAGTTGCTTCTAATAATTGTATTTAATGATTGCAATGTTATGCCTTGCATATAGAACCTTTATCACAAAATGTGTGTTATGCAACCTACTTTTTGTACATAATCCCCTCCTTTGCTCCATTGGTGGGTCCTTCATTTTGTCCTCAAGTCCATAAAAGCACCAATAATTATGTCAAATGTTAAAATATAAGAGTTTAGGAGAAAGCAAATAAAGAGTGAGTGAAACATATGTTGAATTTGTATCAAATATAAATAAGGAAACAATGTAATACATATATTTGATAGTATTTAATTATCAATGCATTATTATTTATTCCATCCTTTCCCTTGTGCTCATACCTCTTATTAAATTCCATGGGATCCAACTCAATCATAGACTCTCATTTCACAAAGTTAATCACCCTAATGAAAGGGATAACAACATATAAATCTTTTTTAACTTTGACATTGCCTATAATAATCCAATCTAAATATTCCAAACTAAAATATTGTTTGTGTTTCATTTCTTGTACCTCCACTTGCATGTAATCTCATTTCCTTTGCTTCCTCATACTTAATAATTTAAGGACAAACAAGATACAATAGTAAAAAAAGAGCACATAGGAGTGCAATAAATCTAAGTTAAACAAAACATCTCAATTTCCACCTGCAAATGTTGGTAATCTAGAACAAAATTTTGATTACAATGTGTAAATGTTCAATGATAATATATTTTGAAAGTATATAGACCACTCGGGAGTGATGTTTCCTTACTTTAAAAAACAACTAGAAATGATTGTGGCTTGATGCTTAAGAAGCAATACATTTGAAATTCGGGGTTTCTTATGCATATAAAATTTAATGTAAAGAACATGCAGACCAGACCATAATCTATTTATAGAATCGTGTCAATGTGGTGCATTTCCTCTTTGACAAACAACTAAGTGGTGTAGCCTTGACCCGCTTGTAGGCTTTCAATTCCTTGAAACACCATTTTTCAGGTAGAGGTTTAGACAATACATAACACATTTAGTTTTTGTTTATGAGGACCCGCTAACCTAGGTTCAACCCTAGGTTACACAACATTTTTTATTCATCAACTCCAAAGTGAGTTTCAATAAGATCTACATAAATTTCTCATTTTTTTACTTCTGATGTGCTTGTTGCTCTAGAGGGGAAACGATAGTTTTTGTAATCATATTAAGAATCAGTTGTCAATTTCCATTCGGAATGTTATTTGAAGCTCTTTTTTTGGAGGGCTCTAAAAAAAATTTAACACATTTAATTTTCTGTGAGAATCCACTAGCCCATGTTCACACATGTTTATTCATCAACTCCAAGTTGAGTTTTTATAATTCCATCCTTTTTTAACATTTGTTTGTTTAACTTCCAATGTACTTGCTTCTCTAGATGAAATCTAACAATTCTCCCTTTAGATACATATAATTTTAAGGTCCCTGAAGATGTTCATGCATTTGGACTGCCATGGGAGAGCTGTTGAGCCAAACCCAAATTTTTTGTTCCAATGTAGGAGCTCCTAAATTTCACACCTTCTCTCCAAGTTCTTTTGTACATTGGATTGGAAAAAAAATATTTCTAATATGTTCCTAAGTGTTTCTTGATTTGCAACTTTGGCCATTATTGGATAATTTATCATGTTGTTTGTTGCCCAAAAGTTGCAAAAGTGCACTTCACTGGAAAGATTTTGGAAAGTAGCAAACTGAGGGGTTTCCTATTTTCCAATTAAAAATATATATTATACTCCACTAATCATCAAAGTCCAGGCCCTGATTTTTAAATCCATAATATATCATCATTTTACTAATGTAAACTTACCATGCCTTGTAAAATATTGAAAGAATATTTTTCGTCCAGAATAGATTCTCTAATGAACCAACCATGTTCAAAAACCATGTCAAATGAACATATATGCCATCCTTCCCCACGTACAACCATTGTTGACATCAAATTTGGTGCATACAAAGCAACATTTGGAAGCAGACAACTTGGTTGACCTCTTTGTATTGATTTTAGTAGGCTCGAATGCAATAGTGTTATCTTTAGGGCCCTAGCGCTATCAGAGCAATTTACTATTTTATGAACATTTGGTTAAGTGAGGGCCAACTTTTTTGAATTTACACTTTTTTGTCCTATAATCTTGATCCCATTGGTAGTTCATAATTTGAATCAATGTTTGCCACAAATTGTTTTATATGTCTATATATGTTTTGGCATGTGGGGGCAGGATGTTTTAGAGAGAGTGATACATAGAGAGGGAGGTTATTTACCCTAATTTTGGTTTTATGCAAAATAAGAAATAAATAATTGTAATTAAACAAATCTAACCATATACTATGAAATTACATAGTTCAAATCTACCCAATTGACTAAGAATAGTAACAAGACAAAGCAATAATTGAACTAGGCTATGCAAAGTAAGTACAAAGGACAAGAAACAATCACCCTAGATTTGGGATATCACTGTGTAAGTTGTCTGTGTACTACTCCTGGACTCTGATTTAACTTCTGAATCCTCTTAGATAGAATCATGCTTTGCATAGGTTTACGCTAGTTACATTCCCACTTGACAAAATCATGTCATTGGGTTTGTCTCTATTTCGTTAAGTCTATCTTGTGTAGGGTTGTGAGCCCTGATTTTTTGTCACTAGTTTGCCCCTTATTTTTTGTTCTTCCTATACCTTTGCCTTCCTAATTTGTCGATTAAAATGTGATGAATTATTGATTCTTCCTCTTTGACCTAGCTTGGCACTCAAAACAAATAATGAGGTATGGAGTCGAGCAACTACTGAAGTGACGTATATAGAGTCAAGCAACTACCGAAGTGACGTTGCAAGCTATGCATCCCACACACTAGAATTAGACCTCCACGTAATTCTGAGTGTGAATGGAATAGCTCGAGCAAGGATTATGAACCTCCTCTTCCCTAGAAGTGATGATGCAACTACATGCAACCTATTATCATCATTTCATACAAGAGGATGATGAGAGACAAATATAAACAACTTTGTCGAAAGGGTGTAATATATTTTTCGACAAAATGTGACTTGACGGACATTGTGGATCTTGGTGATGTTATTTGCTACAATTGTCTCCATCTTCCTCCTCCACATGGCCATCACATGAGAAATAGATGTAGACATCCTATTCCTGAAGATAAATAGGGTGGGGAGGTGGAGTCCTCCACTACAAGACATTTTGAAAATCAACACAGATGGGTCTTCTCGGGGAAACCCTGGTCTTGTTGGAATTGGTAGAGATAGCTTGGGGATTGTTCAGTATATTTTTTCTATTTATAAAGGTCATCATACTAATAATTTGATGGAGGCTCTTGCTATTTTATATGTTGTGGAACGTGCTTGTGCTCTTGGATGGAGCAGGTTCATTTGTGAATCTGATTCGCAGGTGGTGGTGCATTTGTTGACCCGACAACAGTCTGACGCTATTAGTTGGCAGTTAGTTTTGGTTGTTAACCAGATTCTTAGTTTGTGTGCTTTTTTGGATTTTGTTAATTGCACTCATATCCATAGGGAGTGGAATGTCATTACGGATTGTCTGGCCAAATGGGCTTCTGAGCAAATGCAAAACTGGGATATTGTGGATAAGGGTCAATTACCTTTGGATTTGTCTCAACAGTTAGATCACTTAGTGGAACTTGATAGCGTTGTTTGATGCCCTTGCTTTGTATTTCTTCTTGTTTGAATAAATTTTAACCCCTCTTTTATTTAAAAAAATATATGGGACTTTATGAAGCTCAACTTGAAGTAGGAGAAATGGTGATATTTGATGTTTGGCTATGCTCTAAGTTTTGACCTTTGTTTTCCTTGTGTGTCGCTTCTTTTTTAGATTGGTTTAAGATGACTTGTATATATAAGGTGCTCTAAGAAAATTTGGGTTTGTTCGCTGACATTTGAAATGATAAGGAGTTAAGCTAAAGGCAAATGATTAGTGGCAATGTGAAAAGGGACTCACAAAGGCAAATAGGATAGACTTGTGCAAGGCACATGTCATCTAGGGGGGATTCACACAAGGCGTGAATCTAACCCATGATGAATAGAGGTTCAAATCTCGATGAACAACATGATAACAAATGAGATTTAGTCCAAGGATGCAAACTAATAGATAATGATAAATGTTAGATGTTCTTTCAAGGCTCAAGGTCTAAATGGTTACCAATGTGGGGTTATAGAAGTCTTAGAAATACAACAATATACACAAGTAGGCCAAATATGATAAATTGGGGATGAAACACCATTGAAAAGGTTATTGTACCAAATTTAGGTGTCTACAATAGTATCATTTTGTGTTCATGATACTTGTTTCTTGAATGTTGGTTGGTTAGGACATATGGAAGATCCAAGACAAAAAATTATGAATATGGCATGTGCATCATGCTAATTTTTCCCTTGGAATTTGATACTTTTGATGAGAGAGGATAATTGATTGTCATCTTAAATTCATAACTCAAAGCTGCTTAAGAAGAGATCTCCAACAAACATATAAGTCTACTCAAAATTTCACCTTGCATCCGAAACAATCTACCAAAAAAATTTCTTCAAATTTATGGCAAAAAAACATACATATTGTTTTGGAATACATGCCTTATCTTTAGAGTTGTGATCTACATTATATATTGGTCATTTTCAATACAATGGTGGATTGTGGTCTTTTTCAATACCCTTAATGACCTTTTGTTTTGCTGACATGGACAAAATGTTTGTTCAATAACTATTGTTTTCTTCTAAAACCCAATTAAACATAACTGAAGCAATACATTTAGCACCACCTTTTAACGACTACTAAAATCACAATTAACTCTGTATGTCCGCTTCTTTTAACATTCGTTGAAAGGTGGCACCAAATATATTCCTTCGAATATGTTTAGTTGAGTTTTAGAAGAAAACACGACCGAAGTAACATATTTGGCTCTACCTTTTAACGACTCCTAAAATCACATTTAACTTTGTACATCCCCTTCTACAGATGCTTTGATCATTGTCATTCCACGTAGGTCATGTTGGAAATGGAACTGCCACTTATTATATCCACATGGGTTCACGGTAAGTTTAACTTGTAAAAAAATATAATTTTGTAGCTTTTGAATGAATGAATGAAAGATTTTAATAACGTCCACGTAATGAAATAGTCTATGGGACCAAGTGTTGCAATAAAGGTTGTTCCGTCACAACCTCTTGACACAAGGGTTGTCCTACTACTCTTGCAAAATTTCTAATCCCTTCTTGATGCTTACTTTTCTACTATAGATCTTGATTAAAAAACTTGCTTTATTTAACCTTTTCTCTTCGAACAAGTCAATTAAATTGTCAACCATCAACTTGTCTTTGTTTAACCTTTCCTCGTCAAACGAGTCAGTTAAATTGTCAACCATCAAGTTGTCTTTGTACTTGATACAGATGTTGTTATAGGTTGCACGCTCCATAATGAAGTGTCATTCTGTCTCCACTACTCATTTGTCACAAAATAAACACGTTTTTGTTTCCCATTCTTTCTTAGGCACTATCTTTCGGTTTCACATCTAAGATGATGTGAGCTAGACCTTAATTTTGCAATCAACATCTTTGTTTTCCATTTGATTTATGCCCCTATGTATGTCTTTCTTCGTGATCCCATGTGGTATTAAACTTTTTGATGTAGTATATTTTCTTTTGTCCCAACTGCTTTGTCCACATGGTTGTCTTGAATTTTTCTCGCACATACTTTTTTATTTCCTCATTTGTGTTTGGATATTCTTGCATGTTGATGTCTTGTTTATTCATCCATGCGTTTTTCTTTTGTTGAACTCTTCTTCTGTCATCATTTTGGATCATCGATGATTCTCCATACTTTGTGTCTTTTTTAAATCACTTAATGTTCGAGTCATTGTTGATGCTTTCAACAGATAAGTACATATTTCGGCTAATAGAATCTCATATGGAACCAAAGCTTTGATTTTGAAGCTGTTTGTGATTAAATGTTTTTAGATCCTCTCTACCTATCTCTAATTTAGGTTAGACACATTGTTGCCCCAAACTTCACATCCGTATAGGACCATTGGTGTTACAAGTAGGCCGAACTGAGTTCTATTGGTTTTTCAATCCCATAATTATGCATTCCTACCCCTGTTTTGCAGTAAGTATAAGGCCTTCCACCGCCTTTGAATTCTTTTTGCCTTGTAGGTCTCCCAACTAAGTTTGTTGTGAAAGTCAACCCCGAGATACTTGTACTCTTCCACTACTTCTAGCACGCTTCCTTAAAAAAGGAACTTAATATGTTTCTAGAGAAAATATCATGATTTTTGTTTTGCTAGTATTCACTTGCATTTCCACCTCTTAGTAGAAGAGCTTTGGGGCCTTTAAATGCTCTCTCAAACTATGGATTGTTTTTGCAATAGAATAAGATCATTTGCATATGAAAATAACTTTACTACGTAATTAGTTAAGTGGACGCCCCCTCCACAAGGATTATATATATCCACTCCTCTAGTTTATCAATGTATATCCTGAACAAGGTCGGAGATAGAAGATATCCTTTTTTGACTCCAATGTTACTTCCAAAGCATTCTGAGATTCCTTCACTTGTTTTGATTTTGACCTTGACTTGCTCATAAAGTCTATGTATTGCAACTCTATATTCATCCGGAACTCCAAACAAGAAAATAAAGTCCTATCATGCACACAATCTCAGGGTACCTTTTGGGCAGCAAAATATTCCGAGCGGGGAGGAGTACTCTGTGACAGGGCAGCATTGTCAAGGCTAGAAAAAAGTTCGTTTTACTTGACACTTAACCCTTTCCTAAACATGGATTTAAATACAAGTACCTTGATTCATAATCATTGTATCATGATCCATAGAGGAGCTCCGTTGCTACTTCAGCCCTTTGAAATTCAAAGAGTTCGTCAATAAGAGAGCCGCCCCTCCATCTGCCACTTGAACTCTGCCTTGCTTGCAAAGATCACTGATAATGCTTCGGATGGAGAAACAAACATTTGATCCTTATCTTTATGCAAATGCAAGAATTAGTAATTTTTTACTATCATCATTTAAACAACTACAAATCATTGGAATTCCTACAATTACAAAGACATAATCTATAGAAATTAATGTTGGCAGTTAATAAACAACAAACAATTTTCAGCTGGACAAAAACCTCAATTGGTGCATACTTTCAGTTTTACCAGATGGCATCCTCCAGGTGGAATGCTGAAAATATAAGGTATACACTAGAAAGTCTCTGAAACGCCCCCTCATTAGACTGATTGAACAGAAATCTATGTCAATTGTGACAAAACAAAAAACTATTGTTCTGAACAAATGTTGCAATGATTTTTGAGGACTGGATTGATGTTTTATTTTTATATTGTTTGTTTCTGATTTGGCCTACCATTTGTAGCATGCCAGAAACGGCCTCAGAAACACTGGTTTCTTCAGAATCTGGTTTCAGAATGTGATGATCAATGACTCTTCTGTTTCTGGCAACACTAGAAGAATTCGGATAGTAGCGCACTGCTTTCATTT
Organism: Torreya grandis; assembly: GCA_037957365.1. NCBI lineage: Eukaryota > Viridiplantae > Streptophyta > Pinopsida > Cupressales > Taxaceae > Torreya > Torreya grandis. Next base: position 310,227 of record JARHVA010004826.1, on the reverse strand, counting down.
GTCTCAGAAGCTGCATTGCTTGTTCTGACACCTCCTCCCTGAAGACCCTCTTCAGCAATACATTATATGTCTTACTGTCTGGAATGCAACCCCTGGCAAGCATATGTTCTATGAACTTCAGAGCAGCATTGAGGTTGCCATCCTTGCAGAGCCAAAATATGCTATCGTGAGTATATCTGTCAGGTTCGTACCCCTTGGCAGTCAGCTCATCGAAAAAGTAAATAGCTTCTTCCACCCTCCCATCCTTGCACATTGCATGGATCATACTATTATATGTAACTACATCTGGAACACAGTCTCTGCCAACCATTTCATCCACCAGTCTTCTCGCTTCTTGGTACTTCCTTGCTTTGCAAAGACCTGAAACCAGAGTATTATATGTAATAGCATCGGGCTTGAAGCCTCCCTCCACCATTTTCTCCATAAGGCCTGCTACTTTGTCTGGGATTATTGCTTTGCAGAACCCATTGAAAGTCACAGTATTAGGGTAGAGCCCACTTCCACACATCTTCTCCAGAAGTTTGGCGGCCTCCTCTTGCCTGCCCTGCTTGCAGAATCCATTGATTATTATATTGAAAGTCACAGTATTAGGGCAGAAACTACTTCCACACAACTCTTCGAGAAGTTTGGCAGCCTCCTCTAGGCTGCCCTGCTTGCAGAACCCATTGATTATCGTATTGAAAGTGACAATATCCGGGCAGAACCCCCTTCCACACATCTCCTCCAGAAGACTGATGGCCTCCTCTACTGCACCCTGCTGGCAGAACCAATGTAGCAAAGCATTGTATGCATTGGTGCTAGGAATGAACCCATTTGACTCCATTTCCTTCGATATTTCCAAGGCATCTTTCATCCTGCCCCTCTTTAAAAACCCTCGTATGAGAATATTATATGCTATTTCATTAGGGACGAATCCATGGTTGGATGACATTTGCTTCAACAAATCCAATGCCAGATCCATCTTGTTAGCCCTGCAGAGGGCCTTGATCAAAATAGTGAAGGTCTTAATATCTGGTTGGATCCCAGAAGACCTCATTTGTGAGCACAGAGATTCAAGCATGTTAAGATTATTCTCTCTTACAAAAAAAATCAGCAAATGTTTGTAGCATTGTTTACTGGGTTCAAGTCGTCTAACCTCCATGTCTCGGAGTACTGCAAAGGCCTCATCCACCATGTGGAACTTGGTGTAGCTCTTGATCATGCATAAGAAGGCTCTCTCTGTGGGGGGCCTCATTAACCTCAAAACCTCATGCATTTGGCCGAAATGCCGAGCAAATCCAAGGCGGCATATCATGAATTCATAGATTGAAGGGCAAATGTAGGCATTCTGTTTTGTAGCGCATTTAAGCATTTTGAGGGCCATGGAAGGGTGTTTTTGGCTCTTAAGCACGTTGAGTAGTTCGTCTGATGTAAAGTTTGGGGAGAGTGGGAGGATTGCAAGAGTGGAATTGTTATTTGGATTGAACATTGTGGGACAGGGAGAAAGTGGAGATGATAATGAGGAGGTGAGTTTGCAAGTGCAGGAGTGGATAAATTTTGAGGGTTTAGGGGTAATTGTGGGATACAGAAATAGAGTTGGTTGGTGAAGGATTGCAGAAGCCATTGAAGGTAGTTTATGTTTTAAGAGGATCTGAAAGCAAGAGGATGGTATACACAGCAGCAGATGAAGACCCAATATCTCTCGATCGGCATATAAGATTAGAGACGGGGGGAAAGAATATATATGTATACATGTCAGTATAAAAGATTAGGGTTGGGGACTCAGCAATTGAGACTTGAGATGGAGAAAGTTGTTTCGGTTGGGCAAGATTCATTTTCCATATAGAGTTGAGCTCGAATTCTTGAGAAGTGTGTATATATATATATATATTTTGGTTGAAGTGTAGAAGGGTTACGGCTTTTCCTTAGAAATTGGTTATTGATCTCGAAAGATTTCCCCCTTTTGAATTTTTTATTAATGTTTTTCAATATACTTAACATGAGATCAATAAATTATATTCAAAAGTTACAGATTACTTAAATTTTTTTTTTTTTAAACTAAAAACTTTTTCATTATTTTTAATTTCATTTTTGCTTTTATGATGATTAAATTTGAGTCTATGAGTATAAGAAAAAAAATGCTACCATCTTACTTAAGGGTTTTTTTAGCTTAGTTTCGGATTTGCTCTTATCAATTCTAAATTGAATTTGATATTTTCTAGAACTTAAAAATGAAGAACATTTTGTATTTAAATGCCCTATCTACTATGATATTTATGGAGGATATGATTATCTTTGTAGAGATTCCTATGGATTTCTAAGGACTTTTATTTAATATGAGGAACATAGATGTTTAATTTTTAATCCGTGAGACACTTCAACTTCAACAAAGAACATTCGAATTGAAGTCTTCACATACAAATAATTCTAAAGATATTTATTTTTACTTCCAATCAATAGGATTAAAGAACCTCAAGAGATCACATATGTAGACAACATGGTCTAGATTTTATAAGACAACATACATTTTATTGGTTTCAAAATCTATTACCTTCAAATATTATAATAGATGTTTCTCATTGAATTTTTCTTAGAACTTTCTTTTATTTTTTTCTCTTTGTTTCTTTTGGAGATGCATTTGGCACTCCCTTTATGCACTTGATTCATGTACTATTTTTTTTAGTCGTATAGGCCATACCTGGCTTTTAATGAACATTAATATCTAAATTACATTAAATTAAATTAACTAAAAATTGATGATAAGACATAAAATCCACTTTGTATTTTGTATTTTAGTAAGTGTATGTTTTAGAAGCTTTATTTTGTCTTATACTTGTTATCAATATGTTAGGGTTTAATAAATTTCCAGAAATTGAAATAACTTAAGGTTTGGAATCGAGCAAATCAAACATAAAGAAGTTAATGTTTTTTCGATCTATAAGAGTATGTAAGATAATTACCCCTAATAAATTACATAAATTCATATTTGATTGTGTGTGAAACAAGATCTACTCTTAGAATTATAAAAGGCACAACAACTTGGGTTTTTGTGAAAATGTAGAGAAACATGCAAATTATTTCTCTAAAAAAAAATTAGATTTGTCACAAAATGGATCAAGATCTAACCCTATAAGAGGTGTAAAAGATTAGGGGTTCATCAAAATGTATTATGAATAAATATATTTCAAGCAATTGGAATACAAATACCCATACACATTTAAATAGGATTAAAATAGATGTAAAACAAAAAATGGGCCTACTTAATTTTTCAAAATCATAGAAATAAAGACACATGTAGAGTTTAGGAAAGTATCTTGAATATCAACGTAGCAGAGGACAATCATCAAATTTTGACATTGATAACTAAGGTTTTATGGCAATACAATGAGAACCTTGAGGATTTGTGATGAACAAAAGAGCTAGTCTAAATCATCAAATTTTGATTTTAAGATGTCCAAACTATGCATTTGATGTTTTTGGTAAATTTTAGTAAGATAAAGTTTGTTTTGACAATTGTGTTCGTCGAATCTGGGGCTCCAAAAATTCTCTCTATTTTATAAAACTTTGCTCTGATCATTAGAAAAATGCACTTCTTCTTACTCTAATTAAGCATCTAGATTTGAAAAAAAAGGAAACAACATATGTTTTAGAGCATGTATTATGCCAGGGAATAACTGAGTCATTTTGAAATTTTAGGTTCCTCAATGATGTACAATATAAAAAAAAACATTAATAATTACAATAATTCATTATCCATACAAACCAAGACAATGCAAAGTGTTGCTAACATAAACTATAGTGCTACAAAGAAAGCTCTAATGATTGCTTGATTTCTCTAAATATTTGTAAATGCTTAATAGATTCTTATGACTAATAGTGTGGGTGACTTTGGAAGGGATAAAATCTCCATAGAGGGTTGGTTCCCTTGATGAACTCACTAAAACTTGTTCTTAAACCTACTAACTACTGATTCTGACTATGAAAAGGGTGAAATGGATACTTCTTGTAATGGAAATAAAATGAAAATTGGTAATGAAGGTGATGCACCAAAGTTTTATGACCAATTGTGTTAACAATAGACACTCTAATGAAAGGGATAAACTTGCACACATTCTCTTCACTTCAAGAATGACTTCTACAATAGTGTTTCACAAGGACTTGACAAACTCAATCTTTGCAAGGAAGGTGTTGTGTTATGAAGCCTATTTCTAAGTTACAATATATTTTTAAATATTTTACATTTTAAATGTATTGTACACTCTATATATTTTTCTCATTGGGGTTCAAGGGTGGTAGCCCTCAAAAAAAAATTTGGACCTCTTTTTTAATAGAAAACTATTTTGGGTTGATTCTGCCCATGGTTTTGGTGTTAGGTTGTGGAGCTAAAAGCTTCACCAGGATGCCAACAGGAGGAGTTACGGAGGTTGCAGAATGAGTTGTAGGGCAACCGACGTCGGTCTGATCAACCAACGTCGGTAGATAGCAGTGCAGAAGCAATCGACGTCATTTACAAGTTGGCCGACATCGGTCAGGAGGAGCCGACGTCGGCAACCTGTGTGTGAACATGCAGTTTGCATGCAGATTCCAGAGAGTCTATTTTTGGACTGTTAGTTTGCATGTTAAAGGCTAATTATAGTCTTGAGTTGCGTGTCTAATTATTGTAATTAAGATAGTCTAATTATTTTATGCATGAGATCTATATAATAGACTCATGGGCTATATTGTAAACTAGTGCTAGAGAGTAAGAGAGCAAAATAAGCTCCTTCAGAGAGAAGAGAGCAATGGCGTGTTCCTCCTAGTGCCACAGTACCAAGAGTGGGTGCTGGTTTGGAGAATTAGAAGGGTTCTTCATGTATGTATGATCTTGGTTAGCAGGTGTGCAGGACCACGTTTGGAGATCTACAATGGTGAGTAAGGTCTGGTGATTTGCAGGTGGCAACAGAGAGCAGGAGATCTACTTGGAGTACGGTTGCATGCTTGGTGTACTGGCAACATTGTTTTTGACTGGTGGAGGTGAACAACAATTCTGTATTTGAGTTGTGTGTTGGGACCGAGAGAGAGAGGGAAGAAGTCCTTGAGGTGTGGCAAGCCTTTGAGGTGGAAGAAGAAGTGGCATCTTCTTTATTGTATTTTCTTCTGAGTGATTATTAATACAATTGTGTATTGTCTCTCATATCCTGTGTTGTTTCATATTTCTAGTTACTTATCATTCTGGTTAAATTTCGTGTTTAGTTGCTAATACAAGAGGTAATCATATATGTGCTCTAATTGAGGAGCAAGATCCTGACAGTTGGTATCAGAGCAGGTTGAGCAGGTTGGTACCAACTTGACAGTTGGTATCAAAGCTTTTAGTTGGGTTGACTAACAGGTGGTTTCAGATTTGGTTAGTGTTTGTTGATTACAGGTCACTCACAGGGGTTTCAAATTGAGTGGGAGTATAGCAATGGTAGAAGAAAGTAAGCTACGAATGGAGAAACTGAACAACACGAATGGTCTGATTGATGGAAAGAAAGAGCAGGTAAAGGAAGATTGTTGGTCGGTAGAAGATCAGCGTGTAGAAGCAGATGTTGCAGGTGATGTTGTACAGGTTGCTCTGGATAAAGTAGAATCTTGGTTTACAGATTCTTTTGCCTCTTTCCATGCAGCCCGAAATAGAGCATCTTTCATGGGTATGTCTTTGGAGACTTTGGAGAGATTTATTTAGGGGTTGGTGAGCCTTGTCAGATTGTTGGCAAAGGGGAAGTGAAGTTGAAATTGCAGACGGGTAACACACAGGTGTTGAAGAAGGTCATGCAGGTACTAGTCTTGGAGATGAGTCTAATTCTTTTAGGAAAGTTGGGTGATGGGAGATGCACAGTAACTCTCACAACAGATGTACTTGAATTAGATGGTGGTAAGAAAGTAGGCATCCTTTATCTATCTACATATATTACTAATTCACCTTCTATTGTAGAGATGTGGCTTTGTAGGCTTGGTCACATATGTAGGAGGGGAATGCATGTTCTTAAGCGGAAGACACATATCTTTGACAAACTTAAGAAATGGAAAGCCTTGGTGTTCATGGAGAAGATGACAGACAGAGATCAATTGAGGGGACTGAATTATTCTGAGCAGGGCTGTGTTGATTTGAATAGGGTTTTGATCCATGGAGAGCTCATGGGTAAAAAGTCATCACTCACAGGTGAACACAGGTACTGGCGTCGATCAGACAGTAACCGACGTCGGCAACAAGAAGACCGATGTCAGTCATACAAGAATTGATGTCGGTAGAAGGGATACCGACGTCAGCTAGGAAAATGATGTCAGCAGTCAGGGTCAGTGTAGGGAACTGACATCGGTCGAGTGCAAACTGGGAGATGGTCGAGATCGGTCACTAGAATGGATGGTGGGCAGACAACAAGCTGTCAAAAAGGTCTCAAATGCTCATATCGAGGATTGAAAGGGTAAGTGAACCTCATATTCATTGTTCACCTTCTTACTAGTTGCTTACTGATGGTTGAGAACCAAGAAGATGTGAAGAGGCAATGTAGGTAGAATCCATAAACAGTGGGAGCTTGGCATGGATGAGGAGTGTAAGTCCTTGGAGAATAACCAAACAGGGGTTTGTTGATGGAGTTGTCAGCTGGAAGAAAGCACTGAAAGATGAATGGATTCCCAAGTTAAAGAAGAGAGTGGATGGATACGTGAGACAGAAGGCCAAGGTATATGGTCTTGAGGAAGCTGCAGGACAGTGGTACAGGTTTGACAGGTGGATGACAAAGCAGGGCTTCAGTCAATGTCAGTGTAACTATTGTGTTTGACTTACCAGGTGGATGATGGTCACACCATTATCTTGTTACTGTATGTGGGTGATATGCTAGCAGGTTTGTACATATAGGGATTTGCTGAGCTAAGGGTAAGGTTAGTTCAGAGGTATGTCATGAAGAATTTGGAGCAGCAAAATTCTTTGGCATAAGAGACATGGAGATTTTGTCTCCAGTGGGAGATGATGTGAAGAAGGTGTTGGCGAGGTTCAAGATGCAGGATGCAGAATTGGTAAGCACACCAAGGGCTGGACAGTTCAAGCTTAGCTTAGAACAGGGTTCAAAATCACATAAGGTCTGGTGTAGACCTGAGTTTTTTCCAAGCAGTGGGAGTTGTCAGAGAGTTTGAAGCCAATTTGAGGAAGGTGGATTCTCAGGTATCTGAGAGGGACCAGTAGCAGGGATTCATGTTATGTAGGGTCAAAGTCTTCACTACATGGGTTTGTAGGTTTAGATGTGGCAGGTTACTTGGATGACAGGTGTAGCATCATAGGTTGTGTGGTGGTTGGTCTTCAAGATTGATATTGAAGAGGGATACAAACTAGGGAATAAATTAGATGGTGTACAGGTACAGGTACAGGTGCAACTATTTATCTCCAAGTGGGAGATTGTTAGGTTGTAGAGCTAAAAGCTTCACCAGGATGCAAACAAGAGGAGTTGCGGAGGTTACAGAGAGTTGTAGAATGAGTTGCAAGGCAACCGACGTCGGTCTGATCAACCGACGTCAGTCAGATAGCAGTGTAGAAGCAACTGACGTTGGTTACAAGTCAGCTGACATCGGTCAGGAGGAGCCAACGTCGGCAACCTGTGTGTGAACATGCAGTTTGCATGCAGATTCCACAGAGTCTATTTTTGGACTGTTAGTTTGCATGTTAAAGGCTAATTATAGTCTTGAGTTGCGTGTCTAATTATTTTAATTAAGATAGTCTAATTATTGTATGCATGAGATCTATATAATAGACTCATGGGCTGTATTGTAAACTAGTGCTAGAGAGTAAGAGAGCAAAATAAGCTCCTTCAGAGAGAAGAGAGCAATGGTGTGTTCCTCCTAGTGCCACAGTACCAAGAGTGGGTGCTAGTTTGGAGAATCAGAAGGGTTCTTCGTGTATGTATGATCTTGGTCAGCAGGTGTGCAAGACCACATTTGGAGATCTATAATGGTGAGTAAGGTCTGGTGAGTTGCATGTGGCAGCAGAGAGCAGGAGATCTACTTGGAGTACAGTTGCATGCTTGGTGTACTGGCAGTGTTGTTTCTGACTGGTGGAGGTGAACAACAATTATGTATTTGAGTTGTGTGTTGGGACCGAGAGAGAGAGGGAAGAAGTCCTTGAGGTGTGGCAAGCCTTTGAGGTGGAAGAAGAAGTGGCATCTTCTTTATTGTATTTTCTTCTGAGTGATTATTAATACAATTGTGTATTGTCTCTCATATCCTGTGTTGTTTCATATTTCTAGTTACTTATCATTATGGTTAAATTCTGTGTTTAGTTGTTAATACAAGAGGTAATCATATATGTGCTCTAATTGAGGAGCAAGATCCTGACATTTGGTACCCATTGTTTTGTAATACGACTTTATTGATGTATTATGTATTGATGGATATTTCGTAGGTAATACATCATGAGAATGAGGGTTTTGAGAAGGAAGAACAGAGTGTGTGAATTTAGGTGCAAATTTAGGAGGGTTTGTTGAGCGCAGCTCCAAACAATATATGTGCATTGTAATTGTGAGAAGACTGATCTGAGAGTGGTTTGTAATAAAATCTGAGCAAGTGTTTCTTGGTAGATGTAGCCCACATTGGGTGAACCATGTTAAATTTGGTCTTCTTATTGTGCATGTTTATTTATGTTCTTTATGCATCTCTGTTTATATCTATTATTGTGATTCTATGAAATTATTTTGCATCAATTTCTATATTTATTCCTAATAGAAGGAATGTAAAGGAACTGAATTCACATCTAATGCTTAGACTAAAGTTGATCTTGACACTTAGAATGACCTATAGAAGTTCAAATATGTTGCATGAAGGTACAAAAACCAGACAATAACATAGGAAACCAAATTCTTCACAATGTTGTATCAATAACAAACACATACACTTCACTAAAACCTAAAAATGGAGGAAAAACGCTTCTTATTTATCTCAAAAGGCGAGTAAAAATTTTTGACATCCTTTCAGCACAACCAAAAGAAAAAAAGTGATAACAACATTATGGAAAAATGAGTATAAATAGAAAATCAATTGATAGGAGACAAAGCAGCCCCAAAATAGAGGTCTTAAACTTGGTCTTTGCACTTATTTAATGCTACGTAGTACTTACTCAAACCTATCCATTCATCCATGTATTTAGGGTGGTGTAGAAGAGAGAGTAGCATGAGTTTTGGAGACTTGAAAATATCTTCATTATGATTTGTCAAGCTTGACCACTTAGAGAGTGCATATATCCTTGTTTGACCTCCTATATAAGAGCTCTTATGTCTTTGTTAAAGAATTAGTCCTCCTCCTTGAAAAGAGGACTTTAAGTCTTCATTCATTGATCATTGAAAACTTCTTGTAAGACATTCATGAGGTTTCTCCACCATACATGGGTGGTTATAAGCTCTTTAGTGCTTGTTTGACTCTTTTAACAAGCTAGGTGTTGGAAGGAAAGAAGGCTTTTTTGGAGACTTGAGACTTTTTCAAACTTTTCCAACTCCTTCTAGTTGAATAATTTAGATTTTATTACCTTCCATGTGGTGTATATAATATGTCTTGGCCTGGAAAGAGTTTATTAGAATCCTTATGCAATGATTTAGTGTTTTGACCCCTTGGAAAGCTCATTCTTCAACCTGGCGTAGAAGGGAAAAGTTGAGTTTATCTTAAGGAATACAAATTTACTATATGGATAGCCTCTAAATAGCATACCAAACTTGGAATGAAATAATTTAATCCATTAATTTCCCCAAAAGACTTGGGCTTGCACCAAAACCTTGAATTTCCTCCCAATCCCTTGTAGCCCTCCTAACAGGGAAAGCTCCTTATCAAGATGAATTTGGAGATGAATATGGAAAACTAAGCACATTTTTGGATACCCATTAATCTCTTACATATTCAAAAAAATTCATGATTAGATTCTGAGTGTAAGTGTCCTTTCCATCTCATTCTCTCTCCCAAATTAGGCTTAATTAGCCCTGCTAGATTTAGAAAATATAAATATTGCTCCATAAATATCCCACACATTTTAAATCACCCAAAAGTGTGTGATTGACTTTCATTATGAAATATTTAACCTCCATGTAAATTTTGGGGTCCTAAGACATTGTGGAAGTATGCAAACCAAGAAATCACCTTGTCACCTAGTCTCATTTTGAGCCTGTTTGAGACTGCCTTGGAAAATGGGCCTAGTTTGATCACCTCCAAAATATATTGTGTAATTTTTTGGGATATAATAGTTATAAAACATTACAAATAACATCATTTAATGATTGGTAAGTTCTCCCTTTCTTAGATCACCTATAAAACACTAAAAATCATGAAAAGTAGGGTATTTATGACAGTCTATACAACTACAAGTAAAGACCAGGTACATGTGTAGAAATTAATTTGAGTCCTTAACAACATAAAATATTTTTTTAAAATAAAATTATGGCATTATATGTGTATTTTTTGTCCATTTTCCTTAACTAGTCACAATCAGGGTTTTAGAAGGGTTTAAGCCCTGTTTGGGGTCCTAACCATTGTTCATAAAGAAAATACCACTGATTGACCTCCTTAAACATTTAAAAAATTATTTAATAACCCCATAACCTATATAAAATGTCTCAAATTATTATGCAAAGTGTGAGAGGCAGTGTGAGTATCTAAAGTTACTCCTCGAGTGGCGTGCTTAGCTATCTTTGAACTTGAGAGAGGTCTAATATGAGATTTGGGTCTCAAAAATCCACCTCACTACTGGGAGAGGTTCATATACCTATAAAAATATTCCTCATTATTCCAAATTATATTTTTAGGATCATTACCCCTCTGTATACATCTAGTGTACTGGTCATGGGTCTTGGGGTTTAAGCATGTCTCCTTCTTGCTAACCCTCAAGGGAGTTTGAGTTAAGAACTAAGATTTGGTGCATAAGGAAAATTTATGGAGACATTTTATATGATTTTTTAATTCATAAAGGACCATTAATGAGGTATGGCATACCTTTTTAGTGATTTGAGTTCAAATAGACCCCTTGATCTTATGATTGCCCCTTGCCAATGGACTGGGCAAGGTTTGAGACAAAACAATGGCTATGTCCACTATTAGTATGGAATTAGAATGACCATTGGAATATTTTTATACTAATTATCATACCCTATACAAAATTTAAAAGTATTATCATGCCTATAAAGGCCTCAACACACCAAGCTCTTTTAGATTGGTTGTAGCCTATGTGTGTGAATTAGGCCTACAAGCCAAAACATGGATTTGAACATTTTATAATCCTATCATCTAATTTAAGGGTTAAATAAGATCTTGGATGAATTATGAATCCATTCATTAAGGAATATCCATCATTTATACTTCTCATAGTCCTTTACTCTCTCCACCAATCAATCAAAACCCTCATAGTAGGTAGACCCGTAGTTTATATTTTGACTATTTGTATAGACTTGAAACTAATTTTGGTCAATCTTACTCATGTTTCCTTTTGGTTTTATAATTAATTTATTAAATTTTTCTCTATATGATGTAGACCTTAGACTTCTTTATAAGCACTTTATTCCTCTTTTAGGCTTATAACCACCATGTCACTATCTTGTAGCCTATAGGTGTTTAATAGGGTGTTTGAATGTGTTCTTTATGTTTAAACCTCACCATCATAAAAATATATTTATCAATGATATTTATTTTATTTCAGTCCTAATTTTAGGCTTGGATCATCTTTCAACACTTACTCTGCTCTTCCTTTAGCTTGAAAGTGGAATTGTCTTTCAAAAGGTCTATAGGTAACCATTTAGGACATATGACTGTGTTAGGTACTTATACTCCCATGTTTACATCATTGATATCCTAAAATGGATTTGAATTATTTGGAGTTCCAATTATATTTCAATAATCTCAAACACCTCAACTCCTTTCTTTACTAGACTTAAAGCCTACTATCTAGTTAGCCACCTATAGGTGCTCATTATGGCTAGGTTTGAGCATACAATATTGAATCTAGTCTTCTCACTTGTCTAAATTCTTGAATATGTCCAAAGCCAAGGGAAATAATTCCATTATATATTCAAGGTATGACATTTTTTAGACTTCATGTGAAACTTTCAAACCATATTTGCACTTGCTCCTTCTGTACAGACCTGTAGGTGGTCTCTTGACTATGAGCTCAACTCCACCTTTCTCTTGATTTTCTAAGTAGATTAGTTAATATTCAAGGGTTTCACTTGTATATCTATAATTAATTTTAATCTCCATGCTTTAGCTTTTCTCTTTCTATTGGTTTGAGGTTGACTTGGTCCAAAATAAGGACCTATAGGCCTGGGCCTGTAGGTCTCTACTTGACTATATAGGCTACAAAACCACTTCTTTAAGTCATTAGACACCTTTTTTTACTACTTAAATGATAAAAAAATAATATGACAACCATTATGTCACCTTAAACTCACTGTTTGAACCAAAGAGGATGGTTGTAGGTGCATAATTGTATTCATTGTACGGACTGTGGGTTCGATTTTTCCTTCTTAAATGTAACTAATCTCCCTTTGTCTTGAATTAAGTCATTTTGTGCTTTGAATATTCATAATTCAAGCTCACTTTGTATTCTATTGACCTTATACACAAGAATTTCACTTTGCATAGGTAGGTTGACTATGTTTTAACATATGGTTGTAGGTTACTATTTGTACATATTAATATCATCATGTTGGAGAATGTGAGGTGGAGACTTGAATGAGCATATATACATCATATTTTACTTTTAATATATTATTTCATATTCCCTTATACCCTTCCATTTTTTTCTTACCTCCATGCTCAAAATGATAACTTTTGAAGTACCTCATGGGTGAGTGCAATAGGTGGAGATTTCTCTATGTGTATGGAATAAGGAGAGGTGGGAGGTTGGTTCCAAGAGACAAAAGTGACTAAAAGACCTTTATTGACCTTCCATAATCCACACTTAACTTGAAAAATCATCAAATTTTCCATAAGGAGGTTTGAATATCTTAGAAACAAGAAATAACATATTACCTTAAACAATGCTAACTTACCTTAAACTCTGCTAAACTAAGTTCTAAGGAGGTTTTATTCATGGTCTTGTTGTACCTTGGAGATAAAATAAACATTTTCATATTATTAAAATATATTATACCAATTTAAAGGTTCATATAACACCTTATAAACATATTATGAAGACACCAAGTCCCTTGAAGGTCTCTCAAATTAGTAACATAGTCATACACGGTCCCTATTGTGTTATTTAGGCATTTGAGGCTCCCAAGAGGTCATTTGTTCTCATAGTGCCACTAGTCATATTTAATACTAACATTAAAATTCTCAAACAATCTCATGCTTTTGAAATAAACCTCTATTTCTTGTAAGTTCTAATCAAGGTTCTATAATCTACCATGATATGCTTCTCACCTGTTGCTAAGAATGCCTACAAGAGAGATTTTGAGTTTTTAAAGAGCATAGTCTAAAAAACATCCATGGAATGTCCTTAAAATATGATAAAATAATTCTTCACCTTATATAACCCATTCAATATCATGTAAACTCAATAAGATGCTTTCATACACTAAAAATATCATTAAACCTACTATTGTACCTTGTGGAAAGGCCAAATGACCACCCAAGCTATCTCAAGAGAGACATTTTCAAGATGAGGGTGATTTAAAATTTTTATTATATGAAATAGATGTATTATCCCTAAATATTGATATTTAAAACTCTTTAAAATGAATACACTCAACTAATTTATCAAAATTATTTAAAAATTGTCGAAACTCAAGTCAAGACAAGGAACCAATTTATTATTAAAAAGCCTCTTATCAAGGTAAAGTAACTAATGATTAAAACATTAAAAATGTCCTATTTAACCTTTAAATTATTTATCCAAAACCATTTTTCTCCATTTAACTTTGAATTGAAGAAATGTAGACAGACTTGTACTTTGTCTAGATGATTAGGTCATAGTGACCCCCTTACACTCTTAGTGATTGTTCATAAATATGGGGGGATGAATCTGACAACCAATGACACTAAATTTAATTTCATTATGGTCCCTATAATTTACCAAGATATTTGGACCTGAATCTCTCTCTTATCTATACAGATCAAAAATTAATTGCCCTTTTAGAGCTGCCAAGGAGGTCGATATGAGAGATAAATCATTTTTCCTCATTTTAAAACCTAAAACCTCTTAAAAATTATTTTTTTTGAAATTTTCATGGAAAAATAAAGTCCTCAATATTCCCTAATCTTAATTTTACCTTGAAGAACTGTACAAATGGCCTCAAAATAGGCCTTTTTAGCACTAAAATTGCCAAAATCACTTGAGAATCTTGATGAAACTGTTATAATAATATATATTTTATTTTATATGCCTTCAAAATTACACCATGTCCATCTTCCAAAAATATATTTCCATTCACATGCAAAACCTACTTCAGAAGCCATAAAATGACCCAAAATGCAGTAAATTGGGTCACGAAGTTAGTCAAACATGTCACCAACCAGTTTGATCAATTATATAACATGAGATGACTTTGAAACAATACATAAGGTCTCTTAAGATGTTCTAAATTATTTTCATCTCTTGACACAAACTAAAACTAGTCAACATGTGGCTAGACAAGCACATGGCCATGATGATCAAAACCTTAATTTCATCAAATCTACCATAAAATATGCTAAAATAGGATTTTGATAACCATTTCAAAGACATTATAAGAGTAAGATATCAATTAATAGGGTAAAAAATATGACAATCAATGTTTCAAGTGGTAGGGGTGATAGTTTGCCCTGTGAGGTCAAACTTGTCAACATTTTGGTGACTCAACTGGGAAGTATGCCTGCTATACTTGAGAACCAAACCATAAAAATATCTTTTAGGATCATAAGACCACTCTTAAATTCTGAAATTAACATTAATAAATCTGATTCATGACTTTAATACTCTTGACTTGAAACAAGACAACTTTCTCCTCCAAAATAAGGAAATAAACACACAAAATAAGGGAAACTAACTAACAAGGAAAATGTGCAAGCAAAGCACTTATTTGAAATAAAACACAAGAAATATAATGTGTTAGGACAACACTTAGATGAAAAAAATAAAATATGTAAAAATAACTTAGCTCTTAATAGTAGTGTTTCAGATGTATCTCATTAATTAGGATTGGAAGCTCCTCATCATCCATCTTTTCATGTTGGAAGGCATTATGGGATTTTTAGATGGAGATTGTTTATGGGCCACTCAAAATGGAGTCAAAATTGGTATGCCTTCTTGATTTAGCTCTATCCTCATCCCACTTGAGAACCAAATCTCCTTCTTTGAAACTTTGTGAAGAATCTCCTTTGTCAAAGGTTCTCTTCACTTGTGCTTGATGAATTTCCATGGCTAACATGGACTGATTTCTAATCTCTTCTACCTCTATAAGCTCAACATATCTGATATCCATTGGTTCATTATCCAACAACTCAAGTTGGTATATTATTTCTAAAGCAAGAATCAAGATAAATAGGCAACCTTGTTTCCTTACCATAAACTAGCTTGTATGGTGAGTTGGATATTGAACTTCTGTATATGATCCTATTAACCCATATAGTTGAATTCAACTTTAAATGCCATGATCTTTGATTATCTTCAATATTCCATATTATGATCTTGATCATGTTCTTATTGGTGGACTTAACAAGGTTATGTCTTTGTGGGTAGTAGTTTGATAAAGTGCTAAGATAAACACCATGTTGAGCAGCCAATTAAATGATCTTAGCTCCCATAAAAACCATGGCATTGTCTGAAATGATGGTAGAGGGAACCCCATTTATCATAAGCAAACCTTCATAGAAGTCTAGCACACTAGATTCATTTACTTATTTTAAAGCTACTACCTCTATCCATATTGTGAAGTAATATGTGGTAGTAAGGATACACTTATGATGTGAGCTTGAAGGAGGGTTAATAAGGCCAATAAAGTCTAATCCCCATTGGACAAAAGGTTGATCCACTAAAATTAGTTGGAGAGGTAAGGCTGTAAGTCTCACTTTTCCTGAAAACATAACACATTGCTTGCATTTCTTAACATATGCATGAAAATCACTAAATATACTTGGCTAATAGTACCCACTTCTCATGATATTAAGGTCTATATTTCTTACTGAGAAATTTCCTCCACCATGTCCATCATGTAACTGTTCAATCAACCTTTCTATTTGTCTAGGTTTTATACATCTCAATAACATACCATTGATGTCTTTTTTGAAAAGCACACCATCAATAAAATAAAATGGAATAGATTTCAATATGAAATATATTATTTTTGAATCACTTAAATTAGGAATATAGTAACCATCTTGAAGATACCTTACCAAGTGATGAAACTAGCTAGAAGATGAGGTATGATCAACTACAACTTCTTCATCATTCAACACTAAAACTACCTCCTTAGCCTCTTGAAAGTCTTGGGATAGATGTTCACATAATATTTTACCTCTAATTATATTTATGACCTTGATTTTCACATCATGTTCCATTACTCTTGCTATCCAACATACCCTCTTCTCATTTATATCCTTGTTCAAAAGGAATTCCTTGATACTTGGATGGGCAACCATTAGATGTATCTTGTTGTTACATAACAAGTATCTAAACTTATTAAGAGATATTATTAATGAAAGGAAATGATTTTAAAAATAAGAATAACTTGTATCATAGTCCTCAAAGTTTTGACTGAAAAAGTCTATTGGCTACTCTAAAGCCTCATGATTTTGTTGCATAAGAATACCTGAAATGGTGTCCACATTAGCATAAGTGTACAAGATAAAATATTTTTAGAAATATGGATTTATGAGTGTAGGAGAGCTATATATAACTTTCTTTATCTCCTCAAAAATATTCATTCCCTCCTTAAACCAACTAAAACTTTGATTCTTCTTATGTGTGGTTGTAAGTGGCTTTACTAAAGTGGCAAAATTTGAAATATACCTCCTTATGAAATTGATTTCTCCTAGGAATATTTGTAATGCCTTTTTGTGTTTAGGAAAAGAGAGAGCAAGAAATTATTCAATCATTTTATGATCTATATTAAACCATGTTTTGAAACCACATGTCCAAGAAGCTTACCTTCATGTACTGAAAAGACACACTTTTTGGGGTTAAGAGACACCTCAAATTGCCTACACCTTTGAAACACTTCTTTGGGATGGATCATGTGTTCAATTACACTTTTTGAAAACATGGTTATGTCATCTAAATAGATAATAAAAATCCTATTAATAATACCTTGGAATTTCATATCCATGGCCCTCTAAAAGGTTGGTTTAGTATTGGACAAACTGAATGACATCTTTCTATATGCAAAGGTCCCCCACTTGGTAGTGAAGGCTATCTTGAACTGGTCTTCTTCCTTGACCAAAATCTAATTGTAGCCACTATACCCAACCAACAAAGAGAAAATTTATGAGCCTACAACCAATTGCAATTTTTTTCCATGGATGGCAACATGGAATGATCCTTAAGAGAAGCCTTGTTCAAATCTTATAAATCAACACAAAGTCTGATTTCACCATTGTTTTTATGCACTAGAACAAGGTTTGCCATCCAAGTTGAGTGATTTATTGGAAATATTATGGCTGATTCTATGAGCTTATGAAGCTCAATTCTCATCAACGGCTCAAGTTTTGGATTTATGGGTCTTTGCCTTTGTCTAATTGATTTGGTTTTAACTTCTAGTTTAATGTTGTGTTGAGCTAGACTTGGGTCAAATCCTTTCAAATAAATATGTTTCCATGAAAATACATCAAAAAAAATTATACATAACTCAATGAAGGATTTTTTTTTTGAAGGAGTGCATAATTTACCCAATTTTAGACTCTGTCCAGTTGTAATATCAATGTTGGCATAGTGCTCTTATTTGGTTGACAAGGGGGAATTTTTTATCCTCATGTCATCATTTGCAATGAATATGTTTTCAAGTGTGACCAATCCTTTGGGTAGATCATTATATTTTAGTCAAATGATGTGATCCCCATACTGCTACAATAACTTTGATTGATTTTTGGAAAAGAATTTAACCTCCTCTCGTAAGAACCTAACAATCTATTGTCATCCTCAAAGACATGCCAATTTTCATGATTATCTAG
Source organism: Torreya grandis (assembly GCA_037957365.1). Lineage (NCBI taxonomy): Eukaryota > Viridiplantae > Streptophyta > Pinopsida > Cupressales > Taxaceae > Torreya > Torreya grandis. The sequence continues at coordinate 292,125 of JARHVA010004826.1, read as the reverse complement.
AATAAAAGGCCTCAAAAAAACTTTGATGTGTGATAAATTTTTCTCACTTTTTATATCAGCTGGAAAGTTGAATTGAGCCCCTCTAGCAGCCAACCTATTCACATGTTTATTATTTTCTCTTAGCACTACCTAAATGTCAAATTCTTGAAAATACTCAAGTAAGTCCCACACTTTATGATTATAATATATAATCAAGGTGTTTTTGAATACATTAATTTCTCTTACTTAGTTAACTATAAGTTCACTATCACCAAAAACTTGAAAAATGTTAATTGCCATCTTCCTAGCCCACTAAAAACCATGAACTAGTGCCTCATATTCTGTAACATTATTTGAATAGCCAAACTAAACTTAATGGAAAAAAAACACCTTTGTTTTTTTTGAGATATAAAAATAATTCTAGGCTTGGTACCATGCTTATTACTTGACCCATCAAAGTATAGTTACCAGAGACCATCATTAGACTCATCTTCCTTCACCATGACTGGAATTTTTGCATCATTTTCATGGAGATAATAGATACCAAGTCCCTCCTCCTCAATTAATTTATATGGATCATGCTCATTTAATTTTTAGTCCCTTTCATCAAGTAATAAATCTATAACTCCTTCAAGAGATTAATTAGTTTCCACTTTAATAGCTTCTAACATCTCATTTGAGATGACACAATTAGTGTTTATAACACTTGACATGTAAGGCTCCAAGAAGAAACATGCAATGGGATAAAAATGGATATAAATAATGAAACTTTAATCCATGGATGGAATATAAAAAAAATACCAGACTTGTAACAAGATAAATGAAGCCATTAATTTCCCCAAAAGACTTGGTTTTGCACCAAAACCTTGAATTTCCTCTCACTCCCTTATAACCCTCCTAACAGGTAAATCTCCTTATCAAGAATAATATATAGATGAATATAGAAAAATGAGAACATTTTTGGATACCCATTAATCTCTTACAACTTCACATAAAATTTCATGATCAGATTTTGAGTGTAAGTGTCCTTTCTAACTCATTCTCTCTCCCACATTAGGCCTAATTAGCCCTTCTAGGCTTAAAAAGTAGAAATCTTGCTCCAAAAATATCCAAAACATGTGAAATAATCCAAAATAATTTTATTAACTTTCCATAGGATATCACAAACATCCATGTTAATTTTAGGGTTCCAGAGATGCTATGAAAGTATGCAAACCAAGAAATCACCTTGTCACCTAGTCTCATTTTGAGCCTGTTTGAGACTACCTTGGAAAACAGGGCTGGTTTGATCACCTATAGAATATATATATATATATATATATATATATATATATATATATATATATATATTGGGATTTAATATTAATTAAACATCTTAAATGACATAATTTAATGATTATGAAGTCCTCCATTTCTTAGAACACCTACAAAACACCAAAAAGCATGAAAAATATGGTATGTATGATTGTCTATACAATTGCAAGTACAAACCAGGTACATGTGGAGAAAATATTTGTATTCCTAAAAAAATACAATATTTTTTTTTATTAAAATATGGAATTGTATTTTAATATTAGGTCCATTTTCCTTGATTGGTCATAATCAAGGTTTTAGAAGGGTTTAAGACCTATTTGGGGTCTTAATGATTGTTTATAAATAACCGACCACCAACTAACCTCCTTCCACTTTGAAAAAAATATCGACTTACCCCCTCACATATACAAAATGTATTATATTACCATGTAAATTTTTAGAGATGGTGTGAGTATCTGAAGTTGCTCCTTGGGTGGCATATTTAGCTCTCTTTGAACTTGAGAGAGGTATAATATGAGTTTTGGGTCTTAAAACTCCACCTCACTACTATTAGGAGTGTAGAAACATATAAAAAAAATTCCTCATGATTCATAATTATTTTTTTAGGATCATTACCCCTCTATATACATTTGGTGTACTAGTTAAGGATCTTGGGGTTTAGGCCTATCTCCTTCTTGCTAGCCTTCAAGGGCATTTGAATTGAAAACTGAGATTTTTTGCCTCATGAAAATGTATAGAGACATTTTATATGTATGCTTGTTCATCAAGGACCATTAATGAGGTCTGTCAGACTATGCTTTGAGTTCAAATAGACCCCTTGATCTCAAGACTTCCCCTTGCCAATGGAGTGGGTAAGGTTTGAAATAAATCAATGACTATGTCCACTATTGTTATGGACATAAAGTGACGATGGGAATATTTTTTTACTCATGAAAATAATTTTTACTAAATTTCAAAGTATTATCATGCCTATAAATTCCTCAACACACCAAACTCTCTCAGGACTAGCTGTAGCCTGTGTGTGTGAATTAGGCTTACAGGGCAAAATAGGGATTTGAATATTTTATACTCCTATCATATAGTTTGAGGGTTCAATAAAATTTTGGTTGAATTATAAAGTCATTAATTAAGGATTATCCATCATTTTAGACTTCTCATAGTCCTTTAATCTCTCCACCAATCAAGCAAAACCCTCTTAGTAGGTAGACCTATAATTTATATTTTGACTGTGTGTATAGACTTAAAACTAAGCTTGGCCAATCTTCCTCACAATATTCCTCATGTTTCTTTTTGGTTTCACAATTAATTTATTACCTTTTGTTCTATATTATGTAGACCTCAGTATTTACATGCACTTTATTCTTCTCTTAGGCTTAGAACCACCATGTCACTATCTTACAACCTGTAGGTGTTTAGTAGTGTGTTTGACTATGTTCTTTATGCTTAGAACCTCACCATCATAAAAAAATAATTTTAAATGCTCTTGAATTGATTTTATTCCTAATTTTAGGCTCAAATCATCTTTCAAAAATTACTTTGCTCTTCCTTTAGCTTTAAAGTGTAATGGTCTTTAAAAAGGTTTGTATGTACCCATTTAGGACATGTGATTGTATTAGGTGTTTAGACTCCCATTTTTTACATGAATGATATATTTAAAGGGATTTTAATTATTTGGAGTTCTAATTATGTTTCAATAATTTCAAATGCCTCAACTTTTTTCTTCACTATACTTAAGACCCACTATCTAGTTAGCCACCTGTAGGTGCTCATTATGGCTAGGTTTGAGCATTCAATCTTAAACCTAATATTTTAAATTATCTAAATGTCTATATATATATATATAATGTAAATAATTCCATTTTAAATTCAAGTTCTATAATTTACTATACTTTATGTGACACTTTTAGACCATATTTGTACTTACTCCCTTTGTACAAACCTTTAGGTGGTATCTTTATTGTGAGCTTAACTCCACCTTTCTCTTAACTATCCAATTAGCTTAGTTTTTATTAAAAGGTTTGTGAAAATTTTATATTTTTAATGAAGTTTAATCTCCATGCTTTATATTTTCTCTTTTTATTGGTTTGAGGTTGTCTTGGTCCAAAATGAGAACTTATAGGCCTAGGGCTTGCAGGTCTCTACTTGAATGTATAGGATACAAAACCACTCATTTAAGTCCTTAGAATTTTGTCATTTCAAACCATTACACACATTTTATTACTCCTTAAATGATCCACATATCATATGACAAGCATTAGGTAACCTTTAACTCACTATTTGAGCCAAAAGAGGATGGTTGTAGTTACACAATTATACTCACTGTATGGACTGGAGGTTAGATTTTGCCTTCTTGAATATAAATAATATCCCTTGGTCTTGAATAGAGTCATTTTTAAATTTGAATATCAATCATTCAAGATCACTTTATATCCACTTGAGCTTATATATAAGAAGTTCACTTTACATAGGCAGTATGATTGTGTTTTAACATATGGTTGTAGGTTACTATTTATATAGACTGAGATCATCATGTTGGAGAATGTGAGGTTTAGACTTGAATGAGCACATATACATCATGTTTGAATTTTAATATCTGATTTAATCTTCCCTTATACCCTTCCACTATTTTATTACCTCCATGCTCAAAATGACACCTTTTGAAGTACCTTCACGGGTGAGTGTAGTAGGTGGAGATTTCTCTATATATACGTATTGAGGAGAGGCGGGACGTTGGTTACAAGAGACAAAAGTGGCTCAAATACATATATTGACCTTAAATAAACCAAACTTAACTTGAATAATAATCAATTTTTCCATAATTAGGTTTGAATACCATGGAAACAAGAAATAACATATTACTTTAAACAATGCTAACTTACCTTAAACTCTACTAAATTGAGTTCTAAGGAGGTTTTATTCATGGCCTTATTGTACCTTGGAGCTAAAATAAACACTATAATCTTATTCAACTAGATTAGACCACTTTAAAGTTTAATATAACACCTCATAAACATATTATGAAGACATTAAGTCCCTTTAAGGTCTCTCAAATTAGAAGCACAGTCATATATAGTATGTACTATGTTATTTAGGTGTTTGAGGATTCCAAGAGGTCATTTGTTATCATAGTGCCATTGGTCATGTTTAAGAATACTATCAACATTATCAAACAATATCATGCTTTGGAAACAAACCTCTATTACTTGTAAGATCTAAGCAAGGTCCTATAATTTGCCATGATATGCTTCTCACTTGCTGCTAAGAATGCCTACAAGAGAGATTTTGAGTTTTTAAAGAGAATAATCCTAAAAACATCCATTAAATGTACTTAAAATATTAATTAAGACTTCCTAATGATATATAATACATTTAGTATCATGTAAACTCACTAATATGCTTTCATACACTAAGAATTTCATTAGAACTGCTACTATACCTTGTGAAAGGGCCAAATGACCACCCAAGCTATCTCAAGATAGACATTTTCAAGATGAGGGTGTATAAATTTTTTTATTAGATGAAAGATATGTATTATACCTAAATATTAAGATTTAAAAATTTGGAAAATGAATACATTCAACTGATATATCAAAATTACTTAAAAACTACCAAAACTTAAGTCAAAATAGGCAACCAGTTTCTTGTCAAAAAGCCTCTTATCAATGAAAATTATATGATTATTCAAACATGAAAAATGTCATATTTAAACCTAAAATAATCCCTCTAAAACAATTTTTATCCATTTATCTCTGAAGTAAATAAATGGAAATAAACTTGGACCCTTTTTTAGATGACTAGGTCATAGTGACCCCCTTACACTCTTAGAAATTGTTCAAAAAGATGGGGGGATGCATATAAAAAATAATGACACTAAATTTAAGGTAATTAGGGAACTTATATTTTACCAATATATTTGGACCTAAATTTCTCTCTCCTACTAGTGCTATGCAAAAACTGATGGCCCTTTTAGAGCAGCTAAGGAGGTTGATATGAGAGATAATTCAAGTTTCTTCATTTTAAGACCAAAACCTCTTAAAAATAATTTTTTTGACATTTTAATGGATAAATAAGGTTCTGAATATGCTTGAATATAAATTTTATCTTGAATAACTGTACTAATGGCCTTGAAATAGGCCATTTTGGCACTAAAACTTCAAAAATCACTTGAAAAGCTTGATGAAACTGATTCAAAATGTATCTATTGTTCTTTATATGCATACACAAGTACAAAATGTATTTATTTTGATAATATACTTCCATTCACTTGTAAAACCGACTTTAGAATCCATAAAATGACCTAAAACATAGTAAGCTGGGTCATGAAGTTAGTCAAACATGTCACTAACTAGTTTGATTAATTATAAAGAATGATATGAATTTTAAACAATCCATAGGGCCTCTTAGGATTTTATTTAATCTTTTCATCTCTTGAATCAAACTAAAATTAGTCAACAGGTGGCGAGACAAACACATGGCCATGATGATCAAAATCTTAATTTCATCAAATCTACCTTAAAATCTTATAAATTGTGATTTAGATAACCATTTCAAGGACATTATAAGACCATAATACCAATTAATAGGGAAAAAAAATATGATAATCCAAGTTTCAAGTGGTAGGGGTGATAGTTTGACTTGTGAGGTCAAACTTGTCAATAGTTCACTATAAATAAAAGTCAAAGTTCACTCATTAAGGGATTTTCTATCTATTTGGAATATTTATATTACACTAATTAACATTGAGAAAATCTACCCTATTCTTCCAAAATTAAATATCAATCACAAGGAGGAGTCATAAATCAAGTCAAGCAATAACATTGAAAAGTATCAAAGCTAAATTTCTAGTTGCATACATATAACCAAGGAACATAATTGCATAACCACACTAGTTGAGAGAACTATGTGTGGCTTGATTCCCTCCTTGAAGTATCTAGATATGTAGGCAATGATCAATCATCAACAAGGGGTGATTGGGGTCTTCTCAGCCCATTACACTTTCCCCTTTCTTTTGTAGGTTTTTAGTTCTCACAAGTACACCTAGAGTTTCCAATACAAGGAGAAGGAAAATAGAGGTTTCTATGCAATACTGACATAATAAAAATATTTTAGCCCTCTTATCAGACATAGGTGTATGTGTTAGAGCCATCACAAGTTCATCACAATCAAAGAAGATGAGTCCAAGTAAATGGATAGGGACACACTGTGTTACTTTATAAGGAGCATGGACTTGCCCAGATACAATCAACGACTTTGTTTCCAGACTTGAGCTATCACAATCCTATTTCATCATTTTTATCACTATCAAACACCTACTACAGTCAACTAGAAATAATAAAATTCTAAGTATCTTATTCTTGGTTGTAATTAACACTTTTAGGAATGCCACTTATCAAACTTATTTGTCAATTCAAATGTTTGATTAAATGCCATATATTATAATATGAATAATCTATCAATGTTTTAAACACTATTCTAAAAACTAAAATTTTATCAAAAAAAGGGTTATAGATACCAAAATTTGGTCATAATTACTTAACAATGCTAATTCTTGACACATCCTAAACCACATGACTTTCACCCAAATACATGATTATTATTCACTGTTACTCTAAGACATTTATCTAGTTTAGAATTGACGCTTTGTTCATCATCACTACTACATAAAACTTTCCAATTCAATTATTTAGGCCACTTTATACTACCCTCAAATTGTCTCTAATTTAGAACTATTTTTGATTTTTTGAGACAGGTCTGTGCTAGGTATAAAGGTTAATTATTGCAAACCTATCTACTTATAGTAACCATGTCCTATGCCAAGTATTCTCTAGTTTCCCAATTTATAAATTTTTTTTTGGGTCTTCCTACACATTTCATAAGGTCAACTAATGGAAATTGTCAAAAGATTTCACTATATAAGAAAATTAAAACCTTATTTCAAAGACACTTGGTTCCTAGTTTGGTACTATCTATTGAGCACTTACACACTATTGGACATTGAGAAAAATCTATAATATTCCTCTTGAATTCAATATCTTTCAAAATGAGCAACCATAAGACAAATAAAAATCATATTAAGGCAAGTCTTGAGCTACCATTTTCAAGTATCAAAGCCATATTTCTAGCTGCATACATATAGTCAAGAAACACAATTACACAATCACTCTAGTTGGGATAAATTTGTGTGGATTGATTTCTCTCTTCAAAGTATTTGGATACATAGGAAACATTAAATCATTAAGGGGTTAATTAGGGCTAGCTTATCCCATTACAAAACCCCCTATTTTTTTAATTTTAGTTCTCATGAAGGACCCTAAGGTTTCAAAATAAAAATAAGGAAAAAAGGTACCCATGTGACATAATCTAAATTAAAACATCTTAGATTGATGAAAAAAACATAGGTGCAAAAGATAAAGCAATATTATGTTCATCACAATCAACACAAACAAGTTTGTAGTCAAAGGACACAACTAACCTACATTATTATCAAGGAGTGAAGTCTTATCTAATAATATTTTTAGATTTAGATTTTGATCTTGCACTATCAAAGTTATATCTTTCTCTATTTTTCATTGTTAGTTATCAATCATAGTCAACTAGGACAAGTCTGCAATCAAAAGACATGGCTATCCTACATTGTTGTCTAGGGAACATAAACTTGTCCAAAAATATTTTTAGATTCTATCACTAATTAGACATTATCATAGTCCTCTCTCTTTTGGTTCACATTATCAGATATCAGAAACATTTAACATAAATTCATATTCAAGATATGTACATTTCTTCTTAGTGTTTTCCAAAAATAAAAGTTTTCATATTTAACAAGTTAAAAAAATCAAAATTATTAGTAATTTTATATCTTTATCATTTTTATTCTCTTTCTAGTTTTACACTTATTGCACAAATGTTTAATTGTTAAACAAAAAATAGGTAAAACATTTTGGTGAACCAATACATTTTTTATTATCATTTTTATGATTTTGTCATACGGTTTCAAATTATTTTCTGATTTCTATACACAAATATTACCTCCAATTTGGTTTTCAATTTCAATTTATTTTATTCTTTCTTTTTCTTGTTTTCTAGAAACTATGTTCTGACAATTTTATAACTCATATGATTTATTATTCTAGATAAAGTGGTCTCTAGTTTTACCTGAGTCATGGTGTGAGGGGCACTTCTCTAATACTCAAACCATTATACAACATTATATTAGAAAATCCTAGGGTTTTACTTTTTATCCATAGGAAGCATTTAACCATTTGTTATTGTAGTGCATTGGTAAGTGGTTAGCCCTGAAAAGTTACTCTCAACATACCTTAGATATGGGATAGTGTAATTATTCATAGTTAGTGCCCTTTGGACCTTGTTCACTATTTATGATAGGGATTAGTATATTAGAGAGCCTAAAAAGTAAACACTCATTGCCTAATTACACCCCTAATTCCTTTTCTAAAACACAAGGTCTAAAATCAAATAATGATAATAATGAATGAATTGTGTTTGAATTTATTAAAGTTCATTATCACGTTATGTTACTTTTCAAAGTTTTATTCGGTTTCACTATATATTATCATTAATCAAATTAAAATACAACCAAAAGGCTAAAATGAATAATGTACAATCCCAAGCCTTACTCAACTCACATTATTGTAATAAGGCTCCTAAGATATAAGCATCGCTAAGGTAAATATTTGTAAATTTAAGTATGACTTGGGAACATGAACACTTATACATTTAGAATGATATAATTCATACTACACATTCTATTGATGGACTTATCATGAATGTTGAGATTGATAAATCTAATACATATCAAGTGGATAAAGTTAATGACAAATAATTCATTAAATAACTTAATTCCAACACACATAAGGTTGACACATTACTATGCATTAAAAGCAATGAAAAAAATAAACCAAATCAAGATTCCACTTCCACTGAGTGTTCCATTTTCTACCATTGCTTTTTTTCCTATATCAACACCTCTAATTACCTATGTGCCTATTTTATTGATTTTATTATTAATGGAGTTTTAACTTAATAAAACAAAATAATTGAGTAGAGTGAAATAGAAATTTAAATAATCATTCAACCATACATTTCAATTGAACCAAAATGATATTGAGCAACTAGGGTTTTGAGCAAAGACATGACCAAATTATTTATTTAGGGCTCACAAAGTTGTAGCTGACTATTTTTGACCCTATCTATGACTGTAACACTACCAAATATAGATGTCTAATTTTTGATGTAGCCTAAGATAATAACAAGGGATTGAATAATAGTGGTAGGTGCTATTATCAAATTAGGGTGCTCCTATCAAAACTCCTCATACATGGTAAAACTATAAACTGAGATTCTAGGTGGATATTCTTGTAGGTGTACTTCATCTTGGTATGGACTTGTGATCACAAGATTTAACCTATGTTTTGTCTTCTCCACTTCAAAAATACTTATAGATTTATGCGCGCGCACACACACACACACACACTATATATATATATATATATATATATATATATATATATATATATATATATATACTTATAGATTTATGCGCGCGCACACACACACACACACACACACACACACACTATATATATATATATATATATATATATATATATATATATATATATATATATATATATATATATATCAAATGAAAAAGAGGGGGAAATAGGGAAGTGTAAATGACCGAGTTGTCCTCATAATCCCATTGTACTAAGTGTTTCCTACATATCCCCAATGATAGGGACCTCAAGATAATGTAATTTTACCTTTAGGGAATGTGCCTAACTAGATCAAACATGATGTGTATTTATAATTCTCCTTTCCTTGGCCCTCCTCTTGGTTAAATCATGCAATATAGATGTGATATGTATAAAATTCAGATAAATGTAGAGATTGAGCTTGTTGTAGTGTGATTTTTTTATTAAACTAGTGCTCATTGATAAGTTATAGATGTAAAATGCCTTAGATAACCCTTTAAATATAAGACTCCTAAATTTGAATTTGAAAAACATATTCACGTGCCAATAGACTCAAATAAGGGTTAAACAATCATTAAAAGAAACCTAAAATAAACTTTCAATAGAAAGAGTTCTAAAATGTGTGGTGGACAACAACGGGGAAATATGACAAGAAAGTAATGTGATACTATATAATTAAGTGTTTTTGTCCAAATACAATGAAACTAAAGAACAAAGCTAAAGCAAGACTATGTATGCCTATGACTTAGATAAGGACTAACATTGAAGATTAAGAATCTAGATAAATATAATGAAATCAATGTGAAAGAGTGAATTATAAACATAGGACTAGGATGAGACATGTGAATAAGATATTAATTCAATAAATCCAAAAATGACATAATAATTCTATTTTGTTGACTAAATTTGGGTGTATACATTTATTCCCCCCAGTCTAGTAACATGATAAAATAAAAGTACTAGAGTAAAAGGAAGAATGCATACTTGTGCTTACCCATGTATCATTTAATTTATTGTAGATGGAGGTGTCATGGGTCTAATGTGATCAACCCACACTAAGAGAATATGAGCTCTAATCTTGTTCTCTTCTTTGCCAGATAATGGAAGAAGAGTTAGAGTGATACCTGTGAAGAAGAACCCATAATGTGGAGTCCATAGACTAAACCTAAGTAAATAACTATACTATGAATAACCAAGTTATACTTTCCCCCAATTTGATATCTAAGTAGAGATGTGCCTAGAAGTCAAAATCTATTTAAATTCAACCCCACATAACTCAAATATACTAGTTGCTAGTGTAAAATTTGAATCAACTATTGTAGATGGCTATAAGATTAATTTTGGTGAAAAAATGGTGTAAGTATAATTTTGAACTGATTCTAGTGTAAACAAAATAGAGAATGGCATGATTTTCCATTCCTTTATGTAGAATTTGGTGTAAAACTAGGATATGAGAACATGTGCCACACAACATGCCCCTAATTTGATAGCTAAGCAAAATTGAGTAATAAATCTAAATCCTAAGTAATGATATTATGTCTATATGGACTTGCACTATGTGTATGCCCCATTATCATAACCCACATAGAAATTTAGCCAATAGTACCTAAACTTGGTGGACATATACCATGTACATGACCTATCTTTATCAACCATTTATCAACACTATGTGAAATGTCTGTGTAAAATGATAAGATATTATAGTAAATTATGATAATCAGTAGGAAAATGAAACCATTTTCTATGTAAATCTAAAAATATGGGCCAAATTTGAGATAAAATGAGCAAATCTGAATAACTATTCCAATCTAAATAACTAAATTGATCTAAGTAACTAAGTAAATTTGGGTAACTGAGCAACTCTAAGTAACAAAAAATTTGAATAACTGAGTGAATATGAGTAATTGTGTCTAAAAACCACTGAATCACTAGTCATACTATGTATAACCTATATAAACTATGATATTCTAAGCCAAAAGCTATGTACTGAAGCATAATGAATCCAAATAATGGTGTATCTATCAAATCAAAATATGATCTGAGTCAAAGTCTGGTATATAGTAAATATGTACTAAGTCAAATGTCCTCTGCGTTTATGATTTAGTAAAATAGTGCCTATGTATGCCCCCATTTTGGTGAGATGAACAAAATTGGATTAAGGAGCTTGAGTCAAAAGTGATGATTGAGACAATGAGAATTAGGTGTCAAATTTTCTATGTAATGAAATTACTTCAAGAATTAAGTATAACAACAGAATTATATCCAAATATGACTGAAATATATCCAAATATATGATAATAGATAAGCCACTTCGAGGGGGCAACCTCCACAAGCTTCAATAAGAGTAGAATTCACAATATGATGATAAATGATTACCCACTACCTTTTTATATATAGTCTAACTAGGCCATGGTTACTCCATAGGCTGACCTACTAATCTAAAGAAAGCCACAAGTTGGCTAAGTAATATAATGTCAAAGAGGGATAAGTAATCCACAAGTTGGCTAATACTATCCTCATACATGTGATATGTTAGGGGTGTAGCATTCTACTATGATATTCTTAGAATTGAGTGGTTAATATTGGTAATTAATTAAATGTGGCTTGGTATTTATAGAGGTTTTCATAGAGATATAATAATTTCAAATGAAAATTAAGTATTTATCATTAGGGTGAAAAAAATATTTATATAGGAGTGAGACCTTTATGATATGGAAGGTATCATGATTGTATTCCACAAAAAAAAAGATGGTTCAAAAAATGGAGCTATGGTTTAAAAGATATCAAAGTTCTAATTTTTAGTTAAATTAATTTGTACAATGTGGGGCCAATAATTTGGGAGTATGGCATATGTAAAAAGTGCACATATGACTTGGAAATTTACACTTTTGGATTCATTTTGTCATTGATAATGTTGTAGGTGGAACTCTAAGTTTGTTAACATGCCTCAAAAGAGAGTAGTTACTTGTCACTGATATGAGGAGGTGAAGGCCCTAATTTATTTTGAGGAGGGAGTTAGACAAGTATCTGAAATACCTCTCATTATTTTACTATAGAAATGCATTGAAGTAAAATTTTATATATTTTTTTGATTGTAGAGGGTTTGTTGACCTTTATGCACTCCCATCCTAACTTGGGAGATACTCTCTGGGTATGAATTTCTCTTCTCTAGATGAAAATGCATATGTCTAGTGTTGTTATCCTATACAGAGTGTTGTCTGAATCTTAATATGTGATAGAAAATTATAATATATCTAGATTCAATGGATTTATGTACTTTGAATGAATTAATTTCTAAATGTTGATTTTTGTACTTGATTTTATATAAGGGTGTGTTTCATAGAGTTATAATGAGGTTAGATGATGGATATTGTGCCCAAGTTACCTTTTTTAGATGAGGAGATGTCCATGGTTGAGAGGGTAAGACTTAGATACATGGGTTGGCTAGATGTTATGCATATGATGTAGATATGATGATCACATTAGCGTAGCATTGGGATGCATACACTTTCACATTTTTATTACCTACAGATGAGATGAAAGTTATTTTAGAGGATGTCTAGAGGATACTATAGTTTATAATGACTAGGAGGAGAGTGGTAGTACAAGATGATATGGGGCCTGAAGCCATAAATCATTCATGCATATATTATACTGCTAGTAGAGATACATGTCATCATAGGGGTAGTGATTTAGATGTTGTATTATTTTTGATTGTGTTAGTAGATGTTTCAAACTTGTGGAAGTTCTTGGATGTGCTAGTGGATTCATTCATAACTATGGATGGCAGTGGTGTGTCTATCTCATATAGGATGCATAGCAGTATCTAAGATATAGAGGAACATGTCACTATATACTCATGGGTTAGGATTATGATTTATCATCTGTATCATGATCTATACATATCCATACATGAGTCATTTAGTGGTGATATTAGATAACTACATTATTATAATGTTAGGCGTATGAGCACATAGTGGTTATTCGACTAGTGGGGGTGCCCATATGCTGATTAGGAGCATCTACAAGTGTTAATAGTTAGATGAAACATTAAATTATCGATGTAAGATCATATTATCATGTAGTGTAGATAAATATTAAATGAGTTAATGGCATAATCTATCATATGAAGACTATATACAAATTTTACTAGGTGGCTAAAGGATGGGACATAGCTGTTGAGGTGTGGAGCTAGAAGCTACACCAGATGAGCAAATGCAGAGGTTGTTGGACTACACAGTCATCATCATCAGTCAGTATCAACCGACATCGGTTAGGGATTGACTGGAGGCTATTGACATCAGTTATGGATTGGCCAACATCGGTCATATGCAGACAGACAGGGACCGACGTTGGTCACCTGTGCATTTTAGAAGTCTATTTTTGTGGATGAACAGATTGTTTGCATGATAAGTTTAACTGTTAGTATTGAGTCCGTGTTTCTATTTTTGGCAGGACTGATTTGAACCTTTGATTAAGAGGTGTATCTAATGGTGGAGAATGCATAGCTCATGATCCCTAATTCTATATAATAGGGATAGATATTCATAGCTTGTGTAATAGACATGTATGAGAAAAAGGGTGAATCAATTCAAGTAGCTGAATTGTGTTTGTAATTGTGAGAGAGAACTCTTGAGGGAAAGAGATTTGTACATCTGAGAGGTGTGGAAGAAAGAGAGATTTCTTCAATTGTATTCCCTTTTGAAAGAGTTTAATACAAGTTTTCATTGTTTCTTGTATCTCTTATTCTTTGCTAATTGTGATTTCTAGTTACTTATTATTCTGGTTTAATTTCGTGTTTAGTTGCTTGCACAAAAGTAATCAATTGTATCTATAAGATCCCAAAAAGTGGTATCAGAGCTTGGGTTCACTAACAGGTTGTATCAGATCGGGTTAGTGTGTGTTGATTACAGGTCACTCACAGGGGTTTTTGATTGAGTGGGAGTAAAGCAATGGTAGAAAAAAGTAAGCTAAGAATGGAGAAGTTTAACAACAAGAATGATCAATTATGGAGGATGCAGATAGAAGATTATCTGTATCAGAAAGATCTATACTTACTGTTGGGTGGAGTTTCAAGCAAGCCCATAGATATGCAAGATGAAGAATGAAATGTTCTTGATAGAAAGGCTCTGGGATCTATAAGGTTGAGCTTGGCATCTTCTATGATTTCCAACTTATCACAGGCAAAGACAATGGTAGAGTTAATGGATACTTTGTCAAATTTATATGAAAAGCCCTCAGCTTCAAATAAGGTATATCTTATGAAGCAATTATTTAATTTGCAAATGCAGGAAGGTGGATCTGTATCTAGTCATCTAAATGATTTCCATGCAATAGTAAATCAGTTAAATTCAGTCAAAATAGTTTTTGATGATGAAATTAAGGCTCTCTTAATTTTATGCTCTTTACCTGAAAGTTGGCATAGCTTGGTAATGGTAGTTAGTAATATTGCATCTACTACAAATATCTTGAAAGTTGATGATGTTGTTAGTGTAATCTTGAATGAAGAAACTTGTAGGAAAAACACAGGGGAAACATCAGGTAATGCTTTAAGTATTGAAAGTAGGGGAAGGCAAATAGAGAGGCACAAGCAAGGGAGATCAAGGTCTAAGTCAAAGACGAGAAGTAGATCCAACTCTAGAAATGGAAGAAACATAACTTGTTGGAATTGTGGAAAGATAGGGCATGCAAAGAAAGATTGTTGGTTGAAAGTTAAAGAAAAAATCAGCATGAAGGTAAAGAAGAAGCAAAAGTTGTAGGTATTTTTACACTTTCTTTGGTTAATAGAATAGAATCTTGGGTTGTAGATTCTGGTGCCTCTTTCTATGCAACCCCAAATAGAGAATTTTTCAATGATTATGTCCAGGGATATTTTGGAAAAGTTTATTTAGGGGATGATGAGCCTTGTAAAATTGTTGGCAAAGGAAAAGTGCAGCTGAAATTGCAGAATGGCAACACATGGGTGTTGAAGGATGTCATGCATGTACCCATCCTGAAGAGGAATCTGATTTCTGCAATAAAGTTGGGGGATGAGGATTGCACAATAACTCTCACAGCTGAATCTTGGAAGGTTTCCAAGGGTGCACTTGTATTAGCCAGAGGTAAGAGAGTAGGTACTCTCTATTTATGTAATTGTATTACTGAGTATTCTTCTTCTATTTTATCTACTTCAGATGTAGATGCAAAGTTGTGGCACTATAGGCTTGGCCACATGAGTGAGAAGGGAATGACTGTTCTTAAGTCAAAAGGTAAGCTTTTAGATTTGAAAAGCATAGATCTGGATTTCTGTGAGCATTGTATTTTTGGAAAACAAAAGAGATTGAGATTTCTCAAAATTGGGTCAACAAAGAAGAAACACAAGTTGGAGCTTGTTCACACAGACGTGTGGGGACTAGCTCAGGTAGCTTCTATTGGAGGATCACAGTATTATGTTACTTTCATTGATGATGCTATAAGAAAGGTATGGGTTTATTACATAAAGAAGAAATTTGATGTTTTTGACACATTTAAGAAATGAAAAGCTTTGGTTGAGAATGAAACAAGTTTGAGATTGAAGTGCCTTAGATCTGACAATGGTGGTGAGTACTACAGTAATAAATTCAAAAGTTACTATTCTATGAGTGGAATACATAGGGAAAGGACAATTCCAAGGACACCTCAACAAAATGGAGTTGTTGAAAGGATGAATAGAACAATATTGGAGCATGCACGGAGTATGAGGTTGCATGCTGGTTTGCCCTTACAATTTTGGGTAGAAGCTGTAGACACTGTGGTTTACCTAATTAACATAGGACCTTCTACTGATATGGATGGTGAAATTCTAAAAGAGGCTTGGATAGGTAAAAAGGTAGATCTTTCATTTCTCAGAGTTTTTGGTTCTGAAGCTTTTGTGCACGTTGATAAAGAAAATAGAAAGAAGCTAGATGCTAAATCTATGTGGCGCACATTTATTGGTTATGGCTCTAGAGATTTTGGATTCCAGTTGTGGAATCTAGGAACTAAAAAAATTATTAGAAGCCGTGGTGTTGTTTTCAATGAAAAGGTGATGTACAGTGATTAGCTCAAGAAGCTGAATAATTTTGAGCAGGGCAATTTTGATTTGGACGAGGTGATGATCCAAAATGAGCTCGTGGGGAAGAATTTTCACACACAGGAAAACACAGACACCAATGTCGGTCATGCAAGAACCGACGTCAGTCATATAGGAACTGACATCGATAAGACAGTAATCAACATTGATCAGGAAGGAACTGACATCGGTCAGGTAGAACTGACGTTGGTCAGGTATAGACCCAGAGATGACTGAGATTAGTCACTGACAGAGAATTTGGGTAGACATCAAGCAGTGAATGAGTCTCATACGCCCATGAGGAGGTCAAAAAGGGTAAGTAAACCTCTAATTCAATATTCCCCTTCATTAATCTACTTGTTGCTCACTAATAGTGGAGAACCAGAGAGTTTTGATGAAGCAATACAGGTAGAATCTCAAAAATAGTGGTAGCTTGGCATGAAAAAGGAAATTGATTCCTTGAAAGAGAACCAAATGTGGGATTTAGTTGAGTTGCCAGATGGAAAGAGAGCACTAAAAAACAAATGGGTTTACAGGTTAAAGGAAGGTGAGAATGGACAAATGAGACATAAGGCCAGGTTGGTAGTAAAGGGATTTACACAGAAACCAGGTATTGATTTTGGTGAATTTTTTTATCCTGTAGTAAAAATGACTTCTATTTGGATTGTATTGTCTTTAGTTGCTATTGAGGATTTGCATCTTGAGCAGCTTGATGTTAAGACAGTGTTTCTTCATGGAGATTTGGATGAAGAAATATATATGGAGCAGCCGAAAGGTTTTGAGGTCAAAGGTAAGGAGAAGCTTGTGTGCAGGTTGAAGAAAAGCTTATATGGTCTTAAGCAAGCTCCTAGACAATGGTATTTGAGGTTTGATAGGTTTATGACTGAGCATGGTTTCAGTAAATGTCAATCTGACCATTGTGTTTATTTTAAGAGATTGGATAATGGTAGATATATTATCTTGTTGTTGTATGTAGATGATATGCTTGTTGTAGGTTCACACATGCAAGATATTAATGAGCTTAAGGTAAAATTAGCTCACACATTTGCCATGAAAGATTTAAGAGCAACAAAGAAAATCTTTGGCATGAGTATTAAGAGAGACAAAATAAATCACAGTTTGATTTTGTCTCAAGAGGATTATGTGAACAAGGTGTTGGAAAGGTTCAATATGCAGGATGCAAAACTGGTAAGCACACCTATGGCTAGACACTTCAAGTTGAGCAAAGAATAGTGTCCTAAATCACATGATGAGGTGAAGTACATGAGTAGAGTTCCATATGCTTCCATAGTTGGAAGCTTGATGTATGCAATGGTATGTACTAGACCTGATATTGCCCAAGCAGTGGGAGTTGTCAGCAAGTTTATGGCCAATCTAGGGAAGGAACACTGGAAAGCAATTTAGTGGATTCTCAGATATCTGAGAGGGACCAGCAGTAGGTATTAATGCTATGTTGGGTCAAACACTTCTCTACATGGGTATGTAGATGTGGATATGGCAGGTGACTTGGATGGTAGGAGAAGCACCATAGGTTATGTGTTCACTATTGGTGGTACGACAGTTAGCTGGATTTCAAATTTGTAGAAGGTTGTTGCCTTGTCTACTACAGAGGTAGAATACATTTCAGTCATAGAGGCTAGCAAGGAGATGATATGGATGACTCAGTTCATGGAAGAGTTGGGAAAGGAGCAAGAGAGTTGTAGATTATACAGTGATAGTCAAAGTGCAATTCATTTGGCAAAGAATTCAGCCTTTCATTTAAGAACCAAACATATACAGCTTAGGTACCACTTCATTAGACAAGTATTGGAGGATGGTGAGTTGAAGCTGGAAAAGATCCATAGAGATAATGTCCCTACTGATATGTTAACAAAGCCGGTAACAAAGGAGAAGTTAAATCTTCGTTCAACTTTTGTTGGTCTTCAAGATTGAGCTTGAAGATGGAAAAACAAGCTAGAAGATGTTGTTGTATAGGTATAGGCGCAGCTATTTATCTCCAAGTGGGAGATTGTTGAGGTGTGGAGCTAAAATCTACACCAGATGAGCAAATGTAGAGGTTGTTGGACTACACAGTCGCTGTCATCGGTCAGTATCGACCGACATCGATCAGGGATCGATTGGAGGCTACCGACGTCGGTTATGGATCGGTCGATGTTGGTCATATGTAGATAGATAGGGACCGATGTCGGTCACCTGTGCATTCCAAAAGTCTATTTTTGTGGATGAACAGATTGTTTGCATGATAAGTTTAACTGTTAGTATTGAGTTCGCGTTTCTATTTTTGGTAGGACTGATTTGAACCTTTGATTAAGAGGTGTATCTAATGGTGGAGAATGCATAGCTCATGATCTCTAATTCTATATAATAGGGATAGATCTTCATAACTTGTGTAACAAACATGTATGAGAAAAAGGGTGAATCAATTCAAGTAGCTGAATTGTGTTTGTAATTGTGAGAGAGAACTCTTGAGGGAAAGAGATTTGTACATCTGAGAGGTGTGGAAGAAAGAGAGATTTCTTCAATTGTATTTCCTTCTGGAAGAGTTTAATATAAGTTTTTATTGTTTCTTGTATCTCTTATTCTTTTCTAATTCTAATTTCTAGTTACTTATTATTCTAGTTTAATTTCATGTTTAGTTGCTTGCACAAAAGTAATCAATTGTATCTGTAAGATCCCAACAATAGCTACCCCAAATCTGCATGAGTTGTTGGTTCCATGATTAGTGGCCAAATGTATATAAGTGTTTTTTAGTATGATAGGGTCACATGATAGTTTTATGTGTGAAAATATGTGCCCTAGATCCATGGGGGCATAAAGTGTGTGGGATCTAGTGAGACCATGTGATATGGTTAGGCCATATATGACAAACCTTGCCCCCATTCAAACAAATGATATGGATCCAATGATAGAGATCCCAGATGTGGATGATGTAGGGTGTATATATGCATACATATCATGGTGGAGATGACATATATGGGATCCATTATTTCTTAGTGGAGGAGTAGCAACTAGTGATGATTTGTTGGACACTAAGCCAGTTAGGGTAGTTAGAGGTATGTGACATTTTAAATTGGATCTATTATTATTATATGTATTTTTAAAAATTATTTATCAAGTAATTCTTGACTCTTGCTAATTTGTATCTATATAGGTGATGAGGATTACTGGGTGATGATGATTATTAAGTCTATAATTCATGAGTTGACATGACATGTTCCTAACATTACCATAAGCGATGTTTTTATTGAGAATGATACACAAGTTATTGGTGTGAACATGCATTTATTTGATCTAACGATGATTAATACTATGACATATGTGCAAGATATGATAGAGTAGGATGATTTGAGAGATGAGGTGGCAAGGCTATAGATGCCCTTGTCATATCCAATAGATGGTTTAGGTCTAGACTATTAGATGGGTATATATGGTTAAAATAAGATAATTTCAATATCAAGGCATAATTAGTTATAGGGAGGAGAGAGAGTTCACTCTCTAGGATATAAGGTGATTTTAGGGGTTCTAAATTTATGTCCCTTATGGTAGATGGTATAGATGATGTTGAGGAGGGGTTCATGTGGAATGCACTCCTATCATAGAGTGATGTACCATTTATTGCATTATATAAAATTATTTTAAATATATGGATATGATTCATTTTGGTATATTGAAATATGTGGTGATTTATTATAGTTTGGCATTTTGTGCTTATAAAAAATCTATGTGTTTATTTTAATTGTTAGTATTAGAATGTTAGTAATGTAACATTGTGATATCTATCTAAAAATGATGTAGGAACTATCTTGTTAACAAGTCGTTTGGCACACCAACTTAGGTAGGATAGTGAACCAGATAACCTCTCCTAAAAGGAGACTCGAAAGTCTCCCCAATTTCTATATATATCAGGTTACAACATAATGGGTAACCCAGTTGGTCAATGTGCAACTATTCTAATACAATAGGTTTGCTAGTTTGGAAAATAAACTAAAATTCAAGCATTATTTTAGCTTTAAATGGTGAGAGGGAATGCAAGTTTTCTCTATTTCATTTATTTGGGTTCTAATCATGTTTCAAAGGAAAATAATAACAATGCTTTTTTAGGTTTTGTCCAAATGATAAAATCAATATGTTTTAGATTTTAATAAAAAGAAACAATGTCCGATTTATAACATTCATTCCATTACATTATAAATATTTAAAAATGCATTAATAACAATGGAAAAATATTTTCCAATCAAGATAAATCATTCATATGAATATTTCATTTATACTAATAGAAACCATAGTTTATTTGTTTCTTAAAACTATCAAAAGAAAGGAGAAAAGGAAATAAAATCTTGTTGAAATGAAGGCGAATTCATCTACTCAATTACATGCATTCATAAACCAATTTGTTTTTTGGCCAATGTTCACACAACCATGATGAATATCAATGACATAGTCTATGGATGAGAGGGTAGGAACAAGAATAACACCACCATGTGCATGTGCATGTAATGAAATAAAATATCCATAACTTCTATTAATTGAAATATTCATTTTGATAACAAAGTTTGAGAAATTGAAATCATTTGGATACAAATTTTGGTAGCATACGATAGTGCCAAGAAAAACTAGGGAGAAATTATATTAAGAAATAAGAATGCTTCAGGAAAAAGATGTTTGGTTCAATGTCTCCTATTAATACTAATAAAGAACCAACCCTATGTAAGTCTTCAACAATGTCATATATAAAAATATTAATTCTAATGGGAAGGCATTTACTTTCAAAATTTAGCTAAAGCAATCAATGCTCACCACCAACACCTCTATTCCCTCCAAAATTCTTAGCCATTCTCCACTTTGGCTACTCAAAAAGACAAAAACAAGTTAAATTCACATTAAAAACACTTCAATAAAATGTGATACAAGAATGCAAACATGTTTTAAACCATACAACATTTCCATAAATTGATGATATTACCAAAACTGGGCTAGAACCAACTTCCTAGTGTCATAGACAGATTAAAAGAAGGATCTATGAGTGATAATTCATGGTTGAAAAACCACAATGGGGTAAAAAAACTAGCTCATATACTTAACCGGTCTTTCAATCAAGCAAGAAATACCACTTTTAAAAATTCATAACATTTTAGTGCCAATTGAGTCCCCGAATACAAATTAACACTAAGGTACAATTTTAATGACTTTGTAGACCTAATTGGGGAATCAAATCCTAATTAGTTCTATGTTTTTCTTTTTTTTCCTTAGAAGGGGGTCATGGACCCAATCAACATTCAAAATATCAATTTTCATTATGTTTCATAAGCCAAAGTCTTCATGTTATGCTTGGGGTTTGTTTTCAACATATAATAGAAAATGAACACTTGGTGGGGCCATAGACCTAATTGGGGTCTATGCCCTAATTAAAAAATATTGGGAACATTAGGGGCTCCACATACTTAATTAGGTCTACATGCATGACTTAAGCTATGCCAAGGGAGGCTTAAATCATGAGGACATGTGATAATTTGAATCCATGCTTATAATGAGCATGGTTTTTAGGCCCAAAGACAATTATGGTTAGGTTTTAAACCCTAACCATAATTGAAATTGCCTTCACAAAATGTCGATAGACTTAATAAAAAAAAATATTTGGTTAGATCTATAAGGATAAACATTAAACCACATAGACTTAATTGGGAAAGCAAGCCTAATTAGGTAAGGACTATCTAGCTTCAAATAATATAAACCTAATTAGTCTTTAAAAGGATGATAAAATTTAGAATGAACCTTTTATCACCTCAACACCTAATAAGGATTTGAAAGCCCAATTAGTTCTACAAATCCATAGATTTTAAATGCAACTATAATAGACCTATTTGGGGATACAATAAAATTTTTGACAAGATATTTCAAGGTGAAAAGGGGCATAAAGAACCTATTTTTATTCTAAGTTATTTATGTGAAACTTTCTCACATGAACTTGGTCATCGCAATGGAGTAAGTTTTGGGATCCAATTAGGAATATAAACTAAAAAGACCCCTAAGAGAAACTTGAGAGAGTTGAGACTAGCCAAACCATGAGTGTAAGTGAGAGAATATAAAAAATGATAAATATGGGTACCATGATTATGGAGAAATTAGAGCATGTTGTGGAAGAAATAACAAATGGTGACTTGATGGAAAATACTCCTAAGTATTTTGAAAATAGAGAAACATGTTTATAAACCTAGAATATCTAGTTGAGACAACACATTGAACATGAATATATTAGATAGAGGATAAGAATGGAATGAATAAGAGACCAAATATAATACTCTCATTGACCCAGTGTGCATATATGAGTTTATTACCACTTCATGAAACCTGCAAGGACTAGCTACTATGTCTTTGATCATCAAGATAATGAATTATACCTTGAAACAAATGCTTGGACATTGCTCCATTGCCAACCATACATCATTAACCTTGATATATATATATATATATATATATATATATATATATATATATATATATATATATATATAAAATACAACTCAAGTCTTTCCTCTACTTCTAGTTCAACATCCATAGCCCTAATATAAATTTCCTTAATCATCCAAAAATTGAGTTTTTCTATAATTTGTTTTTCTTTTATTTATTTATTTTTAACATCTCAATTTTAGGTTGGGGACCACCATGGAAAACAAAAGGAAAAATTATAGATTTTTCACCCTAGATCTTAACCATATTAGGCTCATCGAAGCTAACCTAGAAACCATTAAAATATAATTTTTGTGTCTAATTTTGAGAGAATATATTCATAGGTCAAATAGTTTACTTGAACTTTCCAAAACATGTATAAATTTAGAAAACATATGAAAACCCAAAATTTCAAAACTAAACTTGTAAATAGAATATTAATCCATAGACTTATCAAAGTACTTAAGCACCAAAACGTCATTCCCACTACTTACCTACAAACCTTTATTTCTTCATTAATTGGACAATGAGGTACCATCAGGGAAAAAAATTAGAACCTTACTAAAAAGGGACAAATGTCAAGGTTGGATCAATGATGAAATACAACCTAAAATAACAATAAAATTAAGAAATGAAAGAAAAAAGTAAATCTAAATTATGTAATATAACTTACCTAGCTAATTAAAGCCTAGAGGTAGTGATTGAGGAACTACCTATTGACAGGAAATGGGACATCTTCACCATTTAGACACCTAAGATGGAACACATTCTCACCGAATATTTCAAAAATTTGGTAGAGACCTAACCATAAGGTATCAAACTTACCATGCTATCATATTTTCTCATGAGCCTTATCCTAGAGAAGGACTAAATTAGAGATATGAAATGATTTTACTTTGGCTTGATTATCAAACCAATGCTTGATAACTCCTTGGTGTTTGATAAAGTTCATTAGGGATACATCAGATTTTTATTCAAGTTATATCTGATTCAAGAGTCAAACTTTAATACTATCATCAATTTTTAGGAAATATCTCATGAACTATAAGGTTGGGATTATCAAGTTCACAAGAAAGATAGGATCTTGTCATATAACATGTCATGCTTAGGGAAGATTTAATTCTATTCCTATCAGAACATAATGTAAATTTTTACATGTTATGATAGTCCTTAGGGTTATTGTCCAAGATATTTTTAATGCCATATAACAAATCCTTATTTGTTGATTCAACTACCCCATTACCTTGTAGATAATAACTAGACAAGAATTTTAGAATTACCTAATTATTGTATTCTCATTCATTAAATTTCAATGAAGAGAAGGCATGTATGTTATCAAATACTAGAGTGAACGACATTCAAAACCTAGTGATAATATACTACTTGAGAAAGGTGATCATAATGTCAATCATGCAATTTTTAAATTCTTAAGATTTAATCTAATCGGTGCAATAATCAATTTCCATTAGACTGAATTTGTGTCCAATGAGATGAATTGACATTAATAGATCCCATAGAGTCCAATCCCTATTTTAAGAATGGGTTGACCTCAATAACTAACTATAATGGCATAACAGGGCTACATTTTCTCTGTGAAAAACATTGATAGGTATGGTAACTTCTAATGTGGACATGAACATATTTTAAGATGTGTGATAATAATAACCTACCTAAAGGATATTGTTGGCCATAACACTACCTAAACTGTGTCTAGTTCCATATTTATCATGGAAGTCTTTTATTACTTCAATAAGTTTAGTCTTGTTTAGGCATCTCAAATAGATGTCTTTGTGATTGTTTCTGTATAAAATTCTTGATTATATCATAATGTTGATGCTATTTAGGCATAAAAATATTATGTGAGTAGAGATCAAGTAGCTTGGGCACTCATTGTTTAGTAGGTAATAAACTACATCTTCACACCAATCATCCTTTATGATTGCTTATACTATATATTATTGGAAAACTATTTTAAGACCAACTTCATTCATTGCTTTACTTAACCTTTACCCTCTCAAAATATTCATGGGATGGAGCTCCAAGTCAAAATCCTATAGAATATTCATCCACTTGCCTTATTGTTCACCCAATTTGTTTTGCATCAACATATATTTTACATTAGGGTCAGGTATAATGATAAAAACCTTGCTACATAAGATGTAATGCCTAAAACTCTTGATTTCTTTGATCAATTCAAAATCTTCTTTATCAATTTTAGAATACCTAAGTTGAAAATTTCTTAGTGGAAAAATCATATAAGACATGGTTCTCTTATTTCCATTTTTATTTATTGAGTAAGAACAAAAAAACTTGAGTGTTTAGAGATGAATGAGTAAATGTATAAAGGTTGCATGCAATCAGGTCTAATCAACACCTTAGTATTCATAATATATATCTATATTTCTTAATTTCATGAAAAAAACACTTGTTCTTCAATAGCCCATTCAATATTAACATCCTTATTCATCATGTTATTCAATGGTTGGAATATTTTATTGAAACCTAAGATGAATTTGTGCATAGAATTAATCTTTTCAAAGAATGATTTCAAATATTTTCATCTATCAAGTAATGACACTTTTAAAATTGCCTCTATTATATTTGGGTTTATGGATATACCTCTTTCATAAATGATGTGTGTATACACATGATATTTTAAATTTTATCAAATATTGGCACCTTCTATCTTGTAAGAACCTATCAAGTCTTAATCTCTTTGAGTGCATGCCCTAAGGGGTGCACCGAAAAAGGGATGGGTAGACCATTAGTGCTTTATAGGATTGTTGTCCCTTATTGCCACTTATTAAAAATCCAACTAGTTCCTAAAATATTCCCCTAAGCTATTACTCTTATTTTTCACACTCCTCTAGTCTTTTATCTTCTACCATACCCCTTTTGCTAACCTAAAACCCCTTTCGATAGTTTACATGACTAGGTCGACTTGGTCAACCTTGTACTCTTATTGGTGAAACTCATTTAGGGTCTAGGTTGGCTCTTGGCTGACCTAACCTGTGACTTAGTGATTTTTTGTTAATAATGATACTACGTTGACCCTATTAATTAAAACTTTTGGAAGGGTTTATGGTTAGATCCTCCTATATAAACACATCCATTCCACCATTATTAGAGAGACGTCAAGAGTTATTATTCATTTACGCTTTTTTACAATATGATCTTCCACCATTCTACTTGAGGAGTCTTAGCTTAGGGTTTATACTTGGAGAATCTAGTCTTATGGAGAAGCCTTGGATGCTTTGGCCTTTCTTAGTCATCCTTAAAAACTACAACCACCTCTTGCAAATCACCTTTGGCCAAGGGAAAGATTGAGTCTCGATGGGTTCATCTTCTAGGTAAGTATCTCTAATTTTTCTCCTCTCTTTAGTAGATAGAAGTAGCATAAGTATTAGCTTTTGAATAATATTAATCTTTTATTTCCATGCATTAGGATCTTACCTATACATAGATTAAATAGGATTATCTTAGGCATGTTTACTAACCCCCATATTGTGCCACAAGTTTTGGTGAACACTTGATTATATTTTTTTCATTTACTTGTTATTAGTATAATGATTATGAAAACATAGGACTTAGTTAGGGTTAATGCATAGTTTTGCTTGACTAGAGGATTTGAAACCCTCCCTAGTGATCTTATTTTAGTAAGAGATCCCCTAATTGGGTATAGCAGATCCGCATATTGGTCATGTTCTCAATTATCTAATGTATCCCCTATTGAAAGTGTAAGTAGGATTTATCTTCTCTGAGCTAGGATTGATTTGTAGATCTGATGCATTTCTGATTCCATACATTTTAGTGAACTCGATGTGAATATAACCCTTTCAAGTTTTATTTCACATTTTTCATTTCTATCATTTTATTTATTATTTTTCTATATTTGTGATATTAAGTCGACAGGGCTAGTATAGTTTCTAACTTTTATGCATAGGTTTAACACACAATCACATCAGGAATGACTCTATTCTTTCTTTGTAGGTATTCATCAGATATAAGTTACTAAATTGAATAGGTCAACACAATAGTCTTATTCACTTACAAATAACAAACTAGTCAAATAGGTCAACATAGTATTCCATATAGCTTCTAGATAATAAACTAGGTCAACCATGCTAGTATAGTCATCTTAATAGGCTTTAACAAATAGGAATTTTAGAACTAGGTTGACCCAGTCAACATAGTTGGAATAAATTTGTAAGCAACATTAAAGGCACTTCAAAAAAATCTCACAATCCTCAACATCTTCCAACCCACCAAGTTTCATTTCTCTCTCTCTCTCTCTCTCTCTCTCTCTCTCTCTCTCTCTCTTTCAATTTAGTTCTTCCTTATAATTCTAATTTACAAAGTTTGGATTCTTTAAAATTACAATCATATAATAAACTAAGTCTACCTGGTCAACCTAGTTCTATATTTTGTCTTCTATCTAAAGGCTAGGTCGACCTGGTCAACTTAGTTCTTAAGGACTCTTATGCAATAAATTAGTGACACTATCAACTCTATTCTATAATGTCTACATATACTATTTTTTGAACTGACATTGTACTATGTTTCAAATTAGGAATTGACAACTATATGCTAGTAATTACTTCACACTTTCACTTTCAATTATTTACATTATTATAGTAGCTCACATAGTTTAATTAGGTGGTTTTTCAATATACCTTTTAGTTTCACTATTTTTCTCTTTCTTGAACACACTACCAAATCACATAATTTTAAAACACATTTAAACATTTGTCTATCCAAGGCCCACTTATTTGGATTTAATCACCAAGGGGGAAGTTGAATTGGTTTTATGGCCAAGTAAAAACACATGTTTAATGGTATATATTGTCAAAGTACCCAAAATTTTTGTCACAATGATATTGTGAAGTGAGAGGGTAGGCCCCAATACCAAGCCAATATCATTACCAATACAAATCCCTTTTAGCCTAAATGTCCTAAAACCATCCATAGATTACTTTCTAGTTCCCTAATTTTATACAAATTCCATATCAAACTTAAAATAACACTTTATAATAATCTAACAACATTCAGGATGACCACTTAGTTAGCATTTTCTTTTCAGTTGATTTCTTGCTCTTTGCTCATTGTATGTTGTATCACAAAAACTTACATTGGCTATTTTTGGTGCAAGGTTTTGTGTTGTGTGCCTTAATTAGGATCATTATCATTGACCTAATTTATTGTGTGATTACTCTCATTTATTTTTTTCAAGTACATTGTAATTTTCTCCCCTATTTTTAGTACACTATCGATCTGTTTGACACAGTCTCTTACAAACTATTTTTCTTCTTCCCTGTAGTAATAAGTCAACCTAGTTGACTTTTTATCTATTTCACCAATTATATTATAGTACTAGGTCAACCCAATCAACTATGTACCCTTATCAATCTCTATTTTTCTTATTTTATAGTATTAGGTCAACCCAATCAACTCTATAATCTTATTATTATCTTGTCTAGCCGACTCAGATCTTTGTTTCTCCTTCCTTAGCATTATGTTCATTTTTATCAAATCATCATGAAGTCCCCTATTAGAATCTTCTTAGAAAACCTAAATCCATTTTGATACTATATGGGATGTTCATTTATCCCTCTCTTTTCCTCCCAAGATAAGCCTCACTCTTGGAGCACCTCTTCCTCTCCATCTATGGATTGTAACATGGTTCAAATCACACCTCAAACTGAAGTAGGTGGATCTGATCCTTTTTGTACCTATCAAGATAATTCTCATCTTCAAACTCTTTAACATAATGTGGGATTAATTAACACAAGTCTATCCAATAATCCCACTAATAATCATCTATCTTCCAATAACCTTCCCCCTAATACCAATTTAGGGAATTCTCTTATAAACACCAACCCACCAATTGATATGACTCAACTTCTTACATTAGTCATAAAACAAATGAACATAATGCAAACTTTTAACACCTCTCAAATGATGAAATTACAACATAATTTGATCAATATGGATAATCAACCTCTGGCTATCAATCATCAAGCCAATCCAAATTTTATTCCTCCACCTCTTACAGATGCCTCAGGAAATGTTATTCTTCAACCTATCATGAATTAATATGCTTTAAAATATCTAAAATGAACATTTATCCCCTTTCATTATGTCTAGTGATATTGGTTTTATATCTCCAACTATTAATTATGATGGGACTAAATACCTTGCATCCTTTCTCAAAGCCTTTGATAATATTTACAAAGAGTGGATCTAAACTAATACTTTCACCACAGCTAAACTTCTAGTTAGAACCTTCACTAGTGATGTATTGTAATGGTACAACCAACTTCCCCAAAACTCCATTTGGAAAATTGATGATTTAGCCAGTTCTTTAGTTAAATAATTTCAACATAATGATCTTCCCAAAAAATTTCTTAGCCATTTTATCAATGCTAAGCAATCTCCCACCAAATTAGCTCATGATTTTATCAAATAATGGAAATCTCTAGCTCATAAAGCTGATCATAACATTACTGATGATAATTTTTTAAAACTCTTTATAACTACTTTAACTCCTTTACTTCAATATAAGGTTCACAATTTTGCTCCTCAAACACTTAATGAATCTCTTGACCAAGATAAACATCAAGACTTCCTCATGAAGAAATTCAAACCTAATCCTAAATTACTTAAAGGATAATTTCAAACTTTTACCTATTCTATCATCGACAATACTCTGCAAACCAAACCAGGAGTTTCCAAAGCCAACAATCCCCCACCTTCTCACATACCACTAACTGTGTAGAAAATGAAACAATTCTTACCACCCTCTAAACCCTTTACTTATCCTAATAATCCTCTTAAATGGTATGAACCTAATCAATTTTATTGGTTCCACACTGATATTGGTCATTGCCATGAAACTTGTTAAGGGATTACTAAATTTGTTGTCTCCTACATGCTTGGTGATTTCTTCAATCACAAAGCCATGATTAACCTTTATCATCAAAAGTATAATACCGCTTCTAAAAAATGACAAGCCTCAAAATCTTCTTCTTCTAATAAACAAAAATATTTTTCCACAACTAATAATAAAAAACTACTAAGGATCTTTATGTTATTGATGCCAACTATGACCAATATTATAATAATTCTCAATATGTTAATATAGCTAAGGTCAATTATCATTGCAAACTAGCTCACAAAAATCTTATCACAAAATCCAAGAAACCATATTTAAAAGAATAAATTCTCAAAGATACTACCACCACTAATTTAGCTTTGGAAGCCCATGAGGAACCATCTCCTCATTCCAAACCACCAACAACTTCCATTCCTTGAAAATCTACCTTACCTTCCAAAACTCATACTGGTTCTTTGTCTAAATCCCAATGGAACTAGCTTGAAGAACTTAACTCCATGCTTTGAAATATTCCTCTTATAGAGTTAGTTCATACTTCTCCTTATCATCGCAAGTTCTTTATGCAACAATTACAAGAAATTGAAGATCCATCTCCTATTGATAAAGAAGCACATTATATTGAGCCTCAACCTACCAATGTGCATACCATTGAAACCATGTGTCCTTCTTCCAAACCATTTATTGAATTTTTTGAAGAGGACATAATTAATGATGAAATCCTTTTTTATGTCGATGATTTTCCACTATTCATTAAAAATATCCATTATTACTACCCTTATCTATAAATTCTTAGTTGATGAATGCTCTGGTATTAATGTGACATCTTTGTGTCTCATCTAATAATTTGATTATAGTAAGGATAATCTCAAGTAAACCCACCTTACCTATCATGGATTTGATAAAACTAATAAAAACCCACTTGGTTTTAGTTGGATTCCCTTAATAATTAGATTTAAGGCTATTCAAACTAAACTTATGGTCTTTTATTTTCCCATATCATATAACATACTCTTTAGTCACCCTTGGACTCATTAAATGAGGGTCATCTCTTCTTTTGGTATCCAATGCATCAAATTCTTACATAATGGTGAACAATATAAACATGAGGCTAATCCCAACCCTTGGAGTATTCAAATTCTTAATCCAAAATATCAATATTATATTCCTACCATTCCTACCATCAAAAATACTCTCTTACTTGAGTTCATCAACACCAATCTAGCCTTACAAGCCACTCTTGGTGATTCAAATGATGATGAACCTAATGAATTGCAACATACATTCAACACTACCAACCTATCTCCCTATATATTGATGTGACTTCTTCCATCTTTATTACCTCATGACCATACTATTACTCTCATTGATGAGATCATTGATTTCCCCCCTCCATATAATGCTCAAGATCCTTTTTTTCTAGAAGATGGCTTCACATGTAATGACTACGGAGTGGCCAAATTATTTCAAGACCCTTTAATCATGTCTCCACTTAAATTCAATAATATTAGGATTTCACCTTCTGAAAGCCCCCCTAAATCTCAAGCATGTAACATTTCTCCAACCTATGATGATAACTACATCATGGCACAAGATCAATCTCAAGACTTGGATATTCAAAATTATCTAAGACTTTAGCTCAAATATATGCTTTCAACTAGGATGTCCATATCATCTCCAGAAATCATGAATTAGATCTTGAAGGTCATGTACCTCCTACTAATAAACCACTTCTTGATACTCCTTAGGTGGTAGAACAACTCATACCTTCTGAACCTCCAGAGATTCTTGCATCTTTTCTACCACCTACAAATCCCATTATTACATCTAATTCTTCCCATTTAAAAAAAAATAATGTTACACCAATCCTATCTGATCCATTTTCCTCTCCTACTCCTAAAATTAAATTAGATGCCATGACCATAGATGTTCATTAGATGAATTCTAAATATGATCACCATGGTAATAAAATTTTTGATCTTGAGGTAGATGTTGAGTATTATGGTCCTCTTCCCACTTTTCCTAGTGATGAATCTATTCTTGAAATACTTCATGCCCAAGAACCTCCAATTCCTCGGCAACATCACAAACTTGGGAATTTAAAAAAAAGCCCTTGTTTCAAAAAATTCATCACTAGCATCGATCCTAAAGCTAATACAATTTCTTATTTACCTAATGCACCATACGACTTCTAAGATGGAAATGCTATGATTATCAAAGAAACTAATCACATTGAATATGGTACTCTATCATGCCCTTGACCTATTAGTGTCTCTCATAAACTCTCACCTACTGAACATGATAACTTTAGTTTATTTTTAAATAAATATCATGAGATATTTACTTGGTCTTATGAGGACATGCCTGATATTGAACCCAGCATTATGGTGCACAATATCATCACTTATCCTGATCCCAAACCTATGTGTCAAAAGCAACAAAAATTTCCACCCAAGGTTTCTACCTTATGTCACAAAGAAATGATCAAAATTCTTGATGCTAAGTTTATCAAACTAGTGGATTATTATGAATGGGTTTCTAACATAGTCACTATTCAAAAAAAAGTAACCATGGTCATTCACATCTACATTGATTTTCATAATCTTAATCTTACTTGTCCCAAGGACAATTTCCCTCTACCTTCAATAGATTCCATTATCAATTCCACAATTGGATATGAAATGCTATCTCTAATGGATGGATTCTCAAGCTATAATCAAATTCACATTACCCTGAAGACCAACACAAGACAACTTTCACCATAGAATGGGGCATCTATTATTATGTTAAAATGCCCTTTGGCCTCAAAAAGGTTAGATCTATTTATCAAAGAGTGATGAATCATATCTTTCATGATCTTATCCACAAAATTTTATAAACCTATGTGGATGACCTCATCACTAAGTCTAAAAGTTGAAAGACTCATCTTTCTGATCTTGCCATCATCTTCAACCATCTCATATACAAAGTTAGATTAAATCCTTACAAATGTGTCTTTGGTGTCACATCTGGTAAACTATTAGGATTCTTAATCTCTCTCTTAGAGGCAATATTGACTTTCCTAACATTAATGATATCTCCAATAGTGGTTCCATTAACAAATAAAACTTTCAAGATGTTAATATATGACATTACCTTAGGTTTGGTCACCGCCCAGTGGAGCCCTTGCTCTTTGATTGGTAGTAAATTATCTATGTATTTATTTGCCTCTAGAGAGATTTCATCTTGGGAAAAATATGATTGGATGGATTCCATCTCTTCCCAGAGCATTGAGTAATGTGAAAATTTGAAATTTAGGTCACTCTTCTTGAATGTTGTATCTTTGTATTCTGTCAATCCCACAAATGAGTATGGGAAGGGGAATAAGGGATTACCCTATTTCAATGAAGAAGCCATTATTATCTTTTGGTTGTTATGATTATTTTGATATCATAGACTGATTCATTCTATGCTTGTTTGATGAAGAAAATTAGGGCTTTCTTGATATTGGGGAAGTTAAAAAACACACTTGTTTAATCAAAAGATTAATAACAAAGTGAATTTTTCTTATCATAGATTTTGTATATATTATTTTTAGTCCTGAGTATTGAATGTATTCATGCACATTCAATATAGATAATGGACTTTTGATTTAACTCCTATTTTAAATTTAATGTGTCGATTTAGCTTTGGTGGGTACCCATACTTGTTAAATGGAAATTATTCATTAATTATTTGTGTCTAGTCATCACTTTTGAGATAGTTATTAGTCATTCAATGACTTACTTCTTTACCATGTTGTTGATCCTTAAACTTTATGTTTTAACCATGCCTAGTGCCACTTGTTAGGTCCTCATTAACTTGAGCCTTTAAATCTCTTCACTATGTTGGTCAGGTCCCATGGTGCTGATTTAATGTAATCAAGCCATGTGGACTAAGCTTGGTCACCTAGAAAGCACAAAAGTTTAGACCATTGGATTGGTATACATTTTGATTAAGAACTTCTTGTGTCCATGGGTTACTATGATTGAGACAAGTGGAATTATCTCAAAACCCCAGAGGCTCAGGAGCTCAAAACCATTGGATTATAGACCAAAGAAATTCTTAACCTTCCCATGGCTATGGATTACCATGAATGTGCCAAGTGTTGATTATTTAGGACCTCAGAGGCTCAAGAGCTCAAAACCATTAACACATGGGAAGACAAAAATATTAAATTTATTGGTAAATAGGTGAAGTCTTTGTATTTTTACTTTAAAGTGAATATGCCATGTGGAGAGTTCATGAAGCTTAGGAGATCAAAGGAATTAAACTTTTAACAACATGAAAATATTGTAATCATCCAAAGCTCTAAAGACTTAAAAATGATGTAGTTTTTAGAAGATCTAAGTGAAGTGAAATTAACATGTGTCAAAATCATATGGAATCTAATAATGTGGGCCCGATTAGAGGAGATTAATGATCCTCAAATTTTAATCTTGTAGTCTAAAATATATAAACTAGGACATAGAAAGATTAATTCTATTAGCCCAAAAATAAGAACATTGATGTTGAAATAAAATTCATGAAAACCTATGGTTAGAAATGACCTAAGATTCTAGTTTAAGCTTAGGTTTTCACAATTTGAACTTATGTGATGCTAGATTTTCTATAAATAACCCTAGATGACAAATGTATGACAACCTAGTCATAGATATTTAGGCTCATATCTCCCCAAATAAAGGTTTTACAATAATGGGTCCTTGTTTTAAAATTTTAAAATAGAGTGTGCATGTTAGGACACAACAATACCTACTTTCAAAAAAATTGTTTGACCTAGTTTTAAAATGTTTGACAAAATTTTCAATGATACTGAAAGCACAAAAAATATGTTGAGTCTATATCTGATACAAAAATAAAGTCAACTTTAGAGGCCAAGATCTACCACTTTCTAAAATTTTAAGTCAAATGAAGCATTTTTATTTTTTCAAAAATCCAAAGGTGTCCAAAAATTATTGCACATAGGCCAAATCATAAGTTGATACAAAAAGAAACTTTGATATAAAGTCCAAGATCTATTATTTGGTAATTTTTAGGTCAAAATGATAAATTTTATTTCTTCATGATCTTTAAGGTGAATTTAAACACTGTCGTACAAAGGTAGAATAAAAAATCTACATAGAAGGATAATTTATTTTATAGGCCAAGTACTATAATCTATTTTTTTTTAATATCAAAAAGAGAACTTTGATTTTTTCTGAACCCATAGTACCCCACATATTCACCAAATTATGATCAACTAAGATCCACGAAGGGTAAGGTGAGATATAAGATTAGGTATTTGCAGCAGGACATTAAAATCTAGGCTTGAAAATCTAAATAAAATTGCATATCTAAAAATTAAACTTTACTATAGAATGAGGTGAAAATATTAAATTGTTAGATAGGGTCCAAAATCATGTTATCTACTGTAAGACATACACCCAAAATACATGGAATAATATAAATCAATGAAATATTTAAATAAATAAAATACATAGATTTACCATAGGTAACATGACTACCCATTTAGATTAAATGGCTTTGGATTGAATTTATAGTATTATAATAACTCTCTTCCACACTAAATACCTTAATCATTAGCTCTCTATGCTATTATATAGATAATAAAGAGGATAAAGATAGTTATTGGAGTCTACTTAACTTTTAGAACAAGTTCTATTAAAATAATACTTTACTATAAATAATATAAGTCAATCAAGTCAACAACTTGATTGATATTTTTATCTAATAATAGTTTATGGATAACTGTGCACACTATTAGTGATTATCCATGAGTTATATTACAATGAACATTATAAATGCATATCAAAATCATGCAATAGTGTATGAGTAATTAAATACACTAAATTTTTTTATGGTCTTAGATATTCCATTTTATAACAATATCCTTTTAGGCCATCCTTGGATTCACTGTATGAGAGATATATTTTATTTTGGTAGCCAATGCATAAAGTTTGATCATGATGGTAATTGTTAAAAACATGAATTTTATCCCAACCCATGGGATATAAAATTACATAACCCTAAGTCTCAATATCACATCTTAAATTTTTAATCTATTAATAATCATTTTTACCTGATTTATTTAACATGCATCTAGATATGTAATTCACTCTTGTTGATTTTAATGATGACAAATCAAATTAGCTTTAATCTATTTTTAACACTAATAGATTACCTCTTTACATAACATAATGGCTTCCTTGATCTCTTTTATTATGAGATAAGACCATTCCCTTGATTGATGATGATAGTGAGAGCTCAAACCCTTGTAATAATAATGAAGCTTCCTACATGGAAGATGTTTTTAAAAGAAAAGACCTTAGGGTGGCCAAGCTTTTCCAAGATCCATGACTAATTTATCCAAGAGCCTTTATCCAAATTGATGTTATCATTAAGGATAATTTGAATGATAAATATCAATAACATACACATACATGATATATTTCTCCATCTTATGATGCAAATTATATAGTTTCCAAATCCCAATCATGAAACCTAGATGTACTACATTATCAATAGTCTCCTTCTAAAATTCATGCCTTTAACTAGGGTTTTGATTTAGTTAACCTTTATCCTCATTATGATTAAAATGATGAATAGGATGAGGAATAACCTAAAGGTTATGTCCCTCCCACTAATCCACCTTGGAAAAATCTCATTGGTTCTTTATTATATTTCTATATTTTCCCATAAATATTAGAAACATATTATTTATGAGATCATTTCTATACATTTTGGTATTTGTCATTATATCGACAATGATGGTATAGTTTAGATCTATCCTAATATTTTTGATTGTATAAACCATGTTGATATAGTTTAGATCTATTATGACTATATTTTCCACAATTCAAAAAATGGTAATATAATTCAATTAAAACTACGTAACTATATCGACAAGCACCAAAAATGTGTCTATATATTACTAACACTACCTTTAGACGATTTCAATTATATCGACCAACACTGAAATAATGCCAATAAAATATTGCCACTACTTATTTACATTATCAAATGCATCAACCAATATCTATAAAGTGCCAATAAAGTGTTAAACCCTTATTTTGATCATAATTATATCACTTAATGTATCTCTCAACTGTATCAACCATTCTAATATAGTCAAATCCATTATAGAAAATCCTAATGTATTAGTGATAATGATACAATTCAACTCAATTTTGTTACACCAAAACATATTAGCTTGAGTGATATCGTATAATTTTTCAAAATACCTTCCAGAGGTCAAAAAAGTACCTTAGATTCTAAAGTTATTGTTGTGAGATAGGTCCACTCAAAATTTGATATAAATTATAATAAGATTGTTTATCTTGAGGTAGACATTGAGTATTATGGGATATTACCTACTTTTCCTAGTGGCAAATCCAAATTAGAATTCCTTTATGCATGATAACCTCAACTTCCATGCTAATATCATAATCTTGGCCATTTTTTAGAATACCTCTCTTTATTTTCATAACTATTTCACTAGTGTTGATGGTAAAATTTATCCTTGTTCCAAGCTTCCTTTCATGACATATCATTTCCAAGATGGACATGCAATGATATTTGAGGGAAATAGTGAAGTGAACTTAGGAACACCTAAAAATCCTTGACCTATCCTCATTTCTAAGGAACTATACCTTAAAGAGACAGATAACTTCTACTTGATCCTTGAAAAATTCAAGGAATGTTTTGCATGGTAATATGAGGACATTCCTAACATTAACCCTAATAATGTTTTCCATATCATTTTAACTTGTCTTGATGTGAAAACCATTTTACAAAAGCATTAGAAATTACCTCCTAAGGTTTTTAATCTTTATCACAATGAAAAAATTAAGTTCATATATGTTAATCTTACCAAACCAATATATTAGTTTGAATGGTATCTAACATAGTACCCATTAATAAGAAAGTCACTATGGTCATTTGCATTTATATTAAATTTTGTAATCTCAATTTATCATGCTCTAATGATAATTTTTCCCTACTTCCCTAGATGTCATTCTTGATTTACAGTTGGCTATGAGAGTATTTCCCTCATGAATAATTTTTTAGGGTATAATCAGATTCAAATATCCCTAGAAGATCAATATAAGATGACCTTTACCATTATGTGGGGTACATATTTATATGTTAATATGTAATATGGCCTTAAAATCATTAGGAAAACATAAAAACATGTAATGAATCATAATTTTCATGATATTAACCTAAAAATAGTTGCAACATATGTGTAACACATTCATATTAAAATTAAAACATTGCTAAGATCATCCTTATGATGTTGCTATCATCCTTGAGCATCTTATTAGATATAATGTAGGGATTAATCCTAAAAAGTGTGTGTTTAATGTTACCTCCAAAAATACAAGCAATTACATTCCTATGAGTCATAATATGCAAACAATCTCTAGTGTAAGTGCCATTAAAAAATAAATCATTAAGTCTATATCTGGAATTACCTTGAATTTTACCATTGTATTATGTAGTCCCATGTTCTTAAATGGTAACAACTCATGGATATATTCTCTCTCCTCATAGGATAATTGATCATGTGATGAATATGGTACTATGGAATCCACTACATACCAGATAGTTTAATAGTGAGGAAACTTGAAATTGAGGGCACTCTTATCAAACACAGTGTCCATATACTTCGTCCTACCTGTAATAGAGTATGAAGAAGACACCTGATTGAAAGCTAATTTTGGAGGAGCTATTTTTATATTTTGAAACTATGTAGGATTTTTCATAGATTAGCTAAAAACACTAGTAAATTAATTGAGGAAAACTAGGGCTTTTGGTTACCTAAGATCTCTAATTTGTAATATGTAGCTTACAAATTAATGACAAAGTGATTTGATGTTCATTAAATTTTTTCATATATTTCCAAAATATAAATCTTGAATTCACAATTTGTGTGACATTAATGTAAATACTAGATTTTGATTTTTTTAGAATTTTTATTTAAAATTTTCGATCAACATTGGTGGGTTTATATTCCACATATCATAGAGTCACGCATCAATATTTATCTAGATATCAATCTTTGCATCTATATTCTGGCCATGTTCTCGAAAGATTGTGCCACTTAGCACAATCACATTTTTCTAGGGTCTTTAGCCTTAATTTTTATTTGTAGTCTCCATGGGATATGAGTCAATGAGCTTTTAGCACTCATCATTATCTCAGTTACTCAGATATCTTTGAAATTTAAATTTTATACCTCTTTTGAGTAGGCTCTGAGTGTACAAGATAATGCCACATGGAATGATGTCAATGCCCTAGGTAAAATGTTGTATTTTTCTTATATACCTTCATTTTAACAAGTTTTAGGGTTTTGAGATGTTGATAAATGGATGGATCTTGAAAATATAGAGAAAGAAACTCTCCAACTATGTAACTTCAAATGATGAGTTCTAGGTCAACAAGATCATGCCACATGGGCTACTCTTATTAACTTGGAGACTTAGAAATTTTGGTGCTATAATTTATCTCATCAGGATCCTAGATTCTAAGATCATGCCATATGGATGGCTCTCATCAACTCAGAGACTTAAAATTTTTGACAATGTATTTATAATTGATAAGGATTGAGTGAATGAGATTATGCCACCTATCATGATCCCAGTTTCTTCAACTACTTGAGAGCCTTGAATATATTGGACCTACCTTGAGCTTCACAGTCTTAAATCCATGAGATTTTTATACTTAAAATGATATTAGTATTCTAGGAACCTTTTGAATAATGACTATGTATTTTATTCCCAAAGACTGAGTGATTGAGATGTTACCATGTGGAGAAATATTGATGTTTTAGGAAATCAGAGGACTTAGACCTTCTCATGAAAATTGGATGCATCTTGAGTTAACAATATTTTAACACATGGATGAATCATAATGACTCATTAAATTTGAATGTATTTTGAAATAAAAATGTCACAAGTGAATGAGATGCTTCCACATGGAATAATCCATGAATCTGGATGTTTGAAAGGACTTAGAATACTTTTATTATAACTATGGTTAGTTGTGAGTGAATGGAAAGCTGATAAATGTCATGATATAGGGAACTCAATGAAAATTTAAAACACAAGATTGATATGTTTCACATTAGATCTTAAATATTAACATATTTTCATTAGTCATGTTAGTTAATTAAATAAAAACCCAATATTTAATACACATTCAAAATAGAGAAAATAATAAAAGGTGGTAAATAATTCATGTGATGTCCAAGTTTTGATTTTCTCCCCTATGGAACTTTTTAATAAATTTGAACTTTGAAAAAAACCTTAGGATTGTGAACATTATATCAATATTATAATTATTAAGGTTGATATGGACCATGAACGAATATTTCCTAGCAATAATGGGTCCTTATTTGAATGCTAAAAATGGGGTGTTGGGTCACAACAAATGGCAACTCAATGGGGAATATTCCAAAGTATTTGAGAACCTAGAATTTAAGTTCATGTATCATAATATAAACTTAGTCTTAACATGAGAAGAATAAGTAAACCAATCATCTGAAAGAGGCTCTAAATTCCTTGTGCAACATATTAACCCTTTTCATTCCTAGGATTTGTGTGTGATTTTGCAGAATTTCTTTATCCCTTGTTGTGAGAGTTTTGGTAGAGACCTAGATAGACACTATAGGTTTCATTTTGATTTATAATTTTATAAAAATAATAAGGGAGTCTTAGGCATTATTCTATTGTTATCTAGTCATCCATATCCCTAAAAAAAGATACCTTTGATTCAACTTTAAGTATTTCTCTATTGCCAACCAGACATCTATAGCCCTGATAGAGTTAAATTGAATTAAATTTTATCTCTAAGTTTGTATGATTTTTTGGTACAAAAACATAGGGAAGAAGGGTTGGGAACCACCATTATTGGGTGTACAAATAAAAAACTTATTTTTATCATTATGCCCCTACTAGTATACATCCATTTCAATGTTTATTATCTCCCATCCAATTTTTAGAATGTAACAGTGCAGTTTATCTTTGGAAATGAAAAGTATTTATAAAATTTTCATTAGTATATTAGATTTAATTCCAAAGTCCCAATGAACTTATTCAATCTAGGAAAAACTTAATTTCAGTCATAACA
Organism: Torreya grandis; assembly: GCA_037957365.1. Taxonomy (NCBI): domain Eukaryota; kingdom Viridiplantae; phylum Streptophyta; class Pinopsida; order Cupressales; family Taxaceae; genus Torreya; species Torreya grandis. Next base: position 250,787 of record JARHVA010004826.1, on the reverse strand, counting down.
TGCCTCAATTCCAAAACCTAGAGTACTATAAGAACAAATCTTGGTGGATATCTTTGTGCCCTTCTTGATTCATCTCCTTTATTTTGATAGGTATTTAATAAACATAACATAAGAAATTAATTGAATTGTTCTAAAATTTTAAAGAAAACTAATCTAGAAAGTAGAAAAACTCACTATGAAATCAAATGCAAAAAACAAGAAACTAATTTAGGAAAATATGAAAGATTTAACCTAGGAAAGAAAGAAATATACTCTAAAAAGAAGGAAACCTAATCTAATTATATTTATATGCATTAAATCATAGTCATTCAGAAGTGTCTCTAGTTGGAGTAGCTATGAAATAATGTTTCAAAAAATATCCATTGACTGGGAAAGTGAGGTCATTACCTTAGAGGTCCTTCAGATAAAATGTATTGTTACCTAGGATTTAAATCTTTAACATGGACCAATCCATAAAGGAGTGAACTTATCATGCTACCCTTTGTTTTCATGTGACTTATCCGATAAAATCAATAGGTTTGAAATCCTAAAATCTTTAATTTTAGATCTTTTGTCAAACCATCTTTTAATAATGTATTGGTGTTTGCTAAAGCTATGCAATGATTCAATTCATGCATCTTTCATCTGAACTAGGTCGAGTAGTTTGAAATATATTATTTCAGCTTCTCCCATGTAATATCACATAAACTATTACATTGGAACTTTAAGAGCCACAAGAAAAATTGGTTGATGTCCATACACTAGTAAGAAAGGTGAAGCCTTGAGGGCTTGCTTATGTCTTATTTTATTTGCCCATAGTGCATACTTAAGTAATAGATGACATTCTATGGATTTGTCTTTTATTGATTTCTTGATGGAATTCATTAAATTATTGTTTGTATATTCTATGAATTCATTCCATTGAGGGTAATAATTTGATAAAAACTTGATTGTAATCTAGTTATCATGGGCCTATTCTATAAATTCGGCTAGTTGAAATGCTAGACCATTATCATAGATAAACAAAATTAGAGTCCCAAAAATGGTGAGTATGTTTTCTTCCAAAAATTTGATCACGTCTTAGGCTCTATAATTATTATGGATACAACCTTTATCCATTTAGTGCAATAATAAATTGATGTTAGGATAAATTTATGCCCTATTAAATAATTTGGGTTGATCACCATAATAAAATAAATCCTTTTGAGTAAAGGGTCATCCTTCAATTTTTGGTTGTAAAGTCGTAGTATCATGTAATTACCTTTTTAAAAATGCATAGAATTCATGGCATGTCCTAACATTATTGGTTGGATCTATTCTAAGATTATAGATCACTTTAAACTAATTATTGCATTGGCATATCATGCAGAGGAGGGAAACCCCTATGAGCTCACCTAAAGTACAAAGGAATAGAGTATTCAAGCTGGGCTCATGTTAGTTACGTGCAACATGAGTGTAGGGTTTAGAAGGAATGAAAGGATGAGAATAACAATTAGATTTGGGAACACACAAAAATACCATTAGATACCATGCAATTGACAAGCATAGAAAAAATCCTCTTATTATTTTCAATTTTTATTGCTTAATAGGGTACAAATTATATTAAGCACACCAAGTGATCTTGATTTGAAAACTAGAGCTTAATCATAGCTCTTGTCTCTCCTTATCTCAATCTAATGTTAGTGTTCAACCCTGATTTGCTTGACTAATGATCATTGGTTCTCACCCTCTGTTGTTTGATGTTCTCTTTTCTACCATGCATTCCACTATAACTTCTTCTTATTCAACTCTCCTCTTTTACCTTTTTGATCCTTTGTCACCTAAATCAGAATTTGAATTATAAACCTATCCTAAGGCCAACTACCACACCTTCCATTTCCATACCATAATAAATTTGAGTTAGGATATGTATCTAACCAATCCACTTTTCACTTTCCCCCACAATCTCCCCTATGGTTCTTAGGTCCATGTGGCTACTTTTTATTGGGTCCTACCACTTTATCCTATAGTATATGTTGGCAAAATATTGATATATGGCATCTAATATATTGACAATTCCATTCAAGGTACACATGCTAGTTATGTTAGCTAGTGGCATTAAACTCTACCTAAAGCATGCAAGCATGTGTTTGTATAGTATTAACCATTTTTGTGAATCAACATCACCCCACAATAAAATATTTATCCATCCCTAGACAATGGGTTCTTATTCTAATTTTTCTACTTGCATAACTCAATTAACATCAAATATTTATCATAAACAACTGCTTCATATAGAGTTACATGGTTATACAAGCCTTTTATTCATGACTCCTCCTAAGATGCTTTACTTTTGGGTGTCATTTCTTCATGCCTTCCCATTCCTCTCCCACCCATTAGCTTTATTTTCATCCCCTCCTTTAGCTAAATCTATTTTTCACAAAGCAACATGACTAATTCAGGCTTTCAACCTCTACATGTCCTATGTTAGGGTTCGAGTATCTTATCCTTCACCTCCCTCTGAAGAAGTATCCCCTTCTTATTGCCTACTTTCTAGGTTACACTTATCATCAATTTTTATTTATGTATCCTTATATAAAGTTTTATGCTACCACATGCTTCTAAGTACTTCAATCTAGCTCTTGACATCCTTTGGATGGGCACTAATTGACTGGGGTACCAATCATTCACACAAATGCATAGGAAATATTCCTCACATTATACCACTGGGTATTTATTAAAGATAGAAGAATTTTTTTGAGGGTTCTCATGTTTCATCCTACATGGCCCTAACCCCTAGGGACTTCTTATTAGATTTTGATGAGTCTAACTAAGCACACTAGTGAATATTTGTCTAGTCTTATTTCATTATCTCACCACCTGATATTCTCCTTATACTCCATAGTTCTTCTAGTTTCACAACACCACTACACAGATCATTGGGTCATGGCATGATCACATTATTTAGTTGTATATTCACACTCATCAACTTTGATCTATAATCTCTATTGCTACAAATTGACTCCACATGTAATCTCATTCTAATTCATCCACATCTTCTCCAACACTATCCATAATCTACCCCTCCATGCTTGATGGAGGCCCATGACTCTATCCTAAGTCATCTTCCACTCAGCTCCTTCCTTTAGCTAATGAGCTCCTTCTTTATCCTCATGTTATTTGTAGGTCTTTGGTTTTCTTGAAGTATCCTAAAAAAGGGATCTTCCATTCCAAAACATTCTTGAAACCAACCAAGCCATGTCCACAAGATAACATGGTTAATTTAACTCCTTGGATCTGGTTCTTTAGGTCCAACCTCTAGAGTTTTGACCCTCTTGCCCTGATTTACTTCTTTCTCTTTTCTCTTTTCTTGGATTTATTTTATATATCTTTGATAGAAAAGCCTCTTAGGGATACCTTTTTAATATCTCAACAATATATTCTAATTTCACTCTTGATTCAGTAAGTTTTACCATGGGTGATCAATACCATTTGTATTTATAGGTGCAAAAGGAATGTCTAGCTAATCTAACTGATAGGTTGACAATTGTCCATACCACCACCTATTTCTACCTAGGTATACGATAGCGTATCTAAGTCATGTTTCAAAATTAGAAATTCTTGATAAGTGGCCAATCTTTCACATGCCTTGATGCTTCACACACTTATCATTTCCTAGATGAGACACTTCCTCTATCACTTAGTTTTGATAACAATAAATATAGATTGGTCCTTAGATTATGTTATTCCTAATGTACATCAGCTCAACCATCATATTTATTCTCCATCAAGTTAGCTAATTGGATATAACTTGTTCCTTATGTATTGACATGAAACCTATCCTTTCCTTCTCAAATCTTTGACTTGGTCAACATACCTTCTTTATCACATGTTTTCTCTCTTTTCTATGTGCTTCCTAGCATTCTCTTCCATGTAATTTTCTTCAAACATCTTTGGCAGATGCCTCCCTTCCTTTTCCATCTTGGAGCCATCTCCTATACCACACTAAAAAATATATATAGTGTTTAGTGTAGTTATTTATTTGAGATGTGCCTATTTGGATGTTGATGCATTTTTTTTAGGTGGTGTCAACATGCCTTTTCTTATTTTTAAATCACTCCCAAACTCACTAGAAATACTTTGACATTTGGCATGGTGATTATTTGAATAAAGTTACTGCTCGACTCACCTATCTAGATATTAAAAGGTTAAAATTAGAATTTGTTACAACTACCACCTCATCATTTTAAATTTTAATTACAAGATTGATCAAGATTATTCAAACAGTCATCGAGGCTAAAAGGGTTATATCATAGACAAAGTATGTGAGATTAGTGGGAGTAGTCCACCAATGAACCAATAGGTGTGCTCAAGTAGTTATAGGGTGGATCAAAGATTTGATACCAAGGTCCTAAAACTCATGTCATAGTCTCATATAGTCTTCAAAGACTCTTATTTTATGTCCTTTAATGTGATAACATCCAGGTGATCCATATTCAAGACATCAAAGTCCCTTAGAAACATAGTCTTGAGGAGGGTGAAGTCTATGATCATCTATATCAGATTATTTTTTTGGTACCAAGTTTATGCTTTCCATCACAAATTGGTACACATTATATTCTTACTATATAATCCCTCAAGCCTTATAAATGAGATCACCCTTGTGCATATGGTCTAAAGCATCTTCCATTCCAAAATACTCTAGAAGGTTCAGATATAGTGCATAGAAGATATGCTAGACTGGTGTGATCATGGTATTAATTAGGGAGGAACTTCCGTATGGAATGCATATGGGTTGGTATCCTATAATAGTGGTTAATATAATACCACCTCATACTATGGTAGATCATATATTGATTCTCCTTGACTATTGTATCTTATGTGCCTACTGCATTACCTATAGTTTGAGTAGAGGTCTATGAATCACCTACTCGAGTGGAGTCCCTAATTATACCTCCTTAGCCTCCATTCCTATTAGATCTCATAATATTTACTCTAATTTTAATAGGGACATATAGGCTTATGTGTTGGGATTAGGGACATAAAATTCTAATTCACCAATATTCAAGCACTTAGTCCTCAATTCAACACTTCCTAGATCATGCTCTAACTCTAGATCATGTCTAATCCTTTCCCTAGAGTGTGTTACCTATATGAAAGAGTCAACCTCATGCCAATCCCTTATTCCAAGGGTAATCATGGAATTTATAGAGGTATATTCATCCCTTCTTCTAGTGTCTTGCTCTGCCACTTTCATTTATTGATTATCATTATACCTATGGCTTTTGAGCTCTTAGTTTCATGGGGCTTCCATGATGGACTCTGATCCTCTCATTATGTATCTCATGGGTGTGGAGTTTTAATTTATGATTTTTAAATGTGTTATGTTCCTTATGACCATTAAAATAACTAAAAAGAAGCCTATCCTAGTAACAAAACCAAAAATGTTAGCCAGATCTAGTATAGGAGTCTAGATCACCTTAAACTAATTCTTGCATTGACATATCACATAGGGGAGGAAAACCCCTATGATCTCACTTGAGGTGTGAAATACTAGAGTATTTGGGTTGGGCTTGTGTTAGCTACGTGAAATAGGAGAGTGGGGTTTAGAAGGATTAGATGGGGGAGAATAATAGTTATATTAGGGAGCACATAAATATACCATTAGACACCATTTAATAGACAAGCATAAAAAAGAATAATCTTATTATTTTAAATATCTATTATATAATAAGTAAACAATTATATTCAACACACCAAGTGATATTTCCTTATAAAATATATCTTACTCACAACTCTTGTCTCTCCCTATCTTAATCTAATGTTAGTGTTCAATACTACTTTACTCAGCTAAGGCTTGTTATTTATCACTCTCTACTATTCTTTGCTCTCTCTTTTACCACATAACCCATCATAGTTTCTTCTTCATCTCTCCTCTTTTAAATTTTTGATTCTTTATCATGTAAACTAGAATTTGAATTGCCAACTAAGCCTAAGGCCAACTACCACACTATTTGTTACCATAAACAATAACTCTGTGTTAGGATCTGTAGCTAGTCAATCCAATTATCACCTTCTCCTACAATCTCCCATGTAGTTCTTGGGTCCACATGGCTACTTTTCCCTAGGTCCTACCAATTTATCATGTATCACGTGTATGCATCATATTGATAGCTAACATCTACTTTGGTAGAAATTCCATTTAAGGTTTGCACATTTATTATGTGGTTTGGATTATGTGTGCCTATTAGCTAGTGGCATTGAACTTTGTTTTAAGTGCACAAGTGTGCACTTATCTTGTACTTAGATATTTTTTGGGATTAAAAAAATGGTTATGGGAATATTTGAAAATTATAGGATAGTAATATGCCATTATAAATATTTTATGAGTTGTTGCATTACTTGAGGGATGTCCACTACCTATTTTATAATGTAAATTATTCAAGATATCTATATCTTCCTCTTTTGAGACACACCTCAAATAGATGACTTCATAATTATTTTGGTATAAAACTAAATTTTATCATGTAGTGGGTCGATTTGAGCCTAAGAGTTCACCTTTGTTATTTGTTCATCTCAAGGGGACACATACATGTGAGTAAGTATGGGGTAATGTGGGCATACCAATCACCACCAATTACTTACGTTTAATTGATCTACTTAATATGAATATGTGGATCTATCTATGTCATGAATTAGATGATTGATTTTCTGCACACCATCTTAGATGGTATTATTTCAAGATCAAATCTTATAGTTTTTCCATCCATTTACATATTCTCTCTCCTAATTCATTTTAGCCAAGTGTGAGGTTGACAGCTAGATCTAAAATGATTGAATATGTATTATTATTGAAAATGTAATGCTTGAATTTATTTACAATTTTGATTAGTGCATATATCTACTAATATATCATTGAATATTTTATTTCAACATATTTTAGATTAATACTCATGAAAGTAATTGGGTGTCCATTATTGTCTACTTTTTGTGTGATTACTACTACTATAGTGTGTTCTAAAGAAAATGAATACAAAAATAAATACTTAGTAAAGTTGAGGATAATTAGAACTAAATATTGAGTAGTAACATTCTTAATATCCTAAAATGTCTTTTTGTATTTAGTTTTTATTCTATTTTGGCATCCTACTTCAATATGGTGTCATTGGCTTGACAATCTTTAGAAATCCATAAATGAATTTTCTCACAAAGTTTATATTGCCAAAGAAAGACTTTAAGTCTTTCTTACTGTTAGGAGGATTTATTTTTGAAATGGCATGGACTATTTTTGGGTCAATGGAAATACCATATTTGATAATGACATGACCTAATAATTTTCCTTTTGTAACTCTAAAGATGTTCTTTGAAATCAGTGACACTTCAAATCTTTTACATTTGTCAAACATGTTCTGTAGATGATATACATGATCAACTTTATTCTTTGAAAACATTGTGAGAGGTTCATGAAGCTTTGGTACAAGAGGAATAAGGTAAAATTACAAGATATTGTAGTTAGTGAGGAGAAAATAAATGTCAAGGCAGAGTATAAGGGTTAATCTAAACATGGTGAAGAACAACATAAGGAAGAAGAAAAAGAATACAAAAGTAAAAGTAGAATATAAATAATTATTCTTCTCAAGAGATAAAGCTGATATAAAATAAAAAATGAGGAAGAGGCATAATAAAAGGTTGATAAGGTCAAAGTATCAAAAAATGATACCAATTCTGAGACCTATATACACCCACATCATCAAGAGTGGAAAAAATAATGAAGGCAAGTTAGGGGGCATCATAAAATAAGTCATTATGGATATACATACATCAAAAGAATAATAATTATGGATATACATGGAATAAAATGAGAAAACTTGTGGACATATATGGAATCAAAGTAGTACAATGGAATATAGAATCTATAAATAGTAGAATAATAAATATGGCTATGCATGGAATCCGAAGGAAAATTACTATGGTCATGAATGGAATAAGAGTAGAGTGGTGGAATATGAAACAAAGAATCAAAGAAGAGACCATCATAAATATGCATAGAAACCAAGGAGGAAACAATATAATCATGGACTCAATCAAAGTAACATAGTGTAATTTAGAAATAAGTTTGGTGATATATCACCTACCAAGATCACATATAGGTGGTTAGATGATCTAACATGGTGGAAAGTGTGCAATGATTTAAATAACACTGATTCCATGGTTTTTTTCTCATGTTTTAGGAATAAAACATGTCAAGGAAGGATGCCATATTATGTACCTAGGGATATAAATTATAATGCATATAGGTTGATGGAGATGCTAAAATGTGCCACACATCCCCCTTAGTTATATTGGTATGATATATGGGGTCAAAGGGGTAACTTGTGGAATTAATATATTGGGTAATTAGTCAACCTATATTGGGATTATTATTTTACCTATCCATTATTAGTTATAAAGGTATCTATAAAGGATATTAATATCATTATGAATAATATCATGTAAGTGGAGAGTCTTATATTTGGTAGAATAATAATGTAATTTATCTCATCGAAGTGACATTATCATATTGGAAGTTCTTACAGATGTTTTCCTTCCTCAAGGATTATTGTATGGAATTTACCTACCTTAAGGGTATTGTTTTATTTCTAAATATATTGCATGTTAGGGAATAATGGCCCATAAATATCTCTTATTATTGCTATATACATTATATTTTACATATTATTTGGATTTTTATGTTATTATATGTGAATATCTACCAATATCCTTTCTCCATTATTATATTTTAAACATTTATGGTTTTTTCTTGGTTTGCATTGACATTCTTCAAGCCCCTTGGTTTTTTTTGCTTGTTATGTTTTCATGGTCCATGTAATTTGATTTTTGATCTCATTATAAGCACTTGTGTATATTTTCTAATGATGTTAACATATATATCAAAACCTTATATCTTAACATGTATTGAATTCTACAAGAAATTGTAGGTTGTTTGGAATCCCCATCTTCCCCTTTCTTCTATATTGTCACCCCTTAGCTTTCCTAATTTTCTTACTTGTCTTATCCTAATTGTTCCTATTATATTTATTTTGTCTCTTTATTTTACCCATTTTATTCCTCCTTATGTGATCTCCTTCTATAAAAACATCAAAATGCAAAAAAATATATATAACATAAAAATCAAAAAGTTATTTTCCTTTATCTTTGTTAGAGGATACATGTCATGCTTATCTATGATCTAGTTTTATATGTGCATGTTAAATTCATGATTCTCATGGTATTATTTGAGTGGGTGATATGTGTAATATAATTTTTACATATGATCATGGACTTACATATGTTATACAATCACATTTATGACAACACCCTAGGGAATTATCACATTAGAGACATGCTTTATACTAGGGACATATCTATATAGTGGGTGTCAAGTGACATCCTTTTAATTTACCTTTATAATATATAAATACATATATTAACTATACACATATTTATCTTACCTAAAACATGTGTGTTACATGGATACACTATTTATTCTCTTGATTGCCTTGTGATTTCTTGATTTCATACATGTGTGTGCTTGTAATTGTGTGTTATTATGAATGTTTACTATCATGTCATATCCAATGTTATCCATATAATATCATATATTAATCACATCATGTAATTGATTAATTTTGAGTCATATTTATTTATTTATGGTTTCCTATTTTATAGGTGATTTTCTAGCTATGCTAATTTCTTTGCCTATACAATGTGATATCCTATGATCAGTGCGATGATCCATAAAATATACACTACTAATTACAATATAATATAATTTTTTCCTACATTTCCATGATATTTATCATTCATCTATTATTTATTTCTACTACTATTGTGTGCGTGATTCATTACCATATCTATCCCACCCAGGGGCATATTAATACATTCATAGAATATAATATTTCCCTACTTGATAATGCTAGTGGGGGCATCATACCCTTACCTATCTCATGAGATTCATTGATACTATCTATACCTTTCCATTGTGGGTATCATACCTAAACACTCATATATCTTGTCATCCATAACTTATAGATACAAATATTACTATATTGTGCATAATGATCTTATCTTGATTATATGATTACAATAAAATATCCTAATAACACCTAGTCACATGGGATAATACATTGATATATTGGCTACTTCCATATGTTTCCACATTAGATCCATATCCTTGTCCCACTAGCCAAGTTTTATTTGGGAATGTTGCATGTCCTTTACCATATCATCCTCACATGAGGTGGAATCTACTATAAATATATAAATGATGTTATCTTTATATAGTTACATATATGTGTTCAAAATTATATATTTAAATATTCTAACAACTTTTGATATATATTTATATGATACAACATGATGCTTGTGACTCTTTATTTTAATATGAGTGACTGTAGCAACAAGTAAAAATCCTTTACATTAAAATATGGAATATATCCACATATTTATACTTCCATACATTTTAATAATGAATCCACATTTGCATTGACTATGATTTAACAAGAAGTTTAGAGATTTGATTCCTTGATCAAGAAGTGGAGTTTAGTTTTCAAGATTCACTCTAGAATCCTTGAGGTTTGAGAGTTCACTTTAAAACTTGCTAGTGATGAGATTCCAATTTTCCATTTTTAACACATGATGCTCATGAATTTTTAATTTTAAGATGGGTGATTGTAGAAATAGGTACCATTCCATCATATCAAAAAGGGGCATATATTTTCATATTTATGCATCCAAATATTTTATTATCATTCAGATTTACATGGACTATGATTTATAAATAAGTGATAGATATTTGATTCCTTGATCAATAAATGGACTTTAGTTTTCAATATTCATTCTAAAATCCTTGAGGTTTTAGAGTTCAGTTTAAAACTTAATAGTGCCCATATTCCACTTTTTTTCTAGTATCCAAGAAATTTTTAGGAGTAAAAAAATCATTCATATACTATCAATTGTATTCATTCCTATACTAATACATTTTTTAGTTTCCATTTAATTTTGACATATTTGTATCAACTAATAAAGACATTGACTACTTTTGTATATTCATGAATGTTTGTAGGTACACATAATTCACTAGGATGTCAATGAAACCTATCCTAACCATCCAAATTCTCCATCTTCCATCCCTTAGGTAATCCTTAGGTACGTGTTTAATTTTTTAAAATTTTTTATGTATGTATACATTCACACACATGCATATCAAATTTAGGCATTATGTATACCGATGATTTTGGGGGAAGGCCCTTTTTCATGGTGTCTATGTCATGTTTTACCACACTTGGTTCATTTGTTTATACTTGGATAAATTCAAACACTTTCATATCATATTAGACTCCCTTTAGCTTTCATTCATCTATATTTCATCATAAACACATCATATGTGTTAGTTTTCAACATCATGATCCCAATCAACAATCACATGTTCAAATTGATACTATAGCCACCTAAATTTGGTCTTTGACACTTTGGTAACATAAATTACATACTTTGATATATTTAGACAATATAAAATTTCCCTATATCACTCTATCCATATAATATCTTATCCACCTTTATACTCTAGACATATTTATTCAAGATTAGGTTGGTCTATACAAGAACACCTTTAAAATCCTAGACAATTATTCTCCATACCTAAAATCCTCATTTTTACTCCTAAGCTGATACCAGTAGACCTAGATAGTGTCAATTACTATATGTGTATCCCTCTACCATTAGTGTCTAAATACATCAATAACTATTATTTAAATTGATAAACCTCCTTTATATTAGATTAGAAACATTTCATGAGTCGGTTGTGGCAGGAAACTAATGAAGAGGTTCCTATATATAAAAAATCATCCCTAAATTTTATATATTTGGTAGCACCATAAAGTCCTTAGATTATCTCTGACTCTCTTGGAATATTTTTCTATAGGAATATACATATCTCAAATCTTATAGGTTCAGCCCTAGAGTAGTCCAAAGAGTCAAATTTGAATACAAAGAGGTAAAAGTTACAAAATGCCAAATGTCAAAGATTAAAGACAATAATTCATTCTATATTATTCATGATTTTTCACACATTCATTTAAGTTGGAGAAATACATGTGGTTTTATCCCTATTTGGAGTATTTAAATGTAGGAAATGCTTAACCATTAAACTGAGAGTGGTTGCGTCTACCCAACCCAAAACACCAACCCATTTTTGAGGTATCTTATGATCAATCAATTAAAATTAGATTTTTAGATAAAAGAATAAAAATATAAACATTATTTTATCGGATCAAAGAGTTAACCTTCATAGAAACACATTTTAGGAACAACTATTGGGCTCATAGAACTTGTACATGGACAATACACAAAGACACTATTGGTAAAACTTGACAATGTTAGTTGCCATAGGCATATGACTTTTTTAGAAGCCTTTAGATAGTATATCATCCCCTATTTCAGATCTGAGCACCTGATGAATTATATATTGAGTATTTCAAGATCCTATGGAATCTTTTGTGAGTGGAGACTATCATAATTAGCTAATCAAATCATCTTTATATAATTTGGTCAACTTGAAATCAATTGGTTGACATATATATTATCCCATTTAAATTTATATTATTTTTTATTTCCATTATTTATATAATCTGAATTAGTGCATAATTTTAATTATTTTATATGTCTTCAATGTAAAAAATTAAAACATTTTGGTGAACCCCAATATTGATTTGAACACAAAAACCATAGGTTTCCTTCTACATTAGGGTTTCAATACAAATAAGAGTGATGTGAATACTTATTATTTTGATGTAAATAGAGATAAAAAAATGTAAAATTAAAAATAATGATCTTGATGAACAAGAAGACCACTTTGATGACATAAAATGAGATTAACTTGAAGAATATCCTAAGATAAATCCTTATATGATTGAAACTTTTTTGTATGTAACTTGATATGAAAATAAAATGCTAGCTAAGGAAACCACATATGAGGAACCACATGATGAACCTTTAAATGAAATTAATATACTATATAGAGGCTCACATCCTATATTAGGTTTCAGACCACTATTTATAGTGATTTTATTTATGTGTCTACACCTATGGTCATAAAAGTGATGGTTATATCTAGTTTACCCATTATCAGGGCACCAAAGTTTACTCCCCATATATTTATGAGCATCCTTGTAAAACACACTACCTCTTTTGTAACATCTAGGACTACAACTCATGCGGCACCATCTATTTTTAATCTATGTAATATGTTTACTAATATTAGTAACTAGATATTTTTATAAAAAAAGTATTCTTCAAGCAAAGGTTACTTAAATGAAAGAAGGTTTTAATAGAGTGGTTCATACAAAAAGACTTTGAAGTATTATTACTTGACCCTTTTCTCCCATATATTTATAATGATCATAACACCTAATATTATACCATTCAATGTTAAAGATTATCCAAAATGACACCTTAGATCCTTTCATGCCACATGTTTATATTATGTAAATAATGACATTTTACTAAAAACATTCTAAGAGCCTTAAAGACTATGCCTTGAGATGCTTTTAAAACCATCCTATTTTATCATTACATGCTTTCAATCCTTTGGATGACTAATTATCATGATTATACCTTGTGTGTTATTAAAAACTACCACTGTTTCCTTTAATTTCATGTTACATATATGCTTACAATGATTAAAATTATTCTATGAGGACACATATTATCATGATTGTGTACATATATTACATGACTATGTTTTTTTATATATAGCACATTATGTGCATAGCTCTTTATTTTGAATTGAGTGATTCCAGGATATCCCTCACATAAAAATGGGGGGCATACAGTGGGCTTGTTTTAGAGATTTAGACCATGTCAAAATGAGCATTTCAAATTCTAAGTCATATTATATAATTCATATAGGTTAGAGTGAGTATATCGAGACATATTCACATGATTTTGGGGGAAAATTTATACATTCTCATTCTATATCATTTTGAGGAATAATTAAAAAATTTGATGACATTTTGAGATAAAATTTGATATTTTACATCATTTTGAGGGACCTATTTATTATTTTTTACATGGATTTTATTCATACATACACTTTTATGCTTTCTATATAGAGGATCAGTGGGGAACAATGGTATTTCATGATAAATTTTGGTCTATATCCATTTGAATTGATCGATCCTTTTAACAAACAACCTAGTTTTGGGTTTCCACATGTAGAGGTTGTTATCATGGCTCCCTTATTAGATTATTTGGCTAAGAAGATAATAAGGATAAATAAAAAAATTTCTCCATTTTAAGAAGAGTAATTTAAATACATGTGGTAGTGTGGTTGAGGTTAATGTATCACTCAAATCCTATAACTATATTCTTTAGTGAAAATTGGGGCATATGTACTCCTTAGCTCACCATTTTAGGAGTTCTATTTCCTTGGGGCATGTTCACCCCTCAGTTTTCTCCAGTCAAATTTAACAAGTGATAACCTAGTTCATATACCATAAGGTGTATTTGTTCCTTAGCTTTTAAAGTTCAAGTTTTTTCAATTATTCATATTATTTCAAATTACTTATCATGAGAGGACATTAATGTACACAAGTTTTCTTGTAGGTTTCACATTGAGAAAATGGTACATTTAAAATACACCTACCAATACCAAAAATGGATATCAAAATTATAAAATTTAATTATTTTAACCTTTTGATTTAGAATTTTAAATATTATATTAAAAGTGAGACATTTTTAGACACCTAAATTTTCTATGTTAAACTTTTACAACATCAATTTGACATATTTTAACATACTTGGATAATGTACATATATATAAATCTTGATCACACTTTCCCTCTATTAGTTTACCCATCCACTATCTTAACTACATTTATCCACTAGAAAGATTTATTCAAAATCAGCTTGGTCTAGGAAAGAACAGAATCAAAATCATAGATATACTCTTCAAACCTTATATCCTCAGTTACACTCCCAAGATGCCACTCTCCCTCTGATATCAATGTTTAGGGGCCCTCAATGGCTTTTTTAAAAATTTGGAAATATCTATTAGGTTGACCTAGACATGTTTCATGGGTCAGTTTTGGTGATAAGTTATCAATGAGTCACTTATATAAATAAATCATCCTTAAGGTTATTACACACTTGAGAACACCTAAAATATTTTGGATCATCTCTCACATAGAAAATTATTTAATAAGCATATACACATTTCAAATCTTCAAGGAACAATCCTATAGAAGTACACAATGACAAATCTAAATATAAAGAGATCAAAGTTGCATCATTCCAAATACCAAATACCAAAGACATGACCAAATTTTATATTGATCAAGACTTTGCATAAAATCACCTCAGTTAAATAAATATGTGTGGTTTGAGCCATATTTATAGTATTATAATTTAAGAAATGCTTAGGGTCTTCCAACCCAAATTACTAACCCATGTTTAAGGCATATTGTGGTTAATAAATTAAAGTTAGGGTCTTAAACAAAAGAGGAAAAAATAAGAATTATCACACATGAATGAAGATATTGAATCCATAGAAATTGATTTATCTTTTTTAGTTTTTATTTATGCTTATAAGTGTATCACAGGTGATCTTAGTGTTTAAATAACACTTATCATTTTAGAATTTGAAAAATTTAGAGCATGAGTAGTAGGTTGTGGTAATCTAGTTACCTATGATGAAATAGCAATAGAGCAAAAAAATTGTTCCACAATATTTATAAAGTTTGGTGGTTGGGAGCCACCTTGGCCTTATCTTTACAAAGTGAAGTAATCTATTCTAGTATTAGTGAATTGTGATCAAATTCTAATCTAAAGATTAATCTATATGAATATTTATAGTGGAAAATATGCTAAAGTGATTTGTTTAAAAAAAGAAGTAAAAAGGTAGGGTAAGGAAAAGAAGAAAAATGTTGTTGATCTTCATCTCAAATATCATGAAAAAGTTCAAATGTTTCCCAAGCATGCACTTAAAACCAATATATGAAGTAAAATAGGTTAAGCTCAAATCATAACATATATCAGACAAACTTATAAAGAAAATCTAAAGCAATGCAAATAAGAACCACATTTACTTTAAATATTTACTCCTTTAAGTAGATAGATGATACACATCTACAAATGTAGAGAAAATAAAATGAAACAAACTAAGGAACCTTCAATTAACCTAACATATGCACATGTTAACAATTCTACATTCAAAAGGTACGTGCCAAGAATTCAAAAGAACTATTCAAATTTAAGATTTAGAATAAACAATTGAGAGAGAAACCATATAGAAAATGATGCAAACAGATTCAAATAATCTTTTTAGAATTCCTTGCTTGCATTAATATCTCAAAAGTATACAATTTTTGGCTCAAAACTCCCTCTCTTTTTACAATAGACAATACTTCTTTTATATAAATAAGGAAGTATGTTGGTTAGTTGCATTAACTCACAAGTGTAAAAATGTAAAGGATGATTGTCCTTTTAATAAAGTTTCTAGAATACACTAGACTTTCTAAAATGAACTGACCTATAGGAAAATGTGCTAACGAAATGCACATGCATTTACAAAAGAATATCTCATTTTCAAAATTTACAATGCTCCAATAAAAGAGAATATTCCTAACTAACTGGTGGACACTATGCTAATGAAGTCCCTTGGTTATGATAAAGTAGACTTACCACCTTTTGATGTTTCTCATCAAATAGTCTTAAATTAACTACAAATTCAAGGAAAAGTTCATCCTCTTTCTCATTTAGGTCATTAAGGTCCCTGCTATTTCTCTCCAAGGCTTCCTTTATGCTCCTTGCCTTGACTATCTTTTCTTATATTGTTAGGATCATATCCATGACCATGTTGTTGTTAGTCCTAGACCTACCTTGGATCTTGATATTTACCACTTGCATGACCAAAGTGGTCATATGATTGAATTCATCATCTGTAATGTTACCTATGGAGCTAAGTGTTGGAGGTTTGGTAATCATGGTCTTAAGGAGTTATTATATCATATCTAGTAACTCTTTATCATCCCTGAGGAGTCTTTCCAAGCTCTTAGACCACATGATAAATCCTTAAATTTTATCTATAATTAGTCCCCATGACTGTGTTGAGATTGGCTAGGCTGATGGTCTTAAAACCTAAGATTTTATCCCCTGTCAAGTGCTAATTAATTATTTCATCTTATCTTTTGAACTCTGACATTAAGTAATTAAACCCCTGGCTACTACATCTTGATGACTTAATACACCTTGTCTTGATTTGATTATCTTTAGAGAATTAAACATGTCATAAAAATATGCCTCAAACATCTCTATAATAGTATTTGGGATAAATAAAACAACCTTCCTCTCTAAATTTTCCCTTTATTTCTTTAGGTTCTCTATTTGTTGTTTCATACCCTTGATGCCAGTTTGTAGTTGGGATGATTGAGATTGGTTTAATCCAAGTAAATATTATTAAAATATGGGATCTTCACTCAAATTTTGACCTCATACTAGAGTTAAACAAATAAATGGTTCAACCTTATGAAAAATGAATTCTTCATCATCAACCATGGCTCTCTTTTTAGTCACCCTTTCTAAACTTGTAGTTTCTAGATTCAATTAGAATCCAACTAAAGATTGAGTTCTTTGAGGAGACTCTGGAGTCTCTAATTTTGTGCCACATGACTCCTAAAGAGAATCCATTTGAGTGCCACTTGAATCCCCAAGGGAAGCCATCTAAGTGCCACTTGATTCCCTAAGGGCAACCATCTTTCTTTCTTTATCCTCTTTTTGACAGGAAATTATCTATGGTTTGAGCTCATCATGGAAAATTATGTTCATTATCTTGGTCATGGCCCAAAAGTGTTACAGATTAGGAACCATTTGAATCTTGACATAGATGAACCATTCAGGAATGGTTGGTCCTTGTATCACATTTTCTTCACTAAATACATTGACCTCACTCAAAGAGTGAGTGAAGGTCAATTTAGGCCTCTTTATTCCTACTAGAACCAATGTGAGTTCAACCTTCCTCTTTTGTGGGTGAACAACTGAAACTAGACTCTTATCTGATTCCTTCCCTCTTTCTATCTCCACCTCTAATTTCTCAACTTGGGGTTGAGGTTCTTCCAGTTGTATTTCCTCTTCACTAGATTGATAAGCAATGGAAAAAATTTTCAACACATCTTCCACTATCTCACCCAGGTCCAATGCTACCACATCAATGTAATCAATTAGAGATATTAGTTCATTGGGATGGGATGAAGATGATGTCCCCTTCCCAATTCTCCTTTCTTTAGCCTCTGTTTAGCTTGTACTTTAGGATTTGGGACTTCCACTTGTGATTGTGGCTATATGGGAGGAGGTTGAGAGGATTGACCTCTTAGCAGGTGGTATTGCATTGAACCAGGTTTCTAAATGTCATTACTTCCTTTTTGGTCCCTCATCAATCTATCCTCTAGGTTGATGCCAAGTTTTGTCAACCTTGTCAATACTATTGTGAAGGATGCAACCTTGGTGTATATTGAGTCATAGACTCTTGGTCAATGTTCAAAGGTCAAATTTATTTATTTGGCATTCAAATGTTTCAAAACTCTGTCATTGGGGTCCCATTGTCTTATTTCATCATGTTTCAACTTGAAAGATGTTTTATGCCTAACAACATCTTAAAAATTATCCCAATGTTGGAAGATGGTTCTACCAATAGCCAAGGGTGGAGTATACATCAATCCTTTATGTTCACCTCTACAAACACCATCAATATCATTACATATTTGGAATGTAACTTCCTACTCAACTAATTTGTTTGGAACATGGACTAGATGTCTATATGGAGTGCATTGTGTCCCCTCAATCTTAATGATTGTGTATTCCAGATAAAACTAGATGTACCTAATGGACTCAATGGACTTATTTGCCAATGAGATGAATCTTAGCATTGGGCATCCTATTATAGCCTTAGTCAAGGCAGGATAAATTCAATCATAAATAAACTAAATATGGTCACTATACTTGAAGATATGCAACTTTGAATAGAACTGAGACACTATTTGTGTCTTTTCAGGTGGCTATCTCCTAAAGTTGGGTATCTCAATTATGGCAAGTAGGGAATCTAGGAGATAAGACATCATATAAATTTTTTTCCTAGACCCTTTCTTGACTGTGGAGATCTGCCTACATAAGCATGCATTGATAAATTCACCAATGGGAGGGGTGAGCTCCTTCTCAATCATAAAGTATATCAGGGGTACCCAAATGTTGTCAACATAAGTGGTAGTGGGGTTTTCACACATCTTGTTCATCAGGGTCATTATCATCCTAATTCCAAGTCAAAATTGGTTGATGGGAATATTTCCACTAAGGTCAAAAATCACATAGTTTCTAGATTATAACCATGGGGCTAAGATGGTTTTGAGGTCATTTTTCTTAGACCATTAATTAAGTGTAATTACATTAACTTAGGGTTTGGGTAACTTATAATAATTCTCAAAAGCAATGGGAGACACATAAGCAATGCATTTAAAAGTATGTTCATTAATCAACATACCCTTTTCAATTTTATGCTCTTTAAAAATAGGAAGGAGGACATCTATATAATGAAGTACCTCTAGTTTTGCTACTTCATGGTGAAGGATCATCATCTATACTAAAACCAAGTCATAATATCTTGTCTTGAATTATGCAAAATCTTCTCCTCCTTTTTTTTCATGGGCTATAATTCTTCAATTTTTTGAAAGATCTTAGACCAATTATTACCTCTAGTTTTTAATGCCACAACATCAAATACTGTGTCCTTAAAGACCCTTCCTTCTGAATCTATGGTTAAGTAGAGCTCTGTGTCCTTTCTATGTTGCTTCCATTCTACCATGACTGTGATCTTTATAGATTGCTTCCTAGTGGTCTAAAAATTGCCTCTAGATTAATCTATACTTGCTCAAATGATAATTGAGCTCTCTTTGGTTTGACTATGGTCAGTTTGAGATTAGATTAAGGATTTGTGGATGCTAGGGTTTATCTACAAGTATTTTATGGGTTTTAATGGCAATGGTTTTTTAGACTTAAGTGAATTTAGTGCCTTGGATTTGATTTAGACATCTGGCTTTATACCTTTGATTTTTTGTGACCAAAAAATCTTTGATTTTGTCATTTTTTGCTTAGGCGGTATCTATGTGGCATCCATTTGGCATTTTCATGGAATTTTGTTCATTAATTTTTAAAAATTAACCATTACCCTTTGAAAATCCTTCTTGGTCTCACCCTATTAGATCATATTGTAAAAATTAATGCGAGCCATTTATCTCGATCCTATGAGTTTTATGCCATTGGTCATTATTTGTAATAGGCTCCAAAGTTATACTACTTGGTAGTCCCATAGGGCTTCTTGAGATCCACACTTTATTAGCTTCATCAATTGGCACAAATTCACAATGTGGTGGTCCCATGTGTCCTCAAAGGTTTCCTTGAATAGTCCACATAGATCTTGCTCTATTCGATCATGTTATTGTGATCACACACGAGCTGTAGATCTTGTAAAGGTGCATGATGTTTAAGTTAGCATCGAAACATATAAGAACTTAGTATAAAGACTTTAGGCTATGATTTATTTCATGTTAATAAACATGATATAAACCATAGGCTAAAGTATTTAAGTTAAGTTTAGATCATGATAAAAGGGGATATTTAATAATAAAAGGACTAAATAAAGTGTTTATTTTTTAACCTAAGGTTTTACCGTATTAATAAATATGATAAAACTTTAGGGTAAAAAGTCCCAAGCTAAATTATCAATAACATAACATTGAATTTGTTAGGTTAAATTGATGAAACATACCTAAATAAGATCATGGGACATATGGGGACCAAGTTTAATATTTTAGACCAAAGTTTAGTCAAATGTTTAGAAACACGACCACACTTTAGGATAAAATTTGAGATAGGTTCATGGTGTTTATAATCAATCCCATGAAAATTTGAACTTGATCTATGATGGGCTAAAATCTAAATGAAAGACCAATTTTATCAATGAAGCACAAAACTCTAAACATGTTTATTATCTAAATGGGTCTCCAATGTTCTTATAACATGAAAACAAACATGTTCAGTTATCCAAATGAGATTGGTTTTTGAGATTGAATTTGATGGCCTTAAAGATGTCAATTATAGCCTCGTGGATGTCAATTGATGGTTTTGAGAATGTAAAATTTAAGATCATATAATTATTCATAGGGGTTAAAAGTTGATGGCCTCATAGATGTCAATTGACAGTCGTGAGAATGCTAATTTTAAGCTCACATAATTAACTATAAGGACTAAAATTTGATGGCTTCATAGATATCAATGAAGGCCTCATAGATGTTAATTTATGTGCATGAGAACATCAAATTTAAGTCCTATGAATAGTATGTCCCATAGGAACTTTTAGTTGATACGTGTGATTCAATTGATTTTATATGAATAGCCATGGATCATTGATTACGATCCATGTGATCGAGTGAGATTGGCTCCATGAATCAAAGTCTTTGATTCATTGGGTCTACCTTGCTCTATTAGATCAATGTTGTAAGATAAACCACAAGCCATCAATCCTAAAAATAAGCACATGGTTTAAGTTAGAGCTTAGGGGAATTTAAGACTTAGGTTAAAGTGTTAAGACTAAGGTCCCATTTATGTTAATAAACATGAATGGGGACTTAAGACTAAGACATTAGTCTAAGTTGTAACAAAAGGGACCATGGTAATAACAAAGGTCAGACCAAGCTAAGAACATAATAAAATGACTTTGCAAACATTAAAGTTAGATCATATTAAAATAAATGGAAATAAAGGAGATTAGGACATAAAGGGGACCAAGCTTATAATTTTTAGGCTAAGGTTTGGTCATGTTGAAAAACATGATTAAGCCTTTGTATAAAAATTAACCTTAGGTATTTAACATTTTTAAAGTATTCTCACCAATTTTACTCCTACCAATTTTGAATTTAAATATAAGGTTCTAAGTTAGGGTTTTTGAATGAGGGTTTCAAAAGCTTTAAACATGAATTGGACTTGGATTTCCATAGACTAAAGGCTAGTAAAAGCCTGAATATGGACTAAATTTCAAAATCCCAACATAATCTATTCAAAGAGAAATCCATTATACCTGTAACTTGAAACATGAAGATTCACTATGAGCAATATTAGGCAAAGCTAGAGAAGAACCATAAATAAAATAGACTAACCAAGACTTGGGGTGGATGATCTTCAAATATAAGTAATATGTGTTAAAAATACTCTAATTAAGTGAATTTTTAGTGTTAAGGTACAAATTGCATAATTTGACATATGGGTCCCCAATTTTCAAAAATAAGGGTATGTTGACCTCAACAAATGATGAATTCTAGGGTAAACTTAATAATATGTTAAAATTTAGAGACTTTGGTTTAGACCAATAACTAGATTACTTATTCTACTTGATCAATGTCATTATCAAGATTAGTTCATGGTTAAAACAAACCTTGCATATGTAGAATTATGATCAAACATTAAAACCTAGCCATGTTGTGTATGTGCTTTAATTATACTTTTTGTTTGCCATGGGATTCAGTAGACAACTTCTAGGTCTCATGTATTCAATCATTAACATTAACTTACAACATTTTTGGATATTCATTAAGAACCATGCTTTAGCTCAGGGAAGGCTTGGGAATTGCTTTGCTACTAGCCAGACATCCATAGCCCTGATAGAGATATCTTTGGCTCCATTCAAAGCCTTGCTCCATTCCATCCAAGCATCCATAGACCTAGTGGAGATTACCAGAATCACCTTTACTTGAAAAAACTTTTGATTTTGTAATAAGCTCTTATTATTATTTTTTGTATTTTTTTAGATCATTTTTTTGGGTTTTCTAGCAAAAGTTAGGAACCAGGGTAGATAGGTTTAGTGATTTGGTTCAATGTTTAATATTCAAAAAATTACCTATGATTGCAACCTTTGTCCCAAGTAAATATATTTTTTAAGTGAAAACATGGCCGTGCCTTAATAATTCAAGCCTTCATCCCACATGTGTAATTCTTCTTGAAACCATGTTTAGATCTAAACAATGTTTAAGTTCTTATAGAATAGTTAACCTATCTACCAGTCCTTACTAGTTTCTTTAAACTTTAACATAAGCTTACATTTCAAACCCATGATCAACAAATGCTTGAGATTCATACCCACATTTTTGAACTATGGAGTTCTTGAGTAATTAGAATAAAATTCAAGCTAGATGTTGTCCAAAGTAACTTATTAGAAGCAAAGAATGAAGCAAAACAAGTAAACACATAGAACAAAAAATAAAGAAATTAGGAAAGAAAATAAAAGAAAACAAATATCTACAAGTATATATACAAATAAAGGATAGGAAAGAAAGAGCAAACATAAACTAAACTAGCTTACCTACACTAACCGTAACTATTTTTATAGTTTTACTCCATGAAGACCCCTAGTGGAGTAGTATAAAAATAATGCTTGAGATATTTCCCATTGGTGGGTAGTGTGAACTCTACTCCTTGTAGGTATTTTAATTTGAAGGTGTTTCCAAGTGTCTCAACAATTTTATAGAGACCTATCCATAAAGGTGTGAACTTCCCATGTTTACCCTTTAGTTCAAATGCTTTGTCCCAAATAAGAACTAGGTCTCCTTATTTGAACACCTTTATCTTTGATCATTTGTCAAACCATCTTTTCATCATGGTTTGATACCTACTAAAGTTGGAAAATGCCTCTTCTCATGCATCCTCCATCTGAACAATGTCAAATAGTCTTGAATTTTCAAGTTCTTGATCTTCCTCCACATATTCCTGCATGAAATTATATGTAGGTAACTTGAGCGTGATAAGAAATATGGGTTCTTGGCCATACACCAATAGGAATGATGATGCTTTGAGAGCCTAATTGATTCTTGTTCTATCTATTGATAGGGCATATTTAAGAATTTTGTACCATGTTATATGTTTGTTTGTAGTAGAATTCTTTATTACTTTCATCAAGTTTATTGGTAGATTTATATACTCTATTACCTTGAGGATAATGGTTGGATGAGAACTTGAGGATGATATTATTATCATATGCCCATTCGGTCATTTCAATGGATGTGAAATTAGATCCATTATCACATATCAGGGAGACTAGAGTCCCAAATTTGGTGTATATGTTTCCTTCTATAAAGGTGATCACTTCTTCACCTTCTTCAGTTCTACATTGCTTAGTGGCCACTGCCTCAATCCACCTAGTGTAATAGTTAGTAGCTATCTGAACATACTTGTGACCTTATGATGAATTGGGGTTGATTACCCCCACAAAATCTAGTCCCTATTGGGTGAATGGCTTGTCAATCACCACTGGTTGTAGTGGCATATATGCCATGGGATATTTTGTGCTAATGACTTGGCATGAATGGAATTTCATTACATGATTATGTGAATACTTGAATATTGTAGGCTAATAATAACTAGCTCTAAGGATTTTGTGAGCTATGGTTCTCTTAGATGGATGCCCATTTTACAACTTCTCATGAAAAGTGCTCATTATCACAACAACTTCTTATTTTTAAATGCATCTTAGGTAGACAAATTCAAAGTTTTTCTAGTATAGTACTCCATTCTTGATCAGATGATGATCTACTTTGAGTCTTAGATCTCTCTTCTACTCCCTAAGCAATCCTACAAGACAATTATCGTTAATCAACAAATGAATGACAATATCATACCAGTCATTAGTTTGGAAACTTTGTTGATCATCTTGAATGACACTCAACTTGGGGTTAGCATTGGAAATCATTTATATCAAACCTTGACACCTTACCAATTTTGTAGTCTTCATCTCAATGTCATATTCTTGTAGGATAGACATCCACTTACCTTTCCTTTCTCTTAATTAATTTTGGCTCAGCATGAGCTTTGTATCTAGGTTAGATAGGATGGTATGCACTTTATTCTTAAGAATTTAGTGCATAGATTTATTTAATAATTTAATTAATGTACATGCTTTATTATCAATCAAAGAATAATTCAACTTAATATTCTTAAAATTTTTGCTCATGAAAGCAATTGGATGGTCATATCCATTAATTTTTTGAGTTAAGATTACAACAATATTATGATCATAAGCCAAGGAGTAAAGGTAAAAATCCTTTGAGAAATCTAGACTTATCAGGACTAGAGATTGACCAATTTCACCATTGATGTCCTTAAAGGCCTTCTTAGTTTCCTCATTCCAAGTGATTTTGATATCCTCTTTTAGCATGTCATTCAATGGTTTGACAATTTCTGCAAAACCAAAAATAAACTTTCTTACAAAGTTAATTTTTCCAAAGAATGATTTTAGCTATTTCCTACTATTAGGAGGCTCTATTTTTGATATACATTCTGATCTTTTAGGATCTATAGAGATTACCTCCCTTGTAATGACATGTCTTAACAATTTACCCTCAATAACACAAAAAATACTTTTTTTTGGGTTAAGGGAAATCCCATATCTTTTGCATATTTCAAGTACCTACTATAAATACATGATGTGGTCCTCCATATTTTTATAAAAAATAGTCAAATCATCCATGTATATAATAATTTACCTACCAAACCTTGGAAAGCATGATCCATGGCTTTTTGAAATGTTGTTCTTACATCAATTAGCCTGAATGGCATCTTTTTGTATGCAAACATGTCCCACTTAGTAGTAAAAGTAGTCTTTATCCTATCTTCTTGATTCACCAATACCTAGTTACACCCTAAAAATTCATCAAGAAAGGACATCATAGCAAAACCAGAAAAACTTCATATGACTTGGTCTAAAGAAGGCAAAGGATAGTTGTCTTTTTTAGATGACTTATTTATATTCTTAAAATCAATACACAATCTTATTTCACCATTTTTTTTTACTAGGACCAAATTGGTGACCCAAATAGAGTGCCTAATGGGAAATAAAATATTGGTATATAATAAATTTTTAACTTCTTTGAAAATCATAGGCTCTAAAATAGGGTTGACAGGGCTCTGATTTTGTTTCAAATGTTTGTAGTCTTTCTTCAAGGGTATGATATGAGTGATGACTTCTAGATCAAAGATATTTAAATAATCATAGGACGATGCTATTATGTCCTTATAGTTGTTAGAAAGTCTTTGTATTATTTTTATCTTCAATGATCATACATGCTATCCCAATATTAACTAGCTGAGGTTGATCTTGAGGTCTAAGATCTACTATCTTGTAATCTTTCCCACTTGCTTTGGGAATCTTAGTGTTCTCCACTAGCTTATCCTAATCAAATAACTTCTCTAAGGCAATCACTCCTTTTGGAATTTTGTTATCACTCAGTTAAATGACTTTGTTTCCAAATTTGACATCCTCTTCAAGGGTATTCTCATTAGCCTCATCTATGACATGGGTCTCAAATACTCCTAATTTGGTCATGAAATTTAGGATTTATTGGCCATCACTAGAAACCTGTAGATGGTTTATGTTATTTAGGATTGAATGTTAAGAAACTAGCTTAATGCTAAAGTTTTGAGAGTTAGGGTTTAACATAAGATTGGCTGTAGTTGAGACAAGCTCATCAACAACCTTGTTTTCCTCCCTAGGGATAGAAATAATGTTGAAAGCATCAAAATATTCTAGAAAATCTTAGACTCTAAACTTATATCTCTTAATATATGATACTTTACAATAATATTTGCTCCTCACCTGATTGACTACCAGTTTTGAGTCACCATAAACTAAGATTTATTTAACCTTATGCTTGATGGCAAATTGCAATCCAAGAATCAAAGCTTCATACTCTACAAGATTATTGGTACAAGGAAACTGGAGTCTATAAGAAGCTTTTAGCTCTTTCTTAATAAGATTTGTGAGAACAACTCCTACTCCAAATCTAGACTTACACCTAGCACCATCAAAACATAATTTCTAAATTTTAGGAAGAGCATGAGAAGTCTTAGGACTACATACCTTAGAAGTCTCAAGAGTATACACTCCTAATTTAGAATATATCATGTTGATCTCTCTAGAGTCCAACATATTAACCCTTTCATTAACAACATTATATTCTATGATCATGTGCTTCATTTGAGGATCTCTTTCCACTCTGATCTGATTTGGGACTCCTTTCCATGATAATAACAAGTGCGAACAATTAGTGGACATATATCCATTTAAGGATTTTGTACATTCCCTAATTAATAACAACCCATAAGCATCAGGGATGTCTACCACTTGGATGTCTATAAATTTTTGGAGTCTAGGTTTAGAGGTAGGTTACATATGAACATTTAATAACTCCCCAATTACCTTGAATCTAGACTTATCCAATTGAGTGACAACATTGTTAGATTCGATAGGAGTCAAGCCAAGTTATTTATAATATCAATTAGATTTATATCTTTTATTTTATTATCAGAAACTTATTTTTCTTATTGTTATTGTAACTATCGTTAAAAACCTATTATTAGGCCTATTAAACCTTTGTAAAGAAAATTTCCTACCTGAGCCTTGTCTAGTATTACCAACTTACTTAACTAGCTGAAGAAAATCAGTGCTTAACTTTTGGACCATTTTTAAGATAGAGTCATTTTCATTTTTGGGAGCCTCAAAGTTATCAAACTAATTGTTATAAGTACCATTAGTTAGTACTAAAGCTATTTTATCACCTGGATTAAATCCATTTGCAACATTGTTTAATAATCCTAAGTTTTGAGTTGGATGAGCATGACTTAAAGGTAATTGGTTCAAATTTAGTATTTGATTCAAGGCAGGTATGTTCTAATTATTATTGGGGAAGACATTCAAATTGGGAAAATATGGGTTGACATTGAGAATAGAGTAAAACATCTAACCTTGGGGCTGTATCTGATCATTAATGATCACTACATTAGAATAGACTAAGGCTAAAGTATTCATTGGTCCAACAACTCTCTTTATGAAAATAGAGGTCATGGGATCCAAAACATCTTTATATATTTTTAGAGCCAAGGCTTCATTAGGATTGTAAGGGTATATGGTCTGGCTATACATTTTTTGGAACCTAGAATTGAATGCTCTTATAGGTTCATTTGCATCCCTCTTTATTGTGGTGAATTATTGGTATAAGATACAAGGACTAATAATTTTGCCAAAATGGTTAATGAAAACATTATTATAGTTATCCAAAATGTTAATGTAATTTTAATGTAAATTAAAAAACTATTCATACGTAACATCTTTAAAAGGAAATAACCTGCATGCTACATCTTTATGGACTACATTTATCAATCTTAATGCAACTTTGAATGACTTAATATGTTTCTCTATAGTTCAAATACTTATAGGGTTAAATGTTGGAAAATATTTCTTAGGGTTATGGGGAAGGTCATGTACCACACCTGGCACATTAATAGAAGAGCCACCCAACCAAGCCATACCTTGATTGGGATTGAATACATAGGCACCCTAAATTCAGTAATTTGGCAAAGACTTTGAAATCCTATACTTACCTTTGTCACACCTAGCTCTTATATGGACTTATAACTTGAGAAAAGGTTCCTTGGTCTTTGAACGTGACGTCATTCTAATTTATGGTAGTTCTAGCTTTGAAATATGATGTGTCAAATAAATCTTTACAAATAACAATGACTAGACTTGCATATTAAGCAAAGTTTTTAAACATTCATGTAAATAACAATGAAGGACAACAATATTTAACTAAATTAGCTCAATGAAGTGTCCAAATACATAAGTATCAATGATATTTATGCATTCAAGTCTAAATGAACTCAAACTTTCAAAGTATTCATGAATCTTTGATTAAAATAACTATTACTAACCTCAAACATATTGAATTTACAATTCCTAAGCTATCTTTACCAAAATCTAACATATGTCCTCAAAGAATATCAATCTTTGTCTAAATTATCACAAAGACCAGAAAAAAACTATGAAGATCACCAACCTTTACACAATTATGCTAAAATAAACACAAATATGCAAAGATTAAAGTGAGCTTTGAGCAGAATTCTTAAAAACCAACAAATATATTACAAATCTATAGAGAAGAAAGCCCTCCTTCTAGTGCCAACAAAGCTTATGCCTATTTATATTTATAAATGTATCACATGTTCTCTTAGTGTTTGAATAACACTTCTCATTTTAGAATTTGAAAAATTTAGAGCATGAGTAGTAGGTTGTGGTAATCTGGTTACCTGTGATGAAATAGTCGTAGAGCAAGCAAGTTATTCCACAATATTTATAAAGTTTGGTGGTTGGGAGTCACCTTGGCCCTATCTTTTCAAAGTTAAGTAATCTATGCTAGTATTAGTGAATTATGATCAAATTCTAATCTAAATATGAATCTATATGAATATTTATAGTGGAAACTATGCTAAAGTGATTTGGTTAAAAAAAGAAGTAAAAAGGTAGGGTAAGGCAGAGAAGAAAAGTGTTGTTGATCTTTATCTTAGATATCATGACAAAGTTAAAGTGTTTCCCAGGCATGCACTTAAAACTAATATATGAATTAAAATAGCTTAAGCTCAAATGACAACATATATCAGGGAAAATTTTAAGGAAAATTTGAAGTAATGCAAATAAGAACCATGTTTACTTTAAAAAATTACTCCTTTAATCAGATAGCTAATGCACATCTACAAATATAGAGAAAATAAAACAAAGCAAACTAAGGAACCTTCAATTAACCTAGCATATGCACAAGTTAACAATTCTGCATTCAAAAGTTACATGCCAAGAATTTAAAAGAACTATTCAAATCTAAGATTCTGAACAAACAATTAAGAGAGAAACCATATAACAAGTGATGCAAACAAATTCAAACAATATTTTTAAAATTCCTTGATTGCATTATTATCTCAAAAATATACAAGTCTTGGCTCAAAACTCCCTCTCTTTTTGTAATACATAATGCTCATTTTATAGAAACAAGGAAGTATATCAGCTAGTTTTATTAACTCATAAGTGTATAAATGTAAAGGACAACTATATTTTTTATAAAGTTTCTATAATACACTAGACTTTCCAAAATGAACTAACCTATAGGCAAATGTGCTAAAAAAATGCACATGCATTTACAAAAGAATATCTCATTTTCAAAATTTACGATGCTCTAATAAAAGAGAATATTCCAAAATAACTGGTGGACCCTGTGTTGATGAAGTCCCTTGGTTTTTCTGAAGTAGCCTTATTACATTTTGATGTTACTCATCAATAAGTTTCAAATTATCTATAAGTTCACGGAAGAGTTCATCTTCTTGCTCAGCTAGGTCATCAAAGTCCTTGTTATTTCTCTCTAAGGCTTCTTTTATGCTCCTTGGCTATCTTTTCTTCTTTCATTAGGTTCAAATTCATGACCCTGATGTTGTCAGTCCTAGACCTAACTTAGATCTTTCTCTTTACCTCTTGCATGACCAAAGTGGTCATTTGCATGAATTCATCATCTATAATGATTCTCATGGAGTTAAGTGTTGTAGGTTTAGCAATCATGGTTTTAAGGAATGTTCTATCCTATCCGTTAACTCTTTATCATCTCTGAGGAGTCTTTCCAAGTGCTTGGACCACATGTTCAATCCTTGAATTTTTATCTATAATCAGTCCCATGACTATTTTGATATGGGCTAGAATGATGGTCTTGAAACCTAGGATTTTATCCCTTGTCAAGATGCTAATTAAATATTTCATCTTATCTTTTAAACTCTGCCATTGAGTAATCAAACCCCTAGCTATTGCATCTTGATGATTTAATACACCTTGTCTTACCTTTGTTATCTTCATAGAATTAAACACATCATAAAAAGGTGCCTCAAACATCTCTATCATAGTATCTAGGATAAATAAAATAGCCTATCTCTCTAGATTTTCCCTTTACTTCTTCATGTTATCTAGTTATTATTTCATGCCCTTGATGCCAGTTTACAACTACACTAATTGAGATTGGACTAATCCAAGTAAATATTCTTCAAAGATGGGGTCTTCACCTAGCTTCTGACCTCCTACTAGAGTTAAACTAATAAATGGTTCCACCTTATGAAAAATTAATTCTTTACCAATAACCATGGCTATCTTTTAGGTCACCTTTTCCAAACTTGTAGTTTATGGATTGAATTATACTCCAACTGATGATCAAGTTATTTGAGGAGGCTCTAGAGTCTCTACTTGTGTGTCACTTGACTCCCTAGGAGTTGTCATCTAAGTTCCACTTGACTCCCCAAGGTCATCCATCTGAGTACCAATTGATTCCCCAAGGGTAGCCATATTTATTTATTTCTCCTCCTACAAGGCAATTATCCATGGTTTTAGCTGATCATGGATAGTTATGTTCATTGTCTTGGTCATGTACCAAGAGTGTTGCAGAGTAAGAACCTTTTAAAACTTTCCATAGATGAACCATTTAGGAATAGTTGGTCCTTGGAGCACATTTTCTTCACTAAATATATTGACCTCACTCAAAGGGTGAGTGAAGGTTAGTGTAGGCCTCTTTGTTCCTACTAGAACCAATGTGATTTAAACCTTCCCCTTTTGTGGGGGAATAATTGGAACTAAACTCAAAGTTAATTCATTCCCTCTTTTTGTCTCCACCTCTGCTTCCTCAACTTGGGGTTGAGGTTCCTCCATTTGCATTTCCTCTTCATCAAATTGATAAGTAGTGGACAACATCTAAAATGCATCTTCCATTGTCTTACCCAGGTCTAATACCACCACATCAATGTACTCAATTGGAGATCTTGGTTCATTGGGCTAGTCTAAAGATGATGTCCCCTTCCCAAGTCTCTTTTCTTCAAACCTCTATTCATCTTGTAATTTAGCTTTGGGACTTTCACTTATGATTTTGGTTGCATGGGGGGAGGTTGAAAGGATTGACCTCCTAGAAAGTGGTATTTCCTTGGACCAAGTTTCCAAATGTCATCACTTCCTTTCTGGTCCCTCATCAATCTAGCCTCTAGGTTGATGTAAAGTTTCTTCAACCTTGCCAATACTATTATGAAGGATGTATCCTTGGTGTATATTAAGTCATAGACTCCTAACTGATGTTTATAGGTTAAATTTATTTGGCCTTAGAATGTTTCATAACTCTATCATTGGGGTCCCACTATCTTAATTTATAGTATTGCAACTTGAAAGATGCTCTATGCCTAACAACATATTCAATGTTGTCCTAATGATGGAAGATGATTTTTCCAATATCCAAGGGTGGAGGATGTAATAGTCCTTTCCTTTTGCCTCTACAAACACCATTAATACCATTAAATATTTGGAATGCAACTTCCTTCTCAACTAATTTATTTGGAATATGGACTGATAGTCTAAGTGGAGTGTACTATGTTCCCTCAATCCTGATGATTATATAGTCTAGATAAAACTGGATGTACCCAATGGACTTATTTTCCAATGGGATAACTATTGGAATTGGGAATCTTGCAATAGACTTAGTCAAGGAAGGATAGATGTAATCATAGATAAAATGAATATGGTCCCTATACTTGAAGATATACAACTTTGAATAGAACTGATACACTATCTATCTTTTTATGTGACCAACTCCTAAAGTTGAGGATCTCAATTATGGAAAGGAGGGCATACAAGAGATAAGACATCATATATAAGTTTTTCCTATACCCTTTCTTGACTATGGAGATTTGCCTACATAATCATGCATTGATAACTTCATCAATGGGAGGGGTGAGATCCTTCTCAATCATAAAGTATTCTAGGGGTACCCAAATGCTATCAACATAAGTGGTAGTGGGGTTTCCACACATCCTATTCATCAATATCATTATCATCCTAATTCTAGGTTGCAATTGGCTGATGGTAGTGTTTCCCCTAAGGTCAGAAATCACATGGTTTATAGAATAAAACCATGGGGCTAAGATGGTTTTGAGGTCATTTTTATTAGCCCATTTATTAAGTGTAGCTACATCTACTTGGTGATTGGTTAACTTATAATAATTATCAAAATTAATGGGAGACACATAAGTAATGCATTTAAGAGTACATTCATTGATCAACATACCCTTTTTAATTTAATGCTCATTAAAAATAGGGTGGAGGACATCTATACAATGAAGTACCTTTGGTTTTGCTACTACGTGGTGAAGGCTCATCATCTATACTACAAATAGGTCATAATATGTTGTCTTAAAGGATGGAATATTCTCATCCTCTTTTGTTATGGGATGTAATTATTCAATTTTCCAAAATATCTTGGACTAATTATTATCTCCAGTGTTCAACACCACATCATCAAATATTGTCTTTAAAAACCCTTTCTTCTAAATCTATGGTTAAGTAGAGCACTGTGTCCTCTCTATATTTCTTCCATGTTACCATGACTATAAGCTTTATAGATATCTTCCTAATGGTCTAAAAATTATCTCTAGATTAATCTACACTTACTCAGATTATAATTGAGCTCTCTCTTGTTCAACTATGGTCAATTTAAAATTAGATTAGGGCTTTTTAAATGCTAGGGTTTCTTTGTAAGTCTTTTCTAGGCTTTAATGGTGGTGGTTTTTTAGACTCAAGTGAATTTAGTGCCATGTATTTTATTTGGACCTCTACCTTTATACCTTTACTTTTTTGTCACCATAAAATCTTTGGTTTTGTCATTTTCTACTTAGGTGGCATTTATGTGGCATCCAATTGGCATTTTCATGGCACTTTGTTCATTAATGTTCAAAAATTGATGGTTTCCCTTTGAAAATATTGCACGATATCACCCCATTGGATCATCTTGCATAGATTAATATGAGCTATTGATCTTGATCATGTGAGTTTCATGCCATAGGTCATTATTTGTAATAGGCTCCATACTTATGCCACTTGGAAATCCCATAGGGCTTCCTAAACTCTACACTTTGTCAGCTCCATCAGTTGGTGTGCATTTGACATGAGGTATTCCCAAGTGTCCTTGAATGTTTTGTTGAATATTTCATAGAGATCTTGCTCTATTTGATCATGTTCTTCTGATCACACATGAGACATAGATCTTTCACATGTGCATGATGTTTAAGTTAGCATCAGGACATGCAATAACTTAGGTTAAAGACTTTAGGCTATGATTTATTTTGTGTTAATAAACATGATATAGACCATAGTCTAAATTATTTAAGTGAAGTTTAGATCATGATAAAAGGGGACCTTTAATAATAAAAATACTGAGTAAAATGTTTATTTTTTAACTTAAGGTTTTACCGTATTAATAAATACGATAAAACTTTAGGGTAAAAAGTTCCAAGACAACTTCTTAATAATGGGACCTTACATTTGTTAGGTTAAATCGATGAAATAGACCTAAATAATATCATGGGACATATGGGGACCAAACATAATATTTTAGACCAAAGTTTAGTCAAATGTTTAGAAACATGACCACACTTTAGGATAAAATTTGAGCTAGGTTCATGGTGTTTATAATCAATCCCATGCAAATTTGAACTTGGTCTATGATGGGCTAAAGGTTAAATGAAAGGCCAATTTTATCAATGAAGCAAAAAACTTTAAACATGTTTATTCTCTAAATGGGTCTTCATTGGTCCTACACCATGAAGATAAACATGTTCAGTTATCCAAATGAGATTGGTTCTTGAGATTGAATTTGACAGCCTCATAATCATTAATGACAACCTCATAGATGTCAATGACAACCTTGTGGATGTCAATTGATGGTCATAATAATGCCAAATTTATGTTTGTATAATTACACATAGGGGATAAAAGTTGATGGACTCATGGACATCAATGATGACCTCACGAAGATCAATCGATGGTTATGAAAACATAAATTTTAAGCTCACATAATTAATCACAGGGACTAAAATTTGATGGCCTCATGGATGTCAATTAATGGGCATGAGAATATCAAATTTAAGTAATATGAACAATTGGTTCCATAATAACTTTGAGTTGATACACGTCATTTGATTGATTTTATATGAGAAGCCCCATATCATTTATTATGATCCATGTGATCGAGTGAGATTGGATCCATAGATCAGAGTCTTTGATTCATTGGGTCTACCTCACTTTGTTAGATCAATGTTGTATGATCAACTGTAGGCCATCGGTCTTATAAATAAGTACATGGTTTAAGTTAGAGTTTGATGGCATATAAGACTTAGGTTAAAGTCTTAAGACTAAGGTCTCATTTATGTTAATAACCATGAATGGGGCCTTCGGACTAATACATTAGTCTAAGTTGTAACAAGAAGGACCATGGTAATAACAAAGGTCGAACTAAGCTAAGAATGTAATAAAAGGACCATACAAACATTAAAGTTAGACCATATTAAAATAAAAGGAAACAAAGGGGCTCAGGACATAAAAGGGACCAAGATTATAATTTTTAGGATAAGGTTTTGTCATGTTGAAAAACATGACTAAGCCTTAGTATAAAAATTAACCTTAGGTCTTTAACATTTTTAACATGTTCCCACCAATTTTTCTCCCATAAATTTTGAATTCTAATCAAAAGGTCCAAGCTAGGGTTTCAAGAGCTTTAAACATGAATTGGACTTGGATTTCCATATACCAAAGGCTAGTAAAATCATGAATGGTAGAATCCTAGCATAATCTATTCAAAGAGAAATCCATTATACCTAAAACTTGAAACATGAAGATTCACTATTAGCAACATTAGGCAAAGCTGGAGCAAAACCATAAATAAAATAGTCTAACCAAGACATGGGGTGGATGATAGTCAAATACAAATAATGTGCAAACATGTTAATAATACTTTGATCAAGTGAATTTTTAGTATTAAGGTACAAATTGCATAATTTGACACATGAGTCCCCAATTTTTAGAAATAGGGGTATGTTGACCTCAATAATATTATGGAATGTAACCTTAGGTTGATAAATAAATGAGTAATAATCAAGGAATAAAATACTATAATATTAATAACCATTTATTTTCACAATAATTAATTAATTTAAATATTCTATAAACAATAATGAATTAGAAAAGGTGTACTTAGCTATAAAATATGATTGAGATGGATAAGTGGTAGGTTGGGAAGTGATATAGGAGTAGGGTAGAGTGTCATTAGTAGAGAATAGGTCTCAGAACCCTCTTTGGAATCTATGTAGTGCTAATGACCTTATGTAGGTGAAATAGTGAAAATTTGGGTAAACCACACTCTCTTTTAGGAAGCCTATGCTTGTGTGATCGAGACCTGATCATCATCTATCACGTGCTTTAACTAATTTCACTATGAAACCCTAACCCTCCATGATTTATAGGGTTTTAATGAACACAAGTGGAAGGAGAGTGGCATTAGTAAGGCAGGTCAAGTGTGAATTCAACACCCCATGTATTGATTGTTGCATATATACCAATACCTCGAAAGGGGATCAAGCCCGATGTAGTTATCCTAATATAAGTGTTGGTGAAAGTGAGAGTGATGTTTTACGTTTTGAGTATGAATGCTAATTTTAATGCTTTGAGTGTGAATTAAGACTGGAAACCTAAGTGAAACTAAACTTTGGGATACTATAGTTGTATGCATAAATAAATAGGGGTAAATAAGAATCAATAACCTTAGTGTGCATAGTTGTTTCTAAACTTGTTCATTGGATTTTCCATCTATCTCATAAATGAATGATAATGATCTTTATATAACATTCTGATGTTTTTCAAGTCATGAAATGAGTCTAGGTTGACCCTAAGATGCTTTGAGAAGTGGAAAGATATTTGTTATGGGAAAGGAATGTTAAGGGTCCATAGTGATACCCCTTTACCAATAGTGCACTACACTATAGACTAACATGGTCATGTTATTAAACAAGTGGCTAGAATGTGTGAAAAAAGATTGGGGATGCCTAGGTGATGGATCAATTTGGCTCTTGGTATATCTAGGAATGGGCTAGATGTGCATAGAAACTATAAAAGGCTCAAAAGAGGCCCTAATATAGATATAAGGATAATATAAGGATAGGGAGGTCTCAAGTGACACCCATTACATTAAAATTACATTTTATATGACTATAATCCCCCCTTTATTCTATAAATGTAGCAAAGTGAAATGACTAGGATCAAGGAAAGAGAAACATACTTAGAATTACCTATGATGTGAATCCTATGAATGTGGGTCTAAGTTTGGAAACTTTGCTTCATTGCATGTACTATAAATAAAAAATATATGAATTAATCCTTAAGAATTATCAAAATCAAAGACAAAATTAAGTAAAGAGATGTGACAAACAGGAAAGGAATGAATACATCTCACTAAGTATGTGAACCAATGAAAAAACCTAATGAAATCCTATATGTGTGTGTAGATGGTGATAAAATAGTGAATATATTATATTGAAATGATGGCTTGCCCAATTCCCATGTGTGGGTGGTTCAAGAACTCAAGTTGGCCCTCTCTCCATCATTTCCCACCCCTATTTAGTGGATCATAATTAGTTAATATCTTGGATTAAACTGATGACTTATCTAACCCTCTTATGTAGGAGGTTCAAAAAATCAATTAGTTCATGAATCCATCATTCCATACCCATGTGTATTATAAGAAGTTAAAACTAAAGTTTTTTTTGTAATAAAGCTATAAAATACTTCTCTAGGCCACTCAGAAACTTTGAAATATAAGACAGATCAGGTGCCACTTGAGAACTTGGGAATGCCAATTATTGTAGATAGAATGAGACATTAATCTAGTGTAATTATGGTGTATATGGTGTCTAAAGTATACATCATGGATAATGACATGTATTTGTCATTCTATCTGATATAAATGGTGTAAAAGTAAGCATATGGAAATAATGTGTCATAAACATGCCCCCAATTCTGGTATCTATGCATATGGATTTTGGACTAAGATATCATAATATGTGTTTATGAATATATAAAACTAAAGCGTGAGTTATCATGTCATTATTCACCTAATGTGATCAAACTTGTGCAATTATGTGTAAAAACTA
Source organism: Torreya grandis (assembly GCA_037957365.1). Taxonomy (NCBI): domain Eukaryota; kingdom Viridiplantae; phylum Streptophyta; class Pinopsida; order Cupressales; family Taxaceae; genus Torreya; species Torreya grandis. The sequence goes on along the minus strand of JARHVA010004826.1, from coordinate 212,885 downwards.
AATATATACTAAGGATATTTAATGATATGTGACTAAGACCATGCAAATCTAAACTATACCTTTGGTATCTTTTTTATAATTTTATAATTTTCTATTTTTAGGTCTATTGGATAATAATGTGGTATGTGGAATATAACACACTGCACTCCTAGTAGTGTAATTTTCTATTGTCTAAAAGTGTTGTTTCTAAAAACAATTATGACTGGTTTATGTATGACTATATTTCACTATATTTTATTGAGTTTGAGCTCTATAATCTATGTTTTTGTGTTAAAAACTATGTTTTGAGTGCACTAGGATGGCTTGATATCTATGACAAACCCATGCAAATGCCCCCTCTTTTGATGGGAGTTGTTTAACCTCTAAAATAACTATCCTCAAAATAATAACTATACATCATGTGTTGATTGAAAATATATGATATCTACATGATAAACAAATATAATGTGTGTATATGACATTATAATGTAAAATATATTGAACATAAGTGAGTAAAGTACAATGTATGTTATATTTAGCATTCAAAAAGCTTGTCAAGATAGATATAACAATGTAAGCATGCATATGAATAATAAATTTGAATATAATCTAAGTAAACTACTTAGGGGGATGTGGAATGATGTCCATTAATGCACCCAAGAAGGAAGGGGAGATGGATGAGGTCCTTCATGACATCATAAACTATATGTGAAAGCAACAAGGGATAAGTTTCATGGCCATGATGCATACATGAAAGCATACATATATACACATGAGACATGCAAAGTAGGCCAAGGGGGTATAATACAAGGGATATGGGCACATATCACTAAGTTTAAGAAAAAGAAACATACAAGGACATGTTCACATGTCTACATATGCAAAAGATCATACAAGTTTGGATTAGAGGCACATGTAAGGACATGTTTAAATGTCCACATACATAATCAATAAACATACACAAGGACATGGGAACATGTCCAAATCATAAAAGCAATGAAAGGACAATGGCATATTCAAATGCCCTCGGGTAGATGTAGAAGTAGAGAGACATATAAAATATAGACTACAAAAGTGAGAAATGAAAGTATGCATAATCATAGGGGATAAATCCATATAAGAGCAAAGATGAACATAAGCTAAGTCTCTAGTAGTAGTTAACAAAAAATAAGTGTAGTTTAGGATGATCAATATCAAGATATAATCAATGCTAAATTTATGATATGGAGTATAGAAAGATATAACTTGGTGCATTATAAGTTGTGTGTATGATGTAGCCAGTGGGATAATATATCAATGTTGAATTGGTGTATATTTGTATGTGCCCCTGATGGGAAGATAGTATCAAATCTGGATCTATGTAAGGGACCAGAGTCTTATAGTAATCTATTAAAACTCAAGGGGAACAAGTGAACTAGGTATGTATGATAAAATCAACTACACTGACATAGGACAACATATGTAGTACTTAGTAAGTATAAGGAATGTAAAACATGAAAATACATACAATTTAGAATTTGTATTTTTTAAGAAATATTTTTGTATTTTTGAACATATTATGTTTTTTTTATGTTTTATGAGTATAAGCTATGTACAAGAAACATGAAAATGAAACTATGTACAAGGATAAATATAAATAAAAACTATGTACAAGTAAATTGAAATAATTAAACTATGTAAAATTAATAGGGGACCATACTAACATATGAGTCTTGTAAGAGACTCACTATCAAGGTGACATGTATCAAGTAAAGGAAAAGTGATTACATGTGATGTGTGAGAAGGTATCTAAGATATAATAACTAGATGCACTAAATATTATGTAGCTAAAATTTACTGTGGAGTGTGTATATGAATATATGGAACTTACTAGACTAGCCTATGAATTATGGGGCTCTTGGGGACCCTTCTAGTAGAAAAATCTATAATTAGAATGGATGATCTATGCAGAGTGATTTTGGGACTCAATAACATTGATCTAGGTGGGAATGGAGTAGAGAGGCTCTTGAGAATCCACAACATGTGTCTGATGAAGGGGTCTCTCTAATAAAGGTATTCATGGGAGAGTGTGTATACATGGTAATGTTGTAGAAGTAGACCTCACTTGAAATGGTGGATCAAATAATATTTGAGGTTTGCTAATGGAATCTATGTGTGGATATGTTAATGGTGATTATTATGTAACTATCTATGGAGTAGGTAAAGGATATTCATATGGAATTCCATTAAATGTAATAACTTGATTAACATGTATATACTTAAAACATATACATATAGTGGAGTGTTCTAGAATGGGTATGAATGGAATTGATAAGTTCCATCCTCTCAAGTAAATAACTATTACAAATAATGAATAAGCTAATATATTTAGGTAAGATGTGACATAGAATAAACCAAATTTGATACCTAAATATTCAGTTTGATAACCCACTACCAATTCTTCTTCCACTTTTGGTAGATCAAAGGGAAATCTCTCACATTATACTAGAGATGAGATTAAAAAATATATAAAACCTATAGGTTGACACCATAAATTCCATCTTAAAAAACCATATCAGCACTATGCTTCAACTATATCAATTGTACTTAAACTATTAGATAATTATAGTTGATATAAACATTACTATTTTCATATCTATTCCAAAACTGTACATTAAACTTTAATTTCATATGATTTATCAATGGTCATTGAGGAATAAGATCAAATTTTTTATCCAAGGCCTACCAAATAACATATAAAATGTTCCAAAACTAGGTATAACTATGGATCTGGTGGTTACATATGTGGGTCTAACCTATAATGGAAGTATGATCTCCCTAATAGAGATCTAGACATGGCCACTAAAGCCATGAATAATTATACTTTTATAGAAATATCATTATTTGAATAACTTGAGTGATGTAGAAGTGTAATAATACACATATTTATGCTTGGCCCATTATCAACCATGACACTTTGAATAGGATTATGATCAATGTAAGCTCATCAAAAAAGTGTATATAAATCTAAGTCATCATCAATGTTCTCTTGTTCTAAGAAAGTGATAAGATGCCTAGTTGGAACTATAGTATGATATACACCAATGGTATTATGTAGAAAGTGTGTGTCTATTGTATTAGTATGATAATATGTTGGTGGTGGATGTGCTTGATAAGTATAATGAATAGAAGTGTTTTTTTTATCTCATTAGCCATATGTTTTGGAAATGGATCAGAAAATATTTTCATTGCTTTTGCTTTAGTTATTTGTGCTTTGGGTGTTTTTATATGGGTGCTCACATCAATAATATTAGCATCTATCAAATTTTAGATCTTATGTTTTAAACTAATGCATATGTTTGTATTATGGTTGAGGGCCCTATGATAATCATAAAATGCATTAGAAACATAATTATTTGGAATGGGCCTAGTCATATCAACCTCTTTGATGAGAGGGTGAGATATGAAATTGCATTCCAAAAGTTGTTTGAGAATGTGAACTAGAGATTCAAGAAGATTCATAAAAGTTTTCCTAGGAAGAGTTGATAAAACCACAGGAGGTTCTATCTCTAAGGCTAAATTAACTATAGCATTTTGCTCATTATTATTTTAATTAGGCCTCACCTTATATGGGATATTATTTAAACTATTATTAGTGGAATATGATTTAGTTGTGTACTTTAACTTGCTCAGGGTGAGAATTTTGACTTCTCATTTCTTCAGTGTACGGCATAGATCTATAAATGATGGAAGTTTTTTGAATAATATAGATTCATGTAATGTTGGTAATAAACTTTGCTTGAATATGTCTTTTAATTCTATATCTACCATGAGGATATTCATCTTTGATAATATGGTTTTATATCATAAAACATCTTTAGTGATTAGCTAATTATATTTTTTCTTTAGTTAAGTGAATTGAACATAGGAAACTATTGATGACTAAATATGTATCACAAGAGACCAAAGTGTTTAAAAAACACTTCTCATTTTTGGATTCCTAAGAATTCAATGCAGGTTGTGATAATCATATTATCTATTGGTGGAATAGAGGTAGAATAAGTGATCTATTTCACAAATTTATATTAATTTCATGGTTGGGAGACACCATGGCCAAATAGTTAATCTATGTAAAATATGAAGTATTATGTGCTAAGAACAATGAATTATGATAAAAATCTAATCTAAAAACTAATCTAAGAAGGATATTTATAATGATAATTAAACTAGAGTGAATTGATTAAAAAGGAGCAATAGGAAGGGTAGGGTAGAGAGGAAACATATTACTGATCTTCATTTCAAACATCATGACAAAGTTCAAATTTCATCTAGACATGCACTTAACCAATGTATGAAATGAAGTAGCATAAGATCAAATCCTATGACACATCAGGCAAACATATAAGGATAGTGTGAAATAATGAAAATAAGAACCATATTCAATTTAAAGATTTACTCATGTAAGAAAACAATAGTATCCCAAATGCCAGATGAGTAAAGAAAATGAAATGAACCTAAGAACTTTCAATTAACCTAGCATTAACACAAGTTAACAAATCTGCATTCAAAGGTGCACATTAAAAATTCATAAGAACAATTAAAATTTGGAAATTAAACCAATAAAGTGAAAGGGAAGCCATGATAATAAACACACAAACAAATATTAGACAAACTTTGTAGCATTCCTTGCTTATACTGCTTGTTCCAAGTTTACAAAGTAATTTTAGCTCTAAAAACTCCCTCCCTTTTACAATTGGCAATACCTCTTTTATAAATACAATTCATGAGATATACTAGTCATTCTTCCTTAACATGCAACTAGATTAGTGTCAACATGCAATTGGACAAGTATAGACATGCAACTGGACAAGTGTCATAAACAAGTATCCCTTTACAAATGCTTCAGGACTAATGACCTTTTTTAACTGTAACTAACCAAAAGCTATATATGTTTTATATTGTTCCTACTTTTATAGAATATTCCCTTAAAATTATTTATAGGGTCTTTTGATTTTAAAGAAAATACCATGTCAACTTAGTTGTCTTTAAGACTCTTTTGCACTTTCAACCTCCCATTCACTGAAAAAATTAAGTCTAAGACATGTTTGTTCATTTTTCTATTCTTCATTGGTTTAGGACAATTATAATTCAAGAATTTTTGGGTCTACAGGACCTTGCAATCCAATGTGTCATGTCTATGTGGCAATGCCCATGTCATTCTATTTATTAATCCTAAAATGTGACTTTTGCCCCAAAGACACATGTCCACACATCATTGGGTCTAGATATTTGAAAAGTCCATCTAGGACTCACACTATTAGATCCTCATCACATGATGAAATGCAAGCATGCTACTTGGTAGCTCCATGGGATTTATATGCTTTTTAGCATTATATTTTATCATGAGACATTAGATCTTTATTAAGACCCCCAAGATCATGCCACTTGGAAAATCCATGGGCTCTCTACACTCTGCATAGTCAGTCTCTACCAGGCTAGTGCCCTTTTTCCATATGGGGCTTCTCATTTGTCTTGAGTTATTTGAAAATTCCACCTTTATCTTGCACTATTAGATCAAGATTTGGAAGGTTAAATGCTATTGGCTGATCTTTGCTTTATTCACCATGGTTATGACACACATTATCTCCATGCTTACTTATAGGCTTGTTGACTTATTAACTTATGGAAGGGCCTATAAACTCTTGATCTTCCACCTAGGCACCTAAGATGATGCCACTTGTCATTATTGGATCCTTCTATAGGTCTGTTGACATGTTGACTCTATGACCGGTCATTATATCTTTAGACTACCCATTGAGATGGTTACACTTGTCACTCTCACATTACTCTTGGATCCTTTTGACCTTTGAATATTGATCTTGCATCGTTAGATCCTTAGAATGCTAACAAATGTGTACCATTGATATTCCTTTAAACCTTTTGACTTTAGTATTTTGTCGTGTCATTGGATCTTCTTCAAGTTAATGCATACCATTTGATTACAATCCATTAGGTTGGGCGTGATTGGTTCTTGTAGACAATGAAGACAATTAAGTCAGAGTTAAGAAGTATATAAAACTTAAGCTAAAGTCTTAGACTAAGGTTTTTTATTCATATTAATAAATATGAATAAATTTTTAGGCTAAATTCTTTAAGCTAAGTTTTAAGACATAATAAAAATGGACCTTGCGATTAATAAAATTGACTTAGCCTAAAGTTTTTGGGAAACATAAGGGACTTAGGATAAATTCTTATCCCAAGGTTTTTATTCATGTTTAAAAACATGACTAAAAACTTAGGATAAAATATAAGCTAAGTATAAAATTAAAAAATGAAAATTCCCACATAAATTTGATATCACCAAATTTGAATTCAAAATAAGTACATAGGTTAAATCAATTAGACTAAGGTTTTTAGCATGAGTCAAACATAAATTCAAATTAGTCTTCAATAGACTAAAGGTTATTAAAAGGATCAATTTAACACAAAAACTCTAAATCTTGAACATTGTCCTTTCCAAATTAACTTCATTAAACTTGCAACTTGCAATATCGAGGTGAAATGTCAACAAATCTAAATAAGATAAAACTAGAATCACGTGTAAATATGCCTATCCAACCATGGTGTGGATGATCTTCAAATAAATATAATGTGAAAAACACTCTAATGGTGCTCTAATCAAATGGATTTTCAATTTAAAGCACAAATTTGCATAATTTGAAACAAGGGTCCCCATTTTTAGAAATGGGGGTATGTTGATCTCAACAAATGGAAACTTCTAGGGGAACATAGTAATATGTTAGAGTTTAGACACTCGAGTTTAGAGTAATAACTAGTTTAATCATTCTATTTGATCAAGTACCATTATGAAAATCATTTCATGGTTAAAACAAGTCTTGCACATATAGAATTAGGATCAAACATCGAAACCAAACCATGCTATATATGTGCTTTGATTCCACTTACTGTTTACCATGGGGTTTAGGGAACAACTTCTAGATTTCATGACTTTGACCATTAACACTGACTTTCAACATGTTTGGATATTCATTAGAAACTATGCTTTAGCTCAGGGAAGCTTGGGCATTACTCTGCTACTAGCTAGGTGTCTATAGCCTTAACAGAGATGCCTTTGGCTCCATTTAAGGCCTTTCTCCATTGATATCTAGACATCCATATCCCTAGTGGTGATTACCAAAATCACCTTTGCTTGGATAGTTTTTGAATTTTGTGATAAGATCTTATTTTTGTATTTTTTAGTTCATTTTTGAATTTCTAGCAAAGGCTAGGAACTAGGTTAGCCAGGTTTTGGGATTTGGTCAAGTGTTTGATCTTTAGACAATCATCCTTGGTTGCAAACTTTGTCTCAAGAAATACTATTTATTAAGTTCAAACACAAATGTGTCCCAATAGTTTAATATTTTATGCTACATGTGCAATCTTTCTTAAAACCAATCTTAGATCAGAATAAGGTTTACAATCTTAGGGAATAATTAACTTATCCATTAGTCTTTACTAGTTTCTAAAAACTATAAAATTAAGCTTATATTTCAATAATCCATGATCAACCACTACCGAGGAGTTATATTTGTATTATTGAATTGTGGAGTTCTTGAGCAATTGGGTGAAATTTTAGTTGAGGGCTATCCAGAAGGACTTATTAGAATCAAAGAAAAAAGTAGAGAAAGCAAACACACCATATATATATATATATAATAAATAAGCAAACAAATATATACAAATAAGGGATAAAAAGGAAAGAAAAGAAAGAAACTAACCTAGCCTACCTATACTAACTCTAACTAGTCTGATAGTTTACTCCATGAAAACCCTAGGTGAGATAGTAGAGAAGTAGTGCTTAAGGTACTACTCATTGGTAGAAAGTGTGAAATTTACTCCTTGTAAGTCTTTTAGACTGAAGGTTTTGTCTCCAAGTATCCATAAAGGTGTGAACTTCCCATGTTTACCCTTAGGCTTAGATGCCTTGTTCTAAGGAAGAACTAAGTCTCCTTGCTTGAAAACCTTTATCTTTGAATGCTTATCAAACCACTTTTTCACTATGGTTTGGTGCCTATTAAAATTAGCAAAAGCCTCTTCTCTTGCATCTTATATCTAAATAATGTCAAACAACCTTGAACTTACAAATTCCTAATCATCTTCTATGTATTATTGTATGAACCTATATGTTGGTAGCTTGAGGGTGATGGGGAAGATGGGTTCCTAACCATAAAATAGAAAGAATGGTGATGCCTTGAAAGATTGTTGACTCTAATTCTATCTACCCAAAGGGCATATACAAACTTATTTATAGACCTCATCAAGTTATTATTTGTTGATTTAGATACTCCATTACCTTAAAGATAGTCATTTGAAGAGAAATTGAAAATGATGTTGTTATCATATGCCCATTCAGTCATTTTAATGGATATAAAATAATATCCGTTATCATATACTAGAGATATTGGTGTGCCAAACCTTGTGCATATATTCTCTTCTAATAATTTGATCACTTGTTCAATCCTACACCACTTGGTTACCAATGCTTTAGTCCATCTTGTGCAGTATTCAATAGTAATCAAAACATACTTGTGACCATGTAAGGAATTGGGGTTGATGACCCCCAAAATTCTAATCCCAATTTTGTAAAAGGTTTGCCAATCATGATTGGATTTAATGGCATGGCTGCCTTGGGCTCTTTGGTGTTGAAGACTTGACATGAATGGTATTCTCTCACATGATTGTGAGTATCTTTGAATATTGTAGGCTAGTAATAACCAAAACTTAATATTTTATGTGTTATTTTCCTTCTATATGGATATCCACTTCTTATATTTTCATGTAAGGTGCTCATGATCTCAGTTGCTTCACTCTTGGAGACACATATCAAGTATATGCCTTCAGATTTCTTTCTATACAACACTCCATATTTGATCAATAAATGGGCTACCTTGAGCCTTATATCTCTTATTTATTATCTACTTAACCCTATAGGATAATAGCCACTGATTAGTAAGTGGGAAATGAGATCATACCAATCACTGGGTTTAAAACTTTGTTGCTCTACTTGCATAACACTTAGCTTGGGATTAATATTGGAAATTAACTAGATTAAACCTTGGCACCTTACCAATTTGGTAAATTCATCTCAATTTCATATTATTAGAGTAAAAACATCCACTTACCTCTCCTTTCTCCTAGTTCATTTTGAATTATCATGAGCTTAGTGGTAAGGTCTAGTAGAATTGCATTCACCTTATTCCTAAGAATATAATGCTTGAACTTTTTCACTGCCTTAACCAAAGCATATGCTTATTTTTCAATCAAAGAGTAGTTCAAATCAAAAAATTTAAGGTTAGTGATTATGAAAGTGATTGGATGGTCACATCCATCTATCTTTTGAGTTATAACTACAACTATTATATGATCTAAAGCAAAGGCAAAAAGATATAAATCTTTAGTAAAGTTTAGACTTATCAGGACTAGGGCTTGTCCAATGACCTCTTTAATGTCTTTGAAAGTCTTCTTGGTATCTTCATTCCAAGTGATTTTGACATCCTTATTTAGAATATCATTCATTGGCTTCACAACTTCTACAAAACTAGAAATGAAATTTCTTACAAAGTTTATTTTACCAAAGAATGTCTTCAATTCCTTCCTACTATTAGGGGGGTCTATGTTAGATATTGCATCTAATCTATCAGGGTCTTTAGAGATTCCATCCTTAGTGATAAAATATCCTAATAATTCTCCCTCAGTAACATAAAAAATAATTTTCTTTGGGTTGAGAGAAATCCCATACCTTTTGCATCATTTAAATACCTATTGTAGGTGCATAATATGATCCTCCCTATTTTTAGAAAAGATAGTCAGATCATCCATGTATATGATAATGCACTTACCTATAATACATTGGAAATCATGATACATAGCCATTTGAAAGTTTCCTCCTATAATTATAAGTCCAAATGGCATTCTTTTGTAAGCAAAGGTGCCCCACTTAGTAGTAAATGCAGTTTTCATCTTGCCTTCTTGGTTTACCAGCACCTAGTTATACCCTAAAAACCATCAAGAAAATACATCATAGAAGAACTAGATATAGTTTGGATCACTTGGTCAAAAGAGGCAAAGGATAGTTATCCTTTTTAGACGATCTATTCAAATTCTTGATAGCAATGCATAGTTTGATTTCACCATTTTTCTTCTTGACTGGTACTAAGTTAACTACCCAAGTGAAGTGCCTAATGGGAAATACAATCTTGAAATCTAGGAGTTTCTTAACCTATTTATATACTAGTGGTTCTAAGACTAGATTGACAGTCTCTAATTTTATTTGAAAGGTTTTTAGTTCTCCTTTAAAGGTATGGTATGTGTTATGACCTTTGGATGAAAGATATTTAAGTCATCATAGGACCATGCTATGACATATTTTTATTTGGTTAGAAATTTTTTAGCTCTTTTGGACTCAATTCTTGCACAATTGTACCAATATTAACTAGCTAAGGTTGACCTTGAAGTTTAAGATCAATTGCATTATAATCTTTCCCACTTACTTTAGGAATATTTATAGTCTCATCTAGTGTATTTGTGTCAAATAGTCTCTCTAAGGCAATCATATATTTATGGATCTTATTGTCATTCAACTTAATGACCTTGTCATCAATTTTTCTAACTTTTTCAAGAGTATTTTCATTGATTTCATCTATGACATGAGATTCAAATGTTCTTGCACTAGTCATGAAGTCTAGGATTTATTGGTCATCACTAAATACTTGTAGATATTTTACATTATCAAGGGTTGAAGGGTATGGAACCAACTCAATAATAAGGTTCTGGGAGTCTTGGCCTAGCATAAGATTGGTAGCTTCTAAGGCAAGCTCATCATCAGCCTTGTTCACTTTCCTAGGGATGAATATAATGTTAAAAGAATCAAAATATTCAATCAAATCCTATTATTTAAAGTTGTATCTTTTAAGATATGATAACTTTCATTGGTACTTCTTACTTGATTAACCACTAGCTTTGAGTCACCATATACTAGCAGTTCCTTGACTTTATACTTTATGTCAATATACAATCCTAATATTAAAGCTTCATATTTTAAAATAATGTTAGTGTGTAAGGAAACTGAAGTCTATAAGAAGCATGATGTTATTTATCAACATGGTTAATTAGAACAATTCCTACTCTAGATCCATACTTGCATATAACACCATCAAAATGTAGTTTCCATAGTTTAGGCCTAATATGAGAAATTTTAGAGTCACATACCTTAGAAGTATCAAGAGAGTACACTCCTAAATTAGAGTCTACCATGTTAACCCTTTCAGTGATAACATTGTACTCAATGATCATGTGCTTCATTTTAGGTTCTCTTTCTATCTTAATTTCATTAGGGACTCCCTTCCAAGGTAACAAAATATGTGAACAAGCTATTGGCATATAATCGTTTGAACTCCTAGTCTAGTATTTACTCAACAACATCCCATAAGCATCAAGGATATCTACTACTTGGATATTAATGAACTATTGGATTCTTGGATCTAAGGCAATTTGCATGTGAAAATTTAATAACTCACAAATTATTTTGATTCTTGACTTATCTAATTGAGTTATAACTCTATCATATTTAATTAGATTCAAACCAAGTTTCTCACAAATAACCACATACATGATGTTTGTAGATGCACCTAAATCTAACAAACAATTATGAAAGTTCTTACCAAATATTCTGACTATTAAAAACAAAGGTGGAACATCTTCCCTTTTCTTGTGTATTGTAACATTGGCATGTGCAATATTTTGTGGTTTAGTAGGTTTTTTACTAAAGGACTCTAACAAAAAATCCATATGTTTAATAATCTATGTCAACTCATGCAATGTGATGTTAGCCTTAATCTTTTTTATGTCCTCTATAATATTATATCCAGTCCTATTAGAAGAATTAGATGCATTAGTATTATGCTTAGAAGTACTTCCTTTAGGAGGTTAAAGATTGTTGTTTGAGGTAGTATCAGGAGTGTCAAAGTTATTTGGAGGAGTTGAAGTGGTCAATGTTTGCTTTTTCTCCTTATTTATTAGAGGATAATTCTTCTTCAATTTTTTTTGAAAATCATGAATCTCTTTAGGAATATCCTCAGGATTATTGTCCTCTTGAAAAGAGACCTAAAATGTCTCCACCGTGAGAGTTAAATCAAACTATCTAGATGACCTTGAAGAACTAGATGTACCTACATCATAATACTTATTAGGGATAACTTCAAAAGTGTCTAACTCTTCTTGAAAGGCTTCAAAATCATTAAAAAATTCAACACAGTCTATTTCCCCATGCTTAAAATTTCAATGAACTCTACAATAGTCAGTTAAAGCAACATCAACAAGATTTATATCATGCACATTCTTGCTAGCATATGGCTCATTGTTATTGTTATTGTGGTAACTATCATTCTAAAATATGTTAGTGGGCCTATTGAACTTTTGAAAGGAGAAATTCCTACTAGAGCTCTCTCCAGTATTGACTACTTGCTTTTACAAATGAAGGAAGTCAATGCTAAGATTTTGAACCATTTTGAGGATAGAGTCACTGTCATTTTTTGGTGCCTCAAAATTATGAACTTGAGTATTAGCATTAGTTTTAGGCATAAATATTTCTGATCATGTGGATGAGATCCATTGGTAGCACTATTTAAGAATCCTAAGTTTTGAGTAGGATGTGCATCACTCAAAGGTAGTTGGTTTAAGATTGAAAGTTTGTTCAGGGTAGACACATTTTGGTTGGAATTGGGAATGACATGTAGAATAGGTAAACATGGATTGACATTAGGAATGGAGTATGCAAATTTTACTTGGGATTGTATCTGGTCATTAATGATCAAATATTTGATATAAGCTAAAGCTAATGTATTTATGGGCCCAGAAACTCTCTTTATAAACATAGAAGTCATGGGATATAAGGCATCCTTATATATATTTAAAGCTAAAGTCTCATCAGATCTATAAAAAGCTATGGTCCTACTGAACATCTTCTAAAGTCTAGCATTGAAGGCTCTTATGGGCTCATTTGCATCTATTTTCACTATGGTGAATTATTAGTACATGACATAAGGGATAATGATTTTACCAAATTGATCAATGAAAACATTGTTAAAATACACCCAACTAGTAATGTAGTTTTCAAGAAGGTTTAAAAACCATTCATATGGAACATATTTGAAAGTAAAAGGGAATAGTCTACATGCTACATCTTCATGAGTCACATTCAGTAATCTTAAAGTGGATTTAAAACTCTTAATGTGTTATTTAGTAGTTATAATGCCATTAAGACTAAATTTTGGCAAATACTTTTTAGGATTATGAGGAAGGTCATATACCACACCTGACACATTGATTGAAGAACCACCTAACCAAGCAATATATTGATAGGGATCAAACACAAGAGTAACCTAAATTGGTGAGGCTGACAAAGACTTTGAAAGTCTATACTTACTTTTTTCTTGCCTAGCTCTTCTATGAAATTCTAATGAAAGCAAAGGTTCTCTAGTCTTTGAACATGACCTTGTCCTAATTATAGGTAATCACAACTTGTCGGATTTGAATCCTATTTGAAATATGATGTGTTAATCTTATCTTTATAAATAACAATGATCAGACTTGCACATTACACAAATTTAGCAAATTTATCTATAAAGGATGACAAAGGACAAGAATATTTAACCAATTTAGTTCAAATATGCATCTAAACATGTAAGCATGATTTATATTTACATGTTTAAGCTTAAATAAACTCAAATTTACAAAGGATATATCAATATTTGATAAAAACAACTATTAATAACCTCAAACCTATTGAATTGACAAATATTATGCCATATTTACCATAATTAAGCACATACCTTCAAATAACATTTATCTTTATCTAAAGGAAGCACACAAATTAGTCTAAGACCATAAAGATCAATGATATTTATGCAATTGAGAAAATAATGACACAATTATACAAAAATCACACCAATATCTAAACATAATTCACAAGGATGAGCAAAATACTTCAAATCTACAAAGATCTAACTAAGCCATTCTTCTAGCACCAATGAAGACCCTTCTGTTGATGCCTGAATATGCATATAGGTGCCCACATTATGTAAGAGACACTTATAATTTCTAAATTCTTGAGAATTTAATGCATGAATTGTAGGTTGTGATAATGCTATTATCTATTGATGGAATAAAGGTAAAATAAGTGATCTATTTCATAAATTTATATTAATTTAGTGGTTGGGAGCCACCATGGCCAAATAACTAATATATGTAAAATATGAAGTATTATATGTTAAGAACAGTGAATTATGATCAAAATCTAATCTAAGAAATAATCTAAGATGGATATATACAATGATAATCAAACTAGAGTGAATTGATTAAAAATGAACAATAGGAAGGGTAGGGCAGAGAGGAAACATATTATTGATATTCATTCCAAACATCATGACAAAGTTCAAATTTCATCTAGACATGCAGTTAACCAATGTATGACATAAAGTAACATAAGCTCAAATCCTATCACACATCAGGAAACCATATAAGGATAGTGTGAAATAATGCAAATAAGAACTAGATTCACTTTAAAGATTTACTCCTACATGTAAACAACATTATCCCAAATGTAAGAAGAGTAAAGAAAATGATATGAACCTAAGAACTTTCAATTAACCTAGAATTGGCATAAGTTAATAACTTTTCATTCGAAGGTGCACATCAAAAATTCATAAGAACAATTCAAATCTAAAAATAAAACCAAGAAAGTGAGAGAGAAGCCATGATAGCAAACACAAACAAATATTGGATAAACTTTGCAGAATTCCTTGCTTATATTACGTACTCCAAGATTACAAAGTAATTTTAGCTCTAAGAACTCCCTCCATTTTCAATTATCAATACCTCTTTTATATAGACAATTCATGAGATATGCTAGTCATTCCTCTTCAACATGCAACTGGAAAAGCGTCAACATGCAACTAGATAAGTATCAACATGCAACTAGACAAGTGTCATAGATAAGTATCCCTTTACAAATGATTCAAGACCAATGAACTTTTTGAATTATGACTAACCAAAAGCTATATATGTTTCATATTGCTCTTGATTTTATAGAATATTTCCTTAAATGATTTACATTGTCTTTTGATTTAAAAGAAAATATTGTGTCAACTCAATTGTATTTGAGACTCTTTTGCACTTTTAGCCTCCCATTCATTGACCAAATTAAGTCTAAGACATGTTTATTCATTTTTCTAATCTTCACTAGTCCAAGACAATTATGATTCAAGCATTTTTAGGTCCATAAGACCTTGTAATCCAACATGCCATATCTATGTGGCAATTCCCATGTCATTTTGTTTATTAATCTTGAAATGTAACTATTGCCCCTAGGACATGTGTCTACATGTCATTGGGTCTAGACCTTTGAAAATTCCACCTAGGACTCACACTATCAGATCCTCATCTGTATGATGGAATGAGAGTGTGACACTTGATAGCTCTATAGGTTTTCTAAGATTTTTTGCATTATATTTTATCATACGCTGTTATATCTCTATTAAGACCCCCAAGATCATGTCCTTTGGTGAATTTATAAGCTCTCTACACTCTACATAGTTAGTCTCTATCAGGATAGTGCCCTTTTACCATGTGGTGGCTTCTCATTTAGCCTAATTTCTTTAAAAACTCCACCTTTACCTTATATCATTGGATCAAGATCCAGGAGGTTGAATGCTATTGGTCGATTTTGATTCATTCACCATGGTTATGACACACATCATCTACATGCTTGATTTTAGGGTTGTTGACTTATTAACTTATAGAAGGGCCTAAAAATCATTTATCTACCACTTAGGCACCCAATATGATGCCAATTGTCATTCTCAAATCCTTCCATAGGTCTATTGACATGTTAACTCTATTGCATGCCATTAAAACTTTAGACTACCCATTGAGATGGTGACATTTGTCACTCTCATGCTACTCTTAGAACATTTTAACCTTTCAACATTGATATCACATTGTTAGATCTTTAGTGAATGAATAAATGTGCACCATCGATATTCCTTTGAACCTTTTGACTTTAGGCTTTTACCACACTATTAGATCTTCTTTGAGTTAATGCACATCATTAGATTATGATCTATTAGGTTGGGTGTGATTGGTTCCTGTAAATAATGAAGATAATTAAGTCAAAGCATGGAAATATATAAAACTTAAGCTAAAGTCTTAGACTAAGGTTTTTTATTCGTATTAATAAATATGAATAAATTTTTAGGCTAGTGTCTTTAAGCTAAGTTTTTAAGACATAATAAAAAGGGACCCTGTAATTAATAAAATTGAATTAGCCTAAAGTTTTTAGGAAACATAAGGGACTTAGGATAAAGTCTTAGCCTAAGGTTTTTATTCATGCTTAAAAATATGACTAAAACCTTAGGATAAAATATAATATAAGTTTAAAATTAAAAAATGAACATTCTCGCGTGAATTGGATCCTGCCAAATTTGAATTCAAAAGAAGTACTTAGGTTAAATCAATTAGACTAAGATTTTTAGCATGAGTCAAACATAAATTTAGATTAGTCTTCAATAGACCAAAGGTTAGTAAAAGGATCAATTTAACATAAAAAACACCAAATCCTGAACATTGTCCATTTCAAATTAACTCCATTAAACCTGTAACCTAGAATGCTAAGGTCAAATGTTAGCAAATGTTTGGATGATCTTCAAATAAAGATAATGTGTAAAACACTCTAATGGTACTTTAATCAAATGAATTTTCAATTTAAAACACAAATTTACATAATTTGAAACAAGGGTCCCCATTTTCATAAATGGGGGTATGTTGACCTTAATAAAAATATTGTCACTGATGTTGATAAAAAAATGTGCCAAAAACATCCTTGTGAGTGGATTAAATACTAGAATGGACTGATTAGGGATATCATAGACCATTGTAATGCATAGTCTTTTAAATTATGAGGGAAAAATTTAGTTAGGATCCAATAATTAGAAATGTAGTGCAAACATGCTATGTGAAAAGTGTGTTTATGATGTCATGGGTCACCCTTACCATCATAGAGAGTAATATTTGGTGCCAAAAATCTAGATGTCAAAGGATTTACCGCTATGTGTTATGTCAATGGTTTATTTAGGAGAACATGCGATTCTAAGGCATGAGATGGTCTAGTGACACCTTGCTAAAGATGTAACACCTTGGGCTATAGAGAATGGATCTCATACCTAAGGGATTGTACATATAGATAGGATGGATGTGTACTAGCCATATGAGGTGTTTACAATAGTGAGATTTTCCTAGTTATAACAAGTTTTTGTAGAAAATGAGTCACCCCCATAGTAGGTGTAACAATATTAACATCTATGGGTTTAGAGGATTGTCTAAGTGATGTGTTTTTTATTTCCAATATAACTTGAAAAATATTTTCATGACCATGGGGTTGATCTTGAAGTCTATATCTAAAATTTTGTAAGAAATCATCCTTATTGATTATGAGATTATAAACATTGAGGGGGGGAGGAGAGTGTCCTGAGTCCCATCTTGTGTATCATTATGATCTTGATTGTATTAATCATGTTATGATGTATTATCATTGAAGTCCACATAATCAAAATTTTAAGGATCAATTAGAGGATTTGTAACTTGTCCATTATCTATGGCATAATCTCAAATGGAAGGAATTTGAATATGCTCAATAATATTACCACTAAGCCTAGCATTTTTTCTTAAAGGAAGAGATACAACTTTTTTAGATGGCATATAGTGAAAAAATGAAAGAGTGCCACTAAAATAGAATATATGAAATATAAAAATACTAAAAAAGCAAATGGAAATAGGAAAAATAAGGATATAAATGTTAGTAGCATCTAAGGCTAAGGTTTGGAAATTATTCAAAGTAAGTCAGGTTCACCAAATGATTTATCTTTTTTATGATTATATAATATAACCCTAGGTTGATAAATAACAAAGTAATAAATTAGGGAATAAAATATTATAGTATCAACAACCACTAATTTTCACAATAATTGATTTATTTGAATATTCTATAAATAATAATGAATTAGAAAAGGTGTAATTAGCTAGAAAATATGTTTGAGACATATAAGTGGAAGGCTAAGAAGTGATGTAGGAACATGGAAAAGTGTCATTATTGGAGAATAGGTGTTAAAACCCTATTTAAACAATAGTACAACCCTCTTTCCCAGTAGTGCACTATTTTATAGACCTTTTATATGGTGCTAATGACACTATGCAAGTGAAACATTGAAATTCTAGGTAGATCTTCACCCTATTTTGGGAAGCCTATGCCTATGTGATTGATACCTAGATCATCATCTCTTATGTGCTTTGAATAATTTTAATATTAAACCCTAATAATCCATGCTTGATAGGGTTTTGATGAAGATAAGTGGAAGGAGAGTGATGTTAATAGGGTATGTTGGTTGTGACCTCAATACCCCTTATGCTGAGTGTTGCCTATATACGAATACCTCAAAATAGGATCAAGATCGATGTAGTTATACCAATATAAGTGTTGGTGCATGTGAAATTGATTCTAGTATGCTTGAGTATGAATGATAAATTGAATGCTTTAAGCATGAATTGATATTGGAAACTTGAGTAAAATTGAGCTCTAGGCTAATATAGATGGATGTATGCAAAAATAAGGGTAAATAGGGATCAATAACCTTAATTTACACAAATGTTTTTGAACTTATTCATGATAATTTCCATATATCTAATATATGAATGAGGTTATTCTTTATATAGGGTTTTGATGCTTATCAAGACATGAAATGAGTCTAATCCAACCTTAAGATTCTTTAGGAAGTAGAAAGATATCCATTAGGGGCAAGGGAAACTAAGGGTCAATAATGTTGACCCCTTTGCCAATAACACAATGTACTATAGACTAATGGAGTCATGTTATTGTCTATGTGGTTGGAACATGTGAAAAAGGACTAGAGATGCATAGGTGATGGCTCAATATGTCTCTTAGTATATCTGGGCATGGGATAGACACACATAAAATCTAGAAAAGGCTTAAAAGAGGCCCTAATATAGTTCTATGGCTAAGATAAGGATAGGGTGTTCTCAAATGACACTCATTTCATTAACATGAAATTTTATATGACTATAGAAACATATTTTAGGCATAGGCACAAGGACCCCATAAGCTATAGACCCTCACTATGCATAAACATTACTAATAAACATTGATAGTTTCATTCTCTATAGGTGTCAAACTTTGATGGTTGCATCAAGATAGTATCTCAGCCTATGTTTTGGATATGAACACCTAAAATACCATATATTTAGTAAGTATAGATCATATGGCATCTTATATGAGTGATAAAGAGTCAAAATTGTCTAATTAAGTAGTCATTATATTGTTTGGTTAGTTATAAATATAATGGTTATAATATCTATTAATCCCTTTCAATTTTTTTTTGGTGTTTATTTCCATTATTTTTAATATATTAATTAGTTCATAGTTTCAATTGTTTTATATCACTTAGGTGTAAAATAATCAAAACTATTAGAATTAGCTACATGATCTAATGAATCTAATAGAAAACATAAATAAGAGATAAAATAGTTATAGTAATAAACAATAATTGTATATCTGAGATAATAATATAAATAAATAACTCAAATATGATGAATTAATTTGATAATTCAATATTAATCTAATATAGAATACATAAATATCCATTTATTATATAGAGTAAGGTGTGAATGATAAAGATCAAAGAACTCACATAACACGTGTAGTTCAATTGATATTTGACTACATGAATAGTGGAGTGCAACTCCACACTAACAAGATAGGTGTCCAACTTGTGTAAATGATCAACACAAGTTGATTATTAGTTTAATCAATATAATCTTATCTTACCTTGAATAGTGGAGTGGAACTCCACTGTAACAAGATAATTGTCTAAGTTAACTACTAACTAAGCAAGCTTATCCTATTGGGTGCAAATTATTAATAAACATAATAAACTAATTACAATAAGTAATTAGTGTACCAATATAAATAATAAATATAAGTAAATTCAATAAAAAAATAAATGCACCAACACCCCCTATAAGCAAATATTAGGTAGGTCTATGCAGATAAGAGTCCCAACAATGTGTAGCCATATTAGGTACTCTATACAAATAGATGAGGAAAGGAGAAAACTTGAAGGAAATTTTTTTTTCCTAAAAATAAAGGTTTATGAGACCCCCCTTGAATAATTGATGTCCCCTAAAGAACTAATGTCTCACACCCCTAAAATAGATCACAAGTGAAGATACTTGCTCTCAGTGAAAGGCTTGGTGAAAATATTTGAAATCTACTCCATAGGACAATATTAAAGATCAATGATCTTCACTTGAATCAGTTCCATGATAAAGTGTATGTGGATCTCTATGTGTTTGGTTCTCTGATGATGAAATAGATTCTTAAAGATCTAGATAGTCCTCTAGTTGTCATAGTAGATGACCGATGGCTTTTGAAATGGAACACCAAGCTCAGTGAGAATATTTTGAAGCCCAGTAGTGGCATTAATAGTGCCATGATACTCAACAACTATAGATGAAAGAGAAATATCATTTTGCTTCTTACTCTACCAACAAATGGGGATAAATCCAAAGTGAAAGCTAAAACCAAAAGTGGACTTATGATCATCATAATCACCAACCCAATCATAATCTATGTATCCCACCAAGTCTGAACCTGTACCTACTATATAGTGAATCCTATATCTAATAGTGCCCTGAATGTAGATCAAAATGTGCTTAGCATTTCTCTAATGAAGCTCATGTAGTGTCTACATGAAGCATGAACCCATGCCAACTGTATATGAAATTTTGGGCCATGTATGAGTTAGATAGATGAGGCTACCTATAAAATGATGATACAATGTGGCATCAACCAAGGGAGTGAAATAATGAATCTCGAGTCTAACTCTAGATAAGAAAGGAGTCGGTGTAGGCCTACAATCAACCATATGAAATTGAGATAACAAGTCCATGACATACTTAGGTTGTGAGAGTGTAATCCCAAAAAAAGACTATGCTATCTAAATTCCAAGAAAATAGTACAATAGGCCCATGTCTATCATAGAAAACTTGTCATGAACTGCAGTCTTAACACTAATGATGATGGATATTGTGTTCACTATAACAATGAGATCATAAACATAGATAAATAATTATAATAGTGAATCTTCCTACCATATAATGTAGACATTTAGATCTGAGTGACATCTTTAGAACCCAACTGAGAGAAGAAATGTGTCCATCTTAGAATACCAAGCCCTGGGTGCTTGTTTTAGACCGTAGAGAGACTTTTGCAAGTATCACACCAATGAAGAATCCTGAATGAACCCCTATAGATGCTCCATATATATATATCCTCATGAATATTTTCACTCTTTACATACATATGATGTACAACCCAACTGCACCAATTGCTAGTATCAAGAGAATGAAATTCATCTTAGAAAGAGGTACAAAGGTTTCTGTTAGTCAATGCCTTCCACTTGGGAAAAACCTTTGGCCACTAAGCATGCTTTATACTTATCAATATTTCCATTCTTTACAAACTTAGTCTAATATATCCACCTACATCATACTAATTTTCTTCCCTTAAGAAGAGGAAAAAGATCCTAAGTGTTGTTCCTAATCAATGAGTCATACTCTTCTTCCATTACTAAATCCCATTCAACTATCCTTATGGCTTCCTAAAAATACTATGGATCATAAGCTATGGTAATGTAAGAATGTGGAATATCATCTTGTGACCATGTTCTTCTTCTATCTGATGGATCCCTAACAAGAGGGTCTATATCTGCCAAAGTCTGTCTAGCCCACAAAAACATCAATGGGTGAGGATCTAGAGGAGGAAGAGGAACATGACTTGCTAAACCCTATTGGGGAGGTATTAAGTTAGCATCCCTATGAGTAGATTAATTAAGAGGATCATTGTCACTGCTATCTAATTCTTCTAAGGAATAAGAATGAAAAATGTTAGAAGATAAGTCTGAAAGACTTTCTTCAAAGTAAACACTTCTTGCTATAATAAGCTCATGTGAATTTGGATCAATGAGCTAGTATCCCTTAACACCATTAGCATATCCCATAAATATGCAAGTTCAATTTTTTTTTATAAATCACGATGCTTGTTTGAAGGTATGTGAGCCCATTTTGGACTATCAAAGACTATAAAATGATGCACATGTAGCTCCTATTACACCAAGCTTCAATAGGTGTTATCTCCTTTAAAGTTTTATGAGAAACTCTAATCTGTATGTATGTAGCAAAATTAATCACTTTTGCCTAGTACTCAGGTACTAATGATTTTTCATGAATCATACAAATTGCCATCTCTTTAAAAATGTATTCTTCCTCTCTGCTACACCATTTTGATGAGGTGTGTATGCAACTTAATGATGAAGATCAATTCCTTCAAGAGCACAAAATTTTTCAAACTTATTGTTCACATATTCCCTCCCATTATTTGTGTGGAGGATCTTGACATACTTAGATTATTTCTCTGCTAGAGATTTGAACTCTAAAAATCTATCAAATACTTCACTCTTGAGTTTTAGAAAATAAACCCAAGTATATCTGGAATAGTCATCAATAAATATGAGAACATAATAGGTTTTATTAAAATACAAAGTAGGTAATGGACCCACTAAATCACTATGAACAAGTTTGAGGACTTGTGTATCCCTCCAAGCCTTCCCTTTATCAAACTTATCCTCTAGATGTTTTCCTAAGTCACAACCATGACATACACCCCTTGAAAACTTAATCTATGGAAGTCATGTAACCATCTCCTACTGACTAAGCTGTTGTAAATAACGGTAGTTCAGATGATCAAACTATTCACACCATAGCTTGCTCACTAAACTAGTGTGTGAGAGAAAAGTTATGGAGGAAGACTGAGGTACAAAGTGGGAGAATGAATAAATCCAAGTATTTTTGTCAACTTTTCCCACTACAACTAAGACATTATCCTTCAATTTTTTGATTGATATAGAGTTGGATTGAACTCAACTTTCCTACCAGTATCAAAGTGAGTGATTTGGTAGATAGAGAGAAGGTTAGTTGATAACTTTAGCACATAGAAGATATCCTCAAATAAACCACTATCAACATCAACTATACCTTTTCCTATAACATCTACCTTAGAATCATCACCTATGAGAATATGAGGCAAGGACCCTGGTTCTAATCCAAAAAATTGTTCTTGATTAGAACGCATATGGTGCAAAGTGTCTGAGTCAATTACCCATGACTTGGGAGAATTTTTTAGTGTAACTAGTGCCATAACTTTCCCTTTCCTTAAATTTGAAGGACTGGAAGAATCCTTTGATTGATTGATATTATTCTTTTTGAGAAGACCCTTAAATTCATCAATCTCTTTCTTCCAACAATCTTGTTCACTATGAAACCCCTTTTTTCAATAAAGGTAAGGAGTTCCAGTCTTTTTTTGTGAATCCCCTTTCTTATTGGATTTTTAATCTCCTTATAAGGAAGATTTTTGCCCTTTATTCTTATCTTTCTATGACTTATTCTGATTATTCTACTTCTTTTTACTTGAACCTGTATTTGGTGTTGATCTTAAAACTTGCTTATGCTAAGGTTAACTTGAAATTAGAGCTTGAGATTTGGATGAATTGATTAGAACCATAGCTATTAACTTTTCTTCTTCAACCATTAAAATCTCAGAGAATACCTCAAAGGTGGGAATTTGATATGATGTGCCCAATATGAGCCCATGAGTCTGAAAGCTAGAGACAAAGGATGAATATTCAGGACCTAATTTATGTAAGGCATTGAGAATCAATTAAATATATATTTTTTTTATCAATTTTACATTCAAAAAGTTGTGCTCTAATATCTATGACTTTAGTGATGTAGTCTTGTATTGTAGCATAATTTTTAGGATCCAAATTAATGAGTTCATTATCAATTTGGTAACCACGAAACTCATCTATTTTTCCAAATAATGATGCTAATTTATCCCAAGCCTCTTTTAGTGTTGTACATTTTTCAAGATAAAAATTAAAATATAAAGACATGTAAGACCGAATGCATCCAATTACCTTAATATTTTTAAAGAGAAAGTGTTGTAACTTATTTCCATTAATAGGTGGAGTAAGAAGAGTTGTTATGTAAGGCATATATCCTAACATTATTAATGCATTCCAAGCATTTTATTTCCATATGTTATAGTTATATGATGTTAATAGTGGGAACTTAAGATTTCACATGATGCCTTTAGAAATAAAATATCACAAAGCAAAAATCAAAGTAACAAACACACCATAAAACCCCCCTAAATTACTTAGTTTTATTCCACCCAACAAGTATTTGTTGGCACTTTATAATTGAGTACAATTACAAGGCTGGATTATAATTTTTTTAGTTTATAAAAACTTAATTAGTCCCTCTAGTCTAAAATTACAAAAATAATTCACTTTATTACAAAACTCTCTACACCAATGTGTTGTGCTCGAAAAAATATTAACTTTAAAAAAAATAGGACCTCAATATGATGTCATATGTGAAGTTATGAACCTCTAAAGTTGTAAAAATGAGGATGGGTAAGAGATACTATATAAAAATTTGATATATAGACAAATATGGGGAAAAAATGAAAGTATGAAAGTGAAGAGCATGAAATTTTAATCTATTTTAAAAAAAATTCGCTCAAAAATACCTCTTGGTGTTCAAATGGTGGGCTTCTGAAGTTGCCCTTTCAAATCTGCTTGATAATCCATGAGGCCTACCAATTTTTTTTTTTTTTTTTTTTTAAATTTTGGGTGGTGTAGGGGATGTGTTGGAGCAGCATGTAGGTGTTTATTTATAATTTTTTTTCAAAAAAAAAAAAAAAATTGCTCCTGTAAAGTCCATACGATCGTACCTGGGAGGCAATTTTTTTTTTGCCCTTCGTGCCCCTGTGTCCAAATTGGAAATTTTTTATATAGATATATAGGTTTTGATGTCTTCAAAATTCAACCATGAGGTTCATTTTGATTAAAAATGCCTTAATTTTCAGGTACCTACCATATTTGGGCATGGCACTTCTTGATCAAACCCTTGTCAATTTTGCCTCCTTTGCCCAATTTGGACAAAATTGTAGATGATTTTGACTATCTCAAACACTCTGAACTCAATGGTGAGATTATAAATTCTACACAAAGATCCAATTTTCGATTTTATATAAAATCAAAAAAATGATCCTATATCTAGAGATTTTCTCTTAAATATTTAGCAATCTATAGATTCAAGATAGTTTTGGTGCCATGTTATAATTAGCTACAGGATCTAGTGAATCTAATAGAAAGAATAAATAAGAGATAAAGTAGTAATAGTAATAAAAAATAACTATATATCTAAGATAATAATAGAAATGAATAAATAATTTAAACATGATAAATTACTTTGATAAATCAATATTAATATGATATATAATACACAAATAACCATTGCTTATATATTTATACACACACATACATATATACATACATACACATATATGTATGTGTGTGCTTATATAAGCACACACATACATATATTTATACACATATACACACACACACACATATACATATACATATACATATACATATACATATACATATACATATACATATACATATACATATATATACATATACATATACATATACATATACATATATATATATATATATATATATACATATACATATACATATATATATATATATATATATATATATATATATATATATATATATATACATACATACATACATATACATATATGTATGTGTGTGTGTGTGTGTGTGTGTGTGTGTGTGTGTGTGTGTGTGTGTGTGTGTGTATCATGGAGATCTCTTGAAATCCATGCATCTCAATCATAATAATTATACTTTCTCTAAAGTTTAATATATTTAGCCAAGCATTCTACATATGGATTTTAAATTACATCAACATTAATCCAAGTCTTATGCCATCAAATCTTGCAAAAGAAGGAGATCATAGAAAATCATATATTTTCATTTGATTATCTATATATAGGTTGTTAATTCCTTTATATTATTGGGATTCACTCACCAATATAACTACAAAAATCCCTGATTCCAATCATACATGAGAAGTAAATACAACACCTTAAGAGGTTTTGTAGACAATTAAAATAAAATAATATTTCATGTATACATTATTGATTTTTTTTTTAAACTAACCGGGGTAAAAATTTATACAAAAGTAGGAAAACCAAAAACATTACACAACCTTGTCCTGCTCAACCAAAAGACTCAGCTTCTGGGAGAAGAGAAGAGGTAGAAGATTATAATCAACAAACTCCCATTGGGGTCCCTATTCTGAGGCCCACTTGTCCAGATAGTCAGCAACCCCGTTCCACTCACAAGGAATATGCCTGAAACTAACAAAATCCAACGAAAGACTTAGCTGAAGAACCTGTTGCCCAATCACTGCCAGACGCCACTTGACATTATCAAAGTTATGATTAGTTATCATATCAATCACAACCCAAGAGTCTGACTCACAAATAATGTTTTGCCAGCCCAGATGATATCACTATTTCAACCCCTAAAGGATGGCCAGCGCCTCCATATAGTTGTTCAAATGCCAGCCTTTATAGATAGAGAAAATAAATTGGATGTTGCCAAGACTATCCCGCCAAACACCACCGATTCCAGCTTCCCCAGGGTTTCCACGTGAGGAACCATCCGTATTAAGCTTCAACAGGCCAGGGGAAGGAGGAGACCATCGGCCAAGTCTACAAACAGGATTGAGTCTTCGACTACTTCTATTAGCAAAACTCGTAGATGAGGCGAGAAGCTTAGCATCCGGCAGCTTACCCGTGATGCTGGTGAGGATAAAGAGCTCCTCCGTGCCCAGACCATCCACCCAGACACCTTTGGCAGTGAATGTTTCCTATAGGGACATTCGAACCGTCTCCCATATAACATCAACATGCCTGAGGTCAGCGTGAAACACCCGCCTGTTCCTCTCTATCCAAACATTCCACAAAATGAAGGTGGGACCTGTGTACCAAGCAATTTGGAGAGCCTGCACTTTGGAATTGGGAGTGCTAAGACGATCCCAGAAGTCTCTTAGTGAGGAAGCGTGCTAGCAGGGTCTCCTCCAAGCACTCCACCATCTGTGCCAAATACATTTGGAAAATGAACACTGAAAGAACAAGTGCACCCCTGTTTCCACCTCCTTGCAACAGAGCACACATTTGGAAGGACCCTGAAATCTGCATTTGCACAGATTGTCCCATGTGAGACATCTATTATACACAAGCGTCCACATGAAGAAGTTACATTTGGGCCAGGTAAAGGAATTCCAAATCCTTTCCCCCCAATGGAAATTGACTTCCCCATGAGCTTGCTTAGATAAGGCCAAGTATCCCTCCGAGACCGGGTAAGAGCTAGAGGACCCACCCCCCCAAGCAAGCACATCCTATCCCAATAGAGAATTACAGTTCCTGGAAGCTAATAACTAAGCTATCTCAGACCTATTATCCAAGGACCCACCTGACGGCCATTCCACAGAGTTTTTCCATCTAAATCTTGTAGCCAGACCCATGCTATACTCCTCTTTGTAATGTGCCACATTAATCCATCCAGTAGCATGGAACACATCGCATAAAGACTGAAGGTGCGGGTGAGAGGACAAGATTGGGGGTGCCCCATCCCATGAATCTTCCCAAAAAAGAGCCTGCTCCCCGTTTTACAAATCTAGAAAAGGCTGTTTTTAATTAAAGGAGCTCCAGCTTTGAGGGTACTCCAAATCATGGAGCCGCTCCTCTCAAGAGGCATCCAAACAATAATTGAAGACTCCACTCCCAAAAAGTACTTCCTAGCTAGGATTCAAGCCCACATCTGGGACTGATTAGAACACCATCTCCAATATAATTTAGCAGCCAAAGCCTGGCAACACAAGATGGCTAACCGCAGTCCCAGACCCCCATCTTTCTTTGGCCGGCACACAGTTTCCCACTTGACTAGGCTCCATTTAGCAGACTGGAGGTTACCACTCCAGAGGAACTGGTGAGACAGGGCATCAAATTCTTTAAGAAAATAAATCGGGGCAGCCTGCACCAAGCAACGGTACACAGGAAGAGCTTGTATCACAGATTGCAAAAGAGTAACTCTGCCAGCTATGAAAAGCCATCTGTGTGTACAGTGATTAACCTTTTGCCTCAGCTTATCCAAAACATTTTGCCAGAAGAGACGTGGTTGCCACCCAACCACTATGGGGATCCCCAAATAAACAACCAAAAGCACCTGAATTTGAAATCTCAGAATGGCCGCGATTCTCCTCTAAATCAGTCTGGGAGTGTTAAAGAAATAGATAGAGGACTTGTGATCATTGATTTTTTGCCCCGTAACATCCAGATATGTGTCAAGGGTATCCTTGAAGGTAGCCGCCTCTCGTATGCGGGCTTTCCCAGCCAGAATAGTATCATCAACAAACTGCAAATGGGACGTGGTTAAGCCATCCCCCCACTACCACCCTTGCACAGTATTTTGGGACACTTGGAATTTGATAAGGCAGCCCAAGCCTTCTGCCAGAATGATAAAAAGAAAAGGGGATAACGGGTCACCTTGCTGAAGGCCCCTCGCTGCCCCAAAAAGCTCCGTTGGCTGTCCATTAATTAGAACATAGAAAGAGGGCGTGGTAACACAACTCAGCACCCATTGTATCCAAGTAGGACAAAACCCAAAGGCCCTCATAATTCTTTCCAAGAATCGCCAGCTGACCCTATCATAGGCCTTGGCTAAATCAAGCTTTATGAACATAGCCCTATCCCGAGAGGTGCTCATAGAGTGGATAACCTTGGAAGCAATAACCACCTCATCCAAAATCTACTTACCAGCCACAAAACCTCCCTGCTCCTCAGAAATAACCAATGAGAGACAATATTTGATCCTCCCTGCTAAGAGCTTAGTGATGATTTTGTAGATAACATTGCATAGCACAATAGGCCTGAAGTGTTCCAGTCGATCTACCTGCTCATTCTTCAGAATGAGGACCAGGAAGGTAGCATTTAAGGCCCTCAGCATGTCCTTATTGGTGAAGGATTCCTATAAAACTTCAAATAGATCCTGCTTGATGACATCCCAAAAGTCCTGATAGAACTCAGCTGGAAAGCCATTCGGTCCAGGAGCTTTGCCTCTTTTCATGCTAAAGACCACCCCTTCCACTTCAGCCCGCTCAATAGGTCTCATAAGGTACTCATTCAGCACAGGATACACCACAGATGGGATGCAGGACAACACTTTATTTTCAGCTAACTCTGAAGGAGGCAGCCCTTCAGCGAATAGACTAGAGAAGTGAAGAACCGCTGCTCTAGAAATATCCTGTGAGGTACTCAGCCGAGAACCATCCAGGCCCACCAAGTATTGTAAGTGGCTTCTATTATGCCTATCCTGGATAGACTTGTGGAAGAAGGCAATATTCTTGTCTCCTTCCTGAAGCCAATCAATCCACGCCTTTTGTTTCCAGAAAATCTCCTCTCTAAGTTCCCACTCACTAAGGTCCTTCACCACTTGGGACTCAGCCCTGTGAAGTTCCTCAGAGAAGCCAGAGTCTCTAATCCGCCTAGTAATCCCATCCAGCTGATCCTGCACTTTCTTCCTCATGGTGTGGAGGTTCTCGAAAGTATTAAGATTCCAATACTTCAGCCTACCTTTGACATATTGAAGGTTTTTAGCAAATGAGAACATGGCTGTCCCATGGTTGGGTTCACCTTGCCACCACCAATGTCCCATTAACTCATGCAGGGAAGGTTCTCTAAGCCACATGAGCTGGAACTTAAAAGGGGGTTTCCTTGGGCTAGATATTTGATTAGTGGATAGCTTGATTGACCAATGATCCGATCCACCCCAATCAAGAATCTTCGAAGCAAGGGAAGTGTAGCTATACTGCCAATAACAGGAAACTAGAAATCTATCGAGGCGTTCTGAGATACCATCCTCACCACTCCTTCTGTTACTCCAAGTGAAGGTGCCATTGAGGGGCTTAACATCTATGAGGTGTAGAAGGTCAATGTTTTGCTGAAGGATTTCCAAAGCCGGACCAAGTCGAGTTAGGCCTCCTCTCTTCTCCTCCATGTTGAGAAATGCATTAAAATCCCCTGTCATAATCCAGGGTAAATAGGGATGGCAGCTTCTTATGTACCGGACATGATCCCACAACTTTCGCTGTTCAGGAAGATCCACAGGGGCGTAAATATTAGTAACAAGAATAGTTTCCCCTGACTCCTTAGAAGCAACAATCATTGTAAGAGCAGAATTACTGGCTAACATCTAAGAGGGGTTAAAGTTTCTGGATTCCAACACATAGCCAGTCCACCTGAACACCCAAGTGCCCCAACACATTGGCTGTATCTGAAGTACCAGCAGTTGGGCATAGAAGAGAACCACGATTCGACTGAGAATTTAGTCTCCTGGATGCAAAGAGTATCTAGAGAATTAGCAATCACCAATTTAGAGATAGCTCTTTGCCGAGGAGAGCAATTCAGACCCCTCACATTCCAGGAAATAACAATCATTGGGAAACATGTGGGAAATGTTCTTCCAAGGGCTTAACATGCCCTGCCTCTATTAACAAATCCCCTACAATTTTTAGTTTTTCCTGGTCCTTTCTGCGCCCAGGTCGAGTGGCATTGGAGCCATTAGGCTTCTTAAAAGCTCTAGGCAGAATGCCAAGGCTGGAAGAAGAGCCTTTATCATTCTGTGACGCCTCCACTTCCTTTGCTAGGTCTGCCCAACTTACCTCCGAGTCCCTTTGAGGCATCAATTCAACGTCAGGCGCATCCTGTAGAACCCTGTCTATCTCCTGGGTCAGCCTATGCACCAAGGCAAGAGTCTCCTCTCTTGGGGCGGTTGGAGCCATAGTCTCTTCTTCCTCCGCCTGCAGGGACACTGGGATACCATCCTCAATATGCATGCTATCCAAAACTTCAAACCTATTAAAATCTACCTCATTCTGTCTATCCAAGATTGTCCTTTTCACCCCCGGAGACTTCCCACAGTGCCTAACTGTAGTAAAGCCATCCTTATCTGGACCCCTGGAGCTATTTGTGCCTATAGTCGCACCAGCTGTAAAAAATGGATTTTTCCCTTTATGTTGTTCGTTTGATTGTTCCTACACTGTCCCAACATGTTTTTGCTATCTGAGTCCTTTGTCTCCATTGGCAGCCCAAAATTCAGGCACCTCTCCTTGAGTGGCATTCTCCTTGACCACCTACGGGCATTGTCTGTGCAAATGGCCATACTCGTGGCAAATGCGGTAGCAGAACGGGATAGCTTCATAATCAAGTTGCTAAATCCAAGATGAGGTTCCTCGACAAATCTCAAGAGAATTCGGAAGGGGATTATTCAAAATAATCTCAACACAAATACGAGCATAGGATATTACCTTTTTATCTAGAGTTTGATGCGTAATTGCCATCGGTACTCCAAGCAAGGCCGCTATTTGACGAAGGATATCCTCCCGCCAAAACTCCAGAGGCAGTCTCGGCAATCGAACCCAAATAGGGACACAAGTAGGAAGATCCTCCACTGAGTTGAAACCAACGTGCCACGGTTTAAGGAAGAGGCCAATTCTATTGTAGAAGTATGGCCCCCCTTCGAAAATCTTATTCCGGTCTGCTACCGAGGAGAAATTCACCATGAAGTAGCTGTTTCCTGCCAGCATAATGTCGAAATCCCCCTCAATCTGCCAGGTCCTCCTGATCCAGGTTTCCAATGCTGCTAAAGAAATACGTAAGCCCAAAAATTTGCATATAAGGGCGTGGCTAGTCAGGTATTCAACCTCATCTCTCACTGAGTCCTGGGAGAGGACTAAAACTGGTCTCTCCTGACTCCTGGGCAGACAATCATTGATTTTTTTTAGCTTGGAACTCTCAGCCACAAATACCCTCTCCTCCTCCTGCACTGCCGCTCTAGACAGAGGTCGTTCCAGTCTGGGAATGCCATTTTGGCCGCCCAGCTTCAGGCCGTCTCTTCCCCCGCCTTCAACCATCGCGCCGTGTATCACTAATAATATTTGATTGAATATATATTGCAATTTGTTCATGTATACATTATTGATTATTAGGTTAAGATCAAATTATAATAAAATAAGAAAATGTTTTCTCTCAAATTAGAAAAGTGAAACCAAAATCCAAATCATGACCTACCTAATTAGAGGTTCATAAAGTTATAAAACCTAGAAATTTTTATTGGAGAAAAATGGCCTTAGAGGACATAATCTGAAACCAAAATTGGCCACCTAAAAATTATGAACTAGACACAATAAGCCCTCTACTAATTTTGACCCAATTTTAGATCATAATTAGATTCTCATGATAATTGTTGTGCCAATTTTTGACTTTGCTCCTAGGTCTTGATTTCACCTATAATACAAAGGTGTGTTCATTTTAGTTTTCTTTTCCTCTATTTTAGTATTATTTCTTTTTAATAAATTTTTATAGTATCAATCTATATTTAGACAATAGTTTAGATTTAATTATTGTTTATTTATATATTATCTTAAATAATATTTATGTCATAATTTTAGCTTGTTGTGTGTAGCGGTATTTAAAAATAACAAAAATAATATCATGGGCCCCTCAATGACTCCCCTTATTTTTTAGGGTTTTAAAAATGTTATGAATCTATTACAGTCTTAAAAAGGAGATCGATTTCCCAAATATATATGTAAAATTCTTGAAACCTAAGCATAGTTTTCGGAGTCTAGGATCAAAGAAATAAGGTTGTCAAAAAAATTCAAGTAATATTATATTTTCTAGGAACATAGTAGTATGGTCCTAGAAATTCCAATATATAAGTGCTGCAGTCTTATTTAAAAATTTAAAGTCATTTGTTCGCCATAAGTTTTTAGGTTATGTGTGTATTGTTTTCTAGACCTATTCCTACATTTTTTCAACTTCTAATTATCTAAATATTTATAAGAATTTGATATTATTTTTAAAACCCTCTCTTTTCACATTTTAATTATTCTAGAATATTCCTTTATGTAATTATGTCTGAATTTTATTTTTACCCTAAATGTGATTAGATATGAATTGCATGCGTATGGGAAGGTGTATGGAATTTTGATGTAAAACTTATTTCCCTGTATAACACAATCATACTTATATCTCTAGAATTATAAATTTATTAAAATAATTTATTTTTCAATATATCCCTTCTCATGGTGTTACTTTTGAATTTCCTCGTAACCCTACTCATGTTTTTAAGTCTTATATCATCCCTTATTTTCCAAACTCTATGTTGTCTAATTTTCAAAATGTTTCCATTTCATGTCTTCCTTCTCAAACCTTAATTCTTCTAACTATTCGAATTAATTTTGTACCTTCTCAAAATATTAAAACCTCTCAACTTATCACTACTATTCCTTTAACCCAGCTATTTATGGCTTCTCTAATTCATTATAATTTTGTTAATACTTCTCTAATTTAATCTATTCTCATTTTTACTACCACATATACTCCATTACAAAAAAAATAAATGATTAGGATTATGCGAACTTTATATGATTTTAAATAACAAGTAAAATTTGCTTATCAAGGGTCACATAAGCCAAGTTATAAGGTATCTTCTTAATATACAATTTTAAACCCTTTAGCTCATGATGGTATTGCTTATAGATTTATTTCACCTAAATTGTATTATTTAATGGAAAAGGAGATCCTTCTCACGGTATTTTTTTGCCTCTTACTTAGACATTGATCATGGTGATACATTATTTACTAATCTATTTCCAAAGAGATTAATGGATCTCACACTTGATTAGTTTTGTACTTTACCATGGGGTTATGTATATTCTTTTACAACTATAGTTGTTGATTCAAAGGCTCATTTTCAAATCAACATTTTTTAAAATGTTATATTCATATTTTTAGCTTAATTTAGAAAAAAATTGATGAATACATTACCTATGATGTGATTCGATTCAAGATTAAGGCAACTAAGATGACACATCAATTGTCATATACTTAACTTCAAAGCATATTTATTAATAGTCTACTACCAATAATTGGATACAAGGTACTTTTCAACATTTATCAATCTTTCAATGAAATTTATCATACAGTTATAAAATTTGAGATTAAGATTTTATAGGCCAACATGCTTATATATTAAGTTAATATTTTAAAGAATTCAAATTCTTAGAATAAACCAAGTTTCAAGACTAGAATCAATGACTATGGGTTTCAACATAATAATGATGCTAAGTACATGGTCAATGCTATAGACAAACCATGTGAGAAGGTTATGTTATCTCAACAAAAGGAGTGTATAAAATTAAAAAGAATAAGTGAAATTACACTAAATGGATTGAAGAAGTTACTTGAATGCAACCTGAATTTTTAGATCAGTAAATAAAGAGTTGTATAGTCCCTTTCTCTTTTATTTAAAACAAAAAGATCCTTACATATAAAGTGATACAAAAAAATATAAACAATAAATCTCCTTAGAGATATCAAAAAAAGATAATCCGTGTTTTGTGTTAGGTACCCAAATTTTAGTAGAAACACTAAAATCTACCTTTCATAAGGTTTCATGCACAAACTCACAAATTAACATTTTTGAAGCATAAAAATAATATCCCAAAAGCATATTATTAAAGATAATAGTTTTCATTTATTTTTATATATTAAACCAAATTTGTAGGCTACTATTTAAATATAAGGTATACATGTCATCCTTATAGTTTTTCAATAAGAAGACCAAACTAAAAGGTAGTATTATATAGGTTTTCAACCAAATCCTAACTTTATAAATCTAAATAATTAGGGTCATCTATAGCTAGAATGTTCCATCCTTTATAAAATGGAAATTTATTCATCATTGAATCTCGTCTTCCTCCAAAGCTTCTTCCTTAAAATCAGCACTTAGGATTGAATCCAATCATTCACATCACAACTGACAAAAAAATAAAGCTACTATCAACAAGGGAATTTGAAACTTAAAAACCATTGCATAAATATGTTGATGTCAATACAAATTTTGATTTTCATACAATTAAATAAAAATATACAAATTGATCCACCACTTTGAAACATAATATTTAATAATTGATAATGATCAAATACAACTAGAAAATACACACACAAGCTCAAGTGTGACAATAGAAACATCTACTCATGGGGAGACATAAAATTATAATAATAACATCCATATGGTAGAAAACTCAAAGTAAAAAATGTACTTGTAGAATAAAAACAACATTTACTTGAGGGTTTTGATGGAGTAATTGATTGAATTAAAAATAAATAAACATCTATTAAAAAAATAGTGAAGAGAACATTCTACATGGTAATTCAAGTGATGGACCATTACTTATACAAGAATTTATTGATGGAAAATAAAAATATGCCATTATGAATGAAAATGGATTAAATTTAATATATATATTAAATAAATGATTTATATCCTTGGACTTAGCTTGGATGACTTGGTTCATACTTCTATGATTCTCATGAGGTACGATGGCTTTATAATGGAGCCCCTTGGGTGTGATATTTTTTTTATCTAGGTGATGACTTTTGACCAAAGTTTGAACTAGTTTGAGACACAATAAAGTGCATATATCCCCATGTAATACACATGTATACCATATATTATCAGATTTATACCAATAATTCCAACAAAAGTCACCACCAATCTCGATAATAACCAACAACAATTAACAACCCTGAGAATACAACCAACGACCACAAACAACCTTATATGACTTTCCAGAGATTTGAACCATGGTGGGGCTTGAAACAACCAAGTCAATTAATAATTCACCCACATATCATTGGAGGATGTGATATTTTACCCATTATTGTGGGAGAAAATACAATTAAAAAATTATTTCATATGGGTCTTACTTCTAGATCATATAATGTTTTACTTGGTCGACCATGGATACATCAAATAAAATTAATACCTTATATTTTGCATCAATGCTTAAAATTTGGACATCAAGGTTAAGTGGTTTTAAATCAAAGAAATACTAATTTTTCAAAGGAATAACCCAAGAATAAATATGTATACATATACAATATACAATCACCATTACAACATTTAATTAAATTAAGGGTTCATATTTAAATCCATAAGTCCATTCCAATAAAAGTGTGACCATCACATTGTATATCACTAAGAAAAACATATAATTATAAATAAAATAAATGTATGAGAGAAATTAATTAATTAGTAGTTAAACTTAAAAATTATTATAATGATGATGACCTATTATGTGTTGCACCATGCTCTATAGTGTTGCTTGTAGTCTTCGTGGTTCAAGTGTTATATATTATGATGATTTTGATAGACATCCTATAATTTATTATTAGTTATCTAATAAGCCTCTTATCTTTGAAATTAGACTCTCTTTATTTTTTTGGTATATTAAATTACTTTTTCATTTTTATATATTTATATGATTTTTTATTAGCCTTATGTATTACATGTGAGCCACATGTGTCCATCATTATTTTTCTATTTGTATAGATTATGTTGATTATAAACATGTTACTAATGATATTTTTAAGATATAATAAAGACCTAAAATTACATACATATGATTATGGATTCACATATGGTAGGGGGCACATTTCATTCTCACTCTAGGGGAATTTTTGGGGCATATCTTAGTAGTGTTTTAGATTCTATATTTAATGATTTATTTATCATATTGAGATTTCATTGTATTTTATCTCCTCTAATTTTAGTGTATATATTTTCATTCTTAGTGCTTATACATATGATCATAGGATTATTTTATATGTTTTGACTTCATTTCTTCTATGAGTGTGGTTATCTAGATGTGTTACTTATGTAGTTTTCATTCCAGTATGTTTGATGCGTGTTCTTCATGTGCTTACTATTTGGCATGCATCTCATTTTCACTTTTATAGATGTATGTTCCTTGCTTCCATTATATAATTTAGGTCACATGTTTATCCTTATTTACTTTTTGTACCTTGATTTTATTATTTCTCCATTGCTCTACATGTATGACATTATTTTTCTCGCTAACTTTGAATGTGGAATGTTTATTATGTGATTTGTGTGCCTTTCATACTTTATTTTTTACTATGTGTTGATATATTATCAGTTCCATTATCTATATTATGAAAAAAAAAATTCATTTTCCATTATCCATATCATGTATATTTTCTTATTTTATTACCTACATTTCCATGATTCTTATCATGCCTATATTGTGTAAAATCTCAATGTGTATGTTTTTTATTGATATATCTACTTCTACATTTTTTGTAATGGGGCATGCTATATTAGTTATCCATTAAATATATATTCTCCATGAGGGTATTATCACTATTTTTCTTAGATTTATTAAATATTTTATATGTTGACATCATTATTACTGTGTTTACATTTTCTTATATATTTTTACCTTTGGCAATGTTATGTTTGAAATTATATATAATATATTTTAAGATTATTTAGGACCATTTCTCCATTAAATACATGGTTTCATGATGATATTTTACTATGTTAGGTCTTAATTAATTTATTACATATCTTACACATGGTGAATTTAATCCTTTATTTTGAGATATGTGCACTTCATAGGCCTACCCACATCTCAAAATAAGGGAAAATATTATGAATTTCTATTTTTTACACCATATCTCCAAATAATTCCATGCCATTTTTTCCTCCATGAGAAGAAAGTGATAGATTGATGTTCAATACGTACACAAAAATTATACTCCCCCCATGGGATACCTTTAGGATATTTTATATTTTATTTATTTTTAATTTTTTAGAGTATACTTTATATCACTAAATTTTTTACTTGGATAACATACATTATTTAGCATAGGTTCTAAGACTTAGTTTTCTACAAGGGCATTTGCACATGTTCAAACCTATGGAAACCAAATTTTTATATAGGAATAGATATTTTATATGGTGTTAGTGTTTATGTGTTCTTATGGATCATTTATTCATATAAGACTTTTATTGATATGTGTTCCCCTATTTTATAGGCCTTATTTGTCATTTATGTTTTTTTTTTCTTTTTCAACTCCACTTTTTGTTTCATATTACTTTCCTTTTAAACTATTTTTATTTATATTAAGCAAATGATAATAACACCATTCAATATAGAACACCTAAAATCTTAAAAAATGACTATTTTTTTGCCCTTGTACATGATGTAGAGAAACTTGTCCAAAAGCCTTAACCTTTCAATTTGTTTACACTTCACTATACCTTAAGGCCTTCCTTGTAGCCTTTTTTGTGTATTTATTGATTGTAAAAAAAAATAGGGATTGAATAAAATAATATGATTCCCATTTAAGGTACAATATATCACTTTTTATCTATCCACCAATTTTCTTGGTCTAAAATAATCTCTAGACCACTTTTGTAGCCATAGGCCTCTTCCAATTAGGTCTCTCTAAGGGCTAGTTCAACACATACTTCTATGTCCGTACCTTACTTGTTCGTATAGGGATAAAATATTTTGAATATGTTAGTAAATCTTGAATATATAAGATTAAAAAGTTTTGGTTTTTTTTGGCTGATTAGAACTCTCAAAAATGGCTTTTTGCCTTCAAAACCCCAACTTAAGGTTTCTTGGTTCTATGTAGACCCGAGATGGATAATAAAATATTATTGAATTATGTAAATAATTTTAACACACTATAAAGGTTTATTAATCTTTGTATAACCCTTACATACCCTCTCCAATCATCACACTACCTCCATAAATCCTCTACTCCACTTTTTTAACAAGAATTTTGTCTAACTGTGCAAGAGTACTTAACTTCTATAGGTCTGTATTTATTTGGTACAAAATAACATGAAATAAACTAAATTAAGGGTGAAATAAACATCTAATAAACAAGATAAAAACTTAAAAATCCATATAAATTTTAGAAACTTTCTATCATCATGATTTCCTTCGTTAAATAGAGTTACATAGTCAATAGTCAATGCATATACACAAGAAAATAGGGTCTGTGTGTGCTTAACTTCAAAACCAAGAGTTTTACATGATATTAATAAAAAATAGAGCCTATAAAAATTATCATCCATAATTCCAAACTAAAATTCCATATTTTTTTCATTCATAATCACTCTAACTACCTTTTTAAGACCTCTCAATGGTCATTAAAAAGCAAGTTACGAAATATGAACATAGGCAGAGTTGGTATTCCATACATTAGAGACTGTGGAAAAATTAAATTGATTTATGGGGTCATTAATAGACATTTAAAACATGTTATAAACTTTAAAAATTACTTCATTTACCACTATAATGTTAATTCTAAGCAAACAACTCAAATTTTTAAAAACTGAGTTTTGGTGATAAACTAAAAATTTGAAAGTTTAACAAAATAAGACATAAAATACCTTATAAATTTGAAATATAAGGATGGAATAGGAATATAAATATGTAATATAACATCATAGATCCAAAATTTGAACAAATAAACCTAAATTGAAGTGAAAATCATCCTATAAGTGATGCTCCTGCATCATACTCCCAAAGAAAGAGAATAACTCAGGGACTATTATCCATGAGTGTTTCTAGAGTATTCCTATGAATTTTTATGTCATGTTAAATAATACATGTAACATATTTAAATAATTGGTGTTCCATTTGACCAAATACCTAAAGTATTGCTTGTCTCTAGTCTATTTGATCACCTACTTGTCTAGTATGTATTCCAACTCTTTTGACTTGGATTTAGGCAATTGTGTTGCCCAATATAGACCTATTTTATCTATAAATTTTATTTTGTTCTCAAATTATACTCATTATTTATAAGGGTATAGGTATGTAACATTGAATATTGGTGATATGCCTACACCACTATGCAACTCTAATTCATATGCATTGTTAGCAAACTTCCTGAGTACCCAACAAGGACCAATTTTATTCATCTTCAAATTATTTTAATAACCTCTTGGATACCTTTCCTTCCTGATATGAGCCAAAACCAAGTCTCCAATCTGAAAACTCACTTCTCTTCTACTTACATATACCTACTTCTTGTACTTCTCCACACTAGCCTCTAGATGCTTCCTTACCTATTCATGCACCTCCTTCATTGCAAATAAAAATTATTCACCTTAAACACACATATTATCCATATAACTAATATTTTTGAGTTCAAACACTCCTTTAGGATACATACCATATAGTACTTGAAAAGGACTCATGCCAATGCTCCTATTGGTAGAGTCATTGTAAGCAAACTCTACTTGAGGCAACACAAGATCCCACTCCTTGGGATTTTACTTAGATAAAAAACTCAAAAATTTCTCTAAGATTATATTAACCACCTTAATTTGACCATATATCGAAGGGTGGTAATCTGAACTAAAAATCAAGTTTGTGCCTAGCTTTCTCCATAGTGTTCTTCAAAAATAG
This sequence comes from Torreya grandis, assembly GCA_037957365.1. Lineage (NCBI taxonomy): Eukaryota > Viridiplantae > Streptophyta > Pinopsida > Cupressales > Taxaceae > Torreya > Torreya grandis. The sequence goes on along the minus strand of JARHVA010004826.1, from coordinate 172,430 downwards.
CCAAGGAACTTGGTGTCTCTATCAGATAAAATGTTCATGGGTAATCCATGAAGCCTTAATACCTCTTTTAAAAAAAATTTTCCACATGGGTAGTATAATTAGTAGTCCTACATGGAATGAAATGTGCCATTTAAAAATATATATCCATAACTACATATATCAAGTCAAAATCTCTTTGTGTCTTAGGCAGTCCCATAACAAAGTCCATGTTTATGTATTTTTAAGGCCTATTAGGGGTTGTTATAGGTTGATAAAAACTTAAATTAGTGATCTTACCATTATCCAATTGATAAATTTTGCATATTTCAACATACCTCCTCACTTTTATTTGCATCTTAGGCTAATAGTAGTGTCTAGTGAGTTGCTCTAACATCTTATCAAACCTAAAGTGGCCTACCATACTCCCACTATGATTTTCTTAGATTAGATTCTCCCTTATTGGACTTATTGGCACACATAGTTTCACCTCTTTGAATAATAGTCCATCTTGTAAAACATAGTACAACCATGGCTCCTTGTTGAGTGTAGTTGGGTGCTTGCAAGCATCATATGCTTCCTTAAATTCTTCATCATCTTCGTACATTTCCTTGAAAAATTCAATTCCAACACTTTCTAATTGTATCTCATGCACTAATAAGATTCTCCTACTCAACCTTGTTACTTTTTTCCTTGTTTATGCTTGATGTTGAATGTAAAATTTTGCATGTACTCCACCCACTTCATATATCTTTGGTTCAAGTTGTGTTGATTAGAGATGAAATAAAGTGCATGATTATATGTATAGATAATGAACTCATTTAGAATTAGATAATTCCTCTACTTCTTCAATGTTTTTACCATTGCATAGAACTCCAACTCATAAGATGAGCACTTATTTTTGGCATCATTCAAATTTTCACTAAAATAGGCAATAGGTATACCCTTTTGGATTAGTATAGCCCCTATTTCCACTCTAGTTGCATCACATTCTATTTTAAATACCTTATTACAGTCTAACAATGCTAGTATTGGCTGATACATTATCTTTTGCTTCAAGTATTGGAAACTTTTCTCAGCTTTCTCACTCCAAAAAAACCTCTTCTTGTCTACTTTAATGGTGTCTATGATAGGAGCACATATCCCACTAAAATTTCTAATGAACTTCCTATATAAACTTGAGAGACCATGAAAGCTTCTTACCTCTCCAACTGTCTTAGGTGTTGGCCACTCCATGATTGCCTTCACCTTATTCTTATCCATCTTTAGCATGCCTTGTGAGATGAAAAATCCAAGGTACAATAGTTATGACTTCATGAATTTACACTTCTTGATGTTTATCAATAGCCTTTCTTCTTGTAGCCTCCTCATGAATAGATCCAAATGGTGAAGATGTTCCTCCTTGATATGGTTAAAGATAAGTATGTCATCCAAATACACCACTACAAACTTGCCTATGAAAGACTTGATGAATGAAGGTGCTTGGTGCATTGGTCAAACTAAATGGCATAACCAACCATTCAAATAATCCTTCATTTGTTTTGAAAGTGGTTTTCCACTCATCTCCTTGTTTGATCCTAATTTGATAGTACCCACTCTTGAGATTAATTTTAGAAAAATATATTTCCCCACTCAAGTAATCCATCAAATATTCCATCCTAGAAATTGAAAACTTATATCTAATAGTGATCTTGTTGATAACCCTGGAGTCAATATACATTCTCCACTCACCTTCCTTCTTAGGCACCAACACTATAGGAAATACACAAGGATTAATAATTTATTTGATTAGTATTTTGTCTAGAAGCTCTTGCACTTGTCTCTTTATCTCTAAATTTTATTTAAGGTTCATCTTATAAGCTACCTTGTTAGGCAAGTTTTCTCCAGGAACAAAGTCTATATGATGAGTGATTTTTCTCATGGGTGGTAATTTACTTGGTAGCTCATCAACTAATATTTATGCATACTCCTCCAACATGTCTTAGACTTATTGAGGCAACTCATTGATATCTATTGGATATCATAATAGTCCTAGGATTGACTACTAATGCAAAATCCAACTAATATTCATTCATGGCATTTAGAAACTCTTTAACACTTACTAGCATCATGTTTGACCCAAATTTTTGGTCATTATCTTCATATTTATGGGTAGTAAGGTATGACTAACTCCATCCTTGAATAAGGTATACACATTCCTTCTTCCATAATGAGTGGTTTGTCTATGATATTTCTAAGGCATCCCAAAAATCACATGATAAACATCCATAGGGGTGACATCACATAAGACCTTATCCTTGTACCTTCTAACTTAGAATTCTACCCAATTTTGCTCACTTACCAATACTTGTTGACCCTTTTTCAACAATGATACCTTGTATGGTGTGGGGTGAGGCAACTTATTCAATACAATTTTATTAACCATTTCAATAGAAACTAGATTATCTATAGCTCTTGAATCTATGACCATTTTACAATATTTACCTTAGCATTTACAAGAAGTCTTGAAAATGTTAAGCATGAAATATACTGAGAGTGGGGGGTGAATCAATATATTATATGTATTTTTACTTAAACTAGTTTCTTTTCTTTAACCAATTAATCACACATTCAAGATATGCAATAAAACTAAAACAATAATTTGCACCACACAAGAGAGAGATAGAGACACCAAATTTTTACATGGAAACCCAAAGTGGAAAAAACCACGGAGAACAATATCAAGTATATGAATGAGCACCAATTCAAAATAAAAAGTTCACAAACACCAAATTATAAGAGCACCAACCCCTTGTAAATATTTGTGAGCACCAAACCCTCTTGTGTATAAAATAAAAATATCTCTCAATGTTGCTTACTCAACAAATGATAAAACTCTACAATATCTCCTACTTTTATCTCTTTGAAAACAAATACAAAACATGCACTCTCTTGCATATTACAAATGGATTCTCAAGCCTTTATTTATAGCTTTTTAAAAGACCTTTGGCATTCACCCTTTGTGACTCTTCAATCCTCATGGAAAATGGTGCCAAACTTGCATGAAACTTCATATCCTTGCATTTGAAAAGTCATATGGTGACCTTTCATAAGAAAAATCATCATTTCCTATTTTGTCTTTATCTTGGTGACCTTTTGTATTCCTAAAAGTGTCCATTCATGGAAAAATGCACCATACCTCTTTTGTCTTCACATGGTGACTCTTGGAATTCCTCAAGATGACTCTTCAAGAGAAAATGCATCCCATTACTCTTTCATATTTTACCCCATGACTCTTTGACTTCTTCATGGGCCTCTTTTGACTTATATGCAACCAAAAATATATTCATTAATATTAAATAAATATTAACACACATTAGCCAAGATATGAATATTAAAAACACCATTAAATGCAATGGAGCCTTTATCACCAATAATGCTAGACCTTTGACATAAATGACAATATTTCAAACAATCTCCCCCTTTATCATTGAGGGAAACCTCAAACTAAAACTACCACATCCTAAAACCTACACTACTGCCATTACTTCCATCTAACAAATATAATGTAACTCCCTCTTACTGTAGCAACCTATACCTATTCTTTGTACCTATTTTTACACTTGTACCTATTATTCTCCCCCTTTGACATCAATGGTAAAGGTCCTACCTGGAGCTAACACTTAGCTCCCCCTCAATTGATGCTGAACCTTAATGGTAAGAAGTAAAAGAAATTACTCCCAACTTTTCTTGCAAATACTCAAATATGTATTTTAGTAGTGCCTTTGTGAAAATATCTACAATCTACTCTATAATATCGATATAGTCCATCTTAACCTATTGATATGCAACTTGCTCTCTTAAGAAGTGATATCTAATGGGAATATGTTTTGTTCTAGAATGCATCACTAGATTATTTGAAATATTAATAGCACTTGTGTTATCACAAAAAATAGAAATAGGTTCATCATACTTTACCTTGATATCTTCCAAAATTGGCTTCATCCAAAGCACTTGAGTACAACACAAAACCACTATAATAGATTCTGATTTAACTATAAAAAGTGATACTAAATTTTTCTTTTTGCTTAGCCATGATACTAAGCTATCACCAAAAAAGAAAGCTCTTCCACTTGTACTCTTTCTGTCATCCAAGCACCCTACCCAATTTGAATCTATATAAGTAACCAAAGTGAAATATCTGCATGTGAGATACCATAATCCATAATCTAATGTCCCCTTGATATATTTGAATATTCTCTTCACCAATTAAACATGACTATCTTTTGAAGATGACTGATATCTTTCAACCATACCTACTACATGCATGATGTCTAACCTCGATGCTATCAAATATAAAAGACTACCAATCATAAATCTATACAAAGATTGATCTATAACAAGTGAATCTTCATCCTTTCTCACCTTATTTCCTATACACATTGGTGTGTCAATTGGTGCACAATCTTCAAAACCAAATTTATTCAACATTTCCTTGGCATATTTACTTTGAGATATGAAAATTCTTTTATCTGACTAAATTTTTTGCAATCCTAAGAAAAATGACAATTCTCCAAGCATAGACATCTCAAATTATTTTTTCATATTATCAAAAAATTCTTTTGTCATGTTTTCAATATTTCTTCCAAAAATGATGTCATCAACATAGACCACAACAATCAATTGATGCTCACCTTCTATTTTGATGTAGAGATTACTATCAGCAAATCCTTTCTTGAAACTTTGATCCTATAGGTACTTATCAAGTCTTGCATAACAAGTTCTAGGAGCTTGTTTCAATCCATACAATGCTTTCTTCAATCTACATACATGGCTACTAATATTTGATAGAATAAATCCCTCAGGCTGCTCAATGTAGACTTCTTTTTCTAGATTCCCATTCAGGAAGGTAGATTTGACATTCATCTGAAACACTTTGAAATTTTTAAACACTACATATGCAAGAAATATTCTAATATCCTCTAACCTTTCCATTGGTGCAATTTTTTTTCAAAATATATTCCCTCAATCTGAGCATATCCTTTACATACTAATCTTGCTTTATTTCTGGTCACTTGTCCATTTTCATTCAACTTATTTCTATAAACCCATTTTTTTCCTATCATATTGTGATCTTTTGGTCTAGGCACTAATTCTCAAGTATCATTCTTTTTTATCTAATTTAATTCTTCATCCATATCCTTAACCCAATGCTTATCATGTCTAGCTTTAAAAAAAGTTATAGGCTGAATTTTGAATAACAAAGAGAAATTAACTTGCTTAGATTCACTTATCATCATTCTTATGATGCAAATTGCTTCATTTATGTCCCTGATGATGTCACTTTAATTATTATTTATCTAAACATATTATGATGGAGTTTTTGTGTCCTTTTTCTCCTTCTCATCTTTCTCTGATTCTTCAAAATCTTCCTCTTCAATGATTTCAAGAATGTCTACTAGATCATTGATTCTTTGTGTTGCTTCTTCTATCCTGACACTTGCACTTTCACAAATTTTATTGGTTATTTTTTTATAAAATTTATAAAATTTAATTTTTCAAGAATAACCAATAAATATACCTTCATCTACTCTAGTTTCTAACTTACCAAGTTTTTCATCAGTTCTCTTTATGAAGCATCGCTGCCAAAAATTTAAAATTAATCAACTGGTGCTGGTTTGTCTTTCCATAGATCATAATGAGTCTTGTCACTATTGAATATCAATAATAATCTATTCTAAATATTCACTACTATAGCAACTACCTCTCTCCAATATTTATCTATTATCTTGGATTCATTTTATGTTATCCTCACCATCTCTTGAACTATTCTATTTTTCTGTTCAACTACTCCATTTTACTATGGAGTTTTCACTGATAAATAATGTTTCTTTATTCCATGGTCTTCAAAAAACTCAATAAATTCATCTAACATGAATTCTCCTCCTCAACATGATCTTAGACACTTAATCTTCAAGGTAGTTTCATTCTCAACTAATGCTTTGAATGCTTTGAAATGTCTAAAAGCTTCTGATTTTTTATTTAAAAATATTACCCAAGTCATACATGAAAAATCATAAATAAACAACATGAAATATTTCTCACCTTGAATAATTTGAGTTCTCATAGGTCCACATAGATTAGTGTAAACAAGATCTAGCATCTGAGTAGTCGAGTACTCTTTTGTTTTGAATTGCTTTCTAGCCTGCTTCCCATGCTGACAAGGTTCACAAGGTGTGTCAGATGGCTTTGTAATCTTTGAAAGATTTTTGAATGCTTGCTTCTTGATGATGTTGATAATATTATCAAAATTTATATGCCCCATTCTCCTATGTCATATCCAACTTTCTTCAATCTAACTCAAACAATATCTTTGACCTTTGATGTCTGATAGCATATACAAATTATTTCCTGTTCTTTGAGCATCTACAACAAGCACATCTAAATCTTTTCTTCTAATTTGACAAACTTTGCATAAGACTTTAGTGTGTGCCCATAATCACACATTTAACTTACACTCAAAATATTATGCTTAAGACCTTCTACATATAAAACATTTTCAGTTTTAGTTCTACCATTATCCAAACTTAGTGTACCTTTTCTAGTAATTTTGGCAGTAGTATTGTCTTCAAATTTCACCATGCCACCATTGATCTTCTTTAAGGTTATGAACTTGATCTTGTCTCTTATCATGTGCCTTGAACATCCACTATTAATGAACCATGGATTTTTTTCATTTCTTGCATGTAAAGCTATTTTCACCAACATAGATTTTTTAGGTTGTTTCTTTTGCCATGAACCTGTCTAAACTTTCTTCTTGATGAATGGAGCCTTGAAACTCTGGTCCTTCTTGACCAACTTGAACACACTTCTATAGTACTGAGCTATGTGTCTAAAGTTGTTAAATTTGTAACATATTATGGCCTCTTCATTAAATCTTGATAGAGGAGCAAAAGAGTTGTGGCTTCTGCTTAACTTTGTATGAATTTCCTTCTCATTATTTCTGAAATTGTTAGCCCTTTTTTGACATTCTATTTTCTTATGACCATATCCACTAAAATAAAATTAGTAACTATAAAAATAGGACCTATTTGTGTATCTCTAATCTAATTTTATTTTGTAGCTCTGTTCCCTCCAACCTTCTTTGTTTGAGATGTCCTCTGTATTCTTAGTTTCTTCCCTTTTTATTTCTTCTTTTGTAATATCTTCAACATAGCTCTTTCCTTTTTCCTTATCTGTGAAAGTAGTGACCTCTTCTTTCTCTTTTTAAAATACAATACCTATCTTATCTAACATCGATCTTTGATTTTATAATATCTTATTTAACATATAAGTGCTATTCTCAATTTTTTAATCATTGGTTATTCTATCATTGATTGCTTTGTTTATTTTCTTAAGATTTACTTTTAAAGAAGCAATTTCAATAACATACCTTTTACATTCTTTACTTACTATTTTCAACTATGCCATTAGATCTTATTCATTATTCTTGGCTTCTTCAAAGTGTTCTTGTATATCTTTAATTATTTCCTTTGACTCCTTTTTATTTTTCTCAGCTCTTGAGCTTTAATCTTTGATTCTTTTTTTCAAGAGCTTTTAACTCTTCTAAGACACAAATGAGTTCTCCTTCTAGATTCACTTCGACTCCATCCTATTTTTCTTCTTGATCATATATACTTTTGCTTATAGAGGCATATTCATGTATGGCCATGAATATAATCTCTTCTTCTTCTGAATCACTAAATCCACTATCTTCAGCTGAGCTAGGAGCTTTAAAATACATCTTCTTATTGAATTCCTTCTTGAATTTACCTTTGAAATTATTCTTTTATGTATACTTTCCTTCTTCATTGTAATCATTACCCTTATTTGGGAATTTAGCTACAAAATCTCCAATCTTTCCACAATTAAAATATTTAAAAGGTAATTTTCCTTGATATTTACTTGTGCCCTTTTTTCGGCTTATGAATGAAAAGATCTCTGTTGTCATCTTCATCATCACTAGAACTACCAATTGATTCTTGAATCTTAGCCTTCTCTTTATTTTATGTCTTGAAAGCAACTTCTCTCTTTGAGGGTTTATCTTGTTCAGTCTGTACCTCATATGCTGTAAGAATACCATGAAGCTCATCCATCTTTAGCTTGGCTAAATTCTTCATCTTTTCAATTACCATAACTTTTGCATCATATCTCAATGGTAGATATCTAAAAAAAAAATTGAACCACAATTGATTCTTCTAAATTTTATCCAAGGCCTTGAATTTGATTAACTATTTGATCAACTTGTAAAAGATAACTTGCTATATTTTCTTTTTTTAAAATCTTTAAACTCTCAAACTATCTTCTAAAAGTTTGAAGCTTAGCTTGCTGAACCTTTCCATCTCCTTTGTAAATATTCATAAGTTTTACCCAAGTTTCATGAGTAGATTTATATTGCATAACTTTAACAAATTCTAATTCACATAACTACATTAAATAACATATAAATCTTTAGCAATATTTTCACTTGCCTTATTTTCTACCAAAGTGGTTACAAGTGTCTGTGGCTCTTCATATTCCTCCACCACTACTTTCCATATGTCAAATACAAGGGCCATAAAATAAGTCTTCATCCTTATGCTTTAAAAAGCATAATTCATCCCATCAAACAAAGGTGCCTTATTTATAAAAAAATCCTTCATGTGAACCAGCCATCATGCTTTCCCAATCTACCTTCAAGCTGTAAATTTTTTTCAAAAAGAACCTGCTCTGATACCAATTGTTAAGCATGTAATATACTGGGGGGTGAATCAGTATATTATATATCTTTTTACTTAAATTTATTTCTTTTCTTTAACTAATTAATCACACATTCAAGATATGCAATAAAATTGAAACATTAATTTTCATCACATGAGAGAGAGAGAGAGAGAGAGAGAGAGAGAGAGAGAGAGAGAGAGAGAGAGAGAGAGAGAGAGAGAGAGAGAGAGAGAGAGAGAGAGAGAGAGAGAGAGAGAGAAGATTTTTACATGGAAACCCAAAGTGGGAAAAACCATGGAGAATAATCTCAAGTATATGAATTAGCACTAAATCAAAATACAAAGTTTGAAAGCACCAATTTGCAGGAGTTCCAACCCCTTTGTTGAGCACCAACATAATAACTATTTATGAGTACCAACCCGTAGGAGTACCAACCCCACTTGTGTATAAAACTTAACTATATCTCAATGTTGCTTACTCAACAAATGATAGAACTCTATAATATCTCCTACTTTTCTCTCTTTGAAAACAAATACAAGCCATGCACTCTCTTGTATATTACAAATGGCTTCTCAAGCATTTATTTATAGCTTTTCAAAAGACCTTTGGCATTCACCCTTTGTGACTCTTCAATCCTCATGGAAAATGGTGCCAAAATTGCATGACCCTTTGTATCCTTGTATTTGAAAAGTAATATGGTGACCCTTTCATTAAAAAAATCACCCTTTCCTCTTTTGTCTTTATTTTGGTAACTTTTTGTATTCCTCAAAGTGTCCCTTCAAGGAAAAATGCACCATAACTCGTTTGTCTTCACATAGTGACTCTTGTGATTCCTCAAGATGACTCTTCATGAGAAAATGTCTCTCATTCCTCTTTCATCTTTTACCCCGTGACTCTTTGAGTTCTCCATGGGCCCTCTTTTTACTTATATGCAACCAAAAATACATTCATTAATATTAAATAAATATTAACACACATTAGCCAAGATATGAATATTAAAAACACCATTAAATACAATGGGGCCTTTATCACAAATAATGCTAGACCTTTGACATCAATGATAATATTTCTAATAGAAAAGAATTTTCCTTTGTGGTGAATCCTTTTCCTTGTGTGTCTTTATCAACACCCTCTTCATTATCAATGATTCTCCTACTTTAAGTTTGATGGAGAAAAAACACTCTCCTCTTCAACTCCTTGGGAAATATGATTTCTTCTATCAATTTTTGGACTCCCTATTAGTTGATCCTTGGTGCATTCCCATGATATATGTCTAATAAACTTGTTTCATTTGAAACACCTTCCTATAAATCCACATGATCCTCTACCCCTTGGTGCATATCCACCCCTGTAATAATAATTCCTACCTATAAATCCTCTTATTGAACTAGAGGACTACTCATGTGAGTTACTAGAATCTCATTGGTTACTTATCTATGAATATCCTCTACCTCCTTATTTTCACCTACCTCTAAAACTTATGCCTCTACCTTTGTTCTATTAGTTTTGCTTCCTATTGAGTTTTTATTCAACTTTTAATGCCAACTGGTAGCATTCTTCTCATGTCTTTGGACTAGCAAGACTCAACTCATCCTATAAGTTATAACTTAAGCCATTAAGATACCTAGCCACCTTCTCATTTTCATATTCCATATGACCTAATCTAATGCTCAATTTCTATAACTCTTTAATGTACTCTCTTACCCCCATCTCTTTCTATTTCAAGTTTTAGAGTTTCTTGTACAAATTGGTGATGTAGTCACTAGGCAAGAATTTGCTCTTCAATTTTGAAACCATCCTATCCTAAGACCTAATATTGGCCTTTTATTTATTTATTCTCTCATCCTAGATGTAATCCAACCATAGGTATGCATGAACCTTTAGCTTGGTTCTAGCAAAATTCACTTATTGCTCTTTTGGTACATCCACAAAATCAAAGTACTTATTCAACTCTCCTATCCAATCAAGGAGTAATTCTCTACTCAAGATACCTACATAGACTAGAATATATAATTTGGTCTTAAATACATGCCATTTAAACACCTTTATCAATTTCTCAAAAAAATTCTTCTCAATCTCTCTCTCTTTCATCTTCCAATTTTGGTGCCTATGGTTCATCTTCCTCTTGGTCACTCAAATCACTTATGACTACTCCCTTCCTCTGGTTGACCTCAAATGTTGTGAGTCTAGTATCAAAGTTGAATTTGAGGTTCCTAAACTCTTTCAAGATGGCATATCCCATCTGTATGGATGTTTATCTCTCACCTACTTCATTACTCCTTGGTGGCATCTTGACTTATCTCAAGCAATTTGTCAAACAACTGCTAGCTTCTTTTCCTCTAAAGGAATATCTCCTTATCCACTTAATTCCAGGAGTCTTATCTTGGATATAATATAAAAATTATGTAGATGAACTTTGGAAAAGTCTCAAACTCCTCATCTCCTAGTTCTAAACTTGACTGATCTCATTCAAATGCTATGCCAAGATAAGCTTCAATGTCTAATTGATTTAACTATTTTGGGAATAATGGAGTTTTATTCCTATTTTAGTTAAGGGTCTAGATTAAAAAATTAGTAAATAATATATAGATAATTACAATCTTGATTTGTATAATTTATTTATCTTTTTTACCTTTCTATAAATAGAAATAATAAAGATAAATATAACTTAGCTTAAAACTAAACTAAGATGGCTGAGATAGAGGCTGAAACTAGCTATGTAAGATTGGGATAGTGTTATAAATTAGAATCTAGATTTCATTTGGTGAAAAGATAGGAGAATTAAAAACATGACACTTTGGGGTTTGATGTTGTTGTCCACTCTTAGCACTATTGTCCAAAATGGTCATAGAGACTTGAACTTTATGGGTTCTTTGCACTGTTCTTGTGTGTCTGCCTATGAAATATTGAGTGTTGATTGTCGATGAAACTCACTGTAGAGTTATTTTAATCTTCAAACCCTAGCCCTTCATCATGCTTGATAAAATGATATTTGAATCAATTAATAAAGTGGGGGTTAGTATGTGTAAGATGCACTAAATATATGATCCACATCCCTTATGTGGGCATGCTACCTACATACCTATACTTCGGAGAGGGATCAAGTCATATGTATTTCTCACACCTAATGTGCTTTATGAAATAGTGTGTTATAAATGTAAAAATGCCAAATTTAGAGTTCTTAAGGTGGTTAGGGATTGGTATGAGGGTTTTAGTGTATTAACATCTATGTTAGGTGACTATATGTAGAGAATAGGGAAGTTTGCCTTAATGCTTTATTTGTATTCTTGCTTGATTTGTAAGATTTGTCACCTCCCTTATAAATGAAATTTGGATGGTATTTTATAGGGAAAAATTGGTCATGGTTAGATGTATTCATGCTAGGCTGACATAATAAAAGATAGGAATCAGATGAAAATGACCATTTGGGCTCAAATTGAAAAAGAACAAGAGCACCAAAAATGGGACACCCTAGGGTCTGGTGCTATAGTCCAAGTATGGTACTCCTAACTATAGGTTTGAGACCTAGGGGAATAAGATTAGCCTAGGAAATAGAGTCTGGTTGAGGTGGAATGACCATTTGGAAGGCTATGGATGACTGGTAATGAGCAAAAATGTGTGTCAAAGGGTCACTAGAGCATGCAAGAAGGACCAATGGATTGGGTATCACAATCCACACTCAAACTACCAATTTGGACATTTTATATGACTATACTCCTCCCCGCCCTACCCCCCCCCACCCCCCCTTATTTTAGTGATGTAATAATGTGAAATACTAAGATAAAAGAAAATTAGAAAGTGTACCTGAACTTACCAACAAGGGTGAAGTCTATGAAGATGTGAAATGTTGAGTGTGCCTAGAGAGAGCACATCATGAAGTGTAAATATATAAGAGAAAACAAAGAGTATATCAGTTCATACTAGACATGTTATGCCTAAAATAAGAACATATAAAAGCTAGGTAAGAGAGAGAGGAAGAGAAAGGAATGAACACACATCATCAGCTATGCAAATCAATATAAAACTTGTGATGTTTAAGTGATGTTTTGAGTAATGTTATGTATGTGTTGTATGAAAAGTAATATCATGAATAGAGTTGAGTTCTCAATTCCCTAAGAATGGCTCAAGAATACAAAATCTAGCCTTTTGGCTCCATCATTACCCATTGAGTGAAGCTATGTGATCATGCGTGTATCAATTGATGTTTGGAATATGTGTCTAATTCCATTGAATAGGTGGCTCAAGAATTCAAAGGATAGTTAGTCCTTTGGCTCTATTATTTCTCACTAAGCAGAGCTATGAATAGATACTAGTATAAATGTGTGTCATATGAGATGGATCCTAAAGCCCATGAATGCTTTATAATATAAAAATGTAGCATGGATAACTGAATGTGTATTGAGAACTAGGCTAATCTTAGCCACTCTAAAAGGTGGATATTAGGCTTGTATGAAAGCCACTCTAAAACTAGGAACTAGGATTATATAAAATCACTCTAAAATGATGCTAACCACCTATAAATGGAATAATGCACATAACTACAAAGAATACCTATGTAATGTATTGAACTCAAAAAGAAAAGAAGGCAAATGTGCCATGCACATTGCCCCCAATTACTAGTGTCTGTAACATGGATTCTAATTTGGAAGTTATACCAACTACCTAATATGAAATTGGAAGTGAGAGCCATCATGTTGTACATGATGCCCCTTATATCTTGATTATCTAAGAAAAACTATACTAAAACATTTTGAACTATACTGTAGTTGATAAAACTATAACTAAACTTACCTTTCTATCTATTTTTGGAAAATATGAGTTTTTTACTGTTTAGATAGGAGTGCCAAAAATAGGACACTTTACTATTAGCACTATAGTCTAAGTATGTTTCTCTTGTCCTTTCCTATTTTTGATCATTGTTATATGTTAATCACTATTTTTTTGATCTACTTTGCCTGGTTTAGGTTTTAGTTGTTGTTATGAGTGTTCTAAAAACTATTTTTTGGCTAGTAGATGGATTTAATCTCTATGATAAAACCTCTATTTATTTCCCCCTCTTCTAAAGGTAGGAATGAAGACCTTGTAATGAATACCCTCAGAAGAAAGAGACCTACAAGTGTGTTATGCTATGAAATACATGATATATCAATGATAATCAAAAATATGTCTCAAGATATAGCATAATTTATATTAGAGATTGTTAGATCAATAGGGGTATGCCTAAATAGATGTAATAATGTAATATCATGTGCATTTTACTAAACTAAAAATAGAAATGATAGTTATTAGTTGTCAAGGAGAGATGGAGCATGATGTCTATTATGGGATCCAAGAAAGCAAGATAATGCATGATGTGGATCATGGAATTACAAATAATGGAGAAGAAAATAAGCATACAAAGCAAGGAGCATATAAGAGTGGCCAAGTGGCCAAGCAAACAAGGGACATGGCCACATGCCACTCAAACTAGGAAAGCAATAAGCATACAAGGCATGTTCAAATGCCACATACACATATAATTGAAAACAAGCGAGGTTGGCATGAAGGCCAAAAACACATAGAATAATACAAGAAAAGGACATTAGAAAATGTCCTAAGGCACACACAAGAAACAAAATAGGAACTGAGAAATACAATCACATCTATCTATACAAAGGAAAAGAGGAATACATGTAAATGTTGGAAATACTATCACATCTAACTAATCAAAACAAGAAGTGAAAGTATGCAAAACATGTAGTACAAGATTAGGTATATGCTAAAAAATACACAAGTGATATATACTAGTGAGTGGTGATAGAGCAATCTATGTAATATAGTAAATGATTTATATCAACATGATAACTAGAGTGTGTGGTGTAGGAATGACATAACTTGGATGGTGTAGTCATGTAGAAGATGCCCTCGATTGGTAAATATGGTGATGTATGTCTTGAATTTAGAAGTAGGATACCCCCTCAATGGGTAGAGTGAAGTAATCAAGGATCTAGATGTTATTGCACACACTCAAAGAAGATCAAGTGAAGCGTGGTAATGTAGATAAATTGACAAACAATAACATAGAATAATAAAATATAAGTCTAGCATGGTAGTAGAAATGTAAAGAATGGATAATGCATAAAATTGAAATGTTTTTTATATTTTGAGTTATTTGAATGTTTTTGGTATTTTGAAATTTTTTATTATTTTTGGCATTCTTAGTTATTTGAATGTTTTTGGTATTTTTTAAATAAGCTATGTACAATCAATCATAAGGAGACTATGTAAAAAAAATTGAAAAGAAGCTATGTATACGTAATTTTAAAAAATTATGTACAAGTAAGCTAAAAGGAAACTATGTACAAGCATATGAATAAAGTAGTATATACACAAATGATGTAAAATACTAGGCTAGAGAGGGTAAAGGTTTTAAGGATGGAGCCTACTAGGGAAGCAGATGGAGTAAGGGATAATGACCATCATAAAATGCCTCAAGATCATCATCATAAGTATCATCATATGCCATAGAATTTGTATACATGGTGTTTATCTCATCTGATGTCAGTAAGATATGTGCTCTTTGTGTAGTCAAAGATCTATCACTCGTAGTGGTGTCATCCTATTGAAGGTGAACTAAGGGTTGCTTTAGTGGTGGAGATGTTGGTTCTTCTGTAGGTAATTTATCTCTAGTAGTAGATGGCCTTGGTGGAAGTGGTGGAGCTAGTGTTGATGGTGATATAATCTAAATAGTACCTTGAACTTATAGTTTATCCAATCTTTATTGTAATGCTATACATGAGTCTATGTCATGGCCTATGATTTTGTGAAAGAGATAAAATGGAAAAACATCCTGTAATGATAACCTACTAATATATTTGTGTCATACTATAGTTAATGTGATTAATTCATGATCAAATAACATCTGTAACATAATTTATGGTTGATGTTGTGTGATCCCTGCTTGAATCTGAATGACTGGCTCTATATCCATAGAGGTAACCATGTGAATTGTATGTGACAAGTGATCTATCTATGGCCATGAATGTGTAGTATATCCTAAGAGTGTAGTTCAAGATGTTAAGAGTGATATAAGATGTTTGATGGGGGCTCTAGAGTCATCTCAATACTCTCTTAGGCCAACTGGTGTAGAGATCAATCCACATAAATAGTCATCTGTGAGTGTGGGTGTCATATCATTATCTGAAGTAGCTTAGGAATCTCTATCAACATCATGTACATATGGTGATTGAAAATTTACCACAAGGGGTAAATATGATATGGGAGTCTCATCAATTGTAGTAGTAGAAGATGGTGGTTGTGTAAGAGTATTTATAATTGATGGAGTAATTGTAACTACTCAAGGAGCTATATCTATAAAATCTTGGGACTAATAGAACTATTGTTGGTGATTACATAATTTTAATAGGTGTAGTAATTATGAATATTAGAGTAGTTGGAATGGTTGAATCTGCTATAACTGGCTGAGTATTCAGAGCTAAGGAAATAACTATAAGTAGAAGAGTGTCAGATGTGCTAGTTTTCCTACCTTATATGTATGTATCTGGTCAAGAGAAATGTGATGAGGTGGTGATTGAAATATTATATAAGGTGTCCCATCTAGAGAAATAGTCAAAGATGACTATATAATTCTACAATATCTAAATGGACCATTATCTAATGGGCATGTGTATAGGTATCCTTCATGGATAAAATTAACACATCAATGAAGAGTAGAAGGAACTACCCTCAAAGTGTGTATCCAAGGTCATCCAAGTAAAAGGTTATAATGTAGAGGACCTAGCATGACCTGAAACTGTGTAAAGAGAGTTTTGGGCCCTACCATGATATCTAAAGCAATGGTTCCTAATGTTTATCTTGGTATATCATCAAACCCTCTAATGTTTTTATATGACCTTTGCATGGATGCCATATCTACACCCATGATTTGTAAAAATGTAATATTACATATATTAGTCTGGAACCACTATCAACTAGAACTCTCTTAGCTGCACTAGTTTTAACTTGAGCTTGTATGAATAGTGGTAAATTTTGATCAATAACTATTTGAGAAGGCATGTCCTCATGATAAAAAAAACTAGCATATTTTATAGTTTTTAATGTGTTGACCACTGATGTAAAATAAGAAGGCTCTAAATTAATAGGAATATAAGTCTAAGTGAGTTCCTGATAAAAAATGTCCTTGAACACATTTGATTTTTGGAGCAATTCTAACATGGAAATCTTAGCTGGTGTGTTTCGTAACTAATCAACAATATCATATGCCTTGTGCAAATTTTCCTATGCAGGTGGGTTAGGCCTAGGATGGGAAAGAATAGGAGGGCTTTGATGTTCCTAACTAGGTAGGGGAGGCATGGTGTCATGTCAAGTAATGTCTCTAACCACATTATCTATGAGATGTATAGGACTAGTAGTAGCTATGGGAGGAGAGTGTAGATAATCGATAGGTCAAGGTGGTGGAGGGACAAAGGGTGTTAACTAGGCTCTTTGGAAATGGGTAGTGACCTAGGGAAGATTAGAATGGACCATGCAACATGACTTGACATGGGATATAGGCTCTAAGGGAGGTGAGGTAAGAGGTTTCTTAACATGTTTATCAATGAATGTGATAATATCATCCTATAATATAAAAATTAAGCGTGAAAAGAAAAGAATGAAGCTTTACATTAACATATAGTAAACTTCATCATTCATATACATGATAGGACCAAGTATGAACTCACTATTTGCAAGAAATGTTTTGAAATTAGAAAGATCCATTTTTAATTTTATGTAAAATTTGTAAGGTGATACATCGAGAAGTAAAAGGATCTAGTAAATTCAACAAGGGTTTGAATGAAATAATTTTAAAAATTACTATGGTAAATCTTAAAAATTTAATGTGAAATTATGATTTAAATATATAATAAAAATTAAAAAAATGTCATCAAGGAAATTTCCCTAGGGTTTCTGAGGTTTTTGTTCACAAACTAAGTAAGTCAGGTTCACCAAATGATTTAACTATTTTGGGAATAATGGAGTTTTAATCCTATTTTAGTTAAGGGTCTAGATTAATAAATCAATAAATAATATAGAGATAATTACATTCCTTATTTGTATAATTTATTTATCTTTTTCACCTTTATAAAAATAGCAATAAATAAGGAGAAATATAACTTAGCTTGAAACTAGACTGAGACAACTGAGATAGAGGTAAAAAATTGGTTGTGCAGGACTAGGATAGTATCACAAATTAGAATCTGGCTTTCATTTAGTGAAAGGATAGGAGTGCCAAAAACAAGACACTTTAGGGTTTGATGATGTTGTCCACTCCTATCATTATTATCCAAATTGGTCATAGAGACTTGAACTTTTTGGGTTCTTTATGTTGTTCCTATGTAAGCCTGCCTATGAAATATTGAGTGTTGATTGTTGATGAAACTCACTATATATCTATTTTAATATTCAAAACCTAACCCTCCATCATGCTTTATAAAATGGGATTTGAATCACTTGAGAAAATGGGGTTAGTGTGTGTAAGATGCACTAAACATGTGATCACACCCCTTATGTGGGCATGCTTCCTACATACCAATACTTTGAAAAGGGATTAAGCCATATGTAGTTCTCCCACTTAATGTGCTTTGTGAAATTGTGTGTTACAGATGCAAAAATGCTAAATTAAGAGTTATTAAGGTGGTTAGGGATTGGTATGAGGGTTTGAGTGTGTTAACAACTATGTTAGGTGACTGTATGTAGATAATAGGGAAGTTTTCCTTAATGCTTTGTTTGTATTCTTGCTTTCTTTGTAAGATTTGTCACCTCACTTGTAAATGAACTATGGATGGGCTTTTATATGGAATAATTGGTCATGGGTTAGATGTATTCATGCTAAGATGACATAATGAAGGATAGGAATCAAATTAAAATGACCATTTGGACTCAAATTTCAAAGGGATAAGAGCACTAAAAATGGGACACCCTAGGTTCTGACACTATAGTCCAGGTATGGTGCTCCTATCCTATAAGCTTAGGACTTGGGGGAATAGGATTGGCCTAGAAAATAGAGTCTAGCTAAGGTGGAATGACCATTTAAAAGGATAAAAATGATTGGAAATGAGAGAAAAGGTGTGTCAAAGGGTAACTATAGCATCCAATAAGGACCACTAGATTGGGTATCACAAGCCACACTCAAACTACCAATTTGGACATTTTATATGACTACACCAATCTAGTTTTTCTCTTGTTCACTAGGATTAATAGCCTTCCTTATTTATCCATATTTACTGTACACTTTAAATACATTTCTTGGTGTCATTATACCTATAATAAGTCTCTAACATTCATTATCTAACTCATTTCACTCACTATTATTTAACTCCCCACTTAACTCATTCATTAGCTTTTCACTAGGAAATCTTCATAGGTCTTAAGCATCAAATCTAGTTATTGGTTTCAAGGAATATATATTAATTCATGTATGATCTTTTATTATCATATTACACCTAACTTAACCTCCTTCAACTCCTCAATCTCACTTCACCACTCATTTCCATACTTCAAGCTCATAATGACACCCTTTGGCTAGTAGCCTTTTTTTTAAAAATTTCCTCTTAGTTTGAATAATATATGAATTCCCCTAAATATATAAAACCATTTTATACCACCCTCTATCTCCTTATAGGTCTCCACCAAGTTTCATCACTCAACTATCTTTGTATATACCCTTTTCTTCACAATTCCCTATCTAATTAGACCTATTAGGCCTCTACACTCTTCCTCAAGTCTCTAATCCATATTATACGGTCATTAAACAAACTAAAACCAGTTTATTAATTTTACACATGTCCAAATGATAAATTTTACAAATTTTCATAATTTTCCATCAATTAGAACTCTTTTTATGGGGTTTTTGGTTTTGAAACCCTAGTTGGGTGACTACAAGGGCCAAGAGGCTACTAAATTCAATTTATTGAGTTTAAAGACATTTAAAAGGAACCAAAGACCATCCCCATGTTTTTTTCAATGTTACACACGTTATAAAATAGGTTATAATCATTGACCAATTCTACATTATCTTAAACTGAGCCACATTCAAAATTTTGTGAGTCCTTCAAAGGACTATGTGAGGGTTGGAAAGCCTATTTATACTCTAAAGGTTTTAAAATTCAAAATAGTCACTCATTTGATTTTATCTCCCCTATATTTCATGATAAAAATCTCCCAAATTAATAATTCATCACCTTCACATAGCATACACACTCCTTTCCTAGTACTTGATTGTGTATACAAAATATAAACATTGTAAGGGATTTAAATGACTGTCTGTACTCATATAACTATTTTCATTCTAAAGGGTTATATCAAGACCTTATTATCCTTTTTTCCCACACAAATATTGAACCACCACAACATCTATTCATTTATTCAAACATGTATCTTCCTTCCTTACATGTTGACGAGATGAAATAAGACATTTGACTATGTCAACAGAGATCATTCAATGTGGTGGAATATGTATTAAGTTTTTCCCTTAAACTTGATTTTAGACCAGGTAACTAATCATTCCAATAGGGATGTACTTGATACAAATCCTCATCAATAGTTTTAATGTCTTTTGACACAAATAATTTAAGAAATAAGGAGACACAACTTCTTATCTGATTACCACAGGCATAAAATAAGGGTTCATGGATAGATGTGTCCTTTCCACTAAGTTTATTTACTTTGAAACGTTTTAATAAAAATATTCAAGGAATAATTCCATGGCAATATTCACTTCACTAACCTAGAGGAATCACTTAGATACTTTTTTCTAGACTGTAACCTACAACCTTTTATCCAAACCTACAACCTTACACAACATCAATAAGATCATGACATCAAGGGCCTTTCAAAGACAACATGTGACTAATGCAATAAATACACATTTAATGGAGAATACACATCAAAAAACTTTAATTTATTAATTTATATCAATGATTATTACACTTATAGTCCATGAATGGACTTTGTGGACTTTGCCACCATTTCTTGATAGGTTACGCCATCTTTATTTTTCATTGCTCCCTATTTTTCCTTCTTGGAGATGTCTCTCTCTCTCTCTCTCTCTCTCTCTCTCTCTCTCTCTCTCTCTCTCACACACACACACACACACACACACACACACACACACATAGACACACACACACACACACACACACTCTCTCTCTCTCTCTCTCTCTCTCTCTCTCTCTCTCTCTCACTCACTCACTCACACACACACACACACACACACACACACACACACACACACACACACACACACACACACACACACACACACACACACACACACACACACATTCATTATCCTATGATATACAACTACCAAAGTCCTTTTTCCACCCAACTTCAATGTTGATTGTGTTAGTTACCAAAATAAGAATCTCTTTTATAACTAACTTCAATGTGTGTGTAATATTTATATTGGTTAATATGACTTTGAATTAATGACTTATACATATTAAGTATGCAAACACTCCCTACATGAATCTTTGGACCCTTACACCACTTTCACTCTCATAACCACTCCGTACATGATTTTGGTCCTCCTAGCCTTAGTTCAAATATTTGAATGTTCAAATTTATAGTTTTGAGGGAAAACTCCCATAACCTATCAAAATAACTCCTATTGTTCCACATTAAATTCAAAGACACAAACATACCTTAGAATTTCCCTCACTCACAATGACACCCTCAATTAGACCAACTATGACTCCTAACTAGGACATTTCACCTCAAACACACAAAATGGTGTTTTTGTGCTTAGTGTTCCTACATCATAATCCCTAGGAGGGAGAAAATTAGTGCCATAAACTTTATTTCTTGCATTATAGTTTATTGTTTGAGGGTATTTCATACTCAACATATTATTGCTCCTATCTTCTCATGAGGATCTTGTACTTCTACTTCTTGGCCTTGTCTAGTTTCCTTGTCAATCTAAGAGGTGTACCAACTACTGTAGCTTCTTATTTTCTACATGTTCTTCCTTTTATAAGTCAATTTGTCCTTCATCATACTTTATTTACAACCAATGGTTCCCATTATTCATTCTTATGCTTGTTCTATGGCTTTCTTCTTCATTATTTTCACTTGGTTTATGCATCCCTACGTGTCTTTGCTCCTTAGCATTGTTGACTCCTTAATTTTAATCCAATGATATCATAGGCATTGAAACTTATGTCACTTGATTAATTATTATCTATTTTGCTTCTTCTTCTTCAAATTTCTTCACTTCTTGACATGGATTCACACAACCTTATTTATTATGCAAGGATATTATCTCAACCAAGTCATCTTCAGTATGGTAAAAGGTTATTTAACATCTTCTTAACTTTCCATATCTATTCATATCAACTATCAACTTAGTTGTAGCTTGACCAATTGAATAATTTACCTTTACTTTCTCATGATTTAGTTGTTTTATTGCTAATGTACTTGATTATGGCTTTGCTTGCACAACTTCATGTGTTTCCTTATGTTGCCTAATTCTTGATTCTTATTTGAGCTCACCCATAAGCTTCTCTTACTATAATTCACCTACTTGTAGCCCTTTTGATGGGCTGAAAATATCAACAAACATTTCCATTTCCTCCTTCAACATGAGAGCATCCACCTCTTCAGAAACTTTATCAAATTTTAGGGCATATAGTTCTTAATTTTATTAGCACCTTGATTCATAACTTGTTCTTGGAATCCCTCATTCATGAGAGTCAAATCATTATCATTTTTTTGCATACCCTATTTGTTAAGCACTCTTTAAGGTGCTTCATCCTCAACTTTCCTTTCCAAAAACCTATCCATTAATGATATGGTTTCCATATACATAATATCTTCATTATTTGAAATTTATTCATATGTATCATCATAAGTAATATTAAAAAACAAAATTTCAGAACACTTATCTTCTTTTCACTCATCTTCTTGCTTACACATCTACACCTTCAGCTCTTGGTCTTTGATTCACTCCATCATCTATTCTATTGGATTCTTGAATTTGTAATGCTCTTCTTTCCATATGCTTCCTTGGGATACACCTAAAATATTATTCTCTTGTACCCTTTTCATGATCTTTACAACACATTTGATATCTTGCATTCTCTTGGATCGCAATTTTCTTTTCATTTCATCTCTTTCATGCTTCTTAGCTTGGTATCCTTTCATGTCAACATAAGGTATTCTACCCTTTATTATTTTCTTCCACATTTGTTCTTGTTTTCCACCTATGTTATTATTTTGATTGACCTCTTACTTGAGGTTCACCTTCTTCATTCCATCACTTGTTGTTTTGAGCCACTTAGGCCAAACATATCCATGAAGTTATACCATCTTTGAGGGATGTACCTTCTTCCTCTTTCTTAAAATTTGAATATTAGATTATTTTTATTCATATGTACAATCATAATCAATGCTCAAACATTCATTTACCTCCACATATTATTGTTGCAAGGTCATTTTTTATCTCAAATCTTCATGGTTTACCTTCTGTATTGATTTTGGGCCTCCTCTTTTAATTTAACTATAATAATTGTCATAGCATCATATTAATCCTCTTCTACCTCATCTTTATCATGTTGAATGCCTTCAATGTTCACCATCTTGTCTTCTTTAATTTTTTCTCCTCTATTGTCATCCTCTTTTTGATTCATGGGTGATGTTCTAGGCCCAACCTTTACTAGATTTAAGGCCTTATGCTGAGCCTTCATCAAAATTATCTTCATATATACATACACAAACTTAAAAACAACATTAGTATACAAAATAATAAACTTTATAATCTCCATGACTACCTCTTTCTTGGATATTTTTCTCTTTCTCCTTGTCTACTCTCTCAAGTAATTCTCTTGACACTTCTCTCTCTTTGTTCTCCTCAATGAGAAACATCTTGTACACTTATCTATCTTGTTTCTCTCTTGGAAAATCCTCAACCCTTATGATTCTATTGGATGTACTCTTTCTTTTCTTCTCTTTCCTTTAGATACTCATCTTGTGTCTTCTCTCTTTCACAAGTAACTCTAGTGTCCACTTCACCCTCTTTCTCACACTACAGCCAAGCTAGTGGATTCTTTGTACTTTCATGAGCTTAACCATGAGATAAATATTATCTATATTCTATCCCAACTCTCATCTCATATCTTCCACTTCTTTTTAAACATCTATCTTCTCTCTTTTTCTTTACTTTCTAGGCCTACCTAGGCCTTCCTCTAGTAGGCTTACCAATATTGCCTCTTATTACTCTTTTGGATATTTTTTTTATCTACCTCTAATAATTTTATAGGACCTATATTATCCTTACTTACTCTCTCTTGGAGTATTTCCTCTTCTCTTTCTCACTTGAGCTTCAATGCTCTCTTTTTTCTCTACCTTCTCTAGTCCTCTTGACTAGCTCCAAGTCCTTCTCATTGGACTTTAGGGATTTGATTCCTCTCGTATAAATTATGAAATTTATCTATACTTACTTCATTAGGTAATACATAAACCATAATTATTCTCCCATAATACCCTATAATTGTCATCTCATACATTCCTCATATCATGCTTTGTCAATCTCAAATCAACAGGTTTTAAAGAACTCAAAACAAAACTCAAATCAAGAGATTTACTTGATATGATACCAAATTATGTAGAGGAAATTTTTAAAAGTCTCAAACTCATCATATCCTAGTTTTAAACTTAACTGATCTCATCCAAATGCTATGCCTTGTCTTGAAGCTTCAATATCCAATCTAGTTTTCCTCTTGTTCACTAGGCTTAATAGCCTCCATTATTTATCCCTATTTAGTGTAAAATTTGGATAAATTTATTGGTGTCATTATACCTCTCATAATTATCTAAAATTCATTCTCTAACTCATTTAACTCACTATTATTTAACTTCCCAATTAACTCATTCATTAGTTTTTCACTAGGCAATCTTCATAGGTCTTAAGCATCAAATATAGTTATTGGTTTCAAGGACTAAATATACCTTCATGGATGATATTTTATGATAATATTACACCTAAATTAAGCTATTTTAATTACTCAATCTCATAATGACACCCTTTGGCTAGTAGCATTTTTTCACATTTCTTCTTGGTTTGAATAATATATAAACTCCATTGAATATATAAAATCATTTTATACCACCCTCTATCTCCTTACAAGTCTCCACTAATTTTCATCACTCAAATCTCTTTGTAGATACCCTTTCCTTCACAAGTCTATGTCTAATTAGGCCTATTAAGCCTCTACACTCTTATTTAGGCCTCAAATTAATACTTCACAGTACTTAAACAAAATAAAACCACTTGATTCATTTTAAACATGTAAAAATTATCAATATTACAAAGTTTCATAATTTTCCATCAGTTAGAACTCCTTTTATAGGGTTTTTGGCTTTGAAACCCTAGTTGGGTGACTACAGGGGTTGAGAGGCTACTAAATTTAATTTCTTGAGTTTAAAGACATTTTCAAAGAAAAGAAAACCCCTAAGTCTATTTAAATGTTATACACCTTATATAATAGGTTATAATCATTGACTAATTCTGCATTGTCTTAAACCCAACAACATTCAAAAATTTGTGTGTCCTTTAAAAGACTATGTGAGGGTTGGAAGGCCTGTTTATACTCTAAAGGTTTTAAAATTAAAAAAATTAACTCATTTGATATGATCTACCCTATAATTAATACTAAATATCTCCCAAATTTATAATTCATCACCTTTACATAACATGCATACTCCTTTCCTAGTACTTGACTATGTATACAAAATGTAGATTGTGTAGGAGATTCAAATGATTGTCTCTACTTAGATAAATATCTACATTCTAAAGGGTTATATCAAGAAATTATTCTCCTTGTTTCCCACACAAATAATCAACCACCATAATGTCTATTTATTTCTTTAAACATGTATCTTCCTTCCTTACATATTGACTAGATGCAATAAGATATTTGACTGTGTCAACAGAGATCATTCAATGTGGTGGACTATGTATTAAGTTTTATCCTTAAAATTTATTTTAGGCCAGGAAACTAATAATTCCAATATATATTTACTTGATACATACCCTCACCAATATTTTTAATTTATTTTGACACAAAGAGTTTAAGAAATAAGGAGACACACCTTTTTATCTAACTGCCACAGGAATAAAACAATGGTTTATGGACAAAGGTGTCCTTTCCAATAAGTTTATTTACTTTGAAAAAATTTTACTTAATATTTTGAAATTCTATATAATATCAACATATTTAAGGAATAATTCCATGATAATCTTCCCTTTACTAACTTGGAGGAATCACTCAAATACTCCTTTTCTAGACTATAACCTACAGTCCTTTATCCAAACTTGCAACCTTACACAACATCAACAAGATAAAGACATTAAGGGCCTTTAAAATAAAACATGTGACTAATGAAATCAATATGCATTGAATTTATAATACACATCAGCAAAATTTCATTTATTCATTTGGATGAATGAGTGCTCTTGGAATGCTAAAAACATTATGTTAAGGTTTCTTGGTCTTTCTCCAAGAGAGTGATAGCATGCTCTTGGTCTTCCATTTTTGAAATTTATTTGACCCATAATCATAATTTATTTGGTTCTTTGTACCTAATTTTTTAAATTATTAATAGAATCCTAATTTGAATTTAAAAATTCCATAAGTACATGAGTACATTGATGCATTTAAGAGATATAGATTTGAATTGATAAACAATATATTAAAGTGTAAAGTTATTGTAGACAAAATTTTACATAGTCAAATTTTCCAAATTTGGTTACCAATATGAATCCATCATTTTGAATTCTAAATTTTCTTTAAAAATTATCTTTCCATACTTAACTATTTTTCCATAAAATAAAAAGATGCTTTTCACATCTTGTGCACCCAAGAGGTAAGGATGACCTGATTTACTAGGCATAAACTATGATAAAGCATGATTTAATCACACCATATCACATTTTCATTCCTAACCTAACTAAGAGGCCAAGATGACCTGATTAACCCTCTAGGTGCATCAAATGTAATTTTTTTTCCAAAGTTGAAGCTTGATAGGGATTCTTGTTTGATGCACCTAAGAGGTTGGGTTGATAAGGATGCAAGAGTGTGAAAACCAAACACATAATTGAGGAAATGTGAACTTCACACTGAGATAGGGATTATTTTTTTTTAAAATACAAGGGGCCTATTCTCATTCAACACAAATATTTCATACATGCCTAGTCTTATGATATTGTGTACCCAAGCTACACAAAATATTTTCCCCTCTATTTTTTATCTTGGAGAAATGTGAATCACCCAAACCACATGTTATTTTTTCATCTCCATGCAATATTATCATCAATATATCTTTATATGTATTTTTAGTGAGTTATGGGTATTTAAACAAAAATTAAATATTTAAGTACCATGGGTAAACCAAAGTTCCTCTCAACTCCTATAGGCTCTTTGAAGGGCATTCAAATGTGAAACACAATTTTCCATGGTCACTATCACATGTTATTCACATATCCATAAGCATTTTATGCCTCCAAACCCATCTAAAAATATCTAATTTGTCATTGAGTTCACCTTCTATTCTACCAAGGGAATGAAGTTGAAGTTTAAATGCATGGGTTTCAAACCCATATCCATTATTTAGATTAATGCACCTCAAATTTGAAACTCCTAAATTGGGAATGTTTATTTGGAATAATTTTACAAGAGGATCAATTTATAATCACCTACTTCCATGGTTTTTTTCTTATAAAAAATTTGTCATCTAAAAATTTCTAGTCTTATTATCTTTTTCCATTGCATAAATTAGTGTTTGCCTATGTGCAACACTATGATCTAGATATTAGGGAATTTATTTATACATGTAATGTGGTTATCACCAAGATAGATAATAAATTCATTGATATAAATTTATGGATTCCACCCTAGGACACATATTCAAATATCAAAGAGAGGTTTGGATAACCTTATTGGAATAATAACCCTAACCAACAAATATTGACCATGAATGTTAGGTGGTTTAAAAATAAAAGGAGAGGCCTATCAAATATACCCAAGAATTTCTTACAGTTATATTTTAATCATAAGTTTCATACATGATTATCCTCCTCAAAAGGTAGTGGGAAACAATACAATGGTATAATTTCATCCTTGGATGCTCTTGGCCATGAGCATCATTTATGCCAAAAAACAATATTTTGATTAGGGGAGTATAATCAGTGATGATTTTCATATGTATCTTATAGGAATCATGTATGTCTCATAAGAATAGATATCACAACTACATTTTATATGACATCATACTTAGTGTAATATTTGGTAGCTCTACTAGTGTTTCTTAGCCTTAACTCATAAGGAAAATTTGGCCCTATAACTAACTTACATGAGTAATACCTATATCTAATCCTTTAATTAATTAAATAAAATTTTATACATGTTAATGATGTTTCTCCATAAGGATATTCTAGGCAAGAATAAAGATTTTTGAGGAATGTGGCAACCTCATCATGTAATATGAGAGTTACTTCATCTAGTCCCCCAAGTTCATCTACATCAAGTTAGATAAGTTTTAAGGATAATCATTCAAAATCTTGAGGATTTTTAGTGATAATATCTCATTGATAAAATTATATAATAATTTTTCCAATGTTCACAAAATTTGTAGGAGGCACATGGTGGGAGTGGTTTTTTCAAACACACTTGGTTGTTATTCTTACCGAAGTGCCATAGATGCCCAAAATATTGAAAAAATAATTAAAATGATTAAGAAACATTTTATAGTAAGGGGTAATTCAGCTTTTAACTTGGTATATTTACATTTACACACATGTTCATTATTTGGAGGAATAATGGGCAAATTATTTAAATGACTATGAAGTAAGAAAAAGGATTGAGATCAATTGAGTTTGAATTAGATCAAAGAATTCACCACCACATGGGTCAATAAAGGAATGGTGGATGATGGTATAATATTATTGGAATTTATGTATACATATAATTCATTTCATCACCATTTCCCCATTTGAATTGGGATTCCTAATAAATCACCGACCTATAGTTCCAAACTCAAATAATACTCAATAGGCTAATTAATTAGTTCAATAAAAAAATTTGTATACTTCATGAGATAGTGGTTGGAGGAAGTCCAAGTCATCAATTATTTTAAAAAAAACCCCAAAAAAACATATAGGGTGGATGGCACTAGTAATATTGGTCCCATCTCTCACCCAATAGTTACCTCTAGTGGTGTTGATGATGATGTAGAGGACCCAATCCAAGAAAAGTTTCCTATAAAAACATGGAGGTACAAGTGTTCTTATTCAGACATGTGATGTATCACTTATAATTGATAACACCATATAATAATATATTTATTCTATTTAAGGACTAGATCAACCTATTATTTTCATGAAAAATTAGAACATTGCTCAACAAGTTCTAACTTCTCTGCATATTCCATTCTCTCCACAATCATTTATTCATCCTCATTCCACACCATCAAATAAACCTATTCCACCTATGAATATTCAAATTTAGGAATAATAGTGGTAAATTTTAGTGATAATTCATTCCAATGGATTAAAAAACTATTAATAAGGAATAAGAATGTATTTGATATGACATTTCTAGATCTGGATGCAGTAGTGGACCTTCTAAAGATAATGCCTCCAAATAAAGTAAATAATATGTCTAGGCTAATTTATGGTCTTTATTATCCAAAATTTATATATTTTTTAATTTAACATAGAAAATAATGTGAAGGAGATGGCAATTGATAATTACAACCTAAAAATAATTCCATTTGGGATTCCCACTCATGAGAGTAAAGTGCACAATCTTAGATAAACCATGGAGATAATGATTAAGATATATGTTTTATCCCTAAATTTGAAAATGGTGTGGATAGGGTTAATAATATAGAAATAGTTAAATAATAAAAGTGATCAAATAATTTATATTAGCTTAATTAATAGAAAACTCAAATAAATAATATTTTGAATCTATACAACTAAGATTGTTAAAAATAGTAAAGTAAAACTATTGAAAGATATTGTAATAAATGAGAAATAATGGTACTTAGATGGTTTAATATGTTTAAGTAGATATATATTATAAAAAGGTGTAAAATATATAGGATAGATATTTTGGATCAGTCATCAAATTCTAGAAATTTCACTTTTTTTTCCATGAACACTACCATCAGATCTAGACACTACCATTGATACTAGTGTCTAGTTATGATATAGGTGTCTAGTATGGAATAATAACTAGATCTAAATGAGACCAAATTAATTATTATGTGTTTTTTTTCACCTTTATATTGGTGTAATCAAATATGGGATACAAGTTTTCAATGTTTATTGATTGATCAAACCCTAGCATTTCACCCTTCTTCACCCTTGGAATGAGTTTTCTAAAAAATGGGTTAGTAGGATCATGGTGTCAAGCTACTCCAAAGACTCTTATGTCAATTAGTTATAATTATATATCCAATAATCCAAAGAGGGCCTCACACTTATATATTTCTCCTCTATGTGTGGGAAAGTGTGTATAAAAAGGTTTAATATACTATATGAAGATGTATGGATTAATCTAACTTATAATTTGACAAATATCACTCATGGGTTTCTCTTTGAATAATTTAGACCTATAATATGATTGATTATATGTTTGGTATGAAAATAGGGATGAATAGAGTGCTTATGCAATTGATTGATCTAACTTTAGTAGGTGTTTTCTTGGTATTTTCTAGATGAATAATGAGAAGGATTAGACATCTATTTATAACACACATTTTAAAAATATATCATGGTAGGGTTCAATAAGACAAAAAGGCCAACCTGTAGGTTTTGAAACATTTATAATTTTAATGAATTTTGGTAGTTAGACACAAGATAAGGAGTTGGACACTAATGTTTATTATAATGTCCCTATGTGGCCAATATTATCTAGAGGGATAAAAAAATAGGTATTGAGCTAAAACTAATAGTGAAGGATTTTTATCAAGTTTTAAACTTTTTGTGTAGTATAGGAGACCTGGGTAATAAGAATGATATGGATTGGAATAAAACAAAACCATTTAGGCATGATGAGATACTACATGTGATATTTTCAACAAATTTTAGGTTTATAACTAAAGTGTAGAGCCCTTATTTATATTTGTAAAAATGTACAATATTGAGATGCTATAAATATTTAGTTTTAGTATCTACATTTCCCCCTTTAATTGAGTAATACACAAGGATGAAATTACTAAATTAAAGTAAAGAAATGCATACATGAGTGTGTATAACACACATTACCTTTTCTTAAACCCACTTGGAATGCTTTGATGGTGTATGACCTATAACCTAGAGCATGTTACAATATAAATCAATGCATATAATATGAAATGTGACATATTTGAAATGATTGAAAAGAAAGAGAGCAAGGAATAAGTACACCTATGTGTTGATGCAACCATGTTGTCTTTTGATGCTTTAACTTGCTAAATATGCTTACTTATGAATATTTAGAGATGGAAAAGGTTCAAAATTAAACCTTAAATATTTTAAAGAGGTATATTAGAAGGTATTAGGCCCCTAATCTGGTGTAAGGATGGGTTGTGACATGACCATTAAGATCATTATATCTGAACTGCACAACTCAAGTGTGCATATATAATCTAGTGAGTGTGAGTGATTTAATAAACTCATCTTATAAATATAGTGATATTAGATGCTTTAATCACTCCAATATATAAATATTTTTAGGTTGATTCAATCACTTCAACCTATAGACTGAGCTAACTATTGAAATGGAAAAGGCTCGATAACAATACATCCTAGTGTAATCAATGTGTCCTGGTGAGTAGTATTATTGGCAAGTTTTAAAATATTTGGTGCCATAGCATGGCATACATAACTATAATATATGTAATATAGATTGAGTGTGTCATAAATATAAAACACATTATTTCAAATCTATGCAAAAATTACTGCAATGTTTAGGATTATAACCCAAGTGTATATCTGAATCATGGAACTAAACTGGAGATTGTACAAGCATGGAGGTCATGTTTTTATGACATTCACCCACTATAGTCTATACATATTGATTAAGTTTATAATTTTGGAAGCCATGTTTTTATAACATGCCCCCACTAAAATATATAAACTAAGAATGTGCATTTGTGGAGGTCATGTTTTTATGGCATGCCCCCATTGAAATCTTAAACTATGAAAAATGTTTAGGTAATTATTATATAACATACCCTCAATGATATACCCCCATTTTGAGTTTATGTAAATATAAAATGGTTGCTACCTCACATAAAAATTATAAGGTTATTTTATAATCTGTGTATGAATCATGTAACACATAGGGGTAACATGTCAAAGTAGATAAATAGATTAGGTTTGCATTATGCGATCACATAAATTCATGAAGATGAATGATATATATCATGGTGATGTATAGAGAGTAACAAAAAAAATCTCAACAAACAATCAAGCACACACACAATATCACTCAATGTAATGTAAATTAATGGTCTAAGGAGACCTTATACATGGGGCATGCTCAAATGACACAAAATAAAAATGAATGACATATATAAATGTCTAATCACAATGGAATGACATAATAAAATGTATAATCATTAAACAATGGAATAAGGTCTAAAATCAAGGAACATATTTAAATGTTTTATAATAAATACAATAGCAGTCAATGTAATACACTCAAATAAGTGAAAAATAGATGAAACATAAATAACCAACATAATCATATTATACTAGTCCTTGCATATATGTATTATAATTTTTTTTATGTATTATGACATATCAAGTACAATATGAAATTTATAAACATGGATATAGACATGTGTTATCAATATAAGCTCAAACATGATAATTTATAAATTATCATAAAGGATATGCAACTTATATCAATCATGATATAAAAAGTAAATGCCCCCAAACATACTATACAACTTGAGTAGAGGAAAGGACCAACATCTAGAAGTGCATAGATCATGTGTTTGGGTATGTTTGTACCACACTTAAATATGTATGAAACACATGTTTATATAAGGATAAAATAATATGTTATCTACTAACATAAATCAAATAACATAGATTCCAAAGAGCCAATAAATTTTTGAAATGTTGAATATTTTTGAATTTATTTGAATATTTTTGTATTTTTTAATATTTGAACTTTTTGGTTTTTTTAAAATGTGTGAAAGGAAAAGGATATCCTATTATCCCATCCAAGGGATGCTCATAGGTATTTACAAGCTTAGAATATGGTATATGAAACTGGTGGTACTACCAAGGAGCATGCATAGGTGTCATATTTGGATATTGAAGAATCTATGGTATCATAAGTACATGTGTAATAAGACTCTTTGGTCTTAAATAAATAATATAATGATTATGGGTTAGAGAAACCCATATCTTAGTTTTATGTGTTTTCTTTTGAATAGTTATAATTAGAACATGCTTAGTTTATCTAGGTAATTGAGTATGTTGTGTAGGAGTAAATAAAGAATCTATGGAATCCACTATGTGTCTCTGGTGTAAAGGCCTCTCAATTATGGATTATATAGGAAAGGGGTTTGCATGTTGCTTACCCTTTCATGGAGGATTTATCTTATTATATTTGATAATTATCTATCTAGGAATAAACTTCTCTTGTTAAAGTGGATGTTCATATGGAATTTTGAAAATTGTGATTACCATGTTGGTATGAATGTATTTAATACACCCATGCACTATGGAAGGTACTACATAGATTTTATGTGTATTTATTTAGATAATTTAGTTTTATTTATGTAATATTTTTTAAATATGTTATTTTCTCATGTGTGAGGTATTGATAGTTGTTTATTTAGTTCAATTTAGTGATAATCGAGTCAATCATTGTACACAATAGAATCTAATTGAGAATAAAAATGCCCAACTATTATGATCATGTGGTAAATTATTTCTTGATCTTGGTCCTAACACTATAACTAGTGTATATGTAGGAGTATCAAGTGTATCAGTCTAATCTATATATTTTCATTTTAGTTTTGGTACCCAAATATGTTTTGTAGATATGCGAGTAGGCTCTATCAAAATTGAATCCATGTCTTTTACACATGTCCCTATAGTGATATTTCAATCAAACAATGATTCTTTGTTAGGATTAGTGTGGGAAAAATTGGTCATAGTAGAAGGTACACTATGAGGACTTATTATAATGGTTTATTTATGTGAAGGTTGATATACCACACATTTGTAAAAAATAATGGAATGGGATGTCTCAACCCTCTTTGAATGACATATAAAATAATATAAGGAAATAGACCTTGATGTGTCTTTCCAAAATGAAATGATCCCTCAATCTACAAGTTATGAAATATTTTATCTTAATTTGAAACAATCATTATCATAATTTCTGTTAATACCATGGTAAGTTCAAAAGGATTATCATTTCACTTTTTAAAATCTATGTGGTGGGTGGTATTAGTTTTGAGGAAGCGTAATCAATAATTTATCCAATAGTGTATGAAGTATATCATGTGGTCTATCTCTTCATTGATTAAACTAATGTCATTGCCTCTTAGTAGAGGCATAGATTTCAAATTTAGGAGGTATTTTGTATGTAGATTCCTTTCCTTGATATAAAACTTTTACTACATGTTTTATAGTATATAGTACCAGTTTAAAATAAGGTACTTGAGGTGGCTCATGATCCTCTTTTTTTTTGCTCCATTTTGTAGGATTTTGTTGTTATATATTTGCCTTTAGATGAATAAATAGGTGATTTAATACTGGTATTTGTTAGGGCACATGCATATTTATACACATCCCCATATAAAGTATCAAAATAAGTAAAGTGCTTGTGCAATTATCTTTCTCTAAGTGGAGAAAGAATACACCTACAAAATATGAATTGTACTTCTAAATTTGAGGGGCTCTAGTTCAAGGAATATAATACATCCTTGAATTTGATAGCATAATCTTGAATATATTCATCCTTATTTTGAGTTAAGGATTATAAATGATATAATGGTAGCTTTGGTAACTCATGCTTATGGAAATTAGATAAGAATACATCTTCAAGTTTTTTAAAGGTTGGCAAGGAACCATTTGGAAGGCTATAGAACCAATCTATGGATTCTTGACTTAAACTTATATGTAAAGCTATAAGTAATAGGGAATCAATATTTATGCCAATGGTCAAAAGAGTTTTTATATTATCTCAAATGACTAGTAGGATTTCCTTAACCATCGAAAGGAAAAAACATAGGCATGAAAAAATTAGAAGGATAAGGATAGTCAAAAACATCCTATGTAATGGGTTGACCCTTTAAGATCTTATCATTAAAAGTAGCCTCATGGGAAGACCCTTAAAACTTAAGGATATTCATTTGATGTTGAAGGTCTCTTAAAATAATTATCATAGATAGTATGCCACTAGGGAAAATTAATAAATAGGTTGAAGAGGTGAATATAGGTTGTAATTTATCATCCATGTAAAACATAGGAATAATAGGTTCTTTAACATCAACCTTTCCTTATAGGGTAATATCATCACGTGGTTTGGAAAAATTAGGTATATGAACATCCATGTTATGTGATGATTCAAGAAAGATCATATCAATTTGGATGCCATGAAGGTTAATACCACTATCTTGGTGATGTGTTAGACTATTTACAATTTCAAAACATACAATAATAGGGGATGTGACTTCATTTTCTTTATTTAAGATTGACACATGATTTTGAGAATAAAATGTAAAATAGGTATAAGGGAGAACATTTTATTCTTCATTTTTAACATCATTATAGGAAGGGAAAATTTAATTTTCACTTTCATTTTTGAACTCAAATAATTAAGGTATAGAAGATACAATGCTACTTTCTATTTTTAGCACATCATTATCATATGATAAATAAAAAAATTGTATAACTAGATTATGATTTTTGATATGCAACATTATTATTTTGATTTTATTTTTATGTTATGCAATTTTGAAGAGAGATGTAGAAAATGTTTTTGACAATCTAGGCATATTATCAAACATTGCATTTCCAATGAGAGGTTCTTTGGGATTTATATTTTCATTTTATTCTTTCCAACCTAATAAGATATTGGGAGAAGTAGTACATGCGTGTGTATCATTAATATATAGATAAAGAGGGGTATTTTCACCATTTTCATTTGAATGATCTAAACAAGAAATAATATTTTCAACGTTATCAATGTTGTGTAAAGAAGGAAAACATCCACCCTTTATAACATGTTCATCATTAAGTAGAGATGAAATGCATTCAAATATGGTTTCATTTATTGAAGATGATAAGTTTATACTTTCAACATCATGAATGATAATTTATTTCATGTTAATTGTATCATATTTAATGTTATGTAGAATAAATGGTATACTTGATTTTCATTTAAAAAAATCATCATTAGATTTTAAATCATGTGATTTAGTAGGGGTTGGATTATTTATTTCCTCATAAAAATAATTATAATTGTGATGGATTCTAAAATAGAGCATGTTATTAACCCCCATCTTACAGTGGATTCCTCCCATCAAAAGTTGGTTGAGATTACTGAGGACAAGGTTGAGGATGGGGAAGATTATGAAGAAGAGCTAGTTAGCAAAGAGGTTTTATCCATTGCAAATAAGCCTAGTGATTTGAAAACCCCCAACTATGATATGAGAAGAAAAATGGGTAGGAAATTAGAAGCTAAAATGTTAAAACTCAAGGCTCAGAACTCCATTTATGGAGGCATGCAATGGACTATGGAATCATTACTTTCTAGTAGAAGCAGGCATATGTTGTTAGCTAAGGGCTGATTTTTGTGGTTTAATGTTGGAGATGTAGCTTAGTAAATTTCTCTTGGATTTTTTGTTTTCATATATCTCATTTTTTGGTTGGTGGTTTTGCCCTTATTGGTTTCTATGTGTGGTCGGTGTTCCTGGTGCATTGGTTTTCTCAAAATTTTCTTGTTTTTTTAGTTGCTTTTGTTTTCTTCTATGGCATTTTTATGAGGACTAGGCCCTCGATTTGTGCTCCAAAAATGGTTAAATTTCTAGTCAAAAACTTAATGGTTTTAGCTCTGGTTAAAGTTCTGTATCTATCCAAAAAAATAATAAGGGGAATGCTAAGTCATACTATGATATTGGAAATTTGTATTAAGACTTACACTTTTATTATTAGTATTTTCATTATCATATTTATGAGAAAAGGAAGATGTTTGGGAACATTGGTGGTTTGTCATAAGATCCTCATAAGCAATGTATTGATCATTAGAAATATCAAACAATAGATCCAAATGATGATACCTCCTAGGGATTTCATGATGAGTATACATTCTAAGGGTTGTAATCATAAACATGACCAATGAAATGAACACAAGACCTAGGGAAATAATGGGAACAAACATTGATTATAGTATGCCCAAGAAACAAATCAAATCTAAAAAATAGATATAGTAGTTTGAAATAATTTGAAAAAAATATAGTTTGTATAAGGATAAACCCTAAAATAATCTAGGGTTTGGTTCTAATAAATACAAAGGTCAGGTTCATTAGAATGTTTTATCCCTAAATTTAAAAATGGTGTGGATAAGGTTAATAATATATAAATAGTTCAATCATAAGGGTGATAATCTAATCTATAGCAAGACGATTAATAAAAAAACTCAAATAAATAATATTTCAAATTTATACAACTAAGATTTATAAAAATAGTAAAGTATAACTATTGAAAGATATTACCATAAATAAGAAACAATGGTAATTATATGGTTTATTGTGTGTAGGTAAATCTAGACTAAAAATAACTGCAAAATATGTAGCATTGGTATTATGAATCAATCATCAAATTTTGGAAATTGCACTTCTATGGTTATAAACACTATCGTTTGATCTAAACACTACCATTAATACTCGTGTATAACTATGACACATGTACAATATGGAATAATTATTAGATCTAGATGTGACCAACTTTGTTTTTATATGTTTTTTATTTATTTTCTATTGGTGTATTAAAATATAGGATACAATTTATCATTATTTGTTGATTGATCAAACCCTGGCTCTTGACCCTTATTCACCTTTAAAATGATTTTTCTAAAAATGGGTTAGTGGACTCATAGTTTTGATATACCCCAAAGACCCATCTATTAGTGGGTGCTACCTATATAGTCAATACTCCAATGAGGACCTAAGACTTATGTTTTTCTCCCCTATGTGTGGGAAAGTGTGTGCAGAAAGGTGCAATATACTATATGAAGATGAATGCAGTGATCTAGATTTTAATTTAACAACTATCACTCATTGGATTCTCTTTGAATGATTCATATCTATAATATGATTAATCTTATGTGTAGTCATATAAAATGCAAAAGTTGGTAACTTGAGTGTGGCTAATGACACCCAACCCATAGTTCCATTATAATTACTCCCATGACCCTCATAGGCACCTTTTTTGCTAATTCCCAATCATGCATAGGATTTCAAGACCTCATTCTAGCTTATCTAGGACCCTTTTTCCATGATTATTCCATCCCCCTAGGTCCCATACCCTTAGGACAATAACACCCAACTTGGAATACAACACTAGACCCTATGGTGTCCCATTTTTGGTGCTATTGTCCAAGTTCATTTTTGGTCCCAATAATCAAATTCTTCTAGTTCCCCATCCTTCTCCTTGTTGGCCTAATACGAGTACATTCAACCCCTGACCAATAGATCCCCATATAATCCCATTCAAAGATTATTTGGAAAGGGTTAGCAAATATCACTAAGCAAGCAAGAATACAAGCAAGACTATTCAAACAATCTTCCCTATTCTCTACATACAACTAACCAATACATTCATAAGCTCATTCAAATCCTTACACTAGCCCCTAGCCACCTCAAGGATATCCAGTTTTAGCATTTATTGCATTTTGATATCACAATTACACTAAGCACTTTCAAAGGGAGAACTACATATGGCTTGATCCCTCATTGGAGCATTGGTATGTAGGCAATGTGCCCATACATGAGGTGTGAATCACGTCTAGTGTATATTACACACAATAACACCTCTTTTTTCTCAAATTCCTATTCAAGATTATTGGAGACTTAGGATTGAAGATAAATCAGCTCTACAAGGAGCTCTGTTGAGAGTTAAGCTTCAAAATTTCATAGGCAGGGTCATATAGGTGTGGCAAACAAAACCCATAAATTTTAGACCTATATGACTAGTTTGGAAAATAGCAGTAGGAACAAGACTATAGTATCAGACCTCAAAGTGTCTTATTTTTGATTCTCCTATCCTTTCATTGAATGAAATCTAAATCCAAGTTCCTGATATTGTCCCAATCGTACATAGTCAATATCAACCTTCATCTCAGTCAAATCAACACAATTATAAGATAAGTTATACTTGTCTCTATTCACTTGCTATTTTTAGAATGTCTAAACAACAATCAAAATTAAAAAATTAGTAGGTTAATTATGACATAATTATTGACTGATTTACTTTACTCGGACTTTTAACTAAATAGGAATAAAAACCCCAATTATTCCCACAAAGATTAATACATTTGGTGAACCTGACTTACTTCATTTGTGCATAAAAAACCATAAAAACTCTAGGGTAAATTTTCTACTAATTTTTCATCTATATTTT
This sequence comes from Torreya grandis, assembly GCA_037957365.1. Lineage (NCBI taxonomy): Eukaryota > Viridiplantae > Streptophyta > Pinopsida > Cupressales > Taxaceae > Torreya > Torreya grandis. Next base: position 133,063 of record JARHVA010004826.1, on the reverse strand, counting down.
TGATTTTTTACCTGCATAATAAAACCATAAATTAGCATTAAATTTTAAAATTTCATAGTAATTTGAAAATATTTTTCTTTCAAACCCTAGTTGCCCACACTAGGTTCCAATAATTTTTCAATCATTTTCTAAATTTTTACTAGCATATTTAAATCAAAAAAGCCATTCCAAATTCAAATTTTCATAGTAATTCTCAAAAATATATTATTTTTCAAAACCTTAATTGCATTTACTAGATCCTATTAAATCACTAATTTTCTAATAAATTTCTAATTTTTTACTTGCATATCTAACTCAAAAATCCACTTTCAATTTCAAAATTTCATAGTAATTTGTCAAAATTATCATCTTTTAATCCCTGGATGCATACACTAGGTCCTATTTCTTGTGAGATATTACCTTACATTCTAAAAAATTAGATTTCAAAAATGGGTTTCACTTATTTATAATTATTTCTTGCATTTCTTGCACAAAATAAGGAAACCATTAGTGGTCCTATCATGTACATGAATGATGAATTTTATCGCATGTTAATACAAAGCATTATTATTTTCATTTCATGGATATGTTTCATAATATGGGATGATGTTAAGAAATTTATTATTAAACATGCTAATATATCTTTTTCATTACCTCCCTTAGAGCCTCTATCTCATTCCAAGTCATGTTGCATGGTTCATTTCACTCTTCCCTAGGTCACTACCCATCACTAGAGAGCCTAGTTAACACCCTTTATACCTCCACTACATTGACATATTGATTATATTTTCTCTCCTCATGTAGTTAATACTATCCATATATAGATAGTAGATAATGCGATTAAAGTTATTACTTGACATTCCAACATGCCTCCTCCACCTAGTCAGGAGCCCCACCAACCTCCTATTCTTTCCCATCCAAGGCCCAATCTACCTACATAGGTAGATCTACACAAAGCATATGATATTGTTGACCAGTTGAGAAATACTCCAACTAATATTTCCATGTTAGAACGGCTTTAGAAAGCCAATGTATTTAAGGACATTCTTTATTAGGCACTCACTTAGATTTCTATGCCCATTGATTTAGAGCCTTTTTATTTTGCATCAGTGGTTAACAAACTAAAAAATATAGAAGATTCTATTACTTTTGATCTTACTAAGATCCCATTTCAAATAGTTATTGATCAAAATTTACCACTATTCATACAAGCTCAAGTCAAAACCAAAATAGTTAAGAGAGTTCTAGTTGATAGTGGTTCTAGACTTAATTTATGTAATATTACATTCTTATAAACCATGGGCATATATATGGCATCCATGCACAAATAATATAAAAGCATTAGAGGGTTTGATGATATAACATGATAGACATTAGGAATAATTACTTTGGATATCATAGTAGGACCCAAAACCCTCTCTACACAGTTCTAGGTCATATCAGGTCCTCTTCATTATAATCTTTTACTTGAACAACCCTGGATACATGTTATGGGGGAAGTCCCTTCTACTCTTCATCAATGTGTTAAGTTTCTTCATGAAGGATACCTTTACACATATTCAATAGATAACCAACCATTCAGATATTATCAAACTATAGAGTCATCTTGACTATTTTACTAGATGGGACACCTCATATCATAGTTAAAATACCACCTAATTGCATTTCTATTGATTAGATACATACATATGAGGTTGGAGAGACTAGCACTTCTCACACTCCACTTACAGTTGTGTCTTCAACTCCATCTATTCAACCAATCACAATAGCTTCAACTATTCTAGCTATTCTATCAGTCATGATTCTTACACCTATTATAATTATACATTCACTGACAGTAGTTCTAGTAGTACTAGTTAAAATAAATAAATAAATAAATAAATAAATAAATAAATATATATATATATATAGTTACTCCATTAGTTACAAACACTCTCACAACATTGTTATCTACTACTACTATAGTTGATGAGACTCCCATATCATACTTACTCCTTGTGGTAAATTTTGAGTTACCATATGTACAGGATGTTGATACAGATTCTCAAGCTTCTTTAGCTGATGATACAACACCCACACTCATAGATGACTATTTATGTGGGTTGATTTTTACACCAGTAGGCACAAGACAGTACCGAGGTGACTCTAGATCTCTCATTACACATCCTACATCACTTCTATAATCTCACACTACACTCATATGATATACTCCATGTTTACGACCACATATAGATCACTTGGAACATATATTTCACATGGTTATCTATATGGATATAGAGTAAGTCATTTATATTCAAACAAGTAGCACATAACATCAACCATATATTATGTTACAAATTTTACTTGATCATGGATTAATCACCTTACCTATAGTGTAACATAGATCTATTAGCAGATTATCACAACAAAATGGTCACTCATTTTGTCTTTTTCATAATATCACAATTCATGACAAAAACTCATCTACAACTTTATATAAGAGATTAGATAAACTATAGGTTCATGGTATTATTTAGATTAAAACACCATCAACACTGGCTTCTTCACTTCCATCAAAGCAATCTACTACTAGAAGTAAATGTCCTAGAGAAGAATCAATATCTCCATCACCAAAGCAACCTTCAGTTCACCTTCAACATGATGACACCATATACATAGCTTCTATAACATATGATAATACTTATGATGATGATATTAGGGCATTTGATGATGACCATGATTCCTTCCTCCCTATCCATCTCTAGCTAGCTCCATCCTTGGACCCTTTACCCCTTCTAGCCTACCTTTTATTCATATGTTTGTATATATTCTCATTATGATTACTTGTACATAATTTTCTCAGTATTACATGTACATAGTTTTTTATGCTTGATTGTACATAGTTCCTTTTCAATTTATTATACACAGTCTTTTTATGATTGATTGTACATAGCTCAAAACTTTCAAAATTCAAAAATAATACAAAATTTCAAAATATAAAAACATTCAAATACATTCAAAAACAACAAAAATATTTGAATTATATGCATCATCCATGATTTACATTGTTATACTATGCTATACTTACATTTTATATTCGATGCTTATTATTTGTCAATTTATCTACATTACCATGCTTCACTTGATTTTATTTGAGTGTGTGTATTGACATCCATATCCTTGACTGATTCACTCTACCCATTGAGGGGGCATCCTAATTCTACATTCGAGACACACATCGATATACTTACCTAATGAGGGCATCTTTTACATGACTATACCATCTTGGTTGTCATTCCTACACCATACACTCTAGTTATCATGTTCATATACATTATTTACTAGCTTACATAGATTACTCTGTCGACACTCACTAGTATATAACACTTGTGTATATTTTATCATATACCTAGTCTTGTACTAACATGCTTTACATACTTTCCCTTTTGATTTGATTAACTAGATCACGATTGTATTTCTAGTTCTTACATGCTTTATTTTCTTGCTTAGTATTAGATTAATTTGATTGCATTTTCCTATTCCTATTTGTCTCTTATATGTGCCTTAGGACATTTTCCAATGTCCTTCACTTCTATTCATGTGTGTGCCTTTGTACATTTACCAATGTCCCTTGTTTGTACTCTTTTATGTGCTTGTTTCAATTGTATGTGTATGCGGCATTCAAACATGCCTTATATGTTTGATTTATATATTGAGTGACATGTGCCTATGTCCCTTATTTGCTTGGCCCCTTGGCCATATTTTGCTTGCTTCTTTATTCTTACCTTATGTGCTTGTTACTCGATTACTTTCTGATTATTTGTAATGCCATGATCCCAATCATGCATTATCTTTATTTCTTGGATGCCATGATGGACATCATGCTCCATCCCTCTATGAAAACTAATAACTAACAACTAACCAAACTTCTCATTCCAGTTCTAGTTTAGTATATTGCATTACATGGTTGTATCTATCTAGGCATACCCCTATTGATCTAACAATCTCTCAATGAAAACCATGCCATATCTTAAGATATCTTGTTGATTATCATTGCTATATCATGTATCTTTGCAACATATCACACTTACACACATATTTTTTTTTAGGGTAGTCATTGTAGGGTCTTCATTCCCACCCTTAAAAGAGGGGGAAACAAACATGGGTTTATCATAGAGATCAAAAATCTTTATAGTAAAAAATCTAGCTTTTAGAACAACTCAAAACAATAATTAGAGGTCAAACCAAGTAGAACAGATAAGAAAAATAGTGACAATTCTAGCACAATTTTCAATTTCATTAAAGGACAACAACATCAAACATGGATAATATCACCAAACATTAGGGTGTTCTATTTTTGGTGCTCCTATCCAAATAGTAGAAAAACCAAATTTTCCAAAAATAGGTAGAAAAGTAGGTTTCACTACAATTTTGCACATTTAGACCAGTTCAAAATCAATAGTTTTGAGTATAGTTTTTCTCAAAGAATCTAGATATAAGGGGCATCATATATGTCATGATGGCTCTTAATTCCAATTTTAGATACAATAATTGGTATAACTTCTAAATTAGAATCCATGTTTCAGACACCAGTGATTGGGGGCAATGTGCATGACACATTTGTTTTTTTCTTTCTAATTTTAGCAATAAGTAGGCATTATCAATAGTTACATGCCTTATTCCATCTTTAGTGATTTGCATCATTTTGGAGTGGATTTCATAAATCCTAATCTCCACATTATTGAGTTCTCAAGTGGCTTCCATATAAGCTTAGTTTCCAATTTCAGAGTGGTTTTCATACAAGCCTAATCTCCATCTTTCAGAGTGGCCAAGAGTGGCCTAATTTTTAACATACATTTGGATATCCAATCCAATATTTTTAGATTAAAAATAATTTATAGGCTTTAGGATTCATCTCATTTAGCATACATTTCATACTAGTATCAGTTTATAGCTTCACTTCATGAGGCAATAATGGAGCCAAAGGACTAGCTAGCCTTTGTATTCTTGAACCACCTATTTAGAGGGATTGGAAACATAGTATAGAAATCAATTAACACACACATGATCATATAGCTTCAATTAGTAGGTGATGATGGATCCAAAAGTCTAGCCTTTGCATTCTTGAGCCACTCTTGGGGAATTGAGCACTCAACTTTGTTTATGATATTACTCTTGGTACAACACCTTCTAGCATTACTCAACATAATCCAACATCACTTAGCATCACAATAGGTTTTGTATTAGTTCATGTACCCAGTGAGGTTTATTCATTCCTTTCTCTTCCTCTCTCTCTTACCCAACTTTATATGCTCTTATTTTTAGATATAACATATCTAGTAAGAACTGATCCACTCTTTGTTTTTCTTGTAGATTCATACTTCATAGCATGCTCTCTCTATGCACACCTAACATCACAATAGATTCATGAATTTTACCCTTATAGGTAAGTTCAAGTATGCTTTCTATTTTTCCTTTATCCTAGTATTTTGCTTTGCTACATCACTAGAATAAAGAGGGGGAAAATATAGTCATATAAAATGTAAAAAATGGTAAATTGAGTGTGGATAATGACACCCAACCCATAATTCCCTCTTGCTTACTACCATGACCTCATAGGTACCTTTTTTTCTAATTTCTAGTCATTCTTAGGCTTTCAAGACCTCATTCCAGCTTAACTAGGACCATTTTTCCATGCTTATTCCATCCCCTCAAGTCCTGTACCCTCAATACAATAGTGCCCAACTTGGAGTATAGCACTAAACCCTAGGGTGTCCCTTTTTTAGTACTATTTTTCAAGTCCATTTTTGGCCCCAATGATCAAATTATTTTAATTTTCCATCTTTCTCCTTGTCAGCCTAATGTGAGCACATTCAACCTATGACCAATAGATCCCTATATAAGCCCATTCAAACATCATTTGGAGAGGGTTGGTAAATATCACTAAGGAAGCAATAATACAAGAAAGAATATTTAATAAATCTTCTTTATTCTCTATATACATCTAGCTAATACATTTACAATCTCATTCAAATCCTTACACCGTCCCCTAACCACCTCAAGCATATCCAATTTTAACATTTCTTACATTACCATATCATAATTGCACTAAATTTTTTCAAAGGGAGAAATACATATGGCTTGATCCCTCTTTGGAGTATTGGTATGTAGGTAGCATGCCCACACATGGGGTGTGAGCATGTCTAGTGCATCTTACACACACTAACTACTCTCTTTTCTCAGAGTCCTATTCAAGATTATTAGACTTAGGATCAAAGATAAATTAGCTCTACAAGGAGATCCATTGAGATTTAAGCTTTGAAATTTCATAGGCAAGGTCATACAAGAGTGGCAAATGAAACCTAAAAATCTCAAATTTTTATGACTAGCTTAGACAATAGTGGTAGGAACAAGACTATATCACTAGACCCTGAAGTGTCTTATTTTTGGTGTTCTTATCCTTTCACTGAATGAAATCTATATCTAGGTTCATAATATTGTCTTAGTCCTACATAGTCAATATCAACCTTCATCTCAGTTAGATCAACATAATTAAAAGCTAAGTTATATTTCTCTCTATCCACTTGCTATTTTTAGAAAGTCTAAACAACAATCAGAATTAACAAATCAATAGGTTAATTATGGCATAATTATTGACTAATGTAATTTACTTAGACTTTTAAATAAATAAGAATAAAAACCCTAATTATTCTTATAAAGGTTATATTACTATGCTTGATATGAAAATAATAATGATTATGAAATAATAGAGTGTTTAAGTAGTTAATTGATTTAGTTTTAGTAGTTGTTTGCTTGGTATTTTTTAGATGAATAATGAAAAGGATTATAATTGTATTTATACCACATCTTTTGAAAAATATATCACAATAGGATTCAATAAGATAAATAGGCCAAGCCATAGGTTTCTAAATATTTCTAATTTAGATGACTTTTGGCAACTAGACACTAGATAAGGATCTAGACACTAACACCAATGGTTGGTAGTATCCGATGGGATTTATCTATAGTATAGGATACATAGGTCATCATAATTATATGGATCAAACTAAGAAATAATATTTTAGACATATTGAGATGGTGCATACAAGCCTTTCAATAACATGGAGGTCTAGAACTGAAGGGTATATCCCTAATTTATATTTATCAAATGTAAAATATTAAGATGCTATAAATATTCAATTTTATTATATACAATATCATATAAATATGAGTTAACCCAATAAGAGATCAAGGATCAAAACCTATAACTTGTTAGATATTTCAACTATCTCTTGAGTCTAGGGGATACCCCTACAACATATGATCATTATGACCTAAAATATATACTATGAGTCATCCATAAATCAATATCAATCATAAATATATATAATATATTTAGAAATACTCATGAATCTTGGGTGGAATAATTTTTGTTTGAGTATTTGAATTATATTTATGAAGTAATGAAAATCTTTGAGAAGATTGAAATTGAGTGTGGAAAAGTGGATCTATATATCCATTTTCCCAAAAAGGAACTATAAATGTGGGATACTATGAAGAAAGATGTGGACAAATGTTAACAGACTAGCCTACATTTTTATCCAAGAAGCATGGACCTATCCAGAAAATCCCCTAAATCTATTCCTAATCTTGAGTTGTCATACTCCTATCTTATCCCAATTTTCACTATCCAAAATCAATTACAATCAACAAAAAAAGAGAAAAGTCAAGTATATATTGTTTATTTTTATTTAATTTTTTGTAATCATATACCACTTTATAAATTCAATAATCAATTCAATCTTTACATTTATATTTATGCTTAAATGTCATATATTACAATCTAAATAGATCTACCAAGTCTTATACCTATTAAATAATATTTATTTGTTAAAAAAAAAATAACATAGAACAACTACAAAATATTGAGATTTTGAATATGTCAATGAAGAATTAAATGAGAATAAAAATATAGGTGATGATAAGCTCAATAAACCTTGTTGTTATATGTGGGATATTCATTGTAAATTATCCAAAGAAGATGGATCTTAACTGTACTCAATTAATGAGCTAAAATACCATCAAGGAAATGATATTCAAGGAGGGAAATTTTCATATAACTATAATGAAAAATATTAGTGAGAATAATACCACCTTGGAAGAATTAAATAGTGTCAGGGGAACCCACAGAACAATAAACATGCTCTAATCCCTACTTAGTCAGGATCTTGCTCTACCAATTAGAGCACATATGATTACTTCACGTATTAGCAACTAAACATGGAATTTAACCAGAATCAATAAGTAACTAGAAATATGAAACAACACAGGAATTGAGAGACAATACACAATTGTATTAATAATCACTCAGAAGAATATACAATAAAGAAGATGCCACTTCTTCCACCTCAAAGGTTCACCACACCTCAAGACCTTCTTCCCTCTCTCTCTTGGTCACAACAATCAACTCCAATATAGAATTGATGTTCACCTCTCCAACCAGTCAGTAACACGCTGCCAGTTCACCAAGTACACAACCATACTCCAAGTAGATCTCCTACTCTCTGCTGCTACCTGCAAATCACTAGACCTTACTCACCATTGTAGATCTCCTATAGAAAGTCATGCCCACATGCTGACCAAGATCATACACACATGAAGAACCCTTTTGATTCTCCAATCCAGTACCCACCTTGGTACTATGGCACTAGGAGGAACGCACCATTACTCTCTTCTCTCTAAAGGAGCTTATTGCTCTCTTACTCACTAGCTACAAGTTTACAATACAGCCCATGAGTCCATATATAGATCTCATGCTTACAATAATTAGACTAACCTAATTACAATAATTAGACACGCAACTAAAGACTACAACTAGCCTTTGACATGCAAACAAATAGTCTCAAAATAGGCTCTCCTGGATTCATCATGCAAACTACCTGTTCTCGCACAGGCTGCCGACGTCGGCTCCTCCATGACTGATGTCGGCCGACTGGTGACCAATGCCGGTTGCTTCCTCTTTGCTATCTGACTGACGTCGGTTGATTAGACCGATGCCAGTTTCCCTGCAACTGATTCTATAACTCCCCATAACTCAGCATCCTCTGTAACTTCTCCTGTTTGCATCTTGGTAAAGCTTTTAGCTCCACAACCTAACAATCTCCCACTTGGAGATAAATAGCTACACCTGTACCTATCCCTATACATCCTGGCTTATATTCCTCTTCAAGATCAATCCTGAAGACCAACCACCACACGCTCTGTGATGCTACCCTTGTCATTCAAGTAACCTGCCACATCTGAACCTACATATCCATGTAGTGAAGAAATTGACCCTGCATAACAAGAATCCCTGCTGCTAGTCCCACTGAATTGCCCTCCAATACTCCTTCCCTGAATTGGCTCCAAACTTTCTGACAACCCCCACTACTTGGGAAAATAACTCAGGTCTACACTAGACCTCATGTGATTTCGAACCTTGTTTCAAGATAAGCTTGAACTGTCTAGCCCTTGGTGTGCTTTCTGATTCTACAACCTACATCATGAACCCTGCCAACACCGTCTTCACATCAACTCCCACTGGAGATCAAATCTCCATGTCTCTTATGCCAAAGAATTTCACTGCTCCAAATTCTTCATGACACACCTCTGAACTAACCTTACCTTTAGCTCAACAAATCCCTGTATGTACAAACCTGCTAGCAAATCACCCACATATAGTAACAAGATGATGTTGCAACCATCATCTACCTGGTAAGATAAACACAATAGTTACACTGACATTGACTGAAGCCATGCTTAGTCATCCACTTGTCAAACCTAGTACCACTGTCCTGCAGCTTCCTCAAGACCATATGCCTTGGCCTTCTGTCTCATGTATCCATCCACTCTCTTCTTTAACTTGGGAATCCATTTCATCTCTTAGTGCTTCCTTCTAGCTGAAAACTCTACCAATAAATACCTATTTGGTTCTTCTCCAAGGACTCACACTCCTCATCCATGCCAAGCTCCCACTGTATCTGGACTCTACCTGCATTGCCTCTTCCATCTTCCTGGTTCTTGACTATCAAAAAAGCAATATAAAGAAGGTGAATAATGAATATGAGGTTCACTTACCCTTTTTGACCTCGACATGAGCATTTGAGACTTGTTGTCTGCCCACTATTCGTACTAGTGACCGATCTCGACCATCTCCCAGTTTGTTCCCGACCGATGTCGGCTTCCTGTACTAAACCTGACTGCCGACATCATTTCCCTAGTCGATGCCGGTGTCCCTCCTATCGATGTCAGTTTATTCATGACTGACGTTGGTCTTCCTATTGTCGATGTTGATTACTATCTGACTGACGTTGGTACCTGTGTTTGTCTGTGAGTGATAACTTTTTACCCGTGATCTCTCCATGGATCAAAATATTAATCAAATCAACCCTACTCTACTCAAAATAATATAGTTTCCTCACCTGATCTCTGTTCATCATCTCCTCCATGAAAACCAAGGCTTTCCAGTTCTTTAGCTTGTCAAAAACATCTGACTTCTACTTCAAAACCTGCATTCTCCTTCTACATATGTGACTAAGCCTATGAAGCCACATCTCTGCAACAGAAGGTGAATCAAAAATATAAGTAGATAGATAAAGGATACCTACTTTCTTACCACCATCTAATTCAAGTGTATCCACTGTGAGAGTTATAGTGCATCTCTCATCACCCAAATTTCCTAAATAAATTAGACTCATCTCCAAGACTGGTACCTGCATGACTTCCTTCAACCACTGTGTGTCATCCACCTACAATTTCAGCTTCACTTCCCCTTCGTCAATCATCTGACAAGGCTCTCCAACCCCTAAATAAATCTCTCCAAAGTCTCCACAGACATACCCATGAAAAGATGCTCTATTTTGAGCTGCATGGAAAGAGGCAAAAGAATCTGTAAATAAAGATTCCACTTTATCCAAAACATCCTGTGTAATATCACCTGCATCATATGCTTCCACAAGCTGATCTGCTACCAACCAATAATCTCTTTTTACCTGCTCTTTCTTTCCATCAATCAGACCATTCATGTTATTCAGTTTCTCCATTCGTAGCTTACTTTCTTCTACCATTGCTATACTCCCACTCAATCTAAAACCCCTGTGAGTGACCTGTAATCAACAAACATTACCAGATCTAAAACCACCTATTAGTCAACCCAACCAAAAGCTCTGATACCACTTGTTGGTATCAGCTCTTGAACCTACAACCAAGGCTCTGATACCACTTGTCAGAGGAACCCATAGAACAATAAACATGCTCTAATCCCTACTTAGTCAGGATCTTGCTCTACCAATTAGAGCACATATGATTACTTCTCGTATTAGCAACTAAACACGGAATTTAACTAGAATCAATAAGTAACTAGAAATATGAAACAACACAGGAATTGAGAGACAATACACAATTGTATTAATAATCACTCAGAATATACAATAAAGAAGATGCCACTTCTTCTTCCACCTCAAAGGTTCACCACACCTCAAGACCTTCTTCCCTCTCTCTCTTGGTCACAACAATCAACTCCAATATAGAATTGATGTTCACCTCTCCAACCAGTCAGTAACACGCTACCAGTTCACCAAGTACACAACCATACTCCAAGTAGATCTCCTGCTCTCTGCTGCTACCTGCAAATCACTAGACCTTACTCACCATTGTAGATCTCCTATAGAAAGTCATGCCCACATCCTGACCAAGATCATACACACATGAAGAACCCTTCTGATTCTCCAATCCAGTAACCACCTTGGTACTGTGGCACTAGGAGGAATGCACCATTACTCTCGTCTCTCTAAGGAGCTTATTGCTCTCTTACTCACTAGCTACAAGTTTACAATACAGCCCATGAGTCCATATATAGATCTCATGCTTACAATAATTAGACTAACCTAATTACAATAATTAGACACGCAACTCAAGACTACAACTAGCCTTTGACATGCAAACAAACAGTCTCAAAATAGACTCTCCCAGATTCATCATGCAAACTGCCTGTTCTCGCACAGGCTGCCAACGTTGGCTCCTCCATGACCGATGTCGGCCGACTGGTGATCGATGCCAGTTGCTTCCTCTTTGCTATCTGACTGACGTCGGTTGATTAGACTAACGCTGGTTTCCCTGCAACTGATTCTGCAACTCCCCGCAACTCTGCATCCTCCGTAACTTCTCCTGTTTGCATCCTGGTGAAGCTTTTAGCTCCAAAACCTAACAAATGGGTAGCTTATATAATTATCTAAAACTCTTAACATCGTGATCATGATTATCGATAAAGGAGACTTCATAGTAGAATCTGTGAACAATATCTGAGTGATTAAGTTGTCTCAAGAAATTATCAAAGTTTAAAGCAAGTTAGCATAAAAAAATTAATAATTAGGTAGAGATCCTTCCCTTAGAAAATATCTTTAGGTATTTTTTAAATTTTATTCTATATATATTTCACTTTTATAATATCCTTATAGTGCAAATTATCTTTTGTAGTATTTTAATCATCTTATCAAAAATTGAAAAGTAAATACAAAATTAAACTAAGAATCTTGAAAAGAATAGTTATAATAATATGAATGATCATTAAATTCCCTCATAAAATTATAAATAGGATAAATGGATATTATAAAGGGGTTTTTTTTTTATGTTATTCTATTTTTTTTGAGAGGAAATGAAATGATGGTTTGTGTTTATTTGCATTAATAAATATAGAGATTTTTTAAAATAAATTTATGTATTAAAATCTCTCTGGTGATCTAACTTATACTTATTTTTATCATATCTATTTCTTACCTTTCAAATAATGAAATATTTTATTGTTGTACTGTCAAACCACATACAATTTCCTTTTTAGCATGCAAGGGATAAGATCTAATATTCCTTATTTATGCATGACCCTTCATTGCCCTCTCTTTTTATTTTTATTTTAAAGGTAAAAGAAATAAAACCTCAAAAAGTATTCTTAAACATATTTTTATGAAGGTTTTGAGTATGGAAGGAGTATAAGTCAGCTCTGAATTAATCTAAGAATGAAGCTAGTAATCATCCAATCTTGCATAAAATTATTAGTTATTAATTTAGTAGTGTTGTACATGTGATTGATGAAAATATATGAAATGAATAATTTCAAATTTATATTATAAATATATATTTTTTCTTTTTTAATAATTTAAATTAAAAAAACTTATTAGAATATGCAAAAAAATTACCAAAATAAATTATGACTCCACTTTTACACCATATTTTATTAACAAAACAAGCTAAATAAAGCCAATTACAAAGAACTTACATGAAAAAGCATGACAAGTGAAAGAAAGAAATATAAATATTATAAAACCTAATTTAACTAAAGTAGACTAATATTTATGAAATTAGACTCAAGATAACAAGTTTAACTCACTAATAAAAACATGCAAGATGCCTCTCCAACATATAATTGAAACATGCACACTAGACAAGCTAAGTGTCCCAAAAATTATATAAATATAGGACTTATTAATAAATATATTAATTTAGTTAAATAAGGTTTATAAAGTGTACCCCACCTCTTGGGGATGAATTGAAAGGATTTGAGATCAGTTCAGTACACATTCAATGAACTAGACTATAATTGACACTTCTATCTATTTTTAAGAAGTTCTTGAAAAGTGTTTATAAATAAAAAAGTAATTAATATAAGACATAAATAAATTAAATTACCCTCATAAACTAATAAAATTAAAATAATATTAATTCTAATATTTACAATCAAGTTCAGACATTGGTATCATATTGAACATTCCCACCTTTGATGCAAAGAGAAGAAATGCCTATCATCTCATTAAGTCTTTCATGAATATTTTTCCACAATAAATTGGTGAAAATATCATAAAATTTATCTTCACCTTACATACTCATTGAAAAAATGTTTTTCACTAACCAAATCTCTAAAAAAATGATTTTTGACTTCAATATGTTTGATTCTAGCATGAAAAATTGGATTCTTAAATAATTGTATTTCCCCATTGTTATCATAATTTTTTTATAGTGTCTCAAGTTGAGCCTCTATGAAATAAACTAAGAGTATTATCAGCCTTAATACTTGTATTAAATTTTATTTTAGGTTTCATATTCATATTTATTAGAGGATAATTCAATTATAGCTTCTTTCTTTGATGACCATAAAACCATCCCACTTCCCAATGTGAAGTAAGAACCTAAAGTTGACTTCCTGTCATCAAGAGATTCTACCCAATATAAATATGTGTATCTAATTATATATATTAAAATTTATAGTCTAAAATTAATATGATGATTACAAGTCTATTTTACATATCTCAAAATTATTTTCATTATTTGCAAATGTTTGAGTGATGAATTTCCCATAAATCTAAAAACTAGTAAAACACCATAACTAATATCAGGTATTATCATAGTGAGATACATCAATCCTCTCACCATTTTCCTAAAATTATTTTCATAAGTTGAATGAATCTCATCCTTTTTTATTATATTTTCTCCACTTACAATTGGAGTGTCTATGGGCTTAGAATTTTGAATATTGTGCTTCTTTAACATGCCCTGGACATATTTAGATTGAAAAATGAATACTTCATATTTATTTTGATGGAATTACATGACAAAAAAGTAATTCATAAGTGAAATATTATTAATCTATAATTATAATTTCATAGCTTCTTTGAAGCTATTCTACATCTCTATAGAACTATCTATAAATACCGAGTCATATACATAGAGACAAACAGATGATACATTAGAACCAAATATTTATATTTAAAGATTTAGTTCATTTTGAATTTTTACAAATATTTGATCTGATAACTAACTGTAAAATCTTTAGTACAAATATATTGGAGCTTGATTTAGACCATAAAGATCCTTCTTCAATTTATATACCCAAAACTCTTTACCCTTTACCTCAAAACCTTATGGTTACCCCACTTATACTTCTTAAATCACTCCATTTATGAATTCACTTTTGAAATATATTTTATATATTTTTTTATAATTTATTATAATTTTAAAAAATTATTATTATTATAGTATCTTGACATGCCATATTTTCATAAGTTTCCTCATAGTCAACCCCATATGTTTGTGTAAACCCTTTTGCAACTAGTCTAGCTTTTAGCTTGTCATTTATACCATCACTCTTGAATTTGGTATTATATACCTACTTGGTTATAATGATATATTTATCAGATGGAGTATACATAATATTCTATTTATTATTCCTCTCAATTTAATCCATCTCAATTTTCATAACATTAACCTCTTATTTCTTTTGACTAGTTTCTACATAACTTCGAGGTTCACTAACCATAGATGATAATGAAAACATAGTATTTTAATAATAATAATCATCAAAAAAATTAATTTTTTAATTTTTAAGCCTTATTATCCTCCTCTCATAGTTATTATCTAATTTTTTTTTGTCTAGATGTGGATTCAACAAACTCTTATACTTACTTGGAGTTAATGAATATGGATGACTAGTCTCTTGAGAAGAGCTAGTATTGTTTCATGTTAAACTAAAAACATGTTTAAGAATTTTTAAGAAATAAAAATAAAATTTAAGATATTTACCCAATTAAATTATGATTTATATATCTATATGATCAGAATCACCATACATCTCATTTAAAAAAATATATACAATCCCTAAAAACAATTATAAATTTACTACTAGGATTATAAAAATTGTATGTTTTAACTTCATCACTATATCCTATGAAATTGTATTCAATAATCTTAAGATCAAGATTTGGAGAAAAATAAACATCCTTTATTTAACCCTTATCTTTAGTTTTTATTATTTTAATTTTTCCATTTACTTCAACTTGGATGGACTTTCCATCTCCCAATTACACTTTGATTTTGAAGGAATCATCTAGCTTATTGAAACTATCCTTGTGACTTATCATGTGATTTGAGCAACTTGAATCTAAGAGAAAATAATTACATCCTCTATTCTAAAAATACATGTGAGATAATAATCTAAATACTCTTTCTTGTCACTTAGTTTTGGTTGTTATGCCTTCTCTTCACCCTCTCAATTAGGTTGATTTTTAGTTGTTC
The DNA here is from genome assembly GCA_037957365.1 of Torreya grandis. Taxonomy (NCBI): domain Eukaryota; kingdom Viridiplantae; phylum Streptophyta; class Pinopsida; order Cupressales; family Taxaceae; genus Torreya; species Torreya grandis. The sequence goes on along the minus strand of JARHVA010004826.1, from coordinate 117,007 downwards.
ATATCCTAAAATAATTTATAAAGTGTCTTGTTTTTTAAAATAATGACATGATATTTATTAATTTTATCTATGAAGTTAGTTTTATATTCCCCCTTTGGATATTAATTTATTTAACTTGATTATAATTTTCATTTGTTTATTTGAGCTTTGAAATTATTGCCTTAGTTTCAAGTACATTTCTGGATCTATTAGATGTAGTTTATTCTTATCTTCATGGGACAAGAGATAACCTAGTAACTAATTAACACTTATAATTTACTTACACTCTTCAAGAGTGATCAAAATATGTATCCATTTTTGAGTTAAATATTTCAAAATTTTCCTTACTATAACCTTATCTTCTATGGTTTCCCCATAAACCCTCATTCTATGCATTATGTCCTTTATATTTATGCAATATTTTCAAATCCTTCATTATTAGAAATTTTTAAAATTTATAAATAAATTTTAAATTTTTTTAGTTTTACTTATCTTACCTTAATAGATCATTTATATAATGTTTCAAGGTATTTCATGTCTCATAGGAATTTTTGCATCCAGTAATTCTTAGATAGATGTTTTAGTCTATGTGGTTCTAAATATAGAAGATAGATTATGCATCAACCTTTTATTATTCCCTTTTTTACATTTTTATTTTGAAACAAGTATTCTAATATTTAGCTATGTTTATACATGGACAAAATTATCCCAAACTCCTTTCATTACAATTATTCTCTTCAACTAATCTCTCCAATATTCAAAGTCATCACCTTTGAAAATAGAAATATTCATAGAAGTTTAACTCATAAAATCCTTTATTCTATTGATAATATATGAAAATTATTATTAAACTTTCTTGATCAAAGATTCGATACCAAATAAATATTTTAACTATAGAGGGAGTAAAAATCAGCTCTGAATTAATCTAAAAATTAAACTTGTGACCATCCGATCTTCCCATAATTACTATTTATTAATTTAATATTATTTTAAGTGTGATTGATAAAAAAATATACATTTAATAACTTAAAATTAATCTTCTTAATATTTTATTTTTATTCTATTAATACCCTAAATTAAAATCATAAATAAAAATATGTAAAATAATAAAAAATAACTATGACTCCACACTTTTACACCATATTTTATTATCAAAACAAGATAAATAAAACAAATTAAAAATAATTTTCATGATAAAGGATTCAAATTCCAAGATATAAATATAAATACTATAACACCTAAGTTAACTAAATTAGACTAATATAACTCAAATTATACTCAAGATAATAAGCTTAACTCACTGATAAGAGGATGCGGGGACCTATCTTCCGAAGGCCATAACTTTTGGATCATTAACCTAATTGAGATATCATTTGTAAATATGTTTATACAATTATAATATGTTTGGAAAGTCATTTTATAACATTTAAGGGTCCAAAATTACATCTAGTAGTTTTAGTCATATTAAAAATAGTAGATTTAGGACAACTTTGTAACTAGATGTACACTTGGGTTCAAATTTGTACAAGATCATTAATTTATTATTTAGAGGATATTTTTTAATTTTTATTCTCATCTAAACTTACATGCAAAATTTATTAATAAAATCAAGTTGTTATTTATAGTAGGGATAATTAATTCTAGTTAGTTTATTATTTTTTTAGATTTTTTAATTTTGCATACCAATTCTAATATATATTTGAGGTTTATTTAAAGAATTTTATGTAATTATATCATTCATTAAAATTTAATAAATTAATATTATAATTTTACTAAATTATGAGTATTATGCTTATTGATATTTTTTTACTTTGTTAGTCTGTAGTTTCATCATCTAGTATCAGAGCAAGTTCAATTCTTAGAGATAATATATTTTTGAGTTTATTTTGGTTTTTTAAATTATATTTTTTGGAGAGTATTATATTATTGAATAATAGGTGTAAATATTTATAGAGTATGAGGATGAACTACTCATATGAATAGGATTATGTAAAAATTATAGAGGCATGTGGAATAATTAATTACAATTATCATAAATAAAAGACAAAGGCAAGAGAAAGATGAAATAGAGGAAGAAACAAATTATGAAGAATAAATTAAGAATAAGAATGAAAAAAAATGAAAAAAAATTAAATAGATGATGGTTATGTCTTTAGATTGAATGAATGAAGGAATCAAGATTGACGTTTTATAGTATAGAGGTAGTTTAAAACTAGAAGAGTTGATAAATTAGATAAACAGTATGAAAAGTTTTTTGAATGGAAAAATCTAAGAGAAGATAATAAATTAAATTTTTCATGTAAAAATTTTAAGGTTCATGCAATGATTTGGTAGGATCACTTATAGAAAGAGAGACAAAGAAAGGGTAAATAAAATATCAACACATGGAGCAAGATGGAGAATAAGTTATGGGAGAAATTATTTCTTGTAGATTATAAACAAACACTATAAAAAATATTCAAAAATTTAAGGCAAAAATATCACAATATAAAATAATATACATATGAGTTTTACAATATTTATAAACAAGTGGAGCATGATGAAATAGAATAACAAATGGTTGTAATGTATGTGAATGTTTTAAAGTTTTCTATTAAAGATAAATGTAGCATGCATATAATAATTTGAATAGAGGAGGCTTATCAATTAGATTTTAAGGAAGAAAAAAATAAAATATATAGATTTTTGAAAGATAAAATAGAGAAAGAAGAGTAAAATAACCTCCATGGGGATAAGCCGGGTTTAATTCTAATAAATGAGGATCTCCCCATGGTTCAAAAAAATAAGAAGATAATAGACAATGGTTTTAATATCAACAAAGAAGAAGAGGATTTTAGAGAGGATGAGGTTATGGTGGTTATACAATGTGGTTTCAAATCAATGAAGGTTTTAATTTTTTTTATATATGTAAAAGGACACAGAGTGTTTGAATGTCTATACTATCATGAACAAGAAAGGAGTCAAGAGGACCACCCAAGAGTAAATTTGGTAGAGGATGAAATAGAAGAATAAAATATATAAGTTGCATTAGCAGACATAGGACAAAATATTATGGTGAGGAGAATAATGATAGCTCAAAGAAAAGAATAGATTAAAAATAAATAAGGTGGTGATTCTTAGCTGTATGAAAATATTTTTCGTACAAGGTGTTGGGGAATCCAAGAACAACACACCTATTCTGATCCCACTTGTTAGGATCTTGCTCCTTAGAAAGAGCACAATATGATTACCAAATACAAGCAATTAAACATGCAAAATTATCCAGAAGTACAAGTAACTAGAATTCACAAATAACACAGAATATGAGAGACAATACACAATCTTGTATTAATACTCATCCAGAAAGAAACTACAATAAAGAAGATGCCACTTCTTCTTCCACCTCTCAGAGGCTTCCCACACCTTAAGGGCTCCCAATAATTCTCAATCAAGATTTCACTCTCCTACCAAAAATGGTCCCAACACACAACTCACACACAGAATTGGTGTTTACCTCCAACTAGTCAGTAATAACCCTGCCAGTACACAAGTACTCTAAAGTACTTCAAGTAGATCTCCAATGATCTTACTTACACATGTAGATCTCCTATGAGCTTGCAACAACCTGAAACTCAATGATCTTACAATGGAAGGATCTTCCTTGCCTTCCTTTTTAGCTCATAATTACAATACATGCCAATGGGTCTATAAATAGATCCCAGACTTAAACAATAACTTAGACTCTTAATTTAGAATAATTATCCACGTAGCTCAAGACTCAAAATAGCCTTTACATGCAAACACTCAGTTCAATGAACTAACTGTCCATGCAACGAATAGTTCTAGAACTTCCACAGGTGACCGACGTCAGTCCCTGTCTGCCTGGTGCTGACCGATGTCGGCCGACTTCCTGCTGATGCCGGTTGTCTTCTGTATTCATCATGACTGACGTCAGTTATACTACCGATGCCGGTGTCTCTGGAACTTTAGCAACCTCCTCCATGTTTGCAACAGTTGAAGCTTTTAGCTCCACAACCTAACACAAGGTGCACTTCAGGAGGTAAGATATGCAAAGTAATTATTGATGGTATTAGTTGTAAAAATATGGTTTCTAAACAAATGGTAGAGAAACTAGGACTAAAATGTGAAAAGCATACATATCCTTATCAGATTTCATGGTTTAAGAAAGGGAATGAAGTTATAGTAGATAAAAGGTGTTTCATCAAGTTTTCTATATGAAAAATTATAGAGATGAAATATGGTGTGATGTTATTTCAATGGATTCTTGCCACGTATGTTGGGAAGTCCATAGAAATATGACATAAAGTAATTTCATGATGGAGTAAATAATACATATAATTTTTGTAAATGTGGTATAAAGGTAGTTTTATTACCTCTTAAATAAGAAGGATATACAAAAATCATGTTGTCTATGAAAGAATTTATCAAATACATGAAGATGATAGGTTGATATTATGTATTAATAATAAACAAATAAGACATGAAAGGAGTTAAAATACTAGTATAAATAGTATAAGTATTGAAATAATATAAATATATAATACCTAATGAGTTACTAGATAGTTTACCACCAAAGAGAGACACTCAACATCATATTGATTTGATTCCACAATCAGATTTACCTAATCAATTGGATTATAAGATGATTCTAATGTAACATGTATAATTGAATAAATAGGTTACTAAATTGGTAAAAAATGGTGTACTAAGGGAGATTATGATTCCATGTGCAACATCAACATTGTTAACTCAAAATAAAGATGGGATATGGAGGATGTGTGTAGATAGTAGATAAATCTATAAAAGTACCATCAAATACATATTTACTATACTTCATTTATATATTATGATGGATCTATTTTTATAAGAAAAATACTTTACTAAGATTGATCTAAGGAGTGGTTACTATCAAATTTAGATTCCTATGGAAAATAACATTCAAGACTAGGGATGACTTATATGAGTGGATGGTGATGCTATCTAAATTATCTTATGTACACAAAAAAATTATGAGAGTGGTGAACACAGTGCAATGAGATTACATTGGTAAGTTTGTAGTGATTTATTTTGATGACATCTTGATATTCAGCAAGAGTAAAGAAGATTACTTAAGGCATTTGAGAATGGTATTAAAATTGTTATAAGAGGAGAAGCTTTATGTAAATATGAAGAATTGAAAGTTTATGTAGAATATTTTAGAATTTTTGGGGTTTGTAGTTTTAAAAAATGGTGTAAGATTGGATAAATAAAAATTAAAGGCAATTATTGAGTGGCCTATTCCAAAGAGCGTCACAAAATTAAGAAGTTCCCATGGTTTAGAAACTTTTTACTTAAATTTAATTAAAAATTTTACTATTATTATTGCACCAATAATAGATTACATGAGATGAAAATAATTTGTATGGATAAAGACAAAAACATAAAGCTTTCAATTTTTGAATAAAAATATTACATAAAAACTCATTTTAGCATGACCATATTTTAACAAAGTGTTTGAGGTGGATTGTGATGCTTCACATGTTTAAATTAGTGTTATGTTGAGTCAATAAGGAAGGCCAATAACATATTTCAATGAGAATGGAATGAGGTAAGAAATAATTATTCTACATATGATGTTAAATTTTACGTCATTGTATAAGCATTAAGACATTGCAGGCCCGATGCCAAAGGAATTTATCATATTTATAGATCATAAGGATTTGAAGTATGTGAACACTCAAAAGAATTTAAATAATAAAAATGAAAAGTGGGTGTTTTTATTACCAAGATCTACTTTTGTTTTGAAACATAAATCAATAAAATATAATCAAATATTTGGTTATTTGAGTAGACTGTTAACTACTATGGTGAGTGAAGTAGTTGGATTTGAATTTGTTAATGAATTTTATGATACTAATATAGATTTTGGAAAGATAGTTGAGCAATGTATGAATCCATTAGTATGTGAGATAGATAATATTCATGATGAGCATCTTATACATGATGTTTTTCTCTTCAAAGGAAAACAATTTTGTATTCTATTTGGGTCTCTAAGGGACAATATTATAAGATAACTACACAATGGTGATTTGGTTAGAATTTTGGTAAGATTAAGGAAATGAATTTAGTGGAGAAGTATTGTTGGCCAAAGATGAAAATAGATGTGGTAAGGTATGTTTAAAGATGTAGGATATGTTAGGTGGATAAAGGACATGTACAAGATAGAGGGATGCACATGCCATTACTAGTTCTAAGAGGACCATGGAAAGATTTGAGCATGAACTTTGTGTTGGGTTTTTAAACACACAGAGAAGTAATGATTCAATTTCCATTATTGTATTCATGTTTAATAATATGGTTCAATTTAATTACATGTAATAAAACTAATGATGTCACTAGAGTATCATAATGTTTTCTTCATGAATGTTGTAAGATTTCCTGATGTTCCAAAAACCTATTGCTTTATATAGGGACATAAAATTTATAATCCATTTAAAGATGACTCTATGGAATAAACTGGGAACTAAACTAAACTTTAATACAAAATACCACCAATAAATAAATGGGCAAAAAAAGTAGTAAATGTAAGTTTGGGAAATTTGTTAAGATGCACAGTTGGATAGAAGCCCAAGTAATGGGACTTGGCTTTACTACAAAATTGAGTTAGTGTATAATAGTTTAGTGAACAAATAAACAAGAATAAACATCATTGTATATAGTTTATGGTATAAATTATATGGTTATTTTAGATTTATTTTAGTTACCAAATACATAATGAGTTAGTGAAGATGAAGAAGCATTTACAGATCACACACAATAGTTGAAAGAATAAGTAAGAAGAAAGCTACAAAAAAAGTAATGAAAAGTATAAAGAAACAATAGATGTAATAGGAATTTAAAAGGTATTTTAAGAAGGATATTTAGTGATAAATATTTCTCAAAGGAACATATAAAAAATTGAAATATAATAAAATTGGTCTATGCAGAATTATGAAAAATATCAATGACAATGCTTATGAGGTGACTTTACCACAAAATTTTAACATTTATCAAGTATTTAATGTCTCAAATTTATATTATTTTCATGTATAATATGTGAAAGGTAATAATATGAATAAGTGTATTGGAAGAAATAGGTACCAAGGAAGAATATATAAAAACTAGTACAGGCTCTAGATAAAAAAATAGTGAACACAAGACACAAAAGTTATAATAGGTATTTGGTATAGGAGTAAGGACTAAAATAGGAAGAGAACACTTGGATTTAAAAATAGGATCTGAAAAATATTATCAATAATAAATGGTATGAATATAATTAGGGAAACTCGCATGAGCTTAATTATTTTTAGCCAGATGAGAATGATGCGAGGACCTATCTCCTAGAGGCCATAACTTTTGACTCGTTAACATGATTGAGCTCTCATTTATGAAAAGAAAAGATAAAATAAATAATAATGTATCCATAAATTGATTCAATAGTTAGGTCAAATTACAATATATTTGGAGAGCCATACAATGTCATCTAATAGTTTAAAATTACATTCTAGTATTTTTAATCATGTTAAAAATAGAAGTTAAATAACCTTGTCACGATGTCAACTGTCACGACTTTATTACTTAGAAGATATGTTTGAATTTTAAATCCTATATGAAAAAATTATTAATAAAATTAATTTGTTATTTATAGCAGGGGTAGTTAACTCTAGGTATTTTATTAGTTTTTTAGATTTTTTTAATTTTACATGTCAATTCCAATTTTGAATTGATGTTTATTTAAATTATTTTATGAAATATTTTTTTCATTAAAGGTGAATTAATTAATACTATAGTTTCATTAAATTATGAATATTATTCTTATTAATATTTTTTTATTTTAATAATTTATGGTTTCATCATAAGTTATGGTCATCATGCAAGATGCCTCTCTAACATATAAGTGAAATATACATAATAGACAAGCTAGGCACCCAAAAAAAATATAAATATTATAATTAATAAAAATAATATTAATTTAAGTTAAATTAGCTTTATAAAGTGTGTTCTACCTCTTTTAGATGAATAAATAATGATTTCAGTTCAATTAAGTACAAATTCATCAAACTAGACTCTAGCTGGCACTTCTAGTTATTTTATAGGAAGTTCATGAAAAGTGTTTATAATTTAAAAAATAATTAATATAGGATGTAACTAAATTAAATAAATATCCTAAAATTTAAAAAAAAAAATTAAAATAAAAATAATTCTAAAATTAACAATCAAGTGTTAACATTGGCATCATACTCAATAGTATATAGTTTATTTATAACTTTTCCTGCTTTCAATAAAGGAAACCTCCCCTCATATTAGGTTATAGATTTTATAAAATTAACCTTATTTAGGATAATTATAGGCTTATAGGTTGATCCTAAGTCTTGTATTTATGTGTATTTATTATATTTATAAATGTACATTATCCTAATTTTTTTGAGGAGTTACTCACCTCTCTCGTCCACTTGTTAGATTTGGAGTTACTTGCATGTAACTCCTTCCCCTTACATGTCACACACATCCTCCTAAATTGTAATAGGATTAAGGAAAATTGAAAACATGTTTAATATTTAAAATATAACTCTTTATTCCTCTTAGCTCTATTTATTAAGTTATTCTCCTCCTCTCTTCTTATTTTTTAGTAGTGGTTAAAACTTGCTTTTGCTCTTGCTCTTAATTATTTGTGATGTTATTTTAAATTAAGGTAATTATCTCTCTCTCTCTCTCTCTCTCTCTCTCTCTCTCTCTCTCTCTCTCTCTCTCTCTCTCTCTCTCTCTCTCTCTCTCTCTCTCTCTCTCTCTCTCTCTCTCTCTCTCTCTCTCTCTCTCTCTCTCTCTCTCTCTGATTATACATGCTATGTATTTTGAGATTCACTATTAAAATGTTTCCAATAGATTGATAGGTTTTTCTCTCTTCAACATTTTTCTCACTTGTCAAATCTCTTGCCTCAACTTTGTGATTTGCTTTTACTTCAAGGTAACTTTGTTATTTTGCATTCATTTGTTCATTTATCTTAATATCTAATTTTATCTTTGGAAAATATTATTTCATGGTCTCAGCTCTATGATTTATTTTAATGTTTGAATCTTTTTAGTATTTGTAGATTTGAAGGTGAAAAAAAACATCTTTCCTCTTTATTTTTTCTATCATTTATATTTATCTAACCAATTTTAATCTTTGCGAGCTTAAAATTTTAATCCATTATAAAATAGTTTAATGTCAAAATTTGAAATAAACTCAAATCATAGTTTGAAATAAATCATCAGAATTGTAATTGTATTTAAAATAATAATAATCATCATTTCATTTTGAATTTGTTTGGTGTTCTTTTTTCATAAAACACATTTTGATTTTATAAAATTTTAATGAGATTAATTATAATCTTTAAATTTATCATTTCACAATAAAATAATTTTTTTTTAGATTTTCAAATCAAAGTCAAAAACTTTGATTCTCACATGATTTTAGTTTTATGATATTCTAATATCTCATAGAGTTCATATCATGGTAAAATAATTTTGTTTAAAATAAGTATTATATTGGAATGTTTATGATAAACCTTTAAAGGCATCTACTTTTCATTCAACGTTTGCTTAAAATAAAAAGTCAAGTTTGTCTTTTAAATGCTTATATGCAATTAGCATTTTTTGTGTTAAATTTTTTTTTAATGGTATCAAAGACCTTTTAAAAATACTTTGAATCACAAAAATCTATTTATTTTAAAGATAGTGTTTTTTTTTCAAGCATGTTTTTTTTTGGCAATTAATCAAAGAGGCATTAATAAAACACTTTGATAGTTTTTGTGTATTTAACATTTATAAATTAATTAATCTTAAGTTTATCATCCTTGTGCAAGCAAGTTCTTTTTTTTTCATATTATTGATTTTTTTTAAGTTTATATATTGCATAATGGTATTCAAATTAATCACTTTTTTAGCCTTTAAAAATGTTTCATGTCAACTTTCTCCTAGAAATAAAGAAATTATTGCACTCAAACATAAAATTCAATGTCAAAAAGATACTATTTATACTTTTCAAAACATGTTTACTACTTATGTAGAGCAAATACAATCATATATTGAAACTCTAAATGACAGATTTAAGTATTTTTCACATAATAAATGATATAATATACATGAAACTTTTTTTTCTTTTTAAAAACCTAAAAATTATTTGAACACTTCTACTAATCCTGGCTTAAAAATCATGTAGAGTATGGACTATTTAGGTGGTGCATTTGATAAGTGTGAATATTCTATTCTTGAACATTATTTTGCCTAAACCAAATGTAAATTATAAAAGTATTGATTATAATGCTTCAAATGCTTCAAATAAAAATTTAGAATTGTATTGTCCTCCTCACTGCAAGACTTATATTGTAACTTATTATGATTATACCTCTTATAATGCTCATCTTATTGTTAAAATTGTTAAAGTTTGTGTGTATTGTGAACAACATGGGCATAATATATCTAAATATTATAAATTACATCTATATAAATCTTGTGGTAAATCCATTCATGGCACTTTAAATTATTAGAAAATGACTAAATATCCTACCTCTAAGGGTAAAACTATTTAGATTCTTAAATATGATAAATCTTCTAGAGACTTTGATGTATCTTTGTGTGATGCTTACTAGATTTTTTCTCAACGCACATATTTTTATAGAGACACATCTTCTTTGTCTATATTTTGATTAACTAAATCATATTTTTTGTAATTCTTGATTTTTGTTATGAAGGATGTATGACTTATTTAGAGCTTTTTTGCCTAACTCATTTTCATGCAGGTTTTCATACTTTATGATGGAAGTTGTCTATACCTCAAATTTGTCTAAGTTGTATATCTAATTTTATTAAATTATGTATGTAGATCATATTTATGGCATATTCATTACTTAACTTGAAAGGTTGATATTATCTTGTTTATCTTATAATTTTTATGGATCATTACTCCATTTGTTGGTCTTTTTTCATTATAGATTGATCACATTGTCTGAAGAGGATTCTTGAAGATTTTTGATGATAATACTTTCAATTTTTATGATTTTTTGTGACACCTTCTCTTCTCTCTTTCTAAAAATATTATAATTAGTATTGAATAAAGTTTCTATTAAGGGGGAGCATTATATAATTTCAACTCCAAAATTTGTTTTAAAAAGGTTTTATTCACTTTTATAACCCTAAATTAAGTTTAAATGGAAGTGTTGGATAATTAATCTTATTTGGTTTCACTATAAGTTTATAGGTTTATTCTAAGTCTTATATGTATGTGCACTTATTATATTTATAAATGCACTTTATCCTATATTTTTTAGGTGTTACTCATTTCTCTAGTTCACTTAATAGATTTGGAGTTACTTTCATGTAAATCCTCTCCCCCCACATATCAAACACATCCTCCCCACTTGTAATAGGATTAGGGATACTTGACACACATGTTGAAGCTTTATCATGTAACTCCTTATTCCTTCAATCTCATTGAGCTCTTCTTCTCCTATATTATTATCTTTTTTATAGTGGTTCAATCTTGATCTTGCTCTTGTTCTTGCATCCTTGTGATGCACTTTTAGATTAATTTCATTCTCTTCCTCTCTTTCTTATATTCTACATGCTATGCATTTAGATATTCATTATTTCAAGGCTTCTAATAGGTTGTGGGGTTTTTCTTTATTCAACAATTTATCCACTTGTTAAATCTCTCACCTCAATTATGTGGTTTACTTTTACTTCCAAGTAACTTTGTTATTATTAATTTATTTTTTCATCTATCTCAACATTTAATTATATATTTTGAAATTATTATTTCATAATTTCATCCCTTCATTGTGGAAAAAACAATCTATCAAATCAAAGTAAAAGCCTCTCATTGATAAAATCAAACCTGATCAGGTGGCTCAAGCATTTTTTCCCCACAAGGAAATCAAGATGACTATATTGGCGGTGGATATTCCTCCAAGCTATGGATTTTTTTTGAGATTCAACATTTTCAAACACTTTGGTGGTAAAATTTGTCTATATAGGGCTCATGATATGATCCATATAAAAGGGTTTAAGGAAAATATGATGCCTGATACATAGTCTAAGGATCTTGTATAAAAGTTAAAATACCCTTATGAAGATATCTTATATGATTAAACTAGCCATGGTACATATATGATGATGAGAAAATAATATTTGGAGATTATCGAACTCATTAAAGAAGACAAATGATATATTTACTTTATAGTTCGATGGATTTTGTTCACTCATAGGGTTAGTAGTTGGAATCATTATGGTTTATACTGAAAATGAATTGTTTTGATTCTTATCTAAGCTATAGTTTGAATGTACAAATAACACGACTAAATTTGAGGCACTATTTTTAGAACTTCAAGTTGTATAATAAATGAGTATCAAAAATATCAGAGCTCAAGGAAATGTAAAGCTAATAGACAAACAAGTATAAAACTAATATCAAATGAAGAGTGAATAGTTGAGGCAATGTAGATAAAGAGTCATTAGGAAAAATTTATATGTAAAATGGGTCACCAGAGAAAACCCCAAAAATAATTTGTTTTTATTAAAAAATTATTTAAAAAAATAAAAATAAATCACTTAGCTATATGGGTTAAGGGGGCCACATATTTATATTATGACTTATTGAAAACATTTTTCACTATACTTTCTATATGTTTATATATTATTTAAACTTGTTATCTTTCAAAAATCAAACTCAATCTCAAGTTTCTAAAATTTACACAATATATTTTTATATGTGAAAAAAGTGAAAAAATAAAAAATGAATACCTTTCATTTTCATTGAATGTGAAATAATAATAAAATATTTACACTTTACATTAAAAAAGAAGAAATATGATTTGAAAAATATAGTTAAAACAAATTGAATTAGTTTAAGATTTAATAAATTTATATAATAAATAAAAATTATTATATTTTTATTTTAGGGGATGTCACCCTAAGGTATGATGTCAGATTTTAATTTATTTTCATTGTTCTCATATTTCATACTCCATGTTTTAGTGATTTATTTTAAAGGACTACTTTCCTTTAAAATATACCCTAATGTTAGGATTGCATTGAGAGTTTCAAGCCCTTATACATTTTTTTTATGCCAAGAGAGGAGAACACTAAATCAAATGTGTTGGCCATGTTTACATCCTTGATAATTCCTCATCCTTCAATAGATAAATATAGATACACCATTGAATTAATTTATTGGTTAAGCATGAAAAATAATTCATAAAATTGGTAGGTAATTAATAATGATGGAAAAATTGTTTATATCCTAGAGAAGAAAAATAACTTTTAGAATTTGTATTTATTAGGAAATTATTTAGTATATAGATAATCCCATTCTCAAGTCAAATAAATAAAACTAGATGTCAGATTGGTTCCAAGGAAGACAAATTAAAAGATAACAAGGTCATCCAATTAAAAGGGAATACAATTCCAAAAGATTTTGTTTACTAGAGGAGTTATCTGATGAACATGAGCAGTATGTAAAATTAATTATTAAAGATGAAATTAAAGGATCACTTAAGTATGATAAAGTGAACATAAACACTCAATAAAATCCTTGACATATTAAAATTAAGAAATAATTTTTGAAAGAGGAACATCGAAGGTTTTTATCTCTTTCCAAGTTGTATAGAGATATTTTTCCCTAGTGTTACACATATTTGAAGTTCTTCCAACCTAAGGAGATGAAACACAATATTCCTTTTAGGTCAAGTGTTAATCCTTTAAAGAAACATAAAATAAAATAAAATAAAAATACTATAGGTACCATATATTAAGAGTTAAATAAGATGTTGGATGCCATAATCATCTTTCTAATCCATCATTTCACATGAGTGGTGAGTGTTGTATCCATAAGAAAAAAGTGGAGAAATGAGAATTTGCATTTATTTTTCAAAATATGAATCAAGCCTCACTCAAGGATAATTATTTATTACCAATAATATATCATATTTATTAAGAATTTATAAAATTTGAGGTGATGTACATCTTTGATCATTTTTCTAGATACAATCAAGTGGAGGTGGCACCTGAGGATATGCACAAGAGAGTGTTTACCACTCTATAGGGAATGTTCACATACAAAATGATTTCATATTTTCTCATCAATGTTGGATCCAATTTATATATGGAAATGGACCTATATTTAAATTATATAAATTAAAATATTATAGTGATTTATCTCTATGACCTTACTATCTTCTCCAAAAAGAGAGATGATCACTACAAGCATTTGAGGATAGTTTATGAAATTTGTCAAACTCATGGAACCTCATTTATTATAATGAATTAAATATTATAATTTATGTAATAAAAGTGTATGGGTCATATATTTTATAAGAAATATACTAAAATTAATCCTAAAAGGGTCAAATCAATTCAACAATTGTCTCTTCCTACTAATAAACCTAGAACACACTCATTGTTTGGTAAGGTGAAATTTATAAGAAGGTTTGTGCCTAATTTATATGAACTCACCAAGCATATCACTAAAATTATCCAAGTTAAAAATAATTTCAAATATATTTATGATGTTAAAAAGTCCATTAGTGAAATAAAAAATGTTATTGATAATGCCTGTGTGCTAGTATGTCAAGATTTATGAAAGGGTTTCATTAAATATTGCTATGATTTGGAGCACAGGTTATTAGCTATCCTAGTGAAAAATAATGAGGGTATTGAGTACCTAATAATATTCATGAATTTTTTATTAACATATAATCAGATCAAATATTGTTTTATTGAAAATCATGACTATGTTCTAATCAAGCCTATGTAGCACTTCAAATTTTACATCTTGATATCTCACATAGTGATGATGGTCCTAGAATTCAGTTGTTAATTATATTTTTAAACATAAATAAATTGGTTATAAATGGGTAGGATGGATCACTAAGATATAATTATATGAATTAGACATCAAACCCACTAATATATTTAGGTGACAAGGCTTTTTGAAATTAATAATAAAAGAAGATGATGCTCAGAAAGAATATGAGGAAGAGGATATCATAAAAGAAAATATAGATGAATTTTCACTTTTAGTATTCATTGGCTCCATTGATGAGTAGTTTTTAGACATTACATATTTCCTATCTTATGGAGAGTGTCATGTGCACCTAAATTCAAATTCAAAAATAAAAATCAAGATGAAGGTTGCTAAGTAGATGATTTGGGACAATAATCTCTTTAATAAAACCATCAATGGAATTTTATTGAGGTATGTAAATAAATAAGATAAAAATAGATTTCTAGAATAATTTCACAACCAAGCATGTGGGAAATTTTCATTGGTTTTTACAACATTCAATATTCTAAAAGATCACTACTAATTATCAACACTATTCAAACATGCACATATTGGGTTTTGAATTGTGAAGCTTGTTAATAGTCTTTTGGAAGACCCAAGCTCACATAATTTCCTCTCAAGCCTATATTTATTGAGGATCCATTTTAATAATGGGGATTATAATTCATTGGTACTTTGAGTCTACACTTAAGTGTGGGGTACATGCATGTGATGATGGTAATGTATTATTTCATGAAGTGGGTTGATGTAATTCCAGTAAGATCCAACACTTTTGAGGTAGTGTGTTATTTCATCAAAGAGAATATATTGGTCAGGTTTGGGGTACTATTTAATATTATCATAGATAATTCATCCAAATTTTCTTATTTTGATCTCATATGGTTTTTTTGGATACGGGATATCCTCATATCACTTCTCTTATTATTACCTTTAGGGTAATTATTAATCAAAATCAAGAAATAATAACATCATGACCATTTTTTGCTATCTTTTGTATGAGAACCAAATAAATTGGTGAAATAAGTTGTATGGTGCTCTTTGGGCTAATAGTTTCACTCCCAAAAGAATGATATGGGTTACTCATTTTTAAATAATGTACAAAACTAGTGCAATAATTCCCATATCTTTGGAGTTATTATCTCTTCAACTTGTTCAAGCTATAGAGGATGAAGAATTTAAATACTAACTTGAGAAAAGAGTCATGTACCTGACTAGACTTGAGAAAAAATGGGTCATGGTGGTTAAAATAATTAAATATCATCAAATATGGTGAATCAGTTATTTAATTAAAAATCAAGGTAATGTTTTCTTTAGATTGGAGATATAGCTATCCTTTGGGACAAGAAAAGAAAACCAAGAGAGATCCACAAAAATTTTAATTCCTTGTGGATGAGATCTTTCAAAATTTGAAATTTTTGTATTGATAACATGTATTCCTTGTCATATTAAAATGAAAATCATATTTTATTTCCATATAATAAGTAATACCTAAAACATTATATATAGTGAATTTAGGTTTTCCCTTACAAATCCCTTAGGTTATTTAGGATTTTGGGTGTAAGTTTTATTTTTTATTGTGTGTTTCTATTTCCTTCCTTTTTGTTTTATGTGTTTCATGTTTCCTTTCCTACTATTTTATGTCAAGTTATCCCTTTTTTTTTAAATCAACCTTATATCCCAATAGATAAGGCATTAATATTGAAACCTAGAGATGTTGGAGTTCATGCTATGTATTTTTGTAAGTTTGTGTCCCTAGTTAAATCCAAGTATTGTACCCAAAAATTTACATATTAAATTTTTCCAAAATTTGGTACCAACATGAAGCATTAATTTTGAATTCTAACTTTTCCTAAAAAATAATCTTTCCATAGTTATTTTTCCATAAAATCAAAACATGATTTTTGCTCCTTACATGCCCAAGAGGTTGGGCTGACCTAACTGCCTGGGTGACCTAGACATGAAATCATGATTAAACTATGACATAGTGTGTTTTCATGCCTAATTTTCCTAGGAGGTTAAACTACTAGACATGTTGGATGTGAAAATGTTCCATATCCATAACTTAACGTGGTTTCAAATCTGAGGGGATTATTATTAATCAACATAAATATTAGATGTGCACTCAATGTCCTCATCCTATTTACCTATGCTACATAAAATATTTATCCCTCTATTATTTTATCTTATAAAAGTTTGAATCACCCAAACTAGAGGACAATTTTTCATCTCTGCGAGCTTCTCATCTGTATCTCTTTGCATGGATTTTAAGCTAGTTTTGGGAATTTTGAAAGCAAACAAAATATTGGCATATCATGAGTACACAAAAGTTATACCCAACTCTTGCAAGCTCTTTGAAGGTAATTATAAGGTGAAACATAATATTTCATGACCACTATTGCATGGTCTTCACTTCTACACAAGAATTTTCTAACTTTGGAGCCATACAAAAAATTCTAAGTTCTTTACAAGTTCATGATGAGCCTATAAAATGGCTCATTATATCCAAGTAATCACCTCTTTATTCACTTAAAATTCTTATTTTTAAGTGGATTTATATTTCCATAATATAACTCATTACTAATCCAAAGTAGAAAATGAATATTTTAATTTAGTTATTTTTTATAAGTTATTATTACTTATTAAAAACATTTTATTCTAATATTTACATGGAAAAGACACTAGTTTTGTCTGTACAATTCATAAGAACATACTATAGTCAAAGATAGTTTTTTTGGTAGTAGAAGACTCTTGAGGACCAACTCCAAATATCACTAAACCAGTTATGAAGATCACCAACCTAGATCTGAAGATGCCTAGTCTTGCTCTGAAGATGCCCATCTAGCTCCAAAGATTCTAAGTCTGGATTTGAAGATTCCCATACTAGTTCCATATAAGTCTAGAAAATTTTGAAAATAATACCTAAGGGTTGGGCATTGATGCAATATATACATGATTGAGAAGAAGTTTAGTATATTTTTTGGGGAATGGTTCTAACATCCATATATATAGACTTTCCAAAATTAGAAATATCTATTTTTAGTCATGGTATTTATATAAGTTTTCCTATGATAAATAATAAGTAATATGTTTTTAATAGCTATTTGATTAAGACCAGATGGCTATAACTGACAATGAAGATTACTAACAACATCAGATCTAGAATCATGCAAGGAACTAGATATGACACCTTCCATTAGTTTTCATTTAAATGTGGAAAGGATGTTGTTATGTTATTGTTTGGAATAAGATAAGGTTTTATTTATAATATGATATTTTTAATTTATTTATATATCTTAAAACATTTTTTATAACATGTGGTAATATATAAACATGTCCTTTTGATGATAGGGATATAGACAGAGTATTAAGAATTTGATAGTTTTGAGTATCACCATTCTTTAGCACTATAAGAATTATTCATAAGTAATGATAATTTTATTTCATGAAGTTTTCACAAGTCGAAGATAATTATAATCCTATTTTTGAAGGAGATGAAGGGCCCACTCAATCAAAGAATTGAGATCCACTTTGGCATTTATATATTTATTTCATATTGTTGTCTACTTTAAATTTTCCATCCATTCTCTTATGAATTTTTTTATCATATGTGTTTTCATTTGTATGGTTTTGTGTTAATCTATGTGTTTCTAGTAAGCTTACTTCCAGTATTTCCCTTAAAAATCATTTTCATTTCAAATCATTTCCTTTTCTAGAAAATAGATTAGTTGTGTGTTTTCATTTATTGTAATTTACATTAATTCAAATAGATTAAAGAGTGTGTTATACTTTCATGAAATCCTAATTTTATAAATATATTTTCCCTTCCAAGTACTTTTAATTCAGTAAGTGTGTTTACTTTGATAATTTATAGATCATATTTTAATTCAATCAAGTACATTATAACTTAGAAGTAGATGGTTAACAAAACACCCTAAATAGATAATTATTAGTCATAATTTAGCATACCTTACTATTGACTAATATTGGACACTACCTAGATTGACATGACACATTCATCTAAATGAAGAGGACACAACAATCCTCATTAGGTCACCTTTCATGCTACCAATGGATTGAATATTAAGTTAAAATAAATGGGTTTCAAACTTATATCCATTATTTATATTGATGTACCTCAAATTTTTGAATCCCACATTAGGCATGTTTATTTTGAATAATTTCACAAGAATATCATTAATTATCACCTACCACCATGGTTTCCCTTATATCATACAGTGGTCTACCAAAATATGTTAGTATTTTTATTTGCGTCTGATGTATAGACTCATCATTTTCCCATGCACAACAATATGATCTACATATTGGGTAATTTTAGTCTACATATGATATGGTTATGGCCAAGCTAGGTTAAAAATCCACCAATATCACTTTATAGATTAGACTTTGGGACACATATCAAAATATGAGTGAGAAGGATATATAATCTCATTGGGATAAGAATCCTAACCAACACCAATTAACCATGAATGTCATGAAATTAAAACATAAAATGAGAGGTATTTCAAAGATACAAAATAGTTAATTTTGGTTTAATTCAAAGGATGAATTATTAAACATGAATACCTTCCTTAATAGGGTGTTGTGAAACAAGACCACATAAACATTTTGTACTTGTATTTTCTTGGACGTGAGAATCATTTTCACTAGAAATAAATTTATTTATTGGGATAACATCATTAGTGATGCTTTTCATATTAATCTCATAATAATAAATGTCATGATGACATTTTTTATGTCATCATACCTAGTGTAATCTTGGCAGGTTTGTGAGTGTTTCCTAATCTCAACCTAAATATAAATTTTAGTCCTGTAACTAAAAATCTTGAGTATTAACCATAGGATATCCTTTAATTAAGTATAAAACATTTTGTACATGTCAATGATGCTTTCTCCATTAGTATAATAATGGCACTTGACAAGGACTAGAGATTAATTTTTTTAAGAAAGGTGCTAACCTCATCATGCAATACAAGAGTTACATCATATATCTCCCCAAGTTCACCTATATTATTTTATGTGGGTTTAAAAATATTCCCATTCAAATTATTGAGGGTTTTGAGTGAGGATATCATGTTGATATAATTTTTTTGGTAGTTATATTAGGTTCACAGAAGGTATGGAATGAGGCATGTGGTGGGAATGGTTTTTCTAATGACACTCAATCACTATATCTTCATACATACCATGAGTGTAAAAAATATTGAGACAACGATGGTTAATTTTCTCTTTTATTATCATACTAGTGGATCTATTCAATAATAAGGGGTACATGAAATCCACCTTATGAAGGTATTAATTACATGTGTCTCAAAGGACTATTATGAAAATTGTGTGGATGTATATGAATTAAAAATAAATAATTGGGGATAAATGTGCTTGGAATAATTTAGAGAAATCACCACCACATGGGTCACCTAAATAATAGTGGATGATGTTAGTATATTTATAAATTCCATATTTATAGATAAATCCACATCAATGCTAATACCCCAACTAAATTGGGCTTCCTAGGAAATCATTGATGAAGTGTTTTAGACTCAAAAATACTAAACATTTTAATGGATAGGTTCAATAGAAAAAATTAATATTTCATGGAACTAAGTAGTTCAAGTATTTTAAAGTCATTATTTAATCATAGAAAAACTAGTTCACAAATATCTAGGGTAGTTGGCCTTAGAAATCTTATTTTGGTCTTTCACCTAATAGTTACTTTAGATGGTGGTGGTGATGGAGAGGACTAAAGCCAATAGAGGTTTCCTATAAAAAATTTGGAAGAATTGACTCCACAATAAGTAAATTTCAAGTTAAGATTCATGCTCACCTATAACCTACTTCCCCTCCATGTGGTATAGATGTTCCTACTCAGATAGATGATGCTTCTCTTATGACTGACAATACCACATAGAAATATAATGATTCTATTCAAGGAATAGACCAATTTTATATTATCTTGACAAGTCAAATAATTTTTTAGTAAGTTATTAATTCACTACATATTCCATCATCTCTTAAAATAACATTTCCTTCTCATTCCACATAACCAATGTAAACTACTCCCCCTGAAAGTACTTCAAACTTAGGAACACATGTGTTAATTTTTAGTAATGATTCATTCCAATGGATGTATCCACTATTAGGAAGGAAGAATAAGGTATTTGATATGATATTTACATAATTTTATGTAGTGGTGAACTTTATGAACACACCTCCTTTAATAAAATCAATTACTATGTATAGGTTGTCATCTGACCCCTCTAGGGCCCAGTTTATGGAAATTGTTGAACCTAACATAGAAAAAAATATGGAGGACATGTTAATTTATTATTAAAATTTGAAGATAATTCCATTGGGGATGTCCACTCATGAGGGTGATGTAAAAAATATTACATAGACCATAGAGATACTTATCAAGAGATCAGATAAAGATGAGTTGACCCAAGAATAGATGAAGGATCAACTAAATAAACTCACTAAATTGTAAACTCTCTCTTGAATCTAGTGGATTCCTTGACAACATCTCAGCCTAATTCTCTATCATAGATACCAAGAATCAACAGTGACTATAAGTAGATATAATAACTTTAACAATACTCTTGAAGCTTGGTTGGAAAAAATATTATTGTAAGGGTTTATGTATATTGATGTAGTAATGAAAACCTACAATAAAATTGAAATTGAGCATGAAAAAATGGATTAACATATCCATTATCACAAAAAAGAACTATAAATATGGGAAGCCATGAATAAATATGTGGAATAAATGTCATCAACTGATGTCAACCTACTTTAAAAAATAAGGGTATTTGAAAATATTAAGAATGATCTTTCTTACGATTGGTTTTAAATTATGCTACATAAGATTTACATTTTTAATAGACCCATTGAATAATTAAACAAATAATAGAATATAGGTGACAAAAATCTCAATTAATCTTATACCAGTATGTGGTATATTCACTGTGAATTTTCAAAAGAATATGGCTTTAGGTTGCACTTAGTCATTGAGTTTAAATACCACTTCAAAAAGGTGATCAAGGAGGCCTTGTTCAAGGAGGGTTATTTTAAGATCATTACAATGAATACAGTCAATGATATTAATACAACTTTTGAATAACTAAATAGGTGATTTTTGGATGCTCTAAAACTTCTAACATAATGACATGGTCACCAATAGATGGTAGGTGCATTGCAAAAATGTAATGATTCCTAAAGGAGACTTCATATTGTAAATTGTGAAAAAAATTAAGGTTCTTAAATCATCTCAAGAAAAGAATAACTCTATAAGTAATTAAACATCATAAAATATGGACCCATTAGGAGGAGATCCTTCACTATGAAAATATCTTTAAGGAATGTTTTTAATCTATATTGTATATATTTCATGTTTTTGTAATATACATAAAATTAAAATTAAAATACAAACTCAAAGTAGGAATCTTAAAAATAATAGCTAAAATACTATCAAGGTTCAACACATTCCTTCCTAAAATTATTAATAGGAGAAATGGATATTTTAAAGGGGTAATTTGATGTTATTCAAAAAAATATTAAAAGGAAAGGAAAAGAAACTTTGTGTTACTTTTAGTTAATAAATATTTAAAACATTTATAGAACTGCATGGCTTAAAATCTCTTTAGTGATATATTTTATTATTATGTTCAATGTATATATTTCTTAGCTTTCAAATAATTTAAGATTCTATTTTCCAACCATTAAATCACATATGAGTTTTTTCTAGCATGCAAGGGATAAGCTCTAAGTTTCCTTATTTTTGCATGACCTATCATTTTCCCTATATTTTTATTTTATTTTTAAGGGTTTAAATAAATAAAAAACCCACACAATTTTACCTATGCCTATTGTATATAATTTAGTTATATATTTTCCTAATTTTAATAAAGGGAACCACCACTCATAATAGAGCAGGGACTTTCATCCCCTCACTATTGCGAAGAGATTCTATTTTTTATGGTTTTTAATATTTTTACAATAAAAATAAAATGTTTTCATTATTAAACCACCACCCATGTACCAAAATTATAATTAAAGGATTAGTGAAATATTATATAGAATATACTAGTTGATTTCATATCATTGATAAGGGTCAAAATATTCATATTGCACTCGATTACTTGTTGATATACATTGAACATTAGTTTAAAACTTATAAAATAACATGGGTCTAATTGAGGAAGGGCCCTCAATATTACTCCCATTTTCTAATGTTCTATGAGTTGATTTGAGTTTATTAGGGTTGCAAGGAAGGAGAATTTTTTTGAGATCTATAGTGAATTATGACAAACAAAGTGAGGTTTTTGGAATAAAATAATAGAGGAATACATCCATAGAATTGATTTTAATCTATTATATGGTTTAAATGTGAGAATACACTATTTAATTAGATCATTTATCTCTCTAAAACTATACTAGTCCATTTTTAATCATTTATACAGTTTATTAGTTTTGCACAATTTTTATGGGTTATCTCCTGATCAATATTTAAACATGTTTCCATTCTATTTTAGCCTATGATAGTATGCTAGTTTGAAAATTTATTCATAACTTTAAATAATTTTAATATTTTAATTTTTAAATAATTAGATTTTTATTTATTATTATATTTTTTTAGATATGATTTTGTGCATGTTGTGTATGGTTAAATTTTTTGTTGTTAACTTATGTCCACTTTACCATACTACATTTTTGTTAACCCATGTCTTATTACACCCTTTATGGTTATATTTTGTGTATATTTCATAATGGATATTATTCATACATATGGTTTCATAAATCCTTGACTTATTATGTGATCTTATTAGGGTTACCCTTTGCTTGTGCCTAGTGTTACCTGCATTATGAAACCACCATAAGAAGGCAATTTAGAAAAATCTAATCCTAAATATAATGAACCAATGGAAACTCTACTAAATGTTAATTTAAATAAAAAACTTATTTTAAGGATCATGATGATGTAGTATAGATTAAAAATCATTCATGTGTTATGTTCACAAGATCACAAAATCAGAAATTGAAGGTACATAAAAAAGGTAAAAATGTAGATAAACATAAGGAGAAAGAGAGAGTTAAATATTTTCCTAAATCACCTCCTTATAATTATATCCTCAACTTTGGTATACTCTATCCATTATTTTCCAAAGGCAAACAACCTAATAAGGTTGAAAGTATTCCTTCTTCTAATGTCCCAAATTCTAAACATTTAAATTACATCTACCTTCCTTCTTTTGATATCATTGAACATTTAAACAAAACTAAGATTCAAGGTTTCCAAAACTAAATGTCTTAAGTCAAATCAAGACTAACTTGAAAATTGGTTAGACTCATCCAAGGATATAGTCCTAGTACCTCTAGACCATTTTCTTGATATTTTCTTACCAGCCTTGCTGACTCCAATCCTGAGAATCATATGGTCACATTTGTTTAAAATAGTGATATAGTGGATCCATTTTATGTTTCTCTCTTTATTATAGGTATTTGAATAAACAACTACATCATTTATTTAGGAGCCTAAAATAATGTGATGCCATCCAAGTTAGCATAACCCTTGGGATTTGTCAGGGGATCTGGCTCTACCAATTAGAGCACATATGATTACTTCTCGTATTAGCAATTAAACACTGAATTATACCAGAATGATAAAGTAACTAGAAACTTGAGACAACAAAGAATTTGAGAGACAATACACACTCTTTGTATTAAATACTACTAAAAGAAAATACAATGAGGAAGATGCCACTTCTTCCTCCACCTCAAAGGCTTGCCACACCTCAAGACCTTCTTCCCTCTCTCTCTTGCTCAACACAACAACTCTAAAGCCTGAGTTATTATCCCTCCTTGAATGCTTCATCTTGTCTCCTTGACCTTGCTAGCTTCAATGCTTTTTCTTGCCTTCTTAATTAATTACAATACATGCCTTATGGGTCTTTAAATAGGATCCCATGCTTACAAAAATAAAACTCTAGTTACAATAATTAGACATGCAGCTCGTGACTATAATTAGTCGTTTGACATGCAAACACTCGCTTCACTTAACTGACTGTTTGTCAACAGCAGTTCTGGAAATACACAAGCAACCGATGCCGGTCCCTGCTTGTCTAGTGCTATCGACATCAGCCGACTATCTGCCATCGCCAGTCTCCTTCTCCACTACATCTGACCGACATCGGTCATACTACCAACACCGGTGGCTCTGGTTCTTCAGCATCCTTCCTTGTGTCTGCAAACAGTTGAATCTTTTAGCTCCACACCTTAACAATCTCCCACTTGGAGATAAAATAGCTGCAACTTGTACCTATACCTGTACACCATCTATTTTGTTCCTTAGGCTCTGTATCCCTCTTCAATGTCACTCTTGAAGACCAACCACCACGCAAACCTGTGATGCAATACCTGTCTCTTATGCCACAAGAATTTTGCTACTCTCTAAATTCTCCATGACATACTTCTGAACCAACTCTACCCTTAGCTCAGAAAACTCCCTGTATATGAAACCCTGCAATAAGTAAAACAATACAATAATAGGATAATGTAGCTAATATTATCCAACCTGGTAAAGATAAAATACAATGGTCAAACCTCCATTGCCTGCAGCCTAAACAAGACCATATACCATAGCCTTCTGTCTCACGTGTCCATCCACTCTCTTCTCTAAAATGGGAATCCATCCCTCTATCCAGTGTTTTCTTCCAGCTGACAACTCTACCATCAAATACCTATTTGGTTCTTCTCCAAGGACTCGCACTCCTCATCCATGTCAAGCTCCCACTGTTTCTGGATTCTACCTGCATTGCTTCTTCCATCTTCCTAGTTCATGACTATCAGTAAGCAATATAAAGAAGGTGAACAATGAATATGAGGTTCACTTACCATTTCCGACCTCCACATGGGTGTTTGAGACTTATAGATCCACCCAACATCCGTTCTAGTGACCGATCTAGGCCATCTCCTAGTCTGCTCCTGATCGATGTCGGTTCCCTGCACTGACCCTGACTACCAACATCATTTCCCTGGCCGACGCTGGTGTCCCCCCTGCCGATGTCAGTCCTTATGATCGACGTCAAACTTCTCCTGCCCAGCCTACCGACCCTGCTGGTCTGCACATGACCAATGTCGGTATCTGGATGACTGATGCCGGTGCCAAGTGATTGACATCGGTGTCTGTGTGTTCCTGTAAGTGATGAAATTTTCATCTGTGAGCTCTTCTTGGATCAAACCTCTGTCCATGCTGCCCTGCTCAGATTTATTCAGCCCCTGTGACTGATCTCTATCCTTCATCTCCTCTGTAAACACCAAGGCTTCTTTGTTCCTATCAAAAGCATCAAATTTCCTCTTTCTGCAATGAACTGTATCTATGCTTTCCAAATTTGAACACATACCTTTTGAATCAAAAACTTCCATTCCCTTCTTATTCATGTGACCAAGCCTATTAGGCCACATCTTCGAATCTACACCAGAAGTAGAATCAGTAATACAAGTAGGTAGATAAAGAGTACCTACTTTCTTACCTCTTGCTAGGACAAGTGCTCCCTTGGTAACCTTCCAAGAGTCCACTGTGAGGGTTATTGTGCATCCCTCATCTCCTAACCTTCCTACAGAAACCAGACTCTACTTCAGAATTGGAACATGCATGACCTCTTTCAACACCCATGTGTTGTCAATCTGCAATCTCAGCTACACTTTCCCTTTGCCAACTATTTGACAAGGCGTACCATCCCCTAAATAGAGCACTCCAAAGTCTCCCTGTTCATACTCATAGAACAAATCTCTGTTTGGGGATGTCAGAAATCTAGAACAACAAACATGCTCTGATCCCACTTGTCAGGATGCGAAACTGGAAACATACAATTGATTACCAAAACTTCAAGCAACTTAATATGCGGAAATAACCAGATTCACCAAGTAACTAGAATTCAGAATAACACAGCATATGAGAGACAATACACAACTTGTATTAACACTTTATACAGAAAAGAATACAATAAAGAAGATGCCACTTCTTCTCCACCACCTTACAGAGGTTTCCCACACCTCAAGTGAACAGTACTTCTTCTCCCCAAAGCTCTCCCTCTCACAGGTCACAACACCCAACTCAAATACAGAGTTGATGTTCACCTCCCATGCTCCACGCATAACACAAGTGCTCCACGCACTCCACAAGCACTCCATGTGCTCCACAAGTACTCAAGGTACTTCAAGTAGATCTCCCATGAATCTGTAACAACCTGCAATTCAACAGACCATACTTATGGAAGGAACTTCCTTGCCTTCCTCTTGCTCTATCCGAGTACACACCTGTACTCCAAGTAGATCCTGCCTGATACTGCTCCCTGTTGTGTTGCTGTCTATATGACCTTGCACACCTGCAAATCAAACAATGGTTCTGCTCCCCTGTGAACCTCGACCTTGCACACACATACACCTGCAGATCAACGATCTTACTTACCATGTAGATCTCCTATATAGGCCATGCAACAGTGACCAAGATCCTACACTCCTGAAGAACCCAGATGGCTCTCCAATCTAGCACCAACACACCTGGTACTGTGGCACTAGGAGGAACGCACCATTGCTCTACCTCACACACAGAAGGAGCTTATAATTATGCTCTCTTACTCCCTAGCACACTTTTCCAATACAACCATGAGTCTATTATATAGATCTCATCCAAACAATAATTAGACATCTAATTACAATAATTAGATCCGCAGCTATGAGTCTAAAATTAGCACTCATCATGCAAACACTTGGTTCGTTAGCTAACTGGCCGTAAATAGCTCACAGTCGAACCACACAGGCGACCGACGTCGGTCCCTGTCTGCCTAGAGGTGACCGACGTCAGCCGATATATGACCGACGTCGATTGCTTCCCTTTGCTATCCTACCGACGTCGGTTGATCAGACCGACCCCAACTTCTCTGCAATCTTCAGCAACCTCCTCTCCTGTTTGCATCAGTGAAGCTTTTAGCTCCACAATCCTAACAATCTCCCACTTGGAGATAAACAGCTGCACTGTACCTATACCTGTACTCTGTCTAATCTGTTTCCTGGTTTGTATCCCTCTTCAAGCTCCAACCTGAAGACAACCCACCACACAACCTGTGATGTACCGCCTGTCATCTGAGTACCCTGCCACATCCGAACCTACAACCCCTGTAGTGAAGTCCTGACCCTGCATAGCAACACCTGCTGCCGGTCCCTCTCAGAAAACCTGAGAACCCACTTCCCCGAATTGGCTCCTAACTCTGACAGCTCCCACTGCATGGGAATACTCAGGTCTATACCAGACCTCATGTGATTTCAGACACTGTACCTGTCCAACCCTTAGTGTGCTCCAGTTTTGCATCCCAAACCTCACCAACACCTGATTCACATCAGCTCCCACTTGAGACAAAATCAACTTGTGATCTCCATGCCTCCCATGTCAAAGAATTCCACTGCTCCAAACTCCTCATGACATGCCACTGAACTAATCTTACCCTTAGCTCAGCAAAACCCTGTATGTACAAACCTGCTATAGCAAAACATACCATCCACATACAGTAACAGAATGATGTCGTGACTCATCATCCACCTGGTAAGGCAAACCACAGTAGTTACCTGACACTGACTGAAGCCATGCTTCATCCTCCACCTGTCAAACCTGGTACCACTGTCCTGCAGCTCCTCAAGACCATATACCTGGTCTTCCGTCTCACGTATCCGTTCTCTCTATTCTTCTACTAAGGAATCCATTCGTCTCTGTGCTTTCATCTAGCTGGCAAACCTACCAAGACTCCCGTCTGGTTCTGCATCATAATCCTGCCTAGCTCACACCTGTTTCCTGGATCCTTCCTGCTCTACAATCAGTAACAAGTATGAAGAAGAGGAACAACGAATTTGAGGGCCTACTTACGCCTTTAGTCCTCCGTATGGGTGTTTGAGACTCCTTGACAGCGTGCTGTCCACCCAAAATTCGTTACAGTGACCGACCTCGGTCACTCCACAGTCTGCATCCGACCGACGTCGGTTCCATGCGTCTGTACCTGACTACCAACCTGCCAGCGCTGGTGTCCCTGCTGCCGATGTCGGTCCTCCTGACCGACATCGGTCTTACATACTGTCGACATCGGTCCCATGACCGACGCCGGTCTTACCCTGCCTGACACTGCCGGCTTCGGTCTGCACATGACCGACATCGGCACCTGTCTGTTCGACGCCGGTTCCTCCTGACCGACGCCGGTACCTGTGTTCGCCTGTGAGTGATGAATTTTTACCCGCGAGCTCCTTTGGATCAATCTCCATGTCCAAACTGCCCTGCTCAGATGTATCCAGCCTCATCCACTGAACTCTGTCCGCCATCTCCTCCAAGAACACCAAGGATTTCCAGTTCTTAAGCTTATCAAATATATCTGTCTTCCGCTTAAGAACATGCATCTCCTTCCTGCTCATGTGACCAAGCCTACGAAGCCACGTCTCCGCAATAGAAGAAGAATCGGTAATATAAACAAGTAGATAAAGTGTACCTATTTTCTTACCACCAGCTAATTCAAGTGCTACCGCTGTGAGAGTTCTTGTGCATCTCTCATCACCCAATCTTTCTGAAGAAATTAGCCAAATCTTCAAACCTAGGACCTGCATGACCTTCATCAACACCTGTGTGTTGGCTGCCTGCAATTTCAGCTTCACTTCCCCTTTGCCAATTCTTTGGCAAGGCTTACCAGCTCCTCTACCTGGGGCTGCATGGAAAGAGGCAACCGAATCTTTTATCCAAGATTCAACTTTATCCAAGAAACCTGCAAACACATCCTGTGCAACAACCCCTGCTACATCTGTATCTTCAGTTTCTTCATGCTGATCTGTTACCAACCAACAATCTTCTTTTACCTGCTCTTTCTTTCCATCGGACCGTGAGTAACCGTCTGTGCTTTTCAACTCCTCCATTCTTAGCTTACTTTGATCTGCCGTTGCTCTACTCCCACTCAATCAGAAACCCCTGAGAGTGCCCTGTAACCAAAAACACACCCTGCTTCCTGCAACCTTAGCTCTGATACCACTTGTCAGGAATCTAGAACAACAAACATGCTCTGATCCCACTTGTCAGGATGCGAAACCGGAAACATACAATTGATTACCAAAACTTCAAGCAACTTAATATGCGGAAATAACCAGATTCACCAAGTAACTAGAATTCAGAATAACACAGCATATGAGAGACAATACACAACTTGTATTAACACTTTATACAGAAAAGAATACAATAAAGAAGATGCCACTTCTTCTCCACCACCTTACAGAGGTTTCCCACACCTCAAGTGAACAGTACTTCTTCTCCCCAAAGCTCTCCCTCTCACAGGTCACAACACCCAACTCAAATACAGAGTTGATGTTCACCTCCCATGCTCCACGCATAACACAAGTGCTCCACGCACTCCACAAGCACTCCACGTGCTCCACAAGTACTCAAGGTACTTCAAGTAGATCTCCCATGAATCTGCAACAACCTGCAATTCAACAGACCAGACTTATGGAAGGAACTTCCTTGCCTTCCTCTTGCTCTATCCGAGTACACACCTGTACTCCAAGTAGATCCTGCCTGATACTGCTCCCTGTTGTGTTGCTGTCTATATGACCTTGCACACCTGCAAATCAAACAATGGTTCTGCTCCCTTGTGAACCTCGACCTTGCACACACATACACCTGTAGATCAACGATCTTACTTACCATGTAGATCTCCTATATAGGCCATGCAACAGTGACCAAGATCCTACACTCCTGAAGAACCCAGATGGCTCTCCAATCCAGCACCAACACACCTAGTACTGTGGCACTAGGAGGAACGCACCATTGCTCTACCTCACACACAGAAGGAGCTTATAATTATGCTCTCTTACTCCCTAGCACACTTTTCCAATACAACCATGAGTCTATTATATAGATCTCATCCAAACAATAATTAGACATCTAATTACAATAATTAGATCCGCAGCTATGAGTCTAAAATTAGCACTCATCATGCAAACACTTGGTTCGTTAGCTAACTGGCCGTAAATAGCTTGCAGTCGAACCACACAGGCGACCGACGTCGGTCCCTGTCTGCCTAGAGGTGACCGACGTCGGCTGATATATGATCGACGTCAGTTGCTTCCCTTTGCTATCCTGCCGACGTCGGCTGATCAGACCGACCCCAACTTCTCTGCAATCTTCAGCAACCTCCTCTCCTGTTTGCATCAGTGAAGCTTTTAGCTCCACAATCCTAACAGGGGATGCATGAAAAGATGAACCAGAATCTAAAATCCATGATCCTACCTGACTATCCGAAGAAAGTATGAGAGCGTCCTGCATCACAATATTTGCATCCTTTGCTTCTTCCATACCTGCATGTTGGTTCTCTTTATCTCTCAACCAACACTCCTTTGTATGTCCTTTCTTTCCACAAAACCAGCAGGTAATACCTTTGGACTCAGATTTCCTTCCCAACCTTGATTTCCCTTGCTCAACCTTCTCCTTTTGCCTTCCCCTGCTTTTTGCACTTAGAGCATTCCCTGATGATTCACCTGTGCTTCTCCTGCATATTTCTTCATTCAAGATCACACTCACAACATCATCAACTTTTAAGATTTTAGAAGCAGATGCAGAATTACTTGTTGCCATAACCAAACCATCCCAACTTTCAGGCAAAGAACATAAAATCAAGAGAGCCTTTACCTCATCATCAAAAACAATATTGACTGAAGCTAGTTGGTTTACCAAACCATGGAAATCACTGAGGTGAGTATGTACCGATCCACCTTCCTACATTTGCAAAGTAAATAGCTGCTTCATAAGATATACCTTATTAGAAGTCGAGGGCTTTTCATATAAATTCACCAAGGACTTTATCAACTCTTTCGTTGTCTTGCACTGTGATAAGCTGGAAATCACAGACGATGCAAGGCTCAACCTTATGGAATTGAGAGCCTTCCGATCAAGAACACTCCATTCTTCATCCTTCATATCTATGGGCTTGCATGCAACCCCACCCAATGGTAAGTACAAATCCTTCTGATACAGATAGTCCTCAATCTGCATCCTCCAATATTGATAATTCTTACCATTAAACTTCTCCATTCGTAGCTTACTTTCTTCTGCCATTGCTGAACTCCCACTCAATTAGAAAACCCTGTGAATGACCTGTAATCAAAAACAATATCCTGCTTCCTGCAAACTGTAGCTCTGATACCACTTGTCAGGGGATCTGGCTCTACCAATTAGAGCACATATGATTACTTCTCATATTAGCAATTAAACACAAAATTATACCAGAATGATAAAGTAACTAGAAACTTGAGACAACAAAGAATTTGAGAGACAATACACACTCTTTGTATTAAATACTACTAGAAGAAAATACAATCAAGAAGATGCCACTTCTTCCTCCACCTCAAAGGCTTGCCACACCTCAAGACCTTCTTCCCTCTCTCTCTTGCTCAACACAACAACTCTAAAGCCTGAGTTATTATCCCTCCTTCAATGCTTCAGCTTGTCTCCTTGACCTTGCTAACTTCAATGCTTTTTCTTGCCTTTTTAATTAATTACAATACATGCCTTATGAGTCTTTAAATAGGATCCCATGCTTACAAAAATAGAACTCTAGTTACAATAATTAGACACGCAGCTCGTGACTATAATTAGTCATTTGACATGCAAACACTCGCTTCACTTAACTGACTGTTCGTCAACAACAGTTCTGGAAATACACAAGTGACTGACACCGGTCCCTGCTTGTCTAGTGCTACCGACGTCAGCCGACTATCTGCCGTCGCCAGTCTCCTTCTCCACTGCATCTGACCAATGTCGATCATACTACCGATGCCGGTGGCTCTGGTTCTTCAGCATCCTTCCTTATGTCTGTAAATAGTTGAAGCTTTTAGCTCCACACCTTAACAGGATTAACACGTACTAAACTTTTTATTGTTACTCCATGAAATCAAAACAAGTGCCTCTCACCAAGAAAATTAAATATTCTCGGGTGGATCAATCATCCTTTCTCCAAAAAAAGTTAATATGACTATCTTAGTGATGGATATTCCTCCCAACTATGATTTTTTTAAATCATGTTTTATAAAGGCCTCATTGGTGAAATTTATCCAGATTGGACTCATGCTATGATCCCAATAAAAAGGGTTTAGAAAAAAGTTGACACACGAGTCAAAGTCTAAGGATATTTTACAAAATTTGAAATACCCTTATGTAGATATATTCTAAAATGAGACCAGCCTTAGTAAGAATATGATGATGACAAAGGAATATTTGGTGATTTTAAAGTCATTTAAGGTGACATAAATGATATGTATACTTTAGATTTTGATTGAAGTTATTCATTAGTAGGGTTAGTTTCTGGAGTCCTTATGATTTCTCATTGAAATCATTTTTTTATATTTATATGTAATATTTTATTTTAATGTAAAAATAATATAGCTAAATATGAGTCATTATTTATATAATTTTAAGTTGTAAAATAAATTGGTATAAAAAAAATTTGAGTTCAGGGAGATGCAGAGCTAATAGTCATGTTTCATGCAAGAATAATTACTTGCTGCCAATAATGGATCAAATTTTGTAAGTGGTTATGAAATATGAGATTATATACATTATTATTGGTTTTGATAAATACAATCAAGTGGAGATTTTACTTGAAGATCAACACAAGACAATGTTTACCATTACATGGGGAATGTTTGCCTACAAAAGGACATCATTCTATTTCTCAACATTGGATCATTTATAGGGCATTGGACCTAGATTTTAGTGATATAAATAACAAGATTATAGTGATTTATCTTGATGAACTCATTATATTCTCTAAAAATAGAGAGGATAAGTATATGCATTTAAGGATAGTTTTTAAATATGGCAAACTCATGGAATCTCAATAAAACTGATGAAGTCAATCTTAATTATTATAGAGTGAGATCATATAGGTTATATAGTTTCCAAATAAGGTAAAAAAATTGATCCTAAAGGGTCAAAGTAATCCATTAATTATATCTTCCTACTAATAAACCTATAACGAACTCATTTTTTGGTAAGATGAAATTATATATGATTTTTTTAGGGTTGAATTTACTCATTTCTCCACCATTATCCCTAGATCCTTGTGCATTATTACAAACCTTATTTGGTTATGTTTTTTTATAATTCAAAATATATGGTATCTATGCATGTTATATGTGTATCCTTATTATTCAAATAAAGGATATTATATCTAAGACTCATGTAAATTGAAGGGATAGATTGAGTTAAAAAATCATTGATTTTGTTGAAATTCCTCTGGTTCATACTCATGTTGATTTAAAATATAAAATGGTGATTTTCAATGATGATAGTGTTTAGTATTTTTATATATGTGGATAATAATGTGAATGTAAATGATATGAGTGAAAATTATTTGATTTCAAATGTTATGAATGATATTTTTCTTTACAAAAAAAATGACAGGGTTGAAATATTTTTACTTTTTTATAAAAGATGTCTTAGACTATCTTAATGAAATAAATGCTATGGTATATATGTTAAAGGATATTCAAATAAACACCTTGGCTAATGAACCCATAGTTGAGGATATAAATTTTAGTGTGAATAATGAATTTTGAATGCATATAATCTATATCAAACTTATAGAATTTTGTCTTCCATAATTGATAATTTTATTATTTACCAAAATACTTATAACATTGAATATCTATTTATTTTACTCATGTTATTATTTATTTTCCTTATCAAACTATTTTTAAAGATTAATTTATTGTTTCACAAGTTCTTCAACCATCCCAACATGTTCATCAATCTTCATATGTTCTTCATAGTTTTTATAAATTACCTCATATTTCCATCCCTATATATACCACTAAAACATATATTAAAAGCACTAAAATTTCCATCCTTTATCAATCCATGAATGTTATCTAACAAAAAATCCAATTTCTCTCTCAAAGTTCTCAAAATATTACTCATAAATTTACTTCACATGATATATTACTCAAACCTTTGGATTATTATGTTCTTAATTATGCTTTTCACTTCAGATTTATGGCTTCCAAGTTCAAATTATTCAATGATAAAGGTGATCCTTCTCATAAAATTAATTATTCTTGTGTTTGATGTCTTGAATTTGTGTATAATTATAAATTGTTGATGAAACTATTTCCTAGAATCATTAATGACTATAATCATGACTGGTTTTATGTTTTTCCATGTGAACCCATACATTATTTTAATACCCTTGCCAATGAAATTATAACTCATTTTAAGATCAATATTATCAATAAGGTCACATTTTTATAGATTTTCCAACTTAAACAAGGACCTAATGATAAATTTATTGATTAGATGCTTAGATTAAATACCATGGTTACAAAGATGACTCACCAATTAACTAATAATGAATTACAAAGTATATCTTCTCATTATTTATTCCACCTTGTTAAATTTTTTTCTTATGAATTAATAACTATGAATCATATTTTGAAAGAGATTAATTTCTTAAAAATTATCATCCTCAAGCCAATTCATTTATTTATAATTTACTCAAATCTTTTCATAATAAAAAGGGAGCTAAATTTAATTTTTAACTGAGCCATTTTCTTGAAGCCTATTTTGATATTAGCTTCTCTAAACTTAGGTCATTTGATCTATGTTATATCAATGGATTTAAATTCCCCATGTTTTGCAAGGATATTAAATCATTGAATCTACCCATATCTAATAACATTTACAACATCAACTTCTATAAGCACCTCACACCATCAGATTAGTGGTCTTTAGTGGGGAATGTAAGTCACATATATAAATAATTACTTTCAAGGTCACATGGTTATATAAATATGGACCCACGTAAGTGTTAAATAAAAAATAATATATGGTGAGTAGAGTTTGAGTAATATTTTCATCAATCATTTTTTCACCATTAACCTATATTTTCAGTGGTGATGTCTGGCCATTATTTCTACTAAAGTGTAATGTCTTAAATAATATATTTTATCCTTGAATCATGAATAAATGAAAAGGTTGCATCTTTGAGCCATATTTTTAAGGACAATAACATCTTGAACCATTCAATTCAAAACATAAAATAGGGAGAATCATTGATAAAATTAAAGGTAATGAAACCAGAACTACATAAATACCATTAATCTATTGAGGGTACAAAACATGACTTATTCTATGAAAAATAAATGATGCAACTCACAGATGCACCTCACACCATCAGATTATGATTTTAGTGTTGATCTTTGACTGACCTACTTATAAAATTGAAAATAGTAGAGCTACATAGAACAATAAGAAGTTTAAAAAAAATAAGATCTCCTTCTAAATTTAGTGATTCTATCTGATAACTAGTACAACATAAGCCGCTCATAGAGAAATATCAATTGCATATCAATCAAGATTGATAGATACATCGTTTTCTTCATAATAAAATGACAAATCTAGAAAGTGGTTTCTCAAACAATGGCCAATTGTTGGATATAGAGGTATTTATGTGTGTGCATATAATTTTTCTTAATAATATTAAAATAAGAAGTGATATTCATAAAGATAATATGGGTCAGGATAAGTAGTTTGTAAGGTGCATGCTACCCATTTGTAGTATAATGCCTTTATTTCTATATAAGGTAATTTAATGAGTAATAATATTTCATGTGAAAAAAATAAATTGAGTTACCCTTGTACTCCATAGCCATAAATTTTAATGCCTTTCCCTCTCTTTTCTTTTCTTCCCCCTCCTATATATCCAAATTGTTAATTTAGGAAGAGGCTGATCTCTTGGGCATTTTATGCCTACTTTTACAAGTTTGAGATGTTATAAATATTTAGTTTTAATATCTTCATTTTCTTCCCCTATAATCTAGTAATATATAAGGATGAAATTACTAGGTTAAAGGAAATAAATACATACCTAGGTGTGTATAACATATATTGCCTTTGCTTAATCACACTTTAAGTGTTTTTTTGGTGAATTAATTATAACCAAGAGCATGTTACATCATAAATAAGTGTATATAATTTAAAATTTGAAATAATTTAAATGCTTTAAAATAAAAAGAGAAAGGAAGGAGTACACATGTGTGTCGATGCTACCATGTTTCCTCTTGATGCTTTAACTTGGTAAATATGATTCCCTATGAAGCAATAGATCTTTACAATATTTAGTCCTAAACCTTGGAGATCTAAAGATGGAGATTGGAAGGTATTATGCCCCCAAATCTAAATTAAAGATGAGTTGTGACATGGTAATTGAGATCATTATTTATCAATTACATAACTCAAGTGTGAATATATATAATATGGTGAGGGTGAGTGATTTAATAAATTTATCCTATAAATTTTGTGATATTGGATGATTTAATCATTTTAACCTATTAAGTGAACCAATTATTGCATCAAAAAAGGCTCGATAATAATATATCTGAGTGTAACCAGTATGTCCTCATGAGTAGTATACTTGGTCATTTTTGGAAATTTTGGTACAATAACATGGAATATTCACCTCTAATATGTCTGATATGGAGTATATGTGTCATAAATCTAAAAAAATATTTCAAATCTATGCCAATTGATGCAATGTATAGGATTATGACCCAAGTGTATATCTGAATTATGGAATTTAAACTAGCTTTTTGTGAAAGTGTGGAGGTCATGTTCTTATGGCATACCCCCATTAAATTTTAGAGACAATGAGTAAGTGTATAAGTGTGAAGGTCATGTTTTTATGACATGCCCCCATTGAAATATGAAAACTATGAAAATAAGTGTGGAGGTCATACCTTTATGACATTCTTCCATTACAATCTGGAAAACTATGAAAATGTTGAGATCATGCCTTCTATGACATGACCCCACTAAAATTCCCTCCTTTTTAGGTGAGGGAAATAGAAATAGTTAGGTACCTTACCTCAAAAGAATAAAGTAGTTTTATAACCTATGTATGAATCATGTATCATATATGAATAATATGTCGAAGTAGATATATCAATTAGGATGCAAGTATGCGGTCACATCAAGTCCTAAAATAAATTATATAGATCATGAAAATGTTTAGAGGGTAATAATTTAAACTTAGAAATCAATCAAACACACAAACAAGATCACTCAATGTAATGCAAATTAATGGTCAATGGAGACCTCATACAAGGGGCATGTTCAAATATCATATAATCAAAATGGATGGAATATTTAAATGTACAATCAAAATGCAATGGGATAGGGTCCAATAAGAAAGGAACATATTCAAAATTTCCATAATAAATACCATATCAAGCAATGTAAGACACTCAAGGAAGTGGCAACATGAATAAATAAAGTATAAACAACCAGCCTAAGCATATTATACTAGTCCTTGCATCTATGTGTCTGTAAATTTTTTTATGTAACATAACATATCAAGTACACTATGAATGATATGAGCATGGATTAATACATGTTCATGTGTTATTATATAATATCAAATATGATAATATAAAAATTATTATAAATTAGATGTAACATGTATCAATCATGACCAAAGAAGCAGATGCCCCAATGTACTTTATAGCATGAGTAGATGAAAGGTCCAACATCTGAAAGTGCATAAATCATGTGTCTAGGTATTTCAATATCACACTCAAATATTCATGAAACATATGTGTAAATAGGAATGAAATTATATGATATATATTAACATAAAGTAAATAACATACCATGAAGCTAGTAAAATCTAGGAATGCTAAACATTTTTGTATTTTTGAATAATTTGAATGTTTTTGTGTCTTTAGAATATATGAATTTTTAGATTTTTGAAATATTTAGGAGGAAAAACAAAGAAGACATGTACAAGGAAAATTTTTACAATAATCCAATGTACTCATCAATGGGATGCCTCTATGAAATCTTTGTATCTTGTGTGTCATATTCATATCCTACATGATCAATATTCATACCATCTTCCATATTATTAGGATCATAGTCATCAATTTAATCATTATTATAGGAGAGAGTTAACTTATTAGGTTATTTTTGAGTTTATATATCATTTTAAGCACTTTTCTATGAAATACCAACTTCACCATATATTGGAATTTCCTTCTTGAAAATTTGTTTTTATTGAGTATGTTCATCATTGTCAAAATGTTGCATTGAATTATGGGATAGAGAAGTGTCATATATATTCAATTGCCCACTAGGAAAATATGTAATTTGTGCCTTGACTTCTTTATTTGAGGATGAAAGCATAGACTTTGTAGTATTGGCCTTTAGTTTTTTCCTCTATATATGGAATAAATATGATGTTTGGATCCTTTGATTTTATAGGCATGTTGTGCTTTAAAAAATTCTTTGTTAGTAACCTTATTTTTATAATTATTTTTTGTTTATCTCAAGTTTAATTTTTTAAATTTATTCTTTATCTTTTTTTAACAATTCCTTTTGTAGTTGTTCCTTTCATTTTAATCTTTTCGTAGTATTACTTATTCTAGCTTTGCCTTGTGAATAATTTCTTGCTCTATTTTTTGAATTTACAATTATTTTTTCTTTGAATTATCCTTTAGTACACATACTTTTTGTTTTTTCACTTGTGTTTTAGGAGAGGTACTCATTATGTGAGTGGATTTCTTGATTGATGTATCAGTGATATGATCACCACTGTCATTGATCTTTTTTATTTTATTCTTCAATGCAAAAAAAAATCTATATGATGCCCATATATTTTATGATATGCACAATACTATTTAATCTCCTTATAGGATGTAGAGGAGGTAATTGAATCACTTTGTTTCATAGATTTTTTTATTGGGATTTCATTTAGACTTTATTAAAAAAAATTCACTTTTTAAATCACCATTTTTATAGGTATTCTATTCTAGCTTTTCATTTAGATATGAAACATTCCTAGATGGAAATGCAAACACATATTCTATAGGTATGTAATTTGATTTTCTAATGATATGATCCTTAAACTAAAATGTTGATTTTTCTTTTGTAGGTATTGTTGACCATTTTGACCAAAAGTCAAAATGAGTCAACCCTATAACCAAAAACTTGATATATGGGCATATTATAATGTCATAGGGTGTGTTATAGTTCATTTGATGTCATTTAATGTCATACTAGACTTGGTCATGGTCTAATTAAGTCCTTATGTCATTTTATGTCATTTAGGGGTTATATATAGGTCATAAATGAAGTGATATAATTTTATAAGTAAGACACGTGTTTCAAAATTCCTTACAATATCTAATGTGTTAGATTCCTTATCAGTAATGTTAGGACTAACTAAAATTTGTAAGTTCTTAATTGAAAATCAAGAAAGCAAGTGAAAAAGGAGTTTTAAAGGTTATACGACCTATGAGAGAGAGTGGAACCTAGGATATTATTTTGGTATGGATCCTTAACTTCCTTGGATTTATTTTCATGCTTAACACACTTTGGAAGTGCCAAAATTGGGCTAAAACCATTATACCTCTCCATCGCTCCACTATGCAAATAAAACTGGTTAACAATCTTTCGATAATATGATTAGTAGGAGAACTTCTAGGTCAAGATATCTTAGTGACAGATATTAAACTTAGATTAATTTTCATGTTTGGATTTGGAGGAATGGTGGATTATACCTCGTGAACCATGTTTAACAAGTTGACTATGTTTTTTTGCCTATTATTTAGCACACCCTATAGGTTTTGCTCCTATTTGAGCAAGTGTATATAACTTATATATTTAATTTGATTATAGATGATTTTGAATCTCTCCTCTCATGTTTCCCATACTTGGGTTTATGTTTGGAAATTATTTCATGGGCTAAACAATTCAAATTATAGGAAGGTGTCACCAAGTGAGGTTGTAGTTAAGTTTCACCACTTGCAGAAGGTTTTTTTATCTGTAGTAGTTTGAATGAAATGTGTGGTGTTTTATATCATGACTCTAATTTCTCCTTT
Source organism: Torreya grandis (assembly GCA_037957365.1). Taxonomy (NCBI): domain Eukaryota; kingdom Viridiplantae; phylum Streptophyta; class Pinopsida; order Cupressales; family Taxaceae; genus Torreya; species Torreya grandis. Next base: position 76,224 of record JARHVA010004826.1, on the reverse strand, counting down.
CCCTCCTCTTTTTCTAGTTTCAATATCCAAAACCAACATCATGGAGTTATAGACAAAAGCATAACACACAGTCAACTCCCTGTAGACATCCACATACAGTCCTAATGTTTTGAGATCTTAGCACAGTTAGGAGGATATTATGAAGATTATTATGTTGTTGAAAACCCCCTTATAGAATTAAAAAACAAACTATACCTCTCTAATGCCATGTAATGGACTGTGATAGTCAATTCTCTTATTTATATAGTCATATGCCATTGGTGTGCACTCTCAAGAGAATGACACATTATAATAGAGGTGTTTAAACTTATTTCAAGTCCTCAAAGGTTAAGAGGATCCATTTTAGAATATATATAAGTTATAATATTGGTTTGAAGGATCACACACCATGCACATTGACCATTTCACCTTCACTACCTTGCAACCTAAGATGCTCATCTATAGGTGACCATACATAGAGACTTAAAGCATGGTCATAAAGATGTCTTAACATGTTTTGAGGCCTTGATAAAGTTATAAAAATAAGGATATGCCTTGAGAACATAGTATAAGGTCATAAAATATTCATAGTTTATACTCTTACTTTCACTACCTTATATACTATTGTATGTGCCTCTACCAGCTACCATAGAGACTTGAGCCTAGTCATAGAGGATTTAACATGTTCTAAGGTTTCCATGAGGTTTTTGGAGTTTAGATTTACTTTATAAATCATTATAAAATCATTTTAAGAGTAGTTAGGTTCAATAAATCAACTTGCATTTTGAAGGGACTGTGTTTAGGGCTAAGTTCCCTAACACACCAAAACAGAGTCCTCACCACTTTTTTGAATGCCATATAACAATGTTACATGGAGTTTTACTAAGTTTTGATGTATCTATATTATATCCCTATCATAGGTGTATAACACTAAAAAATAAAGAGGGTGTGTGATTAAGGGAAAGAAGTGTTTGAAAGCCTCTAATATTGATATTTGTTCACTGAAGTTTGTAACTGTTGTCTATAGGTTTTGAACCTCAAAAGGACTTCATTTACCAAGGTGGAAATGTAAGGAATATATCCATGTGGGAATGGTCATATTTAGTAAGATAAAAACACTCATGTTTCAAAGAGCGTTAATAAGGTTTGTAACACTAGGCTTTTTGGCCTAATAGGCACACTTACAAGTGTACTTTAGTTCAAAACGACCACCTACAACTGACTATGGGTATATATAGTCTCATCACATAAACCTAGATATGAAATACCAATGAATAGAGACAGATATAAGTTAAAAATTATTCCAAATGGATCCAAGGATCTGTGGCATAGGTTTTAATAGGTTGAAAGATGATCTATAGAGTTCTTTTTACCTCAAAATAGTCAATTTTAGTTGACTGTAGTGGATAGTGAGCAAAAGTATGGTGTTTTGATGTTGGCATAACTTGATCTTGAGGTAAATTAATCTAAGTGGATTTAAAATGGTAAATAAAAATCCAATAATGTATTTTAACATTGTAACTAAGGTCTAACCATGAAAATCAATACTTATAGGTGTCACCCCTAGGTAGGACAATACAATCACAGTTGACTGTAACTTGAGCATGACAAGGAAAAGTGAAGACACCTTAAGTTGGAAATGGAACATGATTATTAATCATGGTTAAATCTCCCCATATTTATAATTACCATCCATGACATCCTCTTATCATATAAGTAGAGAAATAAAAGGATTCAAGATAACTTACAGTCACATCTCTAAAAGCTTGCACATAATCAAGGTTTAAAAGGGTCTATTTTATGTTTTGAAGGAGTTAATGGAGATATTGAGGTAATATATCTATGAAAATTGGTACATAAGGTCTCTATAAACTTTTAAAACTCCTCATATTACCCTTTATTTTGAGATAATAGAGTGAGTGCCCTCTATTTTGTCTCAGACAGAGGGGACTTCTAAGGGGTGTAAACCTACAAGTTTTGGAAAAATGGGATGAAAAGGTGATATAGGGATAGATACAACCTTATAAGAGTGTTTTATAAGTTTTATAAAATCTATACCAACATTAAATACTATAAATAGAAGATAGAAACATGTTAGGGTGTTTAAAACCTACAAGGATGTAGGTAGACATACTTGGTCTAGTATAGGCTTAAAACCCTCAAGGGGTCTACTACCACTTCTAGCATTAGAGGAACATTAAAACCCATTATAAAATGTTTTTAGGTAGTTATAAGGATTTTTAAATCTATTTTTAGGTAGATAAAACCACATGAAATCCATTTATTTGCTCAAACTAATTTAGGGTGTGTAGAATGCATGAGAAGAGCTCGAGTAGGAAACTAGGAGAGCTCATATATACATGGATATTTTGAATGGAGACTAAAGATGATAGGATAAGTTTAATATGGTCCTAATAAACAATTTTTTGGTATTAGTTCATGATTTAAATGTCACAACTATATAAACAATCCTTACGGATGGAAACAACTCTAAAGCCTCTAAAACCATAGATAAGGACTTGATTGGGAAAATGAAGATGGAGAGATATCCATATGGGATATAATGACCATGAAAGTTATGGAATGTTTTATTGGAATTACTAGGGATATTTCTCATCAACTTGAGTTCCACCCTACTTATACGAATATGGAGAAAATTGGCTTTATTTGATTATTTTTAGTGTTTTGTAGGTTCTAGGGAGAGTCAAATGATTAAATTAATATTTGGAGAATTATTATAACTTTATATAACCCATAAATTACATTTATTTCATCATAATATCTCTTAAGTTCTTCTCTAAGTGCTCCCACTTTAGCCAGTCAAAATTGCCATAAACAAATTATTAAGAGAGTGAAAACTTCAATTGGGAGGATTTTTAAGGACTACCTAAGGAATATAATTCCATGAGGGGTCATAAAATGTATAATTCACTCCTTTTTATGGATAATATTGGAAAAATAAATGAAAAAATGGTTCTAAGTGTGCAAGGTGAGTGAAAGAGGAACTATTTAGACTATAGGTAGTGATAACTCATATGTAGAAGAATCTTGATGATTAGGGATACAACCAATACATGGTGGATCATGTATAAAACCCCTCACCATTATTATAATCATCACATCTATCCATAGTTAGTTGTGGGATGTTCTAAAAGGGACAAATAATGAAGGTAGTTTTCTAAGCAAATAAAATGAGTCATATGCCACATTTCAGGAGTTTCATGACCTTAAGAGACTTTTGTCCTATGAGACCTTGTATGTTTTTTTTCCTAATTCATTTTCATGCATGTGTAACTCCTCTTAGTTTTAAAAATTGTTCTTATGAATCTTGTACTTCTCTCTCCAATTCTATAAGTAGTAGTCATTTTGGCTCTTGTAGACTAATACCCACCATGAATGGCAAATCCTTGCTAGAATAAAATTATATTTTACCTTTGAAAAATTAATACATGTCTATTTTTAAGTTCATGAACATTTTTATAAGTGTGAAAAGTGATGTATGGTGGATTTAGTGATAATCTTATAGCCTTTCTTTCCTTATCCTTTCATGTTTATGCAAGAGTTCATATTCTGACAAGTTATATGGAGTGTAGCTAGTGTGTTAGGCTCTTTTCAAATGCATAATTGTACTTAGAGTGTGTAATATTCCCTATTTTTCATTTTAATTGTTTTTTCTCATGCATATCACCTCTATGTTGAAACACTTATGTTAGAACCTTCTAGGACTTAGAAGCTATTTTTTATGCCTTGTTTCTTAATGAAATAAGTATGATGGTCATGTGGCAATCATATTGGTGTATCAACCCCTTAGATTATATCCTTTTCATGTAAACTTATAAATCTTTTCCCACAAGTAAACATTAGTTATGTGATAAACATTTCAAGGTACATTCAAAGAGCTAGCCCTTAAACCTAGAGGTCTACTTTTACCTATAGGTACACCCACATACCTAAAAGTATCCCATGTTGCCCAAGTATGGAAGAGGCATGAACACACTCTTATAGGGTTTAAGATTTTGTGATAATAGTTATGGCATGCCTGGTGGGATTCATTTTCTTCAAGATAACTTGTCACAGTGAATGTTGGTCTTGACAACATCAGCTAAAAATTAGTGTGCTATTCAACATTTGGTGACTCCATTCAAGGAAAAATATAGTTCAAGGCCATTAATTTTTCTTATTTTTTATCTCATACTTCATGGTCCTTACTAGGTCATTATCTAGTAGATTTTTTAATCCTATCAATCCACCTATTCTACCTAAACTTCCTCTTGAATTTTAATACCCTCATCCTAATCTACATTTTGAGGAACAAGAAGATTTTTATAGCCAAGGAAGTGAAGAGGTTGAAGAAATTGAAGATCTTGAAGAAAACATGAATAGTCCATATGCATTTCATACCTTTAATAATGATAATCCAATTCATCTTCAAGTATATGAAGATATTCCCACTAATGTCATAAAGAGTATGCCTACATTCAATGGTGAGAGTCATGTTACACATAGTGAACACATTAGTGATATCTCTATTTTTTGTAGTTTCCATAATGTCACTCATGAGAACATTGGAATTAGACTCCTTGTCATGTACCTTAGAGGTAAATATCTTGATTCGTATAGTACTTTTACAGATGGATTCATCACATCATGGGATGACTTTGGAGTGTTTTTTACTTCAAGGTTTGAATATGAAAGTGACCATATTTCTCTCATACATTAGCTCAATGTGATAAAAAGAGGCCCCATGGAAATAATGCATGAATTTAATGAGATGTTTCAAAATACTTGGTATATATTGTTTCCTCCCATGATACCACCTAATAGATTTATGTTCCCTACATATTTGAGATACATTGGTATTGATATTTCCATTGTGATTCAATCTATGGGTGGTTCCACTCTTCCTAAAGCATATGAAATTTCCATCAAAGCTAAAAATGATCTCATTCAAGATTTAAAGTTTCCTCCTAAGGTGTACATTCCCCTATTGCCTAAAAATTACACTAATACTGCAAATATGGCCTAAATTCCTAATGTTAATACCAAACCTAAGATTGTTCCTAAGAAGGAAGATAATGTCATGGATAAGGATGCATATATTAAATGGTTAAAATCTAAGGTTGTGAAACAAGGTGATAATTAAAATACATATCCTTATTAAAAATAATGTGGCCAACAATTTGGGAGAGTAAGAGGTCAAGGGTAGCCTAACTTCAACAAACATGCCAATGTGTACAACCCTAATTCTACTACCAATGCAAGGGAGATAGTACTGGTGCATAACAAATTTGTGAAAGGAGAATATTGGAAATAAGGTGAATTAATGGATGTAAATAAGGGTGGAGATCAATATCTATTTTCTCAAGGAGTCACTCCTCTTCTATCAACCAAATATGAAGTCATTCAAATGAAGGTGGGCAACCTCAAGGAGAGATCCTCACCAACTTCCTAATGGAGGATACTTTTGTACTCAATAAAGAAACCTCTATTGGAGATAATACAAGGGCCAAGAGGAAGGATATAGGAGGTGAAAATGGCATGCTTAAAATTTCATCTAATCTCCCTAAAAGGGAACAAATCATGGTTGAAATCAAGGTAGTCCCAAACACATCTACACTTCCTTCAAATCAAAACATTGGAAAGTCTACACAAAGTGTCTCAATTCCTCAAGGTCTAAGTAATAATTTGCCTCCAAAGACTCAAGATAAGGTAAGTAATTTTTTAATAAACATAGTGGATTCATTTAAATGTGCTAAAGCATCTATCTCTTTGTGAGATGTCCTTCACATGCTTGTCCAAAAAGAGCTTTTGCAAAAGCAACTACCCACTATTCCTACTAGTCCCTCACCTTCAAGTAAAATCCATGGTCATTTTTCTCTTATAATTTCCCCTAATACCATTGTTGAACCATTTACTATGGCTGATATTCCTCCACCTTTCTACCTCACTCTCATAGTGGGTGAAAAATTGGAACACAATTACATAGTTGATAGTGAAGCCTCTACTTTAGTCATGCCCAAAGTTGTAGCTGATAAGTTGGGCCTAAAATATGAACCTCATATCAAATGAATTCTTCAAATAGATGTTATACATACTAAGATAATAGGGTTTATCAAAATATTGAAGGTATTCTTGCATTATTGTCCTAGATTTCTTATCCTCCATGACATTATTATGGTTAATCTTCCTACTAATTTTATAATCTACCTTTCAAGAGACTTTACAGCCAAGATAAATGGCTAACTCTCAACATATTTTCCCTTATTAGCCTTTAGGACAATGTATGGAACCAATATGACCATAATAACTCATCCTCTTGAAAGGTTTCATATTTAACCCTAAATTGAAATAAGCTCTAACTTGAATTATATGATCAATGAAAAAGAGGAGTCTAATGTGGATGATGGTGTTTCTAAGCTTGAGGGAATTTTTCACTTGTTCCTTGATGAATATGGTATTATCACTTATGATCATTATCATTATGTATACTCTAAACAAACTGACCTTGGTGCTTATATCATGCATGAAGAACCATTTGAGAGCGTTGAAGTAAGTGTCAAACATTCTTATTCACAAGATATTAAAGGTAACTATATGATTCATGATTATGATGATGATAGGTTGAGGAATTTTATTTATCACCATAGTGGGAGGAATGATGTCTTTTTTCCTACTATTGATGAAGTTGCCCTTGATGATGATACTCATAAAGAAGAGGATAATGGCCTATGGTAAAGATACAATGTCATATGTCAAGAGTTTGATCAGTTAGGTAATGTTTCTTCCCCTCCTAAGAGGTCTATATCTGATTTGTTTGATGATGATTCTAATAGAATGATGTTGAGTGTCTCACCAATCATGGAAAAATGTGTCATATCATGAATGAAGATGAACTTGGAAAAGATTTAATGCCATATGCAAGGAATTTGAAAAGTTGGGTAAGGCTCCTTTTTATCCAAGAGATTCTCTATCTGATGTCAAGACTACTAATGAGACTAAAAAGAATGTTGTTGAGTGTCATATCAAGAATAAAGATTAAATACATTTTACTGATCAAGATCTTGTAGCCATGGAGTTTGATGAAGCTATTACCCAAAAAGTTGATAATATGAAGAATGAGGTCAAGGTTGTTTTTGTTGTGCCTAAATAACAATCAAGAGTTACATATAATGTTGAACTACATTTAGAGGCATTAGGACATAAAGGATAAAATATTTATACTCCCAAACATCAAGTACATTCTATCCAATAAGGTGGAGAGATTGAGGTAATTATCATATCTTCCAATCTTTACTTTGAATAACATCCAATGGATATGACAAAGATCAATCAAATTTTAACCCCAATCAAAATATTTGAAGAGAAGAAAAATACACTCATGAAGACCTTGAATAGACCAATTTCAAGCCCAATAAGATAAGAAGGTGATAGGATTCTTGATCAGACCCATATGGAAGTGTATAATGATGACGAGCATGCTTCTCTTGCTAAACTACCTTCATGGATTGATAAATATACAATGGGAACTATATTTGACCCTGATTAAGGTATGATCATATTTTTCACCTCAAAATTAATGTTTTTTAAATATTAGATTAGGTGTGTGTGTGTGTGTCTTTCTTTCAGTTGTGTTTTGTTTCATAAGTTTTCTAGTTGAACAAGTGTGTGTTTCTTTTGAGTGCATCTTGTTTTGTGTGTATTTATTTTGTTTTTGGTGTGGTGTCAAAGGCAAATTGTGTTACAAATTAGTGCAAAAGTGATTCCATGGCCCAATGGATAGGATTAGGCTACTATTCATGGCATAGCAAGCATACCACCCTTGGGAAATCACCAAGAATGTTAACCATTTTGACCAAAATTCAAAATGATTCAACCCCCTATAGCCAAAAACTTGATATAGGGGAATATTATAATGTCATAAGTCATGTTATAGTTCATTTTATGTCATTTAATTTCATATTAGCCTTGGTCATGGTCTAATTAAGTCCTTGTATCATTTTGTGTCATTTAGGGGTCATATATAGGTCATAAATGAAGTAAGATTTTTTTAGTAAGATGTGTTACAGACTTCCTTCCAACATCCAATGTGTCAAATTCCTTGTCCCTAACTAAAAAATAATAAAGCAAGTGGAAAAGGAGTTTTAAATGTTGTACAACCTATGAGAGAGAGTGGCATAAGGGATAATCTTTTGGGATTGATCTTCAAAATCCTTGGATTCATTTACATGATTTTCATGCTTTAGAAGTGCCAAAATTAAGCTAAAACCATTCTACCTCTCCATCACTCCACTATGCAAGTAAAATTAGTCAACAAGTCTTTAGATAGTATGGTTAGTAGGATGACTTCCATGTCAAGAGATATTGGTGGTAGATATTAAACTTTTTCAGCTATATTTTTATGTTTAGAGTTGGAGGAATGGTAGCTTATACCATATGAACCATCTTTAACAAGTTGACTATGTTTTTTTGCCTATTGTTTCCCACACCTTATAGGTTTTGCTCCTATTTTATAAATTTCATATAAATAAATTGTTAAATTTAATTATAGATGATTTTTAATCTCTTTTCTCATGTTTCCTATGCTTGGTTTCATATTTGGAAATGATTTCATGGGCCAAACAACTCAAATTGTAGGAACGTGTCACCAAGTGAGGTTGCAGTTAATTTTCACCTCTTATAAAAGGTTTATTTACCTATAGTTGTTTAAAATAAATGTGTGGTTTTTTGTCTCATTCCTCCACTATCTCCTTTTCTCCTGTCCTTCCAAGTTCAATCTCCAAAACTAACATCATGGAGTTGTAGTCAAAAGCATAACACACAATCAACTCTTTACAGATATCCAAATATAATCCTAATGTTTTGAGTTTTAATCATAGTTATGAGGATTTTATTGAGTGTATTATGTTGTTAAACACCCCCTTGAATCATTAAAAAACAAACTAGACATATTTAATGCCATGTAATAGACTTTGATAGTCAATTCTCTTATATGCACAGTCATAAACCATTATTGTGCACTCCTAGGAGAATAGAACATTGGAATGGAGGTGTTTAAAAAATTTTAAAGTCTTAAAAGGTTGATATAATCCATTTTATCATATTTATAAGGTACAATATTGGTTAGAAGGATCACACACCATGCACATTGACCATTTCACCTTCACTGCCCTATAACCTGAGATGTTCATCTACAGGTGATCATACACAGAGACTTGAATCATGGTCATAAGGATGTCCTAACATGTTTTTATGCCTTAATAAAGTTTTAATAATAAATATATGCCTTGATAACCTAGTATAAGGTCATATAATATGCACAATCCATGGTCTTACTTTCACTACCTTATATGTTATTATGTGTGCCTCTACAGGCTACCACAAAGACCTAATCCTGGTCATGGAGGAGTTTAACATGTTATTATGTTCCCATGAGGTATTTTGAGGTTATATATACTTTGGAATTCATGAACAAGGAATTGGAAGAGTAGGCAAGTTCAAGAAATCAAGTTGCATTTTGAAGGGATTGTGTTTAGGGATAAGTTCCCTAAAAAACCAAAACAAAACCCTCACCAATTTTTTGAATGCCATATAATAATGTTTCATGGATTTTGACCAAGTTTTTATGTATCCATCTTGTATCCATATCCTATGGGTACAACTTTGAAAAATAAAGAGGGTATGTGATTAGGGGAAAGAAGTGTTTAAAAGCCTCCAATATTGATATTTGTTCACTAAAGTTTTTCAGTGTTGTCTATAGGTTTTGAACCTCAAAAGGACTTCATTTCCTAAGGTGTAAATGTAAGGAATATAACCATGTCAGAATGGTCATATTAAGTTTAGAAACACACTTATGTTTTAAATATCATTAACAAGGGATGAAACACTAGGTTTTTTGGCCTAATAGGCACACCTACAGGTGTATTTTAGTTCAAAAGGGCCACCTACAACTGACTTTAGGCATATAAAATATCATCACACAAATTTAAACATGAAATACCAATGAATAGATACATTAAATTTAAAAATTCTTGGAAATGGATCCACGGATATATGGCATAGGTTTCAAGATGTTGAAAGATCATCTGCATGCTTCTTTTTGCCTCAACATAGTCAATTGTAGTGGAAACTTCAAGTGGGAGGATTTTTAAGGAATACCTAAGGAATATAAGGCCATTAAGGGTCATATTAGGTTTCATTAACTCATTTTTAAGGATAATATTGGAAAACTAAAAGTAAACTTGGTGCCAAGTGTGCAAGGTGAGTGAAAGAGGAGTTATTTAGATTATAGGTAGTGATAACTCATATGTAAAATAATAATGATGATTAGGGATGTAAAAAACACATGTTGTATCATGTATAAAACCCATCCCCTTATTTAAATCATAATATATATCCATAGTTAGTTGTGGGATGTTCCAAAAGGGCTAAATTATGAAGGCAATTTTTTGAGAAAACAAAAGGAGTCTTATGCCACATTTTAGGAATTTCATGACCTTGAGAGACATTTTTCCTATGAGACCTTGCATGGTATATTTTATAATTCATTATCATCCTTTTTTAACTCCTCATCTTAGTTTGACAATTTTTCTTATGACTCTTGGACTTTTCTCTTCTCACTTCTCTCTCTAATTCTATAAGTAGTAGCCATTTTGGCTCTTGTAGACTAATAACGCACCATGTATGGCAAATCCCTACTAGAATTAAATTAATTTTGAATTTTAATAATTAACACAAGTCTAATTTTGATTTCATGAATATTTTTATAAGTCTGCAAAGTGATGTATGGTGGAGTTAGTGATAATATTCTATCCTTGATTTCCTTATCCTTTCATGTTTATGTAAGAGTTCCTATTTTAATAGGTCATATGGAGTGTAGCTAGTGTGTTAGTATATTTTTAAGTGAATAATTGTCCTTAGAGTGTGAAATATACCCTCTAGTTCATTTTCCTTGTGTTGTCTCATGTATATCACCTCTATGTTGAAACACTTATGTTAGAACCTTATAGGACTTAGAAGCTAGTTTGTATGCTTTGTTTCTTAGTGAAATAAGTATGATGGTCATGTGGAAATCATATTGGTGTATCATCCCCTTAGTTAGGTGATAAAAATTTCAAGGTACATTTAGGGAGCTATCCCTTAAACCTAGAGGTCTACTTCTACCTATAGGTACACCCACATACCTAGAAGTATTCCCATGTTGCCTAAATTTGAAAGAGGTTTGAACACCCTCTAATAGGGTTTAATATTTATGAAAATAGGTATGTAATATGATTTTAAAATGATACAATCCTTGAACTAAAATATTTATTCCCTTCATTTGAAACCATAGGATGGGCCATCTTACCCTTTGGAAAAGTGATAGCCTAGACCTAGTTAGAGGGATGTGAGATATCACCCTCCTTAGGTTTAAGAGGAAGAATAAGTTACTTATTATCATTTTAAATGTTCTAAAGATGGATATGAGAATTATATAAGAGAGACATACAAAATCTATGGAAACATCCAACATGATAAGAAAACTTATAACTAAATAATTAATGAATTATGAAACCTTAAAAGGTTGAAAACCCTAGGGTAAGTTAGGTTTATAAAGGAAGACTCATAGATCAGGTTCACCAAATTTTTAACCTTAAATTTAAATGTGTGGGGGATATAGGGTTAAGAATATTGAAGTAGTTATAACATAAGGGTGATAAAATAATCTATACCAGGCCAATTAATAGAAAATTAGATAGATAATATTTTAAATTTAGACAACTAAGATTACTAAAAATAGTAAGTATAAGTATTGAAAAATATTAAAATAAATGAGAAATAATGGTACTTATATGGTTTAATATGTCAATAAAAATATATAATGGAAATAGGTGTAAAGTATGTATAATTAGTATTTTACATAAGTCATTAGATTCTATAAATTACATTTTTGTATCCAAAGACACTATATTCATATTTAGATGATATCATCAACATTAGTGTTTCACTCAAGTTTTGTTATTATTCAAAAGAAGGTAGTAAAACTAAAAATATGGGTTATGGTATAAATACCTGATAAAAGGTGTGCATGTTGAATCATAAGATTGTGAAGAACTCCTTTTTGGCTGGGGAGGAAAACCTATAGATAAGATAACACTAAAGAAAATTTGTTCATTAGACAAGTAGTTAGGTGGATTGCCTAGTGTTAGCTAGATCCCAAAAGCATGGGCTTCCTTAGGGGCTATTAATCCACCATTGTTAATAAAATTGTATAGAAGGTACTTACATCAATAATCAAAAGATATTTGAAACTGAATAACAATGATATGCTTGATAAAGTAGATATACTAGAAATGATCTAATTAGTGAGAAAATGATTAATACTAGTGTGTGGAGGTGTGATTCAAGGAATTTGGTAGAGTTTAGAGAATAGGCAAAAACTCAAGAAGAAGGATCTGGTTAGAAGAGAAAGGGAATTTTAGCTTGCTATTTTTTAACCTGCCATAGGTGACCATCAATTATTGGGGTGACCTTGGAAGTTAGGTTTGAGTGTCAATCGTTAAGCAAATATTGATGGTTGACTATCCAATTCTAGACTTATCAACATCTAGTGATGAGATTCAAGAAATGAATCTCAAGAGTTTGGTGTAGGGTCTATTAATTATGAGAAGGGATAAAAATAGATAAATGGTAGTCATCAAGTATTTGACTTACCAAAAATGGATTGGTTGATTGATAGATGTTGTTGATTCATAGGTGGAATCTAGTTTGATTCTAGTAGAATGATGTTGCTTGGAATCTTGATCTAAGAGGCAATGGTAAATTGGATCTCTCAAATAGATGGTTGATGATGCTTGATAACATTGGATGACCTATAATAGGAAAAACTATGAATACCTAAGCTCTTGATAATAGTGTCAGATGGATCAATCTATTACTACTCTCTTTTTCTTATAGGCAAAGGCCAGAGGTTGAAGTAGAAGTTTAAGAGGTGATTATAATTATAAATTGATCATGTAAGGTCTCATGAGAGGATTTTCACAAATTATATTTAGAAAAGGTAAGCAATTATTTGTTAGTGTTTGCATGTAAAAGTCTAGGTGGTGGGGCCTAACTATCGATGGTTAGGCTAACTGTCGATATTTGAGGCTAACAGTCAAAAGTAGACAAAAAGGGTTCTTTTAAGTTTGATTATTTGATTAGTTAAAAAAATGGGTTTTGTTTTGTTTAAAAGTTCCAAGGAATTATTTAGGGGTTCAACAGTTATAATCTAATGTGTAGGATTCTGGTGTCAATAATTAGTGTCTAACTGTGACACATGTGTCTAATATAAAATAATGACCAGATATGGATGTGATCAACTTTAATATTCTATATTTTTGTCACCTATATGTTGATTTATTTAAATTTGGGGTACAGGTATAGGGATGAATAAGATAGAATAGAGTGCTTGTACATTTGATTGATCTAGCTTTTATAGGTATTTTATAGATGAGGAATGAGAAGTCTTAGAATTATATTTATACCACACATTTTGAAAATATCTCATGGTAAGATTCAATAAGACACTTAGGCCAACCCATGGGTTTCAATCATTGTGTGATTTGGATGACTTTTGGCAACTAGACAACATATAACGATATAAACACTACTATCAGTGGTAGTGTCCACCTTTGGCTAATGGTGTTAAGAGGGATATAAAATTGGTATGGATATAAAATTGATAGTGAATTTATTTTATTAAATTTCAAGCTTTTTGCGTAGTACATGAGACCTAGATCATTTGAATGATATGGATAAAACTAAGAGATAAACATTTAGTCATAGTGAGATGATGAATGTGAGCCTTTTGATAATAGGCAATTATTTATTTTAACGATTTTGTATTAATAATAGAAGCATAAAAGCAATTAAATTTGTTTGAAAGAAATGATAATATTTAGACTTACACTAAATTAAAATCAATAATATAGATTTAACTTATTTAGCATGTGAAAATAAATACAATAAGTATAAAATGACTAAGGGATAAAAAAGAGTGCATATACTATTTGATTTTCTATTCTAGAGTGTGAGAATGATCATAAATCATCATAAAACTATAATAGAGATCTATGTTCCATTCATTCTAAGTTCTAACTATGTTTGACCACTGGGCACTTGCATCCAAGTATGATACTTGCATTGATGATAGTGTCTTGTGGTTTATGATAATGTTTTGAACATAATATAGCTTTGTTTTTCATCCTTCACTTGGGTTACTTTGGTTTTTTATAACCTTATCCTTGATATCCTTAAATTTTTTTCATAGGCTATTATTCTTAGTTTATTTATCAAAACCCTAGGTACACTCTTCTTTGACCTTGAATGATGCCCTAGAAAAAATAGGTATGATATCAATTTTTTGAGTGTTTCCTTAGGATGTTCATTGAATCTCTTAATATGTTCTTCAATGATCATAATGAAAGACACAAGATGTGTATTTTTCTCATCATATACTAGAGGGGAAGAATAAATTTGACTAGTTTCACTTAAATAATGCAAAGAAGACATATGATTTTCAACAGTAGTATTATTTAGAGAAGGCACACACTTAATTTCATCAACATTTTCATTATGATAAATAGTGGAGTAAAATTCAATTTATTTGATATTTTCAACATTGGAAAGTGGAGAATCACAGTCACTTATTGAGATAACTAAAGAATGTGCAGATAAAATAATTGGATTTTCAACATGAGGAACATTATCATTTTGCATGTTTGTTGGTTTTTGAGACTTTTCATCATTGGAAATCAAAGGAAAAGTATATATGTCATAGTCAATGGAGATACCATTACATTCAAACTCATAAGAAGAAATGTCATTATCACTAGTTTGTTCATTTAGCTTTGCATTTGCATCATTATTTATTTCATTATCATAGTTATAAGCAAAAGTAGGTTTATCTTGTTTTTGATTTTATTCTAGGTCTTCTTATGCTTTAATGCTTTTGGATTCATAATATAAACATCAAATAATAAATTTTTTTGAATGCATAATCAAGTATTATTTAGATTTTAACTATATAGTAGAGTATTTTGACAATATATCTCATTTAAGCATGTGAAATAAACATAAGTACCAAGCACCTAAGGGATAAAGAGATCATATCTTATTTTTATTTTTTTCTCAATTGTGGAAGTGATCAGAAGTCATCATAGGATTGTATTAGATATCTACAATTTGTTTTCTATATATTATGATTATTTTTTACCTTCAGACATTTGTGTTGATCTAGGATAGTAATGTGGATGCTTATGTCTATATCCAAAACTTGTGTCCAGTGATATATATACATAAGAGTGACTTCAAATTTATACCAAACCTTGATTCCCCCTATGTAATCATTTTATACCTCAACTCATGTTTACCTATGTGTTAGATCTAGATAATAATCAACCCTAGTTAATTTGTATTATACCTCTTTTAACTTGGTAAAAAAAAGTTAGTAACATGAGTCAAGCTAGTCCTGGAACCCTAATGTTGATAAGTGTTATCTATATAGCCAATACTCCTAAGAGGGCCTTAAAATCACATGTAGTTCTCACTCTTATACATGTGTGTGAAATTATAATATTACAACTATATGCTCTTTCTCCTAGTAACCATTGGTACAAGTGATGCAATAGTATATTGGATTCATAAGAGAAATATACAATCAATTAAAGCTATTTTAAATGAATGAAAATATTTAGATTTACACTAAAGTACAATCAATAATATATATATGCATACATATATATATATATATATACACACACACACACACATATTCATAATTTAGTATGCACAAATAAATATAATAAGTGTGACTAAGGGATAAAAGAGAGAGCATATATTGTTTGATGTTTTGTTTTATAGTGAGACAATTATCAAGAATCATCATATGACTATAACAGATATTTGGGTTCCATTCATTCTAAGTTTTGATTATGTTTTACGACTGGACACTTGTATCTAATTAGGACACCTACATCAATGATAATTTCTTAAGGTTTATTATAGTTTCCAGACCACAATATAGCTTCATTTTCTTATCTATTAGTTGGTTTTTTCTAGATTATTTTCACCTTCTACCTGATATACTTATATTTTGTGCACAGGATATCTCTCTAAGTTTATTGATCAAAACCCTAAGTACACTCTTCTTTTCCCTTGAATGATGACATGGGAAAAATGGGTTAGTGGACACATGGTATTGATCTGACCCCAATGACCTCTCTATCAAACATATATGCCTACATAGACAATACTATAAAGAGGGCTTTAGACTAATGTAATTCTCCCCTACGTGTTGGATTATGTGTGAATCATATATTATATACAAAGTAAGTACAATGGTTGCCTATCTTGTTACTTGGAAAATTAGGCTCTTGGGTTAATCCTTTATTACTTAAAACCTGTATATGTGTATTCCCTATGATTGGTATGGAAATAAGAATAAATAGGGAAGATTTTGATCAATTGCATGCTCTTTTGAATTCTCTTTGGTCTGATTGTTAGGTGAGGAATGAATGAGGGTTGATATTGTATTTATACCAATCTTATTAGGAGATAAATTACATTAAATAACTTAGGTCTACCATTGGAATATGTTTCATTTGTAAATTTTATGACTTTAGGGCACTAGACACATGCATCGAGCATGATAGTAACATAGACATTATTATCTATCCCAAATGCTAGTGTCTAAGGAGTAGAAAAATAGGTGTAAGCTTATAACTTATAGAGGTGTAAGAGAAATACATTTTAAGCATTCTGGGCAAGATAGAATATTTGTGTCATCAATATAAGACTATTCAGACTAAGATATAGACCAAGGGGCATAAGAAAGAGTAGATGTGATGATTTTAGAAGCAAGGAGAGTGTATAACTAAGAGGAACAACCAAGGTCTGAGTTTTCCAAGTGTATAAGACTAAGGTGCTACATAATCACAAAATATCATCTACATTCCCCCCTTTAATCTAATAATGAAATTTATAGTTTAAAAGAAAGGAATAAGTACATGGGTGTGTATGCACACCTTATCTTTACTTGAGTTAAATTTTGAATGATTTTTTGGTGACTGACCTATAACCAAGAACATGATACAATGTATAATAAATTCATATAATCTTGAATTTAACATAAATAATAAAAATTATCTTAAATAAAGAGCATGGATAGAATACACCTATGTTTGTGTCATGTAGTAAATGGTTCTAGAGTGATGGAAATTAGAGAAGTAGAAAAGAGGATTGCAACCTCATCTATATTATATCTAAGAATATGAGTGAGTGTATAAGTGGTAAAGTGTTTTCCACCATGGTGGTTTTATACCTTGAGTAAGGAGAGTTGGGAATTGAACATGCCCTAAACCTAAAATATGAAGACTGGTGCTTCAACCATCGACATTATCATTTCTTGATGAGAAAAACTCGAGTGTAAAAGACATGTAAATGTATATCTCAGTATAGGGTAATTTATGTAATCAAGTTCACTAATAAAATTGATGAGACTAAATGATTTAATCCTTCCAATCACACCAAAAATAATAACCAAATGTTATAAATGTATAATGCTCAATATAATCTGTAAATTCTTGATCAAGGTATCATTACATTGGGATGTCAATACATAAAACATTCTGTGTTATGGTAATATTCCATAAAAGAGCATTTAAATTTTAAAATAATTTGGATTTTTTAATATTAGGCATGTGTTGAAAACATATGCACCTTAGATATGTCTCATGCTACAACTATATATAGAAAATGGTACCAATGTATATAATTTTTCCATAACTATGAATCTAAATTATATATTTCTAATGTCTAAAAGTGTATCATAGGTGCTTTACATTATTCAAGAAACACTTCTCATTTCTAGACTCAGAGAGTCCATTACATGAGTTTCCTATTATGATAAATCTACTATATTTGGTGGAATAGAGGTAAAGCAAATGAACGATTTCACAAATTTATAATGTTTGGTTGTTGGGAGAAACCATGGCATGTATTTAATCTTTATGAAAATAAAAACAATCTTGGCTAAGTAAAGTGAAATATGATCAAACCTAAGTCTAAATCTAAATGATGAGTGAATGAGACTATGTACGGGTAATAGGAGATGGTTGCAAATGGCGAAGTGGTACAGGGCAACTAGAATGGCACCCCCAGGCTTGCATGGCCGCTGCTTGGGGAGTCTACGCAAGAGGTTGACAGGACCTTCATGGAGGAGAGATCTAAGCTCAAAAAAGTCAATGGCTATTTACTAGAAGCCAGGAGTGCCTTGTTTTGGTAATCTCTCTAGATTTAGTGAAAGAGGAGGTTGAATATCTATCTTCTCACGCCCTAATTTGTAAATTTTTGGGCCTTCATATTTTAGTAGCTGCTTTGGAAGCCTAGATTAGGTGGACTTGGCAGATTGATGGGGATTTTGACATTCTGCTCATAGGAAATACTTATTTCATGGTAAATTTTTCCTCTATTGCAGATCAGAATAGGATTTTTAAAGGAGGCCCATACTTCTACGATTGAATTGGACTTTTCCTGAAACCTTGGCACACAGGATTTAATTCAGCAGAGGATCTTCCAGCCTACATTAATGTATGGGTCTGGCTACCGAGATTGCCCCTAGAGTTTTGGCATGAGGATATCCTCTACCAATTAGTGGCTATGCTGGGGACATCGATGGCTATAGCGCACCAAACATTGGACAAAAAGGTAATATTGTATGCCCGCATTTGCATTGAAATTAATTTGAATAATCCACTCCTAGATTCTCTTAAGATTTGTCTAGGAAGCTCCTCATGGATTCAGTCAATAGATTACGAAGCTATTCCATTCTATTGCCACATTTGTCATGTCTATGGCCACTTGCATAGGTAGTGCCTCGCAGGCAACTAGAGACTCTGCTCCCCAGGGAGAAGGGGCTGGAACTTGAATGCCCAATAATGTCAGGGGTACTAGACAACCGAATTATAGTGGGAAGCTTCAGGATCAGGTGAGTGGCATGAGTAAAGGCAAAAATCCTCTCTTCCCAGCAAGCACACAGTTGAGTGTGAGTGACTCCAAGGGTCCTGACAAGGATGGATTTACTGCAGTGAGGCACTGAGCGAAGAACCATGGGCTGAAGAGGACCAATTATGATAGGTAGATTGAGATTGGCTTTAATCAGTTTGAAGTCCTGGACAATATGAACATAGAGGATGGCATTCTAGACTTGCTACAGATGGAAGAAGAAGTGATAATGGAACAACTCACCCCAAGCGGTGACTCCCTAACTTTGGTAACTCGGCCGGCCCAGGAGGTAGACCGTGGCACGCAAGAAGCTTCCATCAATGACATGCTTGATATAGGGGATAAGGAGGTTCGCTGGGCAGACCTTACTAAGGAAATGGAAGCATCCAAAAATGAGAAAGGGTCATCTTCAAGCCTTGGTCTTATGCATAGACCCTTCAAAAAGGCTACCAGGTCCATTCCCTCTCGAGCTGGGTGCAAAAAGGACCAAAAGGAGCTAAAACTTATAGGGGATCTTTTAGTAAAGGCAGGGTAGGTGAAGCCCCTGGATGAACATTTTTCACTGGTTACTCAATGATAGTTCTTTCTTGGAATGTGAGGGGTTTGAATAGTTCTCCCTGGCAAAAAGCTATGTTTAAACTGGTAAGTGCTAATTCCCCTAATATACTTTGTATTCAGGAGACTAAATTTTCTGTAGATTCATGCTTTTCTTGTATGCAAAAATTTTGGTATTGCAGTCATAGCCAATGTGTTGGGGCATTTGGTTGTTCTGGTGGGCTGGCCATCTGTTGGAATCTGGAGACCATTACTCCTCTTAGCTCGATGACCAGCATTTTAGCTCTCACAATGATGGTTGTCTCAAAGGAATCGGGTGAAATTATTCTTGTTACTAATGTCTATGCCCCTGTGGATCTATTTGGACAGCAAAAAGTATGGGACCACATATGGTATATTAGGAGCTACCATCCATATTTGCCCTGGATTTTGTTTGGAGATTTTAATGCAATCCTCAGCATGGAAGAAAAGGGGGGGGCTGGCCCGCTTGGGGACAGCATCAGAGATTCTACAGCACAATATTGACCTCCTGTGCCTCTCAGACATTAGGCCTCTCAATGGCATCTTCACCTAGAGTAACAGGAGTGGTGAGGCCAATATCTCAGAGCACCTTGATAGATTTCTAGTGTCTTACTACTGGCAATCTAGTGCAACTTCCCTTACTTCATAAATACTTGATTGGGGGATCGGATCATTAGCTGATTAAGCTTTCCACTAACCACATTCCTAGACCAAGGAAGCCCCCATTTAAGTTTTAGCTCATGTGGCTCAGAGAGCCTTCCCTTCATGATCTAATGGCGAAATGGTGGAGACAAGCAGGACCCAGTCATGGCACTGCTATGTTCATGTTCGCCAAGAAACTCCAGTATGTCAAAGGGAGGCTGAAGTTCTAGAATTTAGATAGCTTTGGGAATCTCCATACAAAGCAAAAAAAAGCTCAAGATCAGCTGAACGGGATTACTAGGTAGATTAGAGACTGTGGCCTCACTGAGGAGCTCCAGTTGGCTGAGTCCCAAGCAGTGAAAGAGCTTACGAAGTGGGATCTTAGAGAATAAATCTTCTAGAAATAGAAGGCACACATTGATTGGCTCTAGGAAGGTGAAAGGAATACTACCTTCTTCCACAAATCTATTCAAGCAAGGCAGAATAGAAGCTACATTTCCCACTTGGTCTGCCCAGATGGAGCTCAACTGAATTCCCCTCAGGACATTTCTAGAGCAGCAGTCCATTATTTTTCTAATCTTTTTCTCGAAAGGGCTGCACCCTCTCGAGATAGTAGAAAATGCAGTGCTATCTTGCATTCCCTCTATGGTTAATTTGAGGTTGAATGAGTATCTTATGCAGCCTATAGAGAAGACGAAAGTGGAAGCTGTGGTCTTCAGCATGAAAAGAGGCAAAGCACTTGGGCTCGATGGATTTCCAGTGGAATTTTACCAGGATTTCTAGGATGTCATCAAGCAGGACCTCTTTGAGGTGATATAGGAATCCTATTCCAATAAAGAAATGTTGAAGGCTTTGAATGCCACCTTCCTGGTCTTAATCCTGAAGAAAGAGCAGGTGGATCAGCTGGACCACTTTAGGCCTATTGCACTTTGCAATGTGGTCTACAAGGTCATCACTAAGCTCTTAGTGAAAAGGCTCAAAAGATGCCTCCCTTTGATTGTTTTAGAGGAACAGGGGGGCTTTGTTGCTGGTAAGCAGATTCTTGATGAGGTGGTCATTACATCAGAAGCTATCCATTCTATGAGCACATCCCAAAAGTGGGCCATGTTCATCAAGCTAGACTTATCAAAGGCCTATGACAAGGCCAGCTAGAGATTCTTGGAAAAAATCATGTTGGCATTTGGTTTCAGCCTGGCATGGATACAATGGGTGCTTAGTTGTGTCACCATGCCTTCCTATTTGGTCCTCATCAATGGGTAGCCCACTGAGCTTTTTGGGGCAGTGAGGGGCCTTCATCAAGGAGACCCACTGTCCCCCTATTTATTTATCATTCTGGCTGAAGGATTGGGTTGGCTTATAAAAATTTTAAGTTTCTCAAAATACTATGCAGGGATGGCAGTGGGGAAATAGATTAATCACATCCCATCTTCAATTTGTTGATGATACCATCTTGGCTGGGAAAGTGCGTATTCGGGAGGCAGAAGCTTTCTGTGATACCCTTGACATGTACCTGGATGCTACTAGGGAAAAAATCAATGATCATGAATCCTCCATTTATTTCTTCAACACACCTGGTCCTATACAGAGGAGAATAGCGGCTATTCTGAGATTTCAAATTCAGGTGCTCCCAATTATCTATTTGGGCATTCCCATTGTGGTTGGTAGGCAGCCACGACTATTTTGGTAGAATGTTCTAGATAGATTGAGGTAGAAAGTAAGCCACTAGACTCACAGATGGCTCTCCACTGCTGGTAGAGTCACACTGCTACAATCGGTGATACAAGCTCTTCTTGTTTATCGTTGCTTGGTTCAGGCTGCTCCAGTTTACTTTCTCAAAGAATTCGACACCCTTTCCTGTCAGTTCCTTTGGAGTGGTAACCTATGGAGCACAAAATGGAGTTTGATCAACTGGGATACTATTTGTTAGCCAAAGAAAGATGGAGGACTTGGGCTGCATTCTGCCATCCTGGCTAGCCATGCATTGGCTGCTAAGCTCTACTGGAGATGGTGTGCTATTCATCCCAACTATGGGCTCGTATTCTGGCTGGTAAGTACTTTCCTGGGGTGGATCCCTTTGTCATTGTCTGGATGCCTCTTGAGAGGGGTGCCTCCATGATATGGCACACCCTCAAAGTCGGAGCTCAGCTGATTAAACGCAGCCTATTCTAGATATGTAAGACCAGAGATTAGGCTCTCTTTTGGGAAGATTCATGGGATATGTCACCCCCACTCTTGTTTTCCCACCCACATTTGCAGTCTTTATATGATGTCTTTCAAGCCGTTGGATGGACTAATGTGGCCCACTACAAGGAGGAGTATAACATGGGCTTGGCCACTGGCTTCAGATGGAAAATTTTTTTAGAATGGCCGCCAGGTGGGTCATGGGAGAACAGGCTAGAGCTAGCTCAGTTACTAGATTTGAGACATTGTAACTCTCTCCCCGGGCAAGATGTGCTTGCTTGGGGAGGGGGACCAATTGGAAGCTATTCGGTCTCTGTGGGATATTAGGCCCTGCTCAAGCAAGTTTATGGGGAAGCACATTTCCTTTAGGGGAAGCAAATATGGAATTCCATTTCTTGGCCCAAATGCAGCTTCTTCTTATGGATGCTTGTATATAATAGGTGCCTCACGTGGGATAACTTGTGCAAACGTGGCTTTCAGGGGCCTTCCAGATGTGTGCTCTATTGTAGGGAGGAAGAAATAGGGGCACATCTTTTCTTTCTCTATTCTTATACCAAAAGTATTTGGCACAAATGGTGGGATGCGTGGAGAAGACCTTGCTAGCACACCTCCTCTTTAGCTAATTTCTAGAATGGTCTGAGCGTCCCTAAGTCCAATGCACCTATTCTTCAGGCTGCCTGGCTTGCTAGACCGGCTTTTATATTATGGAACGTTTGGCTTGAATGCAATAGACGTATTTTCCAGATAGAGTAGAGAAATAGTGAAGTCATTTGGGAGAAAGTCTATGCTTCCTTACTGGAGTCGTTGGCAGCTAAGCAGCTAAGAGCGGATGGGTTGGGGGATGAGGAGCATAGGATTCTGTCTAGCATTGCTGGCAACATGTCATCCATTCCACCCACTGCGCCTTCCTCTCAGCCTGGGAACAAAGTTAGGCATTCACATAAACCAGTATGTAGAAGGGGTTGATGGATGCCCCCTCCACCTGGAATGATGAAAATTAACACCGATAACTCTTCAAGAGGCAATCCAGGGGAAGCTGGCATTGGGGGCATAGGCCGAGATAGTTCAGGAAATATTCAGTTCATTTTCTCTGTTTATAAGGGAAGGCATTCCAATAATTACATGGAGGCACTCGCTATTCTTTAGGCAATGCAACATTGCTGTCAATAGGGATGGAAAAATATTATTTGCGAGTCAGACTCCCAGATTGTCATTGATTTATTAAGTAATCGCAATTTTGATAGTGCAAAGTGGCGTCTGGTAGTGGTTGTCCAACAGGTTCTTCAATTAAGTTCGGTGATAAATTCAATGAGTTTCATGCATATTCCCTGTGAATGGAATGGGATTGCTGATTACTTGGCCAAATGGGCCTCTGAGCAAGGGCCCCAATGTGAAATTTTAGATTATAACTTGTTGCCTCCAAACTTCTCCCAGAAGCTGAGTCTTTTGGTCGAGCAGGACAAGGCTATGTAATGTTTCTGGCTTTTTCTGTTTTGGAATAAATTTTTACCCCAGTTAGTTAAAAAAAAAGTCTAAATCTAAACTAGCATAAATATATACAATGAAGTTAAAGTAAAGTGAATTGATAAAAAGGAGCAAAAGGGTAAGGCAGAGAAGAGATATGTTGTTGATCTATAACATAGATGTTATGACAAAGTTCAAATATCATCTAAATATGCACTTAAAACCAATGTATAACATGAAACAATATAATCTCAAATCCTACTACACATTAGTCAAACATCTAAGAAAATGAAATAATGTAGATAAAGACTTGGTTCACTTTAGATATTTACCCTAGAAGTAAACAACATAAGCACATTCACATGAAAGTCAAAGATAATAAAATGAGCTTAAGAATATTTAGCTAACCTAGCATTATCACAAATTAACAACTTTGAATTTAGAAAATACACATCAAGAATCAATAATAACCATTTAAATTTGAACTACAAACCAAATAATTGAGAGAGAAACCACGATAGAAATTCACACAAGCAAATGTCGACAAACTTTGTAGAACCCCTTGATTTATATTAATTGCTCAAAAGTTACAAATATTTTTTAGCTCAAAAACTCTCCCTTTTATAGTGGACAATACCTATTTATATAGATAATTCATGAGGTATGTTAGTCAATAATGTTAAATATTAAGGAAAACTATCCTTTTACAATCATTCTAGAACCTTTTAAACATTTCAAAAGACTAACCTATAGGCAATGTGCTTTACAATTTGCACATGCCTTTACAAGGAAGAATATTCCTTTTTTAAAATATTATATAAGTTAATTTACAAAAGGAATATTCTTTATCCAACTAACTTTGATACCCTATGGCTGATGCAGTCCTTTGTTGATACTGTAAGATCTTTATTTCTCTTTGATGTTATTCATCAATTAGCTTTAAATTGACCACATGCTCCATGAAGAGTTCATCTTCTTAGTCTACCAAGCCTCTGAAATCCTTCTCATCACTTCATAGATCTTCTTTGATGCTCTTGGCTTCAATAATCTTTTCCTCTATTGTTAGAATCATGTCCATGATTCTATTATTATCCAATCTAGTCTTTCCTTGACTCTTTCTTCTCACTTCTTGCATGACCAGGGTGGCTCTAATCTTAAACTCCTCATTAATGATGAGACCTATGGAATTGAGTGTGGATGGTTTGGTGATCATGGTGCGAAGTATATGTTCCATCCTATCTTCTATCTACTTGTCATCTTCATAAAGATTTTCTAGGTCCTTAGACCACTTGCTCAGACCTTTGATTTTATCTATCAATAACCCTATTACTATGTTAGGTGAGCCAAGTTGATTGTCTTGAAGTCAAGAATTGATCCTTAATTAGGATATTGATCAAATATTTTTATTTTTTTCCTTGAGCTCTACCTTTGATGGATTAGGTTCTTATCTACTACATCTTTTTGGGTAAATAAACTTTGTTTGGAATTTATTGAATTCAAAGAATTGAACATGTCAAATAAAGTCTATTCAAACATTTTGACCATAGCATCTAGGACTGACAATACAACTTGTTTATCCAAATTTTCCTTTTGTTTTTGCATGCCTTTAAGGGTAGATTAAAATTATTCTACTTGTACTTGGGCATATTCAATCACATTCTTCTCAAAGATCTAGCTTTCTCTAGGCCTCTATCTTCCTACTAGAGTCAAATTGATTAGTGGATCTACCTTATGGTAAGTGATTTCTTCACCACCAACCATGACCTTCTTCTCTATGACCCTTTACAATCTATTTGTTGTTGGTTTAAAATTGACACCAATTGAGGAATGGGTTACCTTGGGAGCTAGGACTTGCATTTGTGATCCACTAGATTTTCTTAGAAGAGCCATCCTTTTATCCTCCTCCTTTTGCAAGGCAACTATCCATGGATTTATCTCTTCATGAATAGGGATATTGATGGCTTGAATCATAACCCAAGGATGGTACATAGTAGGCACTTTTTACAATTTACCATAGATGAACTATTATGGAATGATTGGACCTTGAATCAAGTTTTCTTCACTAAAGAGATTAACTTCACTCAAAGGATGAGTGAAAATCACCTTAGGCTTTTTAGTCCTTACTAGAATAATAGCCATCTCAACTTTTCTTTTGGGGGTGTCCATAGGAACTAGATCCAATATTTATTTCCCCTTTTTGTCTTTTATTTCCTCCATATGTGCTTCTTCCTCATCGTACTCGTAAGTGTTGGATAACATTTTTACAACATCTTCAACTGTCTCCCTAGGGTCTAATGATACCATGTGCATTTCCTCAATGGGTGAACTTTGTTCCTCTACATGGGATGAAGAAGATGCAATATCATCAGGCCTTATTTCCTTTCGCCTTTTCTTAATCTATGTTTCAAGTTTAGGTTCTACTGATGGAGGTATAATAGGTGCACTACTTAGCAAATTATATTGTCTTAGCCCTAATTTCCATCTATCATCTCCTCCATTTTTCTCCCTCAACATCCTAGATTGTAGATTAATGTTATGTTTTTTCAATCTCCTGATGACCTCGATGAATGAAGATGCTTTTGTGTACATGGGGTCAAAAGTACTAAGATGGTGCTCATAAGGCATATTCAACATCCCTTTTGCTTTCAAGTGCTTCTTAACTCTCCCATAGAGGTCCTACTACCTTAGCTCATCATTTTTTAAATTGAGATATGTCCTATGTTTAGAATCAGCCTCAATATTATACCATTGTGAAAAGATAGTTATACTAATGGTTATGGAGAGGGTGTGAAGCAGTCCCTTCCTTTTGCCCTTTTAGAGACCATCTATTCCATTTCATATTTCATAAGCTACTTTTTACTCTACTACTTTGATTGGTACATGGATAGGTAGCCTGAATGGGGTGCATTGTGTCCCTTTATTGTTGATGTTGGTACAATATAGATATAGATATATATCCCCCATGGATTCAACAATATTATTTATTAGTGGGTTAATCCTCATCATAGATCTCCTTATGATGACCTCATTAAGGATTGGGTAAACATAGTGACAAATGAAGTGGATGTGGTCCATATACTTAAAGATGTGCAACTTGGAGTAATAATGTGAAATAGTTTGTGTCCCATAAGGTGACCATTCCCTAAGGTTGGGAATTTTTGTTATAACAAGAAGGTCATCTAGAAGGTATGACATCATATAAAATTGAGCATTAGTATTCTTCTTGATTACAGAAAACTATCTACCCAAAAGGGTGTTGATTACCTCACCTATGGGAGGGGTGACCTATTTCTTAATAATGAAATAGACTAAGGGGACCCAAAGTTTATCTACATATGTGGTAGTTGGATTCCCATATAACT
This sequence comes from Torreya grandis, assembly GCA_037957365.1. Taxonomy (NCBI): domain Eukaryota; kingdom Viridiplantae; phylum Streptophyta; class Pinopsida; order Cupressales; family Taxaceae; genus Torreya; species Torreya grandis. The sequence goes on along the minus strand of JARHVA010004826.1, from coordinate 49,000 downwards.
TATTTATCATTATCATGACCATTTTAATCCTCGATCTGAATTGGCTAATTGGGATGTTGTTATTGAAATATGAAAACACTTGATTCTTAGAATATATCCATAGGGCAAGGATGTATTTTAAGTCATTATTTTTGGCCTAATTTTTTATTGTCATTAGGTTTAATTAGGTTTTAAGCAATTTGGAATATTTTTAAAAAGCTATGGGAGAAATATAAGTAGTCTTCTTGAAAGTACACTCATGAATAATCATGCCCTTATTTGTTTTACCATCCTTAAAAATGGGACTAATGATATCAATATAGTGAATTACCTTAGGCTTAGCTATTACATAATGTATACCTATCATCTGGATGGTGGTTATGTCATAGTATGTCTCTTTGTAGACACATTCTTCTCTTCCTCTCTTTTAATGGCTTGTTGTTCTTCAATGGTTTATAAAAAATTGGACCAATTATTGTCTCATATGTTCAGAGCTGTGGCATTAAACTATGTCCTTAAAAATTCTCTCTTCTATGTTTGAGTCAAATAGATATTGACATCCTCCCTATAAATACCTTTTCAAGATGCCATGGCTATGAATTTGTTAAATTGCTCACTAGTGGACCGTACTTTGGTTATGGATTGAATTATTCTTGCATAGATGATAATTCAACTTTCCTTGACTTGTTTATAATAATCATAAGTTGAATTAGGGCTCTTATGAAGGTCTTCTTAGTGCTTTAATGTCATCATCTAGTTCAAATGGTGAGCTTTGTCCATTATATTTTGTTTAGATCATGTATTTATAAATTTGCTTTCCGTGAGTCCAAAAAATCTTTTGAGTTGATATGCATGCTAACATGGAATTGCCATGTCATTATATTTATTAAATTTTATAATGTGACCATTTCCTTTAGGACACATTTTAACATCTCATTAGTTCTATACATTTGAAAAGTCCACCTAGGCTCATACCATTAGATTTGCTTACTTAGATTAACATGATTTATTGATCTTGATCTAGGAGGTTAAACATCATTGGCTGCTTTGCTACATTCCCCATGGTTATGATAATTGTCACTTCTATATTAAATTTAAGATTAGATGAAATTTCAATGTTGATCTTGCATCATTGATCTCAATTGTAGGGATCCATTGCGCTCCATTGATATTTATCTAGTGGGTTTTATCCTTTAGTTTACATACCATTAGATCTCTAGAAATGTTCCCATGATGGTGACATTTGTCACCCTTTCACTCATCCTAGATTTTCATTGAATTTTTGGCTCAATACACATAGTTGATCAAAATGTGAACACTTAGCTAAATACTATCGATCTTTGGAGACATGCTTGAGCTTTAATAATCCATTACAATCATAACACTTGGAATATTTGTGCTTGCTCCCTATGCCTTGGATTTTTAACCTTTGATACAAACTATTGGATCATATTTGGCTGATCTAACGTGCATCATTGGATATAAATTCTTGACTTATTAAATTTATATGCACTATTAGATATACTTTATCTGATCAAATGTGCACCATTAGATCCTGTAATCAATAAAATAAATAAAATAAGGTTTGGGGAATATATGTAACTTAGGCTAAATTTTTAGACTATGGTTTTATTCATGTTTATAAATATGATATAACCTTAGGATAAGGCTTTAATCTAAGTTTTAAAATGTAATAAAAGGGGACCTTATGTTTAGTTAGTTCAAAGAAATAATAAAGAATTAAGGGGTATTAGGATGTAAATAACTTTAGCATTAATATTTTACACTAAGGTTTTATTCATGTTGATAAACACAAATAAGACCTTAGGATAAAATATAAGATAAGTATAAAGCATTCCTACATTTTTTTTTAATAAAAAGACTTGCGTAAATTTTTATTCAAATTAAAATGTCCTAGGCTACAAGACATTCTAAGGTATAAAAACCTAGGTTTTAACATTATTTACTCATGAATTAGATTAGATACTTAAGAAAAAAAGACTAATAAAAGGGTCAATTTATCATTAGAGTTATGAAATTTTAGACATTGTTCATAATGTTGAGACTCCATTAAATCTTCAACCTATAAACATAAGAGACAACCATTAGTAATCCTAGGTAAAATAATATAAGGATCAAACATAAACATGTAAATTAAGCTAAATGATAACCATGTGTGGATGATATTCAAATACAACATTCTGATCAAGTTGCATTTTCAATTCAAAGAAAAATTTACAAAATTTTGAAATAAGGGTCCCTATTTTAAAAAATGAGGGGAAACATAACAATATATTAGAATTCAAAGATTTTGGTTTAGACTAATAACTAGGCTACTTATTCCACATGATTAGATACTATAGTTAATATCAAGCCATAATTAAGATAAGTCTCACATATGAAAAATTAGGATCAAACATCAAAAAATAGCCATGTTATGTGTGTGCTTTAATTACACTTATTGATTGCCATGGGGTTTAGAGAATAACTTCTAGATTCATGACCTTGGAAATTAACATTGACTTATAGCATATTTAGATGTTAACTAAGAATCATGTTTTAGCTTAAGGAAGGCTTGGGAATTTATCTATTTTTAGCTAGGTGTCCATATCCCTAATAGAGATACCTTTTTCTCCACTCAAGGCCTTTCTCCACTACCAGCCAGGCATCCATAGCTCAGGTGGAGATTACTAGAATCACCTTTGCTTAGAAATATTTTGAAGTTTGCAATAAAGCTCTTATTTTTGTATTTTTTTGATATGTTTTTCTTTCTAAAAAGGTTAAGAACCATAGTATCCAATTTTTGGTGCTTGGTCAGATGTTTGATCTTCAGACAATCATTCTTATTGTAAAAATTTAACCTAGGTAATTAATATTAAAGTGCAAACATGACTTTATTTTAATAGTTCAAACTTTCATCCTACATAAGCAATACTTATCAAAATTAGAGTTATATCAAGAACTAGGTTTAAGATTTTGGAAATAACCATCTTAGACACTAGTCTTTACCAATTTCTCAAAACTTTAACATCATGCTTATATTCTAGGATCCATGATCAACCATTTAAATAATTCATACCTACAATTCTTATTTTTGGAGTTCCTTTTGAGGAATTACATGTATTAAAGATTTAGTACCATCTTGAAAAGACTTATTAAAATGAGGGAACAAATAAAAGAAAAGGAAACACATAACCAACAAACTAGTAGCAATAAGCAAACAAATATTTACATACACTAATTAAAAATAAGGAATAAGAAGGAAATAAATAGGAAAGAAACTGATCTAAGCCTACCTACACTAACCCTAACTAGTCTTATAGATTACTCCATGTAGACTTAAGGTGGAGAAACATAGAAGTAGTGTTTGAGATGTTGCCCATTTGTTGGCAATGTGAACTCTACTCCTTTTAAGTCTTTGAGCTTGAAGGTGTTGTATCCTAGTATCTCAGCAATATGATATGGACTAATCCACAAAGGTGTGAATTTTATATGCTTTCCTTTAGGTTAAGATGCTTTTTCCCAAATAAGAACCAAGTCTCCTTTTCTAAACACTTTAATTTTGGAACTTTTATCAAACCATCTCTTTACTATGGTTTGATGCTTGCTAAAATTGGTAAAAGCTTCCTTTCTTGTATCTTTCATTTGAATAATGTCAAGTAACCTTAAACTTGAAAACCCCTAATTCTCCATTTCCATGTACTCTTACATAAAATTGTAGGTTGAAAGCTTGAGATTGATGGGGAATACAATTTCTTAACCATAGACAAGCATAAATGGTGATACCTTTAGAGATTTCTTGACTCTTATTCTATTAGCCCAAAGGGTATACTTGAGTAACTTGTGCCATGTTCTTTATTTTTTAGCAGTAGATTTCGTAATGGATTTCATCAAATTTTTGTTTGTAGATTTAGAAACTCCATTGCCCTGAGGGTAATGCTTTGATGAAAACTCAAGAACAATGTGGTTGTCATATTCCCACTCAGTCATCTCAATGGAAATAAAAGTAGATCTATTATCACAAACTAAAGATGTCAGTGTTCTAAATCTTATACATATATTATCTTCTAATAACTTAATCATGTATTCAATCCTACATTATTTGGTTACTACTTATTTTATCCACATAGTACAGTAGTCAACATAAGTGATAACATACTTATGTACTTTTAAATAATTGGGGTTGATGACCCCCACATGTACTTTTAAATAATTGGGGTTGATGACCCCCACAAAATCTAATCCCCATTGAGCAAAGGGTTTATCAATCATCACTGGGTTCAATGGCATTACTGTCTTAGGCTCTTTGGTGTTCAAAATTTGGAATTGATGACACTCTCTCACATGCTTGTGAGCATCTTTGAAGATAGTAGGCCAGTAGTAGCTAGCCTTGAGGATATTATGTGTAGCTATCCTTCCTAATGGGTGTCCACTTCCAAGATTCTCATGGAAAGTACTTAGAATCTCATTAGCTTCCTCTTTAGAAACACACTTTAGGTATATCCCTTCATAATTATTTCTAAAAAACACTCCATCTTTGATTAATAAATGAGCTTCTTTTAGATTTAAAGCTCTCTTTTGCTCCCTAGTCAACCTTGCAGGACAAGTTCCATTGATTAACAAATGAATAATTGAATCGTACCAATCATTGGGTCAAAAACTTTATTTCTCTACTTACATGACACTTAACTTGGGATTAGTATTGTAAATTAATTGAATTAACCATTGACATCTTACCAATTTAGCAATCTTAATTTCCAGATCATATTCTTAAAGTATGAACATCTATTTACCTCTCCTTTCCCCTAATTCACATTGGCTAAGCATGAGCTTAGTGGCAGGGTTTGGTAGTATTGCATGTACCTTATTTTTAAGGATATAATGCCTAAATTTCTTCACTACCTTGATTAAATCACATGCCTTCTTTTCTATCATGAAGTAGTTTAACTCAACATTTTTAAAATTGGTACTCATGAAAGCAATGGGATGATCAAATCCATCTATATTTTGACTTAGGATAGCTATAATTATATGGTCAAAATCAAAAGAATAAAGATATAAATATTTTGAAAATTAGGGCTTATCAATACTAGTTCCTACATTATTACTTCTTTCATATCCTTGAATGCCTTCTTAGTTTCTTCATTCCATGTGATCTTAGCATCCTTCTTTAACATATCATTTAATAGTCTCACAATCTCTATAAAACTAGAAATAAACTTTCTCACAAATTTGATCTTCCCAAAGAAAGATTTCAATTCCTTTCTTCTATTAGGTGGTTCTATCTTATATATAACATCTACTCTATCAGGGTCTATATAAATCCCCTCTTTAGTTATAACATGTCCTAATAATTTTCCCTTAATAACACAAAAAATGATTTTCTTTAGATTGAGATAAATTCCATAGCTCTTATGTCTTTCAAATACATGTTTCAAGTACATGATGTGGTCCTATTTGCTTTTAGAAAAGATAGTTAGGTCATCCATGTAAATGATAATACACTTACCTATTAGCCCTTAGAAAGTAGGGTCCATTATTCTTTAGATGTTTGCACCTAAATTTATCATTCCAAAGGGCATTCTCTTGTAGGTATAAGTGCCCCATTTAGAAGTGAATGCATTCTTTAATCTATCTTCATTTTTTACAAGTGTTTCTCTACATTTTTTATCTACTTTTTACATTCAGAAGAAAGAAATAACTAAAGGTTAAGGGTCAGGGGCTTGTACGTCACTCGGATTAAGTTGTGCACCATATCCAAGCATTGTAGGAGCTCCTCTTTGGCTGTGGAGGAAGACACCTATAGATAATAAAGAAACTCAAACAAAGAGAATGTTAGACAAATACATGGTGGACTGCCAAGCACACGCTCAATCCTGGAAGCGTAAAAACTTCCTTAAGGGATGACAGTCCACTATTTGACAAAAAGAGTGTTTGTATGAAAAAGAAATGGTGAACGACTAAGAAAGAGAAAGTAGACAACACGTACTTGTTCTCTGTAATCAGTCTACCACAGTCACCGATGTCGGTAGTCCTATTGGTTTCAGTTGGTCAATATGCTGACGTCGGTTATGTTACCGATGTTAGTAGGGGCAATGGGCCTTGGATAGGTTTTGGAATATGTTTGTGGTCAACAGAAGGGTCTGGGAGTTAAAGGCTCTATTCAGGGTTGCAAGACAGTGAGTAGGGTCTGAGGAGAGGCAAAGGTAGAAGGTAGGTATGTCAAAGGAGGTGGGAATAAGAGGAAGGATTTTTAGCCTTTCTCTGGAGGAAGTCGGGTCTAGTTGATAGTATTCAAAAATAGTAAATAGAAACTAATTACTAATGTATTCTAAACACTGAAATGAGATAGAAGAATACTTAGCTCTGTTAGAAGAACCAAGGGTGTTAGAATGCCTATTCCTATTGTGGCTGATGTCAAAGTCCTCGTGTAATGCTTCAATCTAATCTAGAGTGACTTGTGCAGAGTTTCTTAGCCAGGTGAGCATTAGTCAAAGTCTGATGCTTGGTCTCAGAGTGTGTGCATCCACGTCCAAGAGTCTGAGGGAGAGAGCCAGAGAGAGAGATAACCCAACATTAGAACTCAGTTTATGAAACTAACATCAGTGATCTTGCCAATGTTGGTCCATAGTTGACTGATGTTAGCAGATAGAGAATGGGTAAAAAGGCTGTTTTTAGCCCTTTGCCCATTTCTCCATCTGCCAAGTGCATTTGTCATTAGAGAACGGTCAAAAGATGGGTTTATTAGGCACAAGAGTTAGTTAGGAGGTTGGAAAGGAGTGATAATAGGTCTTAGGTGGTTATGATATGAAGGACTTAGTCATAGGGTGAGTCATAGAGTAGGAAATGGTCTTAGGGTGAGGTGTCTAAGGTTAGGTGTCCTAGGTGAGGTGTTGAGGTGATGTCATAATTTAAAATAAGTTTTTTATTTTAAATTAATAAGATGTGTAAGGGACTAAGGGGACTCAACACAATTTTGGTGTCTACATTTGCCCCTTTTTGTCTTATTGGTTGTTTTTGACAAACTGCAAGACAAAAATAAGGTGTTAGTTGCCCCAGGTATGGGATAAGGTGTAGGTTGACCCAGGTATGGTGATGAGGCATTCCCCCTCAAAGTGAGAATTGAGAGAAGGCAATCCAAAATCAATTGTTGATTTGATAGGCAATGGGTGGATAGGGTGAAGTTCAAGTGTGAACACTGCAATAGTTGAGATTGCACGTATACCACTTCACATGATAGTCAAGTCAAATTGTCATAGGCAAGGTCTAAGAGTACTAAAATTAAAATAACTGGTCCCCAACTTTTTAGTCGTAGCTGATTGGGTTAAACGATCAAAGCTATAGCTCTAATAGTCATCGTGTTCCAAGTATCCAGGCTAGGAAGTGGTCTTAGAAAACACAAAAATGTCACAAATATTGGGGATCAATTTGGTCGCAATCTGACAATACGTGTGAGGGTCATAATGTGGGTTGTGTACAATTTTCTATCTATTCATGAGGTAGCATAGATGCAATCAAAACAACCAATGCAGAGTTGTCTCAAAAGTGGTTATGGTCTGAGGAGATAGTCATGATCTCTAAAGTCATTGGTCGAGTCGGGTTGAGATATAAGTGATCTCAAGTGTAGTTTGTTGTGGTTAGGGAGATCTATGTGATCTCTAATGTGCCCCATGAGAAGTCCAAGGTGACTTCTACAATGTCAGGGCTGGTTGTGTGGGCATGATTTTGGACTGGTTAAGATAGTTGGTCAATTAGGTAAATGAACCAATGAATGGCCGAGCTAACCTCAGAAGACCCCATGTCAACTAAGTACTGCCTACATAGCCCCTATTTTAAGGGCCTCATGCCAATGTAGTTCTCCCCAAAAGGGAAGAGGGTAGGTTATGGATTGGTTTTGACTAGGTTAAGTCATGGTTAAAGGTTATATGGTTGGTCCATTAGGTAGATGAATGAATGAATGGCCGAGCTAACCTCAGAAGATCCCATGTCAACTAAGTGCTACCTACATAGCCCTTATTTTAAGGGCCTCAGGCCAATGTAGTTCTCCCCAAAAGGGAAAATAGAGTCATAGAGGTTGTTGGTTGGTTTGGTTATGTAAGAAATGATGAGTGTATGATGATGTTACAGTCTTTTCCATATTATGTGATGGTGTATTCTGTAACATTGGTGTAATGTGGTTTTTCATCCCTAGCAATGTTCCATATTCGTGATGGTGTATGCTAAAAATGAAATGAGTGATGATGTTATAGCCTTTTCCATATTGTGTGATGGTGTATTCTATAACATTGGTTATGTGGTTTTTCATCCTTAGCAATTTTATATTAGTGATGGTGTATGCCAAAAATGAAATGAGTATGATGATTTTACAACCTTTTCCATATTATGTGATGGTGTATTCTGTAACATTGGTTATATGGTTTTTCATCTCTAGCAATGTTCCATATTAGTGATGGTGTATGCTAAAAATGAAATGAGATGATTTATGCTTCAGTAAGTTTCCATATTGGTGATGGTATATGCTTGACATAAATTGTGTTTAGGTGATAGTTTCCATGTGTATTGTTCTCCATAAAAACTAGTGTGAATGGGATATAATAATTTATGTAACACAAATTGGTATTTATATTAAATAAATCATTATGTTATGTTAATGGTGAGAGCATGTTTTGGTTTGGTTTGGTTTGGTTGTATGTGACGAAGGTGTATAAGAAGTGAAAGGGGCATTGCTCTTTCATTGACAAGGACCATAATGATAACATAGATAGGGTTTTTGTAAACAAAAGTCCCATTCATGCATTACGTCATTGACCATTGGTTTTTGTTAGAAAAGTACTCTAATCATTTGACGTTAAGTGAGCTCAAAGTCCCTTGAGTATGTTGGGGTAATAGTTGTGATTATGTGATAGGTGAGGATAGCTGAACCCTTTTTAGTAGGGATAACTTTGCCCCTTTTATAGGTGACCCTGAGAATGGCTATAGGCAAGTCCATGACTTGATAGTTTGTCAGTCATTTTTTTTGGTAGACTGATCAATGCGGGAAATCTACTTGGGGATGTTATTTTGTTTTGTGGTCATGTGAATTTGATCGATACGGGAAGCTTCTGAAAGGGTGTTGTGTATGTAGCCAAATTTGGGCATAGCCATCCTTCGAGGGATTGGTCTATATTCTGATTTATATGTTTTGATGGCTTTGGATAGTTGTCCTTCAAGGGAGCAGTCTACTAATTACAGCAATAATGCAACTATCCTTCGAGGGAGTAGTTCTACATTTATAGTTTATGACCTTTGATAGGCATCCCAATTTTTATGTTGTAGACTATAGAGGTTTAGGGGTTTCCCTTTTATTAGGCCAAAGCATTAATGCTTAAAAAAAGGGTTAACTAATGTTTGTAGGGAAAAAGGGTAGAAAGGAATAGGAATGAGGATGACGAAAGGTTGCTCAAGGGACGAGCTTAAGTTAAAAATCAAGTGAATGATTACTTGATTAACAATAGAATGGTCACAAATGTAAGGCATTAAGGGGCTCAAGTTTTGGTCGGCCTTTAAGAGAAGATAGATGATAAGTCCCTGATCCATACTTATGCATTATGATATAAGGTCTGAGCCAATTAGGAACAAACTTGCCTCATTTGCTTCTATCCATATTAGTCACATGTTAAATATGATTAAGAAGTTGGTTGATGCTTGGTCAATGCTTGGTTGAGGTTGTGATAGTCAGTACAAAGTCAAATTCCCCCAGTTGCTTCTGACAAGGACAATGTTTGACACCCATTGTGGATAATCAATGGGTTGGATAAATGAGACAGAGAAAAGATGATGAAGCTCCTCTTTGATAAGGAGTGCGACGTGAGGATGCATCTTGTGAAGCTTTTGTCTAATAGGCTTAGTTTGAGAGGATGGGATCTTGATCTTCCAGGTTGGAGTTTGGAATCTCAGAATCACTGAAGGTGATGGAGGCAATGGTGGGTAATGATTTGACTAAAGTAGCCAGTGGTTAGGGGTCTTCAGGTTGGACCTCCACTACATGTAGAGCTTTGATTAAGGCTTGGTGATGTTGTGGAGAGATTTGTATTAGGTCATACAAAGATGTCTTCATAGGGGTTTGGTGAAGTTGTTTCACCATGGAGTCACAAATTGGCTTCGAAGATGTTGGTTGGGATGTGCCCAAGATTGAAATCTTGGGTTTTGGTGATGGAGAGGGCTTGATGAATGGATATGTCAAAGGGATAGAAACCTTCTCTTTTCCCTTATCCTTCATGGGTTGTGACCTAGTGGCCACATTGATAGTGTTGATTTTGAACAAAGGGGGAGAAGGTGGTAGAGGGACCATAGTCTTGCATTGAGATCCTAATTTAGGTGATGAGGTTTGGGAGACATGTGATGGTGTCGAATGTCTATTGAAAGGGTGGTCAATGAGAAGGGTGTCTTTTCCAAGTGTTGATGAATGACAACCTTAAGGGCATAGCAATGCTCAGTATCATGCCCAGGTGTGCGATGATACCAACAGATTTTAGTGTCATCGAACAAAGATGGTTTTGATCTAAGAAGTTGGTATGGTTTAATAGGTGAGAGAGTGATGCTCAAAGACTGCAACAATTGACATAACATCAAATCATAAGAACCCACAAATAGGTTCACGCTCTTTGTTGTAGTAGGGGTTGACAACTTCTATTTAGAAGTTGTAAGAGGAGTGTTTCGTACCATCTATTTAGTTGGTGGTGTGGCCACACACGTAGATGGCACTTTTTTGGTGAGAGGTGTTGAATTTTTTGGAGAAAATATATGTTTGATGGGTAGAGGGACTAATGGAGGTGATTTGTTTTTGTAAGGTGTTGGAGTAGGGAGCATTCCTATTAAGGTAGAAGGGTGCGGACCCAAAATGGAGGGTAATGATGAAGGTGGAGGAGTTTTTCATACCACCTTTTTGGTTGGGGGAGGATTAGAACGACGTGGTTTAACATCCTTCCTCGGTATGGTTTCAGGACCACTACTATGTGAGGCGAGGTTCAAATCTACCTTCACTTGTGCGTGAGTGAGGTTTGATATAGGGCAAACACTGAGAGATTTAATCTATTTCGGCATGATGGATGCCTGCAAGGGTTTTACAATCAGTCCTTTGGAGGATTTGGGTGATTGTGAAAGTGGAAATGTGTTGGATGCAACGATCTCAGGTAATAGGCGAGAGAGAACCGTCACTAGATCTTCCTTGGCCGAAGTGGGTGATGTGACAAGTTCTACTCTATATGGAGAGGGAATTGGAGAATGTGGCTCTTTAGTTGGATAGAGCGCAGGGATGATCATGGTTTCTGCGTGTGGTTGAGGAGTGGGGAAAGTATGATCCCCCATTGATGATAAGAAGGGTGAGGGCAAGGTAGCTGGCATTGGTGCCATCAAAGCATCCTCTAATATGGGAGAGGTCAAAGTAGACTCTCCCATGTGTGAAAAGGGGTTGTATGGAGGATTATCTTCCATTTGTGGAGGAAAAATAGGAGAAGAAGGCTCTTCTACCCGTGGTGGAGAAATGGGTTGACTAAACTCTTAAGACCATGGGAGAGGTTGGTTAGAAACCATGTCAACCGTGCATATATTATGCTCTTGAAGGTCATCAGCTATGGTCTGAATGTTATTCTAACTAGAGGGATGGTTAGGGAATGGTTGCCTAAAGATGTCTATGTTTTGATTAGCCAGCACATTAAGGTTATCCAAAACAAGGTCCCCCTTGTCCAACATGTCTTGAACAACATTTTTGAGGGTTTTGCAATTATCTGTGTCATGACCATTCGCACGGTGATAGTTACAAAAGTCATGTTCCCTATACCATGCAGGGATAGCTTTTGAGGGGTCAAATTGAGGTGGTCAGATTTGAGGGAGGTTGAGGACTCCTTACTTGAATAGTTTATCCAACATGGAAGCGTACAATTCTCCTATTGGAGTGTATTGATGCTATATATACCATTTTTGGAATTGTTTTGTGATGCTTTGTGATGTGGAAGGTTCGGTTTGGTTAGTTGTAATTGAAGATGATGACCTAAGTACGACAACATTTGCCGATCCCTTGGACTTGGGATTGGAAGATGAAGATTTGGAAGAAGGGTCATTGGATTTTGCATTGGTATTTTTATTATGGAATTTGACCTTATCTTCTTCGACTGCATGAAGTTCAATCTTTTAGGCCATGGTGAAAGCTTCGTCAAATGTGTGGAATGTTTGGACCTATAAAGTAGATGAGATGTGCTTGGCACATGCTCTTGAAAAGAGCTCAATGAGCTTAGATTGAGGTAATGAAAAGGAGAGTTGGTTGATTAAACCTCTCCAATGGGCAACAAAGTCAGTTATTGACTCAGCGTCAAATTGTCTAATAAAATATAGGTCTATGATGGAGACCTTCTTAGTGATGTTGATTGAAAAGTGGTCGAGGAATAATTGAGCTAGTTGAGTGAATGTGAAGAGAGAATGACTGGTAATAGAACTATACCAATCAAGGGCGGTGCTAGAAAGTGACATGGGAAATATGCAAAGTAATAACGCATCATCGTGTGCTATAAGGTAGCAAGCATGTCTAAACACTTGTAGATGTTGTTGTGGGTCCTCTTTACTCTGAAAATGAGTAAATTTTGGGAGTTCCCACTGGCTAGGGTATGGTCGAATAGGCACTGAAGGGTGAATGGGTTCATTACAAATTTGTTCATATGAAAGAACATTCTTTAAACCAAAAATGGATGTCTCAAGGTTGGACATCTTATCCATCAGCATCTTAATTAGATTGGTTGATGGATTGGTAGGAGGGGCACCCCCTAGGTTGTAAGGTACTTGAAAGACATTAAGAGGGGTGTATGATGTACTTGGTTGCATTTGTATAGGCACAAGATATTGGTAGTTCATCATGGGGACTAATGTTGAGGCCAAGGGAGGTTATGCCATGAAGTTGGGTAGCACAACTTGACTAGATGTTGCCAAAGGTGGTTGGATGGTAGCAACACTAGTTAGAGGATAGGTAGTCACTCTTGTATTTATGGGCGCAAGAGTGGGTGGGATAGAAACAAGCAAGTTTTGAAAAGGTGTTGAACTTGTTTGAATTGTTTGTGGTTGAGGGGGTATGGATACCTCAATGGAGGTAGGTCTATAAATATAAGGAGAGGCCAAATCTTGAACATTGGCCATGGTCGGGTTATTGGTTGAGGCAATGGCCTGAGTGACCATGGGTTGGGTAACGGATGTTGTTGATATTATTGTCGTTTCAACTAAGGAAGTTGGCATCCCAAAAATAGGATTACCTGAAGGGTCTCACATTTGGCTTCTTACGAGATAGTTTTAGAGAACCTTAACATTGAGGTTAAGGAATATCTCAAAGTCTTGATCCCCTTCAGGAATAATAAGAGGTTGATTTGGGGTTGGTTGGATAGGAGTACACTTAGTGTCTGAAGTATACTCCATTTGAGGACTTGTTATAAAGGGCGAAGGTGGAAGTGGTTGATGCCTTGCGTGGTCCACAAGAGATTTAGCTTGACTACGTGTCAAAACCATTCAGGACAAAAAGGGTTTCAGGTTCTAGAAACTGTGTATTTTAGTTTCAAAAAACTAGAATGTGTATTTAACAGCAAAAAAAATTGGGTTTTAAGCTTGTTGTTTGGAAGAAAAATTTGTTGACAGTGACCGACGTCGGTGGAAAAATTGATGTCGGTGAATATGTTGCTGATGTCAGTGAAAAAACTGATGTCAGTGAATATAAATTGCCAACATCAGTGGAAAAACTGATGTCGGTGTCTGTGTATTTCTAGAAACTCAAAAAACTGAAAGTTTTTAGAATAAAGAGAAATTTTGAGTTGTTTTTGGACCTCAGAATGCGACCTTACTAGCTCAAAAAATTAGATAAAAATAGCAAAATAGATGATGGCAAGAAACCTCTAAACGTTAAATTCCTAAGAATAAATTTTAGAGTCATGGTGGCTTATGCCTTAGAAGAATGTGTTTGGGAATTGGGCTTTTAGAATGAGTCCTAAAGAGGAAGTCTATGGTTAGTTTCAGGTTATGTTTTGGTGCTCAAAAATCTGTGTTAGGTTCCGTACGTGGCTTAGTGCTAGGGGCTTTCTCCCTTCACTTCACAAGCCCAGAGCTGAGCTAGGTCGCTTAGCCAATATATACTTTGCCTATAGTTTATACTCTGCCAGAGAATAGAGTGGGTCCTCTTCTTGGTGGTGAAATCTAAGTAGGATCACCAGGAAGGGTAAGGTATCTACTAGGTGATGAAATCCTAGACGGGCCTTGTCTCAAGTATGTTTAGATGTTTAATTTGATGTGCTTATGGTCTGGTTGTGTAACATATGTGCACTACAATTTATTCATAATGCATTTTTTAATTACTAGATGAGCTAAATATGCATTCAAGCAGGAATGAAATGCAATATATTTTTAACCCAAATTGAAATGTTTTGTTCAGATGCAAACAAGTGGGGAAGAGGTTAAGAGTATGAATTTTCACTACTCTAAAATGTAGGAAAGAGATGACAAGAAGAAAAAGAAAGAAGTTCTTTTTAACTTGTGCTAATGGTGTCTTTTCGAAATAAAAAGATAGAAGAAAAGGATGTGAGAAGATAATTTTTTTCCTAACGCATCTATATGAAAGTTTGCTTTTTAGAAGAAATGAACCCAAGGAAAACTCCAGGGTCCCACCGGGCATGCCAGAAGGTTTCTCTACATTTTTTTTTGCTTTTTACATTCAGAAGAAAGAAGAAACTAAAGGTTAAGGGTCAGGGGTTTGTACGTTACCCAAATTAAGTTGCGCACTGTATCCAAGCGTTGTAGGAGCTCCTCTTTGGATGTGGAGGAAGACACCTGTAGATAAGAAAGAAACTCAAACAAAGAGAATGTTAGACAAATACATGGTGGACTGCCAAGCACACGCTCGATCCCGAAAGCGTAAAAACTTCCTTAAGGGATGACAGTCCACTATTTGACAAAAAGAGTGTTTATATGAAAAAGAAATGGTGAAAGACTAAGAAAGAGAAAGTAGACAACACATACCTTTTCTCTATAATCAGTCTGCCATAGTCACTAATGTCGATAGTCCTGCTGGCCTTAGTTGGTCAATATGCTGACATCGGTTATGTTACCCATGTCGGTAGGGGCAATGGGCCTTAGACAGGTTTTGGAATATGTATGTGGTCGACAGAAGGGTCTAGGAGTTAAAGGCTCTGTTCAGGGTTGCAAGACAGTGAGTAGGGTCTGAGGAGAGGCAAAGGTGGAGGGTAGGTATGTCAAAGGAGGTGGGAATAAGAGGAAGGCTTTTTAGCCTTTCTCTAGAGGAAGTCGGGTCTGGTTGATAGTATTCAAAAATAGTAAATAGAAACTAATTACTAATGTATTCTAAACACTGAAATGAGATAGAAGAATACTTATCTCTATTATAATAACCAAGGGTGTTAGAATGCCTATTCTTATTGTGGCTAATGTCAAAGTCCTCGTGCAATGCTTCAATCCAATCTAGAGTGACTTGTGCAGAGTTTCTTGGCTAGGTGAGCATTAGTTGAAGTCTGATGCTTGGTCTTAGAGTGTGCGCATCCATGTCCAAGAGTCTAAGGGAGAGAGCCAGAGAGAGAGAGAGAGAGAGAGAGAGAGTTAGCCCAAAATTAGAACTCAGTTTATGAAACCAATGTCAGCGATCCCACCGATGTCAGCTGATAGTTGATCGACATCAGTAGATAGAGAATGGGTAAAAGGGATATTTTTAGCCCTTTGCCCATTTCTCCATCCGCCAAGTGCATTTGTCATTGGAGAATGGTCAAAAGATAGGTTTATTAGGCATGAGAGTTAGTTAGGAGGTTGGAAAGGAGTGAGAATAGGTCTTAGGTGGTTATGATATGAAGGACTTAGTCATAGGGTGAGTCATAGGGTAGGAAATGGTCTTAGGGCGAGGTGTCCAAGGTGAGGTGTCGAGGTGATGTCATAATTTAAAATAAGCTGTTTATTTTAAATTAATAAGATGTGTAAGGGACCAAAGGGAGTAGACACAATTTTGGTGTCTACAACAAGCACCTGGTTATATCCTAAAAAACCATCAAGAAAGGACATCATTGTAGAACCACTAAAAATTTGGATAACTTGATCTAATGAAGGCAAAGGATAGTTATCTTTTTTAGATGATCTATTCAAATTTCTAAAGTCTATGCACAACCTGATTTACACTTTCTTCTTCCTAACTAGCACTAAGTTAGCTACACTATCTTGGCATCTAACAACTTCTTGACCTCATTATATATCAAGGGCTCCATGACAGGGTTGATAAGTCTTTATTTTTTCCTAAAAGGGTTGTAGGTTTATTTTAAATGTATGGTATGAGTGATTACTCTAGGATCAAAGATCTTTAAGTTCTCATATGACCATGCTACACCATCTTTATACTTGGTTAATATCTCTTTGGCTTTTCTCAACTCTTAATTAGTGGTTGATGTACCAATATTGACTAGATGGGGTTGACCTTGTGTTCCTAGGTCAACTTCTTTATAATCTTTTCCATTCACTTTGGGAATTTTGACATTTTCAGCTAGTTTATCTATGTCAAATAATATTTATAGGGAAATCATGCCCTTTGGAATCTTGTTGTCACTTACACAATTATGTCATCAATGTTGCCTTTATCAAGAGTATTTTGATTGTCTTCATCAATGATGTGAGCCTCAAATACCCTTAAACTATTCATGAAGTATAAAATATGTTAGTCATCACTAAATACCTATAAATGGTTGATATTATCATAGACTGAGGGACAAGGAACCAATTCAACTCTAAGGCTTCCTAGTTTAGAGTCTTGGTTGGGTATAAGATTAGATATAGCTGAGGCTAGCACATCAACAAGTTTATTTTATTCCCTAGGATTTGAGATGATGTTAAAAGCATAAAAACATTCAATTAAGTCCTAAAATATAAACTTATATTTCTTAAAGTAAGACAATTTGCATTGATACTTACTTTTGACCTGATTAACAACTAGTTTAGAGTCACCATAAAATAATAGTTCTTTGACCTTATGTTTAATAGCAAATTTCAATCCTAGAATAAGATCTTCATACTCTACCAAATTGTTAGTGTAAGAAAATTGAAGTCTATAAGAAGTACTAAATTCTTCTCCAACATGATTGATCAAGACAATTCCTAAACCAAAACCAGACTTACATTTAGCACCATCAAAAAATAATTTCCATATTACAGGCATAACATGAGTATCTTTTGAGTCATATACCTTAGAGGTGTCAAGAGTGTAAAATCTTAACTTAGAGTTGGCCATGTTGAACCTTTCATTTAAAACATTGTAATCGATGATAATATGTTTCATCTTGGGCTCTCTTTTAATTTTGATCTAATTTGGTACTCCCTTACATGGAAGCCACATGTGGGAATAATCAGTAGACATGTAACCATTCAATGATCTGGTCTAGTCTCTGTTCAAAAGTATTCCATAAATATTAGGTATATCTACCACTTGGATATATATAAAGTGGTGTATCCTTAGCTCAGCTATAATTTGCATATGAACATTCAACAATTCTCCAATTACTTTCAACCTATATTTATCTAATTGAGTAATAACCTTATTAGATTTAATTAGAGTCAAACCTAGTTTCTCATAAATACGTTTAGGTATGATGTTAGTAGAAGCACCCGAGTCTAACAAGCAATTATGTAAATTCTTACTAAATATTCTGATTGTAAGCAAGAAAGGTGGGACATCTACTTTGTTCTTGTGCATATCAACATTAGCATTTATAACTTTAGGTGACTTACTAGGCTTCTTAGATAGAGATTCAAGTAATAAGTCCCCTTGTTTAGTAATTTGAGTCAGTTCATGCAAGGTGATGTTAGCCTTAATATTATTCATCTCCTCAACTATACTATACCTACCTTTAGTATAAGTACTAGATGAATCAACATTAGTCTTATAATTACTTACCTTTGGAGGTTTAGGATTGTTGTTATCAGCTATAACATCTGGAGGAGGTTCAAAATTATTTGGTAGAGTAGATGTGGTTAATGGTTGCTTTTTCTCCCTATTCCTTAGAGGATAGATCTTCTTCAAATATTATTAAAAGGCATGCACCTCTTTAGGAGTATCCTTAGGCTCATTCTCTTCTTGGAATGGGAAGTCAAATGTCTCCACCATTAGAGTTGTATCTATAGATTTGGCTGATGTGGAAGATATAGATGTATCTATAGAATTATCTCTATTAGATCCACTTTCAAGTGCATTTAACTCATCCTAAAATAATTCAAAAGCATTACAGAATTTAATTTAATCCAACTCACCATGCTTTGAAATATTGTGGACCCTACAATATTCAGTTAGAACAACACAAATATTAATCTTAGGGTTATTATTCTTGCTTGATGATGACTCATTATTGTTATTGTTACTGCCATTGTTACTATTTTGAAACTAGTTGTTAGGCCTATTGAACCTTTGATAATAGTAATTTATATTAGAGTTTTCCCTAGTATTGCCTACTTACTTTTGCAATTGAAGAAAGTAAGTACTCAACTTTTGAACCATTTTAAGTATGGATTCATTCTCATTATTTGGTTCCTCAGAGTTATGAACTTGATTATTGTTACCAATTATTGGAATCAAATATCTTTGTTCTTGTAGATGAAATCCATTTATAGCATTATTGTTCAAGAATCCCAAATTTTGGCTAGGATGAGCATGGCTTAAGGGTAATTGGTTTAAAACTAGTGTTTAATTTAAGGTAGGCACATTCTAATTAGCATTAAGAATGACATTTAGTGTAGGGAAATTGGGGTTAACATTGGGAATGGCATATGAAATTTAACCTTGAGGTTGCATTTGATCATTTATATTTATAACTTCAGCACAAGCCAATGCTAAGATGTTTATGAATCCAAAAGAACTTTTAAGAAACATAGAATTCATGGGGTCCAAAGCATCCTTGTATATTTATAAAGACAAAGCTTCATCAGGTTTGTAAGGAGCTATGGTCCTATGGAACATCTTCTAGAATCTAGCATTGAAGGTTATAATGGTCTCACTAGAATCTCTTTTAACAGTGGTGAATTATTGATATAGAAAGAAATGACTTATGATTTTGCCAAATTGATCAATAAATTTCCTATTAAAATCATTCCAACTAGTAATATAGTTCTTTGGAAGGTTAATAAACCATTCATATGCAACATCTTTGAAATTAAATGGGAATAATCTACATGCTACATCTTTATGAATAACATTTCAAAGCCTTAAAGTAGCTTTGAAACTTTTAATGTGTTTTTCAACTATGACAATACCATTTAGACTAAAATGTGGAAAATATTTTTCAAGATTTTTGGGTAGGTCATATACCACACCTAGCACATTGATTAAAGAAACACCTAGCCAAGTCATACTTTGATAGGGATTAAACACAGGAGTACCCTAAACTGGTGAAGTTGGTTGAGACTTTAAAAGTATACACTTACCTTTGTCTCTCCTAGCTCTCCTATAAACTTCTAATGAAAGAAAGGGAACCCTTATCTTTGAACGTGACCTGGTCCTTATCCTTGGTAATTCCATCTCGAGAGCATTAAAACTTATTTGAATTATGATGTGTAAATCTTATCTTTACAAGGAACAATGATCAAACTTGTACATTAAGAAAATTTTGCATAGATATGTATACATAATGGAAAAAGACATGAATCTTTAACTAAATTAGCTCAAAGATATGTCCAAACATTTAAATATGAATGATCTTTACATTTATAATTTCAAATAAAATTAAATTTGCAAATACTCAATTAATCTTTGAAAAAAATAGCTATTACTAACCTGAAACACATTAGATTCACATATCTTAAGATATCTTTACCACAATTTATCATGATTCTTCAAAGAATATATATCTTTATCTAAATAAGCATAAAGATGGGTTTAAAACCATAAAGATCAATGATCTTTACATAATTGAGTCAAAAAAACACAAATATACAAATAATGTAATGATCTTCGAATAGAATTCACTAAAATGAGCAAAGATGTTTCAAATTTACAAAGATGTAACTAAGGCCCTCCTTCTAGCACTAATGAAATCCCATTCCTTGTTGATGCCTAAAAGTGTATCATAGGTGGTTTAGAGTGTTCATGAAACATTTCTCATTTTTGGACTCAGAGAGTCCATTGCATGAGTTACTTGTTGTGATAATCCTTCTATCTTTGGTGGAATAGAGGCAAATAAAATGAACAATTTCACAAATTTATAATGTTTGTATTTTGGGAGCAACCATGGCCTGTAGTTAATACTTATGAAAATAAAATCAATCTTGGCTAAGTAAAGAGAATTATGATCAAACCAAAGTCTAAATCTAAACTAGCATGAATATATACAATGAAGTTAAACTAAAGTGAATTGATAAAAAGGAGCAGAAGGAAGGGTAAGGCAGAGAAGAGAATGTTATTGATCTTTAATATAGATGTTATAAATAAGTTCAAATAGCATCAAAATATGCACTTAAAACCAATGTATAACATGAAACAACATAAGCTCAAATCATACTACACATTAGGCAAGCATCTAAGGAAATGAAAGAATATAGATAGAGACTTTGTTCACTTTAAATATTTACCCTGAATTTAAAAAACATAAGCGCATTCACATGAAAGGCAAAGATAATGAAATGAACTTAAGAATCTTCATCTAACCTAGCATTAGCACAAATTAACAAATCTACATTTAGAAAATATACATCAGGAATAAATAAGAACCATTCAAATCTAAATTAAAAACCAAACAATTGAGAGAGAAGCCATGATAGGAATTCACACAAGTAAATGTAACAAACTTTGCATAAATCCTTGATTTATATTAATTGCTCAAAAGTTAAAAATAGTTTTTGGCTCAAAAACTTTCCCTTTTACAATGGACAATACCTATTTATATAGACAATTCATGAAGTATTCTAGTTAGTCATGTCAAATACTAAGGACAATTATCTATTTTTAATCATTCTATAACCTTTTAAACATTTCAAATGACTAACCTATAGGTAGTGTGATTTACAAGTTGCACATGCCTTTATAAGGAAGAATATTCCTTTTTCAAAAAATTATACAAGTTAAATTACAAAAGGAATATTCCTTATCCAACTAACTTTGAGACCTTATGTATGATGTAGTCCCCTATTGCTGTTGTAAGATCTTCATTTCTCTTTGATATTGTTCATCTATTAGCTTTAAATTGACCATAGGCTCTATGAAGATTTCATCTTCTTAGTCTATCAAGCCTTTAAAATCCTTGTCATCTCTTTCCAAAGCCTCCTTGATGCTCCTGGATTTAGTAATCCTTTCCTCTATTATTAGAATAATGTCCATGATCCTACTATTGTCCAATCCAATATTTCATTGGCTCTTGCTTCTCACATATTTCATGACTAGGGTGGCTTTGAGCTTAAAGTCCTCATTAATGATGAGACCTATGGAATTGAGTTTGGATGGTTCAGTGATCATGGTGCCAATTATATGCTCTATCCTATCTTCTAGATACTTGTCATATTCATAAAGGCTTTCTATGTCCCTGAACCACTTTCTTAGACCTTTGATTTTATCTATCGATAACCCCATGACTGTGTTCTAGTGAGCCAAGATGATAGTCTTGAAGTCAGGAATTTGATCTTTAGTTAAGATATTAATCACATCTTTTATTTTTTTCCTTTATCTCCACTATTGATGGATTAAGTTATTGGTTGCTACATCTTGCTAGCTTAATATACTTTCTTTGGACTTTATTTACTTCAAATAATTGAACATGTCAAATAAAGTCTCTTCAAACATCTTGACCATAGCATCTGGGACTGATAATACAACTTGTTTCTTCAAATTTTCCTTTTACTACTACATGCCTTTGAGGGTATCTTGAAATTGTTCTACTTGGGCTTGGGCTAATTCAAGCACATTCTCCTCAAATATCTAGCTTTTTTCAAGCCTCTATCTTCCTACTAGAGTCAAATTGGTTAGTGGCTCTACCTTTTGGTAAGTGATCTCTTCACCACCAACCATGACCTTCTCTATGAGCTTTTGTAATCCAACTATTATTGGGTTAAACTTGACACCAACTAAGGATTTGGTTACCTTGGGAGCTAAGACTTCCATTTGTGCTCCACTAGATTCTCCTAGAGGATCCATCCTTTTCTCCTCCTCATTTTTCAAGGTAACTATCCATGGCTTCAACTCTTCATGAATAGGGATATTGATAGTTTGCATCATAGCCCAAGGATTGTGACTAGTAGGCACTTTTTTTAATTTACCATAGATTAACCATTCTATAATGGTTGGACCATGAATCAATTTTTCTTCACTAAAGAGATTAACTTCACTCAAAAGATGAGTGAAAGTCACCTTAGGCTTCTTGGTCCTTATTGGAACCATGGCCATCTCAGCTTTACTTTTAGGGGCATCCACAAGAACTAGATCAAATATTTCTTTACCTTTTTCCTCTTTTGTTTCCTCCATTTATGCCTCTTCTTCATCAGACTCATAGGCACTAGATAACATTTTCAAAACATATTCAACTATCTCCCTCAAGTTTATTGCTACCATGTGAATTTTCTAAATGGGTGATCCTTGTTCCTCTACTTGGGATAAATAATATGCAATCTCATGAGGCCATATTTCCTCTAGCCTTTTCTTAATTTTTGTTTCAAGTGTAGGTTTTGTTTTTGGAGTTCTAATAGGTGCACTACTTATCAAATGATACTATTTTGGCCCTAACTACCATCTATCATCTCCTCCCTTTTGCTCCCTCAGCATCCTATATTTGTTAGAGGTATAATCATTGAGAGGGGGGAGAATCATTGATTTAAGATAATCCAATTCAATTCCTCAATATTAAACATTCAACATACATTGACTTAATCAAGAAACATAAACACGAAAGCACATACATCCAAAGCATACATCACATCAACACATCATATATGTGGGAAACCCTCTTGGGGGATAAAACTCATTAAACCCTACAAGATGGACTACAATCCTATAAAATAAGATCCAACATTTAGAACAACACCAACTAATCAAAGAACACATATCCCTTATATTAGTGAGATACCAAGCACACAAGGAGCTACTACCCCTGTGTAGATAAACACCCACAACAATTAGACCTTTAGTAAGCTTTAACTTGCAAGGAAGAAACAACCCCCTAGGCAACTAAGCATCCACTTAGATATATTTAAAATATCATCTTAAACACCTATGTTTGCTCTTAAATTTATTATGACCACCTTTGTCTGCACTCTTTAACTCTAATCACTCTCAAACTGCCTCTACGAATAACTTGCTCAAACTACCTCTTCTAGGATTATTAGGTTCAATGACCTATGTGTTCTCCTACATCAACTTGATCAAATAAAAATGTCTAATATTTTCATACTATTATGGTCCTAACTGACTTATACCTTCTCTTTCAAAGGTTCTCTTCTTCACTTGAATCCTCACTTAAATAAAACCCCCACAAATAGGCCAACAATGTCTTATATTTATATCACTCTCTTGGTATAACCCATATTGGTCAGCCAAGATGCTTTACATAATTTTTATACCTTTGAAATAGGTCCTCATACACATTAAATGTAAGAAACACACTCTTAATAGATCGATAATTACCAGGTCTTGGTGAGACCTTAAAACAATTAGGCCTTCATATCCATATGTTACATGTGAGACTACTTGGACCACATTCATCCTTTACTAATGATTCAAACACATAAAATATATCTCCAATAGACCCTTTATTAATCCCTCATGGTTTCATACCATCTATAATATCAACTCAACACTTGAACCTACCAACTAGGTCTCCTTGCTCTTCAGTCTTCATACACAAAAAACATAGTCTCAAAATTTTGATACAAACTCTCAAATATATCATATATCCATATGATTAGATCACATGTGTGAACCCCTTAGGAATCTAATATACCTCCATGTGATTTATACACTTCAACACATGATCTAAGTACTCAATTTAACTCTCTTAGAATGACCACTCAGACTAATCACATACAGTTATACTATTTTAACTCTCCATAACTAATCAATGGAAAACTATGTCAACTAGTGCCTTCTCATAAGCCTTAAATATTTTTAGAACATCTCCATTCTCATTTTATTCTTCAATTCTTCTTATAACTCTTCCATCACATTTCTTCAAAGTGGTCACTTAATTTGTCAGTACATTCAACAAACATAGTCAACTTCTAAGCCTTTTTTCACACTAAAAATGGATTGTTAAAACCTCCACAATCTATACATATAGTCTTCATGGAGTCTAAATCACTCTCCAATAGTTATTTCATCTTGAAACATCAAGAGACTATCAAGAACAACTCAATTATCTTTTTTAGGTCACTTTAAAAATGAAGTCAAACATATTGTCAAATTTGAAGCTTAATATATGAAACTATACAAACATTCATATCTTATAATAATTTTTTTTGGATGTGCCTTGAATTCATTTGAAATTTTCCTTTTACATCACCTTCAAATTTATCCTGAATCAAAATATATAAGTAAAATACTTATCACTTGTTTTTCTTTTGTTAATTCAAATGCCAATGGTCACTATGTAAATATTAAACATCGAACACTTTGTCATCATCTCATGCTTCTTGAAAATTTTGAACAAATACGCACCATCTATCTCTTTATAAGTGTCCTAACTTTAACTTGTAATCTCTCAACATTGATCTTAGATCCTTGCTTCTATGATCATACCACTTGGTAGCTCTGCATTCCTTCTACACATATTGACTATTTGACTCAATGTGCTCCATTGATCTCCATCTATATGAAAACTCACGTGTCATTGATATCTATCAAATCATTGAGATTGAGATGCATGTCACTAGTATGTACAATCTTAATAACCTTTGATAAATTAACTTCATGCATGCCATTGATCACTACTAACAAGATCATATGCTCTATTAGATCTTTATCTAGTTATATTAAACACTCATCATTAGATATGTGATCTGATTAAATGCTCACCATATATCTTCAATAATGCAAATTTGGCTAAGTATGGGAACTTAGTGAACTCTACTTGAGAATCCAAATTTTCATCTTAATAAATTTTGTTACGCTTAATCTTATGACCTAAAATTTGAATCACATGATCACCTTTCATAGGGGAATCCATCCATATATCAAACTACTCTTGAAACTTTCAAACATGTGAAATATGACATCATCAATATGATCACTCAACTCTATCTATCAAGATGACTACCTAAGCTTAGGCATTCATATGATTGTTCTAATGAATTCCATTCACTTTTATAAGCATTCGAAGCACTCATAACATCCCATAGGGTCTCTATAATATGACCATACTATCAATATCATCTATTAATTACTTAACTAGGTAAACACTCTCCAAACCATCAATCTAATCACTTTGTCATTATTGCACTATGAATCTCATGCTCTCTTTGACATCAATGCCAACCTAACATCAATGACCATGCTCAACAATCTCCACCTTTGTTATTGATGTCAAAACACCCTCAAAATGACTTCTTACTCGTTTAAGATGCTCATGATATTTACATACTTTTAAGCAAATAAATCAATTGTTCCCCCTTTGACATGTGCCAATCTAAATTTAGACTTCTCTAATCTTTGCACCTAAAAAAATTATCCTATAGCTTAGAAATATCCCCCTAACATCAAGCTCCATCTCATGTTATTTGATTTTTAACATACACCAATCTGAACTTGGAGTTTTCTAATCCTTAGAACTATCTACCTACAAAACTCAAAAGCTTTCTTTGCTCATGCATGAAGATTCAATACCTTGTCAGAACACATGACTTGGTTTGATCAACTCATCATATCAATCTTATTGAATTCACAATTGTAACATACATTTTCACTCTTCTATCATGACTAAAGCATCTTCACATATGTTCCCCCTCACATCATGCACATCTTCTTCAAGCCACTCAATCTAACTAAGTTAGCTCTCTCTTTACCAAACACATATTCAAATGATATTCTTGTCCTATAAATTACACCAAATATTAAATGGCATCCACCATTATTCCTCTTACTTGTCAAGTGTCTCCTTGAAGCCTAGATAGAGACACCCTAAAACACAATGTCCTAGAATAATGTGAAACTAGGAGTCTCCCACAACTCCTCATATTCATTTTCCTCCTTAGTCATCTGATACTGATAGTTATTCTTATTTTTATTTGACTTAATAAAATCAACATGCTCATCCACTAAAATATTCTCCTTTTTTTCTAAGATTGGATTGAAAACACATGGAGACAGCAAAGATTCATGACATACCTTTTCATCTGAATAAAGAACCTCATCACTAGGCATTGCCAACTAATTTTATTTACATGAAAATTGCTCAATAATAGTAGGATGTAGGATCTATACATACCTCATAACTAGCCTCAATTGACACTTTGGTCTATTCTTTGAGATTGACTTGAACTAAATTTTGATTCTCCTTTTCTATTTGCATAGATGACACATTCTCTTGGCATTCTTGAACCTTCTTCATATTTGATTCCTATTTTCTTTAGAAAGAAGTCTGCCTTGATATTTTATCTCAACTAAATTATTTTTCTTGGTTTTCACTTCATTAGGATTCCATACTAAGGATTGACCTTTCTTAATCATAGGAGGATGTCCATGCACATTTTTATGACTTGAGAGATTGATTTTACAATATCTTGCAATATGACCAAATTAATGACAATAGAAACAAATAACATCATTCATAACTTCTACTTGATGAATATTATGAATCTGAAGAAACATGTCATCTTATCTCTTAGGTTTATTATGCTCAAGCTTGACTATATTAGGTTTCCATACCTAGGTTAGTCTTTTCCCATGCATTCTAGGGTAGAATCTATCAATATGTCTCATGTCATGATAATTATAGTAGACTACATTATCCATACCTCTCACTGACCAACTACTTTTCCTTTTATATTTTTTTACCTTATGACCAAAAAAAATACACACAAATTAGTGACCATGAAATGAACTTTCATACCTTATAGTGTTTGGTTTCTTGATAGGTCTTCTCATGTTACACTTGGTGCTTACATCCTTCTTGTCTTGAGCTAAACTCTCTTGCTCTTTCTTAGCCTTATTTACCTTGACAATAAATTTCTCATGCTCATCCTTCAATGAGTATAGCTTGGTCTTCAACTGAATGCTCTCATCCTCTTTACCTCTCATACATGAACTTGCAGGCTCTAACTAAATTCTTAGAACTTAGATAGTCTCTTTATCCCTCTTAGCTTCTTTAACCATGTCATCCTTTAATATACATGCTTGTTATTCAATAATACTTATATAATCAAGATTGGATTTCATCTCATTATGTTCACCTTGCTTTGATCCTAACTTGTCATTTGTCTCTTTTAATTGAGTCTTGAGATGTCTACATTCTTCCTCTTTTGAACTCACATTTGTATTTGTAACCTTTAATTGATCCTCAAGAATTATGATCTTATCTTTATCATATTTTGATATTGAGGTTTCCTTCAAGGATTATAGCTCCTTATTGAACTTGATGCACTCATCCTTAGTAGCCTTATAACTTGATGCCATGATCTTATTCTAATCATAATTGTTCAACTTACCTTTATACTTTTCAAAAAGTGCCTTAAGATGATTGCATTTTTATTCACTTTATTTTAGACATGCATAAGTAACCTCCACTTGAGCCTTCAATTTTTGATTCTCTATATTCAATTGTTTAGCCATATTGCACCTTGGATCACCTTTAAGTGGTTAAACTTGTAAAGAATGTTTTCCACTGATACCAATTGTTAGAGGTATAATCACTAAGAGGGGGAGGGTGAATCAGTGATGCAAGATAATCCAATTCAATTCCTAACTCTTAAACATTCAGCATACATCAACTTGATCAAACAACATAAACATGCAATCACATACATCCAAAGCATACATAAGAGCATACATCACATGAACATATCATATATGTGGGAAACACTATTGGGGGATAAAACCCATTGAACCCTAAAAGATGGAATATAATCCTATAAAACAAGATCCAAAATTAAGACCAACACTAACTGATCAAGGAACACCCATTCCTTTGTTTAGTGAGACACCAATCCTACAAGGAGCTACTACCCCTGTCTAGCTGAGCACCCATAATAACTAGACCTTTAGTAAGATTTACCTTGAAATGAGGAACCAACCCCCTAAGAAACTAAGAACCCACTTAGATACCTTGAATATATCATATTAAACACTTATTACTTCTATTTAATTGATGATGACCACCTTTATCTTCACTCTTCAACTCCAATCTCTCTCAAGCTACCTCTAAGACTAACTTGTTCAAACTGCCTCTTCTAGGCTTATTAAGTTCAATGACCTATGTGTTCTCCTACATCAAATTGATAATATAAACATGTCTGATCTTTTACACACTCTTATGGTCCTATCCAAACTTTAAATTCTCTTTCAAAGGTTCTCTTCTTCACTTGAATGCTCACTTACACAAAACCCCCATAAATAGGCCAACAATGTCTTGTATTTATACCAATTTCTTGGTATAACCCATATTATTTTGACAAGATGCTTTACATATTTTTTAAACCTTTGAAATAGGTACTCATACATGTTACATGTAAGAACCACACTCTTCATAGGTCAACCATTACCTCATTCTCCCCAAACCACCATTAGGTCTTGGTGAGACCTAAAACAATTAGGCCTTCATATCCATATGTTACATGTGAGACTACTTGGACCACTTTCATCCTTTAAAAATGATTTAAACACATCAAACCTATCTCAAATATACCCTTTCTTACTTTCTCATGGGTCCATGCTGTTGGTTGAATATTTTGTCTATCAGCGTACTAGTAAACAAAATAAGGTCTGATCAACCAAAGTAGGAAGATTAGTCATCCTAATGTGTAATTTTATCACATCAAACGGAGACTACTCTCTCCTCTCATTAAGGGGAAGTTCCTATGGATATGCTATGTATATGTATAAACAAAAAATAATACTCAAGGGTAGGACAAGTCATCCATCTCTCTTTCTTTAGAGATGATGTATACAAAAAAAAGCAAAAACTCAAAGGAATATAGATAGCACTCCTCTTTTTTCAGAAGAACTATTTAGCCAACCACAAGAATACTCCTAAAAATAAAAGCAGAATGTAACTGAGAGTATGGTAACCAGCAAATTGAGACAGAGCACAAAGTCTCTACCTGAAATGCTCAAGAGTAATATACGAAGAACAATGAGAGCACAAAGTCTCTTCAAAGTCATTTACACAACAATGAAAAGAAAACACACTGAAGGCAAATATGGGGGCTCAATGTCTCTCCACAGTTGATTCTTCAGGACACCTTCCTGACTAATTTTACTAATCTTGCTTGTTAAATTAATGGAACAAAAAAGATATCACAACACAAAGTCTGAAAAAGTCCCTTGCTTTATTATTCCATTAACAGAATATGATCAACAGACTGAGCACAAAGTCTCAATGATGCCTCTCAATTTGGGCAGAGTTCCGTTTAGATTGTCAAAAAAGAGATATTTTACAATAAAAGAGGGTCCCTTAAATAGCCACTTCAAGAAGGACTCAGTAACAGTAATACATCATGATGCGTTGGGAACTGTTAGGAAGACAATCTAGAACTTTAGGGTATTTTACCCATCTGATCTTCTCAATATAGATAAACAAGCCATGCAATTCAAAGATTGCAACTTTCAATGTCCACTTGGCAGTCTGATCTTGTCTTCATCATTCTTCCTTTTTTGGTTAATTGAATCAGGCCTTAGATTCATTCATTATTCTTTCTTTCCTTGATTTCAGCTGGTTTTGGTCTTAAATTCTAGGAATGTATTCAGGTCTATAAATTTAAAGGATCAACAGCTATTTCATTGTCTTCAATTTGACGTTCACGCGCCCGTCACTATGTTTCCAACGGCTAGTCGGCTGTGTTGAATTTGACATCCTCAGGCACGTCACCCCTTGATCCTATTTCGGCTTTCGACTTTCTACTTGGTACTTTTCTAGATTAGACTTGTTCTTTTGAGCCTTAATAAATGGTCTGTGTCAAGTCAGACTGATCCTTCACTTTGGCCGCTGAGAGTCTCTTGCAAGGGCACCTACCCTTTGGGGTCCTTCGATAGCCCTTTGCCTTGGTAGTTCTTTCAGACAAATCCCCGGGCTTTCTATTTAAGGCTTCCTTCAGGAAAATGTTTCCCATGGACATTTCCCCGAGGAAAATTCCCGTGGGCAAATCCCTGGGGAAAATTCCTACGAACAAAAGTCTGGGGAAATTCTCGCAGACAAAATTTTGTGGAAATGTTGACTGTTCTTTGAAAATTCCTATAGGGTCTGCAGTCACTTAGAATTCTTTCAGGCTTTTTGTCTGAAGGAATTCCTTTAGATAAAAATCTGAAAGAATTTTGTCTTAGTTAATTTTTAAATGCCTTAAACAAATTTGAAAGAATTACCTTTTGGATTTCTTGAAAAATGACCCTTCTAAAGGGTGCTTTTATTGACTGAGTGTCCTCCACAAGGGCACCTGTCTTTCGAGAAGCTTTCTTTTGCATTGAACCACCCCTTTAAACTTTGGCAATGAACCAATAGTTGAACTAATCAGTTGAACCAAAAATGGTTCAAGCCAATGGTTCAATGAATGAAACAAGTCGATGAACTAAGCACTGAACCAAACAGTTAAACTTGCCTTTGAACCAACAGTTGAACCTGTTCATTGAACCAAGACGTTGAACTAGGTTTTGGTTCAACAGTTCAAACAAAGCTTTGAAAAAATGTCTTTGAACCTACTGTTGAACCTATAGATGTTGAACCAAAGGATGAACTGAAAGAATGAACCAACTGAGTGAAATAAAGAGTTGAACCACTTGGTTAAACCGAGCCATTGGACTGTTCCTTTGGTTGAACCTACCATTGAACCTTGAACCCATTGAACCTTTGAACCAAAATGGTTCAATGGTTCAAGCCACCTTGATTTGGCCAAGTTTCTTGAAGTCAATGAACCAATTGAAGCGATTGAACTTTGAACCTTGATGAAGTGCTTAACTCTTACCAAAGACGTTGAACTTGTTGAACTTTGAACCCATTGAACCTTTGAACCAAAATGGTTCAATGGTTCAACTGTTCAATGTTTCAAGTCTCTTTTTGCATTCAGATGCTTGCCGATGAAGATTTTTCAACTGAATTGAGGCTCTGAACCAATCCCAAAAAATGACTAAATGTTGAAAACTGATTCTTTTAACTGAAACCGCCTACAAAAGTCTTTGAACTTGTATAAATGAAACTACCTGTAGAGTCTTGTAGACTTCTCTTCCTGCTAAAGAGTCTGTAGATTTTTTGAGAAGCTTGGAAAATGAGGAATTTGAATGTCGAAGACAAATTTTGGAAATAGAAGAGACAATTTTGGTCTGTAAGACCAAAATAATTCAAATGTTGTCCCAAAAAAATGACTTCTGCTTTTGGGGGACAACAGCTGGCTCCAGTTGGAGAACTTCTGTCAATTGCAAAATGAATTGAAAGGAGTATAATCCAAAATTTCTAGTGTCTTCATGTGTACCATTGGGTTACGGAGTCATGCTAGCCAGAAATGAAAGGCATAAAAAAGAAAATAAACAAAACAAAACACCATTGAAAACTATACAAATATACATATATATATAGAGGCAATGATCTGATACTTTAAGAGTTGAAGTGTTTCAAATGTTGCTCATTATGGGGTAGAGAAAGAGTGTGCCATCTTGGAATTTCAATAAAAAGTTGTTTTCACCAATGTGCTGATGAATTATAAATGGGTCTCTCCAAAGGGAGTCAAACTTTCATGCATCCCCTTTGGTTCTCTTCTTCTGTCCCACAGTAGGACTTGATCCCCAATCTAGAAATCATGATTTCTGGCCTTCTGATCAAAGAGTTTCTTTACCAAACTTTGATGATTAGCAATTCTATCCACCACCATGGTTCTCTGTTCCTCCAAATGAGTCAGGCACATGATTCTTTTGTCAAGAGAACTCTCGTATGTCTAATCTTCAATTGCCTTCACCAATTTTAAGGCTGGTAACTCTAAGGTGATTGGTATCTCAGCATTAATACCATAAATAAGTTGAAAAAAGGACATACCAATTGCCCTCTTTGACATGATCCTGTCAACTCATAGAGCATCAACCAATGCTTTATGCCATGTCCTTTGATTATCATCTACTAGCTTTTTGATAATAGTTACCAAATTCTTATTGTTGGACTCAGCTTGTCCATTCCCTTGCAGAAAATAATCAGAAGAATGAGAGAGCATAATTCCATAATGAAAACAGAATTGCATAATTTTTTGAGAGGTGAAACAAGTTGCATTATCAGTAACAATTTTGACTGGAACTCCAAACTTGGAAATGATATTCTCTTTGAGAAAGTTGCATACAACTTCTAAAGTAGCATGCTTAGTTAGAATTGCTTCTACCCACTTGGTGAAATAATCAGTTGCTGTAAGGACATAATCATGTCCAGCACTTGAAGATGGGTTTATTGTTCTAATAAAATCAAGTCCCCATTGTTGGAAAGGTTCCTCTATGATTACTAGCTTGAGAGGCAGGGCAGCCAACTTGGGTCTTCCAACAAATTATTGGCAAAGTTCACATTTCCTCACCCACTTATGTGCATCTTGGAAAAGAGTTGGCCAGTAATACCTAGCTCATAGAATCTTGTGAGTAGTCACAGGGGCAAAAAAATGTCCTCCACAGGCCAGATTGTGGAAAGATTTCAAGAGCTAGGTTTGTTGTTCTTTGTCTACACAGTGAAAGAATACTCCATCTATGCTTCTCTTGTACAGGCTGTTATCTCAAAGGACAAAATTGGCAGCTTTTAACCTGATAGTCCTCCTTTCTTTGTAAGACAAATGAGCAAGACATTCACCATAAGTCAAAAAATAGGCAATATCTGAGTACCATTCATTGGTAGTGGAGACAAAAAAGACTATTGGCGCATCTTCCACTTCAGCTTCTTCACACTGTGTATCTTCTAGCTTATTGTCAGCCATTAATTAGCAAAGGCCTTTACCTCTAACTAGCTTTGTCAGCTTGATATCTAGATCAAATTCTTGTATTTTTGTAATCCAATTACCTCTCTTTGTGCCAAACTCCTACTTAGTTAATATAGACTTGACTGTAGCATTAGGAACTAAGGCTATAGTATGTGAATCTAGAATATAGAAGCGGAAATGTTTGACTGCTTTTACCAAGGCGTAGGCGTGCTTCTCTATATTTGAATATGTTATTTCATGGGTTTTGAGAGGCCAACTCATAAAAGAGATGGGGGATTCCATACCTTCCTTGTCCTATTAAACAAGAATCACTGAAAGAGTATGCTCAGATGCATAGCTGTATATGATGAAATCTTTATGGTAATCTAGACGAACTAAGGTAGGGGCGTGAGCAATGGCAGTCTTGATATCTTGAAATGTTGATTTGCCTTCTTTAGTCTAGTTGAAGGTAGTCTTCTCTTTCATCATGTTCACAATGTGTCTTATCCTCTCAACAAATTCAGGGATAAATTTTTGTAAAAAATTCACTTTTTTGAAGAAAGAGTGAACAACATTTTTACTTGTAGGCAAATTTAGTTTTTGAATAGATTTGACTCTGTCTGAGTCAATCTTTATGCCTTCTTTGGACACAATGTGTCCAAGGAGTTTCCCCTCTATTACTCTAAAAATAGACTTCTTAGGATTCAATGAAATACCATTCTGGTGGTAGTGCTTCAGCACTTGTTGTAAGTGGCGTATATGATCAAATCGACACTTTGAAAAAATAGTAAAGTCATCAAGATATAACACTATGAATTTGCCAATTTCATCTTTGAAATCCATGTCCATTACTCTCTGAAAGGTAGCACCAGCATTTATTAAGCCAAAAGGCATTCTTTTATATGTAAATATACCCCAAGGCATGATGAATGCATTCTTGTGTTGGTTAGCTTTCTCAACCTCTACTTGATTATAACTTGAGAAGCCATCTAGCATTGATAACATTTCTGATCATGTTACTGTTTGAAGCACTTGGTCCATGATTGGCAAAGGGTAATTGTCTTTCAAAGATGACTGATTCAAATTCCTAAAATATACACAAATGTGGATTTCACCATTGTTCTTCATTACAGGCACTATGTTCACAATCCATGTAGAATGATGGATTGGGAAGATAATTCTAGCATTTAATATTTTCTATATCTTAGACATAATAGTACCTAAAAATTTTAGATTGTATTGTCTGGATTTCTGCTTGTAGGGTGTTGAATCAGCCTTGAGAGGAATGTGATGGCAGATTTCATCAGGTCTGAGAGACTTCAGGTCTTCATAAGAATACGCTAAGACATTAATGTATTGTTGAAGCAAAGAGGTGAATTTGAATCTTTCTTCAGGG
Source organism: Torreya grandis (assembly GCA_037957365.1). Taxonomy (NCBI): domain Eukaryota; kingdom Viridiplantae; phylum Streptophyta; class Pinopsida; order Cupressales; family Taxaceae; genus Torreya; species Torreya grandis. The sequence goes on along the minus strand of JARHVA010004826.1, from coordinate 14,550 downwards.
GTGCAGCACTTACCAATGTTGATCATCTTGAGATTTTATTTGTTGGTCAGATTTATTTGGTCAAATCCCTGGGAGAAATTTGAATCTATTTGCTATTGTTTGATGAATATATCATGCTTATCAAATATCTTTTCAAGAGAAACCAGGCCTTTGGGAATTTTGTTCTCTTTCAGCTATAGGAGTTCTTCATTTACATCTGAACTGGATTCAAAGAAAGATTCAAACTTCTGAGATCTACTGCCTTAAAAATATAGCTATTCAAAATTACCTTTTAATTCTAAGAAAGCAATGATCTAATGGTCATCATTGAATATTTACCAATGATCAGCATTGTCAAGAACACTTGATCTATAGACCAGCTCAATGGTATACTTATCTTCTTTAAAATCTAAATGAGGAACTAAGAGAGTTCTTGAAACAACAAGTGCATCAGCTCTATCATTGGACTCTCTGGGTATGGTAGAAATATTGAAAGCATCAAAGATTTCAATTCAGTCCCAAACCAAGTTACGGTAATAGCATAACCTCTCATTCTTGGTCTGATATAGATTTCTCACTTGATAGACCACTAATTCAGCATCCCTTTTGGCATGAAGAAACTTGATGCCTCTTTTTTGAGTAGCCTTCATGCCCAGCAACAATGATTCATATTTAGTTATATTATTAGTATTGTTGAATTGTAATTTATATGATGAAGGAAACATATCTCCTTAAAGAGATATCAAGACAATCTCAGCTCTTGAACTAGTAGAGGAATAACTACCGTCAAATTCTAGAGTCCAAATTTCATTAGACACTAACTTTACTTCAAAAAATTTCTCATCAGAGATGGAGGGCCCTTTTTCATCTATATATAAAAATTAGTTACCCATACCTGTAGATTCAAAAAGGATTTGAGCTTCAGGAGCTGACATCTTGGTAACTACATACTTTGCTTCCTTTTCAGGAAGTAATCTTTTCATCATGCCTTAGATAGGGATCCTTGCCTCAGATGGATCCATGTTCAGTTATCCTCCCACATCCTTGCAGAAATTTCATCCAAGAAATATGCCATAAGATGTTAGGACATCAGCCACCAAGACAATCATCTTAATCCTCTTGCTTGGAAAGGCTGCAAATGCAAATTGGGCATCTTTGATTTGCCCCAGCAATGGTACTTGCTTATTCTCCATGGAAAAACATCTCCCAAACATCTTGGTCAGTGTGAGACCAAGAGACTCAGTGACTTTAATAGGCATGACATTGTCAGATGCACCTGAGTCTATTATACAGTTACTCAGCTTGTGGCCATTGATTAATAGGGAAACACATAAGGGTTCTATTTTTCCAAGAGCAGCTGGAGGAGTAATGACCAACTTATTTGGAATAGGTGTATTCTTTAAAGAATCAAGAATTACTTTTTTTTCTTTTTGTCCTATAAGGACGGTCTGATTTTTAACATATTGAACTAGCTTATTTAGTTGATCCAAATTAGACTGCAAGTATTCAAATTTAGACATCTGTATTTTTGTCTTTTTGACATGATCAATTATGTCAAATGGCTGAATTAGACTAGGTACAGAGAAAGGTACTTCAAATTTCTAATTTTTAGGAGGGATGGGAGGTGGGCTAGTTTTCAATTTAGAATTAGAAGGGGAAGGTGCAACAGATGTATTTACCTTTTGAGTAATGACCAGATCTTTTGGCTGAAAAGGTAGATTAGTTCCACGCTTGACAATTGTGATTGTTGGCTGTGATTGCTCTTTTGTCTTTTCTTTATCAGCCTGGTAGACTGATTGATTTTTGGACCTGGTAAGCACTGCATATGATCTATCTGAAGCTTCTCCTTTGCTTCCAAGTTCATCCTGGTAATTCAAAAAACCAATGTAAGAGTCACCAGCTAATTCTTCTTGATTGTCTTTAATGATATCAACATCATTTTCTTGATTTAATTCAGGCTGATAAGAGAATTTTGATTTTGCTTCAAGACATCCCATTGCTGAAATAGTTGGAGGAGCTTTTAGGGCAAGTTTCCCTTATGAAGGAGGAAGGTGATTTTGTTGTCCTTGGTTTCTGGCAACATTGCCCTGATATGACTAATTTTGGAATATCCTTCTGTATGTAGGAGCAGAAGACATTCCTTGAGCCATTTTCTTCTTAAGAGCAAGCAATTCATTTACTAATTTTTGTACCATTGGTCTGTGGTGCTTGTAGATGCAAATTCAAAAATGATGAAGCTCTATTTTTATTTAGATCTCTTCTTATTTTCCCTACTAAGATGAGATCATCTTCTACTTTAGTGGCCAAAAGTTGAGCTGTAGCAAGATCTATTTGACCAACACGTCTCAAGAGAAAATTGACTTCAGGTAGCTGAGAATTAATAAAAAAGCATTTGAGATTCTTAGCTATGGGTCTAGCAATGATAGGTATTTTTTTCTCAATTTGTCAAATTTAGCTATGAAGTCTCTCATATGCTCATGAGGCTCTTTATTCATCTATGTAAGTTAAGCCAGAAGTGTATGTGCATCTTCTACAGGTTTGAATTTGGCTTCAAACTTAGCTTTAAAAGTATTCTAATCAGTCACAGACTGAGCCTGTAAATGGTAAAACCAATCTGCAGCAGCACCTTGTAGTGTTTCAATAAAAATCTTGACTACTATATCTTCAAATTCTACTCCAATTACTCCACAAGCTATATTGAATGTTGCAATGTGTTCATCAGGATGAACTTTCCCATCACCATAGAATTTAGGGAAATTCTTCCTAGAACTGCATGGAAGCTCATGTAGAGGAGGAGTAAGATTGAGAGGACCAAAAGCATTACCCTAGGGGCCTTGAACTGCCATTATAGGATTATGAAAAGGAGGGATAACAAATTTCAAAGGGGTAATTATAGGCATAGCTTTATTAATAATAGAAGTAGATACTTTGTCTGGTAATGGAGATCTAGCTTTAGTAGGAGGGAAGCTCTTAGTTTGTTGGAGACAAGGAGGTGAAAGAAATAGATCAAAATCACTTTGTTGTACCAACTCAAACACTGGATCAATGATACCTTTAGCCCTTTGGCTTTGTGTATACCTTGAATTTGCCAGATTATGAAACAAAAATGGAAAAGATTTGACTTTGCTTTAGTTAAAGCTTGAGACTTTAAAATATGCATTCTTTCCCTATGAGTGTGGAGGTGAATGAATAGGCTATAAATGGATAATGGGTATATCCCCAACAGAGTCACCAAAAACTATTGGTTGAATATTTTGTCTATTAGCGTATTGGTAAACAAAATAGGTCTGATCAGCCAAAGTAGGAATATTAGTCATCCTAATGTGTAAGTTTATCACATCAGAAGGAGACTACTCTCTCCTCTCATCAAGGGGAGGTTCCCTATGGATATGTTATTTATATGTATAAACAAAAAATAATACTCAAGGGTAGGACAAGTCATCCATCTCTCTTTCTTTAGAGATGATGTATACAAAACAAAGGAAAAACTCAAGGGAATGACAAATAACACTCCTCTTCTTTTAGAAGAACTATTCAGCCAACCACAAGAATACTCCTAAAAATAAAAGTAGAATGTAACTGATAGTATGGCAACCAACAAATCGAGATAGAGCACAAAGTCTCTACCTAAAATGCTCAAGAGTAATATGTGAAGAACAATGAGAGCACAAAGTCTCTTCAAAGTCCTTTACACAATAATGAAAAGAAAACACACCGAAGGTAGATATGAGGGCACAAAGTCTCTCCACAATTGATTCTTTAGGACACCTTTCTGACTAATTTTACTAATCCTGCTTGTTAAATTAATGGAATAGAAAAGATATCACAACACAGTCTGAAAAAGTCCCTTGCTTTATTATTTCATTAACAGAATATGATCAATAGACTGAGCACAAAGTCTCAATGATGCCTCTCAATTTGGGCAGAGTTTTGTTTAGATTGTCAAAAAAGAGATATTTTACAATAAGAGAGGGTCCCTTAAATATCCACTTCAAGAAGGACTCGGTAACAGTAATACATCATGATGCATTGGGAATTGGTAGGAAGACAAGCTAGAACTTTGGGGTATTTTACCCATTTGATCTTCTCAATGTAGATAAACAAGCCATGTAATTGAAAGATTGCAACTTCCAATGTCCACCTAGCAGTCTGATCTTGTCTTCATCGTTCCTCGTTTTCTAGTTAATTAAATCGGGCCTTAGATTCATTCATTGTTCTGTCTTTCCTCGCTTTCAGCTAGTTTTGGTCTTGAATTTTGGGAATGTATTTGGGTCTATAAATTCAAAGGATTAATAGCTATTTTATTGTCTTCAATTTGACATTTGTGTGCCTGTCACTATGTTTTCAACAGCTAGTCAGTTGTGTTGAATTTGACGTCTTTGGGCGCATCACCCCTTGATCCTATTTCAACTTTCAGCTTTTTGCTTGGTACTTTTTTGGATTGGACTTATCCTTTTGATCCTTAAGAAATGGTCTATGTCAAGTCAGAATGATCCTTCACTTTGGCTACCGAGAGTCTCCCACAAGGGCACCTGCCCTTCAGGGTCCTTCGACAGCCCTTTGCCTTGGTAGTTCCCATAGACAAATCCCCGGGCTTTCTATTTGAGGCTTCCTTCGGGCAAATGTTTCCCATGTACATTTCCCTGAGGAAAATTCCCATGGGCAAATGTTTCCCATGTACATTTTCCTGAGGAAAATTCCCACGGGCAAATCCTTGGGGAAAATTATCACGAACAAAAGTCTGGGGAAAATTCCCATAGACAACAGTTTGTGAAAATGTTGACTGTTCTTTGAAAATTCCTTCGGGGTCTGCGGCCACTTAGAATTCTTTCAGGGTTTTTGTCTGAAGGAATTCCTTCAGACAAAAATTTGAAATAATTAAGTCTTAGTCAATTTTTAAATGCCTTAAACAAATCTGAAAGAATTACCTTTCTGCTTTCTTAAAAAATGACCCTTTCGAAGGGTGCTTTTATTGACTGAGTGTCCTCTGCAAGGGCACTTGTCTTTCGGTCAGCTTCATTTTGCATTGAACCACCCCTTTGAACTTTGGTGATGAACCAACAGTTGAACCAATCAGTTGAACCAAAAATGGTTCAAGCCAATGGTTCAATGAATGAAACAAGTCGATGAACTAAGCATTGAACCAAATAGTTGAACTTGCCTTTGAACCAACAGTTGAACCTGTTCATTGAACTGAGACGTTGAACCAAGTTTTGGTTCAATGATTCAAACAAAGCTTTGAAAAAATGTCTTTGAAGCTGTTATTGAACCTATAGACATTGAACCAAAGGATGAACTGAAAGAATGAACCAACTGAGTGAAATAAAGAGTTGAACCACTTGGTTGAACCGAGCCATTGGACTATTCCTTTGGTTGAACCTACCATTGAACCTTGAACCTTTGAACCAAAATGGTTCAATGGTTCAACGGTTCAATGGTTCAAGCTGCCTTGATTTGGCCAAGTGTCTTGAAGTCGATGAACCAATTAAAGTGATTGAACTTTGAACCTTGATGAAGCACTTAACTCTTACCAAAGATGTTGAACTTGTTAAACTTTGAACCTGTTGAACCTTTGAACCAAAATGGTTCAATGGTTCAAGTCTCTTTTTGCACTCAGATGCTTGCCAATGAAGATTTTCAACTGAACTGAGGCTCTGAACCAATCCCAAAAAATGACTAAATGTTGAAAACTGATTCTTTTAATTGAAACCACCTGCAAAAGTCTTTGAACCTGTATAAATGAAACTACCTGTAGAGTCTTGTAGACTTCTCTTCCTGCTGAAGAGTCCGTAGATTTTTTGAGAAGCTTGGAAAATGAGGAATTTGAATGTCTAAGACAAATTTTGGAAATGGAAGAGACAATTTTGGTCTGTAAGACCAAAATAATTCAAATGTTGCCATAAAAAAATGACTGCTAGTTTTGGGGGACAACACATGCCACCTATAACATCAAATCAACACTTGAACCTACCAATTTGGTCTCCTTGCTCTTCAGGTCTTCATACATTAAAAACACAATCTCAAATTTATAAATCAACTACTCAAATATTTTTGATAGACATATGATTAGATCACATGGGTAAAACCTTCAAGATATATGATACACATCCATGTTCTTTAGACACATCAACATAGGATCTAATCACTCAATTTAACTCTCTTAGAATGACCACTCAGATTGGTCACATATAGTCAAAATACAGCTATACTATTTTGAGTCTCCATAACTGATCAAGGGAAAACTATGAAAACCAATGCCTTCTCATAAGCCTTAAAAATATATATAACATATCCATGCTCATTTTCTTCTTTAATTCTGCTTATAACTGTTCCACCACACTTCTACAAAGTGGTCACTTATGCTATCAGTACATTCAACAAACATAATCAAATGTTAAGCCTTTATTCACACTTAATATGGATTGGTCAAACCTCTACAATCCATAAAAATAGTCTTCATGGAGTCTAAAACACTCTAAAATAGTTAGTTCATCTTGAAACAACAAGATACTATCAAGAAATCAATTATCCTTTTTAGGTCACTTGCATAACAAGGTCAAACATATAGTCAAATTTGAATATTAATATCTACAACTCTATGAACATTTAGATATTCAAATCAACATTTTTGGATGTTCCTTGTAATCCTTTACAACTTCTCCTTTTACATCACCTCAAATTCATCCTAGATTAAAAGATATGAGCAAAATACTTAGCATTAATTTTTCCTTTGTTAATTCAAATGCCAATGGTCACTATGTAAATATTAAACATTGAACACTTTGTCATCATCTTGTGCTCCCTAGAAATTTTGAATAAATACACACCATTGATCTCCTTAGAAGTCTCTTGACTTTAACCTACAATCACTCACCATATAACTTAGATCCTTACTTCTATGATCATGCCACTTGGTAGGTCTATATACCTTCTAGACACATTGACTATTTAACTCAATGCACTCCATCGATCTCCATCTATACAAACATTCGTGTGCCACTGATCTTCTATTAAATCATCAAGATTGAGCCACATGTCACTAGTGCATACAATCTTAAGAACCTTTGACAAATTAACTTCATGCATGTCTTTGATCACTATTGATAATATCATGTGTTCCATTACATCCTTATCTGATCATATTAAATGATCACTATTAGATCTGTGATACAATTAAATGCTCACCATAGATCTTCGATAATGCAAATTTGGCTAAGTATGGGAACTTATTGAACTCTACTTGAGAAGCCAACTTTACACCTTAATAAATTTTGATACACTCAACCTCATGACTTGAAATTTGAACCACATGATCACCTTTCATAATAGAATCCATCTGTGTATCAAACTAATCTTGAAACTTTCACATGTGTGAAATATGACATCATCAATCTTCTCACTCAGCTTTATCTATCAAGATGACTACTTGATCTTAGACATTCATATGATTATTTTGATGAATTCCATTTACTTTCATAAGCATTATAAGTACTCATAACATCCCATAGGGTCTCTATAACATGACCATACTATCAAGTTCATCCATTAATTACTTAACTAGGCAAACACTCTCTAAACCATCAATCTGATTACTTTGTCATTAATGCACTATGAATTTCATGCTATCTTTGACATCAATGAAAACCTAACATTAATGACCATGCTCAAAAATACTTTGGATTGATGTTTTTTTAAAATCTTAAATAATGAAGATGCTTTTGTATACATGGGGTCAAAAGGATCGAGCTGGTGATCATAAAGCACATTCAACATCCCTTTTGATTTCAAGTACTCCTTAACTCTCCAATAGGGGTCCCACTTCCTTAGTTCATCAATTTGTAAATTAAGATGTCTTATGTTTAGAAGCAACCTCAATATTGTCCCATTGTGCAAAGATAGTCCTACCAATTGTTATGGGGAGGGTGTGAAGCAATTCCTTCCTTTTGGTCTTTTAGAAACCATCTATTCTATTTCATATTTGATAAGCTACTTTTTGTTTTGCTAAATTTTATAGGTACATAGATAGGTATCCTAAGTGGGGTGCATTATTTACCTTTAATCTTGGTGATGGTATAATCTAGATATAGCCATATGTCCCCCATAGCTTCAATAGTCTTCTTTATTAGTGGGTTAATCTTCATCATTGGGATCCCTATGATGGACTCATTAAGGGATGGGTAAACATAGTCACAACTAAAGTGGATGTGGTCCTTATACTTAAAGATGTGCAATTTAGAGTAATACTATGAAATAGTTTGTGTCCCATCAAGTGACCATTCCCTAAGGTCGGTAAAATTTTTTTAGTAAGAAGGGAATCCAAAAGATATGACATCATGTAAAATTGAACCCTAGTCTTCTTCTTGATTAAAAAAATTATCTATTCAAAAGGGTGCTAATTACCTCACCTAGGGGAGGTGTGACCTATTTTTTGAACCATGAAATAGACTAAGGGAACCCAAATTTTATCTACATATGTGATAGTTGGATTCCCACACAACCTTTTCATCATTGTCATGATCATTCTAATCCCCAATCTGAATTGGATAATGGGGATGTTGTTATTGAAATTTAAAAATACTTGATTCCTAGAATATAGCCATAGGGAAAGGATGCCTTTTAAGTCATTCTCTTTAGCCCCAATTATTGATTTTAGTTAGGTCTACTTGGGGTTTAATGAATTTTTAATAAATTTCAAAATCTATGGGAGAAATATAATTAATCTTCTTGAAACTACACTCATGAATAATCATGCCCTTATCTATTTTACTATCCTTAAAAATAGGAGCAATGATATTGATACAATGAAGTATCTCAAGCTTAGCTATTGTATAATGTAGACCTATCATCTATATGGAAACTATGTCTTAGTATAGCCTCTTTTTAGATACGTTCTTCTCCTCCTCTCTTGTAATGGTTGATTGTTCTTCAATGGTCCATAAAATCTTGGACCAATTGTTGTCTCCTTTGTTCACAACTATGGTTTCAAACTGTGTGTCCTTGAAAATTCTCCCTTATGCATCTAAGGTCAAATATATCTCCACATCCTCCCTATAAATACCTTTTTAATCTATCATGGCTATAAATTTTGTTAAATTTCTCACAAGTGGACCATAATTTAGTTTTGGATTCAAATATTCTCACACAGATGATAATTCAACTTTCCTTGACTTGTTTATAATGATCACAGGGTCGAATTAGGGCTCTCATACTTGTTAGGGCTCTTCTAAAGGTCTTCTTAGTGCTTTAATGTTGGCATCTAGTTCAAATGGTGAGCTTAGTGCATTAGATTTTGTTTGGATCACATATTTATACCTTTTCCTTCTTGGGTCCCCAAAATATTTTGAGTTGATGTGTATACCAATGTGGAATTGCCATGTCATTCTATTTTTTAACTTTCATAATGTGACTATTGCCTTTAGGTCATGTGTCATCATCTCATTGGGCCTAGACCTTTATAAAGCCCACCTAGGCTTGCACTGTTAGATTTGCTTGACTAGATCAATGTAATTCATTGATCTTGATCTAGGAAGTTGAACACCATTGGCTACTTTGCTACATTCCCTATAGTTATGACACTTGTCACTTCCACATTCATTTTGAGCTTTGTTAAAATTTCAACATTGATCTTGCAATGTTGATCTCGATTACACAGATATATCATGCACTATTAATCTTTATCTAGTGGGTTCTATCCTTCATTATACATACTATTAGATCTCTATCAAATTTCCCATGATGGTGACACTTGTCACCCTTTTTCTCATCCCAAAGTTTTGTTGAATTTTTGACTCAATACACACTGTCGATTAGAATGTGTACACTTAGCCATGTACCATCAATCTTTGGAGATATGTTCAAGCTTTAATTATCTATTTTAGTCATGACACTTGGCATCTTCATGATTTTTTATTAGGCCTTGACTTTTAAACCTTCACTAGGCACTATCGGATCATCTTTGGCCAATCCAACGTACATCATTGGATCCAAATACTTGATTTATTGACTTTGTGTACACTATTGGATCTAATTTATCTGATCAAACATACACCATTGGATCCTATGGTCAATAAAATAAAGTAAAGTTTAGGAAACATATGTAACTTAAGCTAAAATTATATACTATGGTTTTATTCTTGTTGATAAATATGACAAAACTTTAGGATAAATCTTTAAGCTAAGTTTTAAAACATAATAAAAGGGGACCCTCATTTAGTTAGTTCAAACAAATAATAAATACTTAAGGGGTCTCGAGATGCAAAGAACTTTAGCATTAATATTTTATACTAAGGTTTTATTCATGTTGCTAAACATGAAGAAGACTTTAGGATAAAATATAAGCTAAGTATAAATCACTCCCACATTTTTTTAAATAAAAATACCTGTGTAAATTTGAATTTAAATTAAAAGGTCCTAGGTTAAAAGACATTCTAAGTTATAAAACCCTAGGTTTTAACATTATTTAATCATGAATTCAATTAGATACTTAAGAAAAAATGACTAATCAAAGGGTCAATTTATCATTAGAGTTATGAAACCCTATACATTGTTCACAATGTTGGCACTCCAATAAATCTACAACCTATAAACATAAGAGGTAACCATTAGTAACCCTAGGCAAAATAAGATAAATATCAAACAAAAACATGTCAATTAATATAAATGAGAACCATGTGTGGATGATCTTAAAATAAAATATTTTGATCAATTGGAATTTTCAATTCAAAGCACAAATTTGCAAAATTTTGAAACAAGGATCCCCATTTTCAGAAATAGGGGGATGTTAACCTCAACATATACTATGTAAGTTTCTGTCAATTTGGAAAGCATGTAAGTGTGAAGAACATTCTTCCAAATCATTCCCCCACTATAGATGGAGAAATATAAAAATTGATATAAGTACCAATGAGGATGACATGTTTTCCAAAACATGTCCCCACTATAAACTAGGAATATTGAATATTGAATCGGTGTAAAGAACATGCTTCCAAAGCATGCCCCCACTAAATTTGGTAATTATTAATGTGTGGAAGCCATGACCATATGAAATTCCCCCACTAAATTTTAAAATTAATATAAGTACCATATATTGAATGAGTGTGGAGAATATGCTTCCAAAACATGCCCCCATTGAAGCTAAAAATTGATATAAGTACCATACACTAAATGGGTGTGGAAAACATGATTCCAAAGCATTCCCCCACTGAATATATAAGTTGTGACAAGTGTGGAGAATATTAATATATAATATTCCACACTAATATTAATCCCCCCTTTAATATGAGGTAAATATAGGAACTGGTAGTTACGTCACCTCAAAAGGATAAGACAATTATATAATCTGTGAATTTAACCATGTAGAATATAGAAGGAACATGACTAGGTAAATATATCAATGAAGCACATAAAATCAATGTGATCATATGTAGGTATAAGATGCATGATAAATATCATGGGTAACATATATAAATTAATAGTATAATCTCAACAAGAAAATAAGCACACACGTAAGAGCACTCATCACAATCAAGTCAAAATGAAATTGTCCAAAGAGACCACAGATAAGGGGCATATTCAAATGTTGCATAATAAAATGGACATGACTTATTCCAATTTACATTAAGGCAAAGATGATTTATTTAAATTTCCATACAATAAATAATGACATATACAAATGTTAATGAAAGCATACATAAGCATGGGGGTTGTAAGCAAAGGAACTTATTAAAATATTCAAACAAGGAATACAATATCAAGGAAAGATAATCAAGGAAGTGTTGTCACTCAATATTGTAACCTTGGAGAGTTTGTTACATCCTCATCTAAATTGAGTGAAACATTGGATTACCTCTAGGCCTATGGGTTGCCTATACAGAGGTAAACCTCTAGGTTTAGGGGCTAGCTCCCTAGATATGTCTTTGATATCTTATCACCTACACTACTTGCTTGCTTGGGTGGAGAGAGAGAGAGAGAGAGAGAGAGAGAGAGAGAGAGATGAGAGAGAGAGAGATGAGAGAGAGAGAGGAGAGAGAGAGAGAGAGGAGAGAGAGAGAGAGGAGAGAGAGAGAGAGATGAGAGAGAGAGAGAGAGAGAGAGAGAGAGAGAGAGAGAGAGGAGAGAGAGAGAGAGAGGGAGAGAGAGAGAGAGAGAGAGAGAGGAGAGAGAGAAGAGAGAGAGAGAGAGAGAGAGAGAGAGAGAGCATAAATAAAATATATATTAAAAATTTGATGTACCAATTATAACCTAACCACTACTAACCAATTACAATTATACTTTAAAACACAATCCTAATCTACATATGACATTAATCCAAAAATAGCCTTGCATTAGTATTTCTCATGGAGGTTTGTGAAGGAAACCTAAGCTAGGAGGAGTAAACCAAAGTGAATGACTTGATAATTATGAAGATAAAACTCACTAAAACTAATGAAAAATAAATTAGAACACTTTAATAGACCTGAAACAAACTTTTAAAGTTGAATATGGATGCAAGCATGGACAACATGCTAAAGAAGAGAAACTATCACTTAGAAAGATCAACTAACTTAAAATACACATTGAAAATAAATAATGGAAAAGGTAAAATAGATAATTATTTATTTATTCAAGGCTTAAAATGAGCAAGGATTCACCATACTCAGGTGGAAGATACATTTCTAAGCCAAAGTGGATCAATATATAACATAAGTGTGTGAGAAGAGAAGTGTGAAAGAGAGAAAAGATAGACAAGTGTCATATAAGTTAAAAGAATAAGAGGATTTTTTTTAAATATCATAACCAGACTTCCAAATCCACGTGTATCTCCTCTTCAAATGTTTCATCTCTCCAAGTGGTGTGGGAGGTTGAAATGCATGCTTGACACCTTGACTAGCTTCTTGAAACTCTCCTTCTTGACATGTTAAAGGACAAGTGGCCTTCTTGGTGATAATATCCATTTATTTTTCATGTTTTATTTTTTATTTAAACCTTTTAATTTACCTCAATATTTTATCCTTGACACATCACTTCCTTCTCTTGTGAGGTGTCTAGAGGGATCTTCATCTCCTTCAGCTATTTTGCAAACAAGTTTCAAAACTTGGTTTTAATTACTCTAGATCATAAAAAAATTAATGGGTGTCATATTGACATCATATTTGACCTAAATAAATTCATTTTAGGGCCTTAAACTATCCACAATAGGTTGATTTATACCAAAAGCCTCAATTAGGGCTTCATTCCTTATAGCCTTTTTTTACAATTTTTCTCCTTGTGTGGAAATTTTTATAGATAATATTGAAAAAATAAAGGAATATTTTAGGACCCTCTATCCTCTTACAATCCCATGTCAAATTTAATGAGCTAATTCCAAATGTAAGTCTAATTTTTCTACCCATTTCTTTTGCCAATTAGGCTTAATTAGGCCTCTAGCCCTAGAAAGTGAATTTCTAGCTCTAATCTCCTCATGCACTTGTGAAACCTATAAGAAGTGTTTTATATTAAACTTACCCATTCTAATTAAAATATATATATCAATTTTGAGCTTTTGTAATAATGTGCTTATAGCCAAACCAGGAAATGGCCTAAAAATAAGCCCATCACAAGCATGTTTGGATTGCCTTGCAAAATGGAATTAGTTCAGTCACTTCCAAGGATTATTGAGCAAATTTTTTTATTTTAAAAGTTTATAAAATTACCAATTGACATTATCTAAATATTTATAATCTCTCACCTTCTTATAACACCTTCAAAACACAAAAAACACATAAAAATAGGTTATTCAGGGCAATCTGTATAATAGTTCATACAAGTGAAGTACATGTGGATGAGATAGTTGGAGTTTATAATAACCTCAAAGATGTTTTAGGATAAATATGTGGAATTTTATGTGCTTTAGGATTCCATCTCTACAAATTGGTCATTATAACTCTCGTAGGCAGCCTGGACATAATTCAACTTCTTAGTGATGATTCATAAAGTTGGACATATGAATCATCTAAAAAATTAAACAAAGTTTAAGTAAATTAAGGTTAAAAATTTTCCCTAGAAGAAAAAATGTCCCATTAATCTTCTCTTATCCATACCAAATGAAGCAATCTAGCCTCTCGAGTAGAAAACAAGGTATTATGGGGGGATTGAGCAAGTTTATAATTTGTTAGTGTATGCTTTTAGTTTTTTTTAATCTCTAATGAATAAATAGGTTTTTTATTTACTATTTAAAATATTAAAATTTTCATATTTCCACAAAACTCTCATCAAACTTCTCTGCACTTTCATGTTTTAGGCTTAGAGTTTGCTAGTCAAACTAACTATCTAACCCTTAGCTGACTATATCTTCTATTTATTCTCTTTATCATGGTATGATCATCATGAGATGTTTTAAACATGATCATAAATTTATACTCAAGGTATCCAATTCCATCCAAAACTCACTGGATACACCTTCATCTTCAAGACTAATTCTCTTGAATAGGTCTATATATGAATCTAGGATTGTATTTAACTGAGCATGGTCTGAATAGGGTTTAATTCCTTTAGAAATTTAGCTTGAGGTTATTACGATTTGTTTTATCACTCTTCAATCATCATCTCATGGTT